>CM039675.1:85788472-87232338 GCA_022496015.1 Hordeum marinum | reverse complement strand
AATCTCGACTCTTCGCTATTGGAGTTTTGTCCAACTCTCGACCCAGCGGTCCCCAATTCCCACCACCACCTCCCATCGCATCGGGCTTTCACCAACCGCCGCTCATACTCCATTGATGACTTCAAGAGGTCACCATCATAGAAGTTTGTGTTAGTGTTGTACTGCTCGCCCATCATCACTTGAATTGGAAAGCCATTTGTCTACCTTTAAGAAGAATTAAATGCTATATATTATACCCATTGGATACCCACTGGGTATAGGATACCCGATGGGTATGGGCATGAGTGCCAATTTATGCCCATGGGTATTGAAATGGGTGGGTACAAAATGTTACTGTGGGTATGAGTTTGGGCAGAAAAAGGTTTTACCTGCCCATACCCTACCCATTGCCATCCCCTAGGGCCCTAGTGTCCATGCCATGTGGCTCTCCTTTTTTGTATGTTGTTTTATTTTGTTTTTATTTGTTTCTATGCATTTAGAGATATTTTCCTTTTAAGAAAATTGCCAGATATGTTTTATTTCCAAATCTGTCCATATTCCTAGTACATGCCTTATATGGCATATAAGTGGCTATGGCATTTTTGTGTATTGCAATTGTGGTAGTTTTGTCCATAGGAGCATATGCTTGTGATATATGTTTTTGGGGTGGAAAAATGCAGTGAATCCATTGGTGGTATTGGATTTCCCATTTGAGCAAGTTTGTTAAAATGTTGTTTTGTCATAATATGTCATTTTGTGTTTTTCACATGATTTTATTCTTGCAATGTTTAATAAACTTGTCAGCATGAAATATGTCCATTAGTGAGTGCTCTAGCCCCTAGTATTTTTGCTTACCATGATAGACCATGTTATGAGTGGGATTGTTGGTGTAAACATGCCTCCAAAATTCTATTTTTTCAAGTGCTTGAATTTCTCTCAAGTGTTAGAATATGGTATTATGTTGCCATGTTGTCTTGATGATTCCCATGTATAAGTTGCTCCTTTGTGGTTGGTCCAGTAACATGGATTGTAGAGCAAGTCACCCCTGTAATCATGTGCAATTGGTTTGCAAGCAGGAGCCTTGCATCCTAGTTAATTTTTCTGTCCAATATGCAATCTGTTAAAAACAGCATTGTTGCACCTCCTTGAATTTCTCTAAGTCTGTGAACTATGATTTCTCAGAATGTCATGTTGTGAGGATGAAAGCCATTGATATATGCATATTATGATGTTGACATAATGTAATTAGTTGTAGTACATATTGTCCTCTATGACCCTATTAATTTTCATGCCATGAGATGCCCTATAGAATATATAATTGTTGTTGTCAAAATGCTATCATGTTAACTCAGAATCTATAAAACTGGAATTTTAACTGTCCCTAAAAATTGTTTCAACATGCCATCTTGTGAGCTCCATTGCCATTGATCCATGATTCCTTTCATGTTTCTGTAGATTGATGATTTGGGGAGCATGCTGTATAATTCCTGTACATGCCTTGGTTTTGGTTTGAAACTTGCAGTAGCTCTGGTTATATGTGTTACAAGATGACATGTTGTTGGTGGACAGAATGTGTGTTTGAGTGTTTTGTGACTTGTGGGAGCTATACTCCATTGTTTGGCATGATCTTTGGGTCTATTATTGATAGATTTTCATTTCCTATCCAGTGGCATCGTAATACCAAGGAATAACACATGGGCTTCTTCATCTTTGCTTTTGTCTCCGTTTACGTTTGTACCTTGCCGTGAGTGTATCATGAGCTACGTTACTCCGTTTGCAACGTTCTACATATGCATTTGCATCAATTTTGCATGATGCACCCATATTTTTCATGTTAATGCATGTTCAAACAACTAAACATGAGGTTCTATACAGAATACTAAATAACTTAATAATTGCACGTGAACATGACTAGCATAGGTTTGCCATGTTATTTGCATCAATATGATCATGCATCATCTTGGTAGTGCTTTGCACTATGGTTGTATGTTTATTGGTGTTGTTTCTATTTGGGTAGACCCGAGTGACGAGCCTAAGTACGAGGATCCCGAAGAGAACGTCTACGAGGACCCAACTCTGTATCCCCCTGAAGACCTAATAGGAAAGATGGTCGTACCCGGATCCCGACACTATTTTTGCGTTGCTAGATGTCTCGCTCTTATCATTATGTTTCGTTACCTACAACTTACATGTCAAGTCTCCTAAATTGCCATGAAATCCTCTAACCCCTTCAATACCTAGCAAACCTTGTTTGGCTAAGTTCCCGCTGCTCAGCCCCTCTTATAGCGTTCTTAGATGCAGGTGCAGGTTGTTTTCCATGTGATAACATGGATATCAGGAGATATCACAATATTATTGCTATTTAATTTAATGCACCTATATATATTTGTAAATGTGGAAGGATTGGCCTTTTGCCCGGTGTTTTGTTCCACTTTTGCCACCTTAGTTACTTGTTACCGGTGTTATGTTCCATATTTTGTGCTCCTAACATGCTCGGGGTTGTTATGGGGACCCCCTTGACTAGTCGTTTTAGATTAAAGCTTGTCTGGCAAGACCCAACTTTGGTACTATTTTCTTAACAACCTAATTAAAAATGCATATGGCTTAGCTACCCGTGAATAATTAATCAACAAACCGGGCTAGTTCTCCTCATGAGTGTTGGTCCAAACTGAGCGATGTCCAACACCCCTTGGTCACCCGGGGTTTCAGCCAACCCGACGTCTAGCTCATCTAGTAGTGCCCTGAGAAAGAGGTACACACGGCTCCTATTGGGATCTGGCCTGCCGGGCGGTCTTGCTAGACTTGTTTTACCTTTCTCGAATGTCTTCTGCATGGGATTCCGAGGATACTTTGGGCTATCCCGAGGTGAGGTGTTCCAACGGAATTTTCAAGGAGATCACGGGTTTTCCACGGTCGAGGTTATTCTAGCGCGGCATGTGGTTAGTTTGTGATGGATGAGTTGGAGCACCCCTGCAGGGTTAAATCTTTTTGAGAAGCCATGCCCGCGGTTATGTGGCAACTTGGAAATTTGTTTAACACCCTGTCTTAGAAAACTTGAAGTAAACTCAAATAAAATACACCAACCGTGTGCGTAACCGTGATTGTTTCTGCTCGTGAACATGAACTGTGGGAGAACACGGTGGGGTTATGATTGACATAAGTAGGTGTTCAGGATCATTTAGTGATCATACTAGTTTACGTCCGTTATGCATAGGACACCATATTTACTTCTTGTTCTCGTAAGTTAGTCACTCAAACATATGCTTAGGGGCTGTTGCAACCTCACCACTTGACCTACCTCACCCAAAAGGCTTACATAGTTTTAGTACCCGAGTTACAAGATTGACGAGTCCCCGTGGCTTGCAGATTACAATACTATAGGTATAGGTTCTGATGATGTCTATCCTTTTGAGGCGTCCCAGCTCGAGTGGGAGTTTGATGAAGAACGTGGCTGGATGTATTTTATGTATCCAGATGAGTAGAGAGGCAATGTGGTCGTGTTCCTGGGATAGCAAGGCAGTCTGATTGCGTCTTTATCATTTGTTTTTGTCTGTAGACAGACCCTGCTTATGGATGAATGTATGAATGTTTATGTGACTTTGTAATTTAGCATGTGGCGAGTGTTAGCCAACTCTTATATTGTTCTTCTCAACATATGTATGCGATGATTTTGTGCTTGCAAAACGCCTAGATGCACTTCTATCCCCTTCGAGGCCCTCATGCCATAATTGGGATAGTACCGCATCTTGGTCATTACAATTGTGGCCTTCGCTTTGATTGTGTAGGCATTCCAATCTTTAGAAGCCTTCAAGTCCCGACATGCGAACAAGCCATTCACCCTTACCCATTGTTGGACGCTCATAAAATATTGCCTCAAGTTCAAAGATCAATATGCCACTCTCAAGAAGAATGAAGGGCCGGCGACCATGGTCGGGGACGGAGATGGAGATGGAGTGAAGAGGCCGAGGGGTAAAACCAACTCCAAGGTGGATGAGAAGCGCGGCGTGGCATCTTTCACCTTGCGAGAAACTTTACAAGGCATGATGGCCCAAAAGGAGGCAAGGGATGAGAGGAAGGGCCAACAAAAAGAAGAGGAAATGAAGGCCTACATGGAGCTCCAAACAAAGAAGCTCGACATGGAGGAGGGCATCAAGAGGAGGAAACTCGACATGGAGGAGGTCATCCGAAGGAAGAAGCTCAAGATCGAGGCCACCAATGCAAACACGATAGCAAAAGAGGTGGCAGTTGCTTTCATGAATGTGTACTTGACCAATATGTCCCTGAAGAGAAGGAGTTAGTTCGAGAAGATGCTCGATCAAGATGAGTGAGCCACAGTCGCGAGTGAGGTCATTTTTTATGTCAGCTGTGTGCCGACATGAACCAGGGCGGCCGTGAGACATGAACTCTGGCCGTTTTTTGTGCCCTGGCATGTGTGTCGGCTACTGGCATTTGTTTGCTGTTGTAAAAACATGCTGTCAATGTCAAAATCGGCGGATCTCGGGTAGGGAGTCCCGAGCTGTGAGACTAGGATTGATGGTAACAGGGGACGGAGGAGACGATGTTTACCAAGGTTCGGGCCCTCCTATGGAGGTAAAACCCTGCGTCCTGCTTGATTGTATTGATGATATGAAGGTTACAGAGTTGATCTACCTCGAGATCGACTAGCTAAAACCCTAGACGAGTTTCTCTGCTCTATGATCTAAAACCCTCCCGGTTTATATAGGCACCGGGGGTACTAGGGTTTACACAAGGTCGGTTGCACAACGAAGGAAAAACATGCCTATCTTATGTCGACAACTTGGAAGACATGCCACGATTCCTTGAAGCTTCCATCATGTCAATGGGGCCTTTGATCATCCAATGCTCAGCCAGCGGCCCACATAGTCTGGCCCATGAGAAATAGGTCGGCCATCCGAGGACCCCTTAAACTAGGACTACCTGAGTAGCCCCGGGACAAGCCTCCAACACCGAGGTCTAATATCCGGACAATCTCACACATCAAAGTCTTCGGCTTGCGAGGCGAGTCCCTCTATCCCTTCTTGTTCGGCAACCATCCTGTCATCGGAGAAATCCCAAGCATCACGAACTTGCAGGGTCCATTGCAATAACTGTCAACGCTTCTCGATCCTCGCGCGCCGAGGGGAGACGAGCGGTTCAACAACTTTTTACAAGACTGCCCCTCTCACAAAGGAGGCACCATCCATTTAAACAAACTGAATTGTGGTGTAGGCCACATCCTCTTCTTCCTCCCCATTAGAAAAAACTTCAACGAGAGATCACCACAAGAACATGGCGAGTGCCCCCAGCTTTTCCTCGCGCCCTTACGGCTCCCGTCCCGGGGATTGGACAAGCTGCTCTGTATCCCTCCTTCGACTATGAAACCTTGATACCCAAGGGTATCTTCCTTCGTCGGATCTAGCGGTTATCCATGTCGGTTTGACTTCATTCCACGGTGAAGCCTTCGTGGAAAAATTCCCCAATCCTCAAAAGGGAGAGCGTGTATGTTTTGTCCCCTTCCTCTTGCGGTGTCTCGTGTTCCCCATTCATCCATTATTGAGGGGATTATTGGAATTCTATGGGATCCAGCTCCATCATCTCACCTCAGGGTCCATTCTGCATATCTCGGGCTTCGTCGCCCTTTCTGAGATGTTCTTGGGCTGCAAGGCACACTTTGAATTGTGGAGGAAGTACTTCTGCCTCGTCCCTCACACTCAGGACAAGACAATTTCAGAGGTCGGAGGAGCCGAAATATGCTGCATAGTGGGGACGGGGTATCCAGTGGGAACACCGAAGGAGTACGAAGAATGGTCTTCGGAATGGTTCTATATTGAGGACGTTCCCCTATTCGATCTAGCTTGGAGGGGTTTGCTCGAATACTCTGACGCCCCCTTGAAGAAAAGGTACAACTGGTGACCGGAAAGCTCAACCCGAGAGGACTAGTTGCCCACGTGAGGCTGCTAGCTCATCATAAGTTGACCATGATAGATGTGATGGCTGCCGCTATCACTCGAT
This sequence comes from Hordeum marinum, assembly GCA_022496015.1. Lineage (NCBI taxonomy): Eukaryota > Viridiplantae > Streptophyta > Magnoliopsida > Poales > Poaceae > Hordeum > Hordeum marinum. The sequence goes on along the minus strand of CM039675.1, from coordinate 87,226,347 downwards.
GTGTCCATCCCCTTCAGCAAAGAATACACCCTTTGTGATACTACAACGGGACACGCGACTCCACTCGCTCTGGACGGCTGGGCCCCACCAATCAAGCAGGATAAGTAGCCGCACTCGCCGACCTATACAAAGGGGAGAAAGAAGACTTTGTTCGGCTACCGACCAAGGAGGGCTACTCAAGTCACAATCCCATCGAACAGGTGAGCCTTTCAATTCTGTGACCCGACTTCCAATTTTACATTTATCCCTTTTTGATCGAAGCCTTTAATCTTTGTATACATGAATGGAGGAGCTTTGTCAAGACAGTTAATTGTCCGCCCCCAACCCGAGAACTATTCTCGTGAAGACGATCCGGGATTTCATGACGACCCGGATTTGTTAGTTGAGTTCAAAGACGGGGTCTTGTACCAGGAGAGACTCGACTGCTCCAAGGTGGCTATCATAGACGATTACCCCAGATGATTCCCTTTCCCTACTATGGGCAAGAAGAAGAAAAATTCATCCCGCAAAAGGCAAGTATCCTCCAACGACCCAAACGCGTCGGCTCCTGCTCCGAAGAGTCGTCGGTCCATGCTTTACTGATGATGCAGGCCTCTAGGAAGCAGAACGAGAAACTGTCCAAGGAATTGGAGGCGAGCCGAACACAGGTGGAGACCGTGAAGGCCGAACTTGAGCAAGTGAAGAATTTTACCCGAGAGGCACATGGTGAGTATATCTGTTCTACTGATCTTAGTATATAGTCCCATGCTGATGCAAGGGTACTTTGTAGCAGCTGAATCAATAGGGCAATTGCAAAAGGATTTAGATGCAGCGCAAGAATCTCAGAGGTACGCTAAGTCCCAGCACGAGGCCGACTATCATTCATTGCAATGAAACCTTTAGGAGATGAACTGCCTCCAGGCAGAAAACAAACAATAGGCCGAGGAAATTGAGAGCTTAAAGACTCAATTGGACAAGTCCCAAGAAGAAAACCAGAAATTACAGTGGGACATGTTCGATAAGTGTGATTCTAACATCGGACGGTACTTCTTATATATGAAGTTTAATGGACATGCCTTGACTCATGTATAGGTCTCCTATCCGGGCGGTCCGAAGAAGAGGTCAGATCCTACAGGGGAAGCCTTTCGAAGGAACTGTCCGCCCTTCATGAGTGGGATCGGAAGGCCATGGAGAGCATGATACAAGCGCTCTGGCCTGCTGAGCAACCTCCAGAGGAGATGACCGAACTGGTTGATCGATTCCAGCGAATGATACGTCTCCAACGTATCTATAATTTTTTATTGTTCCATGCTATTATATTATCTGTTTTGAATGTTTTATATGCATTAATATGCTATTTTATATTATTTTTGGGGCTAACCTATTAATCTAGAGAATAGTGCTAGTTTCTGTTTTTTCCTTGTTTCTTAGTATTGCCGATAAGGAATATTAAACGGAATCCAAACGGAATAAAATCTTCGTGATGATTTTTTCTGGACCAGAAGACACCTACCAGACTTGGAGTGCAAGGCAAGGGACCTGCTAGGAGGTCACAAGCAAGAGGGGCGCGACCACCACCCCTGGCCGCGCCTGGCCAGCTTGTGACTCCCGGGCAGAACTCCTAACCCTAATCTTCGTCCTATAAATACCCAAATATCCCCCCAATAGCAAAAAGAGCCACGCAAATACTTTTCTGCCGCCAGAAGCGTCCGTTCCCGAGAGATCCAATCTTGGAGCCTTTTCTGGTAATCTGCCGGAGGGGGATTCGATCATGGAGGGCATCTACATCAACTCCATTGCCCCTCCGATGATGCATGAGTCGTCCACCACAGACCTATGGGTCCATAGATACTAGCTAGATGGCTTGTTCTCTCTCTTTGTGCTTCAATACCATGTTCTTCATGATCTTCATGGAGATCTATCTGATGTAATACTCTTTTGCGGTGTGTTTGTCGAGATCTGATGAATTGTGGGTTTATGATCAACTTATCTATGAATATTATTTGGTTCTTCTTTGAATTCTTATATGCATGATTTCATATCTTTGTAAGTCTCTCCGAGTTATTGATTTGGTTTGGCCAACTAGATTGGTAATTCTTGCAATGGGAGAAGTGCTTAGTTTTGGGTTCAATCTTGCGGTGTCCTCACCTAGTGACAAAGTAGGGGTAGCGAGGTACGTATTGTATTGTTGCCATCAAGGGTACCAAGATGGGGTTTTCATCATATTTCTCGAGTTTATCCATCTACATCATATCATATTACTTAATGCGTTACTCTGTTCTTCATGAACTTAATACTCTAGATGCAGGCAGGAGTCGGTCGATGTGTGGAGTAATAGTAGTAGATGCAGAATCGTTTCGGTCTACTTGACATGGACGTGATGCCTATATGCATAGTCATTGCCTTGGATATCGTCATAATTATTCGCTTTTCTATCAATTGCTCGACAGTAATTTGTTCACCCATCGTGTTATTTTCCTTCAAGAGAGAAGCCTCTAGTGAAACATATGCCCCCGGGTCTACTTTCCATATTACATTTTCAGTTCTATAAACCAAAAATACCTTGCTGCAATTTATTTACTTTTTTGTTTCCGCAATCTTTTACATCTAACTGTATCAAATCTAATCCTTGCAAATAACCATGAAGGGATTGACAACCCTTTATAGCGTTAGGTGCAAGAGTTTGATTGTTTGTGTAGGTGCATCCATTGGTGACTTGCTTGTTACTCCTACTGGATTGATACCTTGGTTCTCATAAACTAAGGGAAATACTTATCTACTTTGCTACATCACCCTTTCCTCTTCAAGGGAAAATCAACGCAAGCTCAAGAGGTAGCAAGAAGTATTTCTGGCGCCGTTGCCGGGGAGGATACATAGCAAGTCAAGACAAGAACTCTCCCGTCAACTTGCCAATTTATGGCGCTGTTCCCGAGGAGGATACAAATCAAGCCTACCAAGTACCCATCACAAACTCATCTCTTGCATTTACATTATTTGCCATTTGCCTCTTGTTTTCCTCTCCCCCACTTCTAAAACGATTTTGAGAAAATACCAAAAATATTTGCCTTTTTATTCGCCCTTCTTCCTTTCCTTTTTCGTTTGCCTTTTGTTTGCTTGTGTGCTTGATTGCTTGCTTTCTCATGATCTTTGAGAATACCAAGTTGTGTCACTTTTCCAATACTAATAATAATGATTTTATTAGTACTCCGATTGCTCCCGCCACTAGAGCGGAATCTTATGAAATTAATGCTGCCTTGCTTAATCTTGTTACGGAAGAGCAATTTTCTGGCCTTCCTAGTGAAGATGCCACATCCCATCTAACTACTTTCATTGAGTTATGTGACATGCAAAATAAGAAAGATGTGGATAATGATATTGTTAAATTGAAGCTATTTCCATTCTCACTACGAGATCGTGCTAAAACTTGGTTTTCATCTTTGCCTAAAAATATTATTGATTCATGGAATAAGTGTAAAGATGCTTTTATTTCCAAGTACTTTCCGCCTGCTAAGATCATCTCCCTTAGGAACGATATAATGAATTTTAAGAAACTTGATCATGAGCATGTTGCATAATCTTGGGAGAGGATGAAATTAATGATTTGAAATTGCCCCGCACATGATTTGAGTTTATGGATGATTATACGATTTTTTTATGCGGGATTAAATTTTGCATCTAGGAATCTTTTAGATTCAGCCGCCGGTGGTACTTTTATGAAAATCACATTAGGAGAAGCTACTAAACTCCTAGATAATATTATGGCAAATTACTCTCAATGGCATACTGAAAGATCTCCTACTAGTAAAAAGGTGCATGCTATTGATGAATAAATACTTTGAGTGAAAAGATGGATGAATTGATGAAATTGTTTGCTAGTAATAGTGCTCCTATTGATCCTAATGATATGCCTTTGTCTTCTTTGATTGGAAATAATAATGAATCTATGGATGTGAATTTTGTTGGTAGGAACAATTTTGGTAATAACGCGTATAGAGGTAATTTCAACCCTAGTCCGTTTCCTAGTAATCCGTCTAATAATTATGGTAAATCCTACAACAATTCTTATGTAAATTATAATAAGATGCACTCTGATTTTGATAACATTATTAAATAATTTATTAGTTCCCAAAAGGTTTTCAATGCTTCGACTCAAGAAAAAATGCTCAAGGTTGATGATTTGGCTAGGAACGTTGATAGAATTTCGCTTGAGATTGATTCTTTGAAAGTTAGATCTACTCCACCCAAACATAATATTAATGAGTCTTTAAAGTCTATGAGAATTTCTATTGATGAGTGTAAGGAAAGAATCGCCAAAATACGTGCTAAGCGTGAATGGCTTGAAAAGTGTGTTCTAGTGATAATAATGATGAAGATCTCAAAGTGATTGATGCGACTCCTATTGAATCTTTGTTTTCCAATATAAATCTTGATAAAGATGAGACTGTAGATAAGTCAACTTTAGTTAAAAGTCATCCCAATGATTTAGAGTTTATAGATCTTAATGCTAAGATTGATAAAAGTGGGATTAAAGAGGTCAAAACTTTAAATAACAATGCACCTACTCTTTTGGATTACAAGGACTTTAATTATGATAGCTATTATTTGATTGATTGTATTTACTTGTTGCAATCCCTTTTGAATTCTCCGCATGCTTATAATCAAAATAAGGCTTTTGCTACACATATCATTGATGCTATGATGAAATCTTTTGGAGAAAAACTTGAGTTGGAAATTTCTATCCCTAGAAAGCTTCATGATGAATGGGAACCAACTATTAAGATTAAAATTAATGATTATGAGTGCCATTCTTTGTGTGATTTGGGTGCTAGTGTTTCCACAATTCCGAAAACTTTATGTGATGTGCTAGGTTTCCATGATCTTGATGATTGCTCTTTAAATTTGCATCTTACCGATTCCACTATTAAGAAACCTACGGGAAGGATTAATGATGTTCTTATTGTTGCAAAGAGGAATTATGTGCCCGTAGATTTCATTGTTCTTGATAAATATTGCAATCCTACATGTCCTATTATTCTTGGTAGACCTTTTCTTAGAACGATTGGTGCATTATTGATATGAAAGAAGGAAACATTAGATTCCAATTTCCATGAAGGAAGGGCATGGAACACTTTCCTATAAGGAAAATAAAATTGACTTATGAATCTATTATGAGAGCTACTTTTGGATTGCATACCAAAGATGACAATACCTAGATCTATTGCCTTATGCCTAGCTAGGGCGTTAAACAATAGCGCTTGTTGGGAGGCAACCCAATTGTATATTTATGTTCTGTTTTTTTGCTTCTGTTTTTGAGTGTTTCACACATTATTACTTTTGTAGTAATTGTGTTTTGGTGTTTTAATTAGTGTTTGAGCCAAGTAAGACCTTTGGGATGGTCTATGGTGGTTGTTGATTTGATCTTGTTGAAAAACAGAAATTTTTGCGCCCAATAAAGGAAGTTTATAAATTTTTTAGAGCGTCGAATGAGTCTGAAATTTTTACAAAAGATTTATATACAATTTGAATAGATTTTACTAATTTTTCAGAATTTTTGGATTTACATAAGTATACGAAGTTTTCATATTGCTATAGACTGTTCTGTTTTTGACAGATTCTGTTTTTTCTTTGTGTTGTTTACCTATTTTGATGTACCTATGGGTCGTATCGGGTGGTATGAACCATGGAGAAGTTAGAATACAGTAGATATTACACCAATATAAATAAACAATGAGTTCACAATAGTACCTAAAGTAGTGATTTATTTTTCTTATACTAATGGATCTCACGAGTTTTCTGTTGAGTTTTGTGTTGTGAAGTTTTCAAGTTTTGGGTAAAGATTTGAGGGACTATGTAATAAGGAGTGGAAAGAGCCTAAGCTTGGGGATGCCCAAGGAACCCCAAGACATATTCAAGGATTCCAAAGTGCCTAAGATTGGGGATGCCCCGAAAGGCATCCCCTCTTTCGTCGTACATCCGTCGGTAAATTTACTTGAGGCTATATTTTTATTCACCACATGGTATGTGTTTTGCTTGGAGCATCTTGTATGGTATGAGTCTTTGCTTTTTAGTTTGCCGCAATCATCCTTGCTGTGAACATATTTTGAGAGACACACGCATGAATCGTGAATTTTTTAGAATACTCTATGTGCTTCACTTATATCTTTTGAGATAGCCAATTTTGCTCTAGTGCTTCACTTATATCTTTTTAGAGCACGGTGGTGTTTTGTTTTATAGAAATAATTGAACTCTCTTACCCCACTTATATTATTTTGAGACTCCTTAAATAGCATGGTAATTGCTTTAGGTTATGAATTTAGTCCTAATATGATAGGCATCCAAGAGGGATATAATAAAAACTTCCATATTAAGTGCATTGAGTATTATGAGAAGTTTGATTCCTTGCATAAATTTTGAGATATAAAGATGGTAATATTATGAGTCATGTTAGGAAGTAATTGTGAATTGGTAAAAATACTTGTGTAAAGGTTTGTGATTCCTGTAGCATGCACTTATGGTGAACCGTTATGTAAGGAAGTCGGAGCATGATTTTTTTATTGATAGTCGACCTTTGTGTGAGGGTCGGGAGCGCGCGATGGTTTACTCCTACCAACCTCTCCGCTAGGAGAATGCGTCTAATACTTTGCTTCGATGACTAATAGACTTTTGCAATACGTATGTGAGTTCTTTATGACTAATGTGAGTCCATGGATTATACACACTCTCACCCTCCACTTTTGCTAGGCGATCTAGTGACGCACAATATTTGCCGGTGCGATAACCCCTCCTTCCTCAAAAAAACCACCATATACCTTTCATTATATAAGTTGGATTTTATATTCCAATGATGGGCTTCCTCAAATTGCCCTAGGTCTTCATGAGCAAGCAAGTTGGACGCACACCCACTTAGTTTCTTTTTGAGCTTTCATACACTTATGCCTGTAGTGCATCTGTTGCATGGCAATCCTTACTCACTCACATTGATATCTATTAATGGGCATCTCCATAGCCTGTTGATATGCCTAGTTGATGAGACTATCTTCTCCTTTTTCTTCACAACCTCCACCATATTCTATTCCACCTATAGTGCTATATCCATGGCTCACGCTCATGTATTGCGTGAGAGTTAAAAGTTTTGAGAACATAAAAAGTGTGAAACAATTGCTAGATTTGTCATCGGGGTTGTGCATGATATAAATACTTTGTGTGGGGAAGATGGAGCATAGCCAAACCATATGATATTGTAGGGCTAACTTTCTTTTGCCATTATATTTTGAAGAGATACAATTGCTTTGCTAGTATGCTTGAAATATTATCGTCTTTATGTCAACATTAAGATTTTTTTGAGTCTTATGGATCTGAACATTCATGCCACAATAAAGAATATTACATGGATAAATATGTCAGGTAGCATTCCACATCAAAAATTCTGTTTTTATCATTTACCTACTCGAGGACGAGCAGAAATTAAGCTTGGGGATGCTTGATATGTCTCCAACGTATCTATAATTTTTGATTGTTCCATGCTATTATATTATCTGTTTTGGATGTTTTATATGCATTAATATGCTATTTATATGATTTTTGGGACTAACCTATTAACATAGAGCCTAGTGCCAGTTTTTGTTTTTCCTTGTTTTTGAGTATTGCAGATAAGGAATATTAAACGGAGTCCAAACGGAATAAAATGTTCGCGATGATTTTTCTGGACCAGAAGACACCTACAGGACTTGAAGTGCAAGGCAAGGGACCTGCCAGGAGGTCACAAGCCAGGGGGCGCGACCACCACCCCTGGCCGTGCCTGGCAGGCTTGTGACTCCCCAGCAGGACTCCTAACCCTAATCTTCGTCCTATAAATACCCAAATATTTCCCCAATAGAAAAAAGAGCCACGCAAATAATTTTCCACCGCCAGAAGCCTCTGTTCCTGAGAGATCCAATCTTGGAGCCTTTTCCGGTAATCTGCCGGAGGGGGATTCAATCACGGAGGGCATCTACATCAACTCCATTGCCCCTCCGATGATGCATGAGTAGTCCACCACAGACCTACGGGTCCATAGCTACTAGCTAGATGGCTTCTTCTCTCTCTTTGTGCTTCAATACCATGTTCTTCATGATCTTCATGGAGATCTAACTGATGTAATACTCTTTTGTGGTGTGTTTGTCAAGATCCGATGAATTGTGGGTTTATGATCATCTTATCTACAAATATTATTTGGTTCTTCTCTGAATTCTTATATGCATGATTTCATATCTTTGTAAGTCTCTTCGAGTTAGTGATTTGGTTTGGCCAACTAGATTGGTAATTCTTGCAATGGGAGAATTGCTTAGTTTTGGGTTCAATCTTGCGGGGTCCTCAGCTAGTGACAAAGTAGGGGTAGCGAGGCACATATTGTATTGTTGCCATCAAGGGTAACAAGATGGGGTTTTCATCATATTTCTTGAGTTTATCCCTCTACATGATGTCATCTTACTTAATGCGTTACTCTATTCTTCATGAACTTAATACTCTAGATGCAGGCAGGAGTCGGTCGATGTGTGGAGTAATAGTAGTAGATGCAGAATCGTTTCGATCTACTTGACATGGAAGTGATGCCTATATGTATAAGCATTGCCTTGGATATCGTCATAATTATTCGCTTTTCTATTAATTGCTCAATAGTATTTGTTCACACACCGTGTTATTTTCCTTCAAGAGAGAAACCTGTAGTGAAACCTATGGACCCGAGGTCTACTTTCCATATTACATTTTCAATTCTATAAACAAAAAATACCAAAAATACCTTGCTGCAATGTATTTATTTTTTACTTTCCGCAATCTTTTACATCTATCTCTATCAGATCTAATCCTTGCAAATAACCGTGAATGGATTGATGATCCCTTTATAGCGTTGGGTGCAAGAGTTTGATGGTTTTTATGTCTGTGTAGGTGCATCCATTGGTGACTTTCTTGTTCCTCTTACTCGATTGATATTGGTTCTCATCAACTGAGGGAAATACTTATCTACTTCGCTGGATCAACCTTTCCTCTTCAAGGGAAAACCAGTGCAAGCTCAAGAGGTAGTAGGGATCCCGAAGTCGGTTCGAGCTATGGAAGACATCAGCCTGCCGAGAGGGAGCACGAGAGGTGTGGGCGATGATCAAGACACGTCATACCAGCCTTAACACCGAGCATATGGCTTGGGTTTGTCCGGTAGGGTTGGATGGGCGAGAAGTGCCGCTTCACTTGGTGTACGACCAAGTGATGCCCGCCGCCCGTCTCTCGCAAGAAGATTTCTCCCTGGATGCCTTAATAGACAATCTTGACCAGCAGCTAGACGTATGATTATATGTCACTATGTACTGATAATCAAGAAATTGCTCCATCTGTGTTGTAAACTTTCTCTTAACCGACCATCGGCTTCGACCTCCCGCGCTAAGAGCTTGGGAGTGTTCCTTATAAAATATCACTCGAGAAGAGTGAATTATGTTCGAGGAACCATGCAATCCGGCCATTTCGTGCAAACAGACAAAAACCACACATGTAGATATGTTATATTACTGCTTAGCGTAAGAAACACCTTCCTAAGAAAATAGTACCTCTATCGATAACTTTCTTCAGGGTGCTACGTAAATCGTAGATAATAAGGCCATATACTGCTAGTACATGACTAATTGCTATTTTTTGGAAAAAAGAAACCTGAGGAATGGCGATATTAACCATGATTTTTGTTGTTTCCGTTGTAGCTGACCAATTTTCTGCTGAAGATAGCTAGCTTTTGGCTTCACCCGTGTGAGGTACGTATCCGGATAAGCCGGTCATAACAATCACAGAGGTGCTCCCTTTATTCTCTAGCCGAACAATCGGGAATGTAGAGAGTAAACACATGAGCGAGGCACCCCATCTTGGCAAAAATCTTAGTTCAAATGACAAGGAATACGTGCATCCACGATGAATGTGAATAGATGCTTAGAATATAAAATCATTGGCTTCAGGAAGAAGCCCCCAGGTGTTGTGTTCAGATTTAACATTTAAAGGTGTATGCCGAAAATCTTAATACAATATCGGTTTAATCAAACATAGACTTGGGAAGAAAAGAAGAAAACCAAACCTCCCAAAAAACCAAGTGGGAGGGAAAAGGAAAGAATAGAAAAGGAAAGAAAAGGAGGTAAAGAGTAAAGAGTATTGATAACCCACAAGTATAGGGGATCAGTTGTAGACTTTTTCGATAAGTAAGAGTCTCAAACCCAACGAGGAGCTAAAGGTAGAACAAATATTCCCTCAAGTTCTATCGACCACCGATAAAACTCTACGCACGCTTAACATTCTGTTTACCTAGAACAAGTATGAAACTAGACGTACTTTGTAGGTGTGATGGGATAGATTTGCAAGATAATAAAGAACACGTAAATAAAAACTAGGGGATGCTAAGATAAAGTAACAATTAAGTTAGTTTAGCGAGTGTGGAAAAGTGGTGGTAGGAGTTGCGGAATTGTCCCTAGGCAATCGATAACTAGACCGATCATCATTATTGCAATTTTATATGAGGGAGAGGCATAAGCTAACATACTTTCTCTACTTGGATCATATGCACTTCTGATTGGAACTCTAGCAAGCATCCGCAACTACTAAATATCATTAAGGTAAAACCCAACCATAGCATTATAAGGTATCAAGTCCTCTTTACTCCCATATGCAACAACCCACCTACTTGGGTTTATGCTCCTGTCACTCAAGCAAACCACCATAGGCAAATCATGAACACATTGCAACACCCTATAGCGAGGATCCCTCATGCTTGCGCGACACGGAGATCACCATAGGACAGCACCAATAATAAAACATGCAACTCAAACCAATCATGATCATCAATCAACCCATAAGACAACAAAAATCTACTCAGACATCATAGGATGGCAACACATCATTGGATAATAATATGAATCATAAAGCACCATGTTCAAGTATAGGGTACAACGGGTTGCGGGAGAGTGGACCGCTGTAGATAGATGGGGGAGGGTGATGGAGGTGCTGGTGAAGATGACGGAGTTGTTGGAGTAGATCGTCGTCACGACCCGACGGCGTTCTGGTGCTACAGGGAGAGAGGGGGAGAGAGACCCCCTCCTTATTATTATTCATTGAACTCCCACCTAGATGGGAGAAGGATTTCACCTCTGGTCCATGGCCTTCATGACAGCGGAGGGGCGAGAGCCCCTCCGAGATTGGATCTCTCTCTGTTTCCTTCTGTTTCCGCGCGCCCAGATTCTGGCCTTTCACCGTTTCTTAAATATCTGGAGATCCATAACTCTGACCGGGCTGAAATTTTGAGGGGATCTTTATCCCAAAATTAGATTTCTTGCGCCGAGAGGACAGCTCCAACCAACCTAAGGGCTGGTCACAAGGGCCCAGGGCACGGCCAGGGGGGTATGTCGCGCCTGTCAGGCTTGTGACCTCCTCGGGCATCGTCTCGCGTTGATTATTTTTCCCAAAAATCAGATATATTTCGTAAAAAATCTCCGTAAGTTTTTATCGCATTTGGACTTCATTTGATATGGATTTTCTGCGAAACAAAGAACATGTAACAAACAGGAACCAACACTAGGCACCGGATCAATATGTTAGTCCCAAAAATAGTATAGAAAGTTGCCAAAAGTATATGAAAGTTGTAGAATATTGGCATGATACAATCAAAAATTATAGATATGACGGAGACATATCAACATCCCCAAGCTTAATTCCTGCTCGTCCTCGAGTAGGTAAATGATAAAAAACACAATTTTTGATGTGGAATGCTACCTAGCATAATCTTCTTCATATAGTCTAATCATGGCATGAATATTAAGACACGAGTGATTCAATTCGATAGTCTATCATTTTACATTAAGACAATAATACTTCAAGCATACTAATAAAGCAATTGTATCTCTTCAAAATATAATGGCAAAAGATAGATATCCCTACAATATCATATAGTGTGGCTATGCTCCATCTTCCCCACACAAAGTACTTATATCATGCACAACCCCGATGACAAGTCAAGCAATTGTTTCACACCTTTTATGTTCTCAAACTTTTTCAACTCTCACGCGATACATGAGCTTAGCCATGGATATAGCACTGTAGGTGGAATAGAATATGGTGGAGGTTGTGAATAAAAAGGAGAAGATAGTCTCACATCAACTAGGCGTATCAACGGGCTATGGAGATGCCCATTAATAGATATTAATGTGAGTGAGTAGGGATTGCTATGCAACGGATGCACTAGAGCCATAAGTGTATGAAAGCTCAAAAAGAAACTAAGTGGGTGTGCACCCAACTTGCTTGCTCATCAAGACCTAGGGCAATTTGAGGAAGCCCATCATTGGAATATACAAGTCAAGTTATATAATGAAAAATTCCCACTAGTATATGAAAGTGACAAAATAGGAGACTGTATATCATGAAGATCATGGTGCTACTTTGAAGCACAAGTGTGGAAAAAGGATAGTAACATTGTCCCTTCTCTCTTTTCTCTGTCTTTTTTTTTCTTTTTTTGGTGGGCATCTAAGGCCTCTTTTTTTATTTGGGCTTCGCTGGCCTCTTTTATTTTTCATAAAGTTCGGAGTCTCATCGCAACTTGTGAGGGAATCATAGCTTCCATCATCGTTTCCTAACATGGGACAATGCTCTAATAATGATGGTCATCACACTTTTATTTACTTACAACTCAAGAATTACAACTCGATATCTAGAACAAAATATGACTCTATATGAATACCTCTGGCGGTGTACCGGGATGTGCAACGATCTAGCATAGCAAATGACATCAAAAAATGGACAAGCCATGAAAACATCATGCTAGCTATCTTACGATCATGCAAAGCAATATGACAATGATGGTGCATGTCATAATAAACGGAACGGTGGAATTTGCATGGCAATATATCTTGGAATGGCTATGTAAATGCCATAATAGGTAGGTATGGTGGCTGTTTTGAGGAAGGATATATGGTGGGTTTTATGCACTGGTGGAAGTTGTGCGGTACTAGAGAGGCTAGCAAAGGTGGAAGGGTGAGAGTGCATATAATCCATGGACTCACATTAGTCATAAAGAACTCACATACATATTGCAAAAGTCTATTAGTCATCAAAGCAAAGTATTATTCGCATGATCCTAGGGGATAGGTTGGTAGGAGTTAACCATCGCGTGCTCCCGACCCTCACACAAAGGTTGACAATCAATAAACAAATCATGCTCCGACTTCCTTACATAACAGTTCACCATACGTGCATGCTACGGGAATCACAAACCTTTACACAAGTATTTCTACCAATCCACAATTACTCACTAGCATGACTCTAATATCACCATCTTTATATCGCAAAACTATTTCAAGGGAACAAACACATCATATTCAGTGATCTACAAGTTTTATGTAGGATTTTATGACTAACCATGTGAATGACCAACTCCTGTTAACTCCCTAAATAGATATAAGTGAAGCATGAGAGTTTAATTCTTTCTATAAAAGATATGCCCATGCTCTAAAAATTATAAGTGAAGCAAAAGAGCATTCTACAAATGGCGGTTTTCTATGTGTAGAGAAACAGACAATCCAAACTTCAAATGATATAAGTGAAGCACATTAAGCATTTTATAAAGCCATACTCCAAAGATATAAGTGAGGTGCAAAGAGCCTTCTATAAATCAACCAAGGAATTTATCATACCATCATGGTGAATTATTAAAAGAAAAATAAAAAGCACACGACGCTCCAAGATTTACGCATATCATGTGACGAATAAAAATATTGCTCCAAGTAAAATTATCGATGGTTGTTAAAAGAAAGAGGGGATGCCTTCCGGGGCATCACCAAGCTTAGTTTCTTGGGAGTCCTTGAATATTACCTTGGGTTGCCTCGGGCATCCCCAAGCTTAGTCTCTTTCCACTCCTTATTCCTTCATCCATCGTGATCTCACCCAAAACTTGAAAACTTCAATCACACAAAACTCAACAAAATCCTCGTGAGATCCCTTAGTATAATAAAGCAAATTACCACTTTAAGTACTGTTGACAAACAATTAATATTTTATTTTTGCATTGTAGCTACTTCAATATAACTTTTCCATGGCTTATACCACTGATACAATCGATAGTTTCATCAAAACGAGCAAAACAATGCATCAAAAACAGAATCTGTCAAAAACAGGACAGTCTGTAGTAGTCTGAACATTGAGCATACTTATGTAACTCTAAAAATTATGAAAAATTAGGAAAACATAAATAATTGCATAGAAGTACTTTGTAAAAATTTTAGAAGCTTTTGACATTCCAGTAAAAAATATAAATTCACGCACTACAACCAAAGTTTTTGTTTTTGCACTACACACACCAAACAAGCAATCTAATCATCCTAAAGGCAAATCTTGGCACATTATTTCTATAATACAATGGATTTGTACAAGGGGATAATTATTTTTGTTGAAATTTTTTTGTAATCAAGATGCACAAAGTTTCCATGGGCATGAACAAAGTTCAAGGCTAGCCCCCACTTCAACGTTGCTCGTCTTTCTCATTTTTTACTTTTCTTTTTGAAAAGGTTTTAAGTTCCCCACTTTATTTTTTTTGTTTTTAAACTATATAAATGCACACAACAGAATAAAATGACTCTCTAAAATTTCCGGGTTGTCTCCCTGGCAGCGGTTTCTTTAAAGCCATTAAGCTAGGCATATAGTGCTCAAGTAGTGGATCCACCCGGATCCCAAGGTATATCAAAGCCAATTTTAATTAACTATGATTTGTAATTTAGTAGTGAGCACAAAGTAACATATATGATTTAACAACAAAGTCTAACTCTCTTCCTATGCATCGTCATGTCATAAAAGAACAATTCATGCACACAAAGTAAAGGCCAATGCATAGTATAAACAATTTCTTGCAATTTTATCGTATTGGGAACATAGAGAGGTGAAGATTTAGTTCCTATCTCATAATAATTGCAAGTAGGAGCAGAAAGCACATGCATACTATATTCATTAAAATCATCATGTGCAATAGGAAAACGCAACCCATCAATATAATCCTGAATAAGTGAAACTTCTTCGATATAGTGTAGTTTGGAGAATTCAAAAAGATAATAGGACTATCATGTGTGGGTGCAATAGCAACAATTTCATGCTTAACATAAGGAACTATAGCAAGTTCATCTTCATAAGCATAATTCATATTGGCAACATGGCCACAAGAATAGCAAGCATCAAGTTCATTAAAGAGGATATTTCAAAAGAATCCAAGGGATCATAGCAATCAAAGGAAATTAGACAATGTATGAGTCGAAGAGTTACTCTCATTAGAGGTGGGCATGGGCAGCTAATCCGCTCTTCCTCTTTTTGTTCTTCGTTCTCCTCCTCATCTTTTTCATCTAATAAGTTTACAATCTCAGCAACTTCCTCTTCCATAGATTCCTGCAAAATATTAGTCTCTTCCAAGGCAATAGTCATTCTTTCAATAAACTCTTTAACATAAGCTTTAGAAAGCATAGTTTTCGTAGCAATATTTAAGTATGGAAAAAATTCAGATTCGTAAAGAGTAGCATCATACTTTTCAATGAAAGAAGCAATTTCATAGGCACCCTTGGAAGCAACAAATTCTTCAATTTGTTCAACATCATTATAGCAATAGGCCTCCTTGGCATAAGAGGATAATATTTCATTATCATTAAACACACATTGGTAGGGAAGGTGTTTTTTAGCTTCTTTAGAGCAACAAGTAAAGTCATAAATTTCACATAGATTCCAAGCATAGGAACACAAAGTATTAATTTGATGCCACAAGAGTTTCCCTTTTTGAGATATGTGGTGTCGCACATAATGAGCATGCTCATTTAATGAATTTCCCTCAACCAAGCTAGTTGGGTTTTCAGCACGAGCACGAGTGGATCGAATATGATCCAAGTAATATTCTTCGGTGGTATGGAACACTAGTGCTTCCTCAACTTTGGAGCAGCAAGTACATCTTTTTTTGGTATTTTGTGTTTCCTACCTGGATCTAAAGATAGAAAACAAGTTAATAACAAAAGAATAAAAATTACTTAGTGACAAAGCAAACAAGCACAAACGAGAATATTCACCCCACGCTATTGCTTCCCGGCAACGGCGCCAGAAAAGGTCTTGATAACCTACAAGTATAGGGGGTCAGTTGTAGACTCTTTCGATAAGTAAGAGTGTCTAACCCAACGAGGAGACAAAGGTAGAACAAATATTCCCTCAAGTTCTATCGACCACCGATACAACTCTCCGCATGCTTAACGTTCGCTTTAGCTAGAACAAGTATGAAACTAGAAGTACTTTGAAGGTGTGACAGGATAGGTTTGCAAGATAATAAAGAACACGTAAATAAAAACTAGGGGCTACTAAGATAAAGTAACAATTAAGTTAGTTTAACGAGTGTGGAAAAGTGGTGGGAGGAGTTGCTGAATTGTCCCTAGGCAATCGATAACTAGAGCGGTCATCATTATTGCAATTTTATATGAGGGAGAGGCATAAGCTAATATAATTTCTCTACTTGGATCATATGCACTTATGATTGAACCTCTAGCAAGCATGCGCAACTACTAAATATCATTAAGGTAAAACCCAACCATAGAATTATAAGGTATCACCTCTTTACTCCCATATGCAACAACCCACCTATTCGGGTTTATGCTTCTATCACTCAAGCAACCCACCATAGGCAAATCATGAACACATTGCAACACCCTACAAAAAGAATCCCTCACGCTTGCGTGACATGGAGAGAACCATAGTACAACACCAATAATAAAACATGCAACTCAAACTAACCACGAGCATCAATCAACCCGTAGAACAACAAAAATCTACTCAGACATCATAGGGTGGCAACACATCATTGGATAATAATATGAAGCATAAAGCACCATGTTCAAGTAGAGGGTACAGCGGGTTGCGATAGAGTGGACCGCTATAGATAGATTGGGGAAGGTGATGGAGGTGCTGGTGAAGATGACGGAGTTGTTGGAGTAGATCGACGTCATGATGATGGCCCCGACGGTGTATCGGCGCCACCGGGAGAGAGGGGAGAGAGCCCCCCTCCTTATTCTTCTTCCTCGACCTTTACCCTAGACGAGATAAGGGTTTCCCCTCTGGTCCATGGCCTCCATGGCGGTGGAGGGGCGAGATCCCCTCCGAGATTGGATCTCTCTTTGTTTCCTTCTGTTTCCGCGCGCCCAGATTCTGGCCTTTCACCGTTTCTTAAATATCCGGAGATCTGTAACTCCAATCTGGCTGAAATTTTGAGGGAATATTTATCCAAAAATAACCTTTCTTGCGGCGAAAGGACAGCTCCAACCGACCTAAGAGCTGGTCACAAGAGCCGAGGGTGTGGCCAGGGGGTAGGCCGCTCCTGGCAGGCTTGTGACCTCCTCGGGCATCGTCTTGCGTTGATTCTTTTTCCCAAAAATCACATATATTCCAAAAAAATCTCCGTAATTTTTTTATCGCTTTTGGACTTAATTTGATATGGATTTTCTGCGAAACAAAAAACATGTAACAAATAGGAACTGGCGCTGGGCACTGGATCAATATGTTAGTCCCAAAAATAGTATAAAAAGTTGCCAAAAGTATATGAAAGCTGTAGAATATTGGCATGAAACAATCAAAAATTATAGATATGACGGAGACATATCAAGTATGACGGCACCGGTTTATCCGTAGAAACGCCAAAGATGAGCTGCGTTCCATGGGTTTTGTTCAAGGCGGTTATTCGTCGGGTTTCGAAGACGGTAAGCTCCTCCCGCGAGTACTTCATCAATTATGAAGGGCCCGTCCCATTTGGTGTTGACTTTATGCTTCTGCTTCTTCGGGAGCCATAAGACGAGTTAACCCACATTATACGCTTTTGCCCTGACCTCCCTAGTCTGGTAATGTCAGGCCTGCTATTGATAAAAGGTAGAATGAGCCCCGGGCTATGTCCCGCTCTCCTTCTAAGGCGTCCAGGTCATCCTGCCGATCTAACTGGGCCTCCTTTTCCTCATACATGCGCACCCTTGGTGCGTCGTGAATAATGTCACAGGGGAGGACTGCTTCTGCCCCGTAGACCATGAAGAATATGTGTATCCCGTTGATCTGTTCGGGGTGGTGCACAAGCCCCACAGAATGGAGTCAAGCTCCTCTACCCAATGGCAATCGGACTCATGTAGAGATCGGACCAGGCATGGTTTAATACCACTCATGATGAGGCCGTTTGCCCGTTTGACTTGTCCATTGGTCTGTGGGTGATACACCGATGCGTAATCGAGCTTGATGCCCATTTTTGGGCACTAGTCTTTGACCTCTTGGGCGATGAAGTTGGATCCGTTGTCTGTTATTATATTGTGCGTGACGCCGTAATGCTGTACCATGCCAGCCGGATATATAGTCGGTTACTGGTCCGGACTTGGCTGATTTGACAGGTTTTGCCTCTATCCATTTGGTGAATTTGTCAACCATGACCAGTAGGTATTTATTCTTCTTGGCTCCCCCCCTTTAAGTGGTTTGACCATATCCAACCGCCAGACCATCAAGGGACAAGTAATCGAAATAGTCCGAAGAGCTATTGGGGGCATGTGACTTTGATTTGCAAAAAATTGACATCCCACGCAGTGCTTGACAAGTGACTGGGCGTCCGCTCGAGCAGTGGGCCAAAAGAAACCGGCCCGAAAGGCCTTGCTAACCAAGGCCCTTGCCACGACGTGATGGCCACCCATCCCTGCATGGACTCTGGCTAAGAGTTGTCGTCCTTCTTCCTCAGATATGCACCGCTGTAGTACTCCGGTGGTGCTTTTCTTGTATAACTCACCCTCGTGGACCTTATAGGCTCTGGATCGCCAAATTACGCGTCGCGCCTCCGTCTGATCATCGGGGAGTTCTTTGCGAAGAAGGTAGGCAAGGAAGGGCTCAGTCCATGGCGTGATTACTGCCATGACTTCATGATTTGGTAAGCTCGTTCATTCACTGGGGGAACAACCTATTCCGCAGTGCTGAGACCAGTGCGCTTATTAACGTCCTGCCAAACCACTGATGGCTTAAAGAGTCGTTCCAGGAAGGTGTTTTTGGGACAAGGTCGCGTTTGGCCCCCATACGGGCCAGTATGTCGGCGGCTTGGTTGTTGTCTCTAGCGACATGGTGGAATTCTAGCCCCTTGAACCATGTGGATATCTTGAGGACATTGTTTCTATATACCGCCATCTTCGGGTTTTTGGCATCGAATTCACCGTTGATTTGGGAGATGGCCAGGTTGGAGTCTCCCCACACCTCTAGCCGTTGTATGCCCATTGATGCTACCATTCGAAGACCATGCAGGAGTGCTTCGTATTCTAACATTGTCGCCCGTGGGGGATGTGAGAATAAATCCATCCCCCATTCCGGCCAAAGTTTTGGATCCATCGAAGTACATCGTCCAATGGGAGTATGTACTATATTCCCTGGGGAGCTCGACCTCTGTCCATTCGGCGAGCAAATCTGCCAGCACGTGAGATCTAATAGCTCGTCGTGGCTTGTAGGCAATTTCAAAAGGAAGGAGCTCAATGGCCCATTTGGCTATGCGGCCGGTGGCATCCCTGTTGTTGATTATATCGTCTAGGGGTACTTCGGATGCCACCATAATCGAGCACTCTTGAAAGTACGATATATTGTATAGGCTATCTTCTGGTAGTGCGGGTATGTGGACTTGCACTGTGTTAGTACTTCTGACACGTAATAGACCGGCTTCTGAATCCGGAATTTGTGTCCCTCCTCTTCTCGTTCGACGACAAGCACTGCACTAACGACTTGGTTGGTGACCGATATGAATAATAACATGGGTTCACCAGCGTGTGGTGCTGTGAGAATGGGATTACCTGCCAGCAGTGTTTTAAATTCTTCTAATGCAACCGCTGCTTCATCGGTCCATTCGAAATTGTTGATCCGTTTCAGCAATCTGTAGAGTGGTAAAGCCTTTTCACCGAGGCGGGAGATAAAGCGGCTTAACGCCGCCACGCAACCAGCCAACCTCTGGACGCATTTCAGCTTTGTGGCAACCACAAGTTCTGATAGGGCGCGGATCTTAGCCGGATTCGCTTCTATTCCTCTATGGGAAATGATGATCCGGTCAGTTTACCAGCGGGAACTCTGAATACACATTTCTCCGGATTGAGTCGTATATCGTAGTCACGTAGGCTGACAAAGGTTTGCCTTAGGTCATCAATTAGCTGGCTGACGTGTTTGGTTTTGATTACCACATCGTCCATGTATGCGTCAACTGTTTTACTCACTTGTTTTGCGAGACAAGTCTAGATCATTCGCTGGTACATAGCCCCAGCGTTTTCTAGCCCAAAAGGCATCATGTTGAAACAGAATGGCTCGTAAGGGGTGATGAATGTGGTGGAAGTGTTTAGGACCAGTGCGGCGGTGTATGACCGGGACGAATGGCTGGTTGGTCAGTATCTCCGAAGTTGATGGGTATGTCTGCCCATGCACTTGTTTCTGCCACATGATAGACCTGTTCGAGTTCTCTAAGAGCTATTTTCCTCCTGTTCCTTGCGGGGAATGTTTCATAGATTGTCAGGACTTTGGCGTTGTATTTCGGTGATGATGTGGAGCACCTGTTCGGTGGTAGTGCCTAAAGGATAGCTTTACCGCTTTTTGTGACGTGCCTGACGACCCAACAAGCTCTAAGGGTTGAGTCGGGCTTGTCTTTAGAAATACATAACATATAGGGCATGATTGATCCAAGACCCCGTCAAGGACAGTTATGACCCCTGTAAGGGGTATATTTCTCTTTTCGATGGGTTCGAGTTTGGCTAGCCGCTTTGGAGGTATCCTGTTTTTCTGATCTCCTCTAGGGTACTCGGTAAAGGTTGGTTCGGCTTGCCAGGGGCTTCCATGGCACAATATTTTTGTACCAAGTCCGACATCTCGGTG
This sequence comes from Hordeum marinum, assembly GCA_022496015.1. Classification (NCBI taxonomy): domain Eukaryota; kingdom Viridiplantae; phylum Streptophyta; class Magnoliopsida; order Poales; family Poaceae; genus Hordeum; species Hordeum marinum. Next base: position 87,205,455 of record CM039675.1, on the reverse strand, counting down.
AAGTCACGAATGTGTCGACGAGCCAGGGCATTGAGAATCCATTCATCATGGCAATTGCGATTGAAGGTTGCCATTATCTCCGGGTCACTAAGACCTCGTACTTTGTTTCTAGCGAGGAGGAGTGTAGCCCAAAAATGATGAACCGACTCTCCTGGTAACTTTTTAACATTTCGTAAGTCCGAAGACTTGGACTCTCTTGCGATGCTTGAGTTCTCGGCTTGGGTGGTGGGTGGGAAATTTTTGTACTCCACGCCATGATATGAGTCCGGAATTACAGGTTCCAAATTGCGTGCTAGATCAGGGACCGATGCCAATCTATCTTCGGAGAGAATTCCTGGGCCCGGGTTGCAAGCAGGGTTTTGATGATCGGAGATTGGGGTATAAACCTTTTATTATTTTGGTCGTTGGGGGTTCAAGCCCCCAGCCAGACACTCGACGGTGGCGACTAAGTGAGTGACCATGGGGATGCAAATCTCCCTATCGTCGGGTTTAAGTCCGAGCCGGTCATAGACCGGGGTCTAGCCGTCAGTCATACGCATGGTCTGAATCCGATCCAACAACTCATTTAGAAATGAGGCGACAGTGGCATGCGTGTTGCTGAAGCGAATGGGGTCGATCTGCGGCATCACAGTTCCAGAACTGCATGAGAGCGGATCCGGGTCCTGTTCGGCCATAGCAGATCCGGTCACAACGACTGGATTGGGTGTCCAAGACAACCCAAGGGTGAAGGTCACCTGAGAGGTGGGGCCCGATGTCTTCGGCATCGAGGCGTCGGGATTTGTAGGCTCCTCCACGAGAGTTGAGGGTCCTATCTAGACAAGTTCTCCCTATGAATCAGCAACGAACTCTAGGGTTCCGAATCTGATTCCTTGATCGAGGGGAAAGCTTCCGATCTGGCCAAGGTGGCCGATTGGGTCGGCGTGCGACAAGACGGTTACGCCTGTGAAGATCTGATCAGGGATGAGAATATCCTAGCTATAGATCTCGTTGCTTGTGACAAGGCGAGCCATCGATTCCTTTGGCGATCACAGCAGAACTCTCAATGAAAGCACTAATGCCGGTGTCAAAACCGGCGGATCTCGGGTAGGGGGTCCCGAGCTGTGAGACTAGGATCGATGGTAACAGGGGACAAAGGAGACAATGTTTACCTAGGTTCGGGCCCTCCTATGGAGGTAAAACCCTACGTCCTGCTTGATTGTATTGATGATATGAAGGTTACAAAGTTGATTTACCTCGAGATCGACTAGCTAAAACCCTAGACAAGTTTCTCTACCCTATGATCTAAAACCCTCCCAGTTTATATAGGAACCGGGGGGTACTAGGGTTTACACAAGGTTAGTTGCACAACGAAAGAAAAACATGCCTATCTATTACGAAAACTTGGAAGACACGCCATGACTCCTTGAAGCTTCCATCATGTCAATCGGGCCTTTGATCATCCAATGCTCAGCCAGTGGCCCACATAGTACGACCCATGAGAAATAGGTCGGCCATCCGAGGACCCCTTAAACCAGGACTCCCTCACATGCCGCCAGACGAAATGTGTCGCCTGTTGGGCGCACGGTGATACGTCTCCATCGTATCCAGTTTTCCAAACACTTTTGCCCTTGTTTTGGAATCCAATTTGCATGATTTGAATGGAACTAACCCAGACTTACGTTATTTTCAGCGGAATTGCCTTGGTCTTATTTTTATGCAGAAATAAAAGATCTCGGATCGTCCTAAGAATTTACATAGAATATTTTTGGATTTAATAAAAAATACTGGTGCAAGAATCAACCAGAGGGGGGCCACCTGCAGGCCACAAGCCTGCTAGGCGCGGCCACCCGCTGGCCGCGCCTAGCAGGCTTGTGGGGCCCTTGTGGCTCCCCGACCTCATCTCCAGCTCCATATAACCCTATTCACGGAGACAAACATCAGGGAGAAGAGTTCATCGCGTTTCACGATACGGAGCCGCCACCACCTCCTGTTCTTCCTCAGGAGACCATATCTGGAGTCCGTTTTGGGCTCCGGAGAGGGGAAATCGACGCCATCGTCATCACCAACCATCCTTCATCACCAATTCCATGATGCTCTCTGCCGTTCATGAGTAATCCTGTTGGGGATATAACCCCGTGGTGAGACCCGCCCAGGTGGGGCCAGGTCATACCTAGCGGCTCATAAGCTAGACCAAGGATGGGCCTCGAGACATAAGCCTGGACGTATGGCGGATCACCAAGATGGGTTAAGGCGAGGCCTAGATAAGGAAGGTATGAAGACCCGGGCCGATAAGCCGCCAGGAGACGGCTTTCTCAGGAAGGCAAGACAACATAGAGATAGAGTCAGACACATTGTAAGAGTCGGTATGAGACTTGTGTAACCCGTGGTCTTGATCTCCTTTATAAGGGCAAGACCCGGGGCGATTTAGAGAGAAGCCAATTAATCAAGAACTAGGTCAAGTGAATCCGCTCCCTTGTAATCGATACTCCAATCAATACAACACAAGCAGGACGTAGGCTTTTACCTCTTCTTGAGGGGCCAAACCTAGGTAAACTCGTGTCCTTCGTCCCAACCAACCCCTTTGAGTCCATCACCTTAGCGATGGCCTCAAATCTAAGTCCTCAGACATGTGTCGTGACAAAACCACGAAAGTTGGCGCCCACCATGGGGCAAGCGCTCGATGGTGTTGAGTTCCCAAAGGGCTCTCTTCTAGGGATACGTGATCGGAAGGATGAACAAAAGTCACCGTGTCCGGCTCTACATCGACGACGCCGGCTGGGGTCCTGATGCCGATTTTGTGGAGTACGGGTTCCGAGTTCCCTTCGGCGGAATCCACGTCTTCATCGGCAAGGACAGCGGATCTACACCCGGGCCGGGTGTCTGCACCGACATCGTTGAGCCGGCTCGGCGCGTGCAACCCGCCCGACACGTGCAACCCGCCCGTGCTGACGCGGGCAGGAAGCATGTCTTCGTTGGCTTCACTCAAGGTATGGATCTTTAGGCTTCTATGTCGCAGGAGACCCTCATCTGTTCAGAGGATGGATCTTCGAGCAGAGAGGCGGAGTCAATCTACCAACTTCACGATGGCGGACTCAGGGGCTATGACGAGCTTTACCCCGAGTCGAAGCGGTCTGAGACGGACGATCATGGGCCGCCGACTCGTGCGGCCGTGTTCTTGGCGGGAACACAGCTGGGCCCAAGCAGTGCGGCCACCGGGGCGACAGACACGGGGGCTGACCCGCTGCCGGCTCAGGTTCTTCTGGATCTGATGAACGAGCTCACAACCCTGATGGCGACTGAAGTCACGCCTGACAATCAAGCCGCCCGGAACCTGGAGATCACAAGACTGAAGGACCAGATGGCGGAAGTTCAATAGAGGATCGGCGCGTTAAAATCTCAGATGGACGTGGAGACAGAGCGCCTTAAGACGGATGCTTTCCGCCTTGAGCTAGAATAGCAGTCGGTGGCCGTGGTGCAGTGGATGAGGCATCAGTCCCGCCCGCCAGAGCAATATGAGGCCAGAAACCTTTTTAACATGCCAGGAACGGGTCGAATAATGGAAGCACCTGGAAGTCGGCCGGCGGCTCGGCAGTAGCTTAACCCGCCCCGATGAAACCAGACCTCACCAATGGCTTTTCCAACACCGGCGGGTCGCTATTCAAACCGGACGGAGAACATGGTGGCGGCGGCAACCTGGCTTGGAACGATCCCTATTCCTGACGAGGCGCCTTTGACAAAAGAGGTACGGGACGCTATTGGGTACCTACGAATGGTGATGGCCTAGCAAGAGAAGTATACCTACAGCCGGAGTTGCATGCATTCAACCCCCATCCCTAGCCACAGCTTCAGCCGACATTATGAGTCGCGGGCGGTTTCTAGCAGTGATTGGCATCTGGTCGCACCGCGAGATGATGAGGCAGCTTTGGATGCTCAGGCCATCGTAGATCGGGCGAGGGCACAACATGAGGCGGTGGCTCTGGCAGCGGCGGCTCATCAAGAGCCTGCGCCTTCCGTCTCAGTTGGAGCAGGAATAACCACCAGGGCCGTGGGAGTACCGTGCTTGGTGCTGGCTCTGTGGAATGAGCGTCTGCCGAAGGATTTCAAAGGCCCTTGCAAGGTCCCAAATTACACCGTTGATCTACCCCCGGAGGCTTGGATTGAAAGCTATGAGCTGGCCATGGAGATGTTGGACGTCAATGACGTGGTGTGCGCGAAGTATTTTATCATGATGCTAGAAGGGCCGGCTCGCACGTGGTTGAAGGGTTTGCCACCCAATACCATCAATTCTTGGGTTGAGTTAAAAGCGAAGTTCATCAATAACTTTCAAGGGACATGCAAGCAGCCGAATGAAGTTGCTTGATAAGGATCTTAAACCATCTTCAACGGTTTTTCACGGCGTGGTGCCTGGCAAGTCAGCTTATCCAGTGGGGAGGATTCCTATGGAAGTCGCCTCCAGTGACGAACACAACTACAGGGTGGAGACCTTGTGTTTTGAGGTGGTCAATATCAAAAGTCCGTATCTTGCTCTGTTGGACGTCCGGCTTATGCCAAATTCATGGCTAGGCCTTGTTATGTGTACTTGCAGCTCAAGATGCCGGGCCTAAAGGGTACGATTACGGTGCGTGGTGATCGAGAGACGGCTATTGAGTGTGAGGAAGGAGACGCGGCTTATGCAGAGTCCAGTTGTGCTAAGGCGGAGCTCAAGCTTTACATGGAAAATGTTGACCCGGAGGACATGACTCTGCTGAAAAAGCCCAACATAGAGGTTGAGCCGCCCCTCAAATTCCCGGTGGATGATACCAAATTGGTGGATTTCACTCCGGGCGACTCATCTCAGCAGTTCACTATCGGGGCTAATATGGATCCCAAATAGGAAAGCGCGCTCATCGAATTCATCCGTGAGAATCGGGACATCTTCGCATGGAAACCTTCTGACATGCCGGGTGTACCGAGAGAGTTCGCTGAGCACCACCTTAATGTGGATCCTAAATTTAGACCAGTCAATTAGTTTCTATGACGGTTCAATGAGGAGAGACGCCAGGCCATTGGGGAAGAGGTAGCCCGGCTTCTGGCGGCGGGTTTTATCGTCGAGGTCTTTCACCCGGAGTGGCTCGTTAACCCGGTGCTAGTACTCAAGAAAAATGACACATGGCATATGTGTGTGGACTACATGGATCTTAACAAGGCCTGTCCGACTGACCCGTTTTCTCTCCCTCGTATTGACCAGATCATTGATGCAACGGCGGGTTGTGAGAGTTTATGCTTCCTAGATGCGTATTCTAGTTATCATCAGATCAAGATGGCAGTCAAGGACCAAGATAAGACGGCTTTCATCACACCTTTTGGTGCTTTCTGTTATGTGTCTATGCCTTTCGGGCTCAAGAGTGCCCAGGTGACTTACCAGCGTTGTGTACAGAACTGTGTTCACAGCCAAATCGGGCGCAACGTTCATGCATATGTGGATGATATTGTGATCACGTCAAGGAAGAAGGAGACTCTGCTTGACGACCTGAAGGAGACTTTCGACAACTTACGGGTCTACAAGATGATGCTTAACCCGACTAAGTGTGTCTTTGGCGTTTCGGCAGGCAAGCTCTTGGGATTTCTGGTATCTGAGCGTGGCATTGAGGCTAACCCGGATAAAATGAAGGCTATCACCTCCATGTCTGAGCCGGCATGCATCAATGATGTTCAGTACCTGGCAGGACAGATTGCTGCATTAAGCCGGTTTATAAGCCGCCTCGGTGAGAAGGCCATCCCTTTGTACCAGATGATGAAAAAGATGGACAACTTTGTCTGGAGTACGACGACGGGTGAAGCATTTGAGGCACTCAAGAGGCAGCTTACTGAGCCGCCGGTCTTAGCCGCTCCGATTGAGAAAGAACCTTTGCTCTTATACATGGCGGCTAATAATAGGGCTGTCAGCGCGACAATCGTTGTCGAGCGTAAGGATGCAGGGAAGGAATATCCGGTTCAGAGGCCGGTTTACTATATCAGTGAGGTCCTGACAGAATCCAAGCAGAGGTATCCACATTGGCAGAAGCTGGTGTATGGGGTGTTCATGGCCAATCGCAAGCTAAAACACTATTTCTTGGGGCACCAGATTACAGTGGTTAGCTCTGCCCCGTTGGGAGATATAATTCAAAACAGAGAAGCCACTGGCAGGATCGCTAAGTGGGCGTTGGAGCTTGGACCTCTCAATTTGAAATACGTACCTCGCACGACGGTCAAGTCTCAAGCCTTGGTGGATTTCATAAATGACTGGACTGAGTGTCAGGCGCCTGAGGAGAAGCCGGACAACACATATTGGACAATCCACTTTCATGGATCCAGGCAACTGGAAGGATCAGGGGCAGGGGTTGTCTTAACTTCCCCCAAAGGTGATAAGTTCTGTTATGTGCTAAGGTTGATGTTTCCTTGTACTAACAATGCAGCTGAGTACGAAGCTCTACTTCATGGCCTCCGGGTGGCTAAGGAGATGAACCTGAGCCGGGTTAGATGCTTCGACGACTCAGATCTTGTAGCCCACCAAGTTTCAGGCACTTGGGATTCCAAGTACCCACGGATGGCGGCTTATCATCAGGCGGTAGATATCATCGCTGGTCATTTCAAGGGGTATCAGGTGGATCATATTGATCGTCGTGGGAACGAGGCCGCTGACGCCCTGTCAAGGCTGGGTTCTCAACATAAGCCGGTGCCGCCTAACATTTTCTTAGATGTAGTACATCACCCGTCAGTTAAGTTACCTTCGGAAGAAGACTTGGCTATTCCTGACCTAGAGGGACAGCTGGTGGCGGCTCTACATGCAATTCCTGACTGGACTGTGCCTTATTTGGCGTACTTGACTCACAACGAGTTACCTGGTGATGAAAATCTCGCCAGACAGATCACTAGGCGGTCTAAGTATATGACGATAGTCAATGGCGAGTTACATAAGTGCAGCGTGACCGGCGTGTTTCAACGTTGTGTTTCACCTGAAGAGGGCAAGGAAATCTTGAATGAAATTCATGCTGGTGAATGTGGTCATCACGCCGGCTCAAAATCACTGGTGGCCAAGGCCTTTTGACATGGCTTCTTCTGGCTGACGGCTCATAAGGATGTGGAAGACTTGGTCCACAAGTGCGATGGATGTCAAAAGTTTGCCCAACGTGCTCATTCCCGGCTCAAGAGCTGCGCATGATTCCAATTACTTGGCTGTTTGCGGTCTGGGGGCTTGATATGGTCGGGCCTTTCAAAAGATCTAAGGACAAGAAGACCCACCTCTTGCTGGCGGTTGACAAATTTACCAAGTGGGTAGAAGCTGAGCCGGTTGGCAAGTGTGACACGGCTACGGTGGTTCAGTTCATTAAGAAGCCGATCTACCATTTTGGTTACCCTCACAGATAATGGTACAAAGCTATCCAAGGGGGCTATGAAAGCATTCTGTGAAAGTGAACACATCAGACTTGATGCTTCCGCGGTCGCTCATCCACAGCCAAACGGTCAGGCAGAGCGTGCTAACCAAGAAATCTCAAGAGGTATCAAACCCCGGCTTATGGTTCCTTTGTAGCGAACGCTGGGCAGTTGGGTGGGGGAGTTGTCGTCCGTCTTATGGAGCATCAGAACCACCCGCAACAGATCAACAGGTTATACACCTTTCTTCATGGTTTACGGTGCAGAAGCCATGTTACTAAGTGATATCCGTCATGACTCGCCACGAGTGGCGGCTTACGTTGAGGCGGACAATGAAACGACGCGTCAAGATGCGTTGGATGCCTTGGAGGAAGAACGTGATCTGGCGGCGGCTCGATCGGTGATTTATCAGCAAGACCTGCGTCGCTATCATAGCCGTAGAGTTAAGAGCCGGACGTTTCAAGAAGGCGACTTAGTGCTGCGGTTGATTCAGGATCAGACAGATGCACACAAGTTATCCCCTCCATGGGAAGGGCCTTTCGTGGCCAGCAGAAATCTCAACAATGGGTCGTATTACCTCATTGACATCCGAGACGACTCAAACACTTCTGGGCAAGGACCCGTCGGCCGTGGAACATAGCGCATCTACGGCCTTATTACACTTAAGTTGTCAAGGCTTGACATTGCACACCTTCATTGTACATATCATATATATATGAATAAAGTTGGCATCCCTGCAAGCCGGGGCCTCTGCCATTCCTATGCAAAAAGGTCAATCAGGGGGCTTCCAACCCACCGGGTTTAGCTTATCAGACCCTATTGATCAACTCTCAAGCCAACTAGTTGACTCTGTAAACATGATCGTCCAGGGGGCTTCCAACCCACCGGATTTAGCTTATCACACCCTATCGGTCGTCTCTTAAGCCAAATAGTTGACTCTGTCAACATGATCATCCAGGGGGCTTCCAACCCACCGAGTTTAGCTTATCACACCCTATCGGTTGACTCTTAAGCCAAATAGTTGACTTCATCAACAAAGGTCACTTGGGGACTTCCAACCCACCAGGTTTAGCTTACACACCCTCTTGATCGTCTCTTAAGCCAAACAGGGTTAAACCTGCCTATAAGCTGATGCTGCTCCGCTAGGTGACCCGCCAAACTCTTACCAGTTAATCTCGCCTGGAGACCCTGAGCCAGCTCAAAGAAGTTGACGGCCAATCTCGATAGAGACCCTGTACTGGTTCAAGGTTAAAACAGCGACTCTTGTCACGTGAGGCCCGGCTTACGGAAAGCAAGGATAAACTCTCCCATCTACGGTCGACTCTCCGCTATGTGGATCGTTCGTACTCTTAGGCAGTTAATCCTTTAAGGACCCTGCACTGTTTAAGGTTAAAACGATAGATTTATGTCATGTGAGAGGCAGTTTATGGGCTACCAGGGTACTCATGCCCTACCGAGTCTCTTCTAGGACGTCACACTTCCTCTTAGTTAACCTCGCTTAGAGACTTTGAGCCGCTCAAAGGAATTGACGGCCAATCTCGATACAGACCCTGTACTGCTAAGGAGGTTTAAGTGGCAAGTCAACCCAGAAGAACTGGCACATGAGTTAAACAAAAAGCAAGTCAGGAATGATATAGCATCTTTGGGTGGCGATTAATCTATTCTTGCAGGTTGGTTAATTACCAAGAAGCTGCCACAACATCTGGTATGAGTTGAAGGCACAAGGCAGAATATTAAGCCGGACGATTTCATATGTGCACGATGGCATAGTTCAGGCAAGACAAAGTTTACTACAAGCCTATTACAATGCTCACTGCGGAACTCAAAAGTGAGGACTCAAAGTTTTTTACACCGCCCTATGGCGGGTCACAAGGCCGGATTATCCATGACGTTACCAAGGTCGTCAGTTGGATGGCGGGTCACTATGCGGCGGGTCTTCGACTTCCATGATCTAAAGATTGTCCACATCCCAGTTGCAGTTGGTTAAAGCCGCAAAGTTTGCCTCTTCAAAAAGGGGGGATGGGTCAAGATAAGGAGCAAAGAAGTGCTTACGGCGTGCAGGCATTAAGTCCTTAGCGTCAAAGGTTGGGCCGCGTACTCTCTTCTGATCGGCATTGTATGCCGCCTGGTATGTTGACAAGTCCACTTCTTCTGCTAACACTGATCTGAGGACTCTGGAAGCCTTCATGCAATGAGCATAGTCAGCCTCCCTTAACTCCGAGCCTTCATCATTCTTTGATGGAAACCCGTCTAGCATGTCTTCGGGAGTCAGCTCTGGGGCAAAACCTAATGCCCGGCTTATGACTGCGATGGCTCCTTTTCATGCGGCTGATTTTTTGAGCTCCTGGATCTATTTGGGCAGGGTGGATAGCAACTCTATGGCTCCCTTCATAGTTGGGGAATACTATCTTTATAGAGCACCGCCTTGATTGTGCAGAGAGCTCTGCAATACAGTTGCTCTATTAAAGTATAAATGGCTTTCAATGGCAACAAGCTATTAGTTGCAAGTTGACGGCTCCTTTGACCTGCATAAGACGTATGTTCGGTTATAAGTCACCGGTATATGTATTCACACAAGATTATTGGCTAAGTATTTAGTACTTACCAAAGATGGCGGCAGACATCTTCACGATGTGACGCTTCAAGGCATGTAGCTCATTGGACACAACCATGAGCCGTTGGTCAGCATCTTCTGCTTGTTGAGCTAGGGTGGTTTGTTCCATCTCAGCAATTTTTTTGAAAGCGGCGAAGTCTTCTTTCACTTTGATAAGTTCTTCAGCGGCGAGCCGGTACTTCTCATCTTCTTCGCTTCGGGCGGCCTGCTGAATGGCTAGATTACTCCTTAAACCGGTCACTTCAGACTCGGCCTCGTTTAATGCTTCTAGGGACATATGACAAAGCAAAATGAGGGCTAAGTCGCCAGGATGGTATATTATCAGATGATGACGATTCAGACAATATAATGCAAGTCTCAAGAAGATTGCAAGAAATATGCTCGACGCTTGGGGGCTAATGTCTATTTGTTCTCCAAAGCTACAAGGAAGTTCCGGCTCATCTTCATCAAACTTAAGCTGTCCCTTGGGGACTACATATGGTTCTTTGCTCTATCTACAAGGAAGTTCCGGCTCATCTTCATCGAAGTTAAGCCGACCCTTGGGGGCTACATCTGGCTCTCTGGTCTATTTATACCAAAGTTTTGGCTCATCTTTCATCAAGTTAAGCCGGCCCTTGGGGGCTATAGATGGCTTTTGAACAACTACTTACACACTAAAGCATTGGCTCAATATTTAGGTCTTAAGCCGATAAATGAGAGCTACATGCTAAGTATTTTCTATTTATAACAAGACTCAAAGACCTGGCTTACCATTGGTAAATACTAAACTAGTTCTTGGGGGCTACGTAAGGGTATAAGGAAAAGAGAGCAAGAGTACCTCATATTTTTTCTTCATAAAGCTAACAAGCTTGAGCTCCATGTTCCGGCTGGTGGAGAGGCGGTTCACATAACCAGCATGCAGCTCATCAGCGGTTAACTTCTCTAGCACGGGGAGGTCAAAGTCCAGCTTCTCGGCGGCTGCAGGCTTCTCAGTGTGCTTTGTCAACACGTGAGCTTGAGGAGTGTGGAAGCCGACACCAGTAATGGTGATGTCTAGAGTAACCGAATCGTCAACAGCTGTTGAAGGGCTCGACGGCTTCGAGTTGGTCCTCAGAGGACTCTCAGGAATCATGTCATGGGCCGCCGACTCGGTAGAACGACGAGCTTCTTCAGGCGCATCCTTGGAGGCTGTAGAAGGATCAGCATGCGCTGCAGGAGAGTCCGGCTTGCCAGGCTCCGGCTCTCGAGCCTTGGGAGCAGGGGTAGACCCGCCGGTCTTCCTTCATTTCGCTTGAGCCCTAGAAAACACACAAGGTCATGGTATAAACTTTACAGCTAACAAAGGATGGAATGCAAGCATGAAAGGCACGTACTCTGGGTTGATCTTCAGAGGTGGAAGAGCAGTAGCTGTAGAGTCGCCCGAGGAAGGGGGTGATTCCTGAAAATAGTTAAGGCAATATAAGACAGGATCAAATCATAAAGGCAAGGTTGACAAACTTAAGCCAAGTGAAACAAATACCTCAGCTGGCCATTTCCGTTGAGCCGGAGAATGAGATAACCCATCCATGAGGTCGTTAGAGCCAGCGCTCCGGGTCTGGCATCGGGAGAGTTGCTGTTGCTTTTTCAAAGAAAAGTGGGGGTCTAAGTAAGGAAGAGGATGAGAAAGTGGGACCTTTCGGACGACCCGCCGTATCTTCTGTGGTGCAAGATGTTCTGAGTCAGATGAAACACAAGTTACCTCAGGAACGTTGGCGTGGCTTGTCTCCGTTTCGTCCTGAGAATTATTATTGTTAATAAGGTGCATGAAGAGACGACCAAGAGAGTCAAGTTCTACCTCCGAGTCGTCAGATTCTGGTTGTTCTTGAGGTGCGGTCTTCTTCTTTCAGCCGTCGGTTTTCTCCTTTGATTTCTTTGGAGGAGGAACGTATTTCTTTTTCCAGAAGCTGGAATTGGCCTGAAAGTGAAAGCCGTCGAAAGAGGTCAAAAGACTGCAAAGTATATATGGATAGCTAAACGCGGAAGTAAGGAGATCGAGAGTCACCCTTACGTCCGGGGCCGGGTTTGCGGCGCAAAAAGGTGCTAACCCAATGGTGCGGCAAGATCCTTTAGATTCATGAACAAGGCTTTTGATGGCAGCCACGATTTTATCTTCTGATAACGTGGTAGGGTTAAAGCAGAGGGGGTCATTATCATCACCCGTATACTCACACATGAGGCGGCTTCGCAAGCTCAGAGGCAGGACTTTCCAAGAAACCCAGCAGCGGGTCAGATCCATCCCTGTCAGACCATTGGCCATAAGGGCCTTGATCTTGGCATGAGCCGGAGCATACTTTGCTCGTTCAGAAGCTGACAGCCGGTCAGGGAACTCGGTTGAAGTCTTGAGTCGGGTCGAACGATAACCCGACAAGGAGTGTTCTCCCTCTGGAGAGGTGTCTTTACAGTAAAACCATGTTTTATTCTAGTCCTTGGGATGGCTTGGCATCCGAACAACCGGAAAGGTCACGTCCCGTATTCTCTGAATTGAGATTCCACCAAGCTCTAAGCTTGGACCAGCTTTTACCTTCGTCTGACGGTTTGCGTAGAAGAACTCATGGAAAAGACCAACGGACGACACTTCTTGTATGTAAACTTCACAGAGGATTTGGAAGTTGCATATGTTTGAGACGGAGTTTGGGGCGATGTCTTGAGGGTTCAGCTTAAAGAAATGAAGGACGTCACGGAAGAATTTTGAACCGGGCGGGCTGAAACCGCGTACAAGGTGATCCGTGAAAACAACTACTTCGCCCTTTTGAGCAAGGGATTTCTTTTCATTGCCTGGAACCCACCAATGGATGACATCTTTGACTAGTAAGGACCCTGTGTCTACGAAGTCCTTCAAGAACTCTTCGGTAATGGCAGAGCCGACCTGGTTACAAGAATTGGACACACGAGGCATGCTGGCGTCTTAAAGCTGTGCAAGGTAACAATGTGTGGCGAGTCACAAGGTGACACATGACTACGGACGGCTGATGAAATTTAAGCTCTCTAAGGCTAAGTCGCCGGAGCAGTTTAGCCGAGAGTCAGAAGTTCAATGGCGAGTTAAATTTGCAAGGAAACAAAGCAAATATTACTATGTGTAGAAAACAAGTTTCACAGACTATCTACATAGTTACAGATCTACAAAACAGAGAAAAAAGCGGGTTTATTCTAACCTAACGACGAACAGACGAAGTACCGATGTTTGAAGACAGTGAAAAGGGCAAATACAGATTTGTGTTATGCTATTATTGACTTTCTATGGTCTACCGCGATGGGATCAAGGGCATTATCGAGTTAACTGATCTACATACTATCTGACATTATGAAAAGCTCGTGTTCTAGCGGGCGGAGGAACTCCATGAAACCCTACCGAAAGCTATAGATCTAGGGGTGGAGAAGAAGTTACCGGAGATGACGCGACGGACGCGGGCGGTGCTCTGGTCCAATCAGGTTGATGCAGCGGCCTGGCGTGACGACGGCGTGAAAGCTTCACCGACGCAGGAAAACTCTAGAGCAACGACGTCGGGAGGAAGAAGAAGAAGGGCATGCGGAGAAACAAATGAAGACCACCCTTCGTGGTCCTATTTAATAGGCAAAAGGTGGAAACTGGCGCGAGAATCCAGGCGATCTAAGTTGATTGACCGAGATGGATGCCTCGATTTTTGGGACGTCAGTTTAATAGTGGAAAGATCCATTGCGGTCGTTAGGTAATCTTTTTGATATCTCCGGTATGACATCACAGCGGATTACTTTGTCTTACTTTCAGGTGATAATGAGTGAGACTCGTCGCCAAGTGAGACAGAAGGTTGAAATTAGCAGGCTCAAATCAACCTGGGGCCTAATGTTGGGGATATAACCCCGTGGTGAGACCCGCCCAGGTGGGGCCGGGTCATACCTGGCGGCTCATAAGCCAGACCAAGGATGGGCTTCGAGACATAAGCCTAGACGTATGGCAGCTCACCAAGATGGGCCAAGGCGAGGCCCAAACAAGGAAGATATGAAGACCCGGGCGGATAAGCCGCCTGGAGACGGCTTGCTCAGGAAGGCAAGACGACATAGGGATAGAGTTGGACACGTTGTAAGAGTCGGTATGAGACTTGGGTAACCCGTGGTCTTGACCTCCTTTATAAGGGCGAGACCCGGGGCGACTTAGAGAGAAACCAATTAACTGAGAACTAGGTCAAGCAAATCCGCTCCCTTGTAATCGATACTCCAATCAATACAACACAAGCAGGACATAGGCTTTTACCTCTTCTTGAGGGGCCGAACCTGGGTAAACTCATGTCCTTCGTCCCAACCAACCCCTTTGAGCCCATCACCTTAGCGATGGCCTCGAATCTAAGTCCTCGGACATCTATCGTGACAAAACCATGAGAAATCCCATCGCAGGCTTGATGGATGATATTTATCATGTAATCAAGTTAGTTTTGTTAGGGTTTGATCCCTAGTATCCACTATGTTCTGAGATTGATGTTGCTATGACTTTGCTATGCTTAATGCTTGTCACTAGGGCTGGAGTACCATGATTTCAGATCAGAAGCTATTATGTTTTTTTATATGTTCTTGATCCTATCTTGCAAGTTGTAGACACCTATTACGAGTTATGATCCGCATCCCGCAGGGTGACAATAACTGGGATTCTTTCCGGTGATTACCGTAGTTTGAGGAGTTCATGTATTCACTAAGTGATAATACTTTGGTCCGGTACTCTATTGAAACGAGGCCTTAATATCCCTTAGTTTCCATTAGGACCCTGCTGCGAAGGGAGGGTAGGACAAAAGATGCCATGCAAGTTCTTTTTCATAAGCACGTATGACTATATATGGAATACATGCCTACATTACATTGATTAATTGGAGCTAGTTCTGTGTCACCCTATGTTATAACGGTTGCATGATGAATGTCATCCATCATAATTAGCCATCACCTATCCATTTCCTACGAGCTTTCCACATATTGATCCTTGCTAAGTTACTTCTCCGTTGCTACTGTTACAATCACTATAAAACTGCTACTGCCACTTTTGCCATCGTTGCCATTACTTCCATACTACTTTGCTACTGAATACTTTTCTGTAGATATTAAGTCTTTTATGTGTGGTTGAATTGACAACTCAGCTGCAAATACTCGAGAATATTCTTTGGCTCCCCTTGTGTTGAACCAATAAATTTGGGTTGAATACTCTACCCTCAAAAACTGTTGCGTTTCCCTATACTTGTGGGTTATCAAGACCTTTTTCTAGCGCCGTTGCCGGGGAGCATAGCTCTATTCTCTGAGTCACTTGGGATTTATATTTGTTGATCACTATGAAGAATCTGAAAGATCCAAAAACCAAGATCTATCGCTCTACTACGAGGGGAGGTAAGGAACTGTCATATAGCTCTGCACTTGATTCACCTTCTATTATGAGTAAGTTTGTGACACCACCACCTGCTAGTAATTCTGATATGTCGCATGTAATTGATGATGCCACTTCTGCTATGCATGATGCTTATGATGATACTTTGCTTGATAATACTATGCCACTAGGTGAATTTCTTGATGAACAAATTGCTAGAGCCAATGCTAAAAATTATGATACTGCCGAAACTGATGAAATTATTGAAACCGAACACTATGAGACACCTGTTAGACCTAGCTCTCCTAGATATGGATTGCCTAATATTCCCGAGGGTTATCTTATTGAAGGAGAGGTAGCTAGGGACTTTCTTGCTTGTAAGGATGGAGATGACCTTAAGAAATTACTATGCAAGTGGAAAGAAAAATCTTTGAATGCTAGAATGAAATATGATCCTAAGTTTGCTACACCTATCTTTGTTACTGATAAGGATTATGAATTCTCTGCCGAGTTAATTACTTTGGTTCAATTTGATCCTTTCCATCGTTATGAATCTGAAACTGTTGTGGTGCATCTTACTAAACTGAATGATATAGCCACCCTATTTACTCATGAGGAAAAAAATTGTTACTATTATATCCTTAAGTGTTTCCTTTCTCGTTAAAGGGTGCTACTAAGATATGGTTTAATTCTCTTGCTCCTGGTTGTGTGCGTAGCCCCCAGGATACGATTTATCACTTCTCTGAAAAATATTTTCCTGCCCATAAGAAACAAGCTGCCTTGCGGGAAATATTTAACTTTGTGCAAATGGAAGAAGAGAGTCTCCCAGAAGCTTGGGGAGGCTTCTCCAATTACGTAATGCTTTGCTTGATCATCCTCTCAAGAAAAATGAAATACTTGATATCTTTTATAATGGACTAACCGATGCTTCTAGGGACCACCTAGATAGTCGTGTTGGTTGTGTTTTCAGGGAACAAACTGTTGAACAAGCCGAAATACTATTGAATAATATATTGAGCAATGATAATGATTGGATTATTCCCGAACCACCTCCGAAGCCAACTCCGAAGAAAAGAGGCATTCTATTACTTAGTCCTAAAGATATGCAAGAGGCAAAGAAATCTATGAAAGAAAAAGGTATTAAATCTGAAGATGTTAAGAATCTACCACCTATTGAAGAAATACATGGTCTTGATAACCCGACATAGGTAGTAGAGGTAAATTCTCTTCGTAGATTTGATGAAAGCGATATCCCTTATAATAAGTCTGCTAGCCAATGCTTGGATGAATTTGATAATTTTGTTGTTAAGCAAGATAATTTTAATGCTTATGTTAGTAGAAAATTAAAACATAATGCTTTCATACTTGATTGCTTAGGTTATTATATGAGTAGAACTATCAATGATCTTAAACTGATTAGTAAACATGCTTCCATGGTAACTACTCAAGTAGAACAAGTACTTAAAGCACGGAATGATTTGCTTAATGAGATGAATAGTAAGAACAATGATCATTCTGTTAAAGTTGTGACTAGAGGTGGAAGAATGACTCAGGAACCTTTGTATTCTGAGGGCCATCCTAAGAGAATTGAGCAAGATTCTCAAATGAGTAATACTGACGCACCTAGTCATTCCTATAATAGGAGGAATAAGGATGATGATAGAACCTTGCATGCTGCTAGTGAACCTGTTATTAATACACCTGAAAACCCAAATGATATTTTTGATGTTGAGACACAATGTGGTGATGAACATGAGCCTAGTTATAATATTAATGATGATGTTCATGTTGATTCACAACCTAGTAATGATAATGATGTGGAAATTTAACCTACTGTTGATCTTGATAACACACAACCTAAGAATAAAAGATATGACAAAAGAGATTTTATTGCTAGGAAGCATGGTAAAGAAAGAGAACCATGGGTTCAAAAACTCATGCCCTTTACTCCTAAACCATCCAAGAAAAAGGATGATGAGGATTTTGAGCACTTTGTTGAGATGCTTAGACCTGTCTTTTAGCGTATGCGCTTGACTGATATTCTGAAAATGTCTCCTTATGCCAAGTATATGAAAGATATTCCACCATGCTTCCTAATTATACTTTTAAGGGTGGATTACCAAAGAAATTAGGAGATCCAGGAATACCAACTATACCATGCTCTATTAAAGGGAATTATGTTAAAACCGCTTTATGTGATTTGGGAGCTGGTGTTAGTGTTATGCCTTTCTCTTTATATCGTCGAATTGATTTGAATAAGTTGACACCTACTGAAATCTCTTTGCAAATGGCTGATAAATCAACTGCTCTACCTATTGGTATTTGTGAGGATGTACCTGTCGTAGTTGCAAATGCTACTATCTTAACGGACTTTGTTATTCTTGATATTCCCGAGGACGACAGTATGTCGATCATCCTTGGTAGACCCTTTTTGAATACCGTGGGGGTTGTTATTGATTCCAACAAGGGCAATGTCACTTTTCATAATAATGGTAATGAGAATATGGTACACTTTCCGAAGAAACAACCTCAAGTTCACAGTATCAACTTTATTGAAAAAATTCCAACAATCATTATTGGAGACTTTGAGTTCCCTCTTCCTACTGTCAAGAAGAAATATGATATACTTATTGTTGGGGACATGCATATCCCCATTGAGGTAACTTAGTGTTATTCAAAAATTGTTCGGTTTAATGTTATTCAAAAGAATTTTGTTAATAAGACTTGATCAACCTTATTGATGGATTCCTTTTGATGAGCATTTGATGGATGAATTTAGAAAGCACAACTTTTTGTACTCAACTTTTACTTTCTGTTAGCTAGATGAAATTAAGTAAGAATGCTATTATTTTCCTATTTTCTGAGTTTCCCGTGCAATAAAAAAGTGACCTGAAAATAATAGTTCTTCAAATGCCCTGAAAATGGAGTATTTTTTTCTGGAATATTTAAAAATTTCTGTCACTGAGCACACTTCAGGGCGCTGCACCAATGGGCCACAAGCCCACAAGGCACGACCAGCCCCCTAGCCACGCCTAGTAGGCTTGTGGGTCCCATGTTCCCCCTTCACTTATTCCAACACCCGTTCACTTCATCTTCCTCCAGAAAAAATCCCACCATTGTTCAAACCCGTGTTCTAGCTCATTTTGCTATCATTTTCGATCTCCTTGTGTAAAGCTTCATTAAAAAAAATGGGAGATTGTTCCTTGGTATGTGACTCCTCCAAGGGTCCAATTAGTTTTTGTTCTAGTGCTTTATATATTGCAAATTCTTGCTGCTGAGGTGACCTTGTTCTTGAGCTTGCATGTCAAATTTATATGGTCCCAAGTAGTTTTGATGCATGATATAGCCTATGGACACTTGTGGGAGTAGTTGCTATAAGTTTTGTTGAGTTGTGTTCACCTTTATTTTGAGTCACTAAATATTTCAGAATTTTTCAGAAAAAGAAAAAATGTTGAGGAATATATTTCAAGGGGGGTCGTCGATTAAGAAGGCCCCGAGACTCGCAATACATGAGCCCAACCTTGAACCACCGAGGGAAGCACAAGTACGACCTTGTGAATGGCCATCAGATCAATTCATGAGTGATGCCGGTTTCAAGGAAGAATTCTATGCATACACGAGAAATGCTGGCCTTGAGGAATTCATGTCAGACAAATGCAAGCAATACTGTCAACTCACGGACGTGCGAAGGATTGAATTTTCGCTCAATCGTAATAAACCTTCCGTCCTATTTGACCTTTATGACAAATCTTATACTTTGGAGATAGAGGATTTTAATCATGCATGCAAAATTCCACAATGGAGTAGCTATAGTGATCTGCACAAAATTGAATTTAACGATTTACATGCTAGCATTACTGTCGGAGAAACTAAAAATATTACACATGCTACCATGGGGAGCATTCACTTTCCTACCATACACTATTTTGCTCTATTCACAGGTAGATGTATTAACGGTAAAACTGAGCATAGCCACCTTTGTGCAACCGATCTTAGTATTCTTACGAGTGCAGTAATGGGCAAAAGGCGATATAACTTAGGGGCCATTATTGCTAGAAGGTTGCATTATAATGCTAAGGATGGAGATTTCTTTGGTGGGATTTATGCCAGTCGTTTAGCTAATTATCTTGGGGTACCCATACGCGGAAATGATATTGAGTTACCACCTGCTTTTCTAGATTATGAGGCCTTGGTACATTTATAGTTTCTCGAAAGGGACGAACAATCTCTCCAGTACCGACAAATTTTTGACAGACAGCGTGCTGTCCTTGTTACCCTTCCTGCTCCCGCCTTCTTTAACTTCCAGGAAAAATAGAGATACCTTATAACCAGAGAGGAGGCAGACAAGTACGAGAGGAGCGTAGAATCAGCTCGCCTTCATGCTGCAGTCATTCAGGCGGTAGCCGCCGCAGCCCAGTACAATCCCAAGTATGACTTCAGATATTATCGAGGCCAACCATGGCCATAGATCAACTTAGGCCAAAAGCCTAATCTTGGGGGAGTACGTATTTCTCACCGACTTTACATTCATGTTCACACACTCATCTTAGTAGTCGGTGTTCATAGTTTTTCATTGTACTATCCATGGTAGTTTATTTCTTGTTTTGCTTTCTTCTTGTGTGTTTATTTAACTTTGAAAAAAATACAAAAAATAGTTGTAGCTTTATCTTCTACTTTCTTACTTATAGTATTGAAAAGAAAACCCAAAAGCATTTTTCATTGTTCTTTTGCTAGTTGGGAGCTTTCCTGTGTAAATAGTTTTTTTTTCTCGTTCTTGTTTTGATTTTTCTTTCTTTGGGTCGTAAGGATAAGACCACAATGAAAATGTCGAGGGGCTCTCATATGCATTATTGTTTACATATTAGAGAGCCCATGTTACCTTGTCTTATCCTTTGAGTTATTGTTTGCAGATTCTAGCTTAGTCCAAGGCACGTGCACTCTTATTATTATCCACACCGTTTGGTCGTGCAAGTGAAAGGCAATAATGACGATATTTGATGAAAAGATTGAGATGGAGAAAAGCTGGTATGAACTCAACCTATCTTGCTTTTGTAAATATGATTAGCTCATCATTCCGAATTCAGTTCATTATGGGTAAAACATATTTGCAATGAAAATTAGAGATTATAGTTACTCATGACATACTTAATTAGCTAAGTGTGGATAATGGTTTGTTTTGGGTAGTGATGTAGTATGATGGGATGGAATCCTCGTCTGAACGATTCAAGTGGCTCGACTTGGCACATGTTCATGCATGTAGTTGAAACAAAATCAACATAGCCTCTAGATATTTATGTTCATAGTGATTTATATCCTAGTCATGCTTGCATTCAATGTTGGTTAATCTCAAAGCATGTTGATGACTGTGTCGCTCTCTTGTTGGTCGCTCGCCAGTCTTTTTGCTAGCCTTCGCTTGTGCATCCAATTCCTCAACCCCAAAGTTGTTCGATATGAGTCCACCATACCTACCTATATACGGTATTTACTTGTCGTTCCAAGTAAATTTGCATGTGCCAAACTCTAAACCTTCAAATAAACATTCTGTTTTGTATGCCCAAATCGCTCATGTGGCGACTGGGCTATCAGTATCTTCCATGCTAGGTGGGTTATTCTCATGATATGTGTTGATTCACTATTATTCACGAGAAAGTGGATGGTAATTGGGATACCCAGTCCCACGCTCGAAATAAAAGCAAAATATAAATAAACAAAACTCCCCCAGGATTGTGTTTGTATGGACGGCACCCGTGGATTCGGCCCGCCGTGGAGTGTGATTGATTGGTGGAGGGGGAGTAAAAACTTTATCTTTCTGTTTGGGAACCACCTATAATGTATGTAGCATGGAAGATGTTGAAAACGTCTTGGGATTTATGTGAGCAATGAAAGCATACCGCTCAAAAATTATTATTCATCTCTTTTAAAAAAAACTTGAGCTCCGTACCTCTGCAAATCAATGCTTCCCTTTGCGAAGGGCCTTTCCATTTACTTTATTGTTGAGTCATCATCTTCTTATAAAAGCACCAGTTAGAGAGCACCACTGTCATTTGTATGCTTTGCTGTTAATTGATATTGAGTATGAGCATGACTGGATCTCCTTCATCGTGAATTACAATGTCTAGTCAGTCCTTGTTCTTTAGAGGTGCTATGCATTTATGTTTTGCGGTCTCAGAAAGGGCTAGCTAGATATCATTTCATCATATTGTATCATGATTGCTTTGAGAAAGTGTTGTCATCCAAGAGTTATTATTATTGCTCGCTAGTCGATTATGTCATTGATTTGAGTAAACGTGAGACCTAAATGTTACTATGAACGTGGTTAGTCCATGATCCTTGCTGAAAATCTGAACACCAGTTAGACGTATTTACAACAACAAGATCAAACAAAGTTTGTAAAAGTTTTTTATCACTTTCAGTTTATCAACTGAATTTACTAGCAATGGGTTAAGCTTGGGGGAGTTGATATGTCTCCATCATATCCACTTTTCCAAACTCTTTGGCCCTTGTTTTGGACTCTAATTTGCATGATTTGAATGGAACTAACCCAGACTGACGTTGTTTTTAGCAGGATTGCCTTGGTGTTATTTTCATGCAGAAATAAAAGTTCTCAGATCGTCCTAAAAATTATGGAGAATATTTTTGGATTTAACAAAAAATAGTGGCACAAGAATCATACAGAGGGGGGCCACCTGCAGGCCACAAGCCTGCTAGGCGTGACCACCCCTGGCCGCGACAAGCAGGCTTGTGGGGCCCCTGTGGCTCCCCCGACCTCATTTCCAGCTCCATATAACCCTATTCACGGAGGAACAAAAATCAGGAAGAGTTCATCGTGTTTCACGATACAGAGCCGACGCCACCTCCCGTTCTTCCTCGGGAGACCAGATCTGGAGTCCGTTTTGGGCTCCGGAGAGAGGAAATTGATGCCATCGTCATCACCGACCATTCTTCATCACCAATTCCATGATGCTCTCCATCGTTCGTGAGTAATCCCATCGTAGGCTTGCTGGACAGTGATGGGTTGGATGAGATTTATCATGTAATTGAGTTAGTTTTGTTAGGGTTTGATCCCTAGTATCCACTATGTTCTGAGATTGATGTTGCTATGACTTTGCTATGCTTAATGCTTGTCACTAGGGCCCGAGTACCATATTTCTGATCTGAACCTATTATGTTTTCATGAATATATATATATATATGTTCTTGATACTATCTTGCAAGTTGTAGACACCTATCACGAGTTATGATCCGCATCCCCCAGGGTGACAATAACTGGGATTCTTTCCGGTGATTACCATAGTTTGAGGAGTTCATGTATTCACTAAGTGATAATGCTTTGGTCTTGTTCTCTATTAAAAGGAGGCCTTAATATCCCTTAGATTCCATTAGGACACCGCTGCCACGGGAGGGTAGGAGAAAAGTTGTCATGCAAGTTCTTTTCCATAAGCATGTATGACTATTTATGGAATACATGCCTACGTTACATTGATGAATTGGAGCTAGTTTCGTGTCACCCTATGTTATAACTATGGCATGATGATGCCATCCAACATAATTATCCATCACCGATCCATTGCCTATGAGCTTTCCACATATTGATCCTTGCTAAGTCAGTTCTCTGCTGCTACTGTTACAATCACTATAAAACTGCTACTGTTACTTTTGCCATTGTTACCATTACTTCCATACTACTTTGCTACTGAATACTTTGCTTCAGATATTAAGTCTTTCAGGTGTGGTTGAATTGACAACTCAGCTGCGAATACTCGAGAATATTCTTTGGCTCCCCTTGTGTCGAATCAATAAATTTGGGTTGAATACTCTACCCTCGAAAACTGTTGCGATCTCCTATACTTGTGGGTTATCACACGGTCAGTGCAAATGTAGATAGGGCCATACACCGCCCTTTGCTCGACCCAAACGGACAAAATCGGGACAAAACAAATGTCCATTTGGGGTCACCCATTGGAGTTGGCGTGAGTACCTCAGAGCAACTCTAGCGGATGTGTTGTATTGTCATTGTCATATAACATCAGAGGCTTAAAATGGGTCTAGTAGAATCGCTATATTGGCCTCGACCTCCATAAATACAATTTTATAGAGGTCACTCCAAATACTGAGTCACCACCTCCAAATTTGGAGGTCGAGGCCCGCTTATATGAAGCGAGCTCCAAGTCCAATTGTCCACGAAAGAGTGAAGTTTCACCCTATTTTCTTCTCTCAACCAGTTCTACCAACGATGCAATTGTTCATGCGACTGTTGCGTCAACTTCTGTCAATGGCGTAGCTGCTATTCTACCGAGAAGAGCGCCCGTCAATGGTTGTCGTTGTGTTCCGCACCCATTTCCTACCACATGCCAATTTCTGCTTCGTTTCCCATTAAGTGTGCCATTTACATGTAAATGAAAGTGAACTAATCCTCGGGTAGTTTGGCTAAGTAATAGCAACATATACATCATTGTCCTAAGGCTTATTCGAAGAATATTTTAGGAAAGTTCAATTAGGTATGGCAATGAGATGTGAATGTGGACCCCTCAAAATGCAAAGGACATGGATTGGCAAAAGCTCCAAGACTCTACATTTTTGGTTAACTGATCAAAGATCACATTGAGTCATAGGAAAGCTAATACTATTAAAAGGCGAGGGCGGGGCTTTTCCCACATGAGGCAGGGCAGTTTGGCCTAGTCGGTTTGACGGAGAGGCGAGGAGGATGAGGGAGTAGCGGATTCAACTTACTACGAGAAATGTGAGGCTTTGTGATTTGATGGCTCATCACTATTGGAATGATGTGCAGTCCAGCCATTATTAGCGTTCCTACTCCTAGTTCTACCTCCGTCCTGGTTTATTGGCCCCATTCGTATTTTGTGTAAAATTTTGACCATATATCTAACTAATAAATTTTTAGTGCATGTCATAAAAAATTATATTGTTGGATTTTTATTTGAACATAGTTTCTGATGATAGTATTTTTTGTGACATGCATTATTTTTTTTATTAAATCAAAGGTCAAAGTTTGACGCAAAATAGTACTAGCGAGCTGCTGGCTATATAATTAACTAGAGAGGTGTGTTAAGAAAACTAGAGAGGTGGATCGATAGGTAGTCAGATAGCGAGAGGGAGAAGAATCAATCACTGTGTTGTAAATAAGAATGTGAATCAACACAATGCATGCCTACCATCATGCACCTGAGCATGCATACATGCCTCCATTTGTTTGGCTTCATTGGAGAAAAAAAATCATATGCGGACAGGGCGAGAGGGATGGCAAAGGGCGGCGACAAGACTGGTTCCATGAAGGGCAGGGTGGCGAGGCTGCCCGAGAGTGCCCCTGGCCATGGTTGGTGGTCACAGGTGGGTTGGCTGGCGGCCATGGGAAGAAGAAGAAGCTCGAGGAAGAAGAAGGGCTGCCCATCGTTCCATCTCCATCCAACGACCAAAAATGATTGACTGACCCAAATTAAAAAATATGCAACTGATGTATAGCCATTCCAGGAATATTCAAGATAATAATTTCAAGGGCCACATGTGGCAACTTCTCTCCACTTAGTCATGAAGGGTTGCTAGACACGGAGTTCCTCTATCTCCTTCATCGCCTCCACGACTTTCATCTTCTCTCATCTCTCCTTCCCCATATTTGCCATTGCGTCTGTGGCCAAGGATTTCGCACGGCGAGTGCCGATGATCTCTTTCACATCCTCAAGATGTTTCTAGGCAACAACCACAATTTCTTTCAGGAGCTGGTCGAGTGAGATGCAGAACTTCCCCATGCCCTCCCTAAGTTCCACGCTGATGGAAACCGTCTTCTTCACCGATGCACTAGTCTTCTCATGCAGCTTCATCGAGCCAGTGATTTCCTCCTTCCGCAGGCCGCACTCTTTGCGGAGCATCACCTTGTCATCCACACGTTCCAGGATGATTTCAGTCTTGTTCTTAACCATGGCATTTCTCTCCTTCAACAAATTCACCAAGCAGTCGATCAACTCGTTTTTCTTATTGAGCTGAGCGGGCATGTCGTCGTGGGCTAACGACTTCAACACTTCCATCTCGGCATGTTCGCCTCTACTCCGAATGCTCTTCTGAAAGCCCTTGCCTCACGGTGAGAGATCTTTGGAGGCCTCCACGACGCAGCGGGATCTCTTTTTTTCTACAGCCTTGGTCGCTGCTCCCTTGTTATTTGTCGACCCAGAACTTTCCCACGTGCCATGGTAGATGCTTGGAAGGATGAACAAGAAAGAGTTTTTTAGTTCTTTTTATGAGGAGGAATGTGCAATACTTTTAGAGTGCGTAGTTTTTAAAGCCTTCTAATAAGCTGTAAGGTGAGAACACGGTTAGGTTTGATCGGTGTGAACTGGTTTGTAGTTAATTGTAGTGTGGTAATTTGAAATGTGACAAGAAACAAGCTCCAAAATTTATTGACGATTTTGCTTTCGAAGCTGGAAAGGTTCCTGGTGAGTTTTTTGGAACACAAATTTCAAGTAATGCTCACATCCGGTCGCACATGTCAGAGATGTAACATGTCATACATGTAAGTGATGTACCAAGACGATATGCGTCCCTTCATGAGTCGAGGGTCAGACCGACCATCTGTTGGTGCGACACAAAGGTGACATGCATAAGTGTACCACCTAACTTATAAAGTGTAACACTTGGTTTGGATCATTGACAACACATTCTTGGATGCATACGTGGCGAAGATGGACGCCGCCCAACCTCTCATAGCGATAGCGAGGAGCCCGCAACTGGCTATTTCTATAATCAATTTTGAAATTTTCAATCGTTCACGTGTGACATGATATCAACCTTGATTGATGTTGATCCAATGGTCTAGCTGGCTGGGATTCACATATAAAGTAACCTAGTTGTACCCACCTATGTCTACATGCTTCTGGAACCAGCAACACGTTAGTGTGATCAATCCACACAAGAAGCTCGCAACAACGCCCCCACATGTGCCACGTGGCCTCAGGGGTGCCCACACACCATTTTAATCATAATATATTATCTGGGAAAAATAGAGATCACCAAAAACTAGATCTTGGCCATATTTTGTTTCCTACAAAGATCTCCCGTGCAATTGGAGTACTAGAAACACTGTGTACCTGTGCGTGTGTATGAGGGAGGGATTGCGTGTGTGTACCTCTTCTCTTTCGCACACCTAGTGCATGTGTCTCAGAGAGAGAGAGGGTGAGAGGGAGAGAGGGAGAGAGAGGAGAGGAGAGGAGAGAGAGAGAGGGAGAGAGTGAGAGATGGTGTGTGCACAAAATCACGGGAGATTCGTGAACTTATGTGTGTGTGGGAAATATAAAGGAAATATGTGTCAATGCAATGTGTGTGAAAGAGAGGCCTAGATACACATATGTATGTGCAAGGGTGATATACGAGAATAGAGGGGAGGGGATCCTCTACGCGAGATATTGATGGAGACAGATATAGGGAAGAACTTCATGACCGTACAGGCGTTGAGAGGGGGTGCTGGAAGCTGGAGCGAGATGCCAACTAGATGGAGACTCGGAAGGATCAAGTGTACAAGTGCAAGATCGATAAAGAGAGGGGGTGGAGAGAACATGTGTGTTTATGCCATGTGACAGATAAAGCGGAAGGCATGGATGATGAGAGGGTAGAGGGACAATGCATGTGTGGTAGGTAGTGTATAGAGGTAGATCTATCGATGTGCAGTACATGAGAAAAGGGGGAGAACTTACTAGAGATATAGATCAATCAGTTTGTGTGGGAAAATAGTTAGAGATCGACCTATAGCTAGCCCCACATACAGGGAAATCGGTCGGTTCACATATGCATGTGTAAGAGAAAATAAGGCCTAGAGTGACCAAGAGAGGGAGAGGTGTTTGTGTGTGTGTGTGGGGGGGGGGTGCAACTAGCTAGTTATGAGATGATGAGAGAGTCCTACTAGTTATAGAGAGTGTACGTGTGCAAGATCGATGATAAAAGACGGGGCAAGAGCGCACACGTGTGTGCGCCCACCTCAGATTCAGGGTGGGAGGCATGGATGGTGAGAGGAGGGGAGGGATTGTGTGTACATGTGTTTGGTAGGCAGACCTAGCTAGAGGGGTCTATCGATCGGTGTGTGTGGGAGAGAGATATGGAGATGGAGATACCTAGAGAGATCATTGATACTGACCTAAAGAAATAGGGCGTGTGTGCGTGATGGAGAGAATGTTGAGTGGGTAGTGTGTGTGCATGCGAACAAGATAAAAATTAAGTCAATGGTATTTATAAAGAGAAGAGGAATGTGTGGGTGTAAAAACACTCACAAAGAGCATAATCAATGTAAAAGTGTATTCAAATATTTGAATAAGAGATCATGATGTTTGTAACCATGCATGCATGGATATAATGGAGATATGCGTGGTGTGGTTTCGAACCAATCATCTCATACTATATACACATCGAACAAAGATAAAATTGATTTGTTCATTGCATCCATGCATGGACACAACTATTTGAATTTGAGAAAATGGGTGGCTTTCGCAGCTAATATCTAAATGATGTGTATGTGTGTGGTGTGTGGGTTGAACACATTATACATATCAAACATGGTTTAGATTCTGAACATCCTAGCTACAGCATACATACTATAATTTGAATTCAACATAAAATGGATACACATATTTGAATTCGATATCATATGGTACATTTAATTCATATTTAAATGAAAAATTGTATGCATGTCATGTGTTGTGAAGATAATATTTAGATGATGGTATAATTAACCTGACAACAACCGTATTAAAATAGGGGAAATGGACTCAAATTTAGTCCACATGGTAGACGGTACGGATTTGTTTTGTGTGAAGGGAAGTACTAATTGATTTGGTACCGTACATGTTAAGCTTGTTCTTCCAAATTTTTGAGTTGTATGTTATTTTTTATGGCATCTACACTAATTCATATAGTAAAACGGGACATGCCCCTCTCTTGTGTGGTGCAATTTTTTATTTTTTTGGTACATGTTAAACTGGTTCCCCCGAAGTTTCAAGCTATCACTTTGTCTCTTGTGCTATGGAAACTCCCACCTCTTCAAC
Source organism: Hordeum marinum (assembly GCA_022496015.1). Classification (NCBI taxonomy): domain Eukaryota; kingdom Viridiplantae; phylum Streptophyta; class Magnoliopsida; order Poales; family Poaceae; genus Hordeum; species Hordeum marinum. The sequence continues at coordinate 87,177,098 of CM039675.1, read as the reverse complement.
CCCCACCCTGTTCTCCCAAAAGTTCAACGTGCACTAAAAATCCTTCTTCCTTAGAAATCGGTTGCACCGCCCAATACGCCAAATTCTCCTACTATCCGTCAGCCAAAATTAATGACTCTATGTACCAAGATAAAAATGGGTGGGGTACTTTTGTTACTTACCCCACATTTTAGATAAGCGCGTCTGAAAGGACGTGGATGTTGCCTAGAGGGGGGGGGTTAAGAGGCGATATAAAATAATTACGGTTTAGGCTTGGATAGATGCGGAATGAAACTAGCGTTTAATATGTCAAGCACAAAACCTAAAACAACTAGGCTCACCTATGTGCACCAACAACTTATGCTAAGCAAGACAAACAACTATGTGATAAAAAGATATATATCATGAAACAACATGGCTATCACAAAGTAAAGTGCAGAAGCAAAGGGCTCGGGTAAGAGATAACCATGGCACACGGAGACGACGATGTATCCAAAAGTTCACACCCTTGTGGATGCTAATATCCATTCGGAGCGGTGTGGAGGCACAATGCTCCCCAAGATGCCACTAAGGCCACCATAATCTCCTTGAGGGCGTGATTCCACTAAGGGATCCTTGAGGGCGGTCACCGAACCCATACAAACAAGGTTGGGGAAATCTACACAACTTAATTGGAGGCTCCCAACAACACCATGAAGCTTCACCATAATGGATTGTGGCTCCGAGGTAACCTCAAATGCTTAGGTCAATCTCCACAACCTAATGGGAGACCCCAATGCTTTCCTGGAGCTTTACACCACAATTATTGACCTTTGAGGCACCACCAACAGTCTAGGGCGCCAAGACACCCAAGTGGAACAAGCTCTACAGTGCTCAAACACCCAAGAGTAATAAGCTTCTCAAACTTCACTTCCATGTATCACCGTGGAGAACTCAAACCTATGCACCAAATGCAATGGCAATGGAATACAAAGTGACCAAGTCCTTCTCCCCGAAATCCCACCAAAACAACAAATTCTATGGAGGAAAATGAGAGGAAGAACAAAGAAGAACACAGGGTACTCCAACATCTAGATCCAAGGGGTTCCCCTCACATAGAGGAGAAAGTGATTGGTGGAAATGTGGATCTAGATCTCCTCTCTCTTTTCCCTCAAGAACTAGCAAGAATCATTGGAGGGATTGAGAGTTAGCAAGCTCGAAGAAGGTCGACAATGGGGGAAGAACATGAGCTCAAGAGTTGGGGACCGTTTGGGAAGAAGGCCCCCTTAAATAGGCATCCTAAAATCCAACCATTATGACCACAAGCCATGCTCAAGGGGTACTACCGCTTAGCACGGTAAAAACAGCCCAACGAGACAGGAAAACACGAGTGGTAGTTCTTCGAGAAAGGTAGTACCGCTCGGGGGAGAGGTAGTACCGCTTGAGAGGTACTACCGGTCAAGCATATTGGGCACCAGAAGCAAAAAATAAGTGGAAGTAGAAGCGGTACTACCACTCAGGGGAGAGGTAGTACTGCTTGGGAGGTACTACCACTGTCTACTACCACTGAAAGCAGTAGTTCAACCCAAGCAAAACTGAAACGGCCATAACTTTTGCATACGGATTCCGAAATGAGCATACTCAAGTTTGTTGGATACATTACGACAAGTACTATCAAGCAATCGAGAATAAAGGCCAATAGGATAAGGATGATGAACTTCCCAATAATCATCCATCAATGAGCTTGAGCTTAACATGATGAAGACCATAAGCTCCAAAACTCGCAAAGTGAATATCCAAACAAGAACCAAGAAAGATGATGATGCCAAGAATGCAATTGTTTGAGCTCTCAACGAACGATACGAACAAGCTACTCACTTCATAGCCGCTCTTGATAGTGTGGTGATCGATCCTATAACCCGGTCTCACAACTAACACCCTGAGACCAGTAAATAGAAAACCTATCAAGGTCAAACCTTTGACTTGCACATATTCAACTTGAGCTAGATGATGAGATCTTGTCCTTCTCAAGATGAACCAACTTTCTTGATTGCATTGGCTCGATGAGGACTAGTTGATTGCTCCCCCACACTCCACTATGGGTGAGCCAATCTTTGGCACATGTTCACAAATCCATAGTCACCACAATGAACGGAATTGTTCAAGCATGATCTCTCTGTGATGCTTCACTTGAACTTGCACACCGCAACCGTGATGACGATCACCACTTGATGTCATCTTCCATGCGTTATATGGGATCTTCCTATTGATGCAAGCCCATGGAAACATACCTAACCCCACAAACAACACTCACAATGAACATGGGTTAGTACACAAAGCGTAATGGATAATACTTACCATACCATGAGATCACTTGATCCCACTTGGTACATCTTCTACGCTTTGTGTGTTGATCAACTTGAATCATTCTTTGCCTTAGTTATGATCAACCTTGTGTCTTATCTTCTCTCTACAACAATGATGACGTCTTAAAGGTAAACATGAATGTTCACACAATCTTCTTCTTCAAGACATGCTTGTAATAAGCTCAACTCTCACATGACTAATCTTTGGATAAAACCTTACATACCAACTTGGTCACCATATAAACTCCTTGAAACCAACACATGTACTTCAAGAAGTTCCTATGGACAAATCCTTTGAATATAACTCAAGGCAACCATTAGTCCACAGGGATTGCCAACAGTTACCAAAACCACATATGGAGAAATAGGCTCTAACAACATCCCTAAGCCATGGTTTCCCCATGCTCGTCCCCTTAGTTTACCCCATTCATACAACGAGACTGCAAAAACCCGCGAAACCCACTCTCGTCCGTCCTCGTCTACCACCTGACCGTCGCCTAGCCGGAGCCTCTTCCCTGTCGACGTAGTCCACCACAATAGCTCGACATCTCTGATCCACCACACCGGATTGGGACCCGTCATCTATCTCATCACCCCCCATTGCTACTTGTGAGTTGCATTGGGTTTTGCCCTGAAGAGGAAGCATGAAGCAATATAGTATTGATAAGTATTTCCCTTCGTGAGAACCAAGGTTGTCAAACCAGTAGGAGAATCAAGGCAACTTCCCGTTGACGGTACCTACACGCACAAAACCAAACACTTGCACCCATCGCGAGCATGAGGGTTGTCAAGCCCCTTGAACTCATTACTTGCAAGGATTAATGACCCACAAAGCATATGTTTCCCTAATTTAATAGTTGCAATCTAAATTTTTACACAATTTGAATTTGAAATTAGGGAATAAAATTTTCGATATCCATCATATACAGCTATAGGTTCAACAAACAATGCAATATTTGATTCACAGGTACAGAATTACATCAAAAACAATTACATAAGCACCAAATAAGGAATGATGAACGGTGGTTGATTACTTATATTAAAGAAGATTAAAGAAAGAGGCGAAAGATATTCTGGTTGTTGTAAAAGTGAAGTGGAATGCCCATATTGTGCCCTCCTCTATGTAAAATGCACGCACAAGTCTAGTCCAAGCCCTTGTGATGGCCGACCGCCCATCCTCACTATCTTCATAAGGACTTCTAGATAGTCATTGTAGTATGGTAGAAATAACTTTACCTTTGCATGTCCAACAATCATGTAGTTTGAGAGGTGATCTTGAGTAAACTGTGTTGGGAACAACTACAAACAAAAAAGATCTAAACCATTTCATCTAAAAACTCATTATGGGCAGTAAAAGGCTACAGAGTTCTTAGTTACCATCATGCATATCACCATTGTCTTGGACAAAGTGTAGACAAATAGTTTAATTGCCATCATTTGACCAACGGTACTAAAAATCTTTATTAGTTTCCTCACTTGATGTTGGTTCATGAACATCCCATTGCCCCATACAAAAAGGGTCGAAGCATAGATCTTTACCGATCACAAATTTATCTACAAGCAACAAGTTAATATTAGAAGCTAAACTGCAATTACGCAATGATGTAGTATAATAGTATCTGCGTCCCACTATATAAGATCTTATTATATCCAATATACTAACATATTGGATGTATTAACATCTTATATTATGGGGCGGAGGGAGTATATATAATACATGGGAAACAAATATAGCCAGGGGAAGCAAAACCCATTAAAATAGGCATATGCTCACTACAGTAGGCATAACGACAACCAAATATAGGCATTCACAATGGTATTTTCGAAATTGCATCTAACATAGCTTGTGCTTAAACATCAAATTGTATAATTGAACATCATCGGGTGAAAAAACAGGGGGCATATTACCTAAACCAGGTTGAACAGGAAAGAACTATGGCCATTGAACTGGTATTGATTAAATTGCACTACACATTGTGAATAACTGAATAAACTAGGCATACTACTAACAACCAAATATAGCAATTGAAACTAGACAAATGCTAACCGCAAACAACCGAACAACCAAAAATTCGTTAAAGGACGCATACGCTCACTACAACAGGCTTAACAACAAACAAATGTAGTCATTAATAACGGTATTGTTGAAATTGCATAGAACGTAGCTTGTGCTTAAACATCAAATTATATGATTGAACATCACATTGTGAGAAAACTGAAATAAACAAGGGCGTGTAAATTACATCAGCTTAACAGGAACAAATTTTGTCGTTGAAACACGTATTGATGAAAGTGAACTGCACAGTACATTGTTTCACATATAGACCATCACATTACGAATAAATGAAATAATCATGGTGTACCACAAACTAAATATAGCAATTGAAACTGGACATATGCTCACTACAAACAACCAAAAATAGTTAAACAAGGTATATGCTCACTATAGACAACCAAACATAGGCATTCATGAAATTGAACCGAACAATTCATACTCTAACACATCACATTGCACTTTTGAACATTACATTTTCCATGACTAAAATAGTTAATTATGACATGGTTAAAACTCGGCATGACAAAAACTACTAGCACGATCATATGCAGTTTTCTTCCCTTTGAAGTGGCACGGCAAAACAAATCATGGGTTTCCTCACTTGTCACAGGTGGGCTCCTTCCCCTTGGAAGAGAATGAATGCAGGGTGCCCTCCCTAATGTTGCGGGTTGGCTCTTTCCCCTTGGAAGGGATGGATAGGGTGGCCTTTTTGTCGTCATCGTCGATGAGGTCTGACTTGGCAGCTGATGATGCCGAGCCACCGCTATAGAATGTGTCCTTCATAAATGACAAAAGAGGCTAGATGGTGATGAAAGAAGGCAAATGCCTGACAGCAAAGCAGAGGAGATCAGCAGCGGGGCCATAGAGGAGATCCATGGGGGTTTAACCCGAGGGGGTGGGTGTTGTGACATAACATGCGTCAAGCCATCAATGTCAGCGATCTCGATGTCGTAGCCGGATGTCGCCACATACAGACATGCGTGAGCCGGCTGATTTAAATCTGGTGATGAATCATCGTAGTCAGCTTTCCCGGGGGCATCGGCGGCCACCTCAACACCGTCCGTTGGACATGCTTCGATATACCTCTTTTTGGCCATTCGCTCCTCGAGCTCCCGTGAAGTGTCACAGGGCTTAGGCTGCAACACTTTCGAGTGGGGGATGGTGATGAGGACCTGTGGGAAAGAGGGTGTTTTGCATGCCTCATCTAAGAAACTAAGGGTGGCAAGGGTATGGAGATTGGTGGGTAACATGCACGGGCAGACCGACAAAGGTTGATGGTGGAGGCAGGAGCGAGCTAGCTAGGGTTCGAGCGGGAGAGGAGCGGTGTGGTGGGTGCGGATGGAGGGGGGTCAAGGTGGAGTTTGAGGAAATGACACAACTACTGAAATTGTACTAGGCAAGAGTGAAATGATGGGGCTACTGAAAAATTAGATAAAGGGATTGAAGTGGCGCCAGAGCAACAAACATCACACACAACCCAAAAATAATAATTGTGTCCTATCAAATAGGAAAAACCCGCGGAACCGCCATTTTTGAAATCTCTCAAGGTGGCTAGATATTTTTGAGATTGTGAGGGAAGCCTCATGGATCCCAATCGTACCCACGGCCACCAATACGACGTGCTGATGTGACAGGGCACGGGTGTGGCTCACGGGTAGTCTGGGGGAAGCATGTCTGTTGAGTATACAACCGCACACGGTTGTTTCATTTAAATCCTCTGCTATTTACTCCTATAATGATAATACATATGATCATTTCGCAAAAATGCGGGAAAGGGTCAAAATACAAATACACTTGCATGCAGGAAAAAATATGTATGCAAATGGCGGCTTGATGTTCAAACACCCGATTGACAACTTTGATTTCGCACATGTCTTGTATGCCCCCACTTCGTGTCAGCGGGAGGGAATCCTAGCAAAGAATGCATGCCCAAAATTGTTCTAGCATCTCACCCTGCTATAACACAAAAATTAAACCTATATGAATCCATCACGGTAAAACCACCCCATTGTGCTTCCGGTCAAAGGTGGACTCCAAGAGCCCATAGATGTGTGTGTATGGTGCGAGATGGGTGAGACCATGACCACATGTGGGTGGACCAACTATATGTATGAAAGGGCGGTGTGATATTTAAATATACCCAGTTAACAATGTGATGTGGCACATGTGCCTGTCAACCCGGACATCCTCGATCCCCCGAAGGTTCGGGACATACGTAGTATAGTGCCCCCCCCCACACACATGCACTTTGAGTTAGTGGGAGGGCATCTCACCATACCTTCTGTAACACGGACCAAGAAGAATCAACCCTTGTCAAACCACTCTTGGTTTCGTTTGAAGTGATGGACATCCTCCCGGGCCCATGGATGGGCGTGACGCCAATAACCATGCGATGGAGTGTCTGAAGACAGCCACCATCTTCATGTCACCTAAACATATGTATAGAAGTGTTGTGTTGTGTTTGAATATACCAGATGCACACCTTTGATGTGGCACCTGCCTAAGAACCGGAAAGCCCGCGCACATATCGAGGGGTCCATGACACGTATAGCTAGCTAGTCCCCCCCCCCCACTTTGAGCGTCGGTGGGAACGATTCATGCATATGTAAGCGTGTGCTCAAATTTTTTGTCAGGAAACTCACCATGACCTATAATATATACCATAACACACCAAGAATAATCCACCTTGGTAACCTCCCTCGTTGTTAGTCAATGTGATGGACGTCCACATGGGCCTAGGAATGGACTTACCACTGATAACCACGCGATTGTTCAAATACAACCATCGTCTATGTGTGCCCAAACATATGTATGGAAGTGTTGTGTGATGTTTAATTACCCAATGCAACTTTGATGTGACACATGCCTCGGAATGTAAGGTCACCACGTGGAGCGAGGTTCACGACACGTACTGACGAGGATATGTACCTAGGTTAGAGTCCTAGGCATGACCGACATACCCTACCTAAGGACACTACATTGGAGGACTTGAAGATATCAAACAAGCTTCCGACTGGATCCCGTGCAGCGCTCAAGTCACTCGAAAGCTTATCCACTCGGAGACTTCTTCCTTCACTCGACAGTCGTATGTCACTCGGAAGACCTCGTTCCCAGTCGACGCTAGAAGACCAGAAGCCATCATCAAGAGGCCAACGGGCAGGCGTTAGTCCTATCGTCATTAGTAGCTTTTATTATGTATGTTACCAGTAATGCTAGACTTTAACCCCACGATCGAACCCTTAGATGCTGGGTAATTATGAGGGGCAGCGAACTCTATATAAGCCGCCCCTCCCCTCCTGCACAAGGGTTCGCAACGATTGTAATCTCACTATTCCACATGACAAAGCTCTCGAGCACTGAGACATAGGGTTGTTACCTCCACGAGAGGGGCCTGAACTCATACATTCGTGTGTACACCCTTGCCATAGCTAGGACTCTACCCTCTCCTTACGTACCCCTATCACTCGACTGTATGTTCCCATTGGGAACTGGCGAGTGCATGTTCGTCCATTCCTGCATAATTCCAACAAGGAAGTCAGTCCAAAAGTCAATATATCACTCGACTATATAAATACTTTAGTCGACAAAGTGCAACTTACCAAGTTCTTCGGCGGCTTTTCGACCGAGTAAGGCTAGATCCTCTTGGCTCCCACGGGATTGTCACATGCCCCGGTTATGTTGCGAAGACAGTGCTCGACAGTCTCTGGTGGAACTTCTTCTGGGTGCGTCCTGGTAGAGTCCTCTGGGCCCGCACAATGCCACATGGCGTGATCCCTGGCTTGGAGCGGTTGAATCCGTCGACTGAGAAAAGTCTCCAGCAGATCCAGGCCCGTCACTCTGCCTCGAACCAGTTTCACCATGGCATCCACCAAGGTTGCCACTTGACCCTGTTCCTCTTTAGACACCTTTAGGAACCTGGGGACAGCTGGACGGTCAGATGTGTAGGGGGAACGGCCAGTCGACATGTTAGGTGAAGCCATGTCCTTGCAGTAGAACCAATTCGACTGCCAACCTCTGATGGATTCAGGGAAAGTCATAGCAGGGAAAGAACTACGCGCTCTCTTTTGAAGCCCTAAACCCCCGCACAACTACAACACATGAGTTTTCCCATCCGACGGATCTGCTTTCTTCACCGTCTGAGATCTAATCGTAAAGATGTGCTTAAAGAGTCCCCAGTGAGGAGGACACCCCAGGAAGCACTCACACAAAGTAACAAAGGCAGACAAGTATGCAATATCATTTGGTGGGAGATGGTGAAGTTGAACGTCGAAGAAATTTAAGAACCATCTAAAGAACGGGTGGGGTGTCATAGACAAACCTCTTTCGACATGGGAGAGGAGGAGGTCCTGCTCCCCGTCACGTGGCTCCGGCTCGCTCTCTCCTTCCGACAGCCTCCAAGCGCCTTTTGCCACTAGCCCGTCAGCAACGAAGCCATCGATGTCCGCACGGGTGACCACCGAAGGGAGGAAGTCACCCTGCATCCATCCCGCCGGCGCGGTGAACCGAGCGGTCGAGGGCTTCTTGCCCTTGACCTTCGTAGCCCCCTTCTTAGCTCGCTCCAGCTTCCCCGTGGTGCTCTTCGTCATCGTCGTGACAGCTCTCGTCGGAGAATAACGGAGTGAGGCGCTGGGGGCAGAGGAAGCGGAGGAAGGGAGGAAGTCTGGGCAGAGATACTATGCAAATCGCGGCGCGTCGAGTTTTATACTCTGCCGAATGACTCACTGACTAGTGGGCCCACGAGATCACCACACACGCCAACCGCTGACGGCGCTAGTACGTGGCGATATGACTGGCGCTAGAAGCGAGGCGTCGTGCCTCCACTTGCCCTGATCGTGGCGTCATCATCGCACGTGCGCGCGCTTCCCAAATTTTCGTATCCCGTGACCGACCAGTCACCTCCCAAGATTCCTTCGATTCACTCGGAGCAGAACAGGCATTGAATATCCACTCAGACACTTTCAAGTCTGAATGGATCCGGGCGAATGATGAAGAATTCAATCGATGCAAGTTTCGTTGAAGCCCCGAATATCATTCGGAAGATTTGGTGTCTTGATTCTGAATCGACATCAACACTCCCATTCACCACTCGAACCCCGATCCATTCGGGGGCTAATGATGAGGATATGTACCTAGGGTAGGGTCCTAGGCATGAATGACGTACCCTAACTAAGGACACTACATTGGAGGACTTGAAGATCTCAAACAAGCTTTAGATTGGATCCCGTGCAGCGTTCAAGTCACTCGACAACTTATCCACTCGGAGACTTCTTCCTTCACTCGACAGTCGTATGTCACTCGGTAATCCTCGTTCCCAGTCGACGCCAGAAGACCAGAAGCCATCATCAAGAGGCCAACGGGTAGGCATTAGTCCTATTGTCATTAGTAGCTTTTATTATGTACGTTACCAGTAATGCTTGACTTTAACCCCGCGATCGGTCCCTTAGATGCTGGGTAACTATGAGGGGCAGGGAACTCTATATAAGCCGCCCCTCCTCTCCTGCACAAGGGTTCGCAACCATTGTAATCTCACTATTCCACATGACAAAGCTCCCGAGCACTGAGACGTAGGGTTGTTACCTCCATGAGAGGGGCCTGAACTCATACATTCATGTGTACACCCTCGCCGTAGCTAGGACTCTGCCCTCTCCTTACGTACCCCTAACTTCTACTGTCAGGCTTGTTCCCACGAAAGTTGGCACCCACCATGGGGCAGGTGTCTAAGCGACTTCCGGCGAGGTTGCGTTTTCCATCCTTCAACATGTCTTCCGGCGGTGTTTTTGCTCTGGGCCACGAGATCCGTTTCGGAGCGCTCACCTTCATCGCCGATGATTCAGCATGGCTTTAGGAAGCGCATGTCGATGTCGAGGCGCTCCCAGTCCGCGGGGCCGCGCACTTTTGCGCGAGTTCTTGCGGCATGTTGCTGCGTTAGTCGTCGACTCCTTATGCGTCTGCTCCCCTCGCTGTTCGCGCAGTCGCAAGCGGTCCGGCCGCTCATGACTTCAGCGCTGGGTCAAGCATGCAGTGGCGCGTCAAACTTCTCTGCAGATTGCAGCACTCGAGCCTGCTGAGTCCCTTCATGGCATGTTCGAGTCGGATTCCGATCCGTCTAACGTGCCTTCTGAGTGCGAGAGCTGCGATCCCGCAGCGGAGGTCTTGATGGCAGACTCTCATCAGAGTTCGCCACCAGCCTTTGGCCATGGCAGGCGCGAAGCTGGCAGTCCGTTGAGTGAATAGTCACGCCACGAGGGGGAAGTTCTTCATACCCCCATTGTCTGCATGACCGCTGAGGCTCAAGCCTTGGAGGCCGCGCGCATTCGGCTGGATGAGCTCCAGGCGGAACTTGACGAGCGCGCTCGCCACCGCCCCCACGTGCCAATCGATGTTAGCGACAGCTATTTCTGACTGGATCTCACAACAACGTTGAGGTATATCACACTCCTGTGTTGAATGTTGCAGCTACTGCTAGGATAGCAGATGTTGCGTACCGTCAGAATTCTGTTGTGTCTCAGTCGCATAACAGAATACACAGCAACTCACCCAGGGCGGAGACTGTTCAGTCGGCACATAGCCCTAGATCGCCTTTGCGCCGTAGGGGTGGAGACTTTCGAGGAGAGCAAGTCAGAGATCAATTTCACCGCGAAGACCACCGTCGAGTGCCCACTCCTCCGCGGGGTGGTCCGTACGTGCCCCGGCACCAGGACGATAGGCGCTCCTTTGGTGATGAGCGGAATGTAGGTTTCGATGCCCGCGACATCCTCACTTAGAAGCGGATTGACAGGGGCAGAGCCCACAGGGAAGGACATGACAGAGATTTTCTGAGTGGTAGCTCGGCTATGGTTTCTGGTCTTGAGTGTTTTAGCAGAGCCATCTGTTCTGCAAAGATTCCCCCCAACTTCAAGTTGGTGGCTGGGATCGAGAAGTTCACTGGCGAAACAAAGCTAGAGACTTGGTTAGATGACTACCAAGTGGCTGTACAAATCGGTGGTGGCAAGGACAATGTCGCAATGAACCACATGTCCTTGATGCTAATGGTTCAGCTCGTGCTTGGCTGAATCGTTTGGCTCCTTCCAGTATACATTGCTGGGAGGATCTTGCCTGAGTGTTTGTCTGAACCTTCGAGGGCACTTGCAAGCGTCCGGCAGGTCTGGTCGACTTACAACACTGTGTCCAGAAGCCCAATGGAACTTTGAGAGATTATATTCAGCGGTGGTCCACTCTGCATCATACAATGGAGAATGTGCCAGAACACCAGGTTATGTGTGCTTTCAAGGCTGGTGTGAGATACGGAGAGCTATATCTAAAGTTTGGACGAACGGGTGATATTTCACTCGGCAAGATGATGGAAATCGCCACTCGAGATGCCAATGGCGAGGAAGAAGACTGCCTCCGTAGCGGCAAAGGCAAGGCAGTCGCCAGTGAGACTGGTGGAAATAACAATCAAAAACAGAAGCGGAAAGCTGAAGGTCCAGTTCAAGCAGAGGCAGCCGCACTAGCGACCCAGTCAAAAAACAAGGGGAAAGCCAAAGCATAGTATGCCCCCAAGAAAGGAAAAAATTAGTCAAGGACTGATATCATGGATCAGCCGTGTGTAATTCACACGAGGAAAGATGCGGAAGGCCATCTGATTTTGCCCAAGCACACCACTCGGCAGTGTCGGACCCTTATCCAGCAATTCAAAGGGGACCCGCCGAGTGATAAATCTCCTTAGAAGGGTGATGAGTATGAAGATAAAGAAATATTCCTAGATGTCACCGCTACACTTGTGATTTTTGCTTATGTCAAGAGCAAGCGTCGTCTGAAAGTCATCAACAGAGAAGTCAACATGGCTGTACCAGCTACCCCCACCTACCTCAAGTGGTCCCAGTATGCTATCACATTCGACCAAACAGACCATCCTGCTTATGTGTCCACTCATGGTCGATCGACTCTGGTAGTTCATCCGGTGGTGGGGGGCACTCGACTCAGAAAGGTCCTCATGGATGGTGGCAGCAGCCTTAACATTCTCTATGCGGATACCCTGAAAGGAATGTGCATTCCGATGTCCCGACTGAGTGAAAGCAACATGCAATTTCACGGGGTCATCCTGGGGAAGAAGGACAAGTCACTCGGACATATAGCATTGGATGTGACATTCGGGAATGACAAAATTTCTGAAAAGAAAATCTGACGTTTGAAGTCGTGGATTTCCAGAGCGCCTACCATGCCATTTTGGGTCGACCCGCGTATGCACGTTTCATGGCCCGACCATGTTACATGTATCTCAAGCTGAAGATGCCAGGACCTAAGGGCATGATCACGGTCACTCGCAATCGATAGTGGGCCGAAGAGTGCCTCTAGCAAGGCTCCAAGATCGCCGATCACCAGATGGTCATGGTCGAGCTGGAAGAGTACAAGAAAACCGCTCACCCTGCTGATTTGCTCCGTGCAAAGAAGCCGGCTTCCGAGTCGGAAGTGAAGAAGATGCACATCCACCCGACAGATCCTACTACTGCCCCGACAAATATCTCATCAACACTCGACATCAAATAGGAAGCCGAGCTCATCCAGTTCCTCTCTGAGAACTGGGATATCTTCGCATGGAAGCCTGCTGACATGCTGGGGGTTCCCAGGGAGTTGGCTGAGCACCATCTGAGAGTGGATCCAAAAGCCAAACCTGTCAGGGAGCATTTGCATCGTTCAGCGGCGGAGAAGCACAAGGCAGTCGGCGAAGAAGTGGTCCATCTCTTGCAAGCCAAGTTCATTCGGGAGATTTACCACTCCGAGTGGCTCTCGAATGTTGTGATGGTGCCAAAGAAAGATAAGTCGTTGCGTATGTGCATTGACTTCAAATATCTCAATCGGGTATTCCTCAAGGTTCATTTTCCGCTCCCCCGCATAGGTGAAATTGTTGACTCGACTACGGGGTGCGAGCGTTTATCATTTCTGGATGCTTTCTCTGGGTACCATCAGATCCGTCTCTATGGCCTGGACGAAATAAATATATCCGTCATCACCCCATTCGGGTGTTTCTGCTACATCACTATGTCATTTGGTCTCAAAAATGCGGGCGCTACCTTTATGCGCATGATTCAGAAGTGTTTACTCGACCAGATCCCTCGGAATGTCGAGGCGTACATGGATGATATAGTGGTCAAGTCTCGCAAAGGTTCCGAAATGCTGGCTGACTTGGCCGAAACATTCGCCAATCTGAGGAGATTCGACATAAAGCTGAATCCGGCCAAGTTTACTTTCGGCGTCCCTGGCGGCAAGTTACTCGGTTTTCTTGTTTCCGAGCGAGGAATCGACGTCAAACCCATGAAAATCAAAGCCATTACCCGAATGAAGACTCCCTTGCGAGTGCACGATGTTCAGAAACTGACAGGTTGCTTGGCAGCACTGAGTCGATTCATTTCTCGTCTTGGTGAGAAGGCTCTGCCTTTGTATTAATTGATGAAGAAGTCCGACACATTTGAGTGGACTCCTTCGGCCGAAGCAGCGTTTGTTGAGCTCAAAGCCCTTCTATCCACCCAGCCGGTGCTTGCCGCTCCTTGCAGCAAAGAGCCTTTGCTCTTGTACATCGCGACCACTAATCAGGTCGTCAGTATAGTGCTAACTGTCGAGCGGGAAAAGGAGGGTAAAGCTTATAAAGTCCAGCGGCCAGTCTATTATGTCTCGGAAGTTTTGTCCCCCTCAAAGCAAAGATATCCGCACTATCAGAAGCTGCTCTATGGTATTTACCTATCAGTGAAAAAGGTGGCGCATTATTTCCAAGACTACTCAATTTCAGCCGTCAGTGATGCTCCTGTCTGAGATTTTCAACAATCGAGATGCATCAGGACGAGTGGCTAAGTGGGCAACTAAGCTCGGACACTTTGACATCAGATTTGAAGCCAAGAAAGCAATCAAGTCCCAAGCATTAACAGCTTTTATGGCCGAGTGGATTGAACAGCAACAACCAATCTAGATTCACTTAGCGCATGGACCATGTTCTTCGACGGCTCTAAGATGTTGAATGGGTCCGGTTCTAGTGTGGTTTTGATATCCCCAAAGGGAGAAAAGCTTAGTTATATCTTGCAAATTCACTTCAATTCCTCCAACAATGAGGCAGAGTATGAATTACTTCTGTATGGGTTGCGCATGGCTATCTCACTCGGCGTCAAGCGTATGATGGTTTATGGCGACTCAGATTTGGTGGTGAATCAAGTGATGAAAGAGTGGGATGTTCGAAACCCGGCCATGACTGGGTACTGTAATGTTGTCAGAAAGTTGGAGAAGAAATTCAAAGGCCTAGAACTCCATCATGTTCCCCGACTGAAAAATCAGGCAGCTGACGAACTAGCAAAGATTGGGTCCACTCGACGGCGTGTCCCCAGTGATGTGTTCTTAGGGCACCTGCACACCTTCGGTACAAGAAGATCCTTTCACCTAAGAGCCCCCACAAGCTTTGAGTTCCACTGATTCGACATTAGTCGATGTCCTTGCAGTGATTGATCTGGTCATGGACATTCTGGTTGTCACTCCCGATTGGATTGTGCCTTACATTGCCTATATCCTCACACAAGAACTCCCTGAAGATGAAACAGAGGCTCGACAGATTGTGTGCAGGTCCAAGGCTTTTACTGTGATGGGAGATCAGCTGTTTAGAGAGAGTGCGACTGGCGTTACACGGCGCTGCATTTCCCCCGAGGAAGGTCGAATGATTCTGGATGAGATCCACTCGGGAACTTGTGGCCATCATGCATCCTCACGGACGATTGTCGCCAAGGCGTAGAGAGCTGGTTTCTTCTGGCCACGAGCTAATGAGATGGCTAAAGGCATCGTCGATCACTGTGATGGATGCCAGTTCTATGCAAACTTGTCACACAAGCCGGCCTTTGCTCTGAAGACAATTCCCCTTGCCTGGCCGTTTGCTGTTTGGGGACTCGACATGGTTGGTCCCTTTCGGGCCGGAAAAGGCGGGTTCACTCATTTGATCGTAGCAGTCGACAAGTTCACCAAGTGGATAGAGGCCAAGCCGATCAAGAAGCTGAACTCCCGCACGGCGATCACAGTCATGAGGGAGATAATTTATCAATACGGCATCCCACACAACATCATCACGGACAATGACACTAACTTGGACTCGGAAGAATTCAGGAACTTCTGTAACTCCCAAGGCACCCGAGTGGATTATGCATCTGTTGCACATCCTCAAACCAATGGGCAAGTAGAGCGGGCTAATGGCCTCATCCTGCAAGGTCTGAAGCCTCATCTCATGCGCGATTTGGATCATGTTGCCGGGGCCTGGGTAACTGAGTTGCCGTATGTTTTGTGGGGTCTGAGAATGACGCCTAATAGGTTGACTAGGCGGACACCTTTTTTCCTGGTCTATGGAGTCGAAGCTGTCCTACTGAGTGACTTGTTTCATAACTTTCCTCGGGTGGAACTCTACTCCGAAGCCGAAGCTGAGAAAGCCAGACAAGATGGTGTTGATCTTCTAGAAGAAGAGCGAGAAATGGCCCTGATCCGGACTACAGCCTATCAGCAAGATCTGCGGCGTTTCCATGCGAAGAATGTCAAGAGTCGGGCGTTTCATGAGGGAGACTTGGTGCTCCGAGTGGATCAACATTGATCTCACAAACTTTCTCCGGCATTGGAGGGCCCCTTCCTCGTTATGAAAGTGTTGAACAACGGAGCATATCACCTGTACAACCTCAAGAAACAGATCGACGAGCCGCGGGCATGGAATGCAGATTTGCTTCACGCTTTTATACTTAGAGACAGAAGAGTTCGATGTAATAAAATATTTTCAAGACTCCTATAGTTTGTTGTCGATTCCGATTGTACAGTTTCATATTTGGGAATACTCCGAGCGATGAGCAATCCTCACACTCGGGGGCTTAGCTGAGAACATGTTTCACCTAAGTTCAAAACCCTGTCGGGTGAATAGGAGTCCATTCACTCGATGACTTAGCTGTGAATCGACATTTGCCTAAGTTCAAAAAAACTCCGAGTTATGAGAAATCCTCACACTCGAGGGCTTAGCTACGAACATGTTTCGCCTAAGTTAAAAACCCTGTTGGGTGAATAGAAGTCCATTCACTCGACGACTTAGCTGTAAATCAACATTTGCCTAAGTTTGAAAAAAAACTCCGAGTGATGAGCAATCCTCACACTCGGGAGCTTAGCTGGGAACATGTTTCACCTAATTTAAAAACCATGTCGGGTGCATAGCAGTCCATTCACTCGATGACTTAGCTGCGAATCGACATTCGCCTAAGTTCGGAAAAACACTCCAAGTGATGAGCAATCCTCACACTCGGGGGCTTAGTTGTGAACATGTTTTGCCTAAGTTAAAAACCTTGTTGGGTGGATAGCTGTCTATTCACTCGACGACTTAACTGCAAATCAACATTCGCCTAAGTTCGAAAAAAACTCTGAGTGATGAGCAATCCTCACACTCGGGGGCTTAGCTGTGAACATGTTTCGCCTAAGTTAAAAACCTTGTCGGGTGGATAGCGGTCCATTCACTCGATGATTTAGCTGTGAATCGACATTCGCCTAAGTTCAAAAAAAAACTCCGAGTGATGAGCAATCCCCACACTCGGGGGCTTAGCAGCGAACATGTTTCACATAAGTTAAAAACCTTGTAGGGTGGATAGCAGTCCATTCACTCGACGACTTAGATGTGAATCGACCTTTGCCTAAGTGTGAAAAAAAACTCTGAGTGATGAGCAATCCTGACACTTGGGGGCTTAGCTGCTAACATGTTTTGCCTAAGTTAAAAACCTTGTCGGGCGTATAGCGGTCCATTCACTCGATGACTTAGCTGCGAATCAACATTCGCCTAAGTTCGAAGATAACTCCGAGTGATGAGCAATCCTCACACTCGGGGGCTTAGCTGCGAACATGTTTCGCCTAAATTAAAAAAATGTCGGGTGAATAGCGGAGTATTCACTCAACAACTTAGCTACGAATCGACATTCCCCTGAGTTCTAGAATGCTCTGAGTGATGAGAAATCCTCACACTTGGGGACTTAGCTGCGAACCAGCGTTCGCCTAAGTCCAAAAGCAAATACAGTCGAACAAGCGATTAAAAGCCAAATACGGATAAAATCCAAAGGTTAAATCGCGAATAAATGTTTCATAAAAAAGCAAATGTGCTCAGGCCTAAGACCTAAATGAATTTTTAAGGGATACAGTTCCACTCGACATACCGAGGCGAATAAAAGTGTTTCTTCCTAAGGTCAAGTTTTTCAATCATCCGACGGGCTGGCTGGCTCGACAAAAGTGTCCAAGTCGATGCCATCTGCGATTCTGGTAGCTGCGTCAATGAAGGTCTCCATGAAGTCCTCGAACTGAAGTTTCTTTGTGTTAACCACTCACAGCTCTTTCAGCTTCTCCTCCCTCACGTCCCTATAATGGACCCTGACGAGTGATAGCGCCACGTCGGTCCCGCAGGGAGCAGTAGACTTCTTCCAGGCCTGCACTCGACTTGGAAGGTCGTTCAGACGGGCCATGATGGAGTTGAGGTCGAGCTGAAGAGTGTCCTCAGGCCACATCTCCTTATCAATCCTCTCTATTGCAGATCTTAGTCGGACAAGATATGCCTGAACGCCCTGGAGCCAGAAATTGAGTCTGAGCATGTTCATGGCCACTGCGTCTGCGACAGGTGACTTGGTGGGATCCAGGTTGGGCTCAATCTCCTCTGTCTCCTTTTTGAAGTCTTGGCACAATTCTGTTGAAGAGAAGGAATGGGACGAGAATCGGTGAGGTAAGATCTTCAAGGATTTTACAAAGTTCAGTCGACAAGAGACACTCACCGTCGAGCATGATGTACATCTTCCTCGAGAATTCGCCCAAATGCTTCTCCAGGCCATTGCTCCTTTTGTTTGGCTGCTCGGCCCTTTTGACGAGGTCCACGCGCTCTTGCTTCAGCTTTGCGTTCTCCTCATCCAGCTTCTTGGCAGCCGCCAACTTCCGATCTGCAGTCTCAGTTTTGTCCTTGGCCACCCGTTGGGCGTCGGCGAGTGCTTTGTCCTTGTCCTCCAGCGCCTTCTTCATGGAATCTAAAGAAACAACATTGCTGAGTCGTGCTTGGAGTCAATGATTTTCACTGTGCACATCTGTTCGAGTGAGAGCACTCGGTTCAAAGCATGAAACGTGAAGATGGGAATGTAGAGAGTCGGTGGTAGTTACCTCCGAGAGACTTCAGTTCAGCCCGCGATCGCTCCAGAGCATTGTTGGAGTCTTCCAGATCGACACGTAGTCGGTTCCTTTCATCCTCCAGATCCTTGTACTGCGTGTTCGCAAGCCTTCTGAAACCAACAAAAGAAAGAAATTCAATCGACAAGTAATTCCAAGGACGGTCGACTTGGCGATGAATACTGTCGAATGATCGTCTTATTATCCTGAAACAGCGTCATGTAATGGTTGACCTATGATGTCCATGAAGCCCTTGTCCAGGGGAAGTAGAATTCAAGCAAAACTCCACTCGACATGTTGAGTGGCTCTGGCACTCCGCGTGTCCTAAACAAATTCAAAGCAGTCTCTATTAAGACCCCCGTCGGTGCATGCACTCGACGACGGTCTTGGGGACTACACCCAGTGGGTGCACTCAGAGTACCCCCACTGAGACGGTTAACACTCAACCTGTCGAGTAACTCGTCACAAAAAAAATGCACTTGACATGTCGAGTGACTCCAGTACTACGCGTACGACGGAAATCCCGATTTCAAGTTTTCAAGAGTACTGCTTATCGTCTGCGATTAGGAGTAGCCTCGAGGACTACACCCTATGGGTGCACTTAGCGTGCCCCCACTGGTTACTGAAACATTCGACAAGGTCAGCCCTGTCAGAACATTCATCCGGCACTCGACCCGTCGAGTGACGCACCTCCTTGCTCCGTGAAGTGCAATCTATCCTTATGTAGCATCATATCATGGTTTATCAATGATATCCATGAAACCTACAAGGTAGCTTCGGAGTGGTGTGATCAAAGGCAAAATGTATCCCCCATACAACGAACTCTAAGACCCCTGTCGGTGCAAGCACTCGACAGCGGTCTCGGGGACTACACCCAGTGGGTGCACTTAGCGTGCCCCCACTGGATTTGCCAATTCTCGATCAGTCGAGCGGCAGAAAACATCCATCATTGGAATATCCGTCACTCGATCCGTTGAGTGACACACCCCTCCCCACTCTGTCAAGTGCAGTCTATCGTTATGTAGCGTCATATCATGGTTTATCAACGATATCCATGAAACCTACAACGTAGTTGTGGAGCGGTGCAACCAAGAGCAAATGTATCAAGCATACGATAGACTCTAAGACCCCTTCCGAGGCAAGCACTCGACAGCGGTCTTGGGGACTACACCTAGTCGGTGCACTCAGAGTGCCCCCACTGATCCAAAACCTAGTCGATTAAGACCCGATCTATTCGAGTGGAGAAATTTCAAAACACTCTACAGGGTGGAAAGTAAGCACCCAGTGGGTGTATGGTCAAGAAAAGACAGGAATTCAATCGGAAATGTACTTACAATCGAACTTACTCGGACATTGGTGCCGAGGGTCGTGCTGGCATCGTAAGCCAGCTTAGTGGCCTCATACACCTCTTTGGTTCGCAGCTTCATCTGTTCTTCCTGGATCATAGCCTCCTTCGCAGCTCCGGTCTAATCTTCTGGGACGCGATGCAGAGGGAAAGCCGTCATGGGCGGGATCGGCGTAGTAGCTGGGGCAGATGACACAGTCTGAGCAGGTCCGGTTGGAGTTGATGTCACGATGGTTGAGACAGCTGGAGGGGCACTCGACAGAGGTACTGCAGGATCAGCTCTGATTCGTGTCGAGTCGCCCATCCCCTGGGAGGACTCTGCAGTCCACCGCTGAAGCATCTGCACTGATGAAGCTCTTCGAGTGTGGGCACGCGAGGCGTCTGGGTGTTCCTCGTCGTCTTCCATCTGGATGACCTCTGCAACGTCAATCGACAGTGTTAACTTCTACAAGTGGTGAATCTCATTCGAATGAATCGAAGACTTGTTAACCTCTATGAGAAGTTGCAGCGTCAGCAGTGTTAATGTCCATCACTTCCCCTCCATCTCGCGGAGGTGATGTTACAAAAGTAGCAGCTCTGATGGATCAAACAACACTCAGTTAGCAACAACGCAAAGTCACAATCGACAGAAACAATTTGAAAGAAAATACTCGCGTGGAGACGACAGGCACAGCCATCCTCATGCGAGGTAATGCCTTGCGGTGTTTGGTCATGTTCGGCTTGGGCTGCTTGGCCGACCGCTCACTCGACACGATAGTTGAAGGGCGGCTCCGCTTAGGGTTCTTTTCACTGGGACCTAGAACCCTATCCTCAGCAGCTGCCAGATCCTGGCGGGACTTGGAGCGCCGTTCACACCGAGGAGGTGACTCGACTTCTTCTTCTTCGCCGTAGTCCTCGTATTCATCCTCGGAGTCAGAAGGACCGTCGCCGTCCATGCTGCCACCCACGCTCACTAAACCGTCTTCAGGTTGATTCCCATTGGGAACTGGCGAGTGCATGTTTGTCCATTCCTGCATAATTCCAACAAGGAAGTCAGTCCAAAAGTCAATATATCACTCGACTGTATAAATACTTTAGTTGACACAGTGCAACTTACCAAGTTCTTTGGCGGGTTTTCGGTCGAGTAAGGCTAGATCCTCTTGGCTCCCATAGGATTGTCGCATGCCCCGGTTATGCTGCGAAGCCACTGCTCGACAGTTTTTGGTGGAACTTCTTCTGGGTACGTCCTAGTAGAGTCCTCTGGGCCCGCATAATGCCACATGGCATGATCCCTGGCTTGGAGCGGTTGAATCCGTCGACTGAGAAAAGTCT
The DNA here is from genome assembly GCA_022496015.1 of Hordeum marinum. NCBI lineage: Eukaryota > Viridiplantae > Streptophyta > Magnoliopsida > Poales > Poaceae > Hordeum > Hordeum marinum. Next base: position 87,155,899 of record CM039675.1, on the reverse strand, counting down.
CCAGCAGATCCAGGCCCGTCACTCTGTTGGGAGACGTAGTAGTAAATCAAAATTTTCCTACGTTCACCAAGATCTATCTATGGAGAAACCAGCAACGAGAGGGGAGAGATTGCATCTTCATACCTTTGAAGATCGCTAAGCGGAAGCGTTCCAAGAACGCGGTTGATGGAGTCGTACTCGCAGCGATTCAGATCGCGGTAGATCCGATCAAGTGCCGAACGGACGGCACCTCCGCGTTCAACACACGTGCAGCCCGGTGACGTCTCCAACACCTTGATCCAGCAAGGAGGAAGGAGAGGTTGGGGAAGGGCTCCAACAGCAGCACGACGGCGTGGTGGTGGTGGAGTAGCAAGGTATTCCGACAGGGCTTCGCCTAAGCGCTGCGGAGGAGGAAGAAGAGAGGTAGGGCTTCGCCGTGAGAGAGAGAGATCAAATCTTGTCTCAAAACATCCAAAACCTCAAGTATATATAGGAGGAGGGACGTGGAGGGCTGGCTTGGCCTCTACTCCAAAGAGGAGATGGCCGGCCGACTTAAAGGGAGAGTCCACCTCCCACAAGGGAGGTGGATCTCCTCCTTTTAAATCCTTTTTGCCTTATCTCCTTATCTCCAGCCACATGGGCCTTTAGCAAAAGTCTTGCCCAGCCCAATAAGGGCTGGCACACTTTATCTAACCACATGACCGCTGAGGCTCAAGCCTTGGAGGCCGTGCGCATTCGGCTGGAAGAGCTCCAGGCGGAACTTGACGAGCGCGCTCGCCAGCGCCCCCACGTGCCACTTGACCCCGTTCCTCTTTAGACACCTTTAGGAACCTGGGGACAGCTGGACGGTCAGATGTGTAGGGGGAACGGCCAGTCGACAAGTTAGGTGAAGCCATGTCCTTGCAGTAGAACCAATTCAACTGCCAGCCTCTGACGGATTCAGCAAAAGTCATAGCAGGGAAAGAACTACGCTCTCTCTTTTCAAGCCCTAAACCCCCGCACAGCTACAACACACGAGTTTTCCCATCCGACGGATCTGCTTTCTTCACCGTCTGAGATCTAATCGTAAAGATGCGCTTAAAGAGTCCCCAGTGAGGAGGACACCCCAGGAAGCACTCACACAAAGTAACAAAGGCAGACAAGTATGCAATATCATTCGGTGGGAGATGGTGAAGTTGAACGTCGAAGAAATTCAAGAACCATCTAAAGAACGGGTGGGGTGGCATAGAGAAACCTATTTCGACATGGGAGAGGAGGAGGACCTGCTCCCCGTCACGCGGCTCTGGCTCGCTCTCTCCTTCCGACAGCCTCCAAGCGTCTTCTGCCACTAGCCCGTCAGCAACGAAGCCATCGATGTCCGCACGGGTGACCACCGAAGGGAGGAAGTCACCCTGCATCCATCCCGCCGGTGAGGTGAACCGAGCGGTCGAGGGCTTCTTGCCCTTGACCTTTGTCGCCCCCTTCTTAGCTCGCTCTAGCTTCTCCGTGGTGCTCTTCGTCATCGTCGCGACAGCTCTCGTCGGAGAAGAACGGAGTGGGGCGCTGGGGGCAGAGGAAGCGGAGGAAGGGAGGAAGTCTGGGCAGAGATACTGTGCAAATCGCGGCGCGTCGAGTTTTATACTCCGCCGAATGACTCACTGACTAGTGGGCCCACGAGATCACTGCACACGCCAACCGCTGACGGCGCTAGTACGTGGCGATATGACCGGCGCCAGAATCGAGGCGTCGTGCCTCCACTTGCCCTGATCGTGGCGTCATCATCGCACGTGCGCGCGCTTCCCAAATTTTTGTATCCCGTGAAATTCGGGCCTGGCAGACCGACCCATCACCTCCCAAGATTCCTTCGATTCACTCGGAGCAAAATAGGCATTGAACATCCACTCAGACACTTTCAAGGCTGAATGGATCCGGGCGAATGATGAAGAATTCAATCGACGCAAGTTTCGTTGAAGCCCCGAAAATCATTCGGAAGATTTGGTGTCTTGATTCCGAATCGACATCAACACTCCCATTCACCACTCGAACACCGATCCATTCGGGGGCTAATGATGAGGATATGTACCTAGGGTAGGGTCCTAAGCATGACCGACATACCCTACCTAAGGACACTACACTGGAGAACTTGAAGATCTCACACAAGCTTCCGACTGGATTCCGTGCAGCGTTCAAGTCACTCGACAGCTTGTCCACTCGGAGACTTCTTCCTTCACTCGACAGTCGTATGTCACTCGGTAAACCTCGTTCCCAGTCAACGCTAGAAGACCAGAAGCCATCACCAAGAGTCCAAGGGGCAGGCGTTAGTCCTATCGTCATTAGTAGCTTTTATTATGTACGTTACCAGTAATGCTAGACTTTAACCCCACGATCGGACGCTTAGATGCTGGGTAATTATGAGGGGCAGCGAACTCTATATAAGCCGCCCCTCCCCTCCTGTACAAGGGTTTGCAACCATTGTAATCTCACTTTTCCACATGACAATGCTCCCGATCACTGAGACGTAGGACTGTTACCTCCACGAGAGGGGCCTGAACTCATACATTCGTGTGTACTCCCTCGCCGTAGCTACGACTCTGCCCTCTCCTTATGTACCCCTATCTTCTACTATCAGGCTCGTTCCCACGACATGTACATAGTATATATGCTCCCCATTCAAGCCGGTGGGAAGCATTCATGCGTACACATGAGCTCAAATTATACCATGTAATCTCAAAATGACCTACTGTAACACAAACGAAAAAGAATCCACATTAATTTACCTCTTTCATTGTGGTCAAAGTGATGGACCACACAGTACCACGGATGGGAGCGACACAGATAACCGTGTGAGGGGGTGTCCGAGGACAAGCACCGCCTCCATGTGCCCCAAACATATGCATGGTGGTGTTGTGTGATTTTTTTAATACCCAATGCACACCTTTCATGTGGCACCTTTGCAAACCGTAAAATCCCCATGGAGGTTCACAATGCGTAGTACACTTACTTCGAGTTGGTGGTAGCACGTGTACACACGCATTCAAACATTTGTCTGGAATGTCACCATGATCTACATTGTAACACTGACCAAGATGAATCCATGTTTATCAAACCCATCTTGCCGCCATTCAAAGTGATAGACCGTGCGGGCGCAATGAATGGGTGCATCCCTAATAACCGCATGAGGGACTGTTCAAGGACCACCACTGCATTGCATGTGACCCAAACATATGCATGGAAAAGGGCATGTGATGTTTTAAATACCCAATGCACGACTTTTGATGTGGCACATGCCTTAGAAACTAGACAATCCCACACGGAGGCACACGACGCGTAGTGTGCCAGACCCCCCTTCCCCCACCCATTCCACCACCACCGCCACTTTGAGGGATGTGGAACTTTTTCTGCAGTGAACATGTGACAATAGGAGTGTCGTGTTAAAATTTGATTTTTAGAGAATGTTAAGAAATTTTCATACATTAATTGATTCCCTAGGGATTTAATTTGTAAATTTCAAAGTTAGACTACAATCGCACACGATAGTGCATCAAAATGGATTTCAAAATCAAATTTGTGTCGTTGAGTGTATGTTTAGTGCCCATGCAAGAAATGGCAATAAATTTCAAACATCTCGGCATCATGGCTCCGCCGCAAACATTGAGAATCTTGGTTTAAAAATTCAAGTAAATCCCTAGATAAGCTAGAATTCATGAAACATTAACATATTCTCATGATATGGAACCAATACATCATGGTAAACAATTGTCCAATTTTAGACAAGTTTTCATCTAAGCTTCTTGCAAATGGGAGCTTGTTAATAGATGAAACACAAAACTATCACGTTAACATCGCAAACGGTTTATTAACCCAAACCATGGCCGTTAGAACAACATGTACGTGTTGAAGCTTTGGTTAAGTAACAATAAAGCGGCATAATTAGTCCTAAAAAAGTACACTTCTCGCGTGTCGTGCGAGCAGGTGTGATTTGACAGGACGCATGCTAACGGGACCCTCATACATCTCCGAGGTTTCTATAAATTTTTAGTGTTTCATGTTATTATATTATCAATCTTGAATACTTCATATGCAATAATATGTTATTTTATATAAGTTTTTGGGACTAACCTATTACCTCAATGCCCAGTGCCAGTTCCTCTTTTTGCCTGTTTTTGGACTTTACAGAAAATAAATATCAAAGAGTCCAAATTGGCTGAAAATTTACGAGAACTATTTTTGGACCAAAAGAGACCTAGGAAGCTTTGGGAGGAGGCCAGAAGATCCATGAGGTGTCCACGAGCAACCAGGGCGCGCCCCTGGCTCGTGGTACCTCCTCACCTAATTCCAATTTTATATATCCCTACCACTACTGGAATCAGAGGATTTGCCATCTGTCAGTTCTTTGTCGTCTGTTGGCAGACGGCTAAGAAAGTCTTTGTCGTCAGCTTCCAAGAAACAAACAACAAAGAACTGCCAGATGGCAAAGATTTTGTTTGCCATCAGTCAGCTCTTTGCCATATGCCAGCTGACGGCAAAGAGCCGGAAGGCAGTCGGCAAAGAGCCCACCTGGGCCCCACTAGCCCGTGGGGTTGGTGGGGTGAACTGGGCTGTCTGCCCATGCTTTGTCATCTGCCTGGCGACTATTTGCCGTCCGCCAGCAGACGGCAAAGTCCTGTCCCCCTAACGGTATCGGGCCCGACCCCCATCCCACTATCTCTCTCTTTCTCTCTCAACCGTGTCACCGATCCCCCTCTGCTCCCACACCACCTCCTCTCCCCACTGCCAGGCCGCCCTGCCGCCGGCCACCCCATCGCCAGCGCCCTAGCCCCTCCCCCGGTCGCCCTCATCCCGTCGCCAGTTGCCCCCACGGCTGCCAGCTCCCCTGGCCGCCAGGCCGCCCCCGTCCCTCGTTGCCTCGGCCGCCCCCACCACCCCCCCACACCTCCGGTGAGTAGCACGACCCACTCCCCCACCATTTTTTTGTTATGTTCTGATAAGTTAGTTAGTTAGTTTATTAGGTTAGGTATGAAAAACTTAGAAGAAAAAAGAAGAAGAAAAGAAGAAGGAAAAGGGAAAAGGGGGAAAAGGAAAAGAAGAAGAAAATAAGAAGAAGAACAAGAAGGAAAAGAAGAACAAGAACAAGAACAAGAAGAGGAAGAAGAGGAAGAAGAAGAAGAAGAGGAAGAAGAAGAAGAAGAAGAAGAAGAAAGGAAGAAGAGGAAGAAGAAGAAAAGAAAGAAGAGGAAAAAAAGAAGAGGTGGAAGAACAAAATGACACCCCGACACGACACGCCAACACGACGCCCTGACACCCCGACACGACGTCCCGACACCCCAACACGACACCCCGACATGACACCCCGACACGACACCCTGACACCCCGACACGACGCCTCGACACCCCGACACGATGCCATGACACGACACCCCGACACGACACCCCGTCAATGCCCCTCCGGTGAGCCCCCTGGACGACACCCTCGGCACAACACCCGCGCTGACACCCCTCCGATGATCTCCCTGCACGACTCCCCGACAGGACACCCCGGCACACACCCCGCGCAGATGTTAATACGCCGCCTCCGACGCCACTGAACCCCGACCCCCGACACCTCTTCGGCCTCCTGTAAAGTGAAAAGGTGCTCTTTGGACTTCCAGAGGCCGATGGGGTCATAGTTTTCTAAATTATGAGTTAGTTCATAGATTTTTCCTATTTTGTTATAAAAACATCATATTTGTGTTGATCAGGTGGATTTAAATGTCCAGTTGTTTTATCTCCACGAGGGTCTGGTGTTCGATGACCTCCCCGTACGTTGGACGAGCTCCGCCTGCATTCGTGGGTGAGCAGAAATGACATCTCCTCCTCCCCCTTCATTTTCTCTGTTTCGGTCTTCGTACCGATGAAACTTGCTAGATATAGGTAGATTAAATCATCAGTATGCATCTCCCGTTCGAAAGGGTTACAGTTATTAATATGCATGCATTTGCAAATTTATAACCATGATTCTTTCGAATTGTCCAACGTTACCCATGGACAGCCCGAGTATGTGTAGATTGGGTTTGTTTTCCCATATGTTCTGCTCCGGATCCGATGCATAATTTCTTCAGTGCCTCCCTGTTGTTCTTCGGGTACACATCCTCTTTTTTTATTGCCAAGATGTGTATTAGGAGAACAGCGGGAGGTGTTGTCAAAATTTTGCGTCAGATCCGGAGCAAAGTATGGGAAGACGAACCCAATCTACACGTACTCGAGTGGGATTAGGAGCTATGTTTACCTATTAATGTGTAGGTTGCATGGACGTAATAAAAACTGACAAACTTTATTAATTGATGAAAACATATGCTGAATTATATATATATATCTTGTGTGTCCAGTAGCTAGGCAAGATGAGTGATGGTGCGTGGATGTACACCGGTCACACTAGTCAGAAAGACATGACCAATGAATGGTTAACAAAAGCAAACGGGTTTGTGAGAGCCGCATTTGCAAATGGCCAGAGAAAAACCTGGTGCCCCTGTGTCTGGTGCGACAACTTTCAAAAGAGAATAGAGTGTGAAACGGGTAAACACCTACTGAAGTGGGGATTTACGCCTGATTATACAGTGTGGACATCTCATGGTGAGTCTGCCCAACGTGCCAGAGCTGAGGTGGTTCGTGGTCGCACCAACGAGCATGGTACTGGGATCAAAGACATGGTGCAAGACTTTGATGATGCTTGGGATTTGGACGATGAGATGGAGGAATCTGCAACGACCTTCTATGAAATGTTGTAGTATTCAAAACGTCCTCTCGATGAGCACACTGGGCTTTGTCAGCTGGATGCCATCGCGCAAGTAATGGTTTTGAAGGCTCAATTCAACTTGGGTAGAGAATGCTATGACGCGATGATGACACTATTTGGACGCTTTCTACCCAAAGGCCATGTAATGTCTGCAAACCTGTACCAGTCGGACAAAATCCTCCGTGTACTTAAGATGCCCTATGAGAAGATAGATGCCTATGAGAATGCATGTGACTTATTTAGGCTTGAGTATGCGGACTTGAACTATTGTCCCATTTGCAAGTCTTCCAGGTATGTTGGGGTAGACAACGGTATGGGTGAGAAGATTCAGACCAAAATCCCCGTTAATGTTCTTTGGTATATGCCAATCATACCAAGACTTCAACTTCTTTTCATGCTTGAAGAGACAGCGAGACATATTACATGGCACAAATTGGGCAAAAGAATCGAACTAGATGCAGATGGGAATAAGATGTTGGTACACACTTCAGACGCCTTTGCATGGAAGCACCAAGTATTATGACAAATAAGGTCCGTTCATGGTTTTAATGGTTTTATTGGAAGCACCGAGTATTATTATTTTTTGACTGGATTTTTTTAGTGGAAGCATCGAGTATTATGATAGATGGGAATCATATGTTGGTACACACTTTAGACACTTTTAATGGTTTTGACTATAAGGTCCGTTCATTTGACAAATACGACATTAACGTGTATCAATTTTGAACCTTCGGACAAGAGTTATCTGTGGCCATCCAAAACTCTACAAATTGTTGTGTATCTGCTATCGATGAAGGAGGTACCGAGTATTATGGAAGAGTTGAATCAATTTATGAACTTCTATTCTATGGTGAAAACCCACCGAACGTCGTAGTCTTCAAATGTTATTGGTTCTAGCCGAAGGAGACTAGAAGGACTCATGAACATATAGGACTAGTTGAAATCAAGCAAAGCACTCATTTAGGTCTTCTTGATGTCTATATTACGACTCAACGGGAGACCCAAGTTTTCTATCTAACGTGGGCCTGCCAAACTGATCCAAATGTGAATGGTTGGGATGCCATTTATGAAGTGCCGACACGTTTTAGACCACCTCCCCACAATGAAGAGGATTATGGACCTCACATTAACCTAGACACATATGAAGGAAAATTCTTACAAGAAACACGTCTTTCCAAAAACATTTCAAGAACCGCTCTACTTCACCCCAGAACATTGGAGTGGACAATGACAGTGAATCCGACTTCACCCCTAAGCTAGAACAAGAAGAGGTTACTGCTGCAGATGACCTATCAATGCTTGACCGACTACATAAAGGAGGCCTTCCACATGTTGTTCCCGATGTTCCCGATGAGCACGTCATTCATGATAGTGATGATGATGATCATCATCATCATGATGCATTTATTGACCCCAGAGCATATATAGACAATCAAGATTATTATTAGTTCATGTTAGGTATTCAATTTTTATTATATACATGATGATGATGATACACTTAAATTACATATATATATTATTCTTCATGTCGGTATTCATTTTTTTATGTTGTACTAATTTCGTTTACTCTTTGCCATGGCAGGTATTGAAAGATGGTGGGCACGGGTCTAGAGCAATCCATGGCTCCTTCTTCGTGGGTGTGTGGTGGGAGGGGTACTTCCATTCCACCCCGGACTCTTCGAAGAGCGTTGCTCGACAGTATGCACACACAGGCAGGCGCTTCTTCGTCGGTGGCGTTCCCCACCGGGAGAGGAGGTCGGGGGAAGAAGAGAGCTAGTAGAGGTAAACATGGACGTGGGAGAGGTATGTAGGCTGCTATGCCTTCCTAGCCGCCACCCCCAGCTGATTCACCCGAGCACGGGACTACTAGTGTGGACCCGTCTAAGGTGGAGGCTACGCGGACTCCTGTCCACAAGCCTTGGGTCGATGAGCCTTCGACCCATGAGACTCCTATCCCAGGCAATTCGTCCCACGAGACTCCGAAGCAGAGCAGGGATCAGGTTATGTCCCAACAGACCCGATGCGATACCTGGGCAGATCTGCGTCAATAGGAGCCGAGTGACCATGCTCATGGTGGCGGGGATCGGTTTTTTGTTAGCGAGGATGAGGTGGTTGAGGGGGCCACCATCTACCAGCATGGTAGTACATGGCTCATGCCCATGCCGGCGACCCGCGGGCAGAGGTGGTCGATTAGGCCTGATGGGGAGAAGTAAGTGCATTTGCTCTTTTTTAACCTTTTGCCTTCATGTTTCCTCAAATATCTAATGCATTGGCTTTGTCATACTGCAGGGGTTGGATTCAGGTGGATGTCTGCTGGCCCAACACCGTCCTTAGTGTGATTTGCTAGCAAAACTTCCTGGGGTTTGTCACGTTGCCCGATGAGGGTCAGCTTCCAAAGCTAGGATTGAGCTGGGAGCACTACTTGGCTGCCCCGGCCCCGCCAGAAGAGACGATCGACGGTGTCTTGTGCCACATGAGGGCCGACATGGTGATTAGAAAGTTTTGGGTAATTTCTACTTTACACGATTAAAAACCAACAATAGCTAATTATTGTACTAATCAGTGTTGTCTGATTTGATTGTAGACCTTCTACACATGTGAGGAGGGATACGAGGAGGCCATAGCAAAGGTTATCAATGCCGAGTGCAGGCGCCTACTACAGAACTTACGGCACGAGGCTGGGTCGCAGGCTGTTCGTGACTTCTACGCCTCGCGGCGTGTTAAGAAGGACAAGTCGTCGTGCCGCGGAAATTTTCTGCAGAAGGAGCACTACATGAAGATAATTACCTATTCTTAAGGCCTTCTACTTAGTTTCCTTGATTTGATTCGTAGGCGTAGTGCTCAAATATCTCTTTACTAACTTAGGTTCCCCCGAGATGGTATGCAGATAAGATGGATTGTTGGGAGGCGTTGGTGGATGAGTGGTGCTTAGACGAATGGCTAGCCATCCACAACAATGCCAAAGACCGGCGTGCCAAAATGGTCGGTGTGCCACACCATCAAGGAAGTGCCAACTTATATCAGTTCGAGCGGAACTGGGTATGTGGTTTGCTTCATGATTCATGCAATTCATTCTTGATGCTAGCTTGAGCCCTTTACTAATACTTTGTTCCTCTCTTTTAGGCGCAACACAATAACACAGAGGTGACAGGTGTACGACCTCTATGCCATGGCCCACATTGCCTCGTACAAGAAGGCCAAGGCATTCACTGAGTCTGACCTCGATCATCTTGAGAACTTCACCAACATCTCCTCCCACCACAAGATCATGAGGTGCAGAGATAAGGGGGAGGTGAGGAAAGGGGAGAATTTAACCCGAGCCAACATCCTATTGATCTAGGGCTGGTGATGATAGCTGTCGGCGGGAGGCCCCATGGCTCGATAGCCATTGGAGATGGACTTATACATTGTCCTCGCACTCTCCAGTAAATGAAGGCGTGCCAAACGAGCTCCTGTCCTATGATTAGGCCTCGGCCACGGCTAGTCGAGCTCGCCATCGAGGTTAGTTATACAGACTCAGATATCTTTCATCCATTACATTGTGTGTGTGAACAAAGATGATTACAATGCTAACGAGGAGTGGTGTTGTCGGCTGCTCTTTAGAAAGAGAGAGAGAGAGAGAGACAACTCATGTGATTCTGGAGGATAGGGACTGGCAGGCGGCGGACAAGGAGAGGGAGTTGGAGGAGAGGACGGCTAGGTTATTGGAGGAGGAGAGGGCATGGAATGACGCGGCTCACGGGGCTGTGTATGAGCTCCTCATGGTAAGTTTCTTATGCATGTTAGCCAAATCATGCAAGTAATGTATGTTTCATTACTAACTAATATGACCGAGTCATCAAAACCAAATACGTAGTTTGTGTGCGAGAATACCGGTCAGACCCCTCCACCGATGTCAGTCATTTCTCCGGTGACCACGGTGAGTTTCATTTGAATGGTCATTAGTTACTAGTCTTAACACTTAAGTGTCATCATGCTAACGAGACATTACAAATGATTTTTGGTGTAGTGTAACTCCAGACAAGCATCGCACTAACCTTCTCCAAGTGTAACTAGCATGAGCAACACCAGTGCTTCACCTCCATGATGACGATATGTTTTCTCTAGTGTTTTGTTTAACAAATGTATAATGACCTATACTCAGCTTATTTAGTTCATTTATGACATAATTAGCTTACTTAGGTCAAAATTGGCATAATAACCTTGGTTAGCTCTAAAATGACCTATACTTAGCTTATTTTCCTCCGAAATGACATAATAAGCTTACTTAGCTCCAAAGTGACCTATTTTACCTAAGTTAGCTCTAAAATGACATATACTTAGCTTTGTTTCCTCCAAAATGACATAATAAGCTTACTTAGCTCCAAAATGACCTATTTTTACCTAAGTTAGCTCTAAAATGACCTATACTTAGCTTTGTTTCCTCCAAAATGACATAACAAGCTTACTTCTTAGCTCCCAAATGACCTATTTTACCTAAGCTAGCTCTAATGTGACCTATACTTAGCTTTGTTTCCTCCACAATGACATAATAAGTTTAGTTAACTCCAAAATGGCATAATTACCTAGGTTAGCTCAATAATGACATGTATATAGCTTACTTATGTCAAAAATTGCATAATTAGCTTACTTAGGTAAAAATGGCATAATAACCTTAGTAACTGCTACTTCTCGAGCATGCGTTGGTTTCCTGTGAAGAGGAACGGTTTGATGCAGCAAAGTAGATAATTATTTCCCTTAGTTTTTGAGAACCAAGGTATCAATCCAGTAGGAGATATAAGCGAGCCACCAATAGATATACTTGCACAAGGAATCAAACTCTTGCACCCAACGCTATAAAGGGGTTGTCAATCCCTTCACGGTTATTTGCAAGGATGAGATCCAGTAGAGATAGATATAATAGGGTGCTTGAACGGAAAGTACAACTAAAAGTAAAAAACAATGCAACAAGTATTTTTGGTGTTTTTGGTTTTAGATCTAAAAATATAATATGGAAAATAGACCCCGGGGCCATAGGTTTCACTAGATAGCTTCTCTCATGATGCCAAGTATTAAGGTGGGGGGAACAAATTATTGTCGAGCAATTGATACAAAAGCGAATAATTATGAAGATATCCAAGGCAATGATTATGCATATAGACATCACGTCCATGACAAGTAGGCCAAAATGATTCTGCATCTACTACTATTACTCCACACATCGACCGACTCTTGCCTGCATCTAGAGTATTAAGTTCATGAAGAACAGAGTAACGCATTAAGTAAGACGACATGATGTAGAGGGACAAAATCAAGCAATATGATGAAAACCCCATCTTGTTACCCTTGATGGCAACAATACAATACGTGCCTCGCTACCCCTACTTTGTCACTGGGTGAGGACACCGCAAGATTGAACCCAAAACTAAGCACTTCTCCTATTGCAAGAATTACCAATCTAGTTGGCCAAACCAAACCAATAACTCGAATAGACTTGCAAAGATATGAAATCATGCATATAAGAATTCACGAAAGAATCTAATAATTTTCATGGATAATCTGAACATAAACCTACAATTCATCGGATCTCAACAAACACACCGCAAAAGGGTATTACATCGGATAGATCTCCTTGAAGATCATGAAGAACATGGTATTGAGAAGCAAAGAGAGAGAAGAATCCATCTAGCTACTAGCTATGGACCCGTAGGTCTATGGTGAACTACTCACGCATCATCGGAGGGGCAATGGAGTTGATGTAGATGCCCTCCGTGATTGAATCCCCCTCTGGCAGATTATCGGAAAAGGCTCCAAGATTGGATCTCTCGGGTATGGAGGCTTCTGGCGGCGGAAAAGTGTTTTTGTGGCTCGTTTTGATAATGATGGAATATTTGGGTATTTGTAGGCTCAAGATTAGAGTTAGGGGAATTGTTAGGGGCCCACAAGCCTGCCCGGCGCGGGTGGCCCCCCTGGCCGCGGCATGCGGGCTAGTGGCCCCGTGGCAGCTCCTCTGCCTTTGTTCTCAAGTCTCGTGGCTTCCTTTTATTTCAGAAAAAATCATTATAGAGGTTTTATTCCGTTTGGACTCCGTTTAATATTCCTTATCTACGAAACTCAAAAACAAGGAAAGAAACAGACACTGGCACTAGGCTCTAGATTAATAGGTTAGTCCCAAAAATAATATAAAATAGCATATTAATGCATATAAAACATCCAAAATAGATATTATAATAGCATGGAACAATCAAAACTTATAGATACGTTGGAGACGTATCAGCATCCCCAAGCTTAATTCATGCTCGTCCTCGAGTAGGTAAATGATAAAAATAGAATTTTTGATGTGGAATGCTACCCAGCATATTTATCCATGTAATATTCTTTATTGTGGCATGAATATTCAGATCCGTTAGATTTAAAACAATAGTGTAATATTGACATAAAAACAGTAATACTTCGAGCACACCAACAAGGTAGTCGTGTCCTTTCTAAATAACATGGCCTTAGAAAGTCATCCCTACAAAATCATATGGTCTGGCTATGCTCCATCTTCCCCACACAAAGTATCTAAATCATGCACAACCCCGATGAACAAGTCAAGCATTTGTTTCACACTTTTGGTGTTCTCAAACCTTTTCAACTCTCACGCAATACATGAGCGTGAGCCATGGATATAGCGTTATCGGTGAAATAGAATATGGTGGGGGTGCAAGGGAAAAAGGAGAAGATAGTCTCACATCAACTAGGCATATCAACGGGCTATGGAGATGCCCGTCAATAGATATCAATGTGAGTGAGTAGGGATATCCATGCAACGAATGCACTTAGAGCTATAAGTGTATGAAAGCTACAAAAAGAAAACTAATTGGTCGTGCATAATGAATATCCACTAGTTATATGAAAGTGACAAAATAGGAGACTCTATCATGAAGATCATGGTGCTAATTTGAAGCACAAGTGTGGAAAAGTATAGTAGCAATTGTACCTTCTCTTTCGCTCATTTTTTATTATTATTTATTTTGGTGGGCTTCTTTGGCCTCTTTTATTTTTTTGTTTGGGCTTCGCTGGCCTCTTTTATTTTTTGTAAAGTCCGGATACTCGTCCCAACTTGTGAGGGAGTCATAGCCTCCATCATCCTTTTCTCTCATGGGACAATGCTCTATTAATGAAAAATTATCACACTTTTATTTACTTATAACTGAAAGAAAAAGATATTGCAACTCGATTCCTATGACAAGATATAACTCTATATGCAATATGAAGTGATGAGGCAAGTCATAGAAAAACTACATGCTGGAAGTTGCATGGCAATATATCTCAGAATGGCTATGGAAATGCCATAATAGGTAGGCATGGTGTCTGTTTTGAGGAATACATGGTGGTTGTTTTGAGGAAGGAGGGTTTGATGTACCGGCGAAAGTTGCTTGGTACTAGAGAGGCTAGCAAAGATGGAAGGGTGAGAGTGCGTATAATCCATGGACTCACATTAGTCATAAATAACTCACATACTTGTCGCAAAAGTCTATTAGTTATCAAACAAAGCATTAGACTCATGCTCCTAGGGGAGATGTTGGTAGGAGTTAACCATCGCGCGCTCCCAACCCTCACACAAAGGTCGACAATCATTAGACAAGTCATGCTCCGACTTCATTACATAGCGGTTCACCATACGTGCATGCTACGGGAATCACAAGCTTTAACACACATATCTCTTCAATTCACAACTACTCACTAGCATGACTCCCATATTACCATCCCTATTATCTCAAAACTATATGCAAGGAATCCAACTTCTCATAGTTGATAATGCACTTAATGTGAAAGTTTTTATTATATCCCTTTTGGATGCCATTATATTAGGACTAAATTCATAACCTAAACAAATTACCATGATGTTTTAATAAACTCTCAAATAATATAAGTGAGGAACGAGAGTTCAATAATTTCTATAAAATATAACACCACCATGCTCTAAAAAGATATAAGTGAAGCACTAGAGCAACATTGCCTAGCTCAAAACATATAAGTGAAGCATATAGAGTATTCTAACAAATTCATGATTCAGCTTGTCTCTCTCAAAAGATGTGTGCAGCAAGGATGATTGTGCCAAACTAACAAGCAAAGACTCATATCATACAAGACGCTCCAAGCAAAACACATATGATGTGGTGAATAAAAATATAGCCTAAAGTAAATTTACCGATGGATTGAAGACGAAAGAGGGGATGCCTTCCGGGCCATCCCCAAGCTTAGGATTTTAGGTATCATTGAATATGACTTGGGGTTCCTTGGGAATCCCCAATCTTAGGCTCTTGCCACTCTTTATTCCATAGTCCATCAAATCTTCACCCAAAACGTGAAAACTTCACAACACAAAACTCAACAGAAAACTCATGAGATCCGTTAGTACAAGCAAAATAAATCACCACTTTAGGTACTGTTGTGAACTCATTATTTATTTATATTTATGTAATACCTACTATATTCCAACTTTTCCATGACTCATACCCCCCGATACGACCCATAGATACATCAAAATAAGCAAACAACACAAAGAAAACAGAATCTATCAAAAACAGAACAGTCTGTAGCAATCTGTAAACTTTGAATACTTATGTAACTCTAAATTAGGAAAACTAGGGAAATTTGTATATCAATCCTGTGTAAAAATTTCAGATCAATTTGATGCTCTGAAAAATTCAGAAAAATCCTATACTTAGCGCAAAAGTTTCTGTTTTCCAGCAAGATCAAACCAACAACTACCATAGATCACCCCAAAGGTTTTACTTGGCTCAAACACTAATTTAAACACAAAAACACAATTACTACAGAAGTAATAATTTGCCAAACACACCAAAATAGAAGCAAAAAGCTGAAAGCAAAATAAAATTGGGTTGCATCCCAACAAGCGCTATGGTTTAACGCACCTAGCTAGGTAAAACGCAATAGATCTAGGTATTGTCATCTTTGGTATGCAATCCATAAGTAGCTCTCATGATAGATTCATAAGGTAATTTTATTTTCTTCCTAGGAAAGTGTTCCATGCCTTTCCTTAATTGACGTTGGAATCTAATATTCCCTTCTTTCATATCAATAATTGCACCAATCGTTCTAAGGAAAGGTCTACCAAGAATAATAGGATATGTAGGATTGCATTCTATATCAAAAACAATGAAATCTACGAGCCCATAATTCCTATTTGCAACAATAGGAATATCATGAATCACATGGCAAGTATATTTAAGTCTAACCCACTTCCTATGCATAGGGATTTTGTGAGCAAACAAAATATGAAACAAAAATCAACTAGCATAGGAAGGCAAAACAAGCATAACTTCCAAACTTTGAACACATAGAGAGGAAACTTGATATTATTTCAGTATGTAAAAGCATATGTTCCTATCTCATAGTAATTTTCAGTAACATCATGAAGGAATCTCACAATATAACTATCATTTAAAATTTTCTCTTCATGATCCACATGCATGCAAAGTTGATACTCTTCCAAAATAGTGGGATCAATAATGCCTAAAGTTGACACTCTTCCAAACCCACTTTCAATATCATATTCATCATGAGTATTAAATAAATTATCAAGATCATAAGAAGCATTATCACCCCAATCGTGATCACTGCAATAAGTAGTGGTCATGGCAAACTCATAAAATATAGCATCCCCAAGCTTGTAGTTTTGCATATCATTAACATAATTGACATTAATAAAATTTATAACAATATTATTGCAATCATGCTTTTCATTCAAGGAAACATCATGAATCACTTCGTCACAATTTTCAGATTCACGAATATCAATCAAAACTTCATAGAGATAATCAAGTACACTCAACTCACTAGCAATTGGTTCATCATAATTTGGTCTTTTAAAAAGATTAGCAAGTGGATGAGGATCCATAACAATAGATTTTTAGCAAGCGAAGATGCAAGAAAATAGAAGGCAGATGGCAACACAAGCAATCAAAAGGCAAACGAAAGACAAGCGAATAAAAAGGCAAATCTTTTTGGTATTTTCTGAAAACCGTTTTAGAAGTGGAGGGGAGGAAAACGAGAGTAAAATGGCAAATAATGTAAATGCAAGAGATGACTTTGTGATCGGTACTTGGTATCCTTGACTTGCTATGTATCTCCCCGGCAACGGCGCCAGAAATCCTTCTTGCTACTTCTCGAGCATGCGTTGATTTCCCGTGAAGAGGAACGGTTTGATGCAGCAAAGTAGATAAGTATTTCCCTTAGTTTTTGAGAACCAAGGTATCAGTCGAGTAGGAGATACAAGCGAGCCACCAATAGATATACCTGCACAAGGAATCAAACTCTTGCACCCAACGCTGTAAAGGGGTTGTCAATCCCTTCACGGTTATTTGCAAGGATGAGATCTAGTAGAGATATATACAATAGGGTGCTTGAACGAAAAGTAAAACTAAAAGTAAAAACAATGCAGCAAGTATTTTTGGTGTTTTTGGTTTTAGATCTGGAAATATAATATGGAAAATAGACCTGGGGGCCATAGGTTTCACTAGATGGCTTCTCTCATGATGGCAAGTATTATGGTGGGTGAACAAATTACTTTGAGTAATTGATAGAAAAGCGAATAATTATGAAGATATCCAAGGAAATGATTATGCATATAGGCATCACGTCTGTGACAAGTAGACCAAAACGATTTTGCATCTAGTACTATTACTCCACACATCAACCGACTCCTACTTGCATCTAGAGTATTAAGTTCATGAAGAACAGAGTAACACATTAAGTAACATGGCATGATGTAGGGGTATAAACTCAAGCAATATAATGAAAACCCCATCTTTTTACCCTTGATGGCAACAATACAATACGTGCCTCACTACCCCTACTTTGTCACTGGGTGAGGACACCGCAAGATTGAACCCAAAACTAAGCACTTCTCCTATTGCAAGAATTACCAATCTAGTTGGCCAAACCAAACTAATAACTAGAAGAGACTTGCAAAGATATGAAATCATGAATATAAGAATTCAGAAAAGACTCAAATAATATTCATGGATAATCTGAATATAAACCCACAATTCATCGGATGTCGACAAACACACCGCAAAAGACTATTACATCAGATAGACTCCATGAAGATCATGAAGAACATGGTATTGAGAAGCAAAGAGAGAGAAGAGCCTATCTAGCTACTAGCTATGGAACCATAGGTCTGTGGTCAACGAATCACGCATCATCGGAGAGGCAATGGAGTTGACGTAGATGCCCTCCGTGATCGAATCCCCCTCCGGCATATTACCGGAAAAAGCTCCAAGATTGGATCTCTCGGGAATGGAGGCTTCTGGCGGCGGAAAAGTGTTTTCGTGGCTCGTTTTGATAATGATGGAATATTTGGGTATTTATAGACCGAAGATTAGTGTTAGGGGAGTTGCCAGGGGCCCACAAGCCTGCCCGGCGTGGGTGCCCCCTGGTCACGACAAGCGGGCTTGTGGCCCCATGGTAGCTCCTCTGCCTTGGTTCTCAAGTCCCGTGGCTTCCTTTTATTCCATAAAAAATCATTCCGGAGGTTTTATTCCGTTTGGACTCCGTTTAATATTCCTTATCTGCGAAACTCAAAAACAAGGAAAAGAACAAAAACTAGCACTAGGCTCTAGATTAATAGGTTAGTCCCAAAAATAATATAAAATAGAATATTAATGCATATAAAACATCCAAAACAGATAATATAATAGCATGGAAGAATCAAAAATTATAGATACGTTGGAGACGTATCAGTAACCTCATAAATGTCATATACTTAGCTTATTTTCTTCCAAAATGACACAATAAGCTTAGTTAGGTCAAAAATGGCACAATTACCTAGGTTAGCTCTAAATTGACACAAATAAGCAATAAGAATAAGAAAAACAAGAAAACCCTTCTTCTTCTTCTTCTACATCTTCTTGTTCTTCTAGTCTTCTTCTTCTAACTTTCTTATTTCCCATTTTTGCAGATTTGATTCACTTCACGGAAGCTTGCATTGATGGAGTGCTTGTGTTTATTTTTTGTTTTGATTTTGTATCGATGAACAATGTGAAACCTGTTATCTATGGATGAATTTATTGTAATATGGATGAAACTATGTATGTATGGATGGAACTATTGTAATATGGTGAAACTTGCACTTTTTATTTGGTATGTTTGTTGGATGATCATATCCATATGGCAGGGATATAGTTTCTGTGATATATATATGCCTGTGAAAATGCTTGGATATAACAAAAAACAGAATAAAAAGGGGGCAATACAGGCTCTTTGTCGTCTGCCACCGATGACAAAGGGAGCTTTGTCGTCTGCCACTGACGGCAAAGGTGGCACGTGACTGCAACCTGTGCAACCTGGGAGCACCAGGTCTGAGCCATTTGGTCACTTTGCAGCTGGCAGACGACAAAGTAAGACATTTTGCCGTCGGCTGGCAGACAGCAAAGTATGCCAGTAGCCACCTAAGGCCAGCTGACCCATCTGGCCACTTTGCCATCTCTGACAGACGGCACATGAGGTTGTCTCTTTGCTGTCAGTGGGCAGACGGCAAAGGCTGTCGTTAGCCAGCTAAAGAGGATAACCTCAGCGGTATGCCGTCCACTCACTGTGTCGTTTGCAGGGCCTATATGACAGACGCCAAAGGAGTTTGCTGTCCGTTGTACTTATGCGACGGCAAAGTAGCCCTTTATCGTGGTTTTCTATGCTGGAAGTGGGGCCGTTTGTTGGTAGACGACAAAGGAGTTTGCTGTCCGTGAACCTATCCTGGCAGACGGCAAAGTACCTGATTCATGTAGTGTAATTACCCCAAAAGCAACAGAGCGCCACCCGCAACACTTTTCCACCGCTACAAGTTTCTATTATTTCATGATCCCATCTGGAGGCCTTTTTTGACACTCCGTCGGAGGGGGAATCGATCACGAGTGAGGGAGTCTCGGATTAGGGGGTCCTCGGATAGCTGACCTATTGTTTATGGGCCGGACTGTATGGGCTACTTACCGAACACTGGATGATCTGAAGGCCCAGTTTCCAGGATGGAAGTTTCAAGGAGCATGGCTTGCGCTCCACGTTTGATGTAGTAAATAGGCATATTTATCTCTTTGGCATGTAACCTGCCATGTGTAAACCCTAGGCCTCCTCGGCATCTATATAAGCCGGAGGGTTTTAGGGTGTAGATAGAACAACTCATCTAGGGTTAGACATACGATCTCGAGGTAGATCAACTTTGTAACCCCTTACACCATCAATACAATCAATCAAGACGTAGGGTATTACCTCCAATGGAGGGCCCAAACCTGGGTAAACTCGTGTCCCCTTCATCTCCTGTTACCATCGATCCTAGTCTCACAGTTCGGGACGCCCTACCCGAGATCCGCCGGTTTTGACACCGACATTGGAGATTTCATTGAGAGTTCCTCTATGAGTGAGATGGGGTCGACACCTCGCCTTGTCATCAACGAAGAAGTCCACAACATGGACGTTTTCGTCCCCGGGCAGATCTTCACCTTCGGCAGCATTGTGCTGCATGCTGATTCCGCCGGCCATCTAGGCCGCATGGAGAACTTCGCCCCTGATCAAGAGGTCAGATTCGAAAACCTAGAATTTTCCGTCGACTCTCGGGGCGACTTGTCACTAACCAGGCTCGCGGCTTCGCCCGTAGCCCCCGAGGGCCTTGAGGCTTTAACCTCGAGCCCCTTCTTCGGACATGCCGATGGGGTCAGACTGGGCCCTCAACGATTGACGAGGCCTTGGAGCAACTCTCAACGATGAGGATCACCGACAATCTAGCCCCGATCTACATCGGGCCCGGTTACAGTTCGGGGAGGGATGAATTTTTTGACCCACCCACCACCCACTTGAAAGCTAGCGTCGAGGACTTAACCGACGTGCTGGACTATGCCTCCGAAGAAGTAGAATACATGGATGAAGAGGACCGTGCTCCCACTCCCGTTGATACGGGAATTGGACTGTCACTTCTATGTATGACGTCTACATGGTGGATACTCCTGCCACCAACGGCGACAATACGCCTCACAACGACGGCGACGAATCGGGCGATGCACCATCAAGGCGCCGGAATCACATAAGTGGTCCGAAAGCAAAAAAGGGAAGAAGTATTATCAACTGCGGGGACGGTAATGCCCCCGCCGATCATGACAATCCCGATGTCCTCGAGCACCCGTTTGAGGGTACGGATGAACCCGAGGACCAAAACGACCTCGATACCGTCAATGACCCCGAAGGCGACGATTACCTTCCCCTTGTCGAGGAGGAAGACATACCAGAAGCCAATGACTTGTACATCCCTGATAACCTTGAAGATCAGGAAGAAATCAGGCAACAGCTCATAGCAAAGGCTCGCAGCCTAAAGGCCAAAGAGCGGAAACTCAAAGCCGAACATGCCAACCTCACTGATCGATGGACGAAAGTCCTCTCAGCCGAGGAAGTATACGGCACTGGTCTGTCAAACCAGCCCAAAAGCTACCCTCGGAGAAGGTTGCTGCCATAATTGGACGATGAGCTCACTGACACTCCGTCTCCGCATCATACCCCATATTATAGGCCGGACCGTCCTCCTCGCGGGCGTGATAGAGCGGCTAATGACACCAGTTACATACCGGTGATGCCTCGAAGACGGGGTAAGGAGCCATTCGAACCCAATGACAGGTTCGACCTGCATGATGACCTAGATCACAGAGCAGGCCGTACAAGATCAATATACGGATCCAGAGATTACTTTTCCGATAGATGGAGAGAATATAGACCATGGTTTGACCAAAATCACAGAGTCCAGGAATGCAACCGGTCCAATACAGACGTCGAATACAGGCGGGACATAGCTCGGGTCAGAGGCGCCGCTCACCCATTGTGCTTCACAGATGAAGTAATGCGGCATCAGTTCCCCGAAGGGTTTAAACCCATGAATATAGAACAGTATGACGGGACCACTGACCCAACTATATGGATCGAGGACTTCCTCCTCCATATCCACATGCCCGTGGAGATGACCTCCATGCCATCAAATACCTACCCCTTAAGCTTAAGGGGCTAGCTCGGCACTGGCTAAACAGCCGTCCCAAAAACTCCATAGGATGCTGGGAGGACCTGAAGCACGCATTCCTCTCTAACTTCCAAGGGACCTATGTCCACCTGCCGGACTCTTCTGATCTCAGCAACGCCTTCCAGAAGCCTGGCGAGTCTGCCCAGCAATTCTAGAATCGGTTCTTGACTAAGAAGAACCAAATCATCGACTTTCCGGATGGTGAGGCCATAGCCTCCATCCGGCACAATATTCGGGATGAATGGTTGGCCCGCCAGCTACTCTAGGACAAGCCTCGGACTATGTCCACCCTTACTTCCCTCATGACATGCTTTTGTGTGGGCGAAGATAAATGGCTGGCAAGACGCAACCACAGTTCTGAAGATCCAGTGGCACCTGAAGCCCAGGACGGCAACTCAAAGCCAAAGCCCAATAAGAACAAGCGTCGGAACAATAGCAACGATGCCGATGACACGGCGGTTAATGCCGGATTCCGCAACTCCCGACCTGGGCAACGGAAGAAGCCCCCTAAAGGCAATCATGACGGACCCACTCAGCTCGAGAAGATCATGGACAGGACTTGCCAAATCCATGGAACTTCGTAAAAGCCTGCCAATCACACACACACCACAATTGTTGGGTGTTTAAACAGGCTGGCAAGATACAACGCGAAGACCAGGGCAAAAGCTCGCGCAGCGAGGACTCAGATGAGCCTCGGGGTCCAATGGGTGGCGGTCACAAGAAATTCCCTCCCGAAGTCAAAACGGTGAATATGATATACACCACACCCATACCTAAGAAGGAGAGGAAGCGGGCCCTTCTGGAAGTCTATGGTGTGGAGCCCGTAGCTCCAAAGTATAAACCATGGTCAGCATACCCGATCACTTTTGACCAGTGCGACCACCCGACCAGTATCTGTCATGGGGGCTCGGCTGCCCTCGTCCGAGATCCCATTATAGATGGGTATCACCTCACTAAAGTCCTAATGGATGGAGGAAGTAGCCTCGGTCTGATCTACTCAAACACGGTGAAAAAGATGGGTATAGATCCGTCAAGGATCAAGCCCAGCAGCACTACCTTCAAGGGAGTAATCCCAGGTGTTGACGCTCGATGTACGGGTTTTGTAACCCTGGAGGTTGTGTTTGGCTTGCCCGATAACTTCTGTAACGAGGACTTGATCTTCGACATTGTGCCCTTCCACAGCGGCTATCATGCGCTGTTTGGCCGAACGACATTTGCTCAGTTTAACGCAGTCCCGTATTACGCATACCTCAAGCTCAAGATGTCGGGCCCCAAGGGGGTCATTACTATCAGTGGCAATACAGAGTGGTGCCTTAGAATAGAGGAACATGCACTGGCACTGGCGGCCGAATTCAGCTACAAAGACGACCGGCAAGTTTCGGCATTCGCCATAAAGGCACGAAAGGCTCGGAAGCGAGTTCGGATTCAGACCGAAAACTCTGACCCTCCCTCCTCCCCTCAATAGGGACTCGCCCCCCACCGCATAACCTCAGGACCAGCGAAGTACGTCCTGATGAGGCACAACTTCGGACTTATGATTCCATGAGTAGCGGTGGGGACCTTATGATGGGTGTTCGGTTGTCCCGAACTATTACCATCAACACGTCTTCGGACAAGATGCAAGCGCTCCTAAAAGAGCCCGCGCACGGCGTAAAGCTCACCTTTAACACTGCGGCCTCTCAAGATTTTGTTCGTAAGATCCGCCCGCACTAACACCCATCAAGGTGCATCTAAAATTAGGAGTCAACTAGCAACATGGCATATCGGAGACGTCTGGTCATCAATTGAAGACCCCTGGTACAACAGCTCCTGTAGGACTTTCTTTCTTATTTTCTTCCACATACCTGTAAATAGTTGCTTCGGCAATCCGAGTTATAAGATTTGTTGAGGAAATGCGAAATTGCATGGCGCAAGTACGCCTCATTTGTCTTGTTTTTGGCGCATACCTTTTTCTCCCTCTCTCTTCTCGTGAACCTATTCGGTAGGACTCGAGGTCAACGGCTAATAAACCGGGGGCTCGATTTCAAACATAAATTGCCTTAACCATTGTGTGTTCGGCGTCTTGCCATTCGCTTTATATGCATCGGTTCGGAACTATGTCTTTCGTCACTAAGTTGGGTTGCCCAGCTCCTGTGCTTACCCCTTTATGTTCTGCTCGTTCGGCTAAAAGGGCAAAGGGAGCACCGCTGCGATTGTGCTTCCGGATTGTCCGGTCAAGCATCTCAAGGGAGAAAGCCGAAAATGGATTTTCATAGTATGCGTGATCCGATTTGTGAACCCCAAGTTAGAAGTATTATACTTCACCCTCGTAAGCAGTTATTCCGTGTATACAAGGAATTCGCCCTTTGTGCAAATACTATGATGTCGGCTTCGGCCTCGGTTCGTCTGAACATCGCAAATACTCCGTTGGCTAATCATACGCTTCCCGCAGTCCTTTTCGCACCCCTTCAGTTAAGTGAAAGAAATAAAGCACAATAGTCCGATTGCCTAGTCTTCCGCACTAAACCACCTTTGGGTTCCTGTAATTCGGCTAAGGGACACAATGCATTGGCATAGACACCCCATGTAGTATCTACATGGGGGCTGAAGCCAACGACTCGCATCTTATAGTATTAAACAACCTTACAGGAGTTATAAAGGAATGCAAAACCATATAAGAGCGGATACTAATATCATTGAAAGTTATCACAAGTCTTCGGACACATTACAAGCTCATTCAAATAATTTTATGCTAGAACATTGCAATGCTATCACCTGTGCACTCTCCATCACTCCATCAAAGTAAAGCTCGGGGCGTCGGTGCTCCTTTCTGAGTGGTGGTGGGTCGGTGGCAATCTTCATCGGATTGAGCCTCGGCCAGTGCACTTTGGCCTTGGCAAGGTGCATCCGGACTCCTTCGATATAGGTGGAGCACTTGACGGCGTCGAGGCTGGGCGTGGCAGCCATCAGTCGTTGCACCAGGCCGAAGCAACTGCCTGGGAGTGGCTCGTCGGGCCATAAGAGGATGCAGAGGTCCTTGATGGCCGGCTCTGCCATCGGGTGCATCTCCATCAGCTATTTCAGCTTCTCCACCAGAATAGGAGGACGCTCGGGGGCTCCAAACTATGCCCAGAAAGTCCGAGCTTCGTCTTCCTCTCCCCGCGAGGCAAGCAGCTAATTGGCGTCCGCCACGCTCTTCTGGAGATCGGCGTCTGCTCCTAAGGATCGCCACAGCCGGGTTAGCAATTCGAATTTGCTATCTCCGAACACACACTTTAGGGACTACGGAATACCATCGGCTATCTCCTTGGATTGGCGAACTTGTTCCTCGAAGAACCGTCTGTCCACCCGCTCCTTCTGGAGATCAAACTTCATGGTGGACAGTTCACTCGATATCACCGTATTCTTTTGCTCCAAGGACTCACACTTTTTGCTAGCGTCCTTGTGCTCATCCTGTATCTCTGCCACACGAGCCTGGTGTTTATCACTGGTGGCTCGTAGGGCGGAGAGCGTGGTGGCAGTTTCTTTGGCCGCTGCCTTTTCCACGACCGCTTCATCTTTGGCACGTTGAAGCTCGGCCTTGAGCTTTTCGATCTCTTTCGACGAAGCTGCAACACGGTATGACTTTATTCAACAGGAATCTGCATTGACTGTATTTGGGAGAAAGTATCCAAATTTAGTTCGGACTTACCCTGCGCCTCGTCGAACCTCTTGTTGAGGGCTTCCACCTCATCCTCGGAGCGCTTGAGCTTCCGATGTAGCTCGTCCAGCTCGACACCATTTTTGGTCGCCGCTGATGATGAAGCCTACATTACACACACAATGCATACATCACATCGGCACTCACTTCCCGAAAATATAGATATGACCCCTAGGTGAGCTTGTCCATCTCACCTAGGGCTCGGGGGCTGCCATGTATACAATACCAATAAATAAAAATCTTAGCGAACACATCAGGCGACTTACTTGAAAGCCCGCAAGGAGACCTTTGAAGGCCTCCTTCGGTCCGTTGTCAACGGACCGGACCCTTTGTAGTACCGCACCCATAAGGGTGTGGTGATCCTCAAGGATGGAGGTGCTTCATAGAGCATCCTCCATGGATGACCACCTGTTGGTCAGCGGTGCCGGGGATGATCGGGTTTCCCGATCACCCACCGGGGATTGGACCGGTGGCTCCGGAGGCATAATGCGCTCCGGAGATGTCCTCGGAGGGGACTAATTGCTCGTCCGTCCGGCCTCCTTGGTGTCCGGGCGGGGGATTGTCCCCTAGTCTTCGGTGGCTGAAACGTTAGCTTCGGCCACGGTGATATCTCCCTCGCCCCTGGGTCTGCCTCCATTGGAGTAGGCTGGGATGACACCTCCATGGCGTCCTTCGTAGTGCCTGAAGTGGTGGGGTGCGAGGTGTCCTCGCTCTCTGCTAGTTTGGCGGGCGGGGTCTCCCAATTTGGTACCACCTCGGTGGTGATGAGGCACCAGGGGCTGTAGGACCAATAACCTGCGTGTTAGCAAACTTTGAATTTACCAGTTATAGGAAGGAGGGTCTTCGGATCCTAACCTGGATAGAGGGGGCTTGACCCATAGGCTCCTTCGTGGAACCTCCTCGGGGTCTTCGAACGTGGAGCTCGAGTCTGATATGTCGTCGGACATGATCATCTGCACTTGTCGCTCCCTCTTCGAGGAAGGAGAAGCTACCTGCCCCGGGACATCCAAAAGCGCCGCTCTCCTCTTGGCGCGGGGGAAGTTGCCTCCCCCCTCGCTCTCGACCTCCTCCTCCTACTCTTCCTCCTCTTCGGCCTCCTCCTGATTTGAGGAGGCGGGGGTGTCTTCGGATGCAACATCAGGCTGATCCTTGATGTCAAGGCCATCCTGACCTTGTTTCTTCTTCTTCTCCTTCTTCGTGGGAGCCTCGTAAGGCTTCCCCATGAGCATCCTGGCCAAAAGCCCGGTTGTAGGATCAAAAGTACGTCTAGAGGGGGGTGATTAGACTACTTGACCAAATGAAAATCTACTTTTTCCCAATTTTAATTCTTGGCAGATTTTAGCATTCATAGTATGTCAAGTACACCCTACACATGCATGTCTAAGAGTATTGCAGCGGAAAGTAAAGACAATGCGCATGTAAGTAAAGAGAGGGTAATGAAAGCAAACACAAGTGGTGACACGATGATTTTTCTCGTGGTTCCGATAGGTGGTTCTATCATACGTCCACGTTCATGGAGTCTTCAACCCACGGAGGGTAACAATCCCGAGAGTCCACGGAGGGCTCTACCCACGGAGGGCAACCTTGACTATACCATGATGGCCTACGTCCATGGAGGACTAGCCTTACTCAGCGTAGATCTTCATGAAGTAGGCGATCTCCTTGCCCTTACAAACTTCTTGGTTCACTCCACAACACGAATTAGGAGGCTCCCAAGCGACACCTAACCAATCTAGGAGGCAACACCCTCCAAGAGGTAATAGGCTTGGTAATGTCGATGAACTCCTTGCTCTTGTGCTTCAAGATGATAGACTCCTCAACACACAATCACTCCTTCACAGATATGGCTTGGTAGAAGAGATGGGATTGGTGGAAAGCAACTTGGGGAGGCTAGAAATTGTGGTAAAGCTCTTCCTTGTCTTTGAGTGTCATCTCATGAGCAACAATTCTACCAATCACTTCCGTTGGTTTGAGATCTTTGTAGTTGGGCATCATTTGGATCAGTGTGCAAATGGTGTCATATCGATCATCCAAAGCTCGAAGTATCTTCTTGATGATGAATTTGTCTGTCATTTCTTTGCTTCCTAAGACGGCAATCTCATTAGTGGTGAGAGCTAGCCTAGAGTACATCTCAGCGAATCCTTCACCATCCTTCATCTTGAACTTGTCAAGTTTTTCTTGAAGAACATCTAACTTGGATTCTCTCACGGACTCAGTTCCTTCGTGCATATCAACCAAAGTATCCCAAATCTCTTTTGCGTGTTCAAGACGGCTGATTTTGTTGAATTTTTTGGGGCATAGGCAGTTGAAGAGAGTGTCACATGCTTGAGCATTGAGTTGCAACATCTTCAATTCATCTGCAGTCGCTTCACTATCGGGTTCCATTCCTTTCGCAAAGAATTCACCTTGCAAGCTAACACGAACAATAGCCCAAACAGCAGGATTATGACCAAGCAAATGCATTTTCATTGTGTGCTTCCAACTAGCAAAATTTGTGCCATCAAAGTATGGACCTCTACGGTGATAATTTCCCTCACTAGATGCCATACTTCTCCTAGGTTGTGAAACCAATGCAATGGAGACCAAACCTCTGATACCACTTGTAGGATCGAAAGTAGGTCTAGAGGGGGTGATTAGACTACTTGACCAAATGAAAATCTACTTTTTCCAAATTTTAATTCTTGACAGATTTTAGCATTCATAGTATGTCAAGTACACCCTACACATGCATGTCTAAGAGTATTGGAGAGGAAAGTAAAGACAATGCACATGTAAGTAAAGAGAGGGTAAGGAAAGCAAACACAAGTGGTGACACGATGATTTTTCCCGTGGTTCCGATAGGTGGTGCTATCGTACGTCCACGTTCATGGGGTCTTCAACCCACGGAGGGTAATGGTCGTGAGAGTCCATGGAGGGCTCTACCCACGGAGGGTTCCATGAAGAAGCAACCTTGACTATACCATGACCGCATACGTCCACAGAGGACTAGCCTTACTCAGGGTAGATCTTCACGAAGTAGGCGATCTCCTTGCCCTTACAAACTTCTTGGTTCACTCCACAACACAAAGTAGGAGGCTCCCAAGCGACACCTAACCAATCTAGGAGGCACCACCTTCCAAAAGTTAATAGGCTCGGTAATGTCGATGAACTCCTTGCTCTTGTGCTTCAAGATGATAGACTCCTCAACACACAATCACTCTCTCACAGATATGGCTTGGTAGAAGAGATGGGATTGGTGGAAAGCAACTTGGGGAGGCTATAAATCAAGATCCATATGGTTGGAGTGGAAGATCTTGACCTCAACACAATTGTAGGTGGTTCTCTCTCAGAAAACTGATAGGATAGGTATGGAATGGTTCTGAGTGCTTCTCTTTTGAGTAGGTGGTGGTGAAGGGGTATATATATAGGCATTCCCGAAAATCCAACCATTACACACAAAATGACCAACTCGGTGACATCGATGTGTTAATCTTGATGGTACCGAAGTGACCAAAAGGTGACAACTTTTGAATCTCGGAGGGACCGATATACGAATCTCGGTTGCACCGATAAGGTGACCAACGGTCAGAATGCCCATTCTTGGTGACGTCGATTCAGCAATCTTGGAGGGACCAAAATTGTGAACTTGCGTAACAGAAAGTTGGCAGCCCAACTCGGTGGCACCGAAAGCAGTATCGGCCGTACTGAAGGGTTAGGGTTTGGCTGAGTCTGTCTAGGGTTTGGAATCGGTGGCACCTAATGTGGAATGTTGTTTGCACCGATTTTGAGTGTTTGGCTTAGTATAGACTTTGGTGGGAGAGTTTGTGGGTGTCTTTGGTGACTATCACTTGTGCACGTATGAGCATTTTGTTCACCAACAAAACTTTACCCCCTTTTAATAGTATTGGCTTTCCTATGGACTCAAAGTGATTTCTCACAAATATCAAATGTAGAGTCCTCTTGCTTGAAGCTTTGCCAATCCATTTCCTTGCATCTTGGGGTATTCCACAATCTCTTTGCCAACCCATCATTGAACTTTTCCTGAAACATACTTGATGGAAGCATTAGTTCAATGACATATATGTTGTTATAAATTACCAAAACCACCAAGGGAGCAAATGTGCTTTCAATCTCCCCCTTTTTGATAATTTATGATAACATATAGATCAAAGCTTCGACATATGATATGATCAATGAATATAATCGTCGCTTTGAGAAGTATGTGATAAGCAAGAGCTCCCCCTAAATTTGTGCATTATTTTGAATTTGTGTTTGAATGCAAATGCACAATCGATTAGGTACATGGGGACTTCTTCCATGTCACATACATCTTGGTGGTGTGCGAGAATAATTAGAGTGAACATCATAGCACAACACAATCAAGCAATGTAGAAAGATCGTCTCATAAAGCATTGAGATTATAGGAAGTAGTAGCATCACACACAAAGAGTGTATCACAAGCAACCAAAAGACAATTGTTTTTGAAAAGCAATAAACACTAAAACGCTCTCACTCGAAGCCTAAAGATCTATATACACTTCTCCCCCTTTGATAACAAGTTACCAAAAAGTTCAAAGGCATATGTCTAAGCGTTCTTGGGCTGATCTCCTCCGGTTGTTGATGAAGGAGTCGAGAGAACAGCATCGGCGAAGATCTCTGCAGATGTCGTGGATGGAGCTGGAGTGGATATAGGAGGAACTGGAGCTGATGGAACAGGAGCTGAGGTGACAGCAGTAGGAGCTGATGAAGAGGGCCTCAAGTATGGAGCTGGCATAATGGCTGATTTGTCTTGAGTGGGAAATTGTGTGCCTGTCTTGAGAGGTGATCCATCGTCATCATCATCATCAGAATAAGAAGAAGAAGCCTGAGGGATGTGCACTGAGTCAACTTCTTTCTGAAGCTCTATGACTATCTTAGTTACCATATCCACCTTATCATTAAGAGTCTTGATCCTTGTTTCAAAGATCCTCACAAGACTGTTCTGGTTGTCCAGAATCCCCATAATGTCCTTCTGCATGTACTGAACTGAGGAAATCAACATATCCATTTGCTCACTTATGGATCTAGGAACTTGAGCACTAGTGGCTCAAGCTGCTTCTGCCTCTGTGTGAGCTATAGCAGATGTGGGATGATCTGGGTCCATCACCACGATGTTATCCTCAAGCTCTGGCTGTAGGGGCAAATGGGGACTGTCAAGAGCAAATATGTGCTTCTCAATCTGAGAGTTTATACCCATCTAGATATAGGGTGCATAGCAGCAAGAGCGCTTTTGATCAGCAGCAACCCTTTTGACTGTCTCAACAATCAAGTCCATGACTCTGATCCTAGTGTGTCTGTAAGGTGGATCAACATGTTGATGGAATATCCTCGGATCATCTTTTCATCTCCTAACTTGGGCATAAAGGTATGCCTCAGAATGGTGGTCATGGTGCGGAGGCCAGCTTGAAGATAGTAGATGGATCCTAGCTTGTGAGATTGCACCTTGTCCGCAGGTATAGGAGTATACATATCCTTCATGGCATTGTGGCTTGCCTTGGATTCTGTGTAGACATCCAAATCTCCATCCCGAACCTCTGGGACTAAGTGCAGCCCATTCATCAACAGTGGACTCATATCTTGCTCCTTCTGTCATCCATACAATCCTACCATCTCCATAGAAATGTGAAGTGGAGTAGAATTGCATGATCATTTCATCATTCCATGCAGTAAATTCTCTGCCGACAAACTCATCCAAACCAATGCAGTGGAAATTGTCTTGGACACTTGGAAAATAGTCCTCATTCTCCCTAATGAATTTCCAGTCTACATACCTCATGTCACTCACTTCTAGACTCTTGTCAAATAGCACAGTCTGATAGAAATCATGTTGCTCTTTGGTATAGAATCTGTAGTCCACAGATGTCTTCTTCCTTTGGGCATATGGATCTATAGCTCTCCATGCCCTCAAACCTGAGTCTTTCCTTTTCTTCATATCTTTAGCAAGTGGATAGCTGGCATTATGCACTGGAAGGTGTGCTCTAAGTTTCATCAATGTTGTCAAGTCATCATCATGCTCAGCTCTCGAAGCGGTTCCCTTGTTCTTTTCAGAAACTGGAATGTAGCGACCCGACTCAAAACGAGTCAAGCCTCTGTGTGTTCTGTGCCATCCCTGGATCAGTATGCTGGCACACACAGTACATCAATGTATATATCAA
The DNA here is from genome assembly GCA_022496015.1 of Hordeum marinum. Lineage (NCBI taxonomy): Eukaryota > Viridiplantae > Streptophyta > Magnoliopsida > Poales > Poaceae > Hordeum > Hordeum marinum. Next base: position 87,124,277 of record CM039675.1, on the reverse strand, counting down.
AGTGCAATCACATGTAAATAACGTAAAACTGATATATACCTTCAAATAGCAGCGGAAACAGTCAACGGGAGTGGAGTCCCAATAACACCAACGGCAAGTTGAGTGCGGACCGTAACCCTGAATCGTACTCTTACCCGTCGTAGAAGAGTATCTGCAACATGATACGTTGCAGCCATGTAGGTCAGTACATTGAATGTACTAGCAAGATCACCATAGAAGAACATAAGAATAAAGACTATTCTATATGCAAAGGCTTTGTGGCTCTGTATCTAAGTTTTTGCGTAAAAGCTGATTTTATTTTCCTACAACAAAGGAATATCAGGAATTTCGCTATGGAGTTACCTATCATGACATGGTTCCGCCAACCAATGTATCAATGCCCATAATTATCATAAGTTGCCCACAATTAGTTATCAGTCCAGTGTTGAGAGTTCAGAGATAGATCCAAGTCTAGAAGCTCAAATTGTCCGTAACCGGGGACACGGCTAATCGATTAGGTTTAACTCTGCAGAGTGTTGTGTACTTTACCCACAAGATTCTTTCCCTCCTGGTAAGTCCTCGCACTACCTGGTGTTTGAGAACAGGATGAAAGAAACATGGTCTTTCAGAGTGTTTCCCTGACTGTCCGACAGTGCCCATCCCATCCTAACGTCGACTACATCTCGTAGCACTGCCCAGCAGAGTCACAACAAAGATCAACCAAGCCAGAGCCCATAATGACTTGTGGCTACACAGGTAAGCTTCCGGTCATGAAGTATTCATCCTTCTCTTTGAGTCTGGGTGAAGCTTTCCGCAAGATGTCATGGCGCTTCTCCATGCATCCCAGCCATCCACTGGTTTCTCCAGGGATGCCCAATCAACCATCCTTCACCCAGTAGTGTGTATTGAAAACTTGTCTTCTCGAGTCTTGAAGTCTTGAGGACTTGAAGATGCAGGACTTGAAAATGTCTTCATGAAGTTGTCGTCTTGACGTAGAGTCCTTCTTCACACCACTCACGAACGCTCATACCAAACCCCGTCTACTTTAGCATAGCATAAAAGTAACTAACGTTCCCGGGGCTTTAGTAACCAGTGGTGGGTTCCTACCTCATGCATTCTACTCAACTACAAGAATTTCAATAACACTACGGGAGGGATGTGTTGAATGATGTCACTACATGCAATAAAAACATAGGTATGAAATAGATGGTCAAGGTGAACTTGCCTGTACTGTTGATGAAGATAAAGATCGCTCTCAGAAATAACTTGATAGACTATTCGTCACTCTCCGATGAAAATCTATATAACAAACATTGCATACATATAAGCAATCATACTAGCAATCAATTCTAACAATCACAAGGTAACACAAGAAACAAAATCAACAAGGTTGGTGAAAGAAATACTTAAGACAAAGTTGAAACACAAAACTCCAACAAATTCAAAAGTAACACAAAACCCAAAACAAAGTAAAATATAATAAAAGGATTTTAGTAAATATTTTGTTAGCAAAATGAATTACTTTTAAAGAACAAGTAAAACTATGCAAACAATATTCTAAACAACATAAGTGTTTGCCTAATGAACTTAACTACAAGCACAACCATAAACTAAGAGAAAACAAATTATGAAACAACTTAGCTAACAGAAAGTAATTAAATAAAATCTTTATTATAAAACAGAATTAAGTCATCTAAAACTTTGTGAAAATAATTTCTATGAAAAACTAAATTGTTTTATAAGACATTACCTAATGATTAAGGATATAGTTTTCCTATCATAATAGAGCAAAACTAAATTATTTTATTAACAAAACATTACTTAACAGAATGGAATTACTACAAATTTTATTTGAAAACAGAATCTAATTATATAAAACTTTATTTAAAAGTACTAGTACTAACTAATTTGTTTTAAATAAACTATACCTATTTGAAAGAGGGTATAGATCCCTACAACAAAATTTATAAACTAAACAAATTAACTTTTGTTAACAGCAAGTAAATTACTAAGGTTTGGAACAACAAAACTAAATTAAATCTAAAACATAATGTAAATCATATTCAGATTTTCAAAATAAAACAAAGTAAATCAATTTAATTAAACTAATAGGAAACTAAACAGATTCTGTTTGGTTTGAAAATACTATTTAAAATTATTATCAAAAATTCTCAAACTCTACCTAATTATAGCTATGACCACTAGTGACAAGTAGGAAAAAGAATCAATCAAAAATTCATTTTAGAACTCAAGATATTCAGAAAAAAAAATTTAAATCAAATCTGTTCAAATTCAAATTTAAATGTTCAAACATAGGCAAATTTTATGTCTACAGAAACTAGATAAAATTTATGATCTAATGCAAAAATAATCAATTTAAAATACTTAAAAACATAAAAGATATAAGCAAAACAAATCTGAAACTATTCTGTTTTTAAAACTGAAAAGAGAATAAAATGAAAAACTTATTTAACGGATAGGGTACACGTGGCATTTCCTGATTGGTCTAAGTGTGCGTGTGCTAGGGAGTTTCGGGCGGACGACCGAGACATAACAGAAAACGGTTCGGTCAATTTATTTTAAAAGAAAACCGGCCGGTTCTTTCTAAGAGAACCGAAGGGGTACGGGGATCTAATCTACGCCGTTGATTAGGGATCGGACGGGGAGGGTGCTCACCGTGGTGGTTGCTGGTTCCGGCGAGGGTTCCGGCGACGGCAGAGGCATCGAGGTCGCCGGGGATGCATCTCCGGTGGTCTTTGGTGTCGGGGAAAGGGTCCGGTCGACGGCGGCAAGAGTGGCGATGACGATGGTGGCGTCGGCGAGGCTCGAAGGCGACAGGAGCGAGCGGCACGAGCTCCGGGGCGGCTCGGTGGAGGTGGGGCTCCGGCGAGGTCGTAGGTTAGGGCATTCCAGGGGGTCTCCGGCGAAGCAGAGGGGTGGGGTGGTGCGCACGGGTGCGGTGAGGTCGAAGGAGGATTCGGTGGCGCTCGGGGAGGTCGGAGTGGAGCTGTGGAGTAGAAATGGCGCGGCGGCCGTGGTGAAGTCCGGCGAGGGGAAGGCTCGGGGAGAGGGGGAAACAACGAGAATGGAGGGAGGGGAGCGGTGGGTATTTATAGGAGGCCGTGGGGCGCTCGGGGAGTAACGGAGGAGGTGGTCACGGCAGGGGTTGCCGGCATGGTCTTCGGGTGAGGGGGAGGAAAGAGATGACCGCGGCGGCTTTGATTCGGACAGCGGGCCCCACATGTCATAGGGAGAGAGGGGGGCGTGATCGATGGGCGACTGGCTCGTAACGGTCTCGGCATTTAAGTCGTTGGGCTGGCCATTTTAATATAAACCGTTACCGTTTTGCTATTTATGATTTTTCCAGAGCCATAAAACTTGTTCAATGCATTCGAATAAATTCCAAATATAGTCAAATTTTATACAAAAATTAATAGAATAATAAATGCCATTTAATGGGCATTTTTATTCTGGCATTTGAATACTTTGGAAAAAATATTATTTTCAGAAATTGCCCTTTTGCTTTTAAATCCCTTTGCAAATATTTTTCAGAATAACCCCTGGTTTTTATTATTCAAATAAATCACCAAGAAGTCCCTGGTGTGGAGTGTCATGTTACTCCTCTCAAATTTTTGTCAGGGGTTTGAATACTTTGAAAATTGGAATAGGAACCAAATATGAAATGATTCCAAAAGAAAATCCAGAGATTTTCACATTCACTATTCAAAGATTTATTTTAAACTTCCAACTCATATTTCATATAATTTGAAGAAGTCATTTTATCTTCTCTCATGAAAATCATTGAGTTGCATAAAGTTTTCTGAATTTGAAATATTTTTCAAATGAAATTCAAATTCTTTTCAAATCCCTTTTCATTTCTTTAAATGGAAGAAGTCATGTCATCTTCACTCTAGGGTTTTGTGATGAAATGAATTTGAATTCCTGGTGATCAAAATGCAAAGTGAAAGTGTGGGAAAGTCATTTCATTCCCTCTCATTAAACTTTCAAAAAGTTTCAAATTTCACTCACTTTCAATCATTCAAGCAAACAAACAATCATTCTATATTTATTATAACATTCCAAAGTTTGGGATGTTACACCGATCTATCTATTTGGTTTGGCCAACTAGATTTATTTATCTTCAGTGGGAGCAATGCATTGTTGTGGGTTCAATCTTACGGTGCTCTATATCCCAACGACGGAAGGGGAAAAGGCATGTATTCTATTGTTACTACTACTGAGGATTAAACGATGGGGTCTCAACATATAGCTTGTCTTACTTTGTCCAGATCATGTCATTTTGGTTAAAGCGTTAATCTGTTTGTCATGAACTTAATACCATGGATGCATGTTGGATAGCAGTCGATTGGTGGAGTAATAGTAGTAGATTCATAATCATCTCGGTCTACATGTCATGGATGTGATGCCTATATACAGGACAATTGCAATGAATAACATCATAACTCTGCGTTGTTCTATCAATTGCCCAACTATAATTTGTTTACCCATCGTATGTTATGTGTTCGAGAGAGAAGTCTCTAGTGAAAACTATGGACCCTGTGTCTATTCAAATCATATTACTAAAACCCTAAAAACCTTGTTGTAATTTATTTACTTTAATTTTATTTTATTTATCTATCTATCACCATCAAAAGTAATCCTTGCAAGTAATGAGTTCAAGGGGCTTGACAACCCTCTTGCCCTCGTTGGGTGCTACTGTTTAGTTTTGTGTGTGTAGGTATTGTTGACGCAAAGTTATCGTGATTCTCCTACTAATTCAATAACCTTGGTTCTCATTGAGTGAAATACTTATCGCTATATATTGCAAACCCTTCCTTTTCGAGGGGAAACCCAACGCAGCTCACAAGTAGGAGAAAGATTTTTTGACGTCGTTGCAGGGAGACATCATCAACTTCGCATGAGGTCCCTTCACACAAACTATCATTCACTTGTTATACTTTTTTACTTGTCTTTTTATATTTTATTTCATAAAAAATCAAAAATACAAAAATATTTCTATATGCTAGTTTGCTAGTTTGTTAGTTTGCTTGCTTGCTTTGTCGTTATGTCTCAAGTTACTACAAAAGTTCCCACCTAGAAATAGGGGAAATGAAAATATTAAAACAAACTTGGAAGAAATTTCTAGTGAATATTTTCCTAAGCAAACAGATGAAAATTTGACTAGTAAAGAAGACACTACTACTATGGATACAAGAAGATTTCAAGTAGGCAGTGGTCATATTATTGGAAGAAGCATTGTACAATATTTGTTTACTTCTGCGGGAACACTAACTATGTTATGAGTATCAATTCTTGCTAGAACCAACAGTTTGATGAATGCTATTTCATTACTTGTGATGAATCTGAAAGACAATTTATACACATGCATCCCGCTATACAAAGAATCATGCTAAAATTTTCCAATATTCACGATCCTTCATTTAACTGAGTTGCTACAGTATTTCTAGTAAGTGAGATCAGATATATCATGAAAGAAGCGTGAAAGAGTTTTGCTTATCATAATATAAAAAATGAATGTCCACCAATAGAAATAATTTTGCATGATCAAGATGAGATAAGGAAGCTAAGTTCCATGGATCCTATTGCTTACGTTAAAACCTTAGAAAAATGGTCACTCCTTCTATATTGATTGACAAGTTATCCAAAAACAATGATGGGTTCACCATAGAAAATAATGGGCTAGGATGTGTGCTTAAGAAAAACTTCCAAGAATGTATTTATATAAACGTTTATAATGAAGAAATAGTAAGCATTTACAAGGGGCCAAAAGAGGAGAGTCTTCCTATCAGATTTGATCTTTCGGATCCTTGACCAATTAAGTATGGCCATTTTAATTATTTTTCCGTACCTATTAGGCAACTTGCTGCTGAAAGAACGAAATATGAGATGAGCGTGAATGACATCCCTTATGATTATGAGAATACTTGAAACAATGCATTATGCTTAGCTAGGGGCATAGAACAATAGCGCTTGTTGGGAGGCAACACAATAATTATCTTAAAATTTTGCTTTTACTTTCTATTATTTTCAGTTCAAATAATTTTTTCTACCGTAATGGTTATGTTTTTATATTTGAATTTGTGTTTATGCCAAGTAAAGCCTTTGGGATGATTTGGATGATAGTAGAATTGATTATGTCCAAAAACACAACCTTTTGCGCCCAGTATATGAGCTTGAACGTGATAAATTGCTGAATTTTTATACAGTATTTCTATACATATTTTTCAGGTTTTCCTAACTTATCAAAAAAATTGAGGTTACATAAGTATGGTTTAACACAGATCACTACAGACTGTCCTGTTTCAGACAGATCCTGTTTTTGCTTGCATAGTTTGCTTGTTTTGATGATGCTATGGATTATATCTGAATATATAAGTCATGGATAAGTTGTAAGAAAGTACCCATTATGAAATAATGTAATATAAATCAAAACAGTACCTAAGGTATTTGATATGGCTATTATACTAACGGATCTCACGAGGTTTAGTTTAGTTTTGTGTGATGAAGTTTTCAAGTTTTGGGTGAGACCATGATGGATGAAGGAATAAAGAGAGGCAAGACCCTAAGCTTGGGGATGCTAAAGGCACCCTAAGGTAATATTCAAGGAAAAACCCTAGCACCTAAGCTTGGGGATGCCCCGGAAGGCATCCCCTCTTTCGTCTCTAATCTATCGGTATGTCACTTGGAGCTATATTGTTATTCATCACGTGATATGAGATTTGCTTGGAATGTCGTGTATTATAGTTTATCTTAGTTTTTAGTTTGCCACAATAATTGTTTTCTGGAAACACCTTTCGAGAGAGATACATTTTCATCATGATTTGTTAGAATACTCTATGTGTGTCACTTATATCTTTTGAGTTAGACAGTTGCTCTAGTGCTTAACTTATATCTTTTTGGAGCCCGACGTGGCCATATTTCATAGAATTAGTCATGCTTCACTTAAATATTTTTGTGAGTACAAGGCATAGGAATTGTAATTTGCATGTGTTATAAGATTAGTCCAAAAAGGATAGGTATTCAAGGGGGATACTGTCGAAGATTGGTTTTATGCCTATGGGAAAACCTCTCAAGAACCTGATTCAAACACGGGGGAGATGCTCACAATCTGCGACATGCCCATCGCCATGGTCAAGGCCACGCACATGGAGCACACGATGAACACGGCGAGTTAGCTAGTTTCGGGCTACCTTGCGATGTAAAACATTACTCATGCTTTGTGGTTGGATTGCTCGGTGGTATCAACACTAATTACAAAGCTCAGGGAGGAATAAGAACTCGCTCTCCTCTCTTATGGTCTCTCCCTCAATCCTTGTGTCCTCCCCTAGCTATGGTGGTGGCTTGCACCTCTTATCCTTGCCTCGGGCCTCTTTCCCAAAATCATTGCCGGGAAAAGGACATCCTCACGGTAGCAAGTCGAAGGGGGACAAGCACCCACACCTCCCGGATAAGGATGGCAATGGGAAGGGTATGGGCAGGGTAGAGCAATAGCATACCGATACATGTATAGTCGGTGGGCATAAAATTCTACCCATACCCATACCCATGGGTATGAAACTTTACCCATACCCATTGGGTCCCCAGCGGGTAGAGAAAATAGTACACAAGTTGTTCATAATTTTACACTCATTGATAGAACATTTGACAAAACAATCAATTATCTCAACTCGGTAACAAGTAGGTGAGTACATGACAACTATCAAAATTAAGAAATGACAACATACTCATAAGTCAATAGGAGTAGATGAGTCACTTGACAAATTAATGATTAATTGATGACAACTTAACATTAGTTCAAAAGCAGGAAAGGTATGGAAATTCCCACGGGTACAAGGATATACACGTACCCTACCCATGACTTCACGGGTAGGGTATGGGTACAACCCATGGGTATAAAAGTGTGCCCAAACCCTGCCCATGCGGGTACGGTACCCGTAGGTACCCATACCCATGGGTAAAAATGTCATCCTTACTCCCGGACAAATGTGGTTTCACCCTGCAAAGGGGTCGTCCTTGGCGTGCTCATGGGCTTGCTAATGACGCCCGTCCTAGAGACCAGTGTCACGTTGGTCGAATTGCACCAAAGAGGTAAGTGTTGGAACCCGTTGTGGAAAGGGACAACTATTCGCTACCCTTTAATCACAAAAAGGAAAGATTCTTTTGTACGCACCTGTTGGCGCCATCCTTGCCATCTCTGCAGCCTCGCTATGTCACACATGCGATGGGTAAGGGGTATGTGACTGCTTTTCCAGCATGCCTGGGGGCCTCACGGGGGTTGCTTTGCGGGGTAAGCTGCGCGTGGCTTCCTGAAGCTTGAGCCTTCTCGGAGAGAGAAAGGACCTTGCAGAGCCAAAGCCTCGTGGGGTGGATCTTGGAATCAAACAGTGGGACACCAATAAAGCCAGGCCTTCTTCATGTAGACGACTGGGTCGACAGGAGATGGGTCGTGGTACCCTGGTTCCACTGGACCGACAGATATAATAAAAACTTTCATGTAGCTCACAAATAGGAAACATGGGTTAACTTATACTGATGTAGTAATATGAAAGGATATAGGTTCATGATCATTAGTTAGTAAAAATATCGGTATTAAAGTTTGCTATTCATTTATCATCTAACTATTGGTCATGGCATGGTGATGAGGTGTGAGATTTTTTATGTTTGAAATGAAATTGTGTATCAATCTTGTGGGGACCCCGACTCATTAAATCGTGATCACCGAATGCACGTCTATAGTGACCCCAGAGATCAATGCTCACTGAACACACAGAAGCTGAATAACAAGAGTATTACATCCTTACATACTGTCTTACACGAATAAGGACCATGGAGGTCAAGTCTTACATAGATAGGACCGCAAGGGCCAAACACTTAAATATAACAAGCAGCAGCAATCTTGATCGAAAGCGTGAACCCATGCCATCTGCCTTAAACCTACATGCATTCTGACTGGGAAGCGTCCTAGTTTGCATGTTCATCTCCATCGAACTCTTCACCGTATTCCTGTTCTTCCATGCCTGGACAATTAAATAACCAGTGGCAAGCCAATGAGTACTTTGAATGTACTCGCAAGCAACCCATGTTGGAACAAGGCAACAACGATGCATGATACAACATCAAGTAGGTAATTTTGCAGAAAGCTAGTTTTGAGTGCAATGACATGATCAAATACTTATGTAAGCATGCATCAACAGTTGGCAGATATCCATATGAACAATTGGTAGATATCGTCTTAAGCAGGGGTTGAACATCTCATGTTCAGTCATGTCATCAAGTCAGCTGACTTATCTCCAGCGTCATCTCTATGTCAACCACACACACACACACACCAACCAAGTTTGCGAAAACATCTGGACGTAGTTTAAGAAGGACCTCCAACTGTCCATGACCGTGGACAAGGATATTCGAATAGTTTTACACTCTACAGAGGTTGCACACTTTACCCACAAGACTTAGGGAACTTCCTTGTCATCCACGACTCGCGGTATATAACATACCTGAGGTAAGCACCCGAACAATGCCTTTCCCCTGGCGATACTAAACAAAGAGTCCACTCGATTGGTACACGGCCCACATGATGTACATCACTCGTAGCATCCATGCAGGGACCAACGGTCTGCCCGGTGCCTGTGAAGACAGCGCATAATCGTCCATACGGGCACGACCCCATATCGAGAGTGACCACGCCACTCCCGCCACTAGTAATGCGGTCTCCTTGCTAGTACCCACCAAAGTAATGAACAAAGACCGTCCCATAAGGTGTATCGTGGTTGCGCATGTAAGGTTGGGACGGTCAACAGACCTTTAATCTAATCCATTTTTGAAAACACACACACTCACTTGCTCTGGTACACCACTTCTTCCTCAAGTGGTTACCTATCTCATCATCATCTCCCTCGGGCATTAGTGGCCCCGATGGGGTTTTCGAAAAGTCTACAAAAATGCTTTCGTTTCCATCACCATGCATATTCCCGATCCCACTTGCGTAGCATCTACTAGCAACCTAACTACTCCCACCCGCACAACCCTCATAAGGAGGTAGGGTCATGCACGATGCAAGTACCAACAAGAAGTATTCGGGGCATCCCACCAAAGTGGACACCACATCATCATGATCAATATGACGAAATAAAGTGCTATATGCCATGCAATAAAAAGGGTTCATAGTCATGGTCAAAGGGTTGCTTGCCTGGCTCACCAAAGTCTTTGGGGTCTTCAAAGTCTTCGGGTCCAACTCCCTCGTCAACAACGCAATCTATCGTTGCGATAAATAACGATAATAATAAGTATCACACAAAAACAGAGCACACAATTCTACTACTAAAATGCTACCCTACTCTGATAAATACTAAAAATATTTGCCTAAGGTTTTGGGGAGAAAAGGTTTTTAAAACTAATTGTAACAGAGGCTTAAATGCCTAAAATAGGTTTTAAAATAAAACAATACATAAATTATTTTCAAAATATTTTACAAGTGGCACTATAAAATTCTATAGAATATTTCAAGATTTATGGTGGAAAAATATTTGGCATAGGATTTTTATTTCATCCTCTCGGAATTTTGGAAAACAGAACAGAAAAAGAAAAAGAAAAGGCCACTGTGCCTTGGGCCAAATGCCCAGCCATACTGGGCCCAACCTGCCAGGTCGGCCCAGCTGAGTTGCAGGCACGCGCGCGGCCAGGTTTAGACCTGACATGCGGGCCCCAGCGTCAGCAAGAGAGAGGGATAGGGAGAGAGGTGTGTGGATGATAGGTGGAAGGGTGGCCATAGATGGCCTGTCTCACCGACGACGAGCACCCGTGGTGGAGGAGGTTCAGGACGGGGTTGTCGGTGGTGTTCCTCTGCTGGAAATGGACGGGGAGGAAGGGGGAAAAGGTTAGGGGAGCCCCACGGGCTCAATGGAGGTGAGAAGAGCGCCGAAGCAGGCCTGTGTCCCAAGATCGACGGAGCTCCGCTACGGCGGCACCTCGGTCGATATCGAGCACTGGTGCTCGGGGGGCTCAAATGGGGGTTTGGGATGGCCAAATGGGAGTAGGAGAGGGCTAGAGGAGGGGAGAGGGGGCTCGGGGATGCCTTTTATAGGCGAGCCGCGGTCCACGGATTCGCTAGTGTGCCGGCAAGCTCAGGGTCATGGCTAGAAGGCGCGGGAGGAGACGGGTGTGTGTCTAGGGTGCTTCTGGGGCTGGTCTAGGACGAGTGGGACCAAGAGAGAGAGAGGAGAGCCGGCGCATGCGAGGCTAGTGGTTGGCTGAGCTGGGCGGCGTCGGGCATGCATGCGGGAGGTTGAGAGAGAGGGGGAGGAATGGGTCGTTGCCTTGGCGTGTTGCGGACGTCGAGGTGCATCGACTGGCGCGAGGGGAAGGCCCGAGGTGGTCGGGTATGGGTAGGAGTGGGAGGTCAACCCTCTGGAGCGTGGCTACATGCTCCAGAGCATGACTTTGGCCGGATGATGAGGCTTTGGTGCGCTCTGACACGTCCACTAATGTCCAGAGGCTGTGGAAGGGAGTAAACAATGGGAAAAGAGGCATGGGATGCTCTGGGGTGGCCAGGAGTGAGAGAGAGAAGTGAGAAAGGAGAGAAAGATGATGTCCAGGGGGTGCAAGTGGGGGTTTTTCCCCCTCAATCATGGAGCTATCCATTGGTCTTTCTCCTGGAGGTGTTGGGGTTCTAGGTGGAGCTGTAGTAAAAATTTGTGCTCATGGAGAACAAGGGAAGGGGCTCAATTATTGATCCATGGATTCAGCCTAGAGGTATTTGATCAGCATTTGGGCTTGTTAGGCTCTCCCACTGGGGATGAAACCTAACAGGATGAAGTGGTTGTAATAGTTGGGCTTGATCACCAAGTTTGAGCTTAATTGAGCAAAGTTGATAATGTAAACTTGTGAAACCCTAGAAATCAACAGAATCTGGTTTCTGTAGATCTAGTCATTCTAAGTTAATCTCCTTGATTCACCACTTAGTGTAGCATCATTATTTGGTGATTGGAACATCTCCACAAAGTTTGGGGGTCAAGGGATGAAACTTCACAATGTAAAGTTGTTCATATTTGAATCTGGACAAGGAGGATTTTGGAATAGTTTGATGAATCAAAACAATTTGCATTGAGATGAAACTTTTGCAAGATCATCACTTATGACAATGTTGACTTGCTGGAATTTTTTTTGGAATTTATTGACAATATTTCTTGTAGAAATATTTCAAAAGCTTTATTTGGACAGAAATGTTTTTAAGGGGTTTTTCCCATGATTTTGAACATTACCATGTGTTGAAACTCATATATATATATGGAAAATATATGTCCACTGAGTTTCCCTAAATTTTCTCAAATGTTTTGAAAGCATTTAATAATTTTCCCTATGAAAAACCATTTCTGGTCTTATGAAAAAGCCTTTAAATAAAATATTAAAATAATCTTTAAAATTAATGTTTGGTGGTTTTGGGGAAATCACAAATATAGTAGGTTTCAAATAAAGCCTTTGGGGAAAGGGGATCCACCCAATTTGAGGACTTGTAGTGCAAACCTCAACTCAGAGATTTTTGAAAACCTAATTTGAATAAATCCTTTTTGGTCAAAATAATATTTGGTAAAAATAGTTTTGGGCACTATTCACATGGCATGATCATTGGGCAAGAAGTTTGGTTCAAGGAGGGTGAATGTGGAGAGGAGTAGAACCTAAGAGTGCCAGACAACTCAACAGAACAATCAAACAAGCATGTACTCAAAAAGTTTTAACTAGCTCCAAATTTTGTAAATCCAAGCATAACAAAGTGATACAAACACAGGGTGTGATAGACCTACCCCCCCTTACAAGAATCTCGTCCCCGAGATTCCTAGGCTAAGCGCTAAAGAGATAAGGGAACTTAGATCTAAGATAGTCTTCATGCTCCGAGGTTGCTTCTGCTTCAGTGTGGTTGCTCCATTGAACCTTGAAGTTCTTGATGGTGCGGCTCCGAGTGCAGCGCTCTGCTTCATCCAAAATGCGAACTGGCCTCTCACAATAAGTGAGCTCTGGCTAAAGATCGATGGCTTGATGGTTGATGTCCTTGTAGAGGTTGGCGCGATTGGGTACTTGAAGACACTTCTGGAGTTGTGACACGTGAAAGACGTTGTACACATCGGATAGCTCGGATGGTAGCTCTAGCTGGTAGGCAACTTCTCCTTGTCTTGCGATGATCTTGAAGGGGCCGATATATCTTGGTGCAAGCTTTCCTTTGACATGGAAATGCTTGGTCCCTTTGAGAGGTGTGACTCGGAGGTAAACATAATCTCTGATGTTGAGGTTATGTTCTCGGCGGTGAGAGTAGGCGTTGCTCTTCTGTCTTGTCTTGGCGGTCTCAAGGCGCTCTTGGACGAGTTGAACTTGCTCTTCTACCTCGCGGAGAATGTCTGGTCCAAAGACTAATCCTTCTTCGGTTTCTAACCAGTTGAGGGGGGTATGGCACTTGCGTCCATACAACACCTCAAATGGTGCCATCTGAAGACTCGGCAGATAGTTGTTGTTGTAGGAGAACTCAGGAAACGATAGACAATCTTCCCACTTGGCTCCGTATGCCAAGACACAAGCGCGGAGCATATCTTCGAGTATCTGATTTACTCGTTCTGTCTGTCCACCGGTCTAGGGGTGAAAAGCAGTGCTGAAGGAGAGCTTGGTTCCCATGGCTCATTGAAACATCTTCGAGAACCTCGAGGTGAACTAGGTGCCTCGGTCTGACACAATCTCCTTAGGAACTCTGTGAAGACTCACGATACGCTCGATGTAAAGGCTGGCTAGCTTGTTACCGTCATAGGTGGTCTTGACGGGAATTAAATGGGCTACCTTGGTCAGGTGATCGATAATGACCCAAATGGAATCATGTCCCTTGCTTGACTTTGGTAATATGGTGATGAAGTCCATCCCGACTTTATCCCACTTCCATCCAGGCACTTTGAGGGGTTGCAATAGCCCAGCGGGCCGCTGATGCTTAGCTTTGACTCTCTGGCATATGTCACACTTAGCGACAAATGCGCCTATTTCCCGTTTCATGCCATGCCACCAGAATCTTGCCTTGAGGTCTTGGTACATCTTGGTTCCTCTAGGATGGATGGAATACGGAGTGTCATTGACTTATTGCAAGATCGAGTTCTTGAGCTCCTCTTTGTTGGGTACGCACATGCGATTCCCAAACCATACAACTCCTTATCATCCACTGAGAATCCTGGGGCCTTGCCTGCCTTGATCTTCTCTTGATGTCTTCAATGCTTTCGTGTCCCTTCTGAGCTTCTTTGATATCATCCATCAAGGTAGGCTTCACTTCGAGGTTGGTGAGGAATCCCGGTGCAACTAATCCAAGCCAAAGCCTTCAAGCTCTTCATACAGGGCAGGTAGCCTTTCCTTAATCATAGCATTCAAGGAACAGGCCTTTCTGCTTAAGGCGTCTACTACCACGTTAGCCTTTCCGGGGTGGTATTAGACACTGAGGTCATAGTCCTTGATCAACTCCAACCATCTTCGCTGCCTCATGTTCAATTCCCTTTGGGTGAAAATGTACTTCAAACTCTTGTGGTCGGTGTATATCTCACATCGCTTCCCCACAAGGTAATGTCGCGATGTTTCCAAGGCGTGAACTACGTCTGCCAACTCAAGATCATGAGTAGGATAGATCTCTTCATGAGGATGTAGTTGTCTGGATAGATATGCTACGACTTTGCCTTCTTGCATCAGAACACCTCCAAGCCCGGTTCTTGATGCATCACAATATATCACAAACTCCTTGTGAATATCGGGGGTGGCCAAAACTAGGGCCGTGGTTAATCTCTTCTTGAGCTCCTAGAATCTTTCCTCGCACTTAGTTGTCCATTCAAACTTCTTGTCCTTCTTCAAAAGCTGAGTCATGGGTTGGGCAATGCTCGAGAATCCCTCCATGAACTTGCGGTAATACCCCGCGAGTACGAGGAAGCTCCTAACTTCCTTCACGGTGGTTGGGGATTGCGACTCAGTCACGGATTCAATCTTGGCAGGATCCACTGACAATCCTTCTGCAGTCAACACATGACCCAAGAATCCAACTTCATGTAGCCAGAATTCACACTTGCTGAACTTGGCATAAAGCTGGTGCTCTCGAAGCTTGTCTAGGACCAATCTCAAGTGTTGCCCATGCTCTTATTTAGACATGGAAAAGATGAGTATGTCATCGATGAAGACGACAACAAACTTGTCCAAGTACTACATGAAGACCTTGTTCATGAGGTACATGAAGTAGGCAGGGGCATTGGTTAACCCAAATGACATGACCGTGTATTCATACAGGCCATACCGGGTTACAAATGTCGTCTTCGGAATGTCTTGGGGTTTGATCTTCAGCTGGTAGTACCCAGACCTGAGGTCGATCTTGGAGAACACCTTGGCTCCGTTCAATTGATCAAACAGGTCTTCAATCTTGGGGAGTGGGTACTTGTTCTTTATCTTGACTTCATTGAGAGAACGGTAATCGACACAGAGTCTTATAGTTCCATCCCTCTTTGACACAAATAGAACAGGTGATCCCCAAGGAGAGGCACTAGGGCGAATGAATCCTTTTCTGAGCTGCTCTGCCAGTTGCTTCTTCAATTCAGCCAACTCTTCGGATCCCATCCTATAGGGCTTCTTATATATGGGCCTAGATCCGGGCATTAGCTCAATGATGAACTCAATGTTGTGGTCAGGAGGCATTCCGGGCAGCTCATCAGGAAATACATCCGGGTATTCACATACCACTGGCACGTGATCCAACTCAATTCCCGATAGACATTTAGCCTAAGGGGCTTGAGTGGAGGTAGGGTTGGGAACATACTTAACTTCCACTCCTTGGCTATTGGTCATGGTAACAATCCTCTTGGCACAGTCTAACAAGCCTTGGTGCTTGGTTAACTAGTCCATGCCTAGGATCACATCCAAGCCTTCTAACTTCAGGATGATAAGATCTGCTAGGAAATCTACCCCGTTGATGTTAATCTCAACTCCCTTACAACCTATCCCATACTTCATAACTGATCCCGGGGTTTGTATCAACATACGACTACCCAGGGGTGTAGGCTTCATGCCACTCTGTAGAGCAAACTTTTGGGTGACAAAAGAATGCGAAGCTCCTCAATCAAACAATACTGTTGCTGGGGTAGAGTTGACGAGGAACGTACCCAATATGATGTCGGGGTCCTCCTGGGCTTCCTCAGTGGTGACGTGATTCACACGACCCTTGCCATTGTTGGGCTGGTTGCGGGGAGCGGGGTTCCTTGGTAGTGCCCCACGGCCTTGAACTTGGTTCGGCACATTGGGGCGCGGTGCATCTGGCTTCTTGTTGGGACACAGCCTAGAGATGTGCCCTGGCTGACCACATCCAAAGCAAGTGACTTGCCCGGGGTTGTTGTTGTTGTTCCCATCGCTGTTGTTGCTATTGGGGTTGTTGTAAACTGGCATGGGATTGGCATATTGTTGAGGCTGGTAGCTCAGACGAGGCGCAGGAGGTCTAGCCTGCTACGGCTGATAGGTCGGCTTGGTTGGGGCTGGCTGCCAGGGGCGAGGTTTCTGGTTGCTGGGACTACCCTTGTTGATCATCCTGCGCTTGCGAGTGTCGTCTATGGCACGACGCTTGTCCTTCAGCATGAGGGCCTTGTTCACAAGGTCAAAGAAGGTTCGACAGTCATAGACAATGAGCTGATATTGCAGGGTCTGCTGAAGTCCTTCCATGAAGTGTTCCTTCTTGGCAGCCTTCGTGTTGACATCTTCAGGTGCATACCTTGACAGCAGGTTGAACTTCTGCAGATACTCCTTAACAGAGCCACTTCCTAGCTTCAGCGGTCGGAATTCTCTCTTCTTGTTAGCCATGATCCCAGAAGGAATGTGGGCGGTGCGGAATCCTTCCTTGAAGTTATCCCAGGTGATCACGCGATCGCCTTGCATGACCTTGAATCCATCCCACCATGCTCGGGCGGTACCTCCGAGGCAGTGGGAGGCATAAAGCACCTTCTCACGATCCTCATTGCAATTGACCAGTGCAAGGAGGTCCTCGATGGTGTGGATCTAGTCATTAGCATCCAAGGGTTTAGCAGTCTTAGTGAAGGTTGGGGCGAATTCCACATGAACTCAGACAAAGTGGTGCGGTCATTGCCGTTCCTGCCTTGCTGCTGATTGTTCACAAGGACTTGAGCCATCTGCTGAATAGCAGCATTGTTGGCTTGGCGTTCCTCTCGGAGAACTTGGAGAAACTGAGCTATGGTCATGTTCTCCGGTGGAGGTGGTGGCGGGGGAATGTCGCCTTGTGGCTGCTCCTAGTGTCCTCCAGCCTGAGCAGTCCCACCAGCTCCCTATTGCTAGCTTGAGTTGCCAGCTTCAGGGTTGGTGAAGGAGCTGTTGCGGGTAGCAGTCACCATCCTGTATGGAGCAGCCAAGTCAAATAGCTGGGATAGACGAGAGGGAAAGCAACAATGGAAAAGCGCGCCTAAGGGGGTTGGTCGAGTGCAAGTGTGGTGAAACAAAGGTCGAAGGCCCAACACATATATTAACATAAGATAGACGGCGGAGCCGCTTACATGTTGCCTAAGGCAAAAGCACGAATTGCATCGGAACACAAACAACAAAAAAATCAACAAGTACACATGGTTTCATATGAACCATTACAGACACTCGACTTCGCATGAAGGGTACATGATTGATCCTACCCTAGGGGTTCTCGGACTCGGGTGGTGGAGGCCCGGTCTCGTAGCCACGCTCCTCTGGGTCTTCCTCCTGATCGTCCTCCGAACGGGCATCGTCTCCGGTCGAGGGGGTGATGACCCACAAGTATAGGGGATCTATCGTAGTCCTTTCGATAAGTAAGAGTGTCGAACCCAACGAGGAGCAGAAGGAAATGACAAGTGGTTCTCGGTAAGGTATTCTGTGCAAGCACTGAAATTATCGGTAACAGATAGTTTTGTGATAAGATAATTCGTAACGCGTAGCAAGTAACAATCGTAACAAAGGTGTAGCAAGGTGCCCCAATCCTTTTTATAGCAAAGGAAAATCCTGGACAAACTCTTATATAAAGCAAAGCGCTCCCGAGGACACATGGGAATTTATGTCAAGCTAGTTTTCATCATGCTCATTTGATTTGCGTTCGCTACTTTGATAATTTGATATGTGGGTGGACCGGTGCTTGGGTGCTGTCCTTACTTGGACAAGCCTCCCACTTATGATTAACCCCTCCTGCAAGCATCCGCAACTACGAAAGAAGAATTAAGATAAATCTAACCATAGCATGAAACATGTGGATCCAAATCAGCCCCTTACGAAGCAATGCATAAACTAGGGTTTAAGCTTCTGTCACTCTAGCAACCCATCATCTACTTATTACTTCCCAATGCCTTCCTATGGGCCCAAACAATGGTGAAGTCTTATGTAGTCAACGTTCACATAACACCACTAGAGGAGAGACAACATACATCTCATTAAAATATCGAATGAATACCAAATTCACATGATTACTTATAACAAGACTTGTCCCATGTCCTCAGGAGCAAACTTAACTAATCACAAAACATATTCATGTTCATAATCAGAGGAGTATAAGTGATGATCAAGGATATGAACATATAATATTCCACCAAGTAAACCAACTAGCATCAACTACAAGGAGTAATCAACACTACTAGCAACCCATGGGTACCAATTTGAGGTTTTGAGACAAAGATCGGATACAAGAGATGAACTACGGTTTGGAGAGGAGATGGTGCTGATGAAGATGTTGATGGAGATTGACCCCCTCTCGATGATCGGATCGTTGGTGATGATGATGGCTTCGATTTTCCCCTCCAGAGGGAAGTTTCACCGGCAGGATCGCCCTGTCAGAGATCTAGATTGGTTCTGCCCAAGTTCCGCCTTGATACGGCGGCGCTTCGTCCCAGAAGGTTTCTTATGATTTTTTCCTCGACGAAACCCTCCATATAGCAGAAGATGAGCACCGGAGGGCTACCAGGTGGGCCACAAGCTCGCTAGCCGTAGCCAGGGGCGCGACCAACAGGCTTGCGGCTCCCTGGTGGGACTCCTGATGTATTTCTTTCGCCCAGTATTTTATATACATTCCAAAATAATTCTCCATAGATTTTCAAGACTTTTGGAGTTGTGCAGAATAAGTATCCCAGATTTGCTCCTTTTCTAGTCCAGAACTCCAGTTGTCGGCATTCTCCCTCTTCATGTAAACCTTGTAAAATAAGAGAGAAAAGGCATAAGTATTTTACCAAATGTGTAATAACAGCCCATAATGCAATAAATATCAATATAAAATCATGATGCAAAATGGACGTATCAACTTCCCCAAGCTTAGACCTCGCTTGTCCTCAAGCGATAGTCGAAATCGATAAATATGCCCACATGTTTAGAGATAG
Organism: Hordeum marinum; assembly: GCA_022496015.1. Taxonomy (NCBI): domain Eukaryota; kingdom Viridiplantae; phylum Streptophyta; class Magnoliopsida; order Poales; family Poaceae; genus Hordeum; species Hordeum marinum. The sequence goes on along the minus strand of CM039675.1, from coordinate 87,104,901 downwards.
AGGCGTCGATAAAAATAAAATAGAGACATGAGGGAATCATGATCATCTTTAGAGCAGCAATATAATGACATATAATTTCTTATGCTAAAGTAACAATTCATTCACAATGGCAAAGTATGAATCAAGAACTCTATTGAGAACTGACAAACTATGATCTCAGTCATTGAAGCAATTCCAATTTATCATAACGTAGGGAAGAGTCAATATAAGAGCTTGTAAAGCAAATCCACATGCTCAATCATCTTTTAGTCTTTCACAATTGCTAACACTCATGAGGTACCTATGAGTTCAAAGTTTCAACCAGACACTGAGAAAGATAGGGGCTTATAGTGTTGCCTCCCAACTGTTTACCTCAAGGGTAATGTCAACAGTAATAACTCATGCTCATCCACTTCCGAGTGGATATATGTGCCTAGATCATTCCCCAACATGTGGCACTTGCTAGAAGATAAAGGCAAAAATAGCGAAGGTGATTGAGATCACCACGACTCTTGCATAAAGGTAAGTACTAGAAAATAAAAGTAACACATAGGCCCTTCGCAGAGGGAAGTAGAGGTTGTCATGCACTTTTATAGTTGGATGCACAATCTCTTAATGCAAAAGAACATCACTTTATATTGCCCCTTGTGATAGAGTACTTTATTATGCAGTCCGTCGCTTTTATGTCTTCCCTATCACAAGTTCGTATAAAGTTTATTTTCCTCACACTAATAGATCACACATATTTAGAGAGCAATTTTTATTGCTTGCGCCGATGACAACTTACTTGAAGGGTCTTATTCTATCCTTAGGTAGGTATGGTGGACTCTCATGGCAAAACTGGGTTAAGGGTGTTTGGATGCACAAGTAGTATCTCTACTTGGTGCGGAAGTTTTGGCTGATATGACGTGGAAGCAAGCGACACATGTTGAGGGATCTATAACAATATAACTTCTATTCGGAAATAAGCAAGCATAACCCATTATGTTGTCTTCCTTGTCCAACATCGACTTCTTAACATATAATATTTTAATGAGTGCTCACAATCATAAAAGATGTCCAAGATAATATATTTATATGTGAACCTCTCTTTCTTTATTACCTCCTTTTAATTGCCCCAATGACCAACAGCTATGTTTGTCAACCCACAACAGGTTTTAATTGACATACTTTTTACATGTGAAGTCATCACTCCCCATAAGATTTTCATATGTAGTCCTTGCTTTTATTCTACACTTCTTTCTACTTCATCTTTTTATAGATTAAGATCATACCAAGCAAGGCCCTAAACTCAAAAGCACTTCTCATTATATAACTCACGGACTTGCTTACATAGGAGGAATCGTAAAGCAAAGCCTCAAAACTAGATCACACGGAAACTTTATTCTACTAGATCAAGATATAACCAAAAGGGTTGAACTAATAAAAGATGATGAAAATAAAAATAAAAATAAAAATGAAAGATGTGATGGTGATATGATACCGGGGCACCTCCCCCAAGCTTGGAACAAGCCAAGGGGAGTGCCCATACCCATGTGTTTAGTTGTCTTGCTTCGGAGGTGATGATGTGGGAGTTGTTGATGGGGTTGGAATCCTTTCTAGTTTCCTCCTAAGCATAAAATTATGTTCCCTCAAATCATCCACTTCCTGCTCGGGCTTCAATATCCTTTGACATAACTCTTCCTTGCTCTCCTGCAGGAAACGAGAAGGGTTAAATAGAACCTTGGGTTTTTGCCTTGTGTTTGGGAGGCTTGATTTCCTAAACTCCACATGCATATCTCCTGGCTGAAGTAGGGAGGCCTCTTATTCATCCGAGCTTTCTTCCTCATACTTGCCTTCTTGTTCCTCCTCTGAGAAAAATCCATAAGGGTCCAAGTCTCCATAGAGCTTGGGATTGGCAAGATAATGCGATATGAAGCTCTCCCCATTAGAATCTTGGGATGACATATTGCTCTAAATCTGCCGCAGAAACAGCTCAAACAGAAAATGGGAGGTATTGTCGTGATACAAGAGTTAAAACCCTCGGGAGATTATATAATGAATTTTTACCGACCCGAAGGAGTATACCACAAGAAAAAGGAGTCCGGGTGGTGCACGAGGTGGTCACAAGCCCAAGGGCGCGGCCAGGGGGTGGCCGCGCCGAGCAGGCTTGTCGCCTCCTCGTGCACTATTCAGACTACTTTAAATTTTCCTTATTTTTTAAATATTCCAGAATGGATGAAAATTGCCATAGAAAAAGTTTTGGAGTCTTTTTACTTACCGTACCATGTACTTATTCCTTTTCGCAGTCTGAAACGTTTTGGTAAGTCTCCCTAATGTACTCCTTCGGAGTTATGGTATTGATGATGTTGGTTTCAACATTTATGGGAGTACCTGAGATATAATGTTCGATTCTATGACCGTTCACCACCTTAGGGTTTGTGCCTTCGGCGTTGTTAATCTTGATGGCACCGGAACGGTATACCTCTTCGATGATGTAAGGACCTTCCCATTTAGAGAGAAGTTTTCCTACAAAAAATCTTAAACGAGAATTGTATAGCAAGACATGATCACCTACATTAAATTCACGCTTTTGTATCCTTCTACCATGCCATCTCTTAACCTTTTCTGTAAACAACTTAGCATTCTCATAGGCTTGGGTTCTCCATTCATCAAGTGAGCTAATGTCAAATAACCTCCTCTCACCAGCAAGTTTGAAATCATAATTGAGCTCTTTGATTGCCCAATAAGCCTTATGTTCTAGCTCTAGAGGTAAGTGACATGCTTTACCATAAACCATCTTATACGGAGACATACCCATAGGATTTTTGTAAGAAGTTCTATAAGCCCACAATGCATCGTCGAGTTTATTAGACCAATTCTTCCTAGATCTATTAACAGTCTTTTGTAGAATCAATTTAATCTCCCTATTGCTCAATTCTACCTGACCACTAGACTGAGGATGATAAGGAGATGCAACTCTATGATTAACATCATATTTAGCGAGCAATTTATAGAAAGCACCATGAATAAAATGTGAACCACCATCAGTCATCAAATATCTAGGGACTCAAAATCTAGGGAAAATAACTTCTTTAAGCATTTTAATAGAAGTGTTATGATCAACGCTACTAGTTGGAATAGATTCTACCCACTTAGTGACATAATCAACACCAACTATAATATGAGTATACCCGTTAGATTGTGGAAAAGGCCCCATATAATCAAAGCCCCAAACATCAAATGATTCGATAACAAGAGAGTAATTCATAGGCATTTCCTGACGTCTACTAATATTACCAATTCTTTGACATTCATCATAGGATAAGACAAACTTACGAGCATCCTCGAAGAGAGTAGGCCAATAAAACCCATATTGTAGTACCTTGTGTGCGGTTCTATCTCCAGCGTGATGTCCTCCGTAGGCTTCGGAGTGACACTTGCGTAAGATCTCTTCATGTTCATGCTCAGGTACACAACATCTAATAATACCATCTACTCCTTCTTTATAAAGATGTGGGTCATCCCAAAAGTAATGCCTTACATCACAGAAGAACTTTTTCTTTTGTTGGTATGTGAAACTAGGAGGTATAAATTTAGCAACAATGTAATCGGCGTAATCGGCATACCAAGGAGCATTATGTGAAGTATTCACGACACCTAATTGTTCATTAGGAAAGCTATCATCAATAGGTAGTGTGTCATCAAGAACATTTTCTAACCTAGACAAGTTATCTGCCACAGGATTATCAGCACCCTTTCTATCAATGATATGCAAATCAAATTCTTGTAGCAGAAGGATCCACCTAATAAGTCTAGGTTTAGCATCTTTCTTCTCCGTAAGGTATTTAATAGCAGCATGATCGGTGTGAACAGTTACTTTGGAATCAACAATATAAGGTCTAAACTTATCACAGGCAAACACAACTGCTAAAAATTCTTTTTCAGTAGTAGCATAGTTTCGTTGAGCACTGTCTAGAGTTTTACTAGCATAATGGATAACATTTAATTTCATATCGATTCTTTGTCCTAGAACAGCACGAACAGCATAATCACTAGCATCACACATAATTTCAAAGGGTAGGTTCCAGTCGGGCGGTTGAACAACAGGTGCGGTAATCAAGGCATTCTTAAGAATTTCAAATGCTTCTACGCAATCATCATCAAAAACAAGCAGAACATCTTTTTGCAAAAGGTTTGTGAGAGGCCTAGAAATCTTAGAGAAATCTTTGATAAACCTCCTATAGAAACCAGCATGACCAAGGAAACATCTTACACCTTTGATATCCGTAGGGCAGGACATTTTTTCAATAGCGTCAATTTTAGCTTTATCAACTTCAATACCTCTTTCGAAGATCTTGTGCCCCAAGACAATACCTTCATTAACCATAAAGTGGCACTTTTCCCAATTCAAGACAAGATTAGTTTCCTCACATCTCTGCAAAACTCGATCAAGTTTGCTCAAACAATCATCAAATGAAGTTCCGTAAATGGAAAAATCATCCATGAAAACCTCAAGAATCTTTTCACAAAAGTCAGAGAATATAGCCATCATACATCTTTGAAAGGTAGTCGATGCATTGCATAAACCAAAAGGCATATGTCTATAAGCAAAGGTATCGAAAGGGCAAGTAAAAGTGGTTTTTTATTTATCCTGGCTTGATACAGGTATTTGAGAGAAACCAGAGTAACCATCTAGAAAGCAAAAATGAGTATGTTTGGATAATCTTTCTAGAATTTGATCAATAAAAGGTAAAGGGTAATGATCTTTCTTAGTAGCTTTATTTAATTTCCTAAAATCAATTACCATTCTATAACCTGTAACAATTATTTGCGGGATCAATTCATTTTTATCATTAGGAGCAACGGTAATACCTCCCTTCTTAGGGACACAATGGACGGGACTAATCCATCTACTATCAGCAAAAGGATAAATTATTCGTGCCTGTAGAAGCTTTAGTACTTCTTTTCTTACCACTTCTTTCATCTTAGGGTTCAATTGTCGTTGGTGATCAATAACTGGTTTGGCATCAGGCTCCATGTTAATTTTATGCTGGCATAGAGTGGGACTAATGCCCTTAAGATCATCAAGAGTATAACCAATAGCAGCACCGTGCTTCCTCAGAGTTTTCAATAATCTCTTTTCTTCATGCTCTGAAAGGTTAGCACTAATAATAACAGGATATATCTCCTTTTCACCAAGATAAGCATATTTCAACGTATCGGGTAATTAATTGAGCTCAAACACGGGATCACCCTTGGGTGGAGGAGGATCCCCAAGTATTTCAACAGGTAAGTTGTGTTCCAAAATAGGCTGCTGCTCAAAGAAAATTTCATCTATTTCATTCCTCTCATTCATATGCATATCATTTTCATGGTCTAGCAAATATTGTTCTAAGGGATCAGTAGGAGGCATAGCAATAGAAGCGAGACCAATAATTTCATCTTTACTAGGCAATTCCTTGTCATGGGGTTGTCTACAAAATTTAGAGAAATTAAACTCATGAGACACATCCCCAAAGCTCACAGTAACTATTTCTTTCTCGCAATCAATCTTAGCATTAACAGTATTCAAGAAGGGTCTGCCAAATATAATGGGACAAAATCATCTTGTGGGGAACCAAGAACAAGAAAATCAGTAGGATACTTTACTTTCCCACACAAGACTTCAACGTCTCTAATAATCCCCATTGGTGCAATAGTGTCTCTATTAGGAGGCTTAATAGTAACATCAATATCCTCTAGTTCAACTAGGGCAATATCATGCATGATTTCTTTGTATAAGGAATAGGGAATTACACTTACGCTAGCACCCATATCACATAAGCCATTATAACAATGATCTCCTATTTTAACAGAAACAACAGGTATGCCAACAACTGGTCTATGTTTATGCTTAGTATCAGGTCTAGCAATTCTAGCAGCTTCATCACAGAAATCAATAACATGCCCATCAATATTATCAGCCAAGAGATCTTTAACCATAGCAATACTAGGTTCAACTTTAATTTGTTCAGGGGGTGTAGGTGTTCTAATACAACTCTTACGAACCATAGTTGAAGCTTTAGCATGTTCCTTTATCCTAACAAGGAAAGGTGGTTTCTCAATGTAAGCAGTAGGGATAACAGGATCAGCATTGTAAGTAATAATTTTCTCTTCAACTTTAATAGGTTCCACTACTTTCACTTCAATGGGAGGATGATATTTAAACCACTTCTCCTTAGGGAGATCAACATTAGTAGCAAAAGATTCACAGAAAGAAGCTACTATCTCGGAGTCAACTCCATATTTAGTGCTAAATTCATGAAAAGCATCGGTGTCTATGAAGGATTTAACACAATCAAACTTAAGGTTCATACCTGACTCCTTACCTTCGTCGAGTTCCCAATCTTCAGAGTTGCGTTTAATTCTTTCCAATGAATCCCATTTGAATTCAATATCCTTCTTCATAAAAGAACCAGCACAAAAAATATCGAGCATGGATTGATCATTACGAGAAAGACGAGCATAAAAATTCTGAATAATAATTTCTCTCGAGAGCTCATGATTGGGGCATGAATATAATATTGACTTAAGCCTCCCCCAAGCTTGAGCGATTCTTTCTCCTTCACGAGGCCAAAAATTATAAATATAATTCTGATCATGATGAACTAGATGCATAGGATAGAACTTCTGATCAAATTCCATTTTCAACCGGTTGTAGCTCCATGATCCAATATCATCACATAATTGTACCATGTCAAATCCTTCTCCTTCAAAGATAAAGGAAAGACCTTCTTCTTGATGTGATCCTCGGGCAGACCTGCATGCTTAAATAATCCACAAATTTCATCCACATAGATTAGATGCAAATCAAGATGTAGTGTTCCATCGACTGCATAAGGATTAGCTAGCAGTTTCTCTATCATACCCGAAGGAATTTCATAATAAATATTTTCAGTAGGTTCAGTAGGTTGGGGGACAACTCTTTGTATTTCCGGTCAAGGTGAAGATACCCCGAACAAGCCCCTCAAAGTATTACTTTCCATAGTAACAAGTGACAGTAAATTTCAGCACACTATATAATTTTATTTCCTTACCAAGTTCCACTCACCAAAGGCGCTTCACTCCCCGGCAACGGTGCCAGAAAAGAGTCTTGATGAGCCAAAAGTATAAGGGATCTATCGTAGTCCTTTCGATAAGTAAGAGTGTCGAACCCAACGAGGAGCAAAAGGAAATGACAAGCGGTTCTCAGCAAGGTATTCTCTACAAACACTGAAATTATCTGTAACAGATAGTTTTGTGATAAGATAATTCATAACGGGTAGCAAGTAACAATTGTAACAAAGGTGAAGCAAGGTGGCCCAATCCTTTTTATAGCAAAGGACAAGCCTGGACAAACTCTTATATAAATCAAAGCGCTCCCGAGGACACATGGGAATTTATGTCAAGCTAGTTTTCATCATGCTCATTTGATTTGCGTTCGCTACTTTGATAATTTGATATGTGGGTGGACCGGTGCTTGGGTGTTGTCCTTACTTGGACAAGCCTCCCACTTATGATTAACCCCTCCCGCAAGCATCTGCAACTACGAAAGAAGAATTAAGATAAATCTAACCATAGCATGAAACGTGTGGATCCAAATCAGCCCCTTACGAAGCAATGCATAAACTAGGGTTTAAGCTTCTGTCACTCTAGCAACCCATCATCTACTTATTACTTCCCAATGCCTTCCTATAGGCCCAAACAATGGTGAAGTGTTATGTAGTCAACGTTCACATAACACCACTAGAGGAGAGACAACATACATCTCATCAAAATATCGAACGAATACCAAATTCACATGATTACTTGTAACAAGACTTATCCCATATCCTCAGGAACAAACGTAACTACTCACAAAACATATTCATGTTCATAATCAGAGGAGTATAAGTGTTGATCAAGGATCTAAACATATAATATTCCACCAAGTAAACCAACTAGCATCGACTAGAAGGAGTAATCAACACTACTAGCAACCCACAAGTACCAATCTGAGGTTTTGCGACAAAGATCGGATACAAGAGATGAACTAGGGTTTGGAGAGGAGATGGTGATGATGAAGATGTTGATGGATATTGACCCCCTCTCTATGAGAGGATCGTTGGTGATGACGATGGCTTTGATTTCCCCCTCCCGGAGGGAAGTTTCACCGGTAGGATCGCCCTACCGGAGCTCAAGATTGGTTTTGCCCAAGTTCCGCCTTGAGACGGCGGTGCTTCTACCCAAAGGTATCTTATGATTTTTTCCTCGACGAAACCCTCCATATAGCAGAATATGGGCACTGGAGGGCTACCAGGTGGGCCTCCTGATGTATTTCTTTCGCCCAGTATTTTTTATATATTCCAAAATAATTCTCCTTAGATTTTCAAGACTTTTGGAGTTGCGCAGAATAGGTATCCCAGATTTGCTCCTTTTCCAGTCCAGAACTCCAGCTGCCGGCATTCTCCCTGTTCATGTAAACCTTGTAAAATAAGAGATAAAGGGCATAAGTATTGTACCAAATGTGTAATAACAGCCAATAATGCAATAAATATCAATATAAAATCATGATGCAAAATGGACGTATCAGGGGGTCAGAGAACGAGGAGGTCCTTCCCGACGTCGCTTCATCGGCAGGTTAGTGAAGAGCTCACGATACTCCTTCGCACTCATGCGACGATGATGTGTGGGTGCATCTCTAGCTAGGGGTACTCCTCCTCGGTGAGCGACAGCTGGTCGTCCCTCGTGGGCTCCATCCTTCTTAATCATTTCTGGCTTTGTCTTGGCCTGACGCAGTAGCTCTCGAGTGTGGTGAAGTTCCTCGTGGAGCTTCATGGACTCCTTAATCAGGTTGTGAGCCAGACTATCAGCGGAGAGGCTGAAGTAGGTCTGGAACCTGAGTGGTGTGCCATCCTCCTTGGATGGAATCGACGTCCAACTATCGCCAAGATCATCCTTCCTAAAAGGAACGTAGCAAGTAGCCGGCTCGTCAACCATCTCTGGAATGATGTCTCGCAGGTGCAGAAGTGCCTTGCGTGCGGCTATCTCGACTGCGAGTGCCATGGTCTCCATATGTGGTCCTTCAAGAACCAGCTAGTCGGGGAGTGATTTGCCTTAACGAACACGTCCACATGGTACTCCTTCGTGGCGGCATCGACACAGTGCTCGTGGTAGAGGAAAACGGGTGGTTGGCGAAACTGGCACTTCTCCAGGCTATCCTCAAGGAGTAGGGGAAAGTCGGATGTCAGGAAGGCTTCTGGTACGACGGCCATCTACAAAGGCTTGAACGGGGGAGAGTCAGTAGAGTGCCATTTTAGGAATAGAAGAGGTAATAAGTCTAGAAACTCCTAAGTACAAGTGCTAGGTGTAGTCGTGGGAACTGTCTCATCCTAACTAACGTCCATGCTAACTAAGGGCTTCCTAGAGTCAGGATGGCTCTGATGCCACCTCTAAGGGGACCCCGACTCATAAGTCGTGATCACCAAATGCACGTGTACAGTGACCCCAGAGATTAATGCTCACTAAACACACGGAAGCTGAATAACAAGAGTCTTACATCCTTACATCCTGTCTTACACGAATAAGGACCATGGAGGTCAAGTCTTACATAGATAGGGCCGCAAGGGCCAAACACTTAAATATAACAAGCAGCAGAAATCTTGATCAAAAGAATGAACCCATGCCATCTGCCTTAAACGTACAGGCATTCTGACTAGGAAGCGTCCTAGTTTGCATGTTCGTCTCCAACGAACTCTTCACTGTATTCCTGTTCTTCCATGCCTGGACAATTAAATAACCAGTGGCAAGCCAATGAGTACTTTGAATGTACTCGCAAGCAACCCATGTTGGAACAAGGCAACAACAATGCATGATATAGCACCAAGTAGGTAATTTTGCAGAAAGCTACTTTTGAGTGCAATGACATCAAATACTTATGTAAGCATGCATCAACTGTTGGCAGATATCCATATGAACAATTGGTAGATATCACCTTAAACAGGGGTTGAACATCTCATGTTCAGTCATGTCATCAAGTCATCTGACTTATCTCAAGCATCATCTCTGTGTCAACCACACACACACACACCGACCAAGTTTGCGAAAACATCTGGACGTAGTTTAAGAAGGACCTCCAACTGTCCATGACCGCGGACGCGTCTATTCAAATAGTTTTACACTCTGCAGAGGTTGCACACTTTACCCACAAGATGGGGAACTTCCGTGTCATCCACAACTCGCGGTATATAACATACCCGAGGTAAGCACCCGAACAATGCCTTTCCCCTGGAGATACTAAACAAAGAGTCCACTCGATTGGTACACAGCCCACATGATGTACATCACTCGTAGCATCCATGCAAGGACCAACGGTGTGACCGGTGCCTGTGAAGACAGCGCATGATCGTCCATACCGGCACGACCCCGTATCGAGAGTGACCACGCCACTCCCGCCACTAGTAATGCAGGCTCCTTGCTAGTACCCACCAAAGTAATCAACAGAGCCCCGTCCCATAAGGGGTATCGTGGTTGCGCATGTAAGGTTCGGACGGTCAGCAGACCTTTAATCTAATCCATTTTCAAAACACACACACTCACTTGCTCCGGTACACCACTTCTTCCTCAAGTGATTACCCATCTCATCATCATCTCCCTCGGGCATTAGTGGCCCCCAGCAGGTTTTTTGAAAAGTCTACAAAAATGCTTTTGTTCCCGTCACCATGCATATTCCCGATCCCACTTGCGTAGCATCTACTAGCAACCTAACTACTCCCACCCGCCCAACCCTCATAAGGAGGTAGGGTCATGCATGATGCAAGTCCCAACAAGAAGTATCGGGGGCATCCCACCAAAGTGGACACCACATCATCATGATCAATACAACAAAATAAAGTGTTATATGCCATGCAATAAAAAAAGGGTTCATAGTCATGGTCAAAGGGTTGCTTGCCTGGCTCAACAAAGTCTTCGGGGTCTTCAAAGTCTTCGGGTCCAACTCCCTCGTCAACAACGCAATCTATCGTCGCGATAAATAACGATAATAATAAGTATCACACAAAACTAGATCACACAATTCTACTACTAAAATGCTACCCTACTCTGATAAATACTAAAAATATTTTCCTAAGGTTTTGGGGAGAAAAAGGTTTTTAAAACTAATTATAACAAAGGCTAAAAATGCCTAAAATAGGTTTTAGAAAAAACAATACATAAATTATTTTCAAAATATTTCACAAATGTCACTATAAAATTCTACAGAATATTTCAAGATTTGTGGTGGAAAAATATTTGGCATAGGATTTTTATTTCATCCTGTGGGAATTTTGGAAAACAAAACAGAAAAGGAAAAAAGAAACGGCCACTATGCCTTGGGCCAAATGCCCAGCCATACTAGGCCCAACCGACTAGGCCGGCCCAGCTGAGTTGCGGGTGCGCGTGCGGCCAGGTTTGAACTTGACGCGCGGGCCCGAGCGGCAGCGAGAGAGAGGGAGAGGGAGAGAGGTGTGGGGATGACAGGTGGAAGGATGGCCGGAGATGGCCTGTCTCGCCGGCGACGAGCACCCGCGGCGGAGGAGGTTCGAGAGGGGGTTGCCGGTGGTGTTCCTCTGCTGGAAACGGACGGGGAGGAAGGGGGAAAAGGTCAGGGGAACCCCATAGGTTCAATGGATGTGAGAAGAGCGCGGGAGCAAGCCTGTGTCCCGAGATCGACGGAGCTCTGCTGCGGCGGCGCCTCGGTCGATCTCGAGCACTGGTGCTCGGGGGGCTCAACTGGGGGTTCAGGACGGCTAAATGGGAGTAGGAGAGGGCCAGAGGAGGGGATAGGGGGTCGGGGATGCCTTTTATAGGCGATCCGCGGTCCACGGATTCGCTGGTGCGCCAGCAAACTCGGGGTCGTGGCTAGAAGGCATAGGAGGAGACGGCGTGTGTCTGGGGTGCTCCTGGGGCTGGTCTAGGATTAGCAGGAGCAAGAGAGAGAGAGAGAGAGAAGAGCCCGCGCGTGCGAAGCCAGTGGTTGGCCGAGCTGGGCGGCGCCGGGCACACGTGCGGGAGGGTGAGAGAGAGAAGGGGAATTAAGGGGTCGTTGCCCTAGCATGTTGCAGACGTCAAGGTGCATCGACTGGCGCGAGGGGAAGGCCCGAGGTGGTCGGGTATGGGCAGGAGTGGGAGGTCAACCCTCTAGAGCGTGGCTGCATGCTCCAGAGCGCAACTTTGGCTGGCATGATGAGGCTTTGGTGCACTCTGACACGTCCACTGATGTCCAGAGGCTGCGGAAGGGAGTAAACAATGGGAAAATAGGCATGGGATGCTCTGGGGTGGCCAGGAGTGAGAGAGATAAGTGAGAAAGGAGAGAAAGATGTTGTCTAGGGGGTGCAAGTGGGGTTTTTGCCCCCTCAATCATGGAGCTAGCCGTTGGTCTTTCTCCTGGAGGTGCTGGGGGTCTAGGTGGAGTTGTGGGAAAAAATTTGTGCTCATTGAGAACAAGGGAAGGGGCTCAGTTATTGATTCTTGGATTCAGCCTAGAGGTGTTTGATCAGCATTTGGGCTGGCTAGGCTCTCCCACTCGGTATGAAACCTAACAGGATGAAGTGGTTGTAATAGTTGGGCTTGATCACCAAGTTTGAGCTTAATTGAGCAAAATTGATAATGTAAACTTGTGAAACCCTAGAAATCAACAGAATCTGGTTTTGTAGATCTAGTCATTCTAAGTTAATCTCCTTGATGCACCACTTAGTGTAGCGTCATTATTTGGTGATTAAAACATGCCACAAAGTTTGGGGTCAAGGGAAGAAACTTCACAATGAAAAGTTGTTCAAATTTGAATCTGGACAAGGAGGGTTTTGGAATAGTTTGATGAACCAAACAATTTGGATTGAGATGAAACTTTGCAAGATCATCACTTATGACAATGTTGACTTGCTGGAATTTTTCTTGGAATTTATTGAGAATATTTCTTATAGAAATATTTCAAAAGCTTTATTTGGACAAAAAGGGTTTTGAGGGGGTTTTCCCATGATTTTGAACATTACCATGTGTTGAAACTCATATATATGGAAAATATATGTCCACTGAGTTTCCCTAAATTTTCTCACATATTTTGAAAGCATTCAAATAATTTTCCCCTATGAAAAACCATTTCTGGTCTTAAGAAAAATCCTTTAAATAAAATATTGAAATAATATTTAAAATTAATATTTGGTGGTTTTGGGAAATCATAAATATAGTAGGTTTCAAATAAAGCCTTTGGGGAAAGAGGATCCACCCAATTTGAGGACTTGTAGTGCAAACCTCAACTCACGGGTTTTTGAAAACCTAATTTGAATAAATACTTTTTGGTCAAAATAATATTTGGTAAAAATAGTTTTGGGCACTATTCACATGGCATGATCATTGGGCAAGAAGTTTGGTTCAAGGAGGGTGAATATGGGGAGGAGTAGAACCTAAGAGTGCTAGAGAACTCAACAGAACAATCAAACAAGCAATACTTCAAACAAGCATGTACTCAAAAAGTTTTAACTCGCTCCAAATTTTGTAAATCCAAGCATAAAAAAGTGATACAAACACAGGGTGTGACAAATCTTTACCTCTGGACCATTCCGGAACTCCTCGTGACATCCAGGGACTCATCCGGGACTCCAAACAACTTTCATTCACCAACATATATAACTCAGCAATACCGAATCGTCACCGAACGTTAAGTGTACAGACCCTGCGGGTTCGAGAACTATGCAGACATGACCAAGACACTTCTACGGCATATAACCAATTGCGGGACCTGGATGCCCATATTGGTTCCTACATATTCTACGAAGATATTTATCGGTCGAACCATGATGTCAAGGATTCAAGCAATCCCGTATGTAGTTCCCTTTGCCCAGCGGTATGTTACTTGCCGGAGATTCAATCGTCGGTATCTCCATACCTAGTTCAATATCGTTATTGGCAAGTCTCTTTAATCGTTCCATAATACAAGATCATGTGACTAACTCCTTAGTCACATTCCTATGGTGCCAGGGAGTTGTGTGATCTCGTGGTCGTAGGAACATATACTTGACATGGATAAAGCAGTAGCAATAAACTAACACAATCATATGTTATGCTTATGGTTGGGTCTTGTCCATCACATCCTTCTACTAATGATGTGATCCTGTTATCAAATGACAACTCATGTATATGGTCAGGAAACCTTGACCATCTTTGATCAACGAGCTAGTCAACTAGAGGCTCACTAAGGACATAGTGTTTGTCTATATATCCACACATGTATTTGATTTTCTAGTCAATACAATTATATCATGGATAATAAATTATTATCATGAACAAGGAAATATAATATTAAACACTTTATTATTGCCTCTAGGGCATATTTCCAGTAGTCTCCCACTTGCACTAGAGTCAATAATCTAGCTCACATCACCATGTGATTTACATTGTAATGAATCTAATACCCATAGAGTTCTGGTGCTGGTCATGTTTTGCCCGTGGAAGAGGTTTAGTCAACGGGTCTGCAACATTCAGATCTGTATTTACTTTGCAAATATTTATGTCCTCCTCCTTGATGTAATCGTGGACGAAACTGAAATGGTGCTTCATGTGTCTAGTCCTTTTGTGAAACTTGGGCTCGTTGGCTAGAGCAATGACGCGAGAGTTGTCACAGAAGAGGGTCATTGGGTCTAGTGCACTGGGCACAACTCCAAGGTCCGTCATGAACTGCTTCATCCAGACACCTTCCTTCGCTGCTGCCGAAGCAGCTATGTACTCCACTTCACATGTAGAATCTGCTACCATGCTTTGCTTGGAACTGCACCAACTTACCGCTTCACCATTCAGAACAAATATGTATCCGGTTTGAGACTTAGAAGCATCCGGATTTGTGTCAAAGCTTGCATTGACTTAACCCTTTACGATGAGATCTTGATCACCTCCATAAGCGAGAAACGTGTCCTTAGTACTTTTTAGGTACTTAAGGATATTCTTGACCGATGTCCAGTGTTACATTCCTGGATCACTTTGAAACCCCCCTGCCATAGTTATGGCGAGGCTAACATCTCGTCTTGTGCACAACATTTCATACATGATAGAGCCTTTGGCTGAAGCATACGGGATGACACTCATCTCTTCTGTATCCTCTGTAATAGTCGGGCATTGAGTCTTACTCAACTTCACACCTTGTAAGACAGGCAAGAACCTTCTTGGACTGATCCATTTTGAAGTTCTTCAAAACCTTATCAAGATATGTGCTTTGTGAAAGTCCTATTAAGCGTCTTGATCTATCTCTATAGATCTTGATGTCCAATATGTAAGTAGCTTCTCCAAGGTTTTTCATTGAAAAACTCTTATTCAAATATATCTTCACGCTTTCTAAAAGTTCTACATTGTTTCCAATCAGCAATATGCCATCCACATATAATATTAGAAACGCTATAGAGCTTCCACTCACTTTCTTGTAAATACAAGCTTCTTCATAAACTTGTACAAACCCAAACGCTTTGATCACCTCATCAAAGCGAAGATTCCAAATCCAAGATGCATGCACCAGTCCATAAATGGATCATTGGAGCTTGCACACTTTATTAGCATTTTCAGGATCAAAAAAACCTTATGGTTGCATCATATACAACCCTTCCTTAAGGAAACCATTAAGGAACACTGTTTTGACATCCATCTGCGAGATCTTGTAATCAAAAAATGCAACTATTTCTAACATGATCGTAACGGACTTAACAATCGCTACGGGAGAGAAAGTCTCATCGTAGTCAAATCCTTGAACTTGTGAAAACCCTTTTGCAACAAGTTGAGATTTATAGACGATGACATTACCGTCCGTGTCCGTTTTTTTCTTAAAGATCCATTTATTCTGTATGGCCTTACGATCAAATGGTAAGTCCCCCAAAGTCCACACTTTGTTCTCATACATGGATCCTATCTTGGATTTCATGGCCTCTAGCCATTTTTTGGAATCCGAGCCCACCATCGCTTCTTCATGGCTCGTAGATTCACTGTTGTCCAACAACATGACCTCTAAGACAGGATTGTCGTACCACTTAGGGGAGGTATGAGTTCTTGTCGACCTACGAGGTTCAGTAGTCACTTGATCTGAAGCTTTATGATCTCCATCATTTGCTTCCTCTTCATTTGTGCAGAAACATATTTCTGTGTCGTGCTACTATCCAGCTGAAGTGACGGTTCAACAACCTCATGAAGTTCTACTTTCCTCCCACTCAATTCTTTCGAGAGAAACTCTTTCTCGAGAAAGGACCTGTTTTTAGCAACAAACACTTTGCCCTCGGATCTGAGATAGAAGGTATACCCAACTGTTTCCTTAGGTTATCCTATGAAGACGCACTTGTTCGCTTTGGGTTCGAGCTTATTAGTCTGAAGCCTTTTCACGTCAGCTTCAGAACCCAAACTTTAAGAAATGGCAGCTTAAGTTTCTTGCCAAACCATAATTCATACGGTGTCATCTCAACGGACTTTGATGGTGCCCTATTTAAAGTGAATGCGGTTGTCCCTAATGCATAACCCCAAAATGATAGTGGCAGATCAGTGAGAGACATCATAGATCGCACCATATCCAATAGAGTACGATTACGATGCTCGGACACACCATTACGTTGTGGCCTTCCAAGTGGCGTTAGTTGTGAAACGATTCCACACTGTTTCAAATGCATGCCACACTCATAAGTCGGATATTGTCCACCACGATCAGAACATAGAAATTTAATCTTCTTGTTACGATGATTCTCTACTTCACTCCGAAATTGCTTGAACTTCTCAAACATTTCAGACTTGTGTTTCATTAAGTAAATATACCCACATCTGCTCAAATCATCAATGAAGGTAAGAAAATAACTATATCCACCGCACACATCAGTATGTATGATTTCCAACAAGTCACTTGCCCGCTCCATTGTACCGTAGAATGGGGTTTTAGTCATCTTGCCTAAGAGGCATGTGTCGGTGTCAAAACCGGCGGATCTCGGGTAGGGGGTCCCGAACTGTGAGACTAGGATCGGTGGTAACAGGAGACGAAGGGGACACGAGTTTACCCAGGCTCGGGCCCTCCTATAGAGGTAATACCCTACGTCCTTCTTGGTTGTATTGATGATGATAGGGGTTACAGAGTTGATCTACCTCGAGATCGTATAGCTAACCCTAGACGAGTTGTTCTGTCCCTATACCCTAATACCCTCTGGCTTATATAGATGCGAGGGTGTCCTTAGGCTTACACATGGTCGGTTACATGCCGAAGAGATAACATGCCTAACTACAGCTAATAACTTGGAGAATACGTCACGACTCCTCGAAGCTTCCATCTGGCGCAGGTGGTCTTCAATCATCCGATGCCCGCCTTGCGGCCCATACAGTCTGGACCATGAACAATAGGTCGGCTATCCGAGGACCCCCTAATCCAGGACTCCCTCAGCATGGTTCGCATGTATCAAGCAATTCAAAATCGAGCGATAACAAAAGTCAATCAGCATGGAGCTTCCTCATGCGTTTAACAGCAATATGACCTAAGCGGCACTGCCACAAGAAAGTGGTATTATCATTATTAACTTTGCATCTTTTGGCATCAATGTTATAAATGTGTCTATCATTACTATCGAGATTCAACAAGAATAAACCATTCACATTGGGTGCATGACCATAAAAGATGTTACTCATTATAAATAGAACAACCATTATTCTCTTATTTAAATGAATAACCATCTCGCAATAAACAAGATCCAGATATAATGTTCATGCTCAACGCAGGCACCAAATAACAATTATTTAGGTTTACTACTAATCCCGATGGTTATTGAAGAGCGAGCGTCCAAATAGCAATCACATCAACCTTGGTACCATTTCTGATGCGCATCGTCACTTCATTCCTTGCTAGCCTTCGTTTATTCCACAGTTCCTGTTTTGAGTTACAAATATGAGCAACCGAACCGATATCAAATACCCAGACACTACTACGAGAGCTAGTGAGGTACACATCAATAACATGTATATCAAATATACCTTTGTTGATGTTGCCATCGTTCTAATTAGCCAGGTACTTGGGGCAATTCCGCTTCCAGTGGCTAGTCCCCTTGCAATAGAAGCACCCAGTATCAGTCTTGG
This sequence comes from Hordeum marinum, assembly GCA_022496015.1. Taxonomy (NCBI): domain Eukaryota; kingdom Viridiplantae; phylum Streptophyta; class Magnoliopsida; order Poales; family Poaceae; genus Hordeum; species Hordeum marinum. The sequence goes on along the minus strand of CM039675.1, from coordinate 87,086,832 downwards.
GTCCATAGTTGGGTTTCTTCACGGGAGCGGCAACTGGCTTGCCACCCTTCTTGAAGTTTCCCTTCTTTCCCTTGCCTTTCTTGAAACTAGTGGTTTTATTCACCATCAACACTTGATGCTCCTTTTTGATTTCTACTTCCGCAACTTTCAACATCACGAAAATCTCGGAAACAGACTTGTCCATCCCTTGCATATTATAGTTCATCACGAAGCCTTTGTAGCTAGGTGGCAATGATTGGAGAATTCTGCCAGTGACCGTTTTGGGCAGAAGCGTAACTCCCAACTCATTCAAACCGTTGTAGTACCCAGACATTCTGAGTAGGTGCTCACTGACAGAACCATTCTCTTCCATCTTGCAGGCAAAGAACTTATCGGAGGTCTCATACCTCTTGATCCAGGCATTTGCTTGAAATATTAGCTTCAACTCGTGGAACATCTCATATGCTCCATGGCGTTCAAAACACTTTTGAAGTCCTGATTCTAAGTTGTACAACATGGCGCACTAAACTATCGAGTAGTCTTCAGAACGCACCTGCCAGCCATTCACAACTTCTGCAGGCAACATTGGAGGGGGCAACGAACCAAGCGGTGCATCAAGGACATAAGCCTTTTGCGAAGCCGTGAGGATAATCCTCAGATTACGGACCCAGTCTGCATAGTCACTTACATCATCTTTCAACTTAGCTTTCTCTAGGAACGCATTAAAAATTAGGGGAGCTACTGCATGAGCCATTGATCTACAACATAATTTGCAAATAGAACTTAGATTATGTTCATGATAACGAGTTCAATTAATCATATTACTTAAGAACGCCCACTCAAATCAACATACCTCAGGTTGTCTAAGTGTGACATGATCCAAATCCACCAACCCAAGTCCGATCATCACGTGAGATGAGGTGGTTTCAATGGTGAACATCTCCATGTTGATCATATCTACTATATGACTCATGTTCAATCTTTTGGTCTCCTGTGTTCTGAGGCCATGTCTGTACATGCTAGGCTCATAAAGTTTACCCCAAGTGTTCTACATGTGCAAAACTGGCTTACACTCGTTGTATGCGAACGTAGAGTCTATCACATTGGATCATCATGTGGTGCTTCAAAAAGACGATCCTTCGCAATAGTGCACACTTGGGGAGGACACAATTTTAATCTTGAAATTTTAGTGAGGGGTCATATTATAATGCCACCGTCATCCTAAGCAAAATAAGATGCATAAAAGGATTAACATCATATGCAAATCATATAAGTGACATGATATGGCCGTCATCATCTTGTGCTTTCGAACTCCATCTCCAAAGCACTGACATGATCTCCATCATCACCGGCATGACACCATGATCTCCATCATTGTGTTGTCACGTGGTTGTCGCGCCAACTATTGCTAATGCATAGCGATAAAGTAAAATCAATTACATGGCATTTAGTGGTTGACACACAGGTCATACAATAAATTAAAGACAACCCTATGGCTCTTGTCAGTTGTCGTACTCATCAGCATGCAAGTCATGACAACTATTACAAAACATGATCATCTCATACATAAACATATATAAAATCATGACTGGGCCATATCACATCACAACATGCCTTGCAAAAATGAGTTAGACGTCCTCTACTTTGTTGTTACAGGTTTTATGTGGCTGCTGTCGGCAACTAGTAAGAACCATTCTTACCTACGCAAAGCAACAACGGTGATATTCAAGTTGCCTTTTAACCTTCTACAAGGACCGCCTCGGTCGAATCCGATTCAACTAAAGTGGGAGAGACAAACACCCGTCAGTCATCTTTATGCAACAAGTTGCATGTCAGTCGATGGAACCGGTCTCTCGTACGTGGACGAGTAAAGTTGGTCTGAGCCGCTTCATCCCACAATACCACCGAATCAATATAAGACTAAGGAGGTAAGAAATCTAAACATCAACGCCCACAAACTCTTGTGTGTTCTACTCGTGCATGTTATCTCGCATAGACCTAGCTCATGATGCCACTGTTGGGGAATGTTGCATGGGAAACAAAAAACTCCTACGAACACACAAGATCTATCTATGGAGATAAAAATCTATGAGAGGGAGAGTGGACCTACATACCCTTGTAGATCGCTAAGCAAGAAGCATTAAGAAACGCGGTTGGTGTAGTCGAAAGTCTTCGCGATCCAATCACGATCTAGTGCCGAACAGACGACACCTCCACGTTCAGCACATGTACAACTCGATTACGTCTCCGCCTCCTTGATCCAGCAAGCGAGAGGCAGAGTAATAGATGAGTTCTCTAGGAACACGACGGCATGGTGGCGGCGGTGGTGGAGCTGTCCCGGCATGGCTTCGCCAAGCGTGTCCACAACGAGCTAGAGGAGAAACGGTCTAGAGAGAGAGAGAGGAAGGTATGTGTCGTGCCTTCGGGGGTGGCTTCCCTCCCTCTCCTCTCATATATATATAGGGGAAGGGAGGAGGGACAGCGCCCTAGGGTTCCCCCTAGGGGTAGGGCGGCGGCCACAAGGGGTGGCTTGCCACCCAAGCAAGGGTGGCACCACCCCTAGGGTTGGCCCTCCACCAGCCCTAGCCGCATAGTCCTAGGTGGGGAGGGGCGCCCAGCCCACCAGGGGTTGGTGCGCACCCTTCTCAGCCCATGTGGCCCCTCCTAGGCTGGTGGACCCCTTCCGGTGGACCCCCAAAACCCTTCGGCACTCCTGGTACACTACCAGTGATGCCCAAATTCTTTCCGATGACCAAAGCGGAACTTCCTATATACCATTCTTTACCACCGGATTATTCTGGAACTCCTCTTGACCTTCAGGATCTCATCGGGGACTCCGAATAACCTTCAGTCACCAACATATATAGATCAACAATATCGAATCGTCACCGAACGTTAAGTGTGCAGACCTTGCGGGTTTGAGAACTATGCACACATGAACGAGACACTTCTATGACAAATAACCAATAGCGGGATCTGGATGCCCATATTGGTTCCTACATATTCTTTGAAGATCTGTATCGGTTGAACCACGATGTCAAGGATTCAATCAATCCCGCATGCAGTTCCATTTGTCCAACGGTATGTTACTTACCCGAGATTCGATCGTCGGTATCTCCATACCTAGTTCAATCTTGTTAATGGCAAGTCTCTTTTCTCATTCTGTAATACAATATCCCATGACTAAATCCTTAGTCACATTGCTTGCAAGCTTCTTGTGATGTTGTATTACCAAGTGAGCCCAGAGATACCTCTCCGTCATACGGAGTGACAAATCCCAGTCTCGATCCACGCTAACCCAACAGACACCCTCGTATATACCTGTAGAGCACCTTTATAGCCACCAATTATGTTGTGACGTTTGATACACACAAGGCATGCCTACGGTGTCAGGGAGCTTCTTGATCAAGTCCTTGGTGTACTTGGTTTGAGAGATGAAAGTTCCTTCTCTCGTTTGCTTGATTTGCAAACCAAGAAAAAAATTCAGCTCACACATCATGGACATCTCATATTTCTCGGACATCAACCTTCCAAATTTCTCACTAAATTGTGGGTTAGTAGATCCAAAGTTAATATCATCCACATAAATTTGGCACACAAATAATTCACCATTAACTCTCTTAGTGAATAAGGTTGCGTCAATTTTACCAATTTCAAAACCCTTTTCAAGAAGAAACTTCGCTAAGCATTTGTGCCAAGCTCTTGGGGATTGCTTAAGACCATAGAGAGCTTTACGAAGCTTGTAGACATGATTAGGTTTCTTAGGGTTCACAAAACTAGCGGGTGGCTGATACGTCTCCAACGTATCTACAATTTTTAATTGTTCCATGCTATTATATTATCTGTTTTGGATGTTTTATATGCATTAATATGCTATTTTATATTATTTTTGGGACTAACCTATTAATCTAGAGCCTAGTGTCAGTTTCTGTTTTTTCCTTGTTTTTGATAATTGCAGATAAGGAATATTAAATGGAGTCCAAACGGAATAAAACCTTTGGAATGATTTTTGTCTGGACCGGAAGGAAACCACCAAGCTTTGAGACCTAGGCAGGAGAGCCACCATGGGGCCACAAGCCCTAGGGGCACGCCCAGGGGGTAGGGCGCACCCTGCAGGCTTGTGGGCCCACGGCAGCCCTCCTAACCCTAATCTTCGGTCTATAAATTCCCAAATATTCCCTATATACCAGAACAAGCCACGAAAACACTTTTCCGCCGCCAGAAGCCTCCGTTCCCGAGAGATCCAATCTTGGAGCCTTTTCCGGTAATCTGCCAGAGGGGGATTCAATCATGGAGGGCATCTGCATCAACTCCATTGCCCCTCCGATGATGCGTGAGTAGTTCACCATAGACCTTTGGGTCCATATCTAGTAGCTAGATGGCTTCTTATCTCTCTTTGCTCTTCAATACCATGTTCTTCATGATCTTCATGGAGATCTATCCGATGTAATACTCTTTTGCGGTGTGTTTGTCGAGATCCGATGAATTGTGGGTTTATGTTCAGATTATCCATGAATATTATTTGAGTCTTTTCTGAATTCTTATATTCATGATTTCATATCTTTGCAAGTCTCTTCTAGTTATTAGTTTGGTTTGGCCAACTAGATTGGTAATTCTTGCAATGGGAAAAGTGCTTAGTTTTGGGTTCAATCTTGCAGTGTCCTCACCCAGTGATAAAGTAGGGGTAGCGAGGCACATATTGTATTGTTGCCATCAAGGATAACAAGATGGGGTTTTCATCATATTGCTTGATTTTATCCCTCTACATCATGTCATCTTACCTAATGCATTACTCTGTTCTTCATGAACTTAATACTCTACATGCAGGTAGGAGTCAGTCGATGTGTGGAGTAATAGTAGTGGATGCAGAATCGTTTCGGTCTACTTGACACGGACGTGATGCCTATATGCATAATTATTGCCTTGGATATCTTCATAATTATTCGCTTTTCTATCAATTGCTCGATAGTAATTTGTTCACCCACCGTAATACTTGCCATCATGAGAGAAGCCTCTAGTGAAACCTATGGCCCCCGGGTCTATTTTCCATCTTATACTTTCAGATCTAAAACCAAAAATACCAAAAATACTTTGCTTCATTATTTTTACCTTTTGTTTTACTTTTCGTTCAAGCAATCTATCTCTATCAGATCTCATCCTTGCAAGTAACCGTGAAGGGATTGACAACCCCTTTATAGCGTTGGGTGCAAGAGTTTGATTCTTTGTGTAGGTGCGAAGATTGGGGACTTGCTTGTATCTCCTACTAGATTGATTCCTTGGTTCTTAACAACTGAGGGAAATACTTATCTACTTTGCTGCGTCACCCTTTCCTCTTCAAGGGAAAACCAACGCAAGCTCAAGAAGTAGCACGCCTCGAGGCTATAGAAATCTTCTCGATCCCTCCTTTGACCTCAAGCTTGTCCCTAAAGTTTCAGAACCGTCATATAAGTTAAGATTCTTTGGATGTACAGATGTCTGGCAATTTTAAAGACAGTGATGGGACTTAGATTTTAGTATCTAGTAACATCCAACCTCGAAAATCAGATCCCATCTAATTGGGCTCTCGTCCTCCATGGCCATGGCCACCAAAAACTAGAGGGGCAACCCTTCTCCCACCTAGGAAGAAGGCCAAGGAAGAAGGAGAGGTTGCCGGCGGCACCAAAACATTGTGTGAGGAACTATCGTCATCATGATTGTCTCCAACAATTTCACCAACTTATCCACCACCATCTCCATCCATTCATCAGAGTGTTGTCCATCCATAAACCTCTATAATCCTTTGGCAAACAATGATATCTTGTGCTATGAGTTATTTTTTTCCATGATTTATCACATCTTAATGTCTATGTTTAACTTAAAGTAGTAATTTGTTCCATGACATAGGTGAGATAATGTGATGATTGGTTAAACTTTTATATGTCGGTTTATGTGCTATCTTTGGTGTCATATGTATAAGTGCACACATGCGTGGGGGAGGGATTAAGGTTTTGCAATGTGTTATGATAAAATATACATGTGGAGGTCGTAGTGACATATATTACCATTCCAACCGTTATATGAGTTATAACATAGGGGAACTAAAGGAGACACTAGAGGAAGATACGACTATAGTTAGGTTTTTTTATCTTAATGGATCTTAGTGCTTTGTTACATACTAAGAGAACAATAAGTGCATGTAGGCTCGGCGTAGCAGTATTATTTCTTAGGCTTATCCCTGGAAACACATTTAATATTAACTATGAATATGCAAAATAGCCAATTGTGAGGACCACTTGCTACCATTGGATAGTGCTACATTCATCACAATCACCATGCACCCAAGCTCTCTTTTTGTTTACTGTAATCTTTTGTATGCAGCCCTAACATTTTTTCTTGTTATGTACTTTAGTTATGTCCTTGTAGTCTATCTTAGTTGTAGAAAGTTTAGGTAAAGTAAACTTTAAGTGCACGGATAGTTGCATAAGTGGCATACAAAACTTGAGAGATTAGAAACCTACCTTTAGCTCCTACGGAGATCAGCACTCATATACTTCCATATCACATTGTAGAGTGCTACAGTAACTCTCTTCAGTTGGGCGCTAGTAATTTCCTTATTTCTTTTGTTGATTTCAAATCTTGATGTACCTCTTAACTTGGATGCGATTATAGTAAATGTGTGGTGTGAACCTTGTTTCTAGTGAGCTTCCTCTTGTGTTTTATTGTGTTCTTCACGTTTTCCCTTGAATCAACCTCTAAGCATGAAGATTGTTCCATGCCTTAGGGTTTTTCCTACATCATAAGGCATATAACTACGGTCTTCGGTCAGCGACGCTGTCAAAGATTTGGGTTCGGTTCGGGCCTGAAAGCTCCACGTCGACTCCCACCGGAGGCAACAAGGGGAAGATGCTCGAGAGAGCCTTTCTATCTTTGTATTCCTATTGAACGTAGTCAATATAAATCAATAGAAAATTAATTATAGAAGATTCAGTCCAACTAATGAAACATGCAACGTAGGAATAGTTTAAATCCCAGTCCTTTGGGGCCCCTTCAGTTCAAAGGAAAAGTGAAGGTAAAATGTAAGATCTTTTTTCTATGGTAGTATTTTTTCATGCATTTTGTTGGAGTGGGGCAAATAAAAATGTAGGAATTTTTCTTTTGGCCTTAGTTCCAAAGGATAAACATAGGAATTTTAACATCCACTTGTACTTCATTTTCGAATTTCTATAAATGAAGAGCAAGACTAAGTTTTTTCATGGTATAATAGCATTCGAACTATAGATTTTCATGCATTTGATTTTAATGCTGCCGTGTTTATTATGATTCCTGTGTCTTATCAATTCATGTGAACCAAACAATCAAGTTGACAAAAAGTTGTGTTTACCAATATTTTTTTGTGAGTGCATTCCTCCCATATTCCTATGGTTTTTTTATTCATGTGTTTCTAAAATTAGTAAACCAAAATCCTTTGAATCAAAGAGGTCTTGAGTTTTTGGTTCTCTTGTGGCACATGCATCTAGAAGCTAAGAGAACTCGAGTTCAAAAATTAACTTGTGTTCTAATACTTGCAACTCGCCTTAGTTACACTTTTAGGTTCAATTATTTCCATAAATAATTACATACGCAATATGGATTTACACTCAAGATGCATGATATGAGGTCGAAGTTCCATAAAAATATACCATCCACTAGGTCTCCTTCAAGCAATGAGTTTAATCCTCTATATCTAGGCAAAACAATAAGGTCCTAGCTAGGTGAAAGTCGATGAAATCGTAGAATATTCGGAGCATTGGAATCCTTAGAAATCTTTCTTACGGTTGTCCTTTCATTCGTAGGAATGAATCCTATAGGGACTTCTTTTCTAAGAAATAATTTGCACTACATCAAATAGGAATTCTCGCGTCCACTCCAACATGTAAATAATCTTAAATTTTTTCTTTGATACAACCAAAACAAACTCAATACCTATAGGATTCGAATGGACATGACATTTAAATAATGTGATTTTCCATTTCTGTGTTTTTGCAGCCCAGTTGAGAGGGGGGGTTCTTGTGCTACAAACGGTATAGATGCTAGGGTGCCACAAACACTTTATTTCTGTTAAAGAAAGAGACAAAATTAGAGGTCACGAGTGTCTAAATTTTGTATTCTGTTTGTGCATGTTTTGACACTATTCATAGTTACATTTGTTTTTCATCTCTCCTCTTTGTTTAGAACAAATAAGGATTCAAAATTTTGTGGGATTGTAAATACATACAATATTTTCTTAATGCTTTGTAGGGGTGGTGGCGGCTTAAAAAACCCACGCATTCACACAACACAACCGAAGACCAGGTTGTAGTTGCGGGTTTTTAAGATTGATAAGTCACGATGGACGTCTCAATATCAATAAAACATCACCTCGCACTGGAAAAATAGTTAATAATAATGAGACATCTAAACGACCAATCTGAAATTTGATCCTAGTGGGTCGGGGATATCACCATCTTTCTACACATCCAAGCCTTGGTGAACACCGATTTACCTGAATGATGCGTGTCACATACCTCCCCGTGAGACGAGGATCGGGTGATGCAGAATGTTGAATGCAGCCCGCACCGCCTCCACCCCAGGCGACTCGGGCTCCCTCAAAACCTATCCGTCGGGCTCCTTTCTCCTCCCCCCTTCGTCGCCGCCGGAGGACACCATCGGGCTAAGCCCGGTGGCCTATGGCGGTGGCGAGGGATCTCCTCCCTACTCGCGATGGTGGAGGTGGGGCAGATCCCATCCCGCAAGGAGGCATGGTCGATCTAGATCTTGGTTGTGAGGCGGCTAGCTCCGGGCGGCGGCCTTGGGCGACGACATTGCTGTCTGGTGGCAGACCGGTGGCGGCGGCGTGCAGAAGACGTCGTGGAGGACCGGACAGATCGGGCCGGGTGCATGTGGTGGTGGCCTCCGGCCCTGGCCTGGCCGGGGTGTTGTCTTCGTTGTGCCTTGGTGGATGCCGGGGTGACGGCCCTGGGCGGCGGCGGACGGTGTGGCTCAGATCGTCCTGGACTGCATAGCATGGACGTACCCATGTCCAAGGCGGAGCTGCTCCAGCAGATTCGGCCCCAGATCCCGTTCGATGCAGAGACGGTGAAGTGCGTTCTTGGAATTCATCCTATGGGCTCTTCCGGCATGGCACGGTGGGTTGGAAACCCTCTCTCCATGCTCCAGTGGTGGCGCCCTTCGGCAGTGGCCGGGGCATCCGGATACACCATGGTGGCAATGCGGCTATGGATGATAGCCGGATCTGGCCGGCCAGCTCCAGGGTTTTGACGATGGTCTTGCAGATGCACATGTTGTCGGCTGGATGTTCTTGGGACGGATGCGGGTGAAAACCTGGTCTTCGGCCAGTGGCCAGAGGTGGTGATGGCGATGCCCTTGATGCCATTTCCTTCATGAAGGCATCTTCGAGGTGAAGCTCCTAACTCCTCCCGCTACCTCCGGGGGAAACCCTTAGTTGATCAGATGATGGCGACGTTCTTGTGTCATTCCCTCCTTGGGGACGTCTTTCTTGGAGGTGTGCATTGGCTCGAAGGACCAGTGGACGGTTCTAGCAGTGGAGCGGCGTCCCATGTCACGCATCGACGATGTGGAGTCTCGACAGCGTAGCGCATCAGGGTCTTGGCGACGAATGTACGATGATGGACGCGCATAGTGAGATGGTATTGTCTGGCGCCGTGGTGGCGTCGACGGCAGACCTGCCAAGGTCGATGCGTCAATACGTGCCCCGAAGATGGATCGATGGAAGACGTTGGCGGTGGCCTCTCAGAGTGCACCGGACCGGTGTGGATCCCAAACCCGCCAAGAGGCTTGGTTGGGGCCTCCGACTTTAGATGTTAGGCTTCGGTGCGAGGTTTGTTTGGTATTCGGTTCGGACATTCGGCACCCTTCATCAAGTGGTTAGGAATAGCAATAGATGTTGCCAAGATGCTGACTTCAGACTTACTAATATATTACTTTATAAAATAATAATTAATAAAATGGTTGTATACATCGTTTAGATAAGTTCAGGGTCATCCTTCTTAAAAAAGATGTTGCGTGGATTATCGGGATGATGGCGCATTTGTTTAAAGAAAAGGATAAAATGTTGCGCGCCACATACCTCCCGAGCCACACCGGATCGCAATCAGGACGCTATCGGTAGGAGCCAAATCATGTCGTGTTAAGGAAAAGGAGAGAGCGGAAGGCAATATCGCCATCAGATTCTGGTGGGGGCGGGTGCGGGAGGGCGGGGCTAAACAGCAAAGCAGCCTTCAAGTCGGAAAGCAAAAGGGCATAAAAACGGACGCGGCCTAGCTGTTCATCCCGTTACGCATTATTTGCAAGGAGACCAGGGTCAAGATTCTCATGCGGATCATGTCTCCGTCCCTCCCCAGTGGGTTGTTGTTGCTGCCGCTGGTGGTGGTGCGTCAGTGCATTGCATTACCTCTCGCCCAGGGCACCCAGTGCCTACCCAGCTACCTGCTCATCTCGCCATCACCCATGTGCTGTTTTGTTTTCGTGCTACGTGCGTCACTCTCTCCCTCTCTCTCTCTCTCTCTCGTCCCATGCCCTAATGAAGATGGTGTAGTAGTATACTACAACAACTGTCTTATGATAAGAATGAGGTTAACTGGACCAAGGCACGGAACTTAGATTGATCGATCTTCCTTCACCGTGTTCCTTTTTCTTTGTGAGGGTGAGAGGTGTGGTTTAACTTCTAGAAGAGATGCTTCCAGTTCAGATAGACAATGAGGTAGCTAGGGATCGCAAGTCTCTTGTGATCTTTGTTGGATTATTATTAAGACTTCCACCATCTTGGACTGGATTAGGTAATCTCGTAGTAATAAGCAAAGAAATTCAACAATGGATGCGTGCTTTCGTTTTGTGACTTGTAAGCACAGAATGAATGAATATTCCATTTGCCTGTCGTAATTAACTAAGCCTAACTTTCTGAATTCTGGCTGAATGGATAAGCAAACAAGGACTTGAACTACTCAAGTTGGAGTAACATCTTTCACATGTGTTGGGACCTGGACTGGTCGAGAGCTAAAAACTTTCTTTATCTTATACTATATAAGCTCCTAAACTCCTTGCTGAAAGGGATGCTCTACTTCCTTTATCAGAACTTGAACCAAAATGTTCTTATTACACACTTAATTTCAGCTACTCTTTGCGGCTCTTGTAATATGAACACAAGCCATACCCGTCCAAACGGCTGGCTTGTGACATGCAAGGAGAAGAAGCAAGATCCCATCTACTAGCAACTTTATTGGCAAAGATTTTCACCAAGCAAAAGACAGGCCCTGCCACCTGAATGGCTTAGCCTTTGCTTTTCCCACTTCTTTATGCAAAACAATACAACAGTATAATATGCCGTTAAAATCGCCAAACTACCCTACCACCTCCTCAAAAGCATACACGACCACATAATTTGTGGTGGTACTCCATGCCCTCCTTTCCAAGGTCCATATTGGCATCATTGCAAATGCTTCAAAAATGCAAAGGATATGTTTGATTGTACCAGCAAAGTGGGTGAATATTGTTTTGTTTTCAGACATTCCAATTGCTACATGTTTTTCTATGTTATCTTGATTGTCTTGTCTGAAGCGACTTTTAGTGGTTGTAAAAAGCGGTGCAAAAAGTTGTAACATGGGAAAATTGATAAAGGCCATGGGAAACAAATATTCTAGAAATTGGAGGATGATGAACTGATAGCCCCGATGCAAGATAAGAGTAACTTAACCAACATGACCATGCACATGCGTCCAGTTAACATGGGACAAATGTGAAGCGACACTAACCATTGTCTATAATAAAACACATCGCCGTTGTAATATCTTATAACGGTAAGTTCCTGATGCCCCGCTCCTATTTGCCCTAGCTCTCACACATGTGCGGATAAGAGAGGGAAGGGGGTGCTAAATTTGATGTCCTTGAACGTCTTGGTTGGTCATAAACACTGTGATGCAATCCGCGCTCTGTTTTATGCGGTATGTATTATGATAGGAAGAAACTCATAAAGGCTAATGTTAACGATTGTCATTAGTGATGTCCGCCACATACATACATTGTCCACACACCCATCAATAGTTTAAGTCTACCACTTAGTGTACGCTCGTCAGTAATTGCAGTTTACCCCTTACTAGAGGTTAGCAACGGGTGCTTAACCTGTTACACCCATCAAAAAAGGGTGGTCTGCACTAATGTGGCCCTACGCACGAGCTCTTAGGCAAGGCATGATGAAAATTTAGTAATTTTTTTAAAAAAGGAGCGTTACCTTCGGCCTCTGCATCGGCATGATGCATATAACCTCTTTATTAAAACAATAGCAAAACAAATAGTTGTTCTCCTCCACCAAGTTGCAAAGGAATAACAAAATGGTTCCAGAAACAAAAGAAGTAAATGGCCACAACCGGCAGAAATAGACATAGATGTCTAACCACCTATCCTATTATTGGACCGCCATCCAAACCGGTTGAACATATCCCGAGCTACTATCTCTCATCGGGCAGATCCAGTAACCAAAGGCTTCCTGGTTTCCGCAGGAGTGAGTAACGACCACGTACGGATCGAAGCCGCCGCCCTGTATAGTACCTGCAAGAAATGTATACGTGTTTGTTTGTTAAAAATCATGTCATTTCTGCAATTTCATATAGCCCATAGTAATGCAGAGACACCTATGCGTATATGTCTTGCCACGTTAATGTCCACTCCATCTAGCCACGTACCAAACAACATATCAATGCTATCTGGAGGATCAATGTTAAAAGTAACTCTAAGTGTTTGACATAATAGTTTCGTTAGTGGGCAATCTAGAAAGAGGTGTTGGATCGACTCCTGGTGATCACAAAAGGTACATCGCACGCTCCCTGGCCAATGACGTTTTGCGAGGTTGTCCTTAATAAGAATCACCTTCTTATGAACGAACCACATGAAGACATTGATTCTTAGAGGCACCTTGACCTTCCAAATATGAATTGACTTAGGCATCGCCGTCGTGTCAATAAGGTCAAGATACATCAATTTTACTGTGAATATACCAGAATTCGTAAGTTGCCACGTCACTTTATCAGGTTCTCCTGATAATTGAATGTCCATCAGTCTGTTAACTAAGTGCAACCACTCCGCCCAACGATGACCCGTCAACGAGCATCTGAACTGAATATTTAGGGGAATTGTCTGCAAAATTGTGGCCACATATCTTTCCTTATGTTGCACAATGCTATACAGCGATGGATACTGTATATCCAAGGACGTCTCCCCGAGCCACGTATCCTCCCAGAATCTAGTGGTCTCTCCATTTCCGACAACGAATTTAGTTCGATGGAAAAAAATAGCCTTGACCTTCATCAAGCCTTTCCAAAATGGAGAGTCAGTCGGTCTAGCGAAGACTTGGGCTAGCGTTTTAGAATTCAGATACTTATTACGTAGAATTTGTGCCCACATTCCATCCGTCTCCATAGATAGTCTGTATCATCATTCACTTTAACTCCAACACTCCCTTTTTGAACAAAGGCCTCGATTTGCTTCCTCCATAGCTCATTGAAACCTTTCATCCTCAATGCTTGTTGTAGGAAAGATCATTTAACTTTATCATATGCCTTTTCAAAGTCCACCTTGAAGATAACCCCGTCAAGTTTCTTCGAGTGGATTTCATGAAGAGTTTCGTGGAGCACAACTACCCCTTTCAAAATATTCCTACCGGGCATGAACGATGATTGACTGGGTTGCACCACCGCATGGGCAATCCGCGTCAGTCTATTAGTTCCAACCTTAGTGAATATTTTGAAACTCACATTTAGAAGGGAAATAGGTCTGAACTGTTCAATACGCACAGCCCCCTCCTTCTTTGGCAACAATGTAATAGTCCCAAAGTTCAGATGGTGCAGCTGCAGGTGTCCTTCAAACAGGTCGTGAAACATTGGGATGAGGTACCCTTTTATAATATACAAGCACCTTTTATAAAACTCGGCTGGAAACCCATCTGGTCCAGGTGACTTATTGTTTTTCATTTGGAAAATAGTGTCATACACCTCTTTCTCCGTAAAAGGAGCGGTTAATATCTCATTCTCGTCCGTGCCGAGTTGAGGTATATTCCCGACTGCCCGTTCATCCATGTCTACCGTATTATCCTCAGGGGCTCCGAACAATTTCTTATAATATTTCGAGATGTACAACTTCAGGTTATCCTGTCCAATGATTGTACCCTCATCTTGCTCAAGTTGGTAAAATTTTTATTTCTATGTTTACCGTTAGCAATCAGATGGAAAAATTGTGTGTTATCGTCCCCTTGAAGCACCTGGCGCACTTTTGCTCTTAGTGTCCATTTTAACTCCTCTTCTCTGAGTAATAGTTTGAGGTTATGTTCTGCTTCCGCTTTGGATGCCCTTTCATCGTCATCCAACAACGCGAATTCAACCTTGATATCTAGGTGATTTATAGTTTCAATAAGCTTTTTTTCTTTAGCTTATATACACCACTTTCATGTTTCGCCCAACCTCGAAGGAACTCTCTTAGATGCCTAATCTTATTTTGTCACCTGTCAATGTTAGACCTACCCCCCGGGGCTCGCGACCATTCCCGCGCGACCATATCTAAGAACCCTTCTTTCTCGAACCAGGCAACCTCAAACGATAACGTCTCTTTATTTCCCATATGAGTAGCGTCCTCGGAGTCTACAAACAATGGGGTATGATCAGAAATCACCCTCGACAGTTCTCTCACTATTACTTGAGGGAATTTCTGCTCACACTCCACACTCGTCAGTACCCTATCCAATTTCTCAAACGTTGGATTAGGTAAAGTATTGGCCCATGTGAATTTTCTACCCGTCAGCTCTATCTCTCTTAAGTCCAGACTTTCAATAATAGTATTGAACATGAAAGACCATCTGCCATCAAAGTTATCATTATTTTTTCACCCCTTCGCCTGATAATATTGAAGTCACCACCCACTAAGATGGGTAACCTCTCATTCCCACATACTCGAACTAGATCAGCGAGGAAATCCATCTTGAGCTCCGACTGTGTCGCTCCGTAAACAGCCATAAGTACCCACTGGAACCCATCCTCCTTAGAACGAACTCTAAAATTGACAGCAAAATCACCCAACACCACGTGTCGAACTTCTAGGGTCTCGCATCTCACCCCAAGTAAGATCCCTCCAGACCTTCCTCTTGGAGGTAAACAATGCCAATCGAAATCAATGCCCCCAGAAAGCGTGCTTAGAAACCGCGAAGTGAAATTATCCCTACCAGTTTCCATTAACGCAATAAAATCGAGTTTATGCTCGATAGTAGCCTCCGCAAGAAATCTCCTTTTAGCTAAGTCACCCAGACCTCTGCTATTCCAAAATATGCCTTTCATCTTTCATCATGAAATTTCTTTGCAGTCTTAAATCTCGCACTACGTCAAACCGCTGGCACGGATACACTTTCCTCTTCCATGAACGCTTTGGCTTGTCCTGTATAGCAACATGGTCCACACAACCAGTCGCTATCAGCGAACATTCATTGAGTGGAGAAGGGGCCCTATACCCCTCCTTACTCATGTCATCTTCCTCCTCTGTAACCAAGGACGAAGGTACCAGATCCTCACACAAGTGTTCCATCGCCCCCAACCCTAGATCATTAATCTCATCATCATCTAAGGGTTTAACTGCCGCTATATTTCGCAGCATCGTCATAGCTCTCTCCGCCTCTAAGTATAAGAGTTTATTAACAGAATTCGCAATTTCTTTACCATTGTTACCTAACGACACTCCTAGGTTATTGGCCTTAGATAAAATATCATCATCCGAAAAATGAAGAATAGAACAAGATGTATTAACAACCATACCTGTCGATGTCACGAAGCTTCGCCGCCCACATGGCACGGCATGCGATCAAGCCATTCGCGTCTGGCTGGTCCTGGATGTGGCGACTGATCCGCCTATTCCCGAACATGGGGTCAGGGATGCCCCCGAACTCTACCACTTCCGCAGTGGAGCGCCCTACCGGCGAGGAGCCACCTGCCCCTCGTCCAGCTGGGCTATCTGGGACGCCTCCGGTCCCTGATACCACCAGTTCTGATGTGCCACTGTTAAACTCTTGGTAGGCCGGCGCGTTCGTGGAAACCGGCCGACCACCTGTCACCGGTCCCCCGCCGCTGGATACCTGAGAGGAGCAACCTGCCGCGACGCGCTGTGTCGGGGGGGGCACCTGCTCGCCGACTGACCGGGCTAGACGACCGCGTCTCAGAGGTCCCATGCTGGGCGCACCTAGCCTCGCACCGCCCGTCGAAGACCTGATCAGAGCGGGCAGCACACACCGTGCCGTGGTCCTGCTTGGCACCAGCCGCAGCCCCCGAGCCGCACTCCTATGTCGCGAGCGCCCCCATGGGCTTCGCCGCAGCCATAGTGCCTCGTGCCTGCATGTCTTCTGCCGCAGCCACCAAGCCGCACTCCTGCCGGTGTCACGATCGCCGCCTTCAGCAGCCCGACAGCCGCCGGTTGGAACCCGCCAAAAACATCCGCATCAACTGTACTAGGAGACCCCGTGTGGGCAGCAACACCCTCCGGTATAGTAGCCTCCCCAGCCGACCTGGACTCTAGAAAAAATGGAGAGTGACCCAACACCTCTCCAGGCGAGGACCCCTCCCGCATCGACATGGGTGACACGGGTGGTGAAAGCGAGGGTAGTTCATGCTCCTCCAGATCATCCAATTCCACCCTAGAACTCCACAGTTTACTCAGAGCCGAAGATGATCCAAAAGAATCAAACCGCAACTGATTCGTGGAAGAGGTACCATTAGATTGCTCACAAGACTTATCTGACTCCGCCGTTTTAGTCACCGGCGCTACCCCCCTATCCATCCCAGGGTCCGTATGATTTTCTTTCTGAAGATGTCCATCTCCGTCATGACCCTCATTAGTGTCCACATCAACCTGTCTGGCCAAATCAAGGAACTCAGCGTTCTCCTCGATCTCAATATCAATCAGATAGCTGGTGCCATCATAGGTCCACCTAACAGACTCTGGAATATTCTCAATGCTAATGACGCTAACAAACAAGCGAGCAACTCCATTAGAGCGAGTAAAAGGCATATCCACCTTCTCAGTCTTACCAATTAAAGAGCTGAGACTCCAAGTGGCCTTTACGTCATCAAGTGCCACCTGAGGTACTCCCATGAACTGAACCCAAAGCTGCGCTAGTGGAGTGCCCTCCGGTTCCTTCCGTGTCCATGGTTCAAACTCCAGCACACATGAACTGTTTGGCACCTTGCTCATCCCAAAAGTCAGGAGACGGCCCAGATCCTCCTTTGATGGAAAATCCACCCGGAACGTGTGATCCTCGAGATTTACCGGGTTCCAGTGGAAATTGGAAGGTACCAGCTCACGCAAATGCTACACTACCTGCTCAGTAGTCATGCTCCCGCGGGTGACACGTACGATCCCAGTCCGGGAACTCTGCGGAACAGGTGCATGCGAAGAAGCACGCGGTGACTCAAAAAACATCAACTCCGGGCAGCAAACACCATATATCGTCACCATTGGTTTAGGCCCTAAGAGAAACGGGCACTCCCCATTACCATGTCTCGTTTGCTGGCATACGTCACAGAGTTCAACCGTGCATTCAGCTGCAAAATGTCTCGGCCCACCGCACCGGTAACAAGACATCTTTTCTTTTACGAGCCCATTTAGTCAGCTTCTCCCCATCGGATTTGTCAGAAGCTTTGTCTGGCGCATTGTCCCGGCCCACTCCCGGCTTTGCCTTAGGCACTTTTACCTCGGTGAGAGCTTTGACGACCTCCGCCGCCTTCCCAATGAGGACCGGAGCAGCTTCCCCTACGCCCGCAGCGAGTGCTGCCGGAGCCGTCTGTGGCACCACCTCCTCGACGGGTCGGCCTGCATCATCCAGCGTAGGTATAGGAGGAGGAGGCCGTCTGCCTCTACCCGGTCCACCCTGGTAAGGGCGGTGCCGAGTCCGGTTTCTATGAATCGAACCCGCCGCTCCCTGGACGAAAGGACCGGGGGTCCGTTGTACCCCAAACCACCTCCATCCATCCGACCACCGCCGGTAGACGAGGAACCAAGGTGAACACCCTCGCCATAGACATCATATCCGTCATCGCCCCATTGACCTTTAGCAGGCCGCTTGTCTGGCAACGCTGCAACGCCGCACCCACCGGCCCAAGCACCGCGACATTGAGCCGGAGCATGGCCTCCATCATTTTGGCCTGTGCCTCGACCAAACACCGGTGCATGACCACCATCATTCTGCCCCACACGTCGCACCACTTGTGGCGGCAGGCCCTGCTGATGCTGCTGCAGATCGGCCCTCGTGATGGGAGGGGTCGGACGGCCCGGAATGTTCCCTCGACCTGCCATCGCCGTCGAAGCTCCTGGCGCAACCGTCGCTGTCGGAGGAGCTCGAACCCTGGCCGCCTTTCCCACTGCAATCGAAGGAAACCCAGGTCGTGCAAATTGTCTACGTACCCTAGGTACATCCGACAATGCACATCGACCAGACTCTTTGTCGATGGACCGAGAGACAACATCGACCGGGACTGTTGATTGGGACACATACCCAATCAACACACAACTCATGGACGTGTCCCTCGGCTCAGGCCCACCTAAGCCCAATAAGTGATTGAAACGCTCTATGTGTTGATTGCGGATCGCGACCTCCGTCGCCGGCGCCGGCACCTGAGCCGTCGTATCCCTTCTCTTCTTCCTCCGTTGGACCACCTTCCATGTGGAATCGGACATAAAATCCGCGAGTGTGAGTTTGGGTAAACTGACCTTCGGTATCGGTCCTCGCCATGACTTGATTGCATGTGGTGCTGTGCGTCGATGAACCAGCCGCCTGGCCACCTCCACGGCCTCTGATTCCTTCAGCCCATCCCTTCCTGGATCGTCACTTGGAACGTAATCCTTGACAATACCTGCAAGCACGTCATCAGAAAGATCTACCTGCAAAGCATCACAAATGATGTCCGAAGGCGTAGGCGATCCCGTTTCCGGCCGATCTCCGGCGAGTTTGTCCTCCTCCTCCGAGTCCTCGCCTCCCTCTCCCTCTGCCAGTTCCCAGAACCGGCCACCCACCCGCTGGTGGTGACCTGACCCCGTCCGTTGGTAGGAGCCGCCCGCCCGCCCGAGTCGCCCGCGAGACGATCGAGAGGCCTTCGTGCCATGGCTCAATGAAAACACAAGCCACCGCCATCCCCTTACAGATTCGATGATTATGAGATCTGTTTATAGCTTCAGGTGTTTGGGGGAGAGGGGGGTGTAGTTTCCGTTCTCTAACTCGATGTTATTTGATCTTGACGAGCTCATTGGAGAGGCAACAAGGAAAGAAACACCATGGCATGACAGACACCCCAAGCTTCAATTCGAAGTCCTTTTTGATAATGTTATGATATATTGTGCATCCATTACAAAGCAATATGAGATATGACTACCCTATAGTCATAGATCCGGCTCAGTCGCAAGTACATATGAGAATGCCTTAGTCGTTGAGTCATGGATTCGATAAAGATGGGCTACTTAAACCCGAGCTTGCCAAACGCGTAACCAAACACTTTCATATACCTTAGTTTACATTGTCTTTGTAATATATACTAAGAGCATCTTCAACAGACACTCAAAAAAGACCTCTAGTGCTAAAAAACAGGATTTTTGTGCGCTAGAGACAAAAAACAATGCTCCAACAGAGGCTGTAAAATAGAGCACGCACAAAAAACGTCAGCGCGCGTTGCAAATGTTGGCCGCGGTGGCTTGCTGGCTGCATATTTGGGGTGTCGGATTGTGCGCGCTGGCTGCTGCGGGTGAGGCCACTGGATTGGGCGTCATATTTTTTAGCGCCTGTTGAAGCAAACACTCTCCAACACGCTAAAAAACACTATTTCAACGCTGTATAGATTTTTTTAACGCGCCGAGCTAGCACGCGTCTATTGGAGATGCTCTAAAGGCTCCTTTGATTTAAAGAAATTATATATAATTTTTGGAGGGTTAGAATCCTTAGATATTTTGCTATGTTTGTCGTTTGATTTCCACGATTGAATCCTATAGAATTTTTTTCCTATGAAATTAAGCGTGCTAGTACATTTCATTGGAAATCTAACATCCATTCCAACCTTTTTTTCAATTTCTTTATTTTTTTCATGGCATCAAACACTATGTATTAATCCTATAGAATTCAAGTGTGCATGACACTCTCAAATCCTGTATTTTCCATATTCTTGCGTCTTAAAAATCTTGCAAATCAAAGAGGGCCTAAAAAATTGTTGGCACGCATGTTTTTGTTATCAAGATTGGACTATATTTTATTCTCGTGATAACAGCGCCATTTGTTCGCAGGCTGTGCTCCACGTTTGCAAATTTGTTGAGCGATCGACAATGGCGCCATCTCGTGAACGATTCCCCTGGCAGTAAAATACTGCTAGCCTGGACGAATAGGGAATGGTGGAGCCGTGATGCGGTCGGGATGAACGAATGAATTCCCAGTTTACCCTCCACCTCTGCGCGCAGACCGCAGAGGGGGAGGGAGTGAGGGAATGGTGGCCGCCTCGGGCGCGGAGCCGCCAGCCACCCATGGGTGTAAAAAGATGGAAAAGATGATGGATGGTGGTAAACAAAGCAGACAGCAGAGCACAAGAGAGCACCGAGGCCAGAGAGAGAGAGGAGGACTACTCTTCTCGCGGGCGCACACAGTGTGAAGTGGAGAGAGGCGAGGCAGGCAGGCAGCTAGCGGACAAAGGCGATCTCGTCGTCTACCCGAGGCCGAGGAGCCAGGGCCAGCCAGCCAGCCAGCCAGCGCGGGCTCTGACAGCCGGGGCCCTCCAGCGCGCGGCGCGACGTCACGGCGCGATGGCCGCCCTCGCGCTGGCGGCGCGGAGGAGGATGGGGGGAGGCGGCGCTCCGGCGGTGAGGAGGGGAGGCGGCGGCGGTCTCCGCGCGAAGCAGGCCGGCCGGGTCGGCTGCCGCGGCGCCTAAGACGCCGTTCATTCACGCTGCTGCTGCCGCTGCCATCTCTCGCGCTCGCTCGCTCACCCACCTCCTTCTTGCTTCTCTCCTCTCGTCCTCGCGCCGGCGGCGGCGGCGGGCGTCTGCAGCCAGCGTGCTAGGGTTTTCGTTCCTGTCCGTCCTCTACAAGGTGCCGTCTGACTGACTGACTCTTGGCTCGTGCCGCGCGGATGGCGGTCGGGGAGGCGCTGCGGCGGCTCTGCGAGGAGATCGGCTGGTCCTACGCCGTCTTCTGGAAGGCCATCGGCGCCGCCGACCCCGTGTAAGCCACCTCCTCTGTTTCCTCCTCCGCCTGCATCTCAGCATTCTGTGCTGCTTCTTCTGCATAAGCTGCCTTGGCAGTCTCGGGATTTCGTGTGCTGGTTCCACACTGGAAGATTCAAGTAGCTACCAGTGCTCCTCATCATCTTGGTAACAATGGAGTGTTTGAGCTCGTAACCGATGGCTTGGCACTTATTAGGAGTGTGTGTGTATTTATCTTGCAGTTTTCGTCCCCTGAACTTGGTTTCCTATTGTACTTGCAGCTTCAGGAATTCGGTCTCTCTTCTTAGCGGTTTTCTTACCTGCATTTTCCACCTTTGCAGGCATTTGGTGTGGGAGGACGGCTACTGCGGCCACACTCCATGCCCCGCCGGATCTGAGGCTTCTCAAGCTCGGGCCACTGAGCTCGGGTGTTCTGCTGCTGTTGACAGCATTTGCTCACTCGTTAGGAAGGACATGGCCGAGCAGGTTCACGTCGTGGGAGAAGGGTAAGCAAGCATAACGACGGCATGTTTCTTTTCTTCCTCCTTGTTTTTTCCATGTTTTGGTCAGATGCAGTTTCATGGTTCCTCCACCATTTTTCATTGGTTGATGCAAATGGGACAAGTGCATTCCTCTGGGTTGTTGGTTGCCCTTTCGATTAATGGCTGCTGCGATTGTGATTTTCAGGACCGTCGGCCGTGTTGCCTTCACTGGCAGTCATCAATGGATCATCCATGGTACTGCGGATGATCACGGGCTCTCATCCGAGGTAGTACTTGCTTTCTTCTCAAATGGTACAAGTGCTAGCCGATTTCCGTTTTCTCTGGTTCAATTTTGCTGGGCCACCATTTAAAGCATCGGGTCAGGGAATTTATATCCATGTAATAAGTCTTGTGTGTGTGGGTGGTGGTGGTGGGGGGGGACCTTCTGCTCGAGCTTTTGGGATTCAGTGGCCTGCTTTGGTTTTGGACTAGCATCATGCTGGAAAATAAGTGACACTGGGATACGCTAGTTGTAAATGAACATTTTTACATGTGTCTGTTACATGCAAAAGAATACATGTGAATGTACTTTGATTTGTCTTGAGTGCACCTTAATGCTAATATTAGCATGTAGATCTCTTTGTTATCTTTGTTATACTTGTATTTTTGTTGTTTGATTGTTTTGTTTTGGTGATCTTACTCTAGTCTCACCATGATAGGTTGCTTCTGAGATGCATTATCAGTTCAGAGCTGGCATTAAGGTGAGTGGAATTGAACATTGTGAATGGTAAATTATTTGACCCTTGCGTGCTTCTGGAACTCAATAAAGTTTCTTGTTCTGCAGACTATTGCGATTATTCCTGTGCTACCTCGCGGTGTGCTACAATTAGGCTCTACTGGTGTGGTATGATATCCAAAATTCAAATGCATGTTATAAGTGTAGAGAGATCGTGTTCCCTATATCGTATTATAGGATAAATGCTCAGTTTGTCTGAAGTTTTTAACTGTTTCAAGTTAGCTGTGTGTACTAACATCAGTATATTATGCTGTTTGACTATGTTCCAATATCTCATATCTAGATAACAATCACAATATATTGTACTCCTGCGCTGGATAGTATTGGAATTTTAAATAACAATGATGCGTGGAATTTTGTACTTGCCATCAGAATGCAAACTCATGGCAAGAACATACCTCTATGTTCTTCAGTGGTGTAATCAGAATGATTTCTGTACTCAATGGAATATCTAGAAATGTTGGCATCTAATCAATTTTTCCAATATAGTGCATGCCTTTTATGATGGTTTGGTTTCATCATGGTATCTCAATTCATCACTTTGGCTTTGCTAGAATTTGTATTCTCCATATTTTTTAGTTAATAACCTATCATTTCTTGATTCGGCAGGTTATGGAGAACACAAGTTTTGTGATGCATGCAAAGAAATTGTGCTCTCAGCTCAACCAGCGATCAAGTATGGCTGTATCTGCTTCAGTAAAAAGTACTTCGAATCAGTCGCGTTCTCTACATGGTGCCTCAAACATCCAAGCTGCAGACAATTCCTTCAGTCAATTCCCAGTGATACGTGAACAGTACAGACGTGCTGATAGCGCAACCGCGTCAAGTAGCAAATCACTAAATGCATCTTTGTTTGAGGCTGCACAACAGAATTGTCTAACTGCTAGAGAGCATATTGTCTATGCCAAGCCTAACGATATGTTTGTACAACAAGCGTCTTATTGTGACAGTCGACTTGGAAGTAATACACAGAGTGCTGCAATAAGCTCTGATTTGATCCCATCGAGCTTGGCATCAGTGGAGCAACAACAAATGCTGATGAACACCATTGGGCAGTTAGAATTTGGTAGCGGTACAGATTTGGCAAGGAGTGCACTGCTAAAATCACTTTTATACCGAAATCCTTTTATGCATGAAACTAGTGACATGAAGCTATCACATGGAAGAGTTGGCCTATCCCATGGGACTACTGGTCATGGGAGTTATGGTTTCCTCCCTGAAAGTGCCGGAGTACTCAGCACTACCTTATGTACATCAAGTCAAGTATCAGAACAAGGAAGCCATTCCAGTTCAGGAATGTTACGGCAGAAGCAACCTCCAGTTTCTTGTAATGTTCCCCAATCTTCTGAATTCACCATGAAAATGGTGCGCCAAGAGAGAAGGTCATCTGAAGGTGCTCTACCTGTATCTTCTCAATCTGATGTTCAGGTTTCTAATTGCTTGAATGGCATTTCCCAAGAGAATCTATTGAGTAGGTCAGGTCATATGCAGAAAGATCAAAATGCCACTAGAGCAAATGATCCACATGCTGCTGTGAGCACACAAGGTGTGAAGAATGTGGATGGTTGCATGCTGCCAGCTATGCCCAGTGAGACAGCTCACTCATTGCTTTTGCAGCCAACATGGGATAATGACTTGTTTGATATATTTGGTTCTGAATTTCATCAGTTGGGTCATAATGTGGATGCTAATTTGGTGTCCTCCTGTGATGCAAAATCTCATAGTTCAAACAGAGATGCAACTGAACCCTCGATTTGTCTTGATTCTTCACTCTTCAGTTCACTAGACAATGACTTTCCCTGTTCTGGGATCTTCTCACTAACTGATACTGATCAATTACTGGATGCTGTCATCTCAAATGTCAACCCCAGCAGTAAGCAGAGTTCTGATGACAATGCTTCTTGCAAGACTGCATTGACTGACATTCCAAACATTTCTCATTTTGGTTTGGAAGAGTTAAAGCAATGTGACTCCTCTGGCGTTCCTTCAACGGTAATCAAGAATGAGTCCACACAGATTGTTAAACAACCATACTACTTCGATAAGACTGAAGATGGTTGTCTTTCCCAAAATAATGGAGCACAGAAATCTCAGATACGTCTTTGGATTGAGAATGGTCAGAACATGAAATGTGAAAGTGCATCAGCTTCTAACAGCAAAGGTCTTGATGCACCAAGCAAGTCAAATCGAAAGAGATCTCGACCTGGAGAGAGTTCCAAGGCACGGCCAAAGGACCGGCAACTGATACAGGATCGTATAAAGGAGCTCCGAGAAATGGTGCCTAATGGGGCTAAGGTATCCTCTTGTAGACTTGCTGATTTTAAATATCCATTATGACCATTTGTACTTTGAGTTGCACATGTGAACTCCGGAGCAGTTGCAGTGTTGTCATATCAATGTTATCTCATTTGTGTCAGCAGTGTAGCATTGATGCTTTGTTGGAGAAGACAGTTAAGCACATGCTCTTCTTGCAAAGCGTTACAAAGCATGCAGATAAGCTCAAGGATTCTACTGAATCTAAGGTATGCACATGCCTTAAGTTTTATTGATATATGTTTTATTGTTGGGTTATATAGAAAGAAAGCTGGTTTGTTGTGCTTGAGCTGCACAGTTTGTAACTCTCATTAGGTTGAAAGATGTCCTTATGTTTGGAGTATTCATACAGATACTTGGCAGTGAGAACGGTCCTGTATGGAAAGATTACTTTGAAGGTGGTGCAACCTGGGCCTTTGATGTTGGCTCTCAGTCTATGACATGTCCAATCATTGTTGAGGATCTTGACAGACCACGTCAGATGCTTGTGGAGGTAATGGTTCATGATGCTGCTGTTGCATTTTTTTGTTTGCAGTCTCATTGTTTACCAACAAACGCATGTAGTTGTGGTTTAGATGTGTTGACACGGGGTTTCCTGCAGATGATTTGCGAGGATAGAGGCATCTTCTTGGAGATAGCTGATTTCATCAAGGGACTTGGGTTGACCATCCTGAGGGGTGTCATGGAAGCACGTAAAAGTAAAATCTGGGCACGCTTTACTGTTGAGGTAATATATTTAAATTTTGAATCCCTAAAAAAATATACTCCCTCCGATCCAAATTAATTGATGCAGCTCTAGTACAACTTTAGTACAAAGTTATACTAAAGTTGCGTCAGTTAATTTGGGTCGGAGTGAGTATTTAAATTTTGAAAAAGACCATCACATCATTAGAGCTATGGAATGCTGCTGCTGATTTTTTTTATGACACCTGTTGAATAGATTTCTATCGCTTTAAATCCCTGGTTACGTTTTTATGCTTTGCTGGTTGCAGTCGAGGAAGAACACTGATTGTGTATGTTGAATTGGTCATACAGGCAAACAGGGACGTAACCAGAATGGAAATCTTTCTCTCGCTTGTACGGTTGTTGGAACCCAATTGTGATGGCAGCGGAGCAGGAGAGAATCCCGGCAACAGCGTTAACATGCCTCTCGGTTTGGTTTGCCAACCTGTCATCCCGGCAACAGGTGGTATCCAGTGAGAAGTAGAGAGAACCCTCAGCCTCAGGCCAATCAACATTTAAGTGCTAAGAGCAGCAGTTCAGCGTGGGACCAGAGTTAAACACTTGAGATTCTGCATCTGCGCACTTTTGCCATGACTAGCATTGCCAGTTTGCCAACGCGCCACTTGCTTTCCAGTGGCGCCTTGCTGCGCAAATGTGCACCTTCATTTCCCTCGAGTCGCAGAAAGTCTTTAACATGGGATGCATCGAAGACGGGAACATCGATCCAGCTAATGATCAATTAGGCAGTGCTATTGCTTGTACAATCTTAGTTTTGTTTGTTACTTTTGGCGTACATTAGTGGATTTTGTACCGGATGGAGATTCCTTAGTTGATTTGTGTAGCGTTGATAACTGGAAAGCCAGCCCTTTGTAAGTCTCTTCAAACTAGAAATAGAACTGTTAGCATGTGATCCAGTGGTTCCTTGCAGTGACCTGGGTGAAGCTACATTTTGCTGTGTGATCATATTTCTGTGACACTAAAAATGTTTGTTGCCTATCAGCATTTTGGGGGGTTGATGTGCTGTTCAGCAATTTTGCAATGACCTCTCTATCAACCAAGACTTGATATGATTGTTCCTTTGATTACCCCTGCCATCATCTTCTCTTGTTCATGACCAAGAAGGTATCACCTGCATTATCTTGCACTCCCTCTGTTCGGGAATGGCATCGCTTATACATACTTCATCGCCGTAGCGACTGGCATGAGCCTCGTGGAGAAGCAATCGCTAATCCACGGGGCTCATACTTCAGCGCTGCAGCGCTTGGTACTCAAGAGTACCAAGTGACGCTGTTTTAGTATTTTGTTCTCTTTGGAGCAGATCTTTCCTTTTTTCGTGCAAGAAATGAACTGTTTTCTGTAGAAGAGAAAAAAAATCACATGAACATGGTACAAAAATAAGTTCTGGTTGCTAAAGGTAACAAGATAAGCCATCTCTTCTCATCTTTCATCCATGGAACTGGAACCAAGTAGTGAAGAAAAGTACTATAATAACTACATTACATTACAGTATCCAAAAACAATACTCAAATCACCGATAAACCAACTATACTGCATACACTTCCAAGATCCCAATTCCAATGTTTTACATATATACCCCTTCACGTATGGTATACCCCCCATCCCCCTATTTTGCCCTATAAAATCTTGTAACTGGAAATGTCTGGGTTTTAACTACCTTAGCTAACCTATAGTAACTATATACAGTGTCCCCATGTTTACATAATTACACCCCAATGCCCTAGAGGTTTAGGATTAATGGCAGCCTAACCATGCCTAGGCTTTTACCCTTTTATTTCTATACAAGCCCTAGATTGATTGATTGATTAATCGTTTTTTTTTTTGGATTTGTTGAATGGATTGCGCTATGTAATAGTGGTATTTCATACTAGGCCACGAAGTCTCTCATGAGCTGAGCCGCGAAGGACTTGGTGGTCTGCATGTTCATGTCGTAGCCGGCGGCGCCGCTGCCGCTGCTGTCGGCGCCGTTGCTGCTGCCGCCGCCCATGAGGAACGCCGTCTGGTCGCCGGTGCCGTGGGGGAGGCCGAGCGTGAGCGAGACGCCGCCGTGCTGCCCGGCGAACGCGAACGACTGGTCGGCGCCGAACTGCCCGTACGGCCCCGGCGCGAACAGAGAGTAGCCGCCGCCGGCCCCGTCGTCGTCCTGTTGGTGATGGTGGTGGTCCCTCGCGCCCGCCGTGCCGCCGCTCTCCATGAACTTCATGAGCAGCTCCCGGTGGCTCACCTCGTCGTGCTGCTGCCTCGCGGCCGCGGCGGCGGCCGCCGCGGCCGCCTGCGCGTGGTGCAACGCGCCGAAGTCGAACGCCGCCGGCGGTTGGTGCTCGAGGTCGGCCGCCCTCGCCTTCTTGAAGCCGCGCCGCAGCCCGCCGTCCTCATCCTCCTCGTCGTAGAAACCCGCGTGCGCCTGGTGGTCTCCGGCGAGCCCGAGCATGGAAGCCTGGACGGCGCCGCCGCCCTCCGACGTCCCGGATCCCGCCGCCGCTCTGGCCATGGACCTCGGAGTGCCGTCGTCCACGCTGTCCGCGTTCTTTCCTCCGGCGGGGCCGGACCCGGACGGCCTGCCCTTGTCGTCGCCGCCGTCCTGCTGCTGCTGCTGATGCTCCTTTGTCTCCTCCAGGTACATCTCCTCCACCATCGGCTTCCACAGCCTCACCCTAGCGTTGATGAACCAGTTCGACACCTGATATTTGTTTTACAAAAGAAAAACTCTCACGGATCAAACCAAGCCGCGGTAACAGTAAAAATCAACGGCATGTGTTTGCAACTGGATCAGATTGAAGAAGGATGGTTGAGATTTTTTGTACCTGGCTCCTGGTGAGGCCGGTCTGCTTGGCGAGCATGATCTTGTCCGAATCCTTAGGGTATCTGCATGACGAGAGGGCGATCCGATCAACCAATAGGAGCGCGACACGAGGGCGCTGCGCACGTACGTACCCGCCTGTTTCGGGCGTGCACGTACGTACGCACGTAAGAATGGAGGCGCCATGCGTGCATGTTTGCATGCAAAACGCATCATGATGCTTGATGCATTGTGTGAGTCGTATCTCGTACTATGTCTCTATCTCCCTCATGTAAATGCAAGTACAGCATCATCATTTCTCACTCTCTCTTTACCACGTCAGTCACACAGAGAGAGCGAGAGAGAGATGCATGATTAATTAAGTCAATTATCGTTGGAGTTCACCTATACCTAGCTAGGTTGCACGATGCATGAGGCAAAACCATATAGTAATACCAAACAATCCAAGCCATGTAATGCATGCATGGCAACCCAAAGATGGCGGTAAGAGCAGGGTGTGAAGAACAGGAACTTACGGGTGGAGGAAGTGCTCGAAGAGCCATGCACGGAGGATGGAGACGGAGCGCTCGGGGAGCCCCCGCTGCGGGCGCCACGCGCTGCTCTGCATCATGCCCAGCTGCTGCAGCGCGCGCTGCTGTCGGAGCTGGTGGTCGATGTACCGGAGCCGGGACCCGACGCCGCGGCCCCCGCCGAGCCCCCCGCCGAGCCCGTCGGCGTCGCAGTCCTCGCCCAGGGCGCGGCTGGCAGCGCGCACCTGGGAGGCAATGGCGTCGCGGAGGCAGCGGAACTGCCGCGAGATGGTGCGCAGCGCCAGCGCCGTGTACGTCCGCGCCGACCCGGCGCCGGCCACCGCCTCGAACGACGACGACACCGACGCCATCTGCTGGTGGTACTGCCGGTACCGCTGTTCCACCTGATCATGACACGCCATCGCCCAGCCGCATTAGATCCCAGTTCAGAGATTAGCTCGTGAATTAATTAGCTATCAGTGGATTGATTACTGGTACTAGCGTTAACCACCACAACCACCCTAAACTTTGGCGTTGTGTTTATCATAAACACGATTAATTGTCTCGTTATCAGATCGAGCTGATCGCGTGGTAGATGACAAAGAACCAAGTGGATTTTAATTAGCAAAAGCATGCTTCACTGCATTTCGTATTTATATTTGGAGAAAACACAAATTAATAAAGCTCCCAAAAAAATTCCACAAGAAGAAAAACTCAAAGCATGAGGGAAAGCCGGGCTGCCAAACTGGCTTTGCTGGCTTGTGAAGAAGCTAGCACCAGCTCGGACAAGCAGGGCTATCTACCTTCTGTACTGATAGCATATACTCCCTCCATTTCTAAATATATATTTTTTAAGAATTTTCATACTACATACGAATGTATATAGACATACTTTAGAGTGTAGATTCACTCATTTTGTTTCGTATGTAGTCCTTTTGTGGAATCTTCTAAAAGACTTATATTTAAAAACGGAAGAAGTACTATATACTAATGGTATTAATTAAGCTATTGAGAGAATACAAAAAGAGACACATATTTGATCAGGCAACAAAGTTAAAGATGGCTTATTGTACTGGCCTCAACAAACAACAACATGAAAGAATTGTAATTTATAGGTGTATGAGTGCTTTTTCCTATCTCAAAATATTTGTTAATAATATCACCAAGATATATACGTAGCCACTTGCTAGCTAGCTTGTTTCTTTCTTCTCTAGAAGAAAATAGAAGAGTATAGCCACTTGTTGGTTTTAAAAACTAGACATGTCACTGCTATAATCCCTATCACACATAATTTCCGTTTACTTACCACCACAGCTGGTTTTCTAAATTAACAATAGTTGCCCGCAAAAAAAAATTGTTGCTGTAATTCTGCTTTCTAAAAGACAATACTGGTCAGTGTTTATCAGTAAAAAATTTGAAGAGAATATATAGTTGGTGCAAGCTGACAAAACAGGTGCAATTGAGAAAAAGGAAAAAGGGAGGAGGAATATCCAGCAAATCAAAGGCCTGCTTGGCTACCCCAACAACTGTGTGCCACTCACTTCAGAAAAAGAAGCAACAAAACAAACATAGCTGAAAAGCAAATGACCCATATCCTTTCAATAAAACTTTCTAAAATTATAGAGGCAAGGAAATATCAGACACATCATCAATCTAACACTGCTTTATTCAGGGAGCAATGTTGGAAAAAAATAACAACTCCTAAGGCGTAATTGGAAATGTTGTCTAGAAAAACCAAGAGATTGATTAATTCTCTATGAAATCACTGTAAAAAATACACTTTTTAACATTAAAAGTTAGAATCAAAAGTACTACGTAGTAATTCTTTAAAGTGCACATAGGTTAATTACTGACCTCGTCAAGCATGTTAACCAGCTTGCCTTTCTTCATCTGCAGCTCCTGCCGCTCCGCCGTCGACATCTCGGGCGCAGGCGCGCCTTCCTTGGCCCCGCTGGCGCCGTCCTCCCCGCCGCCGCCGGAAAGGCCTTCGGAATCCTCCTTCTTCTTGACCAAGGCGGCGCTCTTCGCCTTGGCATCCACGTCGTCCACGCCCTTGCTCACGCTCACCACCTCGTCGAGCAGCTCCTGCGCAGCCCTGAGGTACTTGGAATTCATCACCACCTGCCCCTGCGACGCCGCCGCCGTCGCCCCAAGCTGGTACCTCCCTTCGTCACCGGCGATGGAGGCCACCGTGACCGGCGGCGTCTCGCGGGACGACAGGCTGAGTACGGCACTCACGCCGTGAGCCTGCTGCGTCGGTGGCGACATGACGTCGGCGATGCCGGTTGTGGCCGGGGTCCACAGGTTGTAGCCCGAGGTGGGTGCTTGAAGAGGGATGCCGACGAAGTGCTGCCCCGGCGGTGGCGACGCCTGGTGGCCGCCGTAGGAGGACGGGGTCATGGAGCTCACAGACGAGTTGAGGAGCATCATGTTGGCCCCGGAGGGCGCGGCGTCCCCGTAGCCGCCGGTTCCGTAGCTCGGGTTCATGAGGTACAGTGTTTGCAGGCCGTCGCTGCCGGCCTGGTGGATGTCCGTGCCGGCGCCGCTGTGGTAATACGCTGCCATCGCGATCGCTGGCACCTATGTAGATCGATCGATGGCAATATCTTGGCTATGTACGTACGTATGTATGTGCACTTGTGCACCAGCTGAAATTCTCCTTAGTATAAATCTCTCTTTCTCTCTCTTCAATTATCTTCTTCCGTAGAGCTTGTCGCGGCTTAATTTGACCTGCCAAAACATGAAGTGCCAAGAACTTAAGGACATACTCTTAAAACCAGACGGAAAAAAAAACAGGGCAGCGATTTAAAATTTTCGGACGATCTGTCATGCAAAATAAAAGGAAATTGGATCCATGGCTGCCATGCGGATAGAGGAAAGAGAGAGGGGGAGGGGGAGAGGGAGAGGGAGGAAGGAGAAGTAAGCTGCATGACATGACATGACATGGCATGTATGCATGGAAGAACTCCAATACTCTAGCTATCTTAAGCTCAAAAGCTCTGGAAGAAGAGAGGATGAGAGAGATGTTTGCGTGTGCGTGGAATAGGCATCAGTATCAGCAAAATATAAAAAAATAAGGAAAAAGAGAAGGTACCCATCTTCATCAAGTGATTTAACAAAGAAACCTGATGCATGCAGATGTCAACGCAACCGGCACACATCACGAGCTTACCTCAAGAATCGATACAGCTCTGCCTGCATGCACACGTGCTAGCTAGCCGTGTCCATAGCTAGCTTGCATATAACAAACCCCTCCCTCCGTCTCTCTCTCTAGAAGAGCATGAGAGGTGAAGATCCTAGAGAGAGGCGGGAGGAGATTGAGAGGAAAGAGGAACAAGAAGGGGAAGGAGGAGGAGGGTATCTCAGGACCATGAGATCACTCATGTCAGTGCTTAAGTACCTGCTGCGAGCTCCTTTCCCTTTTGCTCTCTACAGAGAAGACACCGGACTATATATCTTTCCTCCCAAGATCTCCTCCAGCTGAAAGGGAAAAGCAGAGATGGATGGATGGATGGATAGATAGAGAGAAAGACCGATTGGTTAAGTCTTTAAGAGAGAGAAAGAGAAATGAGAGGGGCCAGGCAGTGGAGGAGGGAGGGACACCCACCTCCCACTCCCATTATCCTCACACCACACCACACCACAGCCCCCACGCACAGCTTTCCCCCCACCACTCTCCCTTTTTATTTTCTTTCTCTACATCTCCTCTCTAGCTACCTACAAGATCTTCTCCCTCTCTCTACCTTGATTTCTCTCTCATCAAGAGATAGCTAGCTAGCATGCATTCTAGGTGTGGAACTCATCTGTACCATCCTGGCCTTGGGTGTCTAGTTTCAGCAAACATGACCCATCACAAAGGATTAGTTTCAGCAAACATGACCCATCACAAAGGACTAGTCTCGTGGTGTGTGTTGTACAAGCACGAGTTATTGAGTTGTACCATCCAATGTTCATGTTAGACTTCTAAATGCACTTTTACCTAATTACCGAGCGTATATTCATGAACAAAATTAAATAGACCCTATACGATATGTGATGGACGTTTTGGCTCCCGAGAGCATTTGCTCCCGGATGAACAGTACCGTTAAAAATATCTTAAAATATTTTCGAAAAATTCTGAATTTTTTGTGGATGTTTGTGTTAGTGTAGCAAACATGCCTGTCAATTTTCATACGAAACCGAGCAGTAGTATTTCATCGGTGAAAAAACAAATTTGGATGACATTTTGGGGTAACATTTGGTGCTCAAATTTGTTATTTTTTGCATAGGCCACAATGCTTAACCTTTTTGCCTAAAACTTTGCAGGTGATATTTAAATGTGACGACAAATACATAAAAAATTTGTTGGGATTTTTTTGACATTTGAAAAAAAAAAATTCGCATGTAGAGCACGTGCTCCCGGGAGCCGAATTGGATTTGTCTATACGATAGTCGCAACCTTTAGCATTTTGGAATAGCAAATTCGCAATCGATTTTGTGAACCATTGACCCAAGTGTCCATCGCCGTTCTTATTCCTCAAGCCACCGGCACAACCTCCTCAATTTGACCTCACTCCCGTCAATTCCACCACTTTTCATCTTGTTACATCCTCCAGCTCATCATGTCTAGCAGTTATCGTCGCTACCCGATCAGGCCTTCCATCTAAAGTCCCTTCGACCCTGGTGAACCTCTCTAGCAAGGCCCCCTTCAATCAAAGTTGTCACACTACTGGCTTGTACCCCTTCGCTCCTGGTGAACAGTCGACCCTAACTCTTTGCTTCGGCAGTCCCTCCTTCCTCCGCTCCTCCATCATTGTTGCCGTGCCACCACTAGCTTCACCTTGCTACCCTAACCACTCTAATGAGGTCTCATCCCTTGACTCGGTCATCGTTGCCGCATCGTCATGGATTCCTCCTCAAGGTTCAGGGCATTTGATGTTGAAGTTGACTGCCTTTTTCATGAAAGAAAACAACTGCCTAATTCGGGAACCATATTACAATGACATTTGGGCCAACTCAAAGAATTGACATTTTTACTGGAATGTTTTTTCTTAGTTGCAACATAGGCAACCTCGTGTTATCGATCGAGTATTGCGGCACCCTAAGGCATGTATCAACTATTGATTTCCCCTCTTCTTGAAAAAATAGACATGTGCATTTGACATGTCGAATTATCCATGAGTGACTAGTATTAGCGAATGATCAGTCGTATTATCCATGAGTGAGAAAGAAACATATGGAGTGACAAGTATTGGCGAACGAGGAGTACTAGGACCGTGGTCGAACTGATCGGTGGACGGGTGGATAGGGATATGTGGTGTATTATTAGTAGCAAAGAAAGGTGTAGGGCACAGCACAGCTGGGCACAAGAATTGAGGTAGATATGGAGAGAGAAAGAGAGAGGGGGTATATGGAATTATGGATAGCAATTGGTGCGTCTGTGAGTGTGCATGCTCAGGTAGATAGACTGCACACGCTCTGACACAAGCCTGGATGCATGTGTCAGAAGAACTAGGAAATGTCCACGTCCTTGTCTAGGGTCTATCTATCTAGGTCAGGTCTTCTCTCTCTATATATATCATCTTCTTTTCTCTGGCTTTTGGAAGCCGTGTGTGTGTAGGTCAGAATTTTAATTGCATACCGTGTGTGTGTGTGCGTATGCCTTTTGCTTCTCTGTTCCTTTCCATTGCCCTGTCCCATTTCACTCTCACTCTCACTCTCTTGTGTGCATGCATCCAATCTTCCTTGGCATGTGTGACGTGGCATCTTGTTTGCTAGGACATTTGTTTATGTGTATAATGGTCTACTTCACATCTTAATATTCTTCCTCATACATAAGCTAGTTTAGTCATTGCCTTTTTTTTAACCTTGCGTTTTTTAGTCATCATATGCTGGCTTTTGGAGGAAAAGCGACTGAAAGCTCAGGAATCCAAACCAAACTGGCTGCATCTTGGAATTGATTGTTATTCCCGAGGATAGCATATATTCATTATTGTCAAATACAACAAGGGATAACTTCTAAGGTCATTAGGGCAGGTTTCCTTGATGAGTAGGATATTATGGGTTGTGAATAAAATAAGCAGTGTCCAGGCGTAATGAAATTTGAGATTCATACATATGTTTGGGCAAAATAAATCCAAACACAAAAAAACCAACTTACTAATTAATATACACATAATTAACTAACATTTTTAAAATATTGCAAAAACTCATTTACAAAAGAGAGATCTCAAATTACATTTTGATAATTAATTACCAGAAAATATCTCATTTGCACAAACGTTACACATATGATCTAACTTTTATAGCATTATACTTCAAAAAAGAATTTAGAATTTTATGGCACGATGTCTATCAGCATCACATATCCATACAAGTGTGCAAGAACCATCTCGTAATATATTCTTCGATTTCACGAACTTGTTGTAATGGCTAGATGTCGAAATTTCTTTGAAAGGGGGAGGAAAAAAGTGCAAAAGCAACAGAAGTGGAAAGGGGTATATGCTCCATACATCCATGATGAAAATGATAGAATGGACTTTGATATTCTATTTTACTTTGAAATATTACCATAACAAAATGGAGCATAAACCTTACGCTTCTCCTTGTGTGGAATAATTTATGAGACGTCAAATAACTGTGAGTTTATTGTTATGATTGTTGCAAACCTTTCTTTCATGATGACACGTGGGTCTATGGTTATGGTTGCAAATAGACTAGATTAATTAGTGTGTGACCTTTTGCCAATGGATTATGGTTATAAGTTTTTGGAAAAAAATCTTATCGACTAGGCTTCCATGGGTGGTAAGTATATATTTGGCAAGCGATTGTGCTTGTGAAACATCTGCAGGTATGATCCTCCAAGAAGAGTTTTATGATCATGGGTTTTCTGCATGGATGACCATATAAGCTCATTTTTATTCTTACATGGGTGGTAAGTAGTTATTATTTATTTACCATAAAAACGCGCTATAGAAACAAACTTCAGTAGATATGTAAAACTTCCATTTTTGTGTTGTTTGTAGTAGTCGTTAAACTATATATGGCTAAACATCTAGTCGTATGTTCTCCGTCCATTCGATACATATGTAGCTTCTTGGAGCATTTTCTCGCTGTTTCTTAGTATAGCCAGTTATGTTCCATCTAGCTTGTATAAAAAATGACCAAACGAATTACGTATTCACTAATAATGTTACATCTAAGCAAAATGTACATATATACCACACAATATATACTTTTCCTTCTGATTATCACTACGTGCCACATTATTGTATGTCTACTTTATTTGTTTCTTTTGGTTTGTTGAAAGAAGTTAGTGCGCTATGTGATCACCTGCAAGACTAAACATCACACTTTATCGCTTTAATTTGTAGGCATAGTACACCATTTAGATGCTACCAAGCAACACCAGGTAAAGAATTAATGGAGGGAGATGGAAGAATCAAAATGGGGACCCCTATACGCAGTGGCGTACCCAACGGGTGTGCCGGGTGTGCCTACATGTTTTTTCATCATGTAAAAGTTTGCTGATTTTCAAGGCCTGCCCCAAGCTAATTGGAATAGATCTTAATTTTTTCTGAAGCGTGCACACCTTCCATATTATTTATATGTCCGCCACTGCTTATACGCACATAATATATATGGTGCGGGAAAATCGATCGGGTGCGGCATTATCTCTTCATGTGATGCATGGGTACTTATCCTTTTGTAAAACCCATCGTTACACGCTATTCACGCGTCTGGCTTGTTGATATTTATTTGGTCTCGAATTTCAGCCACATAACACCAATCTTGTTCCTTTTTCTGGTCCCAACATAGCAAAACCTTCCACACTATCGTCCTTTGCTAGCAACTTTAATCCACGATGCAGCATTAGTTGATCAATTCCCTTTCTATCGTCGCATGTCTTGCTATGCTAGCTTGTCCGTTCTCTATTGACTTGTAGGTGGTGTCTCTATCGATTTTGTTGGTGTCATAGTTGATAACGCTAAACGTGTTAGATAAACTTTTCTTTTGTGGAAAGTTTATACCCATATTGTAGCATCGCAGAGCCGATTGTCGATTGTTGGTGGCATTAAAAATCCTATTTTAAAAATGCTAACAAGAAAACTACACCATTATATAAAAAGTAGTACACGGCACCAAAATGTGTTTGGTATACATATATTTTTCCAAGGAAAGGAACAATGTGCATATGGTACTATGGTACTGTTGCTGTGGTAATCAAGTCCTGCAGGAAGAAAAGATCTTGTGAGCAGAGCACGCATGGCATGGGGTCGTAACACCGCCACGTCACCCCGAAAAAACCCTCACCTGCCCCGAGCCCCCGAGCGGCTCTCTCCAGCCGACGGTGGGACCAGTTGGAGCATCGGCCCCACTTGTCATCGTAGGCTCTCGCCCACCAAGAAAAGCTTTAGGTGGTGGCCTTCCCCACGTGCCAACTACCGTGACGGATCGGGGCCCACCCAATTACACCATTCACACCGATCCGGCGGGGACAGGTGTCGATCTTTGAGCGGAGGACGAAGAGAGGGAGGGAGTAGAGGCGTTCTGCTACCCCGTGTGGACTGTTGCGCGCGGCACAGAGGATCCTGTGCGGGAAGGAGGAGTAGGGATTCGGTGGGCGTGGGGCCCTGTGCGTGGCGTCCCCGTCTCGTGGGCCATGGTGAGGGGGACGGGTCAAGGGCGCGGCCAATCGGTGCTCGGCAGCTTACGGCCCGCGTCGCCGTCGGTGGTGGCTGCTTTCCCATTGGCTGTTCTGGCCACTCGGGCGAGGAATATGGGCGGGCCCACCGGCGGACGGGACGGATGGAGGAAGGAGACGCCGAGCCGCATGCGTGAACGTTTTCCCTTGCTTTTGCTTCTGTCTAGACTGGAAGTCCCCTTGGGGGCTCGAGAGCAGAGCAGCGGGAGCACTTGCACGAGCGATGTGGCCGTGTGCGACTCCGTGTCGGGTTGATTAGGGCGGGTGGCTTCATGGAGGGGGTGATGTGAGCTTGGCCCGCCGTAGTACGTACTGGGTGGTTCCACTGGGTGGGTGGCACTCTTTCGTTTCCAAGTTACGATTTCTTTTCTTTTTCTTATAAGATTGTCTCCAGCCGTTCGGCCCTCAAGCGCATCTGGCGTAGGCGTTAAGGCGTTTCAATTGGCGGTTTTTTTTGCCTTAGGGGTTCACGTTTTCAGTCACACCATCGAGTTTCGGTCCTAGACACGCATAAAATCCAAAGTTTTCTTTTTCGCTATTAAAAAACGGCGCATCATGTCACAGGTCGGCAATCAAAAAGGCGGGAACCATACACATAGAACTCAAATGACAATCTCTTCATCTCCTGCAGGGGCGGGGAGGTCGGCGTAGGCGTTGGGGTCAGCGTAGGGGTCGACGCAAGCGTTGGGGTTGCAGTGCTTGGCGTTGGCGCGGACGCCGTCGGCGGTGGTGATGTGGTCGCACTCAGCGTCGTCGCCGGTCCTGGCATGAGGTTCAAGATGAGGTTGCGCTCCACCAAGTACCCAACCTTCACCTGCGGGTCCATCGTCTCCGTGTCGCCTCCCATCACGAACGTCGGGTCAGTGTTGTGCTTCTTCGCAGCGACGTTGGTCCTGAGAAGGTCGAGCTTGGCGTCATGCTTCGACATCAACGTCGACCACCTCGCCTCGAACTTCTCCCTCATGGCGGAGTGGCTCTTGGCGTCGGCGATGCATTGTTCGATCAACGCCTGCAGTCGTTCGGCAGCGGAAGCTAAGTCCCTGACCTTCTTCGCCTTCTTGTTGCCATCAGACCGCCCTTCTGCAGCCCCCAAGACAGGTGCGTCCGGGTTGTACACTCCGTCCTTGGCCTTGGCGAGAGCGAGCCGGACCTCTGCTCATTTCTCACACGACTCGATCCTGATGAAGACGTGAAGGAACTTGAAGTCGGTGTCGGTGTTGCTGTCCCGGCGATACATCTCGAACATTCAGACCATCTACACAGACGAAAAACAGACCTCGGCGAAGAGCACGACGAAGAACTGGACCGGCAAGCCATGACCTCCTCCTAAATCCCATGCCGCTTGTTGCACGATAGTTGGATGCTCGCCTAATGGTTGGACATGGCCTTGTCACCGCGCTCCATGTGTATGCCGACGAACTCGGGGTCGACCAACTTGCGCTCGTCGAACGCCGTCTTGACCCTTCTCCAGTACGTATCGGTGTTCTGATTCGCGTCGGTGATCAGGTAGTTGCTAACAGTCTTCCATGATTCGGCGAGACACTCGTCTTCCTTCGCCGTCCACTTGACGCAGGGCTCGGCTGGCTTCCCGTCGCCCGCCCGTTTCTTCTTCCTCCCTTTGCTCCTCATCGGCTCTGGCTCCATGGGTTCTTCCTCCTCCACCTCCTCCTCAAGATCGTCGGGTTCAACGTCGTCCATGTCGTTGCCGATGTGCAGCGTCTCCTCCTGCATGCCGAATCCGGGACACGAAGCTGCGTCGGTCGAGCTGTTGTTGATGATCTCCTCCATCTCGGCTTCAGTGTTGGTGAACTATTGCGTCGAACCCGATGCGAAAATGAGGGGGCCACGACACAGAGCCGTCGCAGACGAACCCGAGTACATCGGTGAGTAGCCGCACTGGGTGTTGTGGCCGGCGGCGAACGCGGAAGCCATGCGCGGTAAGGTAAAACGTTGGGGTTGAAGCCGTCGAGAGCATCACCGTCGACATATTCGGTGATGGCGCGTAGCCCCACACCGGCGACACGACGCTCTGCTGGGTCCCCACATGCCTTGTGGGAACGGGACCGCCCGTTGAGGCGGAAAGATTAGCCGCTCGTTCGCCATGGCCGAGCGAGATGACGCCTCCTGCTTCGTCGCCACATCCCTGGCTTTCTTCATGATGAGCCTGTTCCGCCGATCGCCTGGCACCACCGCCCGACGATCAACGTCGGCCTTCCACTGCGTGTTTGTCAAGCTGGGGGGGGGCTTGGCATCGGCGCCCTCGGCTTCCTCGCCTCTGGTGTTGCTGGTTCGGTGGCTTGGCGAGGGGCACGTAATTCTTCAGCAACATGGCGGGGGAGAAGTGGGAGCTATTGGCGAGAATGGAGGGGGGAGATGTGGATGACGGGGAGGGAAAGGGAGGGAAAAGGGAAAAAACGGCGGGAAACTCGATCGGTATCGCCGACAATACAGCCCCACGCACCTTTTCGCTTCAGTGGGTGCCCCTAGGCGCCCCCAACACGCTGGGTTCGGCTTGGGTCCACTGGCGCCAATTTCAGCCCAAACTGGTGGAAAACGAGGTCTTGGGGGCGCGGCTAGGCCATTTTTTAGCGCCGGCGATAAAAAAGGGGGCTGGGGCCTCTTGGGGCGCGGGTGGAGATGCTCTAATAAAGTCAAACCCCCCTCCGGTTTTCATTAACATAAAGTACAATATCTTCGTACAAAACCTTTTTTTAAAGAGGATCAAAGCCCCGACCCCTACATCAATTGATTCATGTTGCCATATTATTAAACGAAGTACGAGAACAAAGTCTTGAATTCGTACATGGCTCACAGTCTGAGCATAAAAGCAAAAAGGAACAAACCAAAAAGCCACATCTCGCGAGACAAAAAATAGGCTATAATGCCTATACACCTAGCGTATTATTAGCTCGACATCCAAATCGACTGAAGATAGTCCGTGCAAACGTCTCCCACCGGTTGCACCCAATAACCATAAGCTCCCTGGAGTCCGCATGAGTGAGTAAAGACCACATACGGTTCCAAGAAGTGGCTCTATAGATAACCTGAAAAAAATTGGTGAAGTTCTTCCATTATAAATC
The DNA here is from genome assembly GCA_022496015.1 of Hordeum marinum. Classification (NCBI taxonomy): domain Eukaryota; kingdom Viridiplantae; phylum Streptophyta; class Magnoliopsida; order Poales; family Poaceae; genus Hordeum; species Hordeum marinum. The sequence continues at coordinate 87,046,218 of CM039675.1, read as the reverse complement.
AGATCATTCCTAGTGTTTCATATAGTCCAGAATAATGCACATATTTGTTGAGGAATGTTGCATGGGAAAAAAAATCCTACGCTTCATCAAGATCAATCTAGGAGATGAGCACTACGAGAGGAGAGATTGCATATACATACCCTTGTAGATTGCTAAACGGAAGCGCTAAGGAACGCAGTTGATGTAGTCGAACGTCTCCGCGATCCAAATCGCAAGCCACCCCACAAACTCCCGATCAAGTGCTGAACGGACGGCACCTCCGCGTTCAACACACGTGCAGCTTGATGACGCCTTTACCTCCTCGATCCAGCGAGCGATGGTGAAGTAGTAGCTCGAGTCCTCCGGAAGCATGACGGCGTGGCAGCGGTGGTGGAGGGACTGATCCGGCAGGGCTTCAACATGCACTACCGAACCAATCTAGAGGAGAAAAACGAGCTATGAGGGAGGGAGAGGCTGCGCCGTGGCTTCGGTGCGGTATCCCTCCCTTCCCTCACATATATATAGGGGGAGAGGAGGAGGGGGCCGACGCCCTAATGTTCCTACCCCTAGGGCGGCGGCCAAGATGGGGCCGACGGCCAAGGGGGGGGGGGTGCCCTGGCCCCCAAGGAAAGTGGTGCGTCCCCCCTCCCTTGCGCCAACCCTAGCCCAGCCATATGGGCCTTGGGTGGGAGGGGCGGCCAGACCACCAAGGGCTGGTGCGACCTCTCTCACAGACCTCGGGGCCCTCTAGGGAAGGTGGACCCCGCCGGTGGACTCTCGGAACCTTTCCGACATCTCTATCACAAAACCGGCAAGTCCTAGAACCTTTCGAGACTCTGATTCCCTCCATCCTATATATCATTCTTCACCTCCGAACCATTCCAGAGTTCCTCGTCACGTCCGGGATCTCATCCGAGACTCCGAACAGCCTTCACCAACATAATAACTCGACTATACTTATATTATCACCAAACGTTAAGTGTGTACACCCTGCGGGTTCGAGAACTATGCAGACATGACTGAGACACCTCTACGGTCAATAACCAATAGCGGGACCTAGATGCCCATAGTGGTTCCTACATATTCTACGAAGATCTTCATCGGTTGAACCTCTGTGTCATGGATTCAGTTAATTCCATACACTGTTACCTTTGTTCATCGGTATGTTACTTGCCCGAGATTCGATCGTCGGTATCTCCATACCTAGTTCAATCTCGTTACCGACAAGTCTCTTTACTCATTCTGTAATACAAGATCCGATGGCTAACTCTTTAGTCACTTTGATTGCAAGCTCATTATGACGTTGTATTACCGAGTGGGCCTTGAGATATCTCTCCCTCACACGAAGTAACAAATCCCAGTTTCAATCCATGCCAACCCAACAGACACCCTCGGAGATACCTATAGAGTACCTTTATAGTCACCGAGTTACGTTGTGATGTTTGGTACACACAAGGAACTCCTCCAGTGTCAGTGAGTTGCATGATCTCATGGTCATAGGAATAGATACTTTGACATGTAGAAAAACTATAGCAATAAACTGACACGATCATATGCTACGTTTATAGTTTGGTTCTTGTCCATAACATCATTCTCCTAATGATGTGATCCTGTCATCAAATGACATCTCATGTCCATGGTCAGGAAACCTCGACCATCTTTGGTCAACGAGCTAGTCTATTAGAGGCATACTAGGAACACAATGTTGTGTATGTACCCACACATGTATTTGAGTTTCCAATCAATACAATTATAGCATGGACAATAAACGATTATCATGAACAAGGAAATATAATAATAACCATTTTATTATTGCCTCTAGGGCATATTTCCAACGGTCTCCCACTTGCACTAGAGTCAATAATCTAGCTCACATCGCCATGTGATTTACAATGTGATGAATCTAACACCCATAGAGTTCTGGTGTAGATCATGTTTAGCATGTGGAAGAGGTTTAGTCAACGGGTCTGTGACATTCAGGTCCGTGTGTACTTTGCAAATATTTATGTCCTACTCCTTGATGTGATCGCAGATGGAATTGAAGTGTCGCTTTATGTGTCTGGTCCTCTTGTGAAACCTTGGTTCCTTGGCCAGAGCAATGGCACCAATGTTGTCATAGAACAGAGTCATTGGGTCCAGTGCACTGGATGCAACTCCTAGATCCGTCATGAACTGCTTCATCCGGACACCTTCCTTTGTCGCCTCCGAGGCAACTATGTACCCTGGTTCACATGTAGAAGTAGCTACCACGCTTTGCTTAGAACTGCACCAGCTTACCGCTCCCCATTAAGAATGTATATGTATCTAGTTTGAGACTTAGAGTCATCTGGATCAGTGTCAAAGCTTGCATCGACGTAACCCTTTACGACGAGCTCTTGATCACCTCCATAAACGAGAAACATTTCCTTAGTCCTTTTCAGGTACTTTAAGATATTATTGACCGCCGTCCAATGTTCCATTCCTGGATCACTTTGAAACCTTCCGACCATACTTATGGCAAGGTTGATATCTGGTCTTGTGCACAACATTGCATACATGATAGAGCCTATGGCAGAAGCATAGAGGATGACACTCATCTTTTCTCTATCCTCTACAGTCACTGGGCATTGTGTCTTACTCAAATTCACACCTTGCAATACAGTCAAGAACCCCTTCTTGGACCGATCCATTTTGAACTTCTTCAAAACTTTGTCAAGGTACGTGCTCTGCGAAAGTCCTATTAAGTGTCTCGATCTATCTCTATAGATTTTGATGCCTAATGTGAAAGCAGCTTCTCCTAGGTCCTTCACTGAAAAACTCTTGTTCAAATATTCCTTCACGCTTTCCAACAATTCTATATTGTTACCAATCAGCAATATGTTATCCAAATATAATATTAGAAATGCTATAGAGCTCCCACCCACTTTCTTGTAAATACAAGCTTCTCCATAAACTTTTATAAACCCGAACGCTTTGATCACCTCATCAAAGCAAAGATTCCACCTCCAAGATGCTTGCACCAGTCCATAAATGGATCGCTGGAGTTTGCAAACTTTGTCAGCATTCTCTGGATCGACAAAAACCTTCTGGTTGCATCAGATACAACTCTTCCTTAAGGAAACCGTTAACGAACGTTGTTTTGACGTCCATCTGCCAAATTTCATAATCGAGAAATGCAACTATTGCTAACATGATTCTGACGGACTTAAGCATCGCTACGGGTGAGAAAGTCTCATTGTAGTCAACTCCTTGAACTTGTGAAAAACCTTTTGCCACAAGCCGACCTTTATAGACGGTGACATTACCATCCATCTCCATCTTCTTCTTAAAGATCCATTTATTCTGAATGGCCTGTCGCCCTTTAGGTAATACTTCCAAAGTCCATAATTTTTTTCATACATGGACCCCGTCTCGGATTTCATGGCCTCTAACCATTTATTGGAATCTGGGCCCATCATCGCTTCTCCATAGCTTGTAGGTTCATCATTGTCCAACAACATGATCTCTAAGACAGGGTTACTGTCGTGGTTTTGTTATGACAGATGCCCTAGCGAAAGGACTTAGGTGTGAGGCCATCGCTATGGTGACTAGCTCGAAGGGGTTGATTGGGACGAAAGACACGAGTTTACCCAGGTTCAGCCCCTCACGATCGAGGTAAAGGCCTACATCATGCTTTGTGTTGTATTGATTGAGTATCGATTACAAGGGAGCGGATTCGCTTGACCTAGATTTCGATTGATTGTAACCTATCCTAAGCCGCCGCAGGGACTCGCCTTTATATACACAGGTCTAGGTCCTGGGCCTACAAGAGTCCGGACCGGGTCATATTCGTAATCGTTCTTGTCTCTAAGTGGCCTTGGCTTCTCCAGCAAGTCACACCGGACAGCCTACGCCTCCAGGCCATGCACCGTCTTTCGGCTCTGGGCCTCTTCCGGCCCGCCTGGTGAATCAACCCTTGGGTTGTCTTGGTCTTTAGGCCTGTTTAAGGCTTTACTGTTAAGTTGCCAACAACCTAACCCGACCCCACCTCGCAGGTTATATCGCGGGGTTATATCCCAACATTAGGCCCCAACTTGATTTGTACTTGTGCATGTCAATCTTCAATCCCTCTTGTTGGCGAGTCTGTTTGTTTCTTCTAAATGTTTAATCTCGATCAAATATTCACAACCCACCATAAAAAAGGATGACGTTGATAACCCACAAGTATAGGGGACTGCAATAGTTTTCGAGGGTAGAGTATTCAACCCAAATTTATTGATTCGACACAAGGGGATCCAAAGAATATTCTCGACTATTAGCAGCTGAGTTGTCAATTCAACCACACCCGAAAGACTTAATATCTGAAGCAACGTATTTAGTAGCAAAGCAGTATGGTTGTAACGGTAACGGTGACAAAGTGATAGTAGCAGTTTGTAGTGTTTTTAACAGTAGCAACGGAAAAGTAACTGAGCGAAGATCAATATATGGAAAGCTCATAGGCAATGGATCAGTGATGGATAATTATGTCGGATGGCATTCATCATGCAACAATTATAACATAGGGTGACACAGAACTAGCTCCAATTCATCAATGTAATGTAGGCATGTATTCCATATATAGTCATACATGCTTATGTAAAAGAACTTGCATGCCATCTTTTGTCCTACCCTCCCTTGGCAGCGGGGTCCTACTGGAAACTAGGGGATATTAAGGCCTCCTTTTAATAGAGAACCGGACCAAAGCATTAGCACTTAGTGAATACATGAACTCCTCAAACTTGGAGCTAGTTCTTGGAAACAAATTCTCCATAAATATGTCAAACTTGGCCATCATTGGAAAGAACCCCAGTTATTGTCACCCTGGGGGATGCAGATCATAACTCGTAATAGGTGTCTACAACTTGCAAGATAGGATCAAGAACACACATATATTCATGAAAACATAATAGGTTCAGATCTGAAATCATGGCACTCGGGCCCTAGTGACAAGCATTAAGCATAGCAAAGTCATAACAACATCAATCTCAGAACATAGTGGATACTAGGGATCAAACCCTAACAAAACTAACTCGATTACATGATAAATCTCATTCAACCCATCACCGTCTAGAAAGCCTACGATGAGATTACTCATGAACGGTGGGGAGCATCATGGAATTGGTTATTAAGGATGGTTGGTGATGACAAAGGCGTCGATTTCCACTCTCCAGAGCCCAAAACGGACTCCAGATCTGGTCTCCCGAGGAAGAACAGGCGATGGTGGCAGCTCCATATCGTGAAACGCGATGAACTCTTCTCTCTGATTTTTTCTCTCGACAAATAGGATTATATGGAGCTGGAGAGGAGGTCGGAGGAGCCACGACGGCCCCACAAGCCTGCTCTGCGCGGCCAGGGGGTGGCCGTGGCTAGCAGGCTTGTGGCCTGCTGGTGGCCCCCTCTGGTTAATTCTTGCGCCAGTATTTTTTATTAATTCCAAACATATTCTCCATAAATTTTCAGGACAATCCGAGAACTTTTATTTCTGCACAAAAATAACACCAAGGCAATTCTGCTGAAAACAACGTCAGTCCGGGTTAGTTCCATTCAAATCATTCAAATTAGAGTCCAAAACAAGGGCAAAAGAGTTTGGAAAAGTAGATACGTTGGAGACGTATCAACTCCCCCAAGCTTAAACCTTTGCTTGTCCTCAAGCAATTGAGTTGATAAACTCAAAGCGATAAAGAAAAACTTTTACAAACTCTGTTTGATCTTGCTATTGTAAATATGTCTAACTTATGTTCAGATTTTTAGCAGATTATAAACTAACCACATTCACAATAACATTTAGGTCTCACATTTACTCATGTCAATGGCATAACCAACTAGCGAGCAATAATAACAAGTCATGGATGACAACAATTTTATCAAAACAATCATGATGCAATATGACATAATGGTATCTCGCTAGCCCTTTCTGAGACCACAAAACATAAATGCAGAGCACCTCTGGAGAACAAGGACTGACTAAACATTGTAATTCATGGTGAGAGAGATCCAGTCATGCTGATACTCAATATCAATTAATAGCAAGGCATACAAATGACAATGGTGCTCTCTAACTGGTGCCTTTTATAAGAGGATGATGACTCAACAATAAAATAAATAGATAAGCCCTTCGTAGAGGGAAGCATTGATTTGCAGAGGTGCCAGAGCTCAAGCTTTTAAAACAGAGATAGGTAATGATTTTGGAGAGGTATGCTTTCGTTGCTCACATAACGACCAAGAGGTTTTCAATATCTTCCATGCTAGATACATTATAGGCGGTTCCCAAACAGAATGGTAAAGCTTTTACCCCCCCTTCACCAATCAGTCACACTCCACGGCAGGCCGAATTCACGAGTACCGTCCATACAAACACATTCCTGGGGGAGTTTTGTTTAATTATATCTTGTTTCTTTATTTCGAGCATGGAACTGGGCATCCCGATTACCAGCCACTTTCTTGTGACTGATAGTGAATCAACACATATCGTGAGAATAACCCACCTAGCATGGAAGATACTGACAGCCCCCAGTCGCCACATGAGCGATTTGGGCATACAAAACAGAAAGTTTATTTGAAGGTTTAAAGTTTAGCACATGCAAATTTACTTGGAACGGCAGGTAAATACCACATATAGGTAGATATGGTGGACTCATATGGAACAACTTTGGGTTTATTGAGATTGATGCACAAGCAGTATTCCCGCTTAGTACAAGTGAAGGCTAGCAAAAGACTGGGGAGCGACCAACTAGAGAGCGACACAATCATCAACATGCTTTGATATTAACTAACATTGAATGCAAGCATGAGTAGGATATAATTCACTATGAACATAAATATCGTGGAGGCTATGTTGATTTGTCCCAACTACATGCGTGAACATGTGACAAGTCAAGCCACTTGAATCATCCAGAGGAGGATACCATACTATCATACTACATCACAACCATTTTAATGCGCATGTTGGCACACAAGACGAACCATTATCCACTCTTAGCTAATTAAGAATGGCATGAATAACTATAATCTCTGATTGTTATTGCAAACATGTTCAACCCATAATGTACTGAATTCGGAATGATGAGCTAATCATATTTACAAAGGCAAGATAGGTTGAGTTCATACCAGCTTTTCTCCATCTCAATCTTTTCATCAAATATCGTCATTATTGCCTTTCACTTGCACGACCGAACGATGTGAATAATAATAAGAGTGCACGTGCATTAGACTAAGCTGGAATCTTCAAACAATAAACCAAAGGAGAAGACAAGGCAATATGGGCTCTTTATAAGATAAACAATAATGCATATGAGATCCACTCAACACGTCATCATGGTCTTCTCCTTACAGACCAAAGAAAAGAAAGGAAAATTATTTACACGGGAAAGCTCCCAACAAGCAAAAAGAAGAACGAGAAATATTTTTGGGTTTTCTCTTTAATGCTACAACTTAAAACTAGGAAATAAAGCTAGAACTAATTTTTTGTATTTTTTCAAAGTTTATTAAACACATAAGAAGAAAGCAAAACAAGAATTAAACTACCATGGATAGTACAATGAAAAAGTATGAACACCGACAACTGAAATAAGTGTGTGAACATGAATGTAATGTCCGTGAGAAATACATACTCCCCCAAGCTTAGGATTTTGGCCTAAGTTGGTGTAGGGCCATGGTTGGGAATAACCTTCTCTGGGATACTCCGGAGGACACTGAGGGTTCCACTGGTTAGCGACCTCTTGTGGCTCCCACTGAAAAACCGGGGTCTGATATGGATCCAAAGCCGGTGCTGACTCACGTGCTGGGGGTTGCGCCAAACCCCAATATTGGTGGATGTCATCGGACATAACAGTGTACCTGACTGAATGAATATTGCACAACGAAGAAGCAGACAGAGTAATAATCTCACAAGTACCCTGACTAAATACTAAGTTGTAAAGCAATCTCCTATCATTATTTTTCTTAATAAAATCATGGGCTACCATACGGTCATAATCTAAAAACTACGTGGGTATCAGCCTCTCATCTTTCTCATGAAGCCTAATGGGTATCTCAAAATGTTTGGCTAAACGAGATGCATAGATACCTCCGAATATGGGCCCTTCGAACGGTTGGTGTTCAACCGTTGGGACACCATAGCGCCCAGACTAAAAGTTCTATCAGCAAGTAAAGCATGGCGCCAAACAGAGAGGTCAGGAGCACTAAGGCTACCACTCTCCCAGCGACCAACTAAACATCTTCCCGCAAATAATGAATAATAGCGTAGCACAGGAAAATGTAAACTAGCTGCTCTTGCCTTTGACACGCCTCTCTCTTCTCCTACAGTGACTGAGGCAATAAAATCTTCCATGTCTCGAGGACGTGGTTCAGTGATGCTGCCCTCATAGGGTATGTTGCAAACTTTGCAAAAATCATAAAGATTCATTTTCTTAGGCACATCATATAAATGAAATTCTACCGTTGGAGGGTCTTCCCTAGGATGAACGTGAAATTTTTGCAGAAAGGTATTAGTGAGCAAGAGGTACTGGTCACACTTATCATTGAGGAAGTAGGTGATGCCTATATTCTCGGCCAAATAATAGAAATCTTCGTAAATTTCGGCCACCCTCAAGAATGTGTCACACGGCCATTCACATGGTCGGATTTCTGCGAAGCGAGGAAGATTGTATTTGGGTTTCTCCTTCATTTCATTTTCATCTTCCTTAGAACTCCGGCTTGAAGATCCTCTTAGTAACCTTCTCAACATTTCTGAAAAATTCTGAAATTTTTAGTGAGTGAAAATAAAGGTGCACAAAACTCAACAAGACTCATATCAACTACTCCCTCAAGTGCCTAGAGACCATATCATGCATCAAAACTACTCGAGACCATAAAAATTTGACATGCAAGCTCAAGAACAAGGTCACCACAACAATTTTTTTTTGCAATATATAAGGCACTAGAACAAAAACTAACTGGATCATTGGAGGAGTCACATACCAGTGACCAATCCCCTAAAACAGTTTTGCAAATGGAGCTTTGAGCAAGGAGATCAAAAATGGCAGCAAGATGAGCTAGAACACGGGTTTGAGCAATGGTGGGATTTTTTCTGGAGGAAGGTGAAGTGAATGGGTGCTGGAATAAGTGGAGAGGGGTCACGTGGGACCCACAAGCTTGCTAGGTGCAACCAGCTGGATGGCCCTGCCCTGCATGCTTGTGGCCCATTGGTGCAGCCCCCTAATGCATTCTCAGGGCCAAAAATTCTTAAATAATCCAGAAAAAATCATACTAAATTTTCAGGGGATTCTGGGAACTTTTATTCTCACGTCATTTTTCTATTGCACAAAAAACTCAGAAAACAGAAAAATAATGGCATTTTTTTCTTAATTCCATCTAGGTAACAGAAAGTAAAAGTTAGGTACAGGAAGTTGTGCTTTCTAAATTCATCCATCTCATGCTCCGCAAAAGGAATCCATCAATAAGGTTGATCAAGTCTTATTAACAAACTTCTTTCGAATGACATGAAACCAAAGAATTTTCGAATAACACTAAGTTACCTCAATGGGGATATGCATTTCCCCAACAATAAGTATATCATATTTCTTCTTGACAACAGGAAGAGGGAACTCAAAGTCTCCAATAATAATTGTTGGAATTTTTTCAATAGAATTGATACTATGAACTTGAGGTTGTTTCTTCAAAAAGTGTACCGTATGCTCATTATCGTTAATATGAAAAGTGACATTGCCCTTGTTGCAATCAATAACAGCCCCTGCAGTATTCAAAAAGGGTCTACCAAGGATGATCGACATACTGTCGTCCTCGGGAATATCAAGAATAACAAAGTCCGTACAGATAGTAGCATTTGTAACTACGACACGTACATCCTCACAAATACCGATAAGTAGAGTAGTTGATTTATCAACCATTTGCAAAGAGATTTCAGTAGGTGTCAACTTATTCAAATCAAGTCTACAGTATAAAGAGAAAGGCATAACACTAACACCAGCTCCAAGATCACATAAAGCAGTTTTAACATAATTTCCTTTAATAGAGCATGGTATACTAGGTACTCCGGGATATCCTAGTTTCTTAGGTATTCCACCTTTAAAAGTATAATTAGCAAGCATGGTGGAAATTTCAGCTTTTGGTATCTTTCTTTTATTTGTCACAATATCTTTCATACACTTAGCATAAGGAGACATTTTCAAAATATCAGTCAAGCGCATACGTAAAAATACGGGTCTAAGCATTTCAGCAAAGCGCTCAAAGTCCTCACCATCCTTCTTCTTGGATGGTTTAGGAGGAAAGGGCATGGGTTTCTGAACCCATAGTTCTCTTTCTCTACCATGTTTCTATAACAGCCCAGGACCGACGCTCCAGAAGATTCCCCTTTTATTTTCCATTCTCGTCTGTGTTTCATTGGTTGTTGCATTCATCATCGCATCATTCACATCATCCGCATGGCATCATCACTCGTTTTTGAAAACTTGCATCCGTGAGTAGCTGCCCGTTCACTCCATTCTTGCCGTTGTCCGTTTCGAGTCCAACCACACATGCACTCGCCGGCGACATCGATAAAAATATTGTTTTTAAAAGTGCATATAAAACTTTCTCGATTTGGATCGGAAGTTGGCGTGAGGTCTGTTTATATTGTAGGTAGGCCGCCTGCCAAATTTTGTCGCATACCGAGTTCATTTGATAACCGAACAGTCGCCCGTAGTAGTGCGGTCATCGGGTTATTCGTCGCACGTTTTAGGTTTTGCAAACTCCATTGCCGGGCCTTCATTCTCCCTCTCTTCTCAACCTTAGCCCACTCTACACAGCCCACCAACCCACCTAGCCTACCCCACGACCGGAGCCGTTCGATCGCGATCAGAGGGTCCGAAAACGGGCTAAAAACCCCTAACCTAGCCCTCCCATCCTATTTAAACACCCTAGCCTGTCCTAAACGGAAACCCTAATTCCCACCTCGGTTTCCGCGCCAACCCAGTCCTCCCCGCAGCTTTCCCCCTCCAGCCGCTGCGGGCCCGTCCGAGCCCATCTGAGGCCCGCCGGGCCCGGACCAGCGCCGCCGCTCGCAAGCCTCCCGAGACTCCCCGCAACCCCGCGCATCCTCGTCTCGAGCTCCAGATCGGGAGGGAGCTCCCAATCCAGAGCCCCGCGCCGTCCGTCTTGCTCCACCCGTCACCGGAGCGCCGCCAGTCTCGCCGGACCCAGGCCGGAGTGCTGTCGTTCCTCTCCTTTCTCTCCTCTCCATCCTCTAATCCCTCTCCCCCTCTCCGTCGCAGGAACTCCGGCCGCCGACCCACAGATCGCCGTCGCCGGGAACGGGACCCGCCGCCCTGGATCTGGCCGGATTCGCCGCCTCCGCCCGTTTTCCCGGCCGCCCTACGCGTCCCCTTCACCAGAATGCCTAGCGCCACCGCTGCTGGCCGTGCCTCCCGCTCGGGAACGAGCGAGGAGGAGGACGAGCGCCTGTCACCCCTCCGCCCGTGCGTGGGCCGCCCCTTCGGCTCGGGCCCATCTCCCTTTGCCGCAGCCCGCTGCACCGACCGGCCCATGAGGCCCAAGGTGAGCCCCCCGCACCTTATCCTTCTCCCAAGGCGTGCATAGCTATCCTGCGCCCAGTGGTTCGGCCCGTGCGTTTTTTTCCTTTAGACGAATTTGCCAATTATCCCTAGTATAATAAAATTGCAGAAATCCCCCCAATCTCATGCATTTAATAACTTTTCATCCGTGCATCATATGGGAAAACTTTATATATGAAACTTGACTAGAATTTCGTGTACATTCACTTTCATGTGTGATAAAAAATGTTTAACCTTTCTGTTTGCATTGATTTGTGTAAATGCCATGTAAAATGATTTATTTCATATCTAAATAACCGTAATTCCGTTTTAAATGTTCCACATATGTAAATTGGTTAGAAAAATGTGTAGAGTCACATGGTGGAATTTTTTTTACTGCTTAACAACTCGAAAATTGTGTTAGGACAGATCTGGACCAAAATCTTAATATGCATATGGGGATGTTTCGGAAATGCTATATGTTGCTTCCGGTCCCATTTAAAATGCCTAGATGGTGCAGTTGTTCACCCTTCACCTCTTGCCATGTCTAACAACATTTAATATGGATGAGTACCAAACGGGAGTGAACTAAATAATTCAAACGTGGAGTTTCGTCAATATGCAACTCGTTGCATATTGAGCTTCACTTTAATGTGTAGTAGTTGTTTGATGTGATTTGCCATGCCTTGCATATTTAAACCGGACATGCATCATATTTGTTTGCGCATCATGTCTTGCATATGTTGTGGTGTACCGAGTGTTGATTGTTGTTTTTCGGATTGTTCCTTCTCGATAGAGTTCCGAAAGCGTTCGGAGTGTGAGGAATCATTCGACTATGTTGGCTCGTCTTCTTCATTGACTCGTTCTTCTTCCTAGCGGGATCTCAGGCAAGATGACACATTTCCCTGGATACCACTACTATCATTGCCATGCTAGATGACTCGTTTTCTATCGCTATTTCATGCTACCTACCATTTGTTTGACAAGCCTCCCAACATTGCCATGAAAGCCTCTAACCCCTTCACTTCCTAGCAAACCTTTGTTTGGCTATGTTACCGCTTGCTCAGCCCTTCTTATAGCATTTCTAGCTGCAAGTGCAATTGCTTCCATGTGTCAACATGGACATTCTTTTGTTATCACAATATTATTGCTATTTAATTTAATGCACTTATACACTTGGTAAAGGGTGGAAGTCTTGGACTTTAGCTTGGTGTTTTGTTCCACTCTTGCCGCCCCTAGTTACTTGTGAACCGGTGTTATGTTCCATAATTGAGCGCTCCTAACATGCTCGGGGTTGTTATGGGCACCCCCTTGATTTTCATTTTAGGATAAAGCTTGTCTGGAAAGGCCCAACATTGGTACTACATTTGCCTAATAACTAATAAAATTGCATAGGGACCCGCCGGCACCCACGGATAATTAATCAACAACCAGGGCCAATGCTCCTCATGAGTGTTGGTCCAAACCGGGTGATGTCTGGCGCCCCCTGGTCACCTGGGGTCTCAGCCAACCCGACGTCTTGCCCATCCGGTCGTACCCTAAGAACGAGAGACGTGGGTCCTATCGGGTTTTGTCGGTACGCCGGGCGGCCTTGCTGGATTTGTTTTACCTTTCTCGAATGTCTTGCGTGAGGAACTCTGATCTTCTTTGGGCAATCTCGAGGTGTCGAATTTCCTTTGGAATTGCCTAGGATGATCACCAGATCCGTGGTTAAGGTTATTCTCGCGGCATGTGGTTAATTTGTGATGGATGAGTTGGAGCACCCTTGGAGGGTTAAATCTTTCGGAAAGTCATGCCCGCGGTTATGTGGCAAACTTGGATACTTTGTTTAACACCCAGTCATAGCAAACTTGAAGTAAACTCTAATAAAATACACCAACTGTGTGCATAACCGTGACTGTCTCTTGTCGCGAGTCCTTTATCCGAGAGAGAACACGGTGGGGTTATGTTTGACGTAAGTAGGTGTTCAGGATTAGTTAGTGATCATTAGTAGTTCACGTCCGTTATGCATAGACCACCATACTTTACTTTCTGTATTCGTAAGTTAGCCACTCAAAGAAATGCTTAGTCGCTGCTATAGCCTCACCACTTAACCATACCTCACCCATTAAGCTTTAATAGTCTTGATACCCTTGGAAATGAGATTGCTCAGTCCCCGTGGCTCACAGATTACTACAACAACAATTAAAGGTACAGGTAACGTGATGCTTGAATGTGAGAGCGATCCTCTTTTGTTTGGAGTTGTTCTTTTTCATCGATCTAGGATGGGTTCCAGGCGGCAGCCTGGGATAGCAAGGATGGATGTCATTTTGTTGTTTGTTTTCGTCCGTAGTCGGACCCTGCTCTTCTGTATGACGTTTGAATATGATGTTGTATTGATGTAGCTTGTGGCGAGTGTAAGCCAATTCCATATACTCATCTTTTTTGTACATGTACTTGTAATGATATCCATTCTTGCAACATGACGAGATGTGCTTCTATCCCCGTCGAGGCCCTCGTGCCAAAATAAGGATATGACCGCATCTTGGGCGTGACAAGTTGGTATCAGAGCCTGTACCGACCTAGGAGCCCCCTTCATTGATCGAACTTGGCCGAGTCAAGTCTAGTGAAAAACTATCTTGAGTCTAGTTATATCGGAGAGTAGGTTTGTTTTTACTCCTCTTCTATACTGTGGTGAGGTATTCGACTTAGGAATTTTCATTCTACTCCTCTTCTCGCTCAAAACTTTTTTTAGGATCACGCGGGTATTTTGGAAGCTATATGATACCGATGTGACAGAGTTCTATCTTGGTGCCTCCTATCTGACTTGATTTCTTCTGGGGAGATGAGCTCCAGGAAATTCTTGGCACATCGTTATCATTCAACTTCCTTAGTATCTCAGGACGGAGGTGTTCGGAATTGCTTCAATACTTGTCGTGGTGAGATAAGGTCGGAGTCACCCAGTACTAGGGAAGCGTCCGGGGTACCACCATGGTTAGTATCATTGTGCTTTCGAGGATCCGAGTTAGATGGATTTACGGAAGCCTCTGGTTATGTGTCGAAGGATGGATACAATTGGGGTGTAGGTTTGTTAGTTGTGTGAGATATTTCCTCCTTGTATCCCCAACACCGGATTGCATAACCAGAAAGTTTTTCGGAAGTTCTTAGGTGGGAATTCAAGTAGTTACCTAGGCTATCTTCCAACAGATCATGATGTGAGGTTGGGGTTCGACATCTAGTGGATTCGTTTGTTCACGGTCTTTATTACAAAGGATAGTCTCGATTTATGCTTCATCAAGCCTTGTAGTTCGCTATGCCCAGGGAGCATATTCGAGCGTCATTTCAATATGACAATCCAATGTATGATCGAGCCCGTGCGAGCCTTACCACGAAATTATTGGACGAAATCTCTGTTATGCATTTGTTCTGGCTTGTTTGATAAGCCTCATCCTTTGTTTTGTTTTGAACATGGTAATTCGTGTTGCTTCGATGCCAAGTGGTGATTTCATATCTTTCCTAAGTGTTCTCATATGTATGTGGGATTGCTAATTCATTTGCTCAACCAGAGTTGTCATATCAACTCTTTTTATCCGGTGTGCTTCTCTTCAAGGCAATTCAATCCTCTCCAATATTTGCGAGATCAATCCTCTTATTTCTTTCTGGAGTTCGTCTCATCTGTCCCAAGTTTTCTTTGTTTCCCCACCCTCCCGCCCTTTTTCTTCAATGATCAATTCTCAAACAAGTGCTTTCTCTTCATCAATGCTTCCGCTATCATTTCTTCCATTTTGTATTCGGTGATTCCTTGTGGAGATTCTCAAGAGTTTCAATTTCAAGATCTATCCTCCTATTCTTTGTTGTCATTGTTATTCTTCTCCGGTGGATTCAATTCAAGATCTCGGTGCTCATCATATCCTTCTCATTCTCTAATTGCTTTCTCGTGTTGGAATTTCTTTTCCAAGCCTCTCTTGTTTATTCGTCTCTCTCTGTTGTACCCAGAGGCTGAACATATCTCAGAAGACTTTCATTTCCATTCTTATCCTTTCAAATTATTTCGAGGTTCTCACCTCATCAAGTTTTCGTCATAACGGTGCAATTTCTCTTTTTAAGCAATCTTTCAATGGTGGTTTCTTTTCAGTGGGCCCATAACCCATAGGTTTTTTCCCCAGGATCCTACCTGACTCTTCTAATCTTTCCGAAGATGTCCTCAAGTTCTTTTCAAATATGATGCAAGAATGATTTTCACCAGTCATATTCCTCTTCCAAGATCGCTTCGAATCATTTTCGCCGTTGGCTCAACCTTTCCTTATTCATTATTCCGGAGTATCTCGGTAATTCATGGTGTTGTTTCTCATCATCATTCTCAACATTGAAGACCGAAGGAGAGTTTCTCTTAAATCATTGTCCGTTCTTCCAAAGATTCACGGCTTCAGGCTGTTGCTATCATCTCAATTTTTTTATCATGAGTTATTCCTCCCATATCTATCCGGTGCATTTCATAATTGTTTTCATTTCTCGATCCTCTGAAGGCCATCGTTTCAGAAGATTTCTTCATTCTCAGCTTTCAACTTTCATTATCAAATTCTTCTCAATTGTTGTCTCTTTGTTCGCCTCTCAATTATTCCAATGCCTTGTTTAGTTTCTATTAGGCTAATATTGATCGCTTCATTCTCATGTGTCCTCTTTAGTTTCTAATTCTGTTCGGTGTTCTCGTTCAAGACTTCTCAAAGTTTGCGATCTATCTCTCTCTCTTCAATTCTTTGCAAGAAGAATAAGTGGTGTGTGAAATCCGTTGCTTGCCATCATTTTAATTGATGAAGGATAGGCATATCATAATTCTTATTCTTGTTTCATCCAGGTGATTTCAATCCTTCTTCCGAAGTTGTTCATGATATCAAATTGCTTATCCCAAGTGGTCATCTTTCTTTTCCGGAGTTCCTAGTTTTCCTCAAGAATCTTGTCCCAAAGCATCATCTAAATCATTGGAAGGCCTCAATCTTCTCTTTTGCATCCTTCAATTCTTTTCTATAATCCTTTCATTCAGGTGTTCTTTAAGAGTTCTTCGTGCTGGTTTGTTAAGGATGTAATTCTTCTCTAAGTGTTCTTCAAGATTCTTGTTGGAGGTGCTCAAGTGTTCTTTATCTTGGATTTCTCAGTTCAATTCCTTCTCCATTATATTTTGAGATGGTCTTATTAAATTCTTGATTATGAGGAGTCTCGAAGGAAAATTGTCAAGAATAAGATAAGTAAACCCATCTTGTCTTCTCGGAGTTATCTTGGGTTGGATTTCACCTAAAGCATTTCCTAATGATTGTTGCTACCATGGTGTCTTAAATGATCCAAGTTTTATCCTCCTCTTCTTGGTGAAAGAAGTTTTGCATGTCTGTTGCTCTCAAGCAATCAATTTTTTCTGTTGTGGCAGGTTGTCACCTCATAATTTTGAGATGTTTTTCATAAGCCCATAACAAGCTACTCTTTTCGTTGTTGATTCTCCATCAACTCCGTTTACCCTATGCTTTTCAATTTCATTGGTGGTAGAAGTTGTCATTTTCTTCTTCATTCTATTGTCTCCAAAGTTCTAGCTTCTATTCTTTTGTTCCGGAGGCATTGTGGTGTTGATCTTTTCAACTCACATCTAGTTTGATTAAGATCATGTTCTTTCATGCTTATTCATTTTACTGGAGTGTGGTGTTCTATGTTCAATTTCTTTCCTTATTATCAATTTTGCCTTTCTTTCCTACCGAGGTGCTTCCGAAATTTCTTGTGAATTCTTGCTTATTCCTCATGTCGTTCTCCATCTCTTTCAAACCTTCATTCGTCATTGGTTTTACTGGTTTGTCAGAGAAGCAACTAAGTTTACCTCTTGCTTTTTCTCTTCCACTTCTCATTCTAGATCTCGAGACGAGATCCTCGTGTGGTGGAGGAGAGTTGTAACAGCCCAGGACCAACGCTCCAGAAGATTCCCCTTTTATTTCCATTCTTGTTTGTGTTTTGTTGGTTGTTGCATTCATCATCGCATCATTCGCATCATCCGCATGTCATCATCACTCGTTTTTGAAAATTTGCATCCGTGAGTAGCTGCCGATTCTCTCCATTCTTGTCGTTCTCCATTTTGAGTCCAACCACACATGCACGCGCCCGCGACATCGATAAAAATATTGTTTTTGAAAGTGCGTAACAAACTTTCTCGATTTGGGTCGGAAGTTGGCATGCGGTCTTATTATATTGTAGGTAGGCCGCCTGCCAAATTCTGTCGCATTCCGAGTTCGTTTGATAACCAAACGGTCGCCCATAGGAGTGCGGTCATCGGGTTATTCGTCGGACATTTTTGGTTTTGCAAACTCCGTTGCTGGGCCTTCATTCTCTCTCTCTTCTCAACCTTAGCCCAGTCTACACAGACCACCAACCCAACTAGCCTACCCTGCGACTGAAGGCGTCCGATCGCGATCGGAGGGACCGAAAACGGGCAAAAAACCCCTAACCTAGCCCTCCGATCCTATTTAAGCACCCCTAGTCTGCCCTAGATGGAAACCCTAATCCCCACCTCGGTTTTTGTGCTACCCCAGTCCTCCCCGCAGCCTTCCCCCTCCAGCCGCCGCAGGCCCGCCCGAGCCCATCTGAGGCCCGCCGGGCCCGGACCAGCGCCGTCGCTTGCAAGCCTCCCGAGCCTTCCTGCAGCCCTGCACATCCTCGTCTCGAGCTCGACATCGGGAGGGAGCTCCTGATCCAGAGCCCCGCGCCGTCCGTCCTGCTCCACCCATCGCCGAAGCGCCGCCAGTCTCGCCGGACCCAGGCCAGAGCGCCGTCGTTCCTCTCCTTTATCTCCTCTCCCTCCTCTAATCCCTCTCCCCTCTCTGTCGTAGGAACTCCGACCGCCGACCCGCAACTCGCCGTCACTGGGAACGGGACCCGCCACCCTGGATCTGGCCGGATCTGTCGTCTCCGCCTGTTTTCCCGACCGCCCCGTGCGTCCCCTTCGCCGGACTGCCCAGCGCCACCACCGCTGGCCCTGCCTCCTGCTCGGGAATGTGCGAGGAGGAGGACGAGCGCCCGTCGCCCCTCTGCCCGTGCATGGGCCGCCCCTTCGGCTCGGGCCCATCTCCCTCTCCCCTAGCCGGCTGCATCGACCGGCCCATGAGGCCCAAGGTGAGCCCCCACGCGCCCTATCCTTCTCCCAAGGCGTGCATAGCAATCCTACGCCCAGTGGTTCGGCCCGTGCATTTTTTTCCTTTAGACGAATTTGCCAATTATCCCGAGTATAATAAAATTGCAGAAAAAACCCTAAACTCATGCATTTAATAACTTTTCATCCGTGCATCATATGAGAAAGCTTTATATATGAAACACGACTAGAATTTCGTGTAGATTCACAATATCTAACTTTCATGTGTGATAAAAATGTTTAACCTTTCTGTTTGCATTGATTTGCGTAAATGCCGTGTAAAATGATTTATTTCATATCTAAATAACCGTAATTCCGTTTTAAATGTTCCACATATGTAACTTGGCTAGAAAAATGTGTAGAATCATATGATGGCATTTATTTTTCTGTTTAACAACTCTAAAATTGTGTTAGGACAGATCTGGACCAAAATCTTAATATGCATATGGGGATGTTTCGGAAATGCTATATGTTGCTTCCGGTCCCATTTAAAATGCCTAGATGATGTAGTTGTTCATGCATCACCTCTTTCCATGTCTAACAACATTTAATATTGATGAGTACCAAACGGGAGTGAACTAAATAATTCAAACGTGGAGTTTCATCAATATGCAACTCGTTGCATATTGAGCTTCACTTTAATGTGTAGTAGTTGTTTGATGTGATTTGCCATGCCTTGCATATTTAAACCGGACATGCATCATATTTGTTTGCGCATCATGTCTTGGATATGTTGTGGTGTACCGAGTGTTGATTGTTGTTTTTCAGATTGTTCCTTCTTGATAGAGTTCCGAAAGCGTTCGGAGTGTGAGGAATTATTCGACTATGTTGGCTCGTCTTCTTCATTGACTCGTTCTTCTTCCTAGCGGGATCTCAGGTAAGATGACACATTTCCCTGGATACCACTACTATCATTGCCATGCTAGATGACTCATTTTCTATCGCTATTTCATGCTACCTACCATTTGTTTGACAAGCCTCCCAACAATGCCATGAAAGCCTCTAACCCCTCCACTTCCTAGCAAACCTTTGTTTGGCTATGTTACCGCTTGCTCAGCCCTTCTTATAGCATTTCTAGCTGCAGGTGCAATTGCTTCCATGTGTCAATTGGACATTCTTTTGTTATCACAATATTATTGCTATTTAATTTAATGCACTTATACACTTGGTAAAGAGTGGAAGGGTTGGCCTTTTGCTCGGTATTTTGTTCCACTCTTGCCGCCCCTAATTACTTGTGAACCGGTGTCATGTTCCATAATTGAGCGCTCCTAACATGCTCGGGGTTGTTATGGGCACCCCCTTGATTTTCGTTTTAGGATAAAGCTTGTCTGGCAAGGCCCAACATTGGTACTACATTTGCCTAATAACTAATAAAATTGCATAGGGACCCGCCGGCACCCACGGATAATTAATCAACAACCAGGGCAAGTGCTCCTCATGAGTGTTGGTCCAAACCGGGTGATGTCTGGCGCCCCCTGGTCACCTGGGGTCTCAGCTAACCCGATGTCTTGCCCATCCGGTCGTACCCTAAGAACGAGAGACGCGGCTCCTATCGGGTTTTGTCGGTATGCCGGGCGGCCTTGCTGGATTTGTTTTACCTTTCTCGAATGTCTTGCGTGAGGAACTCTGATCTTCTTCGGGCTATCTCGAGGTGTCGGATTTCCTTTGAAATTGCCTAGGATGATCACGAGATCCGTGGTCGAGGTTATTCTCGCGGCATGTGGTTAATTTGTGATGGATGAGTTGGAGCACCCCTGCAGGGTTAAATCTTTCGGAAAGCCGTGCCCGCGGTTATGTGGCAAACTTGGATACTTTGTTTAACACCCGATCATAGCAAACTTGAAGTAAACTCTAATAAAATACACCAACTGTGTACGTAACCGTGACTGTCTCTTCTCGCGAGTCCTTTATCCGAGAGAGAACACAGTGGGGTTATGTTTGACATAAGTAGGTGTTCAGGATCAGTTAGTGATCATTACTAGTTTACGTCTGTTATGCGTAGACCACCATACATTACTTTTGGTATTCGTAAGTTAGCCACTCAAACAAATGCTTAGTCGCTGCTGCAGCCTCACCACTTAACCATACCTCACCCATTAAGCTTTAATAATCTTGATACCCGTGGAAATGAGATTGCTGAGTCCCCGTGCCTCACAGATTACTACAACAACAGTTGCAGGTACAGGTAACACGATGCTTGAATGTGAGAGCGATGCTTGTATGTTTGGAGTTATTCTTCTTCATTGATCTAGGATGGGTTCCAGGCGGCAGCCTGGGATAGCAAGGATGGATGCCATTTTGTCATTTGTTTTCGTCCGTAGTTGGACCCTGCTCTTCTGTATGACGTTTGAATATGATGTTGTGTTGATGTGATATTGATGTAGCTTGTGGCGAGTGTAAGCCAATTCCATATACTCATCTCTTCTGTACATGTACGTGTAATGATATCCATTCTTGCAACACGACGAGATGTGCTTCTATCCCTGTTGAGGCCCTCGTGCCAAAATAAGGATAGGACCGCATCTTGGGCATGATAGTTTCCTAGCAATGAAGTCTCTTTTATCATATATTTAATTCTTAGGTTGTGGGTTATCAAGATTATCAGTAGGTTCAATATCCACATCATTATCATTACTAGGTTGAGCATCAACATAAACATCATTATTAATGTTATCACTAGGCTCATGTTCATGACCAGATTGTGTCTCAGCATCAGAAATAGAAATATCATTTGGATTCTCAAACGTATCTATAACAGGTTCACTAGCAGCATGCAAAGTACTATCATCATTCTTTTTCCTACTCTTATTGGAAGAAGTAGGTGCATAAGTATTAACTCTCTGAGAATTTTGTTCAATTCTCCTAGGATGGCCCTCGGGATACAAAGGTTCCTGAGTCATTCTACCACCTCGAGTCACAACTTTAACAGAATGATCATTGCCTTTACTATTCATCTCATTAAGCAAATCATTTTGAGCCGCAAGTACTTGTTTTACTTGAGTGGTTACCATGGAAGCATGTGTACTAATAAGCATAAGATCATTGATAGCTCTACTCAAATAATCACCCAAGCGATCAAGCATATAAGCATTATGTTTCAATTGTCTACTAACATAGGCATTGAAATTTTTCTTGCTTCATAATAAAATTATCAAATTCATCCAAGCATTCGCTAGCAGGCTTATTATAAGGGATATATCCTTCATCAAATCTACTGAGAGAATTTAACTCTACTACCTGTGTCGGGTTATCAAGACCATGTATTTCTTCAATAGGTGGTAGATTCTTAACATCTTCAGCTTTTGTACCCTTTTCTTTCATGGATTTCTTTGCCTCTTGCCTATCTTCAGGACTGAGGAATAGAATACCTCTTTTCTTTGGAGTTGGCTTTGGAGGTGGTTCGAGAATAGTCCAATCATTATCATTGCTCAATATGTTATTCAATAGTAATTCAGCTTGTTCAATAGTTCGTTCCCTGAAAACACAACCATCACAACTATCTAGGTAGTCCCTAAAAGCATCGGTTAGTCCATTATAAAAGATATCAAGTATTTCATTTTTCTTAAGAGGATGATCAGGCAAAGCATTAAATAATTGGAGAAGCCTCCCCCAAGCTTGTGGGAGACTATCTTGTTCAATTTGCA
This sequence comes from Hordeum marinum, assembly GCA_022496015.1. NCBI lineage: Eukaryota > Viridiplantae > Streptophyta > Magnoliopsida > Poales > Poaceae > Hordeum > Hordeum marinum. Next base: position 87,023,932 of record CM039675.1, on the reverse strand, counting down.
CAAAGTTAAATATTTCCTGCAAGGCAGCTTGTTTCTGATGGACAGGAAAATATTTTTCAGAGAAGTAATAAACCATGTCCTGGGGACTACGCACACAACTAGGAGCAATAGAATTAAACCATTTCTTAGCATCACCCTTTATTGAGAAAGGAAACAACTTAAGAATATAGTAATAGCGATTTTTTTCCTCATGAGTAAATAGGGTGGCTATATCATTCAATTTGGTAAGATGTGCCACAACAGTTTCAGATTCATAACCATGGAAAGGATCAGATTCAACCAAAGTAATTAACTCAGGATCGATAGAGAATTCATAACCCTTATTAGTAACAAAGATGGGTGAAGTAGCAAACTTAGGATCATATTGCATTCTAGCATTCAGAGATTTTTCCTTCCACTTGTGAAGCAATTTCTTAAGATCATCTCTATCCTGACAAGCAAGAAAGTACCTAGCTACCTCTCCTTCCATAACATAACCCTTAGGTGTATCAGGCAATTCATATCTAGGAGAGATAGGTCTAGTAGGTGAATCATAGTGTTCAGTTTCAATAATTTCATCAGATTTAGAAATATTATCAGTCTCAGCATTAGCTCTAGAAATTTGTTCATCAAGAAATTCACCCAGTGGCACAATATCATCAAACAAAGTATCATCATAAGCATTATGCATATCAGAAGTAGCATCATCAATTACTTGCGACATATCAGAATTACTAGCAGGTGGTGGCGTCGCAAACTTACTCATAACAGAAGGTGACTGAAGTGCAGATCTAGATGGCAGTTCCTTACCTCCCCTCGTAGTAGAGGCATAGATCTTGGTCTTTGTATCTTTCAGATTCTTCATAGTGATCAACAGATATATATCCCAAGTGACTCAGAGAATAAAGCTATGCTCCTCGGCAACAGCGCCAGAAAGAGGTCATGATAACCCACAAGTATAAGGGATCACAACAGTTTTTGAGGGTAGAGTATTCAACCCAAATTCATCGATTCGACACACGGGGAGCCAAAGAATATTCTTGAGTATTAGCAGCTGAGTTGTCAATTCAACCACACCTGGAAGACTTAATATTTGTAGCAAAGTGTTCAGTAGCAAAGCAATATGGTAGTAACGGTAACGGTGACAAAGTCATAGTAGCAGTTTGTAGTGTTTGTAACAGTAGGAACGGAAAAGTAACTGAGCGAAGATCAATATATGGAAAGCTCGTAGGCAATGGATCAGTGATGGATAATTATGTCAGATGGCATTCATCATGCAACAGTTATAACATAGGGTGACATAGAACTAGCTCCAATTCAGCAATGTAATGTAGGCATGTATTCCATATATAGTCATATGTGCTTATGGAAAAGAACTTGCATGACATCTTTTGTCCTACCCTCCCATGGCAGCGGGGTCCTATTGGAAACTAAGGGATATTAAGGCCTCCTTTTAATAGAGAACCAGACCAAAGCATTAGCACTTAGTGCATAGATGAACTCCTCAAACTACGGTAATCACCGGAAAGAATCCCAGTTATTGTCACCCTGGGGGATGCGGATCATAACTCGTAATAGGTGTCTAAAACTTGCAAGATAGGATCAAGAACACACATATATTCATGAAAACATAATAGGTTCAGATCTGAAATCATGGCACTCGGACCCTAGTGACAAGCATTAAGCATAGGAAAGTCATAGCAACATCAATCTCAGAACATAGTGGATACTAGGGATCAAACCCTAACAAAACTAACTCGATTACATGATAAATCTCATCCAACCCATCACCGTCCAGCAAGCCTACAATGAGATTACTCACAAAGGGTGGGGTCCATCATGGAATTGGTGATGAAGGATGGTTGGTGATGACGAAGGCATCGATTTCCCCTCTCCGGAGCCCAAAACGGACTCCAGATCTGGTCTCCCGAGGAAGAACAGGCGATGGCGGCGGGCCCGTACCGTGAAATGCGATGAACTCTTCTATCTGATTTTTTTTCTCGACAAATAGGGTTATATGGAGCTGGAGAGGAGGTCGGAGGAGCCACGAGGGCCCCACAATCCTGTTCGGCACGACCAGGGGGTGGCCGCACCTAGCAGGCTTGTGGTCTGCTGGTGGCCCCCTCTGGTTAATTCTTGCGCCGATATTTTGTATTAATTCCAAAAGTATTCTCCGTAAATTTTCAGGACGATCCGAGAACTGTTATTTCTACACAAAAATAACACCAAGGCAATTCTGCTGAAAACAACGTCAGTCCGGGTTAGTTCCATCCAAATCATGCAAATTAGAGTCCAAAACAAGGGCAAAAGAGTTTGGAAAAGTAGATACGTTGGTAATGTATCAGACGTCATCTTTAATAAATCCAGGAAAATCCTCATGACATCACCACGGATCTTTGCATTTAACCATCCATTTCAAAAATCGAGGCTCTTTTTTGGCCATAGTCATTATCATGACTCCTCCATTCTCGCACCTGATTGTTATTGTTCCGCCCCTTCATTCTCCTTATAAATAAGCATGGGGGGCATCCTTATCACTTCCCCCCCACCGCATCTTCTTCTTCCTCGCGACGCTGATCGCGACTGGAACTCCGCCGCCCTAGCCAAATCGCGCCAGCCACCCCGTCAGGGCAGCTGCATCGACCTATTTCGACTAGAGTTCAACGACACGCGCCTGTTCATCCTCATCTTATCAGGTTCCATCCCTCGGCTTTCTCAGATCCTCATTAGGTTACATGAGTTCTTAACAGTTTGCCGCCGTTCTTCTCAGTTCATCCCTTTCGATCGAAAAGAAGAACACTTCTGACTTGGAAATGTTAGCAAAACAACGCGATACTAGTTTAGCATCCGTTTTGCACCCTAAGTAGAATGCTTCTTCCTCAAAATCAGTACATTGCCTGCCAGTTCTTCCATAATTGTTTTTTAGGGTTTGTTATTATTTCCCTTTTTTCCTCCATTCATAGATCCATAGCTGTAACTGTAACTTGTAAAACTTGTTTGCCCATACTTTGCAATATTTTTTGTAGTTTCTTCTTTACTGACCCGCCATCATGTTGCCGAGACATCTTTGCATAATATGACCTGCCATATCTCGCGTCCTGATACACCTCATCCATAGTCAAGGCATCTCGTAATTTCTCAATGGCTCGCCATGTTACGTGGCCGTCTTATAATTCTAACTGACTTGTCATGTAGCGTTTAGGCGTCTCACCATTACACTTTTAACCCGGCATAACCTTATTCTCTCTCTATAGATTTTAACACGCCATCATGACCAAAGCTCCCTCTTCTTGAGATTGGGTAGCTTCCGGAGTTTCTAAGCTCATGCTTAATGAATATGTAACAATGGTGGTTTTACCTGATAAAGAAGTTATCCACTGGCGGGTTCCATGTCCAGAAACTACTCCCAAACATAGAGAGGGTGAAGTTGTTATTTTTACGAATCATCTTCTCCATGGTTTCTCACCACCCGGGTCACGATTTTTCCGGGATGCCCTGCATTTTTACAAGCTTCACCCACAAGACATCGATCCCAACTCTGTCACCAACTTATGCCAATTCCAAGTATTCCGTGAGGCATATCTGCAAGAAGAGCGCACTGTTTGATCTTTTCAGAGATTTCTTCTATATCAATTTACAGACTGAGATAACAGATGGACCTAGTCTCGAACTTGGAGGTGTTTCCATCTAGAAACGGAGAGATGCAACCATTCCCTCTGCCTTGCTGCCCATCCATCCCAAAAATTGAACTCGCACTTGGTTCTACTGCAGAAACATTGCTCCGACTAAAGAAAACCCCTTGTCGGGTTACCGTTCCTACCGCCTCAGCACCACCAGTGAACTTCCTAACCGGCTATCCGCCACAGAGCGTGCTAAATATATGCACACATCCCCAAGGATCATGGCTTTAATATGGTTTAACTGGAGTTGATTTGACCCGCTACTGGGTTTCTTGGAAGATTTTACCATTGAGCCAACGCAGCGGTTTAATGTGCCAATATACTAGCAATGTGAATGATCCTTATCGCTACAATCAAACGCCCTTGACTGATAAAGAGGTCAATTTAATTGTCAAATCACTGCCTGGAGAACCTCAAGAAGCTTGTAATAAGGTGGGATTGAACCCTTTCTACGCTCGTAACCCGGCTCCGAAGGTAAGAATCTTTGAGTAAATCTTCCTCTTACCCATCCACATTTTACATTTCACATCTTTTTAGCCCTGTCAACGCATGTATTTGTATGTAGGCCGATTCTTCCTTCTGTAAGAAGAAAATAAATGCAACCTGGACACTGAAGAAAAACACTAAGACTGTTAGATCTCATGGTCCGGGGCATCCTAAGAAGCAAACCGTAGAAGTACTACTCGAATTGGATGATTCAGAGGTAGAACTTGACTCCCTTGGCCTTCTTTTCATGCAACTTATTGATGCTGACTCCACTCAAGATGAAATGGAGACAAGCCAAGCCGGCTTATTAGAGGTAACTTCCATCTCCTCCAACTCAGAACCCTTGCCAAGAGAAAAAAACATGGTGGGTATCTGGAAAGTAAGATTTTCACATCCTCTTGCTCACTTGGACCCCAACTTTCTTTTCCAGAAGCAACAACATGAGTCTAGGCGTCATACCTAGAGCGGCGGCTCTGAGGTTCTTATGGCTGGTTTATCCAACACTCCAGCTCCTTGGAAACATTGCGATGAGGTACCTGATAGCCCAACTTTATTTCTTCCCCGTGCCGGTCTCATGCGGAAACCTCCTAATCCTTCCGACTCTAACAGTCAGGAAACGCCTCCGTCATCTGGCGACTCAACTCGCACATAGCTACCCACCTTTGTTGTTAACCCTAGGTAAAGGATTTACCTTTGTTGATATCTAAAACTTGTCATCATGTGCTTATAAGCTTTGTGTATTCCTGTCACAGAGCCAAGGAAAAAACTAGCAAGAAACATAAAGTAGGCGGCTCTTTTAAGACCTCCGGGGTCTCTGAGCCGGAGAAAGAGGCGCCGAAGCCCCCTGAGGCCCCAATCCAAAGTTCTGAAGACCCTGCCACCCAGCAAGAAGATCCTCCGCTGTAGGCTGAAGAAGTTCTTTCTGAAGCCATGGACATGGATGCGAACCTGGTCCACAAGTGTGATCCACCAAGTCCAATTCCTCTCCAACCAATTGAGGAAAACCCTTTTGAGAAGAGCACCGATGATGTTGTTATCACTAAAATGGGTTACAAGGCACCAGGAGCCTACTGTATTGCCAAAGCAAAAAGAAGAGCCGCCTTTATTGGAGAAAGGCAAGTGAAAGCTGGATCTCCAAGATTATGCGGCGTTTAGCGCAAGCGAGCTGCACGCAGGCTATCTAAACCGCCTTCATACAAGTCGTGACATGGAAGCCGACTTAGTAAATATGATGAAGCAGAAATATGAGGTATGAACTTACCCCCCTTCCATCTTACAGATATATACCCCAAGGGTCGGCTTATCTTGAAATGATGATCCAGGTCTTCCAAATAAGAACTTAGTAAAAAATGCGCTCGTAGACCCCAAGGGCTGGCTTATCTTGAAATGATGAGCCGGATCTTCCAAGTAAGTACATAGTAAAAAAATGTGCTCGTAGCCCCCAAGGGCCGGCTTATCTTGTCAAGATAAACCAGGTCATAATGTAAATTGAAGTGACCTACATTAGCCCCCAAGTGCCGAGTACATTGCTTGCAATGTCCTTGGGACTTAATTACTTGAAACGGAACAACCTTGTTTTAAGAATGATTTCCAACCGTAATCTCAAATCTCTTTGCAGGAAGCGTTAAACTTGAAAGAGTGACATCTTGGCGATTTAGTTTTTGAAATGAGGCAAACGATTTTCCATTTTCATTGATTAAGAAGAAGAGAGTTGCCTAGTTAATTACAGGAAAACTGGGCGAAAACCTAGATACAAACCCCATAAGGGGCAGACACGGACGACCTGGCCATAACAAAGCCAAATAGTCGACCGCAATGTCAAGGACATGGCAGCTCCGATTTTGCTGATGAGCTTCACAGAAGAAAGTTGGAAGCCTCGCACGGACCTAGTCGAGTGCAACATCCAGAGAGCACCGAATGCTGAAAACCGCCCTCATGGAGTCATCGTTGCCGCAGCGGCCCCGCCTCCCGCAACTCCGACTTCTCTGTCACAGCTAGCAACTAGCATGGGCACACCCATGGGCACACCAGACCTTCAACATCAAAAGGAAAAGCCGTGACTCGACTCTGCTCGCCACCATTGTCGTTGCCACATGCGTCACAATGCCACACCAATCTCACCGCCGGCCGGGCACCTGCCAACCGCGATGCCGAGCACGTCCAGCCTGCAGGAAGCACAAAAGGGACCAAGATCTTCAAGATGGCACCCCAAGAGGGAAAACGACGCTAGAGACGCCGCTGCCGCCTAATCCAACCAGGATCTTGACTTTCGCCCGAAGATCTTGACCCGAGAGATGAGGATGCACAGATCACCACGACGGCGCCTCCAAGGAAGAAAGCGACGCCCACGAGCGCCGCCGCTGCCGGCCAGCTAGCACCGGCCAAGCTTTCGCCCGGATCAGCAACGCCACCACTTCCACATGGTTGACCGAAGCCAACCAGCACCTCCACTGACCCGCGCCCCCTGCACAGCAACCGCACCATCGCCACGTAGGGACCACCACCACGCCTTGCTGCCGAGCCAACCGAGCTGCCCTGACAGGAGAGACGAGCCTCCCTCCACCAAGTACACCGCGGCCGCCGTGGCGCCCGCGCAAACTCGACGACTGCCGACACATCAACCATCGTCCCGGGGCCGCCGCCCCGGAGTCCAACATCACCATGGTGCAGCTGCAGCCGCACCTCGCCCTAGCCTCCCCACAAGCAGCCCACGCGCCACCACCCGAGCGCCGTATATACTGCTCGAGCCCCTCCACCACGCGCCCCGGCGGATCAGCAGCAGCACGGTGGGCCACCACCGCATCGGAGCAGGCCACCGGGCCACAGATCCACGCCGTCCAGCCCACCTATGCACGCCCCCGCAGAGCCTCACTGCCCGACGTCGCCCGAGCCACAGCACACCCACGCCCGCGCGCCCGACACGCACCAGCCTCGCTCGAGCCATAGCACCCCACGCACTCGCGCCCCGCCGCGCGCCCGCGTCATGCCATGCCACCGCGAACCCATCGCCGTGCTGCCCTTATCCCCGGGCCACCAAATCCGCGCTAGCCAGTGCTGGAGCCGCGCCCGTGCGCTCGCCGGAGCCCGATGAGACCACATGCTAGATCCGTGCTGGCGCCATCCAGAGAGATGCCCTGTCATCACCCTCCCTGGAGCCCGACCGGGCTTCACCGGCGGGCTCCTCAGGCGGCGGTGAGGTGAGGGGGAGGAGGGGGGTGGTCAGGCGGCAGCGTCGGAGGGGGTTCCCCCGTGACGCCCGAGAGAGGTGGTGCGGGGGTTAGAGGGAATCCAAAGCTACCGGAACACATCTTGGTGATTTAAACAAAAGTGTAGAAGAGCTAGAAGCTAGGAGTAGCAAGGCTGAGTCAAAACTGAAATCTGCCTTGGAGGAATTAGAGAAGCTGAAAAGCATTTTTAATGCTGAGAAATCTACTCTTGAGTTAGAGAAGATTGCCTTACTGAAGCGTGCGGAAAACGCTGATAAACAGCTTGAGACGATTACTGAAGAGCTTGTCGGCTTAAAACAAAATATATCTCAAATGACAACTGCCATCTTTGGTAAGTGCAAAAACTTGATCTCACTTGAAATAAACTCGTAAATTCAGGAAAGACGCCTTATCTCGCATGGCGGCTCAAAATCCAAAACCGACTTATGCTTTTGACTGCATGTCAGGTGCCAGGAGTGCCAACCTTGGCCACAATATGTTGTTGAAGCTGAAAGCTGTTTATGTGATGACTGGAAAACTATATGCTAGGGGTTTGCGAACACTTGTAGCTGCATCCTTCGGCAAAAACCTCTGTCGCTCCTCAAGACTGTGCTAGAGCAGTTATCAAGTGTACAATCCCAGATTGAAGAGTTAAAATTGTGAGCCGCCGCTCAAAAGCCCTTACTGCTTTATGCTGGGCAAAAGCATGGCAATCAGAGTTGGACCCGATAGAGTTGGCTGGCGGATACGCACAATACAATGATGATGGGTCTGTCTCCAGCGAAACAAATTTTATGAGATGCATTAAAGAGATGAGGCTGCTAGCATGCCAACTTGCGCAAGAACTAAATTTTAGCAAGTATCAGCCGGCTCATGAGAGTAACAACATTCGCATCAAGGCGCCTTCACATGCAGTTGTAGACTTAACTCCTCAAAGGCGTAAGCATTTTTTTGCATCTGACCTTGATCCTTCTCTTATTCTTAATGATGAAGCCACCTTTGAGGCGTTAACTGGCATCAAATAGACTTCAGATAATCTCCAGATGGCAAACGACGAAGAACCGACCCTGGATGACCCGGTGCCCTCTACCTCCAAATGCCAGGATGAAATTAGTCCTGGTGGTCATAACCGAGATGGTGCTGAAGCCAGCTCAATAGAGTGATGTGACCTTTGAAAATATTTGGTCAAAAGAACTTTTGGACCTAGCCATGGTCTTGTAATAGCGTACTTTTAAAACCACTATCTATCTTGTCATGCCTTCGTGCATGTTTCCATCAACTTATATTCTGGCGGCTTAAACTCTGCGATTCTTATCAAATATGTGTCTATCTAATCTTACCACACCTCTGAATTTACCTGAGATCTTGATTTGTGACCTGTGAAGACATCATCATCTCCTTTACTAGTGACTTAAAGTCGAATTCCTAGGCGAGTTAATAACTCAATGCCCCAGAGTCCTGACAGTACGTAAGCAACCTCTCTGGCGGGTCATGTCATGTTGCAAGCTTAATCCATGAGTAATGCTGGTCTGGATTTTTCCATACAAAGACTTGTATCCTTCTCATGAAAAATTCCTATAAAGATAGTGAGCAGATAATATATACATGTATATCATTGATTTTTGTAAGTCGGCTTTTAAAGGCACAACCAAAAAAGATCAACTCTTGTTCTTATTTTTTTAAAAAACTCAAGGTTTTCGCTTTACAAGAAGCTTAGCATGAACACCTTTAATCCTGTAAGCCGGCCCTCACGTGACATAAATCCGTCATTTTAACCTTAACTAGTTAAGGGTCTTAAAAAATGACTGTTAAGAGTACGAACGGGCAACGTAGCGGATAGACTACAACGGACATGTGAGTTTATCCTAGCTCTCTATAAGCCGGCTCTCTCGTGACATAAGCCATCATTTTAATCTTGACAACTTTAGGGTCTTTATTGAAAGATTACTATCAAGAGTACGTCGGGTCACTTGGCGGAGTAGCAAGTTGCAAACAGGTAGGTTTAACTCATATATGGCATGGAAGCCGGTCCCAAGGGTATGAAAGCTAAACTCATTGAGTTGGAAGCCCCCAAGTGACTATATGATCAATCAACTCTTGCACATAATACTTTGGACGAAAATGACAGAGGCCTTGAATTATGGGGATGTCAGATTTACTACATTGATCATAAAAAGGTATATACATTAACAAAGGTGTGTACATTGATGTGAGTCAATCACTCAAGTGTAGTATGGCTGAAGATGAGCAATGTTCCACGACCTGCTGGACTCCACCTTAGACGTATGCGATTTGTCATGCTCCCGTATATCAATGAGATAATATGACCCATTAATTGTTGAGATTCTTGATAACCACAAAAGGTCCTTCGCAAGTGGTGACAACTTGTGCATATCTATCTAATCTTGAATCAACCGGAGCACTAAGTCGTCCTCTTGGAACGTCTGGGTTTTTACTCTGTGGCTATGATAGCGATGCCGGTCATGTTGGTAAATCGCCGAGCGGGCTGCTGCAAGATCACGCTCTTGATCCAAGGCATCAAGTGCGTCCCGACGCACCTTCTCATTATCAGTTTCAACATAAGCCGCCACCCTAGGCGAGTCACGACGAATATCGCTGGGAAGGACTTCTTCTGCAGCATAAACCATGAAGAAAGGCATGTAGCCTATTGATCTATTGGGGGTGGTTCTGATGCTCCAAAGAACTGAAGGAAGCTCCTCAACCCAACATCCCACATTTGTTCCAAAGGAACCATGAGCCAGGGTTTGATTCCTCTCAATATTTCCTGGTTAGCACGTTCTGCCTGACCATTAGATTATGGATGGGCCACTGAGGAAACATCAAGGAGGATGTGCTCGCTTTGATAAAAATATTTCATAGAACCCTTAGATAGATTTGAACCATCATCGGTGATGATACTATGAGGGTAGCCGAAGCCAAAGATCAACTTTTTGACAAACTAATTTGCAGTCATTGCATCACATTTGCTAACCGGCTCTGCCTCAATCCACTTGGTAAACTTATCAACTGCTACCGAAAGGTGAGTTTTCTTGTCTTGGGACCTCTTAAACGGTCCGACCATATCAAGGCCTTAGACCGCAAATGGCTAAGTAATTGGAATCATCTGCAACTCTTGAGCCAGCACATGATCTCGACGTGCAAACTTCTGACAGCCATCGCACTTACTAACTGTATCCTCAGCATCTGCATGAGCTGTTAACCAGTAAAACCCATGCCGAAAATCCTTGGCTACCAAAGATTTTGACCCGGCGTGATGATCACAGCCGCCTGCATGTAACTCTTTTAAGATTTCTCTTCCCTCCTCGGGAGAGACACATTGTTGAAAAACACCAGTCACGCTGCATTTATGTAACTCGCCATGGAGTATAATCATGGACTTAGATCGCCTCATGATTTGTCACGTCGAAGTCTCATCTTCTGGTAACTCGCCGCGAGTCATATAAGGCAGACATGGCAGCGTCCAGTCGGAAATAGCATGAATGCCCGCCACCAATTGTTCCTTCGGGTTAGTTATAGCAATATCTTCCTCAGAAGGTAACTTCACTGATGGATTATGCAACACATCAAGGAACACATTAGGTGGCACCGGCTTACGCTGAGACCCAATCCGGGATAGTGCATCGTCCGCCTCGTTATTCCATCTATCAATGTGATCCACCTTATAACCCTTAAAGTGACCAGAAATGTTGTCCACCGCCTGGCGGTAAGCCGCCATACGAGGGTCTTTAGAATCCCACATACCAGAAACTTGTTGAGCCACAAGGTCTGAGTCGCCCAGATATCTGACTCGACTCAAATTCATCTGCTTAGCCATACGGAGCCCATGGAGCAAGCCTTCATACTCAGATGCATTGTTGTTGCAAGGAAACATTAACCTTAAGACATAGCAAAATTTATCACCCCGTGGGGAAGTTAAAACAACTCTAGCCCCTGAACCTTCCAACTGCCTGGATCCGTCAAAGTGGATTGTTTAATATGTGTTGTGAGGCTTCTCCTCAGGTGCTTGACACTCTGCCCAATCATTAATGAAATCCACTAGGGCTTGAGACTTGATAGTCGTTCGAGGTACATACCAAAAATTATGAGGCCCAAGCGCAATTGCCCATTTAGCAACCCGGCCAGTGGCCTCCCTATTTTGAATGATATCTCCCAATGGAGCAGAGCTCGCCACCTTGATTGGATGCCCGAGAAAGTAATGTTTCAGCTTGCGACTCGCCATGAACACCCCAAACACCAGCTTCCGCAAATGCGGATATCTTTGCTTGGACTCCGTCAGAACCTCACTAACATAATAAGCCGGTCGCTGGACTAGGTATTCTTTGCCCGCCTCCTTGCACTCCATGACAACTGCTGCACTGATGGCTTTGTTATTAGTCGCCACATACATGAGCAAGGCCTCTTTGTCCATTGGAGCAGCCAAGATGGGCGGCTCAGCTAACTATTTTTTAAGTGCCTCCAATGCATCATTGGTAGCATCACTCCAGACAAAGTGATCTGTCTTCTTCATCATTTGATATAGAGGGATAACCTTCTCTCCCAGGCGACTTATGAATCGGCTTAAGGCGGCAATACGACCCGCCAAGCACTGGACGACGCACGTCGGTTTAGAAGTGAAGTTATGGCCTTTATTTTCTCCGGGTTAGCTTCGATGCCCCGCTCTAAAACTAGAAAACCTAGAAGTTTACCTGCAGGTACACCAAAAATGCACTTGGCCGAGTTAAGCATCATCTTGTAGACCCGGAGGTTATCAAAAGTCTCCTTCAAATCAGCTAGCAGAGTCTCTTTCTTCCTAGACTTGACCACAATATCATCCACATAAGCATGAACGTTGCACCCAATCTGATCACAGAGGCATTTCTAAACACAGCGCTGATAAGTCGCCTAAGCACTCTTGACTTCGAAAGGCGTAGACATGTAACAGAAAGCCCAAAAAGGTGTTATAAACGATGTCTTCTCCTGGTCCTCCACTGCCATCTTGATCTAATGATAACCCGAGTAAGCATCCGGGGAGCATAAACACTCGCAACCCGTCGTTGCATCAATGATCTGGTCGATACGGGGGAGAGCAAATGGATAAATTGGGCATGCCTTGTTAAGGTCTATGTAGTCCACGCACATACTCCACGCGTCGTTCTTCTTAAGGACAAGCATAGGGTTAGCCAACCACTCAAGGTGAAAAACTTCCATGATAAACCCAACTGGTAAGTGCCGGGATATTTCTTCTCCAATTGGCTTACGCCGCTCCTCATTGAAGCGACGGAGAAACTATTTAACCGGCTTAAATTTGGGATCCACATAAAGATGGTGGTCAGAGAATTCTCTCGGTACACCTGGCATGTTAGAGGGTTTCCATTCGAAGATGTACCGATTCTCATAGATGAATTCGATGAGTGCACTTTCCTATTTGGGGTCGATATTAGCCCCCACAATGAACTGTTGCGATGAACCGCTAGGGACAAATCCACCAACTTGGTATCCTCTGCCACAAACTTTAGGGGCGGGTCAGACTCTGTGTTTGGCTTCTTTAATAGGGTCATATCGGTCAGGTTAACATTATCTTTATAGAACTTGAGCTTCACGCCAACACAACTTGTCTCTGCATATGCAACATCACCTTCCTCACACTCCAGAGCAACTTTTTGATCATCATGCACCGTATTCGTCCCCCTAGGCCCTGGCATCTTCAGCTGTAGGTAAACGTAGTATGGCCGGGCCATGAACTTAGATAAGCTGACCGTCCAAAGAGAGCATGATATGGGATCTCGATTTTGACCACTTCAAACCATAACGTCTTTGCTCTATAGTTGAACTCATCACCAAAATCCACTTCGAGAGCAATTTTTCCCACTGGATATGCCGACTTGCCATGTACTACGCCGTGAAACACTATGGATGATGGCTTAAGATTCTTGTCCATCAGATTCATCCGATGAAAAGTGTCGTAGTACATGATGTTGATGCTGCTACCACCGTCCATCAGCACCTTGGTGAATTTGTAGCCTCCTACCCGAGGGGCAACCAAAAGGGCTAAGTGACCCAGATCATAGACCCGCGACAGGTGATCCGCCCTTGAAAGTGCGTTATATCGACTAGAGGGGGGTGAATAGGCGATTTTTACAAATACATCATTGAGGAATTTCAACTTGAGGAATTGGAAATGTGATGAATAGCTAGCATCAGAATAAGTACTCAAGTTCATGAGAAACATAGCAATAGCATAGTCATCTTGATGAAATAAAGCATGCACATATTACATGTAACATGATACAGGATAAGCAGGTGAAGAACAAGGTGACTGAAGAATTTGAGATGAGGAAATTGAGAAAGTCTTTAGTCAAATTCTTCAAATAGGAACGATCAATTTCATCAATAGGTATGCGAGGAAATAGAAGAGTTGGGGAAATAGAACCAGGTAGCTCGATGAAGACAATGGTTTGATGACCCAGTTCCAACTGTTGTGACACTCGTACGTCTCGTTTGGAGTGGCCTGGTATTTAAACCAGAGGACACACAGTGCTTACCATATTCTCCTTGAGCTAAGGTCGCACAGTCCTCGCCCAACAATAGTGGTAAGTCTTCAGGGTAGACTTCAAATACCCTCACAAACTGGTCACTCGCTGATCCACAATTGACTGTTGGATGCTCTAGACCACGGTCACTCAATGATCCCTAATTGACTGCAGGATGCACTAGACCATGATGCCTAACCGTCTGGAAGATACACAGTCTTCAAAGGTAAAAAGAGTTGGTTCCACAGAGGAGCAATCTCTTCACTGATGCTCAATCACTTTGGGTTTGGAGACTTGGTTTTGGGGTTTTTCCTCAATGATGATTTTCTCTCAAAGTCCTCAAAGGATGCGTTGCTCTCAAATGACAAGTGTCAGTTCTCTCTCGGAGTAGCCAACTAACTAGTGGTTGTGGGGGTGGCTATTTATAGCCAGGGTGCGACTTGACATGATAAGACATAAATGCCCCCAATGATATGACCGTTATGTGGATATGATGATTGGGGACAGCTGGCGCTAAGCACAACAATGCTCGGAATTTGAACTGTCAAATTCCTGAGGGCTTATCATATTCCTCACTTGTAGGCAATTGGCACTAGCAAAATCCTAAATCCTCAGTCAGACCAATTTCCTTAGATACCAGAAGAACTTCGTCTCTGTCATTGCAGAACTTGACTGAACTGTAAGAAATTTCCAAAGGCTTCACTTGAAGGATTGGATTGGTTGAGGCTTTTGAGTTGAGCATCAGTTGGAAATTTTCCTTAGTATTACCTCGCCCCCTTTAATAGTACGGTGTTTCCTATGACTCAAAGAAAGGAAATGAAACTACGAAAACAAAAGTCTTCATGCTTCATAGTCCCCATTCATATCTTCAAGGTCACACCGACTTCTTCATTTTCAAAGTCTTCAGGGAATACCAAAGTTTTCAGCCAAGTTGCCACAAAGTCTTAACCAAAGTATTCAGCTAAAGACATACATTTTTAGGGGTCGATAATGTCTGAATATATCAAACTCCTCATCGACTTATAGAGCCTGTGTACACTCACAAACACATTAGTTCCTTAACCTATAAGTCTTCAATACACCAAAATCACTAACAATCTCCCCCTTTTTGGTGATTGATGAAAAATAGGTTAAGTTTTCAATGGGGATAAACATATGAAGTGTAAGTACTGAGTTTGAGGAATTTGATTGCAAGATATAGAAGAACTCCCCCCTGAAGATGTGCATATTTGAGGAATTTTCTTTGGAGTGAAAATGCACATGGCAGGTTAAAAACATGGAGAACTCCCCCTATATCTTGTAATTCATGTTGGAAATATGCCCTAGAGGCAATATATAAAGTGTTTATTATTATATTTCCTTGTTCATGATAATCGTTTATTATCCATGCTATAATTGCATTGATTGGAAACACATTGCATGTGTGGGTAAATAGACAACACTGTGTCCCTAGTATGCCTCTAGTGAAGTAGCTCGTTGATCAAAGATGGTCAGGGTTTCCTAGCCATTCACATGTGATGTCATTTAATAACGGGATCACATCTTTAGGAGAATGATGTGATGGACAAGACCCAAACTACAAACGTAGCATATGATCGTGTCAGTTTATTGCTACTGTTTTCTGCATGTCAATATATATGTTCCTATGACCATGAGATCATGCAACTCACGGATATCGGAGGAGTGCCTTGTGTGTATCAAACGTCGCAACGTAACTGGGTGACTATAAAGGTGCTCTACAGGTATTTCCGATGATGTCTGTTGAGTTGGCATGGATCGAGACTGGGATTTGTTACTCCGTGTGACGGAGAGGTATCTCGGGGCCCACTCGGTAATGCAACATCACAATAAGCCTTGCAAGCAATGTGACTAATTGTTAGTTGCGGGATCTTGTATTACGGAACGAGTAAAGAGACTTTCCGGTAATGAGATTGAACTAGGTATGGAGATACCGACGATCGAATCTCGGGCAAGTAACATACCGAAGAACAAAGGGAACGTTATACGGGATTAACTGAACCTTGACATAGAGGTTCGACCGATATATCTTCGTAGAATACGTAGGAACCAATGTGGACGTCCAGGTCCTGCCATTGGTTATTGTCCGTAGAGGTGTCTCGGTCATGTCTACATAGTTCTCGAACCTGCAGGGTCTGGACACTTAAGGTTTGGTGACGTTTCGGTAGTATAGAGTTATGTATGGTGGTGACCAAAGGATGTTTGGAGTCTCGAATACGATCCCGGACATGACGAGGATCTCCGGAAGAGTCTGGAGATAAAGATTGATATATGTGATAATAGTGTTTTGATCTCTAGAAGAGTTCCGGAATTAACCGGAAGGGGTTCCGGATGTTTACCGAAGTGTTCGGGTACAACAACACTTTATATGGACCAATGGGGTAAAACCCACGAGGTATTGGAAAGGGCAAAAGGAAGTTTTGCTGTTGCCTTAAGCAGTAAGGCAGTACTACCGCTTGTGAAGCGGTACTACCGCTCAAGCGATAGTACCGCTCGTGAAGCGGTACTACCGCTCAAGCGATAGTACCGCTCGTGAAGCGGTACTACCGCTTGTGCGCGGGACTGCAGGGATCCGAGTTGGACTCTTTTCTTGCGGGCCAAACCGACCTTGTGCGGGCAAAATCGACCTTGTAGAGGTTTTTGCTCCAAGTTTAGACCCCAGGGCTCAACATATAAATAGAGGGGCAGGGCTAGCACACGGGACACAACTTACGGCCACGTGCTACCCGTTCCACCGGTGCTCCTCTAGATCGGTTTTCTGCAGCGCTTAGGCGAAGCCCTGCCGGAATTGCTCCACCACCACCATCCCCGGAGCGCCGTCACGCTGCCGGTGAACTCCCTCTCCTCTCCACCTCCTCTTGCTGGATCAAGATGGTGGAGATCATCATCAAGCTACACGTGTGCTGAACGCGGAGGTGCCGTCCGTTCGGTACTAGATCGGAAGGATCGTGATCAAGGCCACGGGACATTCGTGATCGGATCGCGGGACGGATCGTGACGAGATCGCGGGACGGTTCGTGATTGATTCGCGGGACGGTTCGTGATTAGATCGCGGGACGCTCGGCGATTTGGATCGCGAAGAAGTATGACTACACCAACCGCGTTTCTTAACGCTTCCCGCTTAGCGATCTACAAGGGTACGTAGATCTACTCTCCCTCTCATAGATGCTCATCACCATGGATAGGTTTGCGTGTGCGTAGGAATTTTTTTGTTTCCCATGCAACGTTCCCCAACAATTCATACATGCATTTAACATATGATATGAATAATTTGAAATGCATGATGAAAATGGTGTCTGAAGAAATTCAGCATGCAAGCATTAAGGTACTTGAGGAAATAAACATGCGGAAAGCAGTTCAAAAGCGTCAGACACCATCGGACTTAAGTTTACCACTCAACCAACAAAAGCTTCAGAAGAGCGAGAGTTGTAACTTCAACAAAAACAGCCCGTATATTGAGACCCACTTTAATAAAACTCAATTTTTCTCCCCCTTTGTCATCGAAGACCAAAAGGGATGAAAAATGAGGACTAACGCCCCTAAAGAATTTCATCTTGAAGGTGGTGGAGGAGCACCAGCGTTGTCGGGGTCGTTTGTCGATGTAGGGCCTGCAACAGTGTCATCAATTTCCTTAGCTTCATCCGTCTCGCGCGGTGAAGAATATGAGCTTGTAACCAGGTGAGGAACTTGAACTTTCTTGAATATCATCAGAGGAGGACGAGCCCTGTCAAGGTTCTACTCATGGTCCACCTCCTTGAGTTCTTCAGGAGTCTTGAGGTGAGACGGAATGGCCCAAGTGAGGTTGAAGATTTCATGAAGATAGTATTGGTTCTTCCTCATAGTGTTGTGCATGACAGTCATGTCTCGAAGAAGTGAACCAAAATGACGCTTGACCCACTTGTGATTGCGATCAACCTTCTGATGAAGACTTAGGAGAAGCTCGTGATCGGTCATCACACGAGGGGCAATAGCTTGAGGATTTTGCACTGAAGCTTTTGCAGCAGAATCTTGTGTGAGAGAGTCATCATTGGAGGAATATGAAGCAGCTTTGTGGAATTGACCATCCAATGGACGAGTGCCTTCATCAACAACAACTTTGCCTTTTCCCTCAATTGAGGAAAAAATATTCTTGAGGACTTCTATCAGAGGAAGAAAGTTGAAGTGATTTTGAAAGTCAGCTTTGAAGAGAATTGAAGACCTTGATCTGATGAATTTCATGATCCAGGGAGCGTAAGGCTTCAACTCAAATGGTGATGTAGCAGCATTGGCCAAAGTCCTCATGAGGAAATCGTGATAGTTGATGGGAATCCCATGAATGATGTTGAATAGCATGTTCTTCATGATTCCCTCCACTTCTTCTTCTTCTTCTTCTTCTTTAGAGTCTTGACACTTGATAGGATTGAGGGTTTTGGTCAGTATGTGGTATATGGTCCTCGACTCATAGAGCAAATCCTACACTAGGAATGTGGTCCTTTGAGGTTCGCCAGGAGCCAAAGGCTTCATCAACACTTGCATCAAGTGATTGGGCAATTCAGGTTCATCATATATGCATCTTGCTCCTTCTGAAGGAATTGTTATTGTCACAACCCGAAGCAATTCAATAGCTGGGGTAGTGTAGTGAGTAGATCTTGTCATCCAGTCCAGAATCCATGAATTGACATCATAAGCATCACCTCAGATGTGCAAGGTTGCATAGAATTGAGGAATTAGCTCTTCATTCCAGTCGCATATGTCAATGCAGAAGGGAAGAATTCCATCATCAAGAAGAACTGCGAGCACAGGTGTGAAGCATGGAATGGATTCATATCCACATGAGGGCTTTGCTGATGCTCGAAGACTTTCTCTATGTCAAAGAGTACTGATGCACAAATTCATCTGCGAACGGGTCCAGAATCTTGTGCATCCTATCCTTGCTGAGGCATATGGATTGGGCCCTATGAATAATATGTGCTCATCGAAGAAATTCACATTGATGAATTTGGGGCACTTTGTGCCTTTGAACGACAACTTTGGCTTCGGCTGAAGATTTGGCTTGAAGTGACCCACAATTTCCTTTGGAATGGCACAAACCTCTTCACATTGAGGATTTTGAGCAACACTTTCCTCAGGTGCAATCTGGCCATGAATTTCTTCAGCTAATGCAGCTGTAATATCTTTGGGAATTGATGCTGTGGTGTGGTCAAACCTTCAGATCCAGTTTGAATTTCCTTAGTCTGAGTAGGTGACTGAGGAATTAGGGTGAGGGGAGTAGTCATTGGTGAATTGGGGTGAGAAGCTTCCTAGTATTCATCATTGATCAATGGAGTGGTATTTCCAATGTCCACATCCTGTTTAATTTCTTCAATGCCAGGCTCTTCAGAAGTTAACTGAGGCTAGGGCGATGATACTAGAGGGGTTGAAGCATTTTCTTCCACCTCTATTTCTTCATCAATCTGCTCTGAGGAAGCAGCAAAATGATTTTCTTCATCTTCTTCATTTGGGATGACATAGTCAACACCAAATGGAACAATCTCATAGGCAGACATGAAGGATATTGGATTTGCATCAATGGGCTCGGTTGAAGAACTTGACACGGTCTTCAACTTCTTCACAGCTGAGGAATCTTAAGTTGATGCTTTTCTTTTTTGTGCAACCTTCTGCGTTGATGCCTTGGTTTTATTCACTTGTGATGCAGAAGGAAGGTTGATTTTCTTCACCCTTGAAGACTTTGCAGTTTGAGCACGGGTTAAGATCGAGCAGTTTCTTCAGGCATGACTGTTGTAGTCGCCCTTGTTGACTCAATTTCTTCAGGCGCAGCAAAAGCTTCAGGTGGCCTGGCAATTTCTTTAGGCACAACAGTGGAGGTTGTCGTGACAGGTTCTTCAACAACCTAAATTTCTTCAGCTGCTTGTAGTTTCTTCGGCATGTTGAAGAGATGTTACAACCTGAGTAATTTGTGGTTGCGATCGAGCTGCAACCCTCTCATTGTGGTCCTTGATGGCTCTGTTAGCCACTTTGACGAATCTGACCTTGGCACTTTGCCAATCAGCATAGTAGCAATTGAATTCATGCTCGGGCCTTTGATCTTAGTTTGCACAGACACAAGTTGTTCTGGAGTGAGATTCAGAACATTACACTTCAAGAAATGCTCCTTCTTGTACTTAGCATTTTTGGTTCATCGAATTTTCTCATACTTCCACTTTTCTTCAACAATGAAAGCAGTGAGGACATGATCCAGACCAGGAGGCAACTTCAAATCATCAAGTGGAGTATTGGGGTCCTTGTGCCAGATATCAATGAAGTTTAACATAGTCTTTGGGTTCAACACGAGAGGAATTTGGGACCCCTTTGCTTGAGCCACTCTCTCTTGCTTGTTCCTGATGATTTCCTCAAGTTCCTCATCACCAGCTTCATCATCAAAAGAATTTGATGGTACTTGGAACACAACTCTTTTTGGATGAGGACTTGGTCGAGCACCTCGCCCAGCAGTAGCTTTCACCTTCAGTTGAGAAGGACTAGTTGAGGAATTTGCTTGGGCTGATGAACTTTCTAAAGCCCCTGAAGCAATTGAATAACCAGTAGTCCTCTGACATGATGCAAGATGCACTAGAGGTGAGGACTTTGTGGCTGCGGCTGAGGATTGTGCAGCTACAGAAGGCATTGGAACAACCTTTGAAGAACATGCTCGAGGATTCTGCTTTGAGGACTTGGAAGCGGAGGACTTTGGCTTCACAACAGAATTCTTCACCACGGATTTCTTCAGAGCAGTTTGATACGTCTCCATCATATCCACATTTCCAAACTCTTTTGCCCTTGTTTTGGACTCTAATTTGCATGATTTGAATGGAACTAACCCGGACTGACGCTATTTTCAGTAGAATTGCTTTGGTGTTATTTTTGTGCAGAAATAAAAGTTCTCGGGTCATTATGAAAATTTACGGAGAATATTTTTGGATTTAATAAAAAATATTGGCGCAACAATCAAATAGAGGGGGCCACCTGCAGGCCACAAGCCTGCTAGGCGCGGCCACCCCCCTAGCCGTGCCTAGCAAGCTTGTGGGGCCCTCGTGACTCCTCCAACTTCATCTCCAGCTCCATATAAACCTATTCACGGAGAAAAAAACAGAGAAAAGAGTTCATCACATTTCACTATACGGAGCCGTCGCCACCTCTTGTTTTTCATCGGGAGACCAGATCTGGAGTCCGATTTGAACTCTGGAGAGGGGAAATCGATGCCATCATCATCACCAACCATCCTTCATCACCAATTCCATGATGTTCTCCACCGTTCGTGAGTAATTCCATCATAGGTTTGCTGGACGGTGATGTCTACTACACAACCTTCTTATTGTAGACTCGTGTTGGGCCTTCAAGCGTAGAGTTTTGTAGGACAGTGGCAATTTCCCCTCAAGTGGATGACCTAAGGTTTTACAATCTGTGGGAGGTGTAGGATGAAGATGGTCTCTCTCAAACAACCCTGCAATCAAATGCAAGAAATCTCTTGTGTCCCTAACACACCCAATACAATGGCAAATTGTATAGGTGCACTAGTTCAGCGAAGAGATGGTGATACAAGTGCATTATGGATGGTAGATATAGGTTTTTGTAATCTGAAAATATAAAAATAGAAAGGTAACAAATAGTAAACAGCGAGCAAAATGTTGTATAAATGCTTGGAAAGAAGGCCTAGGGTCCATACTTTCACTAGTGCAATTTCTCTCAACAATAATGACATAGTTGAATCATATGTAAATACCTCTCGTGCGACAAAGAGTTCACTCCAAAGTCACAAATAGTGGAGAAAAAACAAAGAAATTGTTGCAGGGTACGAAACCACCTCAAAGTTATCTTTTCTGATCAATCTTATGAGATATCCCTATAAGTGTCACGAACAGCCCTAGAGTTCGTACTAAAATAACACCTTAAGATACACATCAACCAAAACCCTAATGTCACCTAGATACTCCAGTGTCAGCACAAGTACCCATGGGCTTGATTATACGATATGCATCACACAATTTCAGATTCATCATGTTCAATCTAACACAAAGAACTTCAAAGAGTGCCCCAAAGTTTCTACCAGAAAGTCAAGACAAAAACGTGTGCCAACCCCTATGCATAGATTCCTAAGGTCTCGAAACCCGCAAGTTGATCACCAAAACATACATCAAGTGGATCAATAGAACATCCCATTGTCACCATGGATATCCCATCGCAAGACATACAACAAGCGTTCTCAAATACTTAAAGACTCAATCCGAGAAGAAAACTTCAAAGGGAAAACTCAATTCATCACAACAAGATAGAGAGGGGAAAACTCCATATGATTCATCTATATCAATCAAGCTCGCGGTACATCAAGATCGTGCCATCTCAAGAACACGAGAGAGAGAGAGATCAAACACATAGCTAATGGTACGTACCCTCAGCACCGAGGGTGAACTACGCCCTCCTCGTCAGGGAGACCGCCTGGATGATGAAGATGGCCTCCGGTGATGGTTTCCCCTCCGGTAGGGTGCCGGAACGGGCTCCCGATTATTTTTTTTGTGGTTCTAGAAGCTTGCGGTGGTGGAACTCCCGATCTAGGTTTCTTTTCGGAGGTTTCTATATTTATAGGAATTTTTGGCGTAGGAATCACGTCAAGGGGTGCCACGAGGCGGTGACAAGCCTGCTAGGCACGACTAGGGGGGTGGCCGCACCTGTCAGGCTTGTGACCTCCTCGTGGCCCTTCTGGCCCAGCTCCAATGCTTCAGGGGTCTCTTTTGGTCCACAAAAAATCATACTAAATTTTCAGCCCATTTCGAGAAACTTTTATTTTTGCACAAAAAACAACACCATGGTAGTTCTGCTGAAAACAACGTCAGTCCGGGTTAGTTCTAATAAAATCATACCAAAATCATATAGAATTATTGTAAACATGGCATGAATATTTCATAAATTATAGATACGTTGGATACGTATGAGCATCCCCAAGCTTAATTCCTGCTCGTGCTCGAGTTGGTAAATGATAAAAGAAATAATTATGAAGTGTGAATGCTAGCATAGTGCATAAATTTGATCAATGATAGTTCGAAACACTTTTTCTAGCATCATTATATATCATAAACAGTAGCTCATCTCATAAAACTTCTCATGATGAAATAACAAGCTATCCACATGTTAAAGTATAGACTAACAAACTATGCTTTCGGTCACCAAACAATTGTAATTCATCTTTTTTTCAGGAAGGGTCTATGTAAGAGCTTTGATTTAGCAAATTCCACATACTCAACTATCATATAGTCTTCCATGATTGCTAACACTCAAAGCATATTTTTAGAACAAATAGCATTCATTGAACACAGAGAAAGATAGGGGCTTAAGGATTCGCCTCCCAACTTATTTATCATATAGATAATTGTCAACAATAATAATTCATGATCAAATATATTTGAATGGCCATATATGCTTGGATCTTTCCCCACCACATGATGCTTGCCAACTAAAGAATAATTGAGGTTGAACTAAAAAGGAATACTATTGACTCTTGTATAAAAGTAAATATTGGAAAGTAAAAGATATGCCCTGTGTAGAGGGAAGCATTGATTTGCAGAGGTGGCAGAGCTCGAGCTTTTAAAACAGAGATGAATAATAATTTTTGGTGGTGTGCTTTCATTGTCACCATAACAACCGAGAGATCTCGGCATCTTCCATGCTAGATACATTGTAGGTGGTTCCCAAACAGAATGGTATAGTTTTTACTCCCCCTCCACCAATTAATCACACTCCACGGAAAATCGAATCCATGGGTACCATCCATACCAACAACATTCCTCGGGAAGCTTTGTTTAATTATTTGCATTATTCCTTTGATTTCGGGACTGGGAATCCCTATTACCAGCCACTTTCTCATAATGATAGTGAATCAACACATATCGCGAGAATAACCCACCTAGCATGGAAGATACTGATAGCCCCTAGTCATTATATGAGCGATTCGGGCATACAAAATAGAATATTATTTGGAGGTTTAGAGTTTGGCACATGCAAATTTACTTGGAACGGCAGCTAAATACCGCATATAGGTAGGTATGGTGGACTCATATGGAACAACTTTGGGTTTAAGAGTGTTTGGATGCACAAGTAGTATTTCTACTCGGTGTGGAAGTTTTGGCTAGTATGAGGTGGAAGCAAGCACCACATGTTGGAGGATCCATAACAATATAACTTCTATTAAAATATACCCAAGCATAACTCATTACGTTGTCTTCCTTGTCCAACTTCAACTAATTTGCTCAAGTTTGAAAATAATTAATGGGTATTCACAATCATAGAAGATGTCCAAGATAGTATATTTATATGTGAAATCTCTCTTCCTTCAATATTCTTTCACGAATGGTTCAATTGACCAATGCAGTGTTTGCTAACTTTCAATAAATTTTACCACCTATACTTCTTATATGTGAAGTCATTACTCCCCATGGGATAATCATATAAAACATGTATAATTTTAGATTTAGGATATTCAATTCATTCAACCATTTACTCATAGGATATAAGTGAAGCACAAGAGTAAATGACAAAACTACTCCAAAACATATAAGTGAAGATCAATGAGTTGTCAAACAATTAAGTAGCTATGTGAGGACTTTCTTTATCTCTCTCTATATATATATCAATAAATATTTTCAAATCTGAGTATTTTATTTAAACATCAAGCAAAAAAATATCACTCCAAGAATAGCACACATGTTGTGAACGAATTAAAATTTAGGCTCAACATAGGATAACCGATAATTGTTGATGAAGAGAGATGGGATGCGTAGCATCCCCAAGGTTAGATACCTGAGAATTCTTGAAATATTTACTTGGGGTGCCGTGGGTATCCCCAAGCTTGAGCTTTTGTATCTCGTTCAATCCTCTCATATCATGGTTTCACCTATTCTCAGAAACTTCATCCACACAAAACTCGAAAAGAACTCGTGAGATAGGTTAGTACACATAATAATAAATCAACTCTTCATGTACTGACAAGACAAGTTGCACAATAATTTTCAAACATTAGGTACTGCATAATATCATTTCCAAAATTTATATTTACCAATATAGGCTATGGAAACTATAGAACAAGTAGATAACAAAACTATGATAGCAATCTGTCTAAACGGAACAGTCTGTAGCAATTTATGAAAACAGCGTAATTCTGTAAGTCAAACAATTATGGAAATTTATGAAATTCTATAAAATTTATATGAAAACACTGTGTAAATTTTTCAGAAACTTTCCGTGTTTCAGTAAAATATGAAAATTCAAACACTACAGAAGAAGTTTCTGTTTTTACCCAGCACATATCAAAACATGCAATGCAAGCATCCTAAGGCAATTCTTGGAACTTTATATTGAAAAACTAGATTATAAATAACACCTAACAGAGAACAATAAAATAAAATGACACTCCAAGCAAAAATCATATTATGTGATGAAAAAAATATAGCTCCAAGTAAGATATACCGATAGTGTTGAAGACGAAAGAGGGGATGCCTTCCGGGGCATCCCCGAGGTTAGGCGCTTGAATATTACCTTGGTATTACTTTGTAATCCCCAATATTAGGTTATTTTCACTCCTTATTCTCCTCATATCGGTGTCTCACCCAAAACTTGAAACTTTAATCACACAAAATTTAACCGAACTTCGTGAGATGGGTTAGTGTAGTAAATATAGATCGTTCACTCAGGTAATGTCAAAGACAAGATTCATAATTGTTCCCACATGAAACCTACTATATTAAAGAATTCCCACAATTTATATTACTCAATATAAGCTGTAGGAACACTTGAAACAAGCAAACTATGCATGCAACACAGAATTTGTCAAAAATAGAACAGTCTGTAAAGATCTGAATGATCACCATACTTACCTGACTCTAAAAATTATGAAAAATTAGGAAAAGAAAGGAATTGGCATATTAATATTTTTTAAAAATTTCATAATTGTTTGACTCTCCAGTAAAATCAGATAATTCATATACTGGATGCAAAACTTTTTGTTTTTGCACATAATCAAACAAGGAAGTATCCACACTATCCCAAAGGATTTACTTGGCACTTAATTGAAATAAAAAACACAAAACATGATTAATACAGTAGCTTTATCATGTGAACACATCGAAACAGAAATTAGAAGTGTTGGGTTGTCTCCCAACAAGCGCTTTTTCTTTGATGCCTTTTAGCTAGGCATGATGATTTCAATGATGCTCGTATAGGAATAATATTTGAAACATGCAAAAGAGCATCATGAATCTCATGATAAGCACATTTAAGTAAAACCCACTTCCTATTCATAGGTATTTTGTGAACAAACAAATCATGGGAACAAGAATCAACTTGCATAGGAAGGCAAAACAAGCACAACTTCAAAACTTTGAATACATAGAGAGGAAACTTGGTATTATTGCAATTCTTACAAGCATGTGTTCTTCCCTCATAATACTTTTCAGTAGCATCGTGAAGGAATTACAAAATATAACCAATACATAAAGCATTCTTTTCATGATCTACAAGCATAGAATTTTTTTCACTCTCCCCATAAGCAATTTTTTTCATTCATAATAGTGGGAGCAAACTCAACAAAATAACTATCATCAGATACTTGATTGACATCACCACATTCAATATTAAAATCATGATAATTGGTTTCATGGTTGTCAGTACTCTTTATAGCATACATGTCATCACAATAATCATCATATATAGTAGGCATGCTATAATCATAGTAGTTTTGCTCATCAAAACTTGGGGTACTAAAAATTATCATATTCATCAAGCGTAGCATCCCCAAGCTTGGGGAAAACATTAATTGCAGCAACTAAATTATCAAACATGTCATTTTCATAAAACATAGCATCCCCAAGCTTGTGGCTTTGTATATCATAAACATAATCACTCTCATCATTAATGGTATGAATAACACCAATACTATAGCAATTATTATCATCATCGTCCAAGTTGGTGCCATAAATATTTTCTAGATTATAAGAAGTATCATTGTCTTCCCAATCATAATTATCACAACAAGCAATAAGCATAACGAAATCATCCTCAAGTGTTTCATCTTCCACAACTATTTTGAGTCATTCTCATGAGGCCTATCAATAATGGGAGCAACATTATTTGGGAGAGATACCTTTTTACCTTTACTTTTCCTTCTTTTATTCTTCTTCACCACATTATATGTGGGTTTATTTAATTCCTCCAAGATTCTTTTTGAAGGGGTTGGTTGAATAAAAAGCTCCTCCTTGTTACCTGATTCACCATTATAAATTTTTTAGGAGGATATTGGGAAACCTCTTCCCCTGCATTAGTATTTTCTTCATCTTCTATTTGTTTTCTTGTCTTTAAGTAATTGGCAATATAAGGATTCTCATTGCAATTTACCACACAATACATATAGATTTCATTTAGATCAAAATCAATCATTTTCATGAGAACCCAAGCTGGAACATCCTTAGTTTAATATTTCATTTCTTCATACCCCAAGAATAGACTAAGTTCATCATGATTCTCAAGTGTAATGAGGTTATCACAATTTTTGGACACAATAATGAAATAATTCACATTGGAAATTAAAATGACCACTTTCATTGCAAAGTTCACAAGGATGGTGAGAAATATTAAGTCTTTCAACACAAACATATAGCCTCTCTTGCAATCATTTAGTTTCTAAATACTTATGCCTCGTACAAAATCTATCTTCCCTTTTAGGCATGTCTTGAGAAACTCTATGCACTCCACAAAAAATGACATGCTTATAAGAAATATTTTTATCATGACTAGTGAAATCATCATTAGTACTATGGATATTCAAAGAATTCATACTAACAACATTGAAATCATGCTCATCAGTCAAAGATTTAGTGCCAAAATTTTTAATAACTTCTTCTTCTTCTAACACTTGAGCACAATTTTCCTTTCCATCATTTCCACGAAAGACACTAAAAATATGAAGCATATGAGGCAACCTCAATTCCATTTTTTTGTAGTTTTCTTTTATAAAACCAAACTAGTGAAAAACAAGAAACTAAAAGATTCAATTGCAAGATCTAAAGATCTACCTTTAAGCACTCACCTCCCCGACAACGGCGCCAGGAAAGAGCTTGATGTCTACTACACAACCTTCTTCTTGTAGACTTGTGTTGGGCCTCCAAGCGCAGAGTTTTGTAGGACAGTGGCAATTTTCCCTCAAGTGGATGAACTAAGGTTTATCAATCCATGGGAGGTGTAGGTTCAAGATGGTCTCTCTCAAACAACCCTGCAATCAAGTACAAGAAATCTCTTGTGTCCCCAACACACCCAATACAATGACAAATTGTATAGGTGCACTAGTTAGGCGAAGAGATGGTGATACAAGTGCAATATGGATGGTAGATATAGGTTTTTGTAATCTGAAAATATAAAAAACAACATAAAAAATAGTAAACAACAAGCAAAACATTGTATAAATGCTTGGAAACAAGGCCTAGGGTCCATACTTTCACTAGTGCAATTTCTCTCAACAATAATTACATAGTTGAATCATACGTAAATACCTCTCGTGCGACAAGGAGTTCACTCCAAAGTCACAAATAGCAGAGAACTAGCAAAGAAATTATTGTAGGGTACAAAACCACCTCAAAGTTATCCTTTCTGATTAATCTTATGAGCTATCCCTATAAGTGTCATGAACAAGCCTAGAGTTCATACTAAAATAACACCTTAAGATACACATCAACCAAAAACCTAATGTCACCTAGATACTCCAATGTCACCACAAGTACCCATGGGCTTGATTATCCGATATGCATCACATAAGTTTAGATTCATCATGTTCAATCCAACACAAAGAACTTCAAAGAGTGCCCCAAAGTTTCTACCGGAGATTCAAGACAAAAACATGTGCCAACCCTTATGCATAGATTCCCATGGTCATGGAATCCGCAAGTTGATCACCAAAACATAGATCAAGTGGATCAATAGAACATCCCATTGTCACCACAGATATCCCATAGCAAGACATACATCAAGTGTTCTAAAATCCTTAAAGACTCAATCTGATGAGAAAATTTGAAAGGGAAAAATCAATTCATCAGAACAAGATAGAGAGGGAAAAACTCCATACGATTCATCTATATCAATAAAGCTCACGGTACATCAAGATCGTGCCATCACAAGAACACGAGAGACAAAGCAAACACATATGGAGGTTTGCGGTGACGGAACTCCTGACCTAGGTTTCTTTTTGGAGGTTTCGATATTTATACGATTTTTTGGCGTTGGGATCACGTCAATGGGTGCCACGAGGCGGTGACAAGCCTGCTAGGCGCGGATAGGGGGTGGCCGCGCCTGGCAGGCTTGTGACCCCCTCGTGGCTCTTCTGAGCCAAGTCCAATGCTTTGGGGGTCTCTTTTGGTCCCGAAAAAATCATAGTAAATTTTCAGCCCATTTCGAGAACTTTTATTTCTGCACAAAAAACGACACCATGGTAGTTCTGGTGAAAACAGCGTCAGTACGGGTTGGTTTTAATATTATCATACCAAATCATATATAATTATTGTAAACTTGGAATGAATACTTCATAAATTATAGATACGTTGGAGACGTATCAGACGGTGATGGGTTGGATGAGATTTATCATGTAATCGAGTTAGTTTTGTTAGGGTTTGACCCCTAATATCCACTATGTTCTGAGATTGATGTTGCTATGACTTTGCTATGCTTAATGCTTGTCACTAGGGCTCGAGTGACATGATTTCAGATCTGAAACTATTATGTTTTCATGAATATATATGTGTTCTTGATCCTATCTTGCAAGTTGTAGACACCTATTACGAGTTATGATCCGCATTCCCCAGGGTGACAATAACTAGGATTCTTTTAGTTGATTACCGTAGTTGGAGTTCATGTATTCACTAAGTGCTAATTCTTTGGTCCGGTTCTCTATTAAAAGGAGGACTTAATATCCCTTAGTTTCCATTAGGACCCTGCTGCCATGGGAGGGTAGGACAAAAGATGTCATGCAAGTACTTTTCCATAAGCACGTATGACTATATATGGAATACATGCCTACATTACATTGATGAATTGGAGCTAGTTTTGTGTCACCCTATGTTATGACTATTGCATGATGAATGCCATCCGACATAATTATCCATCACTGATCCGTTGCCTACGAGCTTTCCACATATTGATCCTTGCTAAGTTACTTCTCCGTTGCTACTGTTACAATCACTACAAAGCTGCTACTATTACTTTTGCTACCATTAGCGTTACTTCCATACTACTTTGCTACTGAATACTTTGCTGTGGATATTAAGTCTTACAGGTGTGGTTGAATTGAAAACTCAGCTGTGAATACTCTAGAATATTCTTTGGCTCCCCTTGTGTCGAATCAATAAATTTGGGTTGAATACTCTACCCTCGAAAACTATTACGATCCCCTATACTTGTGGGTTATCAAGACCTTTTTCGGGCGCTATTGCCGGGGAGCATAGCTCAATTCTCTGAGTCACTTGGGATTCATATCTGTTGATCACCATGAAGAATCTGAAAGATCCAAAAACCAAGATCTATCCCTCTACTACGAGGGGAGGTAAGGAACTGGCATCTAGCTCTGCACTTGATTCACCTTCTGTTATGAGTAAGTTTGCGACACCACAACCTTCTAGTAATTCTGATATGTCGCAAGTAATTGATGATGCCACTTCTTCTATGCATGATGCTTATGATGATACTTTGCTTGATAATATTGTGCCACTGGGTGAATTTCTTGATGAATAAATTGCTAGAGACCATGCTGAAAATTATGATACTTCTGAAACTAATGAAATTAGTGGAACTGAACACTTTGAGACACCTGCTAGACCTAGCTCTACTAGATATTAATTGCCTAATATTCCTGAGGGTTATGTTATGGAAGGAGAGGTGGCTAGGGACTTTCTTGCTTGTAATGATAGTGATGATTTTAAGAAATTACTATGCAAGTGGAAAGAAAAATCTTTGAATGCTGGAATGAAATATGATCCTAAGTTTTCTACTTCACCTATCTTTGTTATGGATAAGGATTATGAATTCTCTGTTGATCCTGAGTTAATTACTTTGCTTAAATCTGATCCTTTCCATGGTTATGAATCTGAAACTGTTATGGCGCATCTTACTAAACTAAATGATATAGCCACCCTATTTACTCATGAAGAAAAAATTCATTACTATTATATCCTTAAGTTTTTTCCTTTCTCGTTAAAGGGTGATGCTAAGATATGGTTTAATTCTCTTGCTCCTTGTTGTGTGCGTAGCCCCCAGGATATGATTTATCACTTCTCTGAAAAATATTTTCCTGCTCATAAGAAACAAGCTGCCTTGTAGGAAATATTTAACTTTGTGCAAATGGAAGAAGAGAGTCTCCCACAAGCTTGGGGGAGGCTTCTCTAGTTACTTAATGCTTTGCCTAATCATCCTCTGAAGAAAAACGAAATACTTGATATCTTTTATAATGGACTAATCGATGCTTCTAGGGACCACCTAGATAATTGTGCTGGTTGTGTTTTCAGGGAACGAACTGTTGAAAAAGCTGAAATACTATTGAATAATATATTGAGCAATGATAATGATTGGACTATTCTCGAACCACCTCCGAAGCCAACTCCGAAGAAAAGAGGCATTCTATTTCTCAGTCCTGAAGATATGCAAGAGGCAAAGACATCTATGAAAGAGAAAGGTAATAAAGCAGAAGATGTTAAGAATCTACCACCTATTGATGAAATACATGGTCTTGATAACCCTACACAAGTATTAGAGGTAATTTATATTCGTAGCCAATGCTTGGATGAATTTCATAATTTTGGTCTTAAGCAAGAAACTTTTAATGCTAATGTTAGTAGACAATTGAAACATAATGCTTTCATGCTTGATCCTTTAGGTGATTATATGAGTAGAACTATCAATGATCTTAAACTGATTAGTAAACATGCTTCCATGGTAAATACTCAAGTAGAACATGTGCTTAAGGCACATAATGATTTGCTTAATGAGATGAATAGTAGGAACAATGATCATTCTATTAAAGTTTTGACTAGTGGTGGAAGAATGACTCAGGAACCTTTATATCCCGAGGGCTACCCTAAGAGAATTAAACAAGATTCTCAAAAGGGTAATATTGATGTACCTAGTCGCTCCAATAATAAGAGGAACACGGATGATGATAGAACTTTGCATGCTGCTAGTGAACCTGTTATAGATACACCTTAAAACCCAAATGATATTTCTGTTTTTGATGTTGAGACACAATCTGGTGATGAACATAAGCCTAGTGATAATATTAACGATGATGT
Source organism: Hordeum marinum (assembly GCA_022496015.1). Taxonomy (NCBI): domain Eukaryota; kingdom Viridiplantae; phylum Streptophyta; class Magnoliopsida; order Poales; family Poaceae; genus Hordeum; species Hordeum marinum. The sequence continues at coordinate 86,991,713 of CM039675.1, read as the reverse complement.
TCATGTTGATACTCAACCTAGTAATGTAATGATGTGAAGATTCAAACTGTTTTTGATCTTGATAACCCAGATCCTAAGAATAAAAGATATGACAAAAGGGACTTTGTTGCTAGGAAACATGGTAAAGAAAGAGAACCATGGGTTCAAAAATCCATGCCCTTTCCTCCTAAACCATCCAATAAAAAGTATGATGAGGATTTTGAGTGCTATGTTGAAATGCTTAGACCTGTCTTTTCGCGTAGGCACTTGACCGATATTCTGAAAATGTCTGCTTATGCTAAGTATGTGAAAGATATTGTGACTACTAAAAGACTTGATCTGAATAGGTTGACACCTACCGAAATCTCTTTGCAAATGGCTGATAAATCAACTGCTCCACCTATCGGTATTTGTGAGGATGTACCTGTCGTAGTTGCAAATGCTACTATCTTAACGGGCTTTGTTATTCTTGATATTCCCGAGGACGACAATATGTCGATCATCCTTGGTAGACCCTTTTTGAATACTACAGGGGCTGTTATTGATTGCAACAAGGGCAATGCCACTTTTCATATTAAGGGTAATGAGCATACGATACACTTTCCAAAGAAACAACCGCAAGTTCATAGTATCAACTCCATTGAAAAAAATTCCAACAATTGTTATTAGAGACTTTGAATTCCCTCTTCCTACTGTCAAGAAGAAATATGATATACTTATTGTTGGGGACATGCATATCCCCATTGAGGTAACTTAGTGTTATTCGAAAATTCTTCGCTTTCATGTTATTCGAAAGAAGTTTGTTAATAAGACTTGATCAACCTTATTGATGGATTCCTTTTGATGAGAATGAGCTGGATGAATTTAGAAAGCACAACTCCGTGTACCCAACTTTTATTCTCCGTTAGTTAGATTAAATTAAGTAAGAATGCTATTATTTTTCTGTTTTTTGAGTTTCCCGTGCAATAAAAAAGTGACCTGCAAATAAAAGTTCTTCAAATGTCCTGAAAATGGAGTATGATTTTTTCTGGAATATTTAAAAATTTCTGGCATTGAGCACACTACAGGGGGCTGCACCAGCGGGCCACAAGCCCATAAGGCGCGACCACGCCCTAGCCATGCCTAGCAGGCTTGTGGGTCCCACGTGCCCCCCTCCACTTATTCTAGCACCCATCCACTTCATCTTTCTCCAGAAAAAATCCCACCATTGCTCAAACCCGTGTTCTAGCTCATTTGGCTATCATTTTTGATCTCCTTGTTCAAAGCTTCATTCGCGAAACTGTTTTGGGAGATTGTTCTTCAGTATGTGACTCCTCCAATGGTCCAATTAGTTTTTGTTCTAGTGCTTTATATATTACAAATTTTTGCTGCTGTGGTGACCTTGTTCTTGAGCTTGCATGTCAAATTTGTATGGTCCCAAGTAGTTTTGATGCATGCATGATATAGCCTCTAGGCACTTGAGGGAGTAGTTGCTATGAGTTTCATCGAGTTTTGTTCACCTTTATTTTGAGTCAATAAAAATTTCAGAATTTTTCAGAGAAAGAAATGTTGAGGAGATTATTAAGAGGCTCTTCAAGCCAGAGTTCTTAGGAAGATGAAAATGAAATGAGGGAGAAACCCAAGTATAATCTTCCTCGCGTCGCAGAAGTTCGACCATGTGAATGGTCGTGTGACACATTCTTGAGGGCGGCCGGAATTTATGAAGATTTCTATTATTTGGCCAAGAATGCACGCATCACCGACTTCCTCAACGATAAGTGTAACCAGTACCTCTTGCTCACGAATACCTTTGTGCTAAAATTTCACTTTCATTCTAGGGATGGCCCTCATACAGTAGAATTTCACTTATATGATGTGCCTAAGGAAATGAACCTTTATGATTTTTCAAAAGTTTGCAAAATACCCTATGAGGGAAGCATCAGGGAACCATGTCCTAGAGACATGGAAGATTTTATTGCCACAGTCACTTTAGGGGAAGAGAGAGGTGTGTCAAAGGCAAGAGAAGCTGGTTTACATTTTCCCGTGCTACGCTATTATTCATTATTTGCGGGAAGATGTTTAGTTGGTCACTGGGAGAGTGGAAGTCTTAGTGCCCCTGACCTCGCCACTCTGTGCCATGCTTTATTTGTTGATAGAACCTTAAGTCTGGGCACTATGGCGGCCCAACAGTTGAACACCAACCGTTCGAAGGGTCCCATATTCGAAGGTATCTATGCATATCGTTTAGCCAAACATTTTGAGAAACCCATTAGGCTTAACGAGAAAGATGAGAGGCTGCTACCCGCGAAGTTTTCGATTATGACCGTATGGTAGCTCACGATGTTATTAAGAAAAATGATGATAGCAGGCTACTTTAGAACTTAGTTTTTAGCCAGGGGACTTGTGAAATTATTACTCTTCCTACCTCTTCTTTGTTCGACATTCGCTCAGGCGGGTACGCCATTATGCCCGGAGACATTTACAGATATTGGGGTCTGACGCAACCCCCAGCTCCAGAACTGGCACCAGCCCTTGATCCGTACCCGGAGCCAATTTTTCAGTGGGAGCCGCAGGAGTTCGCCAACCAATGGAACTCTGATGACGCTCCTGAGTATTCGAGAGAGAGCTCTTTCCATCCATGGCCATAAACCAACTTAGGGCAAAAGCCTAAGCTTGGGGGAGTACGTATTTCTCACCGACCTTACATTCATGTTCACACACTCATCTAAGTAATCTATCTTCATACTCTTCCATTGTACCATCCATGGTAGTTTATTTTCTTGTTTTGCTTTCTTCTTGTGTGTTTATTTAACTTTGAGAAAAATACAAAAAAATAGTTCTAGTTTTATTTCCAGTTGCTTAGTTGTAGCATTAAAAAGAAAACCCAAAAATATTTTTTGTTCTTCTTTTACTTGCTGGGAGCTTTCCTGTGTAAATAGTTTAATCGTTCTTGTCTTGATTTTTTCCTTCTTTGGGTCGTAAGGAGAAGACCACAATGAAAATGTCGAGTGGCTCTCATATGCATTATTCTTTACGTGTTAGAGAGTCCATGTTACCTTGTCTCCTCCTTTGAGTTATTGTTTGTAGATTCCAGCTTAGTCCAAGGCACGTGAACTCTTATTATTATCCACACCATTCGGTCATGCAAGTGAAAGGCAATAATGACGATATTTGATGAAAAGATTGAGATGGAGAAAAGCTGGTATGAACTCGACCTATCTTGCTTTTGTAAATATGGTTAGCTCATCGTTTGGAATTCAGTTCATTATGGGTGAAACATATTTGCATTGACAATTAGAGATTATAGTTATTCATCCATGCGTAATTATCTAAGAGTGGATAATGGTTTGTTTTAGGTGCCAACATGCATATTAAAACGGTGGTGATGTAGTATGATGGGACGGTATCCTCCTCTGAACGATTCAAGTGGCTCGACTTGGCACATATTCATGCATGTAGTTGAAACAAAGTCAACATAGCCTCTATGATATTTTTGTTCATAGTGATTTATATCCTACTCATGCTTGCATTCAATGTTGGTTAATCTCAAAGCATGTTGATGACTGTGTCGCTCTCTAGTTGGTCGCTCCCCACTCTTTTGCTAGCCTTCACTTGTACTAAGCGGGAATACTGTTTGTGCATCCAATCCCTCATACCCAAAGTAGTTTCATTTGAGTCCACCATACCTACCTATATGCGGTATTTACCTGCCATTCCAAGTAAATTTGCATGTGCCAAACTCTAAACCTTCAAATAAACATTCTGTTTTGTATGCCCAAATCGCTCATGTGGCGACTGGAGGTTGTCAGTATCTTCCATGCTAGGTGGGTTATTCTCACGATATGTGTTGATTCACTATCATTCACGAGAAAGTGGCTGGTAATCGGGATGCCCAATCCCATGCTCAAAATAAAACCAAAATCTAATTAAACAAAACTCCTCTAGAAGTGTGTTTGTATGGACGATACCTGTGGATTCGGCCCGCCGTGGAGTGTGACTGATTGGTGGAGGGGGAGTAAAAACTTTATCATTCTGCTTGGGAACTGACTATAATGTATCTAGCATGGAAGATGTTGAAAACCTCTTGGTCGTTATGTGAGCAAGGAAAGCATACTGCTCAAAAATAATTACTTATCTCTGTTTTAAAAACTTGAGCTCTGGCCCCTCTATAGATCAATGCTTCCCTCTGCGAAGGGCCTTTCCATTTACTTTATTGTTGACTCATCATCTTCTTATAAAAGGCACCAGTTCGAGAGCACCACCGTCATTTGTAGATTTAATGAAAGCAATATTCCCTATAATAAGTTTGCTAGCCAATGCCTGGATGAATTTCATAATTTTGTTGTTGATCAAGAAAATTTTAATGCTTATGTTAGTAGACAATTGAAACATATTGCTTTCATGCTTGATCGCTTGGGTGATTATATGAGTAGAACTATCAATGATTCTAAACTGATTAGTAAACATGCTTCCATGGTAACTACTCAAGTAGAACAAGTGCTTAAGGCACATAATTATTTGCTTAATGAGATGAATAGTAGGAACAATGACCATTCTGTTAAAGTTGTGACTAGAAGTGGAAGAATGACTCAGAAACCTTTGTATCCCGAGGGCCACCCTAAGAGAATTGAACAAGATTATCAAAGGGGTAATATTGATGTACCTAGTCGCTCCAGTAATACGAGGAACAAGGATGATGATAGAACTTTGCGTGCTGCTAGTGAACCTGTTATAGATAGACCTGAAAACCCAAATGGTATTTCTGTTTCTGATGTTGAGACACAATCTGGTGATGAACATGAGCCTAGCGATAATATTAATGATGATGTTCATGTTGATACTCAACCTAGTAAAGATAATGATGTGGAGATTGAAAATGTTGTTGATCTAGATAACCCACATCCTAAGAATAAAAGATATGACAAAAGGGAATTATTGCTAGGAAACATGGTAAATAAAGAGAACCATGGGTTCGGAAACCCATGCCCTTTCCTCCTAAACCATCCAAGAAAAGGATGATGAGGATTCTGAGTGCTTTGTTGAAATGCTTAGACCTGTCTTTTTGCATATGCGCTTAACCGATATTCTGAAAATGTCTCCTTATGCTAAGTATATGAAAGATATTGTGACTAATAAAAGAAGGATACCGGAAGCTGAGATTTCCACCATTCTCTCTAATTATACGTTTAAGGTTGGAGTACCAAAGAAATTAGGAGATCCAGGAATACCAACTATGCCTTGCTCTATTAAGGGGAATTATGTTAAAACTGCTTTATGTGATTTGGGACCTGGTGTTAGTGTTATGCCTTTCTCTTTATATCATAGACTTGATCTTAATAAGTTGACACCTATTGAAATCTCTTTCCAACTGGCTGATAAATCAACTGCTCTACCTATCGGTATTTGTGAGGATGTATCTGTCGTAGATGCAAATGCTACTATCTTAACGGACTTTGTTATTCTTGATATTCCCAAGGATGACAGTATGTCGATCATCCTTGGTAGACCCTTTTTGAATAGTGGAGGGACTATTATTGATTGCAACAAGGGCAATGTCACTTTTCATATTAATGGTAATGAGCATACAGTACACTTTCCGAAGAAACAACCTCAAGTTCATAGTATTACCTCCATTGAAAAAATTCCAACAATTGTTATTGGAGACTTTGAATTCCCTCTTCCTACTATCAAGAAGAAATATGATATACTTATTGTTGGGGACATGCATATCCCCATTGAGGTAACTTAGTGTTATTCGAAAATTCCTCGGTTTCATTTTATTTGAAAGAAGTTTGTTAATAAGACTTGATCAACCTTATTGATGGATTCCTTTTGATGAGCATGAGATGGATGAATTTAGAAAGCACAACTCCCTGTACCCAACTTTTATTTTCCGTTAGTTAGATTAAATTAAGTAAGAATGCTATCACTTTTCCGTTTTTTGAGTTTCCCGTGCAATAAAAAAGTGACCTGAAAATAAAAGTTCTTCAAATGTCCTGAAAATGGAGTATGATTTTTTCTGGAATATTTAAAAATTTCTGGCATTGAGCACAAGGGCTGCACCAGTGGGCCACAAGCCCACAAGGCGCGACCACCCCCTGGCTATGCCTAGCTGGATTGTGGGTCCCACGTGGCCCCCTCCACTTATTCCAGCACCCATCCACTTGATATTCTGCGAGAAAAAATCCCACCATTGCTCAAACCCGTGTTCTAGCTCATTTGGCTGTCATTTTCGATCTCCTTGTTCAAAGCTTCATTCCCGAAACTATTTTGGGAGATTGTTCGCAAATTTGGAAAGTGGAAATTTTAAAGTTTCTGTTCGCAAATTCTTCAGCCGTCAAGGATACAGTGAAGACTTTGAATGAGTTTCAAAGTAGAACGCATATGAAGAATTCGTGAGCAAACTGGTTTGAGTTTAGCATATAGGGGGAACGGGTCTGATCACATTCACTTAGATGAAAATCGACTTGAAGAATTAGCAATAAGTGAATGATGTTGAGGACATTGAAAACTCAAATATATATGTATATAGTCAATGAAGAACATCAATTTCATAGTTTTAAGAATTTAAAAAAATTGAGGAATTTGCAAACTTGAGGAATTTGAAAATTTGAAGAATTTGCAAAATGACGAAAACATCAAATTTGAAGAATTTCAACTATGGTTGGTGGCGTGACCCACCATATAAGAATGATGATTTCAGACACCGCGTACAATTGTCATAGGGTTCTGAGAATCAAATTCTTCATTAATTTCTTCACACTTAGAGGGTTATTGTTCATTGATTTAACAAAAACGTTACTTCGTATGTTGCACATCTAAGTCATCAATCTAGCATAAGTGTTAGGATGTGTGTCTTTTCAAAGAACATTCGAAGATTCTAAGATATTTAGCTCACACTGCAACTTGCAAAATCACTTTTCATCCAAGGCCTTAGTGAAGATATTAGCTGGTTGTTCTTCAGAGTCCACGTGCTCGATGGAGATGTCGCCCTTGAGTACATGATCTTGAAGAAAATGATGACGAATATGGATGTGCTTGGTCTTGGAGTGCTGAACTGGGTTGTGAGCAAGCTTGATAGCGCTCTCATTGTCGCAATAGAGAGGCACATTCTTCATCTTGATGCCATAGTCCTTGAGGGTTTGTGCATCCGTAGCAACTAAGCACAACATGAACTAGCAACAATGTACTCAACTTAAGCAGTAGATAGTGACACACAGTTCTCCTTCTTCGAGGACCAACAGACTAAGGATCGTCTAAGGAAATGACATGTGCATGAGGTTGACTTGCGATCCACACAATCTCCAGCATAGTCAGCATCTGAGTATCCAACGAGGTGAAGATTTGAGCCCTTGGGATACCATAATCCAAGCGTTGGTGTGCGAGCTAAGTATTGAAGAATATGTTTCATAGCCTTATGGTGTGATTCCATCGGTGATGCTTGGAATCGGGCACACATGCAAACACTAAGCATAATATCTTGCCTAGATGCATGTAGATACAATAAAGAGCTAATCATGGAGTGATATACCTTCTGATCGAAATCTTTACCGTTTCCGTTACTGCAGAGGTGGCCTTTTGAAGGCATTGGAGTTTTGGCGCCTTTGTAGTCTTGCATGTTGAATTTCCTCAGTACATCTTTGAGGTATTTCTCTTGAGAGATGAAGATGCCATTGTGCTGTTGATGAATTTGAAGACCTAAGAAGAATTTCACCTCCACCAACATAGACATTTGATATTATTCACTCATCATATAAATAAATTCATCACTATAACGTTTGTTAGTACATCCAAAGATAATATCGTCTACATATTGGCATATGAATATTTCATAGTCATAGGATTTTGTGAAAAGAGTTGGGTCGAGTGAACCGGGTTTGAAGCCTTTCTTCATGAGGAATTCCTTTAGAGTGGCATACCACGCCCGAGAGGCCTCCTTGAGGCCATAGAGGGCCTTGCTGAGTCTGGAGACTTTGTCAGGATGCTTAGGGTCTTCAAAACCTAGGGGTTCATCAACATATACTTCTTCCTCAAGCTTACCATTGAGGAATGCAATTTTCACATCCATTTGATATAAGACGATATTATGATGGTTAGCATAAGCAAGCAATATGCGAATAGCTTCAAGTCTAGCAACAGGTGCAAACGTTTCATCAAAGTCAATTCCCTCAACCTATGTGTAGCCCTGAGCTACAAGACGAGCCTTATTCCTCACCACTAGGCCATTTTCATCTTGCTTGTTGCAGTAGATGCATTTTGTTCCTATGATGCTATGCTTGCGAGGATCTGGCCGCTTGACAAGTTCCCACACGTTGTTGAGTGTGAATTGATGCAATTCCTCTTGCATAGCTTGAATCCACTCAGGCTCCTTGAATGCTTCATCAACTTTGGTGGGCTCTATGATAGAGACAATGGCAAAATGCCCACAAAAGTTAGACTAATGTGAAGCTTTTGAGAGAGCGAGGGGACCTGGTGCATTGATGTCGTCGAGGATTTTGTCAATCTGCACTTCATTTGCAACTCTTGGATGAGCAGGTTGACGAGGCTGAGGATTTTCTTTAGCACCATTTTCTTTAGGTGTATCAGCATGAATATCTTAATTGGTTGGAATGACTTCCTCAGTAGGTTGAGGTTCTTTAGTGGGTATGATATCTCCAGTTTCCCTCAAGTTAATGGAGTCCTCAGGAGACATTTCATCTAGCACAAGAGGTAGCTGCTCTCTTTGTGATCCGTTAATTTCATTGAACCGCACATCTACAGTTTCAACAACCTTGTGGTGGTAGGTGTTGAAGACTCTGTAGGTGTGCGAGTCCTTTCCGTAACCAAGCATAAAACCTTCATGTGCTTTTGGTGCTAATTTAGAACTGTGGTGAGGATCTCTAATCCATCATTTAGCACCAAAGACTTTGAAATAACTCACATTAGGTTTCTTGTCAGTCATGAGTTCATATGAAGTCTTCTTGAAGAATTTGTGAATATATACCCTGTTGATAAAGTGGCAAGCTGTATCAATTGCCTCGGGCCAAAAGCAATGAGGAGTCTTGTATTCATCAAGCATAGTGCGAGCCATCTCAACAAGAGTCGTGTTCTTGTGCTCCACCACGCCATTCTGTTGAGGAGTATATGGGGCAGATAGCTCATGAGTAATACCAAGTTCATCAATATATTCATCAAGATTAGTGTTTTTGAACTCGGTCCCATTATCACTCCTGATGTGCTTGATCTTGACGCCAAAGTTTATTGAGGCCCTTGAAGCAAATCGTCTAAAGACATCCCGCACCATAGACTTGTATAGAATAATATGCACCCAAGTGTAATGAGAGTAGTCATCAACAATAAAAAAGCCATACAAACTTGAAGAATTTGTTAATGTGGAATAATGAGTGGGGCCAAAGAGGTCCATGTGAAGCATTTCAAAAGGTCAAGTAGTGGTCATGATTGTCTTCGAGGGATGCTTGTATGTGGTCATCTTTTCAGACTCACAAGCACCACATAGGTGGTCCTTGTCATGCCCAAGATGCGCGCCTATCCATTTTAAGGCATGAGGGCCTCGCAAGGGATAGATGCGCGTCTTGCCGTTAGCAAGAATAGTATCATCACAACATACAGTACTGAAAGAGATGAGTTTACAAGATTGGCTTACACTCGCCACATGCTAAGTTACAATAACACTCAAATTCATATCATCAAGTTGAACACAAGGTCCGACTATGGACGAAATCAAACGATAAAACAGATGCAAATGATACTATCATGCTATCCCAAAGATCACGACCAGGTCCTCTACTCATCCGGATACGTCACGTACATCCTGCCTCTTTCCTCATCATATTCCCACTAGAGCTGGGTAAGATCATCCTGCACAAACTCATCTGAACCTGCACCTGGAATGGTGTAGTGAACTGTGAGCCATAGAGGACTCAGCTATCATGTGCCTGGGTATCGAGACTATTCAAGCTTAAAGGTTGGGTTGGGGTGTTTAGTTTGCAACAACACTAAGCATTTATGGTGGCTAACTTACACAACATGAAAGTAAATATGAGTGGCCTACGATGAACGATCGAATTCTAGACTAATCTCTATGAGATCCTGAACACTTACTTACGTCAATCATAACCGCACTGTGTTCTCTCTCGGATCATGTTCATGAGCAGAGACGATCACGGTTACTCACCCAGGTGGTGCATTTTAATTAGAGTTTACTTCAAGTTTACTATAACCGGGTGTTAAACAAATATCCAAGTTGCCACATAACCGCGGGCACGGCTTTACGAAAGATTTAACCCTGCAGGGGTGCTCCAACTAATCTTACAAAATTAAGCACACTCCGCGGGAATAATCTCGACCACGGATCTCGCGGTTATCATAGGTAATTCCAAAGGAATTCCAACACCTCGAGAAAACCCGAAGAAAAGTCAGACTCCACACGCAAGACATTCGATAAAGGTAAAACAAATCCAGCAAGACCACCCGACGTGTCGACGAACCCAATAAGAGCCGCTTATCTCGTTCTCAGGATATGACGAATAAGCACAACGTACAGTGGCCTGATAGAAATCTCCCGAGTTGCCTCGGGTTGGCCCCGCACACGGCTCTAGTTTGGACCAACACTCATGAGGAGCACTGGCCCGGGGGTTGATTAAATTATCCACGGGTTTGCAAGACCCTATGCAAATTTTATTAAGTTGTTAAGAAAATGTAGTACCAATGTTGGGTCTTGCCAGACAAGTTTTAATCTCAACCGAATAAACAAGGGGGTCCCCATAACAACCCCGAGCATGTTAGGAGTGCAAAATATGGAAAACATAACACCGGTAACAAGGAACTAGTGGCGGTAACAGCGGAACAAATCACTTAGCAAAAGGCCAAGCCTTCCACCAATACTAAAGTATATACATGCATTAAATTAAATAACATAATTTATTGTGATATCCAAATCCATGTTATCACATGGAACAACCTGCACCTGCAACTAAAATGTTATAAGAGGCGCTGAGCAGCGGTAACTTAGCCAATCAAAGGTTTGCTGGGATGTGAAGGTTAAAGGCTGTCATGGCAATTAGGAGGCTGTTATCAAGTGGTAGGTAGCGCAATTGTAACGATAAGAGCGTAATACTAGCAAGCGAAAATAGTATCGGGATCCGGGTACGATCATCTTGCCTGTTGGTTTTTCAGCGGAACAAGTAGCGGGATCCTCGTAGTGGTACTCTCCTGGGTCCTCGTACTCAGTATCGACACTCGCGTCTACCCAAGAGAAACAGCAACAATAAACCTCCAACCAAGGTGCAATGCACAACAATATGATGCATGATTCATTTATGAAGAATTCAACATGGCAATCTAAAACTAGTCATGTTTCAGATGCAAAGTTTGTTTATTAATGAATCTGGACAGAACCTCATGTTAAGTTATTTAAACATGCATGATCATGGAAAATCTGTATGCATCAAGCAAAATCTATAGAAATGCATATAAGGATCGCAAGAAACGGAGCTACGGTTTTCAAGATACGCTCACTACAAGGTACAGAGGCAAAACACAGGTCATCCAAGACCTGGGATAATTCTTGGCATTCCAAGGTAGCCTCTGGATAGGTGATGAAAAACCAATCACAATAGCCTCAAGAATCAATCAATTCAATGGAGTATAGCTCCCACAAGTCACAAAACAATAAAATACCAAATCTGCCACTAAACAGCAACATAACAACTTCTACAGATCACAAGTTGAGCTACAGGAACCTTACAACCACAAACAAGATATTGACAGAATCTACTCAACATATGCATCAACTTATCCAACTACACAAACAGCAAAGGAGCCACACATCAATAAGCAAGAAAGTATCAAGTTGACATGATGAATCAGTTTTCTGGGACTTAGTGAAAATTCCAGCTTTCTGGAATCTGAGATTATAAAGTAGCAAGTTGATAGCAGTAGTTAAACATGTTCGACAGATCCTATTGGCATGATAATTAACATGATGGTAGGTGGCAATATCTACTACAATTAGCTAGCACTGAGCATGAGAAAATATCAAACATATCACTAGATACAACCCACACTTCATGGCATAAAAATAACAGCAGATTCTCAGACTTAGTCATTTTTAAGCATGCTGAACAGAAACATAAAGTAGGTCACTTAACAGCATTGTTCCCACTTATATGGGTGATTCTAATGTTAAACAAAAATACCAAGGCATACTAGATACAAAATACTAGCACTTCCTAGTTGGCCCAACTCCCAAAGCAAGCATGGATTAATTCATGCAAAAATTGCAAAATGGCATCTCAGCTAAAATGACAGATTTATGAACTTGCCCAAAAGTGAAATCTGATAGTCCCAATGAATTCATTGCCTCTTTCTACCCCAAAGTCATCTATCATACTCCTATGATCATGTGAAGCACCAATGCACATGTAAACTAGCAAAACAACCACATGCTCTTAAAGTCAAAACTTACTCTAAAGGAAAGATCATGAATGGGCATATGCACACTTGGCAACCTAGCTAAGAATGTAAATGAAAGCAAAACCAACATGGAATGCATAACTAACACAAGGGCAATCAAGTGGGGAACCACTAGTCACCTCCACCATCTTTACCTCTACTCACATACACTACAAGCACAAGAACATAACACAATTCCAATCTCACTCACCTATTCAAAAACATGCATGTATAGCATAGGCATACCACACATACTCTAAACACACCAACATATACATACACATGCATATATACTCTCATGTCTATACACATACACACACCACACATGCACATGTGTGTGTGCATGTATAACCTACACACACACACTCTCATGCACCTACACCCACACCAATCTGCCATACATGGTGCACCACACACCCATAAGTGCAATCACACATACACACCTACACACACAAGCTCAACATACACATTCATGTATATATACCCTTAGGTGTATACACACACAAACACATACATGTGCATATGCACTACACATACACTCACACACTACACTGATCATGGCAAAAAAACACACACATACATGCTGTAGATACACACACATACGCATGGGCATTCATAGCAGTTTAAACAAAAGAAAAACAAAAAGGAAAAAAAGGAAAACAGCAAAAAAGGGGAGTTTGGGCTCGAACCCACGATCTCCTGCTCACCTCCCCCGAGCCCAACCACTACGCTACGGCGCCGAATGCTAATAGAGGGGGTCCTTTGCTTCTCTAATACACACACACACATAGGTTCAGTTAACTGACGAAACTGAACCCACAAATGCAACTATGGCGACAGCGCGACGGCGAGCGAAATTCCGGCGACGACAAGCACTAGCGGAGCGGCTGGTCCTAGCACGGCATGCGGGGTCTACGGCGATCCCATCCCTCTGCTCATCTTGCGAAGAGGGGGACGAAGACGAGCAGCAGGTGCTCGTCTTATGGTCGGTAGCGACGGAGCGACGGCAAGACGGGCAAGCAACGGCGACAGGGGCATAGGCTGTTCACCGAGGGGAGGAGGCGACGAGCGGCTCAATACGGCAGCGACGAAGGGGAAGGAGAGGCGGAGACGACGTCGACGATGGAGGGGAAGCAGACCAACGACGAGCCGCGCGAGGAGGAAGAAGATGATGCCCCTGGAGTGTCCCACGCGCACTAACGCCGGGAACAGAACACGAGGGCTATCCCTGTCCACCACGCCATCCTGGACGTGGAGGATATCCACCGGAGATGAGCTGCGACAGCGAGGACGAACGGCGGAGCTCTCTGCTCTCTAACTGAACCCTACTCCTTACCTGAATTCTCTCTGATAGAGGTGGGGAGGAAGAAGGAAGGAGGGAGAGAAGCGGCGGCGGTGAAGGGAAAGGAGAAACCCTAGGGATCCGCACCTATTTAAAGGCCGGCCTCGATGTCCGTGAGCCTCTAACGACGACGGCGTTGGCGCTCTCTCTCTCGCACTCTGCTCTCTCTCGCACTGCACGCGCTTACTTGATGGAGGAGGGAGACGGGGCAGGTAGCCGTCGGCTACCTGCTGGGCCGAGTGGGCCGGGCGATCACAGCCCACACGCACTCACTCTCTCTAGACAAAATAGAAAAGGGGTTTTTCTATTTCTAAAACTAGCAACAAAAGATAAATCCCCAGGGCAATTATAAAAAGGTTTGGAGAAAAACAAAATATTTTGTAAAGAAAATAATGTGCTACATTTAACAAAAATATAAAGTTGAATTATTTAGCAAGTCATTTGAATACTTAAATAAAAGGGCAGCTCCTGTTTAATAAAAACCCAAAACCCAAACACCCCCAAATAACAAAAGCATCACTCCCTAAATTAATAAGAATATTAGGGCCACCTCTTGGAAATTTTTAAACAATTAAACCGGCAAGTTAATTCTGCTCATAAAATTAATATGAAGAGAGGGGGAAGATGGAATGTGATGTTGAAAGAGAAAAAGATAGGGGAAGAAGAAGAGGAGTTGCAAACATGAATCCTACCACACTCAACACCAACATGACACAAAGGCACACCCACATCACTTCACACCAACATCAAGCCAAGACACAGGAGAATAGCAAGCATGCAAAATGAATGGTACGATGGATGATATGATGCATGAATGCAAACAACACATGAATGACAAGGTGCAAATTATACATAGCTCATGACACAAGGTTCATACATGGGGATACATGCCAAATAAGGTAGGGACAGAGCTTGGGCTGTCACAGTCCTTGAGGAATTTGACACATTCAATGCTAATGACGTGCTTTTTCTTCACGAGTGTGTGCAAGTTCCTCATACCAGCGTGTCCAAGTCGTCGATGCCACAACCAGCATTCTGAAGACTTTGCAAGTAGGCACGTGGCAGGCTGATGACCTGTAGAGAAATCAACAATATACAAGTCACCTCTCCTAAATCCTTCGAAGACTTTGGATTTATCAGATTCCATGGTGACAACACAAGATATTTTCCAAAAATGACAACCATATCAAGATCACAAAGCATTGAGACAGACATGACGCTGAACCCAATGGATTCGACAAGCATCACCTTATCCATGTGTCGGTCCTTTGAGAAAGAAACCTTACCTAGACCCAATACCTTGCTTGTTTCCTTTGTCAGCATTGGTGATATGCTTCAGATGAGATGGGGCAGGTGGTATATCCATCAGTATAGACTTAGCAACAGTTGTGGTTTGTGCATCCACTGTCGAGGACCCACCCAGTAACTTTTGGAGTTTCATCCTACAAATGAATTAGTACATGTAAGTTAATCTAGTGCCCCTTAGTGATTTTGGTGTATTGAACACTTATAGGTTATGGAACTAATATGTTTCTCAGTGTACACATGCTCTATAAGTCAATGAGGAGTTTGATATATTCGGAGATTATCGACCCCTAAAAATGTATGTCTTCAACTGAAGACTTTGGTGAAGACTTTGCTAAAGACTTTGGTATTCCCTGAAGACTTTGAAAATGAAGAAGTTGGAGTGACCTTGAAGATAAGAACGAGGACTATGAAGCGTGAAGACTTTTGTTTTCGTAGTTTCATTTCCTTTCTTTGAGTCATAGGAAACACCGCACTGTTAAAGGGGGCCGAGGTAATACTAAGGAAAATTTCCAACTAATGCTCAAGTCAAAAGCCTCAACCTATCCAATCCTTCGAGTGAAGCCTTTGGAAATCTCTTCCGGTTTAGTCAAGTTCTTCAGTGA
The DNA here is from genome assembly GCA_022496015.1 of Hordeum marinum. Classification (NCBI taxonomy): domain Eukaryota; kingdom Viridiplantae; phylum Streptophyta; class Magnoliopsida; order Poales; family Poaceae; genus Hordeum; species Hordeum marinum. The sequence continues at coordinate 86,976,050 of CM039675.1, read as the reverse complement.
CAGAGACGAAGTTCTTCTGGTCTCTGATGAAATTGTTCTGACTGAGGAGTTAGGATTTCGCAAGTGAGAATTGCCTACAAGTGAGGAATATGATAAGTTTGAGGACTTTCATAGTTCGAAATTCCGACCGTTGATGTGCTTAGCGCCAGCTGTCCCCAATCATCCTATCCAGATAACGGTCATATCATTGGGGGCATTTATGTCTTATCATGTCAGGCTGCACCCTGGCTATAAATAGCCACCCCCACAACCACTAGTTGGTTGGCTGCTCTGAGAAAGAACTGACACTTGTCGTTTGAGAGAAACCCATCCTTCGAGGACTTTGAGAGAAAATCATCAGTGAGGAAAATACCAAATCCAAACCACCAAACCCAAAGTGATTGAGCATCACTGAAGAGATTGTTCCTGTGTGGAACCGATGCTTGTTACCTTTGAAGAATGTGTATCTTCCACACAGTTAGGCGTCATGGTCTAGTGCATCCTGCAGTCAATTGGGGATCACGGAGTGAACTTGGTCTAGAGCATATAGGAGTTAATTGTGGATCGTCAGGTGACCAGTTTGTGAGGGTTTTGGAAGTCTACCCTGAAGACTTACCACGAGTGTTGGGCGACGACTTTGTGACCTTAGCTCAAGGAAAATATGCTGAGGGCTGTGTGTCCTGGGACTGTGTGTCCTCTTGTTTAAATACCAGGCCGCTTCAAACCAGACGTATGACTGTCACAGCAGTTGGAACTGGGTCATCAAACCATTGTCTTCATCGATCTACCTGGTTCTATTTCCTCAACCCTTTCATTTCCTCATATACATGTTGATGAAATTGATCTTTACTGTTTGAATAATTTGACTAACGACTTTCATAATTTCCTCACCTCAAATTCTTCAAGTTACCTTGTTCCTCACCTGCTTATCATGTATCATGCTACCTATAATATGTGCATGCTTTATTCCATCATCATGACTATTCTACTGCAATGTCTCTCCTGCACTTGAGTACTTATTCCGCTGCTAGTTATTCATAACATTTCAAATTCCTCAAGTTGAAATTCCTTAAGTGATGAATTTGTAAAAATTGCCTATTCACCCCCTCTAGTCTATATAACACACTTTCAATTGGTATTAGAGCAAGGTACTCCCTTGTTTTGTGTAATTTTGGTTTAACCACTTGGAGTTCTAGTTATGTCGACTTCAGGTATGATTAAGGTTTCTGCAGGCTATCCTACCTTCGATGGGACGGATTACCCCTACTGGAAGAATAATGCGCATGCATCTTGAAGCTATTGATAACAATCTCTGGTATGTTGTGGAAAATGGTGTTCCCCGCACTTCTACAACTGTCACTGCTGATACAAAGAAATTCAAGCAACTCGATTCTCAAGCGAAGAATATCATCTATGGCTATCTGAGCAAAGGTAAGTATGGCAGAGTGAGTTCTTTGGAGTCTGCTAAGCTTATCTGGGATAGGCCGTCCAAAGTCAACAAAGGTGTTTCCACTCAACGTGACTCTTGTGTTGATGTTCTTCGCAATCTCTTCAACCACTTCAAAAGATTCGACAATGAGAATGTTCAGCAAACTTTTAATCGTCTCACTGATATCTCCAACGAGCTTCAAGCACTGAGTGCCACTGACATCACCGACACGAAGTGGTGAAGAAACTGCTTAGATCTCTTGATTCCTCATTCGATACACTGGCTTTGATGATTCAAGAGCGTGGAGACTACAAGTCACATGATCCTGCTGATATTCTTGAGAGACTCAATACTCATGAATTCCAACAAGCTAAGAAAAGAGACCTCTATGGGCCAAGCTATGGAAGAACTCATGCTCTGAAGGCAAAAACAATTTCCTCATGTGAAGGCAAAGATTATGATAGTAGCCTTGGTGATCCTGAAGAACCGAGTCAGGAGCTGGCGATGCTCATGAGGAAATTCCAGAAGTTCTCAAGGAGAGGCCGATTTGTAAAGTCATCAAAAAGTGGTTTGAGGAAATCAGATTCCTCAAGCGACTACAAGAAGAGAACTTGTCACAAATGCAAGAAATCTGGTCACTTTATCTCTGACTGTCCTCTTTGGGAAAAAGAATCAAAGAAGAAGAAGTACAAGGACGACAGTTCTGATGACTCGAAGAGAAAGAAGAAATCTTCAAAGTCCTCATGTGCAAAGTCCTGATCTTCAGAGTCTTCAACGCACAAGAAGAATGGTTCTAGAAAGGCTCGGGATTTCATTGGCAAGGAAATGGATTCTGAAGAAGAATCTGAAGAATATGAAGAATAGGAAGAATCTAAGGTGGAATCTGAATCTGGTGTTGCGAGCCTTGCTCTCGCCACTGCTTTCGTCAGCAAGTCCATCTTCAACGATGAAGAAAATGAGTACTCCAACAATTCTGATGTCAGCAATGATGATTATGCTCCCACCTATTGCCTCATGGCTAAAGGTTCCAAGGTACATAAGCATCACTCCTCCTCTGAATCAAGTGATGGTGAATCTGATGAATATGTAAAACCTAGCTATGCCAAACTTGCTAATATTGCCACTAAGCAACAAAGTGCACTTGAAAAGCTTTAGAAACTGCTAGACAAAAGTGATGATCTATTGAATGAGGAAGTGGATCGGACTCAAACTCTATCTAACAATCTCAAAAGTCTTCATACAAAGTATGATAACCTTCAGAGTCTTCATAATGCCCTCTTAGCTGATCATGAGAAGCTTTCTTATGAATTTCTTCAAAGAAAGCAAGATGTTGAGGAACTAATAGTGTCTCATGACGATCTGCAAAGGGAAAATGATTCCTTAGTGGCTCAACAGATTAGTACTGCCCAGGAAGAATTTGTTCCACCTTGTTTGAAATGCATCGAACATGAAACTGCTAATTCTTCACCTGAATGTTCAAATGCTTCTATTGCTACAAATTCTTCAACTATCCCCGTGGTCACAAATTCCTCATCTGAGGATACCACAAGTATCACTGACCAAAATGCAGGGTTGAAGGAGTTGTATGTGACAGGCATGTACAAAAGTCTCAATGGACATCAAACCCTTTGCGATATTCTCAAAAAGCAGATTCCGAATAGGAACCCTAGGAAAGAGGTATTGCATTTGAGAGGAAACTCAATGCTGATGGATCCTACTGGACAACTGAGCAGTACCCCCAAACCTCATGGGTTGCTGCAAAAGGACCTCCTGTAGATCCATCCACTTTATTTGGCTTTACTTGTGAAACTTCATACTCCTATAACGAGTGACTTGACTCCAACTACAAATTCTTCAAAAATCAGAAAGGTGAAGTATTTGCCAAATTTGTTAGAAAACTGCAGGAACGGTTCACCTATGAAGAAAATCTGGGTTCCCAAGAGCTGCTTACAAAATCTTCAAGTGAATGTCCTCATGACACCACCCTTGGAGAAAAGGAACCATAGATCAATTCCTCGTATGGACCAAAGTCTTCACTTGGACCAAATTCCTGAAATGGTCAAAAATATCATTCTCATGTTAATGCACCTATTTCGTAGGGAAAGTCTAAGAGTTCTGAATATGTGCATTATTGTTCAAATCATTATGTTCATAAGTCCTCAAAGAATTTCTCTGCTTATTCATATGAGTACTCTAACCCTCATCCTGTGAAACGAAGCGCACTAGCTTCAATGCCTTCCTTCTCATATGGTGCTCGCAGAATGATGAAGTCCTTGCCACCCCTTTAGATGTGGGTGGTGAAGAAATTGAATTAATATCTTATGTAGGGTCAGGTCTCCAGATGAACTTGAACGTCTGGTGAATTTGCTGGAGACCCGAGGAAATGCTTGAAAGGACGCAAGCTAATCATGCAGAAATGAAATCCTCATTTCCACGTCCTCACACTGCTTTACTCACTATATTGTGTTATGAAACTCTACCTGATGAATTTGATGTCATATTCTTGACTCTGAAGCATATGAGTTCGTAAGATGTACTAATTCATCTACATGATGAACCTCCAAAAGCTACTGAGTGGGTCCTCGATAGTAGATGCACCAACCACATGACTGGTGACAAGAATCTATTGATGAATTTGCCACTTGCCCCATCTCATCTGAAGCATATCACCTACACTGACAAAGTAAAAAAATCAAGGTATTGGGTCTAGGTAAGGTTGCAATCTCAAAGGACCGACACATGGATAAGGCGATGCTTGTCGAATCCCTCGGGTACAACCTCATGTTTGAATCACTGCTTTGTGATCTTGATATGATTTTCATCTTTGGAAAATATCATTGCATTGTCATCATGGAATCTGACCATTCCAAAGTCTTCGAAGTGTTTAGGAGAGGAGACTTTTATATTGTTGATTTCTCTACAGGTCCTTAGCGTGCCATGTGCCTACTTGCAAAGTCCTCAGAAGGCTGGCTGTGGCATCGACGACTTGGACACGCTGGTATGAGGAACTTGCACACACTCATGAAGAAAAAGCACGTCATTGGCATTAAATGTGTCAAATTCCTCAAGTACCACCTCTGGGGTGCTTGTGAGTCCAGGAAGATGACTAGATCCAAGCATCAATCGAAGACAATCATGACCACGACTAGACCTTTTGAATTGCTTCACATGGAACTCTTTGGCCCCACTCATTATTCCACACTAACAAATTCTTCAAGTTTGTATGTCTTTGTCATTGTTGATGATTACTCTCATTATACTTGGGTGCATATTATTATGTACATGAAGTGCAGGATGTCTTCAGACGATTTGTTTCAAGGGCCTCAACTAACTTTGGCATCAAGATCAAGCATATCAGGAGTGATAATGGGACTAAGTTCAAGCACACCAATCTTGATGAATATCTTGATGAACTTGTATTACTTAGGAGTTATCTTCCTCATATACTCCTGAGCAGAACAACATCGTGGAGCGCAAGAACAAGACTCTTGTTGAGATGGCTCGCACCATGCTTGATGAATACAAGACTCCTCGTCGCTTGTAGCCTGAGGCAATTGATATAGCTTTCCACATCATCAACAAGGTATATCTTCACAAATTCTTCAATAAGACTTCATATAAACTCATGACTGGCAAGAAACCCAATGTGAGTTATCTCAAAGTCTTCGGTGCAAAATGTTGGATTAAAGATCCTCACCATAGTTCTAAATTTGCACCGAAAGCACATGAAGGTTTTATGCTTGGTTATAGAAATGACTCGCACACCTACAGAGTCTTCAACTCCTACCACCAAAAGGTTGTTGAAACTTTAGATGTGCGGTTTGATGAAACTAACGGCTCGCAAAGACATCACCTGCTTTCTATGCTAGATGAAAAGTCTCCTAAGGAATCCATTAAGCTAAAGGATACTGAAGATGTCATACCCACTAAAGAACCTAAACCTGCTGATGAAGTCATTAAAATCAATGAAGACATTCATGATGATATACCTGAAGAAAATGGTGCTGAAAAAAATCCTCATCCACGTCAACCTGCTCATCCAAGAGTTGCAAACAAAGTGAAGATTGACAAAATCATTAACAACATCAATGCACTAGGTCCTCTCACTCTCTGAAGAACTTCACATTTGACTAACTTTTTTGGGCACTTTCCTTTTGTCTCTATCATAGAGCTCACCAAAGTTGATGAAGCATTCAAGGAGCCTGAGTGGATTCAAGCTATGCAAGAGGAATTACATCAATTCAAGCTCAAGAATGTGCGGAACTTGTCAAGTGGCCAGATCCTGGCAAGCACAATATCATAGGTACCAAGTGGATCTACCGCAACAAGCAAGATGAAAATGGCCTTGTGGTAAGAAATAAGGCTCGTCTTGTAGCTCAAGGCTACAACAGGTTGAAGGAATTGACTTTGATGAAACTTTTGCACCTGTTGCTAGACTTGAAGCTATTCGCATATTGCTTGCTTATGCTAACCATCATGATATCATCTTATATCAAATGGATGTGAAAAGTGCATTCCTCAATGGCAAGCTTGAGGAAGAAGTATATGTTGCTCAACCCCCAGGTTTTAAAGACCCTAAGCATCCTGACAAAGTCTTCAGACTCAACAAGGCCCTCTATGGCCTCAAGCAGGCCCCTCGGGCTTGGTACGACACTCTGAAGGAATTCCTCGTGAAGAAAGGCTTCAAACCTGGTTCACTTGACCCAACTCTTTTCACTAAATCCTATGACAATGAACTGTTCATATGCCAAATATACATAGATGATATTATATTTGGATGTACTTACAAATGTTACAGTGATGAATTTGGCTATATGATGAGTGAAGAATATCAAATGTCTATGATGGGAGAGTTGAAATTCTTCTTAGGTGTTCAAATTCGCCAGCCAGACAATGGCATCTTCATCTCTCAAGAGAAATACCTCAAGGATGTACTGAGGAAATTCGACATGCAAGATTGCAAAGGCGTCAAAACTTCAATGCCTTCAAAAGGCCACCTCTGCACTGACGAAAATGGTAAAGATTTCTATCAGAAGGTATATCGCTCCATGATTGGCTCTTTATTGTATCTATGTGCATCTAGGCCTGATATTATGCCGAGTGTTTGCATGTGTGCCCGATTCCAAGCAACACCGAAGGAATCACACCATGAGGCTGTGAAACATATTATTCGATACTTAGCTCACACACCAACGCTTGGATTATGGTATCCCAAGGGCTCAAATCTTCACCTCATCGGATACTCAGATGTTGACTATGCAAGAGATCATGTGGATCGCAAGTCAACCTTAGGCACATGCCATTTTCTTGCACGACCCTTAGTCTGTTAGTCCTCGAAGAAGCAGAACTTTGTGTCACTATCTACTGCCGAAGCTGAGTACAGTGCTGCTAGTTCATGTTGCGCTCAGTTGCTGTGGATGAAGAAAACCCTCAAGGACTATGGCATCAAGGTGAAGAATGTGCCTCTCTACTGCGACAATGAGAGCGCTATCAAGATTGCTTACAACCCAGTTCAGCATTCCAAGACCAAGCACATCAAATTCGTCATCATTTTCTTCGAGATCACGTACTCAAGGGTAACATCTCCATCGACCACATTCCCACTGAAGAACAACTGTCAGATATCTTCACTAAGCCCTTGGATGAAAAGAGATTTTGCAAGTTGCGGTGTGAGCTAAATATCTTAGAATCTCCGAATGTTCTCTGAAAAAGACACACATTCTAACACTTATGCAAAATTGATGACTTAGATGTGCAACACACGAAGTAACCTTTTTTGTTCTATCAATGAAGAATAATCCTCTAAGTGTGTAGAAATAAATGAAGAATTTGATTCTCAGAACCCAACGACAATTGTACCCGGTGTCTGAAATCATCATTCTTATATGGTGGGTCGCGCCACCAACAATAGTTGAAATTCTTCAGAGTTGAGTTTTTCGTCATTTTGCAAATTCTTCAAATTTTCAAATTCCTCAACTTTTCAAATTCTTCAAACTGTGGAACTGATGTTCTTCATTGACTATATATATGTATTTGAGTTTTCGATGTCCTCAACAACATTCACTTATTGCTTATTCTTCGAGTTGATTTTCATCTAAGTGAATGTGACCGGACCCGTTCCCCTTCTATGCTAAACTCAACCCAGTCTGTTCACAAATTCTTCATATGCGTTCTACTTTGAAACTTGTTCAATGTCTTCACTGTGTGCTCGACATATGAAGAAATTGTGAACGGAAACTTTATAATTTTCACTATCAAAATTTTTGGCACTTCCCGCTCAAACCATTCCGATTCCCACGAATGGATAACCCACGATCCCCCACTATCTCCACTATTCAGAACGTGGGTGACACATGTCGTGTGGAGAGCAAGGGTCAGGGGCAATCAGGTCCAAAATCTTCGGGCATATTGGTTTCACCTCCACTATAAATACCCATTCCCTATCACTATGCTCAAGTTATTCCTTAGTCATGCGTGATGAAATTGAAACCACAAGGGCGCATCAATCATGCCTAAGGAAAATGCTCCTCCTTCACCCTTTGTAGAAACTGCAAAATCCTCAAGGGTGAAGAACATCAACCCTCCTTCTGCATTAGAAGTGAAGAAAACCAAGGCTGCGGAGAAGAAGGCACACAAGAGAAAAGCATCAACTTCAGATTCCTCAACAGTGAAGAAACTGAAGACATTGCCAAGTTCCTCAACCAACCCGATTGATGCAACTCCCATTACCTCCATACCAACCTATGAGTTAGTACCATTTGATGTTGACTATGTCATCCCAAATGATGAACAAGATGACAAGGATCAGTCTGCTGCTTCCTCAGAGCGGATTGATGAAGAAATTGATGTCGAAGCAAATGCTTCAACTCCACTAGTATCATCGTCCCAGCCTCAGTTGACTGCTGAAGAGGCCTGCGTTTAAGAAATGGAAAAGGATGTGGAGATTGGAAACACAACACCTCTGATCAATGATGAGTATTGGGAAGCTGTACACCCAAATTCACCAATGACCACTCCTCTATCACAAATTCCTTAGTCTCCAACCCAGACTGAAGAAATTCATACAGGATCTAATGATTTGGCTGCACCTGTCACTGAAGATATTCTAGCTGCATTAGCTGAAGAAGTTGTTGCTCCAACTGCCACTAAGGAAATTGTTGTTCAAATTACTCAGTCTAATGAAATTCCCCCAATGCCTAAGGAAATTGTGGGCCGCTTCAAGCCAACCCTTCAGCCGAAGCCTAAGATGCCATTCAAAGGCTCAAAGTGCCCCAAATTCCTCAAGACCAATTTCTTCAATGAGCACACCTTCTTCACTAGGCCAAATCCTTATGACTCGGCAAGGGTCGGTCGCACCAGATTCTGGAAAACCATGCACATGAACTACTATGCATCAGTGCTATTTGACAAGAAGAAAGTCTTCGAGCATCATCAAATTCCTCATGCGGATATGGTAACTATCCCGTCCTTCACACCGGTGCTCGCAGTTCTTCATGATGCTGGAATTCTTGCATTTTGTGTGGACATCTGTGATTGGGATGAAGAAATGATTCTTCAATTTTATGCCACTTTGCACATCACAGGTGATGCTTCTGATATCAAATCTTGAGTCTTGGACTGGATGACTGGATCTACTCACTACACTGCACCAGCCTCTGAATTGCTTCGATCAATCCCAATTCCTATTCCTTCTGAAGGAGCAAGATGCCTCTTCGATGAACCTGCTCTGCCCAACCACATGATGCAAGTGCTCATGAAGCCTTTCACACCTGGAAAACCTCAAAGGACTACCTTCCTTGTGAAGGATTTACTCTATGTGCCCAGGACAGTCTATCGCATTCTGACCAAAATCCTCAGTCCTCGGAAAGTTCACAACTCTAAAGAAGAAGAAGAGGAGGGAATAATGAAGAACATGCTATTCAACATCATTCATGGGATTCCCATCAATTACATGATTTCTTCCCAAGGACTTTGGCAAATGCTGGTTCAACCCCATTTGAATAAAAGCCTTATGCTCCTTAGATCGTGAAATTCATCAGATCAAGGTCTTCATTTCCCTTCAAGGCTGACTTTCAGAATCACTTCAGCTTTCTGCCTCCTATTGAAGTCCTCAAGCACACACTTACTTCAGTTGAGGGAAAAGGAAAGGCAGTCATTCATGAAGGTACTTGTCCATTGGATGGTCAGTTTCACAAAGTTGCATCTTACTCCACCAATGATGACACTGCTACCCAAGACTCTCCTGCAAAAGCCTTAGAGCAAAAGCCTCACGAGTCTGCCCCTCGTGTGATGACGAATCGTGAGCTCCTTATAAGTCTTCATCAGAAGGTTGATTGCAATCACAAGTGGGTCAATCATTAGTTTGCTTCAATTCTTTAGAACATGACTGTGACGCACAACTCTGTGAGGAAAAATCACTACTATGTGCATGAAATCTTTGATCGCGCGTGGGCCATTCTCGCACATCTCAATACTCCTGAGGAACTCAAGGACATGGACTTTCAGTAGAACTTTGACTAGTCTCATCCTCCTCAGAAGAAATTCAGAAATGTTCAAGTTCCTCAGCTGGTTACAAGCTCATATTCTTCATCATGCGAGGCAGATGAAGCTGAGGATATTGGCGACACTACTGCGGGCCCTGCATCGACAAACGACCCCGACAACGCTGGCGCTCCTCCATCACCTTCAAGATGAAATTCTTCAAGGGGTGTTAGTCCTCATTTTATCGTCCTGTTTGGTCTTCGATGACAAAGGGGGAGAAATTTGAGTCAGTCTTCAAGCTGGTCCCTATATATGGGTTGTTTTTGTTTAAGTTACAACTCTCGCTCTTCTAAAGCTTTTGTCGCTGACTCTTTTCAACTGCTTTTTGCATGCTTATTTCCTCAAGTACCTTAATGCAAGCATGCTAAATTTCGTCAGTCACCATTTTCATCATGCATTTCAAATTCTTCATATCATATGTTAAATGCGTGTATGAGTTACAAGATATAGGGGGAGTTCTCCATGTTTTTAACCTACCATGTGCATTTGTAGCTCAAAGCAAATTCTTCAAATATGCACATCTTTAGGGGGAGTTCTTCTATATCTTGCAATAAAATTCCTCAAACTCAGTATTTATATTTCATATATTTATCCCCATTGAAAACTTAACCTATTTGTCATCAATCACCAAAAAAGGGGAGATTGTAAGTGCATCTAGTGCCCCTTAGTGATTTTGGTGTATTGAAGACTTATAGGTTAAGGAACTAATATGTTTGTGAGTGTACACAGGATCTATAAGTCGATGAGGAGTTTGATATATTCGGAGATTATCGACCCCTAAAAATGTATGTCTTCAACCAAAGACTTTGGTATTCCCTGAACACTTTGAAAATGAAGAAGTTGGTGTGACCTTGAAGATATGAACGAGGACTATGAAGCGTGAAAGACTGTTGTCTTTGTAGTTTCATTTCCTTTCTTTGAGTCATAGGAAACACCGTACTATTAAAGGGGGCCGAGGTAATACTAAGGAAAATTTCCAACTGATGCTCAACTCAAAAGCCTCAACCTATCCAATCCTTCGAGTGAAGCCTTTGGAAATCTCTTAGGGTTCAGTCAAGTTCTTCAGTGACAGAGATTAAGTTCTTCTGGTCTCTGATGAAATTGGTCTGACTGAGGAGTTAGGATTTCGCTAGTGCAATTTGTCTACAAGTAAGGAATATGATAAGTCTGAGGACTTCCATAGTTCGAAATTATGACGTTGCTACGCTTAGCGCCAGCTGTCCCCAATCACCCTATACACATAACGGTCATATCACTGGGGGGGCATTTATGTCTTACCATGTCAGGTTGCACCCTGGCTATAAATAGCCAACCCCCCACAACCACTAGTTGGTTGGCTGCTCCGAGAGAGAACTGATACTTGTCATTTGAGAGCAACCCATCCTCCGAGGACTTTGAGAGAAAATCATCAGTGAGGAAAAACCCAAATCCAAACCACCAAACCCAAAGTGATTGAGCATCACTGAAGAGATTGTTCCTGTGTGGAACCGATGCTTGTTACCTTTGAAGATTGTGTATCTTCTAGACGATTAGGCGTCATTGTCTAGTGCATCCTGCAGTCAATTGGGGATCACGGAGTGAACTTGGTCTAGAGCATCTAGGAGTTAATTGTGGATCGTCAGGTGACCAGTTTGTGAGGGTGTTGGAAGTCTACCCTGAAGACTTGCCACGAGTGTTGGGCGAGGACTTTGTGACCTTATCTCAAGGAGAATACGGTAAGGACCGTGTGTCCTCTGGTTTAAATAACAGGCTGCTCCAAACCAGACGTACGACTGTCATAGCAGTTGGAACTTGGTCATCAAACCATTGTCTTCATCGAGCTACCTGGTTCTATTTCCTCAACCCTTTTATTTCCTCATATACTCGTTGATGAAATTGATCTTTACTGTTTGAACAATTTGACTGAAGACTTTCACAATTTCCTCACCTCAAGTTCTTCAAGTTACCTTGTTCCTCACCTGCTTATCTTCTATCACGCTACCTGTAATAGGTTCATGTTTTATTCCATCATGATGACTATGCTATTGCTATGTTTCTCATGCACTTGAGTACTTATTCCACTGCTAGTTATTCATCACATTTAAAATTCTTCAAGTTGAAATTCCTCAAGTGATGAATTTGTAAAAATTGCATATTCACCCCCCCTCTAGTCGATATAACGCACTTTCAGTAGAACTTACGAACTCATATGCTTTAGTGTGAAGAATATGACATCAAATTCATCAGACAGAATTCCTCACCCAACATGGTAAGTAAAGCAGTGTGAGGACGTGACAAATGAGGAATTCATTTCTGCATTATCAGCTTGCGTCCTTTCAAGCATTTCCCCAGGTCTGTAGCAAATTCATCAAACGTTCAAGTTCGTCTGGAGACCTGACCCTGCATAAGAGATTAGTTCAATTTCTTCACCACCCACATCTGGAGGGGTGGCAAAGAGTTCATTATTCTGCAAGCTCCATATGAGAAAGGATGCATTGAAGCTAGTGCCCTTTGTTTCACAGGATGAGGGTTAGAGTACTGATGTGAATAAGCAGAGAAATTCTTGGAGGACTTATGAACGTAATGATTTGAAGTATAATGCACATATTCAGAACTCTTAGATTTTCCGTGTGAAACAGATGCATTAGCACGAGAATGATACGTTTGAGCATTTGAGGAATTGGTCCAAGTGAAAACTTTGGTCCATATGAGGAATTTTATCTGGGTTCCTTTTCTTCATAGGTGGTGTCATGAGGACATTCACTTGAAGATTTTCGAAGCAGCTCTTGGGAACCCAGATTTTCCTCATAGGTGAACCGTTCCTGCAGTAGTTCCCACAAATATGGCAAATACTTCACCATTCTGTTTTTTGAAGAATTTGTTGTTGGAGTTAATTGACTCATTAGAGGAATACGAAGTTTCACACGTAAATCTGGATAAAGTGGATGGATCTACAAGAGGTCCTTTTGCAGCAACTCATGAGTTTTTGGGGTAATTCTTGGGTTACTAGTAGGATCCATCGGCATTGAGTTTCCTCTCAAATGCAATACCCTCTTTCCTAGGGCACCTGTTCAGGATCTGCTTTTTGAGCACATCGCAAAGGATTTTATGCCCTTTGAGACTTTTGTATATGCCTATCACCTACAATTGCTTCAACCCTGCATTTTCGTCAGTGATACTTGTGGTATCCTCAGATGAGGAATTTGTGACCACGGGGATCGTTGAAGAATTTGCAGCAATAGAAGCATTTGAACATTCAGGTGAAGAGTTGGTAGTTTCACGTCTGATGCATTTCAACCAAGGTGGAACAAATTCTTCCTGAGAGGTACTGATCTGTTGAGCCAGTAAGGAATGGTTTTCCCATTGGAGATCCTCATGAGACACTCTTAGTTTCTCAAGATCTTGCTTTCTTTGAAGAAATTCATAAGAAAGCTTCTCATGATCATCTAAGAGAGCATTATGATGACTCTGAAGGTTATCATAATTTCACTGAAGACTTTTGAGATCATCAGTCGAAGTTTGAGTTTGAGTTTGATCCACTTCCTCATTCAACAGATCATCGGTTTTGTCTAGCAGATTCTAAAGCTTTTCAAGTGCACTTTCTTGCTTAGTGGCAATATTAGCGAGTTTGGAATATCTAGGTTTCACATATTCATCAGATTCACCTTCACTTGATTCAGAGGATGAGTGATGTTTGTGTACCTCGGAACCTTTTTCCATGAGGCATAGTGAAGAAGATGAACCAGGATCAGTTTCCTGGGGTTTGAGGAATTTCTTAAGTTTGATGAACATGGGATATTGACGAGTGCGATAGCCTTCATTGATGTCCACGATCCTATCCCAGATGAGCTTTGCGTTTTCGAGATGACAGATGCCCTTGAACATGACGCTTCATAGGCTTGAGCAGATGATGTTCCTTGCCCGAGCATCAAGTTGAGTGTACTTATGAATTTCCTCAGCATTTGCCATCTTTCATAGGTCAGTCAGTCCAACTTCAGTAACAGTCCATAACTCACTGTTCATTGATATGAGACTCTTCTTCATCAGAACTTTCCACCTAGGGTATTCAATGTCATCAAGGTTAGGTCATTCTATGAATGCCTTGATGCCTTTTGCCTTGAAGCAGTAAGTGGGATCATAGTCATCATTTTCGACATTAGGGTCGTTGGAGTAGTCATTTTCTTCATTGTTAAAGATGGACTTGCTGACGAATGCAGTAGCAAGAGCAAGGCTAGCAACACCAGATTATTACTCCACTTTAGATTCTTGCTCTTCTTCATATTCTTCAGATTCTTCTTCAGAATCCATTTCCTTGCCAATGAAAGCCGAGGCCTTTCTAGAACCATTCCTCTTGTGCGATGAGGACCTTGAAGATGAGAACTTTTAAAATTTTGTCTTTTTCTTTGAGTCATCAGAACTGTCATCCTTGTACTTCTTCTTTGATTATTTTTCCCAGAGAGGACAGTCAGAGATAAAATGACCAGATTTCTTGCATTGGTGACATGTTCTCTTCTTGTAGTCGCTTGATGAGGAATCCAATTTCTTCAGACCACTTTTTGATGAATTTCCAAAACGGCCTCTCCTTGAGAACTTCTGGAATTTCCACATGAGCATTTCTAGCTCCTGACTCAGTTCTTCAGGATTACTAAGGCTACTATCAGATTCTTCGCCTTCAGATGAGGAAATTGCCTTTGCCTTCAGTTCACGAGATCTTCCATAGCTCGGTCCATAGAGGTATCTTTTCTCAGCTTGTTGGAATTCATGAGTATTGAGTCTCTCAGTATATCAGCAGGATCAAGTGACTTGTAGTCTCCACGCTCTTGAATCATCAAAGCCAGAGTATCAAGTGATGAATCAAGAGATCTCAGTAGTTTATTCACTACCTCGTGGTCAGTGAAAGTCAGTGGCACCAAGTGCTTGAAGCTCGTTGGAGATATCAGTGAGACGATCAAAAGTTTGCTCAACATTCACATTGTCGAGTCTTTTGAAGCGGTTGAAGAGATTGCAAAGAACATCAACACGGGAATCACGTTGAGTGGAAACACCTTTGTTGACTTTGGACAGCCTATCCCATATAAGCTTAGCAGACTCCAAAGCACTCACTCTGCCATACTGACCTTTGCTCAGATGGCCACAAATGATTTTCTTCGCTTGTGAGTCAAGTTGCTTGAATCTCTTCACATTTACAGCGTTGACTATGGGAGTCACAGAGGGAACACCATTTTCCACAACATACCAGAGATCGCTGTCAATTGCCTCGAGATGCATGCGCATCTTGTTCTTCCAGTAGGGATAGTCCGACCCATCAAAGGTAGGACAACCTACAGAAACCTTGATCATACCTACAGTCGACATAACTAGAACTCCAGGCGGTTAAACAAAAATCACACAGAACAAGGGAGTACCTTGCTCTGATACCAATTGAAAGTGAGTTATGTCGACGAGACGGGGGTGAATAGGCTATTTTTTGTTTGCTTTATATATAAAGCGGGGCAAAAGCCTTTTTTGTTTGCATTATATTGCTAGGTTCCAACAGATCTGGCAAATACTTCTGGAATTTCAACTTGAGGAATTTGAAAGGTGATGAATAACTAGCAACGAAATAAGTACTCAAGTGCATGAGAAACATAGCAATAGCAAGAACAAGGTGACTGAAGCATTTGAGATGAGGAAATTGAGAAAGTCTTCAATCAAATTCTTCAAATAGTAACAATCAATTTCATGAACAGATATACGAGGAAATAGAAGATTTGAGCAAATAGAACCAGGTAGCTCGATGAAGACAATGTTTTGATGACCCGGTTCCAACTGTTGTGACAGTCATACATCTGGTTTGGAGCGGCCTGGTATTTAAACCAGAGGACACAAAGTCCTTACCATATTCTCCTTGAGCTAAGGTCATACAGTCCTCGCCCAACACTCCTGGTAAGTCTTCAGGGTAGACTTCCAAAACCCTCACAAATTGGTCACCCAGTGATCCCCAATTGACTACTGGATGATCTAGACCACGGTCACTCAGTGATCCCCAATTGATTGCATGATGCCCTAGACCATGTCGCCTAAACGCCTGGAAGATACACGGTCTTCAATGGTAAAAAGCATCGGTTCCACAGAGGAACAATCTCTTCAGTGATACTCAATCACTTTGGGTTTGGTGGTTTGGTTTTGGTTTTTTTCTCAATGATGACTTTCTCTCAAAGTCCTGGGAGGATGGGTTGCTCTCAAATGACAAGTGTTAGTTCTCTCTCGGAGCAGCCAACCAACTAGTGGTTGTGTGTGGGGGGGGGGTGGCTATTGTTGGAGATATGCCCTACAGGCAATCATGTATGATGATATTTTCTATGTGTTTATGAATAAAAATAGTCCTTGGACATTATCATTGATGTGTCTTAACAAGTATGTGACTTATTTGTGACACTATGCATTGTATGATGATTGTCATAAATGGTCCCTAGTCGAAAGAGTTGTGTGGACGTGCACCCAGTTAGACTAGCATATGACACAGTGGATGGTCTGGTCACACTGACCATGTAGCATTGGATGCTAGCCAGATAATATGGACTCAGAAAGGTCTGGTCGGATTCAACATTGTCAGATCCGAGTCGAGATAAGGTCCGAGTTGGATAGACCCAACTATGAGACACAGCGATAGGTCATCTGTGAGTCTCTAGTACAACATACATTCTATGTACTAAGACCTGAGCTGGTGCATGTACTCAGGATGGTGACAGACTTGCTTTGGGCCGACCGAACGCTACTCCGTGACTAGGTAGCTACAAAGGTAGGTTACGGGCATGTCCAGATCCATGCTGCGAGACATGGTCAAGCAAGATAGGATTTACCCCTCCGATCAGGAGAGATATACTCTAGGCCCCTCGGGTTATCCAACCTGAATAAGCATGGCCATGCGATGAGGATTATGAGATAATCCGAAGTTATGGTCGGATTCACCGTAACGAGAAAGAGATCGTGCTGCAACAAGGATGACTATGTCGCCTTGTGCATGACAACATATATCGTGTGACAAAGGGAATAGAAGTGTGAAGTACATGTTTGCCTAACCAGCTTCATCGGACACTTGGAGTCGGCATGCTTTGCTAGAGGCCGCTACCAACTGGTTGATTCGGATGTGAACTGACTCGCGACCAAGTGAACGTGAACCTAAGGGGTCGCACGCTTAAGAGATGGAACACGAGGGCTTTAGGATCCATGCGAGGCCCAAGAGTTGAGGCCGCGCCGGATGCTTGTATATAGTGGAGGTGCAGCACACCAATCTGGTTGATCATTTCGGCGCCATCATTAGGGCTTTGCATGTGTTGCAACTAGCCTCCTTCACTCACCGCCACCGACTGTGTGATCGGACCTAGCAGCCTGCCGCACGGTGTTCCTCCTACTCACGCAGATACCGTTAGAGGTTGTGCACCTCTGTTGCTCTGGCGAATCTTTACGTGGGATCTGGCAACCGACTGTTCGAGGGAGATCGGGCTAGATGTTCGAGGGAGAATGGACGAGGAGGATGTGGACCACATGAACGCGCTGCCCCAACTCTACTACCGCTGCAAGGCACTGCACGTCTAGTGGTAACGAATTGTGATCCATCTCCGTAGCATGTACTTGGATGTTCTGCGCGTAGGAAATTTTTGATTTGCATATGATGCACCTATGGTAGAACCCAACACTGGTATAAGAGCATCTGTTATAGGATTTGGATTCAAATCGGATGCATATTACATATGTGGAGGCGGCGGATGAGATCTGTCGCCGTTCATGAGATCGTCTATGTGCACGGTTGATGAGATCAAGTGCACATCGGGATAGATTGAGGCTATGTTTTGTGCCAATCAGAATCGATGAGGTCGTGACACAACCTACCCGGCTAGAAGGACCGCCGTGTGCGTAGCGCCTTGTATTTTGTACACGATCACACAGACCGGTAGAATGCAATTCTGTGCATAAGTTTGTTTGTTAGGTTTGATGTGAATAGTATGGCTCATATATATGCGATGCATGTGTGTAACTTAACATGACCTGTGTGTCATGATTGTCAGCCGACAGGAGCCAAAGTGCTATCATTATATTGTAACGACATGCCTGTCGACTCATGATTTTCTGTAAATTCATTACTAGTTGTAGTAGTTGGAGGACATAGATCAAGTTCAAAGCTTTGGTGTCCCGGCGTGACGAACAAGATGGAGTTCCTCCTTGGTCATCGGAGTAGGAGCCGGCCATGGAAGGACGCCCATGAAGGAGCCATACTATTTCACATATTTATGTTTATATGTGATGGATATTGCTTCTTATTTCTATGCATGTTAGTATGGTAGAAAGATCCCTCATTAATATCAAGCATATTGCCATTCCGGATGTTGCACCTTCGCACATCAAGTATGTCTGGTAGTGGGCTCATAAAATTGAGGTGCTACCATGTTCCTTGAACTGGAGGGTTCCTGTCGGACACGGACATGCACTGCATCATGTTAAGTTGACAAGGCTATCGAAACGGTTTTGGGCCTTGTGGCAAAGAAGGTTGGGTGCCGGGGTATAAGATACCTACCCGACCGACAGGAGTCGTATAGAGATATATACGATTAGCAAGGAGTTGCTTACCGAATAGGCAGGTTGGCTAGCAATGATGCTAAAGCTCACTAGTCGCTCGCGCTAGACGTGTCCTGAATCACTGAGAGTTTGCGGAGGGGTGCTGACTTCAGTGTGAGTAGTTCTGTTTAAGGCTTGAATTACTCTACATAAACACATTGCTTAGTGATTGCATATTTTCTGTTGTAGATCAATGGCACCACCTGCTCAACCCAACTTTGCATTGAAACCAATTCTGGAAAAGGATAAACTGAATGGAACAAACTTTACCACCTGGTATAGAAATATGAGAATTGTTCTCAAGCGCGGTAAAAAGGAACATGTTCTAGAGGATCCACTTCCATAGGAACCTACCAAGAATGCTAATGCCACAACGATGAATGCCCACCAGAAACTCATTGATGAATCAAACGAGATCGGTTGCCTCATGCTGGCTTGTACGGATCCCGATTTGCAACAACATTTCAAAAAAATTCAGGTTTTCGATATGATCAAGAGTTTGAAGAGCATGTTTCAGGTGCAGGCTAGGACCGAGAGGTTCAACGTCTAGCAATCCTTAACGGATTGTAAGTTGGAAGATGGTGATCCACTGAGCCTGCACGTGATCAATTGATCGGGTACGTGCAAGCTTTGGATCGATTAGGCTTCCCACTTGGGGATGAGATGTCCACGGATGCAATTTTGGGTGGCAGAGCAAGATATTAAGGAAGGCAAGCATCAAGTGTTGATGGTGCAAAACTCGGCTAAGTTAAAGAAGAGTTGGTCCAAGAAAAAGAGTAAGGCAAAGGGCATGGAGAAGGTTGTCTCCGCCGCTGAGCTGAAGTTCAGACTGAACTCAAACACCATTTGCTTTGTCTGCAAGGAAGCTGGTCACTGGAAGAGAAACTATAGCAAGTGGCTTGCTGAGCACGGCAAGAAGGACGGATATGCTTCTTCAGGCAAAGGTACACTTGTTACATATGATATAGACATTTACCTTGCGCACATACCTAGTAGCACTTTGGTATTTGATACCGGATCGGTTGTTCATATTTGCAACTCGATGCAGGGGCTGGTAAGAACTAGGCATGTGGCACAAGGGGAGATTGACATCAGGGTTGGCAACAAAGCAAGATTTTCTGCGTTGGAGGTTGGCCCAATGCAGCTCAAGCTTCCTTCTGGATTTATTTTGGAAATGAATAATTTTTATTACATTCCCGCACTTAGTCGGAACATTATTTCTGCCTCATGCTTGATGAGTCAAGGTTATTAATTCAATATAAAGGACAATGGTTGTTCATTTTATTTGAATGGAATGTTCCATGGCTATCCATCCATAGTAGATGGGCTATTTATTTTAAATCTAGAAACAGAACAAGTCTATAATGTGAATTTCAAGAGGCATAAGCCTAATGAGATAAATCCGACATACTTCTGGCATTGCCGGCTTGGACACATTAGTCTTAAACGCATGAAGAAACTCCATGATGATAGACTCCTAACTTTGTCCGACTTTGGGTCGTTCGATACATGCAAATCATGCTTGCTAGGCAAGATGACTAAGTCACCTTTTGCAAAGAGTTGTGAGAGGTCGTCCGAGCTGTTGGAGCTTATACACGGTGATGTGTGTGGTCCAATGAGCACAATAGCTAGAGTTGGCTATCAGTACTTCGTGATTTTTATCAACAACTTGAGTAGATATGGATATATCTATTTGATGAGGCACAAGTCAGAAACTTTTGAAAAGTTCAAAGAGTTTCAGAATGAGGTTGAAAATCAACTCGACAAGACGATAAAACTTCTACGATCAGATCGTGGAGGTGAGTACATGAGCTAGGAGTTTGATAATCATATGAAAAGCCGAGGTATAGTACCTCAGCTCACACCTTCGGTTACGCTGCAGGGAAACAATGTGTCGGAACAGAGAAATCAAACCTTGTTAGACATGGTCCGGTCGATGATGAGCAAATCAGATTTACCCTTGTCATTCTGGGGATCCGCTCTAGAAACTACAGCTTTCACACTTAATAGGGTACCATCAAAATCCATAGACAAGACACCACATGAGATGTGGACTCGGAAGAGTCCTAGTTTGTCTTTTCTAAAGATTTGGGGTTGTGAAGCATTTATCAAGAGACTCATGTCGGACAAGCTTAAACCCAAGTCGGATAAATGCATATTCGTGGGATATCTGAGAGAAACCTTGGGATATAACTTCTACAACCGAGAAGAGAACAAAGTGTTTGTTTCTCGAAATGGGGTTTTCCTAGAAAGAGTTTCTCAGTCGGGAGGCCAGTGGGATAACGGTGCGACTCGAAGAAATTCGAGAGCCACTCGGGAACAACGCGGTTAGTGATGAGATCACACAATAGTTGGTCAGAGAACCCGTAGTGGAGTCGGCACCAGAGCCACGTAGGTCAGAAAGATTGCGTAGAGTGCGCGGTGTTTTGTTGCTAGAAAATAACGAGCCGGCCACATATGCGGAAGCGATGGTGAGCCCAGATTCCGAGGCATGGCTAGAGGCCATGAGATCCGAGTTAAAGTCCATGGATGACAATCAAGTCTCGGACTTTGTTGATCCGCCACCTGGCGTAGTTGCCATTGGTTGCAAATGGGTCTTTAAGAAGAAAACCGATGTGGATGCAAATGTTCAGATCCAAAAATCTCGGCTTGTCGCTAAAGGTTATGGACAAGTTCAAGGAATTGACTATGACAAGACCTACTCGCCAGTAGCGATGCTAAAGTCGGTGAGGATCATACTAGCTATAGCTGCATATTTCAATTATGAGATATGGCAGATGGATGTCAAACGACATTCCTTCATGGAAATTTAAAAGAGGATGTATACATGATACATCCCGAAGGTTTTTTCGATCCAACTAACGCTAGTAAAATATGCATGCTCAAGAGATCCATTTATGGATTGAAGCAAGCAGCTCGGAGTTGGAACATTCGTTTTGATGAAGTCATCATTGAGCTTGGTTTCATCAAGAACGAAGAGGACTATTGTTTATACAAGAAGTCTAGTGGGAGCTCCGTAGTATTTTTGATCTTGTATGTGGATGACATACTGCTAATCAGAAATGATGTTTCGATGCTGAACTCAGTCAAGGAATCATTGAATGGAAAGTTTTCGATGAAAGACATTGGAGAGTCAGTGTACATTTTAGGCATCAAGATCTATAGAGATAGATTGAGGAGGCTGATCGGCTTAAGCCAGAGCACGTACATAGACAAAGTGTTGAAGAGGTTCAACATGAGTGAGGCCAAGAAAGGATTCTTGCCCATCTCAAATGGTATAAGGCTAAGCAAGACTTAGAGTCCTACGACTTCTGATGAGTGAAACCGGATGAGTAGGATTCCATAAGCCTCTACAATTGGATCCATCATGTATGCCATACTATGTACACGGCCTGATGTTGCCTATGCAATAAGCTTAACAAGTAGATACCAGGATGACCCAGGTGAAAGTCACTAGGAAGCGGTGAAAACTATCTTGAAGTACCTGAAAAGGACTAAAGAGATGTTCCTAGTTTATAGAGGTGAGGAGGAGCTCTGCGTAAACAGTTATGCTGATGCTAGTTTCCAAACCTACAGGGATGATTGTCGATCGGAAACTGGATTCGTGTATGTCATGAATGGAGGATAGTTAGGTGGAAGAGTTCCAAGCAAGATACGGTGGCCGACTCCACAACAGAGGCCGAATACATTGCCGCTTGTGAATCCGCAAAGGAAGGTGTTTGCATTCGGAAGTTCCTAGAAGATGTTGGTGTGTTCCCGGGCTGGTCATAACCGTTGGACCTTTATTGCGAGAATTCAGGTGCCATTGCATAGGCCAAGGAGCCGAGACAACAACACAAGACCAGGCACATAGACCAAAAATATCACCTAATACGAAAGTTCGTAGAGAAAGGTGATACCGATTTATGCAAGGTTCATATGGATGCAAATGTTGCAGATCCATTGACTAAGCCGCTCCACAACCCAAGCATGAGGGGCATATTAGAGCTATGGGCACTTGATGTCTATTTGGTTGACTCTAGTGCAAGTGGGAGACTGTTGGAGATATGCCCTAGAGGAAATCATGTATGATGATATTTCCTATGTGTTTATGAATAAATATAGTCCTTGGACATTATAATTGATGTGTATTAACAATTATATGACTTCTTTGTGAAAGCACATTTGCTCCCTTGGTGGTTTTGGTAATTATTAACAACATATATGTAATTCAACTAATGTTTCCACTAAGAAGGTTTCAGGAAAAGTTCAATGATGGGTTGGTAAAAGGATTGTGGAATACCCAAGATGCAATGAATAGCATTGGCCAAGCTTCAAGCAAAGGACTCTACATTTTACATTTGTGAGAAATCACTTTGAGTCCATAGGAAAGCCAATTGTACTAAAAGGGGGTAAGGTTTTTTTGGTGAACAAAATGCTCATACGTGCACAAGTGATAGTAACCACATACACCCATAAGCTCTTCCACAAAAGTCTATCCAAAGTCAAATACTCAAAATGGGTGCAACCAACATTCTACACTCGGTGCCACCGATTACAAACCCTAGACAGACTCGGCCAAACCCCAGCTTTTCGGTGCAAAAAAATCTGCATTTAGTGCCACCGAGTTAGGCTGCCAACTTTCTGTTACGCAAGTTCATAGTTTCGGTCCCTCCGATATTGTTGGATCGGCGTCACCGAGATTGGACATTCTGATCGTTGATCACCTTATTGGTGCAACTGAGATTCCTATATCGGTCTCACCGAGATTCCTATCGGTCTCACCGAGATTCAAAAGTTGCTAACATTAAGTCACTTCGGTACAACTGAGATTCACACATCGGTTCCACCGAGTCTGGCTTATTGTGTGTAACGGTTGGATTTTTGGAGATGCCTATATATACCCCTCCGCCACCATTCACTCGTAAGAGAAGCACTTAGAACTGTTCCCCACTCATACCTACTAATTTTTTGAGAGAAAACCTCCTACCTTGTGTTGAGGTCAGGATCTTCCACTCCTACCATATAGATCTTGATTTCTAGCCTCCCCAACTTGCTTTCCACCCAATCAATATCTTCTACCAAGCCAAATCCGTGAGAGAGTGATTGTGTGTTGAGGAGTCTATCATCTTGAAGCACACGAGCAAGGAGTTCATCGCATGACCGAGCCTATTACCTTCTGGAGGGTGGTGCCTCCTAGATTGGTTAGGTGTCGCTTGGGAGCCTCCTACTTTGTGTTGTGGAGTGAACCAAGAAGTTTGTAAGGGCAAGGAGATTGCCTACTTCATGAAGATCTACCCCGAGTAAGGCTAGTCCTCCGTAGATGTAGGCCGTAATGGTATAGTTAAGGTTGATTCTTCGTGGAACCCTCCGTGGACTCTCGAGACCATTATCCTCCATGGGTTGAAGAGTCCATAAACATGGATGTACGATAGCACCACCTATCGGAACCACGGGAAAAATCATCATGTCACAAATTGCGGTTGATCTTCCTACCCTTCCTTTACTTACATGCTTGTCTTTACTTTCCGCCGCTATACTTTTAGACATGCATGTGTAGGGTGTACTTGACATACTATGAATGCTAAAATCTGTCAAGAATTAAAATTGGGAAGAAGTAGATTTTTATTTGATCAAGTAGTCTAATCACTCCCTCTAGCACTACTTTCGATCCTACAAGTTGTATCAGAGCTTTCGTCTCCATTGCATTGGTCTCACAACCAAGGAGAGTATGGCGTCTAGTGAGGGAAATTATCACCGTAGAGGTGCGTACTTTGATGGCACAAATTTTGCTAGTTGGAACCATAAAATGAAAATGCATTTGGTTGGTCATAACCCCTGTTTGGGCTATTGTTCGTGTTGGCATGCAAGGTGAATTCTTTTCGAAAAGAAGGGAACCTGATCGCAAAGCGACTGCGGATGAATTGAAGATGTTGCAACTCAATGCTCAAGCATGTGACATTCTCTTCAACTTCCTATGCCCCAAAGAATTCAAATAAATCAACCGTCTTGAGAATGCAAAAGAGATTTGGGATACTTTGAGATATATGCATGAAGGTACATAATCTATTAGTGAATCCAAGTTATACGTTCTTCGAAGTCAACTTGACAAGTTCAAGATGAAGGATGGTGAAAGAGTCGCTGAGATGTACTCTAGGCTAGCTCTCATCACCAATGAGATTGCCATCTTAGGAAGCGAAGAAATGACTGACGAATTCATCATCAAAAAGACACTTCGAGATTGGATGATCGATATGACACCGTTTGCACATTGACCCAAATGATGCCCAACTACAAAGATCTCAAGCCTACAGAAGTGATTGGAAGAATTGTTGCTCATGAGATGACACTCAAAGACAAAGAAGAGCTTCACCACAAGTCTAGCAGTGCTTACAAAGCCACAATTGATGCTCCCGCTACCTCTAGTGACAACCTTGTCACAAATGAAGAGATAAGCCTCATGGTCAAGAAATTCAACAAGTTCTACAAGAATAGAAGCAAGGATCGAAGCTCCAACTGAAGATATGAAGAGACGCATTCGTCAAGTCATGACCAAAACTACTACAATTGTGAGAAGCCTGGACACTACTCCAATGAGTGCACGACTGCTTACAATAGGAAAGAAGAGTCACCAAGAAGACAAAACTAAAGAGACGAGTCACCTCGAAGAGAGAGAAGAAGTAGAGATGATCGTTATGAACGAAGTCCCTCAAGGAGAAGTAGGGACTCGAAGAAGAAGGACAAGTACACCAAGAGCTACTCAAGAAGGAAACATCAAACTCATGTTGGTGAATGGGTTTCCGGCTCTGAATCTGACAACCACTTCGAGAGAAGCTATGACTCCAACTCCGACTATAGTCAAGATGAAGGTGTTGCCGGACTTGCACTAGTGACAACCAATTCCTACGACATATTTGATTCACCAAATGAAAGAGTGGACGTTGCTTCATGGCTAAAGACCCTAAGGTATCACACCCCGAGTATCTTGATTTCAGTAGTGATGAACATGACTTGTTAATTCAAGATGACTTGCTATTTGACAAATCTAGTAATGTTAGTCAAAATGAACTTGCTAGTACTCACTCTAGTGTAGATAAGTCGTGTGATGATGATAAGTTGGAAATAGAACAACTAACTCAAGAACTAACAACTCTTAAGTTAGCTCATGAGTCAACTCTAGAAGATCATAGAGAGCTTGTAAGGACACATGAGAAGCTACGCTTCAAGAAGCTCAACTTAGAGCAAGAGCATGAGTTCCTTAAAGCTATCAATGATGATCTTCTAAAGAAGACTTCCTATTATCTAGCCAAGCGACTTCTCTTATCTATATTCATGCCACAAGTTAAGTCTAAGCAAGCTAGTAACAAAGGAAAGAAAGGTTCTTCAACTAGTAGCAATAAAAATGATAAATCCAATGATATTGCTTCTAGTAGTTCTCTTGATCCCACTAACTCTTCTCTTAGCCAAGTTACACTTGAGCAAGAAAATGAACTCGTGAAGGGTATTATAGAGAAAGGTATCTACAAGAGTCTTGAAGGGTGCAAACAATTTGAGGAGATTTTACACAAGCACGGAGGATACCGGAAGAATTGTGGTCTTGGCTACTTCAAAGCTAATGGAGTTGAACGGGAAGAAGGCCAATACCCCAATCCCAAGTTGGTTCCTCAAAAGGAGAGGTATGAAAATACTCTTCCCAAGGGAACAAAATCTCAAGATGACCTTCCACCACAAGGCACCAAGCTCAAGGACAAGAACAAGCTTCAAGAGGACATTGACTCTTATGAAGATGAATGCCAAGCTTTGGTGAAGTGGGTTCTCAAGGCTAGTACAAGCTCAACTTCTACAAGTGCTACTTCAACACGAAGGGTCCCCATCAACTTGATGTGGATTCCCAAGAAGAAGAACTAGAGAAGTTCTTGAGAGGTGATTTTGCCAATGAAATTCACTCACATTCATTATTGGCAAGAACTATTTCCAAACAACATCAACTTTATGCAATAGTTCAAGGAGTCACACATTCCCTCAAAGGTAAGAAAGGGATAAGGTAATCAACAAATCAATGGACATCATAACACATGCTTTGCAATCCATGTCCGTATATATCCTTGTATTTGTCTCTTGTGTGTTGGGACTAACCCATGTAGGTGAGAAGAGTAATGAAACGATAAGGATGCTCCCAACTCTTGGTGATCTTCATCAACTTTGAGCATCCACCACTACCTCACCAACATGAATTCTTCATCAAAAAACCCAAGGTTAGTTTGTCCATCCTATGGGGGGATGTCACATGAAGTGGAGCTTTACTCTAAGACTTGAGTCAAAGCATCTCTTAGTATGTGACAACATTAAATGCTCTATGTAAAAGTGAAAACCCCACTTATGCTTAAACGATGAGTATGACCTATGATCAAGTATTCTTACTTGGATCCTAAGTCAATATACTCATATATAGATGACTCTGTCATCGCCAAAGTGCTTGTTAGATGCTATAGTGTTTGTGCATGTTTGCCATGATTTCATTTGGCATCTTATTTGTGAGCAAGTTGGTCTGCATTTACTCACTAATTCGAGGATATCCAATTGTTGCTATTTGGCTTTTCATTTTTATTTCCCAATTGGATATACTAGAATTTCTAGGACCACTCCTTTATCTATCCATGCCTTCTCACCTCATACTCTATTCATGCCGCATCACAAAATTTGAACAAGTACTTTTCGATCACTCTTTGTGAGGAGCACTCGGAGTTTCGTATCGTCAAGGACTGACCATTAAAACCTCCGAAGTGCATCTTGGTGGAACCAACCCACGATTCTCGGTTTTGCCGTCCGCCACCTGTATCTCGGCAGAACCATTGTGGAAAAATCGGTGTCACCAATTTTAGTTTCTGCCACACTGAGAACAACTCGGTGGAACCGAGTGCTCGACCGAAAATGGTGCCAAGTTCCTGGAAAGGCAGGTGTCTGTCTCGGTGTGACCGAAATTTCTTCCTCGGCTGTACCGAAATACACTTGACAGAATGCAAAACTTGGAAAATCTTTTGTTCAAAATTTCAAAACATCTGCATTTTGTGATGACTTATCCCATTCTACTCTTGTATACTCTATTCATAGGGTCAGCATGTCAGGTTCGGATAGTCAGAATTTGCCAGAGCAGAACGTTGAGATGAGTTCAGGCACGAGTCCTAAGTCCAGTTCCTTTTCAGATCCAGGCACTCCCAGTTCTCATGGGTAGCCTAAGGCTTCCACTAGGACAAGGAAGAGGCTCAACTTAGAGGAAGAGGTTTCTGATTTTGTCCCGGAAGAGGTTCTTGCTAAGAAGCAAGAAATGGCTGCTAGGAAGTTTTCCAATGATGCCACCTCATCTAGGAAGCTGGTTAGCAAAATTTATGCTCCTGTAGAAACCTTCAAAGCACATGAGAGTGCTAGCGCAACAATGTCTGTTGAGGTCCCCAAGAAAGTTGTTCCAAAGAAGACAACCAGGAAGAGGATCATCCGTGTGTAGGGCAGGCCTACCTCAATGTATGAGGATCCAGAGGAGGATGCTGGTGCTGGTGCTGCTTCCGCTGAGGAGGAAGATGAGGAACCTGCTGCTTAGGACCCTCCTAAGAAGAAGGCCAAGAAACTTTTTGGCTGATGCTATGCCCAAGCTAGGCACCTCCAAGAGCACCAAGGCTACTTCAAAGAAAGTTGTTGCACAGAAGTACAACAGGACTACCAAGGATATACTTGTTGCTGAGAAGAACAAGAAGTCCACTTTCAGCGAAGCGATGATGATGATGATGCTATGACTGTTCTGATGAAGCTCATACCTCACCTTCTAGTTCATGATGCCAGCCACCCAGTAGCTGAGGATATGAAGAAGAGGAAGAATTCAGGGTTGAGGGCATGGAGAGCTCTTGATCCATATGCCCAGAGGAGAAAGACTGTTGTGGACTACAGGTTTTAAACCAAATAGCAGCAAGACTTCTATGAGACAGTTTTGCTAGACAAGAGCCCTACAGTCAATAACATGAGATATGTTGACTGGCAATACATCAAGGATGATGAGGATTACTTTCCATGTGTCCAAGACAACTTCCACTGCATTGGACTTGAAATTTTTGTTGGGAAGGAGTTCATTGCTCGGAACGATGAGATGATCATGCAGTTCTATTCCACTGCTCATTTTAATGGAGATGGCAGGATTGTCTGGATGATTGAAGTAGCAAGATATGAGTCTTCTATTGATGAGTGGGCTACCACCTTAGGAGTCCCAAAGGTAGAGGATGGAGATTTGGATGTCTACACAGAATCCAAGGAGAGCCACAATGCTATGAAGGATATGTATAATCCTATCCCTGCAGATAAAGTGCAATCATAGAAGCTTGGCTCTATCTACTTTCTCCAGCCAGGCCTTCGTACCATGAACACTATCCTAAGGCATACCTTGATGCCAAAGTTGGGAGATGAAAAGATGATTCGTGGATACTCCATCAACATGATCATCAATCTTGATCGTCACACCAGGATTCGAGTGATGGACTTGATAGTAGAGACTATGAAGAGGGTTGCTGCTGATCAGAAGCGCTCATGCTGCTACGCATCCTATATCCAGATGCTTATCAACTCTCACCTTGAGAAGCACATCTTTGCTCTGGACAGTCCCCATTTGCCACTTCAACGTTTGAGGACAATGTTGTGGTTATGGACCCACACCATCCCGCATCAGCTGCAGCTCAGGCACATAGAGAGGCAGAAGCAGAGGTATCTCGAGCCACTAGTGCTCAGGTTCCCAGGTCCAGGAACGAGCAGATGGATCTTTTGATCACCACTATCTTGGAGATGAAGAAGGACATCAAGACCATCATGGATACTCAGGAGAGCCTTGCAAACATCATTGATGATAGGGTGAAAAGTCTAAATGACAAGGTTGATGGGGTGACTAAGACAGTCAATGAGCTCTAGAAGGAGTTTGATTAAGCCCCAATCCGTTGCACCTCTTCAGAGTCTGAGTCTTTTGATGACGAGGAGGATAGTGCACCTGTCAGGACGACTGCCCAGTTCACGACTAAGGCCAGGACTCCTACAGTACTAGCTCTAGAGATAAGGCCTTCATCTTCTACTCCAACCACAGTATCTTCAGCTCCATTAGCTCCAGTGCCTCTAGTATCCACTCAAGCTCCATCCAGGACTTCAGCGAAATTCTTTGCCGACGCATTTCTCTCGACTCCACCATCGACAACCGGAGGAGATCAGCCGTAGAACGATTAGTTATATCTCTTTGAACTTTTTGGTAACTTGTTGCCAAAGGGGGATAAGTTGTATATAGATCTTAGGCTTCGAGTGAGAGAGCGTCTGTTTTTATCTGCTGGTTTTACAAAACATTTGGTTCTTTTGGTTTGATGTGAAATACTTTTGTGTGTGTGTGATCCTACGTTGTGGGTGTACTATTTCCTATCATTTGATGATTATGTGATGATCACTGACTTTGCTTGTTGTGTTGTGCTATGTTGTTAATTCTTATTACTCTCGCACACCACCAAGTTGTGTGTGACATGGAAGAAGTACACCATGTACCTAATCGATTGTGCATTTGCATTCAAACGCAAATTTAAAATAATGCACAAATTTAGGGGGAGCTCTTGCTTATCACATACTTCTCAAAGCGAGGATTATATTCATTGATTATATCATATGTCGAAGCTTTGATCTATATGTTGTCATCAATTACCAAAAAGGGGGAGATTGAAAGCACATTTGCTCCCTTGGTTGTTTTGGTAATTAATAACAACATACATGCAATTGAACTAATGTTTCCACTAAGAATGTTTCAGGAAAAGTTAAATGATGGGTTGGCAAAAGGATTGTGGAATACCCCAAGGAATAGCATTGGCCAAGCTTCAAGCAAAGGACTCTACATTTTACATTTGTGATCACTTTTAGTCCATAGGAAAGCCAATACTATTAAAAGGGTGTAAGGTTTTGTTGTGGAACAAAATGCTCATACGTGCACAAGTGATAGTCACCACATACACCCACAAGCTCTTCCACAAAAGTCTATCCAAAGCCAAATACTCAAAACCGGTGCAACCAACATTCTACACTCGGTGCCACCGATTCCAAACCCTAGACAGACTTAGCCAAACCCTAGCTTTTCGGTGCAACCAATTCTGCATTCGGTGCCATCGAGTTAGGCTGCCAACTTTCTGTTACGAAAGTTCACAGTTTCGGTCCCTTCGAGATTGTTGGATTGGCGTCACCGAGATTGGACATTCTCACTGTTGGTCACCTTATCGGTGCAACCGAGATTCCTATATTAGTCTCACCGAGATTCAAAAGTTGGTAACTTTAAGTCACTTCAGTACAACTAAGATTCACACATCGGTTCCATCGAGTCTGACTTATTGTGTGTAATGGTTGTATTTTTGGAGATACCTATATATATCCCTCCACCACCACTCACTCATAAGAGAAGCACTCAGAACTGTTCCCCACTCACACCTACTTACTTTCTGAGAGAGAACCACCTACCCTTGTGTTGAGTTCAAGATCTTCCAACTCCTACCATATGGATCTTGATTTCTAGCCTCCCAACTTGCTTTCCACCTAAGAAATCTCTTCTACCAAGCCAAATCTGTGAGAGAGTGATTGTGTGTTGAGGAGTCTATCATCTTGAAGCACAAGAGCAAGGAGTTCATCGCATTACCGAGCCTATTACCTTTTGGAGGATGGTGCCTCCTAGATTGGTTAGGTTTCGCTTGGGAGCCTCCTACCTCATGTTTTGGAGTGAACCAAGAAGTTTGTAAGGGCAAGGAGATCGCCTACTTCATGAAGATCTACCCCGAGTAAGTCTAGTCCTCCATGGACTTAGGCCATCATGGTATAGTCATGGTTGCTTCTTTCTGGAACCCTCCATGGGTAGAGCCCTCCATGGACTCCCGCGGCTGTTACCCTCCGTGGGATGAAGACTCCATGAACATGGATGTACGATAGCACCACCTATCGGAACCACAGGAATAATCATCGTATCACAAATTGCATTTGATCTTCCTACCCTCTCTTTACTTACATGCTTGTCTTTACTTTCCGCTGCTATACTCTTAGACATGCATGTGTAGGGTGTACTTGACATGCTATGAATGCTAAAATCTGTCAAGAATTAAAATTGGGAAGAAGTAGATTTTTATTTGGTCAAGTAGTCTAATCACTCCCCTCTAGCACTACTTTCGATCCTACAGTTGTGAGACTATGCATTGTATGATGACTGTCCTAAATAGTCCCTAGTCGAAAGGGTTGTGTGGACGCGCAGCCAGTTAGACTAGCATATGACATGGTGGATGGTCCGGTCTCACTGACCATGTAGCATCGGATGCTAGAAGGATAATATGGACTCAGAAAGGTCTAGTCGGATCTGAGTGGAGATAAGGTCTGAGTTGGACATACCTAACTATGAGACGCAGCGATAGGTCATCTTTGAGTCTCTAGTACAACATACGTTCTATGTCCTAAGACCTGAGCTGGCGCTTGTACTCGGGATGGTGACAGACTTTCTTTGGGCCGACCAAATGCTACTCCGTGACTAGCTAGTTACTAAGGTAGGTTACGAGCTTGTCCAGACCCACGCTATGAGTCATGGTCGAGCAAGATGGGATTTTGACCCTCTGATCGGGAGAGATATACTCTGGGCCCCTCGGGTGATCCGACCTGGATAAGCATGGCCATGCGATGAGGATTATGAGATAATTCGAAGTGTTGGTCGGGTTTATCGGAACGAGAAAGAGGTCGTGCTGCAACAAGGATGACCACATAGCCTTGTGCACGACAATATATATCATGTGGAAAAGGGAATAGAAGTGTGAAGTACAGGTTCGCCTAACCAGCTTCATCAAACACTTGGAGTTGGCACGCTTTTGTAGAGGCCGCTACCGACTGGTCGAGTCGGATGTGATCTGACTCATGACCAAGTGAACATGAACCTAAGGGGTCGCGTGCTTAAGGGAAGGAACACGTGGGTTTTAGGATCCATGCGAGGCCCAAGAGCCGAGCCCGTGCCGGATGCCTATATATAGTGGAGGTGCGGCACACCAATTTGGTTGATTGCTTCGGCGCCGTCATTAGGGCTTTGCATGTGTTGCAACTAACCACCCCCACTCGCCGCCACCGACTGTGTGATTGGACCTAGGAGTCCGCCACATAGTGTTCTTGCTGCACGCGCGGATACCGTTAGAGGCAGTTCACTTGCACCGCTCCGGCGAATCTGTACATGAGATCCGGCGACCGGCTTTTCGAGGGAGATCGGGCTAGATGTTCGAGGGAGATCGGACGAGGAGGAGACAGACCACATGAACGCGTTGCCAAAACTCTACTTCCGCTGCACGACACTACACGTCTAGTGGTAATGAACTGTGATCCATCTCCGTAACATGTTCTTGGATGTTCTGCGTGTAGGAAATTTATGATTTACATGCGATGCACCTATAGTAGAACCCCACAACTATTTATAGCTAGGGTGCAACCTAACATGATAAGTCATAAATGCCCCCAAATATATGACTGTTATGTGGATAAGATGATTAGGGACCGTTGGCGCTAAGCATAGCAACGGTCGGAATTTGAACTGTGAAATTCCTCATGGCTTATCATATTCCTCACTTGTAGGCAATTCGCACTGGCAAAATCGTAAGTCCTCAGTCAAAACAATTTCCTCAGAGACCAGAAAAACTTCATCTCTGTCATTGAAGAACTTGACTAAACTGTAAGAGATTTCCAAAGTTTTCACTCAAAGGATTGGATAGGTTGAGGCTTTTGAGTTGAGCATCAGTTGAAAATTTTCCTTAGTATTACCTTGGGCCCCTTTAATAGTACAGTGTTTCCTATGACTCAAAGAAAGGAAATGAAACTACGAAAACAAAAGTCTTCATGCTTCATAGTCCTCGTTCATATCTTCAAGGTCACACCGACTTCTTCATTTTCAACGTCTCCAGGGAATACCACAGTCTTCACCAAAGTCTTCAGCTAAAGACATACATTTTTAGGGGTCAATAATATCCAAATATATCAAACTCCACATTGACTTATAGAGCCTGTGTACACTCAGAAACTCATTAGTTCCTTAACCTATAAGTCTTCAATACACCAAAATCACTAAGGGGCACTAGATGCACTAACAGCCGTGCTCCAAGATATCGTCTGTGCAGACCATTTTAAAAATTGCGGGACAACCAGTGTTGTTGCATGAACCGCCCTCATGCAGATCTTCTGGTCACGTTTGCACAGACTTGTAGTGAAGACATGGTATTGACCTCCATTAAGCTGTTTGGATTACTCTGATATCCTGACTGATTGTTTTGCTTCTGGCCACCATTACCAACTGTTGATTGTGGCCACCCTGATTACCTTGACCCTTATAACCAGAGTTTAAGCCACCTCCACCAAAGCCGGACCCCTCGGACCCGAATCCTGACACGCCAGGTGGTCCATTGTCATTACCATGATGCTGGTTAAGGCTGTAATTCCTAATCTCTCGCATGATATAACAATCTTTCCAAGCATGATTGGAAGGCTTGTTGGGAAGGCTGTGCTATAGGCAGGGGTCGTTAAGCATTGCCTCAATGTTGAAAGGCTTGGATTTTCCGAAAGGCGGCTTACCATTACTCTTGGCACTGTTGTTTCCAGTGTTGGTGTTGGCCACTAGATCTGACCCGCCGTCTGGGTGTTTCCTTTTACCACCATTGCCCGGGTTATTATTTCCTGCCACATTCTGCCGCTGGCCCTTACCATTTCCATCTCTTCCTTTTACCCTTAGCAGATTTCTCATCATCAGAACTAGGGTCTTTTGTGTTGTCAGAATCGGCATATTTGGTGAGGGTTGCCGTGAGCTCACCCATGTCTTGGCAAGAGCGCTTGAGCCGCCCGAGCTTCTCTTTAAGGGGCATGAAGTGACAATTTTACTCCAGAATTAGAACCGCCTAAGCTGTTGTGATATTATCAGATGAGTAAATGCTGGCAGAGACCCGCCGGACCCAATGGTGGGACGACTCACCCTCGTGCTGCACACAATGATCTAAATCAACAATCATCATAGGCTGCTAGCATGCCCCTTGAAAATTCTTGATAAATTGTGCTTTCAACTCGGCCCATAAGTTGATGGAATTAGGAGGCAGGCTCTTTAACCATGTACGAGCCGGCCCTTCCGACATCATGATAAAGTACTTTGCAAAGACCGCACTACTGACATCCAACATCTCCATGGCTAACTCATAACTTTCAATACAGGATTCTGGAGGAAGGTCAGCTGTGTAATTAGACACCTTGCGTGGACCCTTCAAATCCTTTGGTAGGCGCTCGTTTCATAGAGCCGGTGCTAAACAAGGCACCCCAACATCCCTAGAAGTGGTTCCGGCTCCCACTACTGTTGGAGGGGTCACGAGAGCATGAATATCGGGCGGGTCGTCACGGGACAGGCTGCGCTGTCGCTCATTGCTAGAGACTGCCAGCGACTCCATGTGTCGGCTGTAACTGTGGCTCAGAATAGGTGTCGAATGCACACGACCTTGACTGTATGAATATTTTTCCTGTTATGCCACTGTTGTTTGCAAGATCTCGATAGCATTGCATGCCTCTGTGGCGAAGGGTGTCCCCTCGGCAAGAGGGAGCGCATTGAGCTTGGTAGACGCTACTACCATGTTCTCCACTGGGTTAGAGTAATCACCAGGTGGCGTTAAAAAACGTTGCGGCGGAGTCTGACTCCTACATGGTTGAGCCGCCGCCCTATTCCCTAGCGCCTCTATGGCACAGGTTATGACTAACGGCATATTTGGACCCACCCCCACAGTGCGGAAAAGATTCCTGGGCTCATACTGCACAAGACGGCGAGATTGGTACCTCATCCAAAGAACTGCCCCGGAGGCGTTTTGATCCAAACTTAAGCGAAAAGCCACTGCCTTCACACGTCCTAACTCAAAATCCATCTGAACATGCAGTGTATTGATATCCTCCTGGGCCTTGGCCATCTGCTCTTTCAGCATTTCAATCTCCGCATTACGCTTTGCCTGATTTTCAGCTGTCACCTCGGTTCTCATCAAAGTTGTCAGCTCGTCCACCAGTCTCAACAAAACCTTAGCCAGCGGCCTGGCGGACCCGGATCCTGACGGGTCAGTGGCCGCCGCTGCTCCAGCTGTCGTGCTGTTGGGGGACGGTGTCGTGCCTGCCATGAAGATGGCAGCATGGCTTGGCAGCTCGTAGGGGTCCAGAATACTGTCACCGTCGGAATAGCCCCCAAGCCCACCATCAGAAAGCTGGTAAATTGACTATGTCTCTTCGTACGGGGATTCATGCTCTGAGTACATGAAGGATTCTCCTCCCTATGCGGAATCCTCTGCAAGTTCTGCACCTTGCGTGAAGTCCACGAACACACGCTTCCATCCTACTTGAATCTGGGCGGGTTGCACGCGCCAAGCCAACTCGATGAGGTCGGTGTAGATGTCTGGCTCGGGTTTAGATATGCCGATATTTTTGATGAAGACGTGAACTTTGCCGAAGGGGACCCGATACCCGTACTCGATTGAGTCGGCCTTTGGGGGCCTAGCTAGCTTCGTCGATGTAGAGCTTGCCGTCGCGACTCTTAGTCATCCTGCCAACGGCGTATCCCTCGATCCTTGCGAAATAGCCCTTCAAGTACCCCAAAGCCACTGAAGCTTGGCCCCATGGTGGGCGCCAACTGTCATGGTTTTGTTACGGAAGATGCCCTAGCGAAAGGACTTAGGTGTGAGCCCATCGCTATGGTGACTAGCTCAAAGGGGTTGATTGGGACGAAAGACAGGAGTTTACCCAGATTCAGCCCCTCGTGATCGAGGTAAAGGCCTACGTCCTGCTTTATGTTGTATTTATTGAGAATCGATTACAAGGGAGTGGATTCGCTTGAACTAGCTTTCGATTGATTCTAACCTATCCTAAGCCGCCGCAAGGACTCGCCTTTATATACACAGGTCGAGGTTATGGGCTTACAAGAGTCTGGACTGGGTCACATTCGTAACCGTTCTTTTCTCTAAGTTGCCTTGCCTTCTCCAGCAAGTCACACTTGGACGTCCTACGCCCCCGGGTCTTGCACCATCTTCCGGCCTTGGGTCTCTTCTGGCCCGCCTGGTGAATCGCCCCCTAGGTTGTCTTGGTATTTAGGCCTGTTTAAGGCTTCATTGTTAAGTCGCCAACAACTTAACTCGGCCCCACCTGGTGGGTTATATCATGGGGTTATATCCCAACAGTTAAAGTACCACTCAGGAGCAGTACGCGCCCTTATGGACCCACGAGGTTTGATAGCAACTTGATCTGAAGCTTCATGATCACCGTCATTTGCTTCCTCTTCAACCGATGTAGGCTACACAGAAACATCTTTCTACGCACGCTAGTATCTTGTTGAAACAAAGGTTCAACAACCAAATCAAGGTCTATCTTCTTCCCACTGAATTCTTTCGAGAGAATCTCTTTCTCGAGAAATGACCCATTCTTAGTGACAAACACTTTACCTTCGGATCTGACATAGAAGGTATACCCAACCATCTCTTTTGGGTATCCTATGAAGACACATTTCTCCGCTTTGGGTTCCAGCTTTTCAAGCTGAAGTTTTTTGACATAAGCATCGCATCCCCAAACTTGAAGAAACGACAACTTTGGTTTCTAGCCAAACCAAAGTTCATACGGCGTTGTCTCAACAGATTTCGATAGTGCCCTAGTTAAAGTGAATGCAACTGTCTCTAACGCACAACTCCAAAATGATAGTGGCAAATCCAATAAAGTTCGATTACGACATCCGGGCACACCATTACAATGTGGTGTTCCAGGCGGTGTCAATTGTGAAACAATTCCACATTGTATTAAGTGATTGCCAAACTCATAAATCAGATATTCTCCTCCTCCATCAGATCGTAGGAATTTAATCTTCTTGTTACGATGATTCTCAACTTCACTCAGAAATTGCTTGAACTTTTCAAATGTTTCAGATTTGTGTTTCATTAAGTAAATATATCCATGTCTACTTAAGTCAT
Organism: Hordeum marinum; assembly: GCA_022496015.1. Lineage (NCBI taxonomy): Eukaryota > Viridiplantae > Streptophyta > Magnoliopsida > Poales > Poaceae > Hordeum > Hordeum marinum. The sequence goes on along the minus strand of CM039675.1, from coordinate 86,938,526 downwards.
CGGTGAACGTGATAAATTAACGATATCCACTGTATGCCTCAATGCTCACTGGACCGGACACATGAGTATGTATGATTTCCAACAAGTCACTTGCCCGTTCCATGGTTCCGGAGAATGGGTTTTAGTCACCTTGCCCATGAGGCATGGTTCACGTGTGTCAAGCGATTCAAAATCAAGTGACTCCAAGAGTTCATCGGCATGGAGCTTCCCCATGCGTTTTACACCAATATGACATAAGCGGCAGTGCCAGAAGAAAGTGGTACTATTGTTATCAACTCTACATGTTTTGGCATCAATGTTATGAACATGTGTATCATCACTATCGAGATTCATTAAGAATAAATCCCTCGCATTGGGTGCATAACCATAAAAGATATTACCCAGATAAATGGAACAACCATTATTCTCTGATTAAATGAGTAACCGTCTCGCATTAAACAAGATCCAGATATAATGTTCATGCTCAACGCAGGCACCAAATAACAATTGTTCAGGTTCATCACTAATCATGATGGTAATCGAAGAGCGAGTGTGTCGACGGCGATCACATCAACCTTGGAACCATTTCCCATCCCAATCGTCACTTCGTCCTTTGCCAGCCTCCATCTATTCCGTAATTCCTGCTTTGAGTTGCAAATGTGAGCAACCGAACCGGTATCAAATACCCAGGCACTACAACGAGAGTTGGTATGGTACACATCAATAACATGTATATCATATATACCTTGTTTGGTGTTTCCCGCCTTCTTGTCGGCCATATACTTGGGGTAGTTCCGCTTGTAGTGACCAGTTACCTTGCAATGAAAGCACAGAGTTTCTGGCTTGGGTCCAGCCTTGGGTTTCTTCACAAGAGGGGCAACCACTTTGCCACTCTTCTTGGAGTTACCCTTATTTCCCTTTCCATTCTTCTTCAAACTAGTGGTTTTATTGACCATCAACACTTGATGCTCCTTCTGGATTCAGACTCAGCGAATTCTAGCATCGCAAATAGCTCGGTGACTGAGTTGTTCATCCCATGCATGTTATAGTTCAAGATGAAGCTTTTGTAGCTAGGTGTCAGTGATTGAAGAACTCTGCTAGTGATTGTCCTAGCAGGAGGGGCATCCCTAATTCAGCTAGACGGTTCGAATACCCAGACATTCTGAGTCTGTGTTCACTGACATACCCGTTCTCCTCCATCTTGCAAGCATAGAACTTATTGGAGGTCTCATACCTCTCGATCTGGGCATTCTTCTCAAAAATAAACTTCAACTCCTGGAACATCTCATGTGCTCCATGACATTCAAAATGTCTTTGAAGTCCCGATTCTAAGCCATACAACATCACACACTGAACTATTGAGTAGTCATCAGAACACGCCTACCAGGCGTTCACAACATCTGCAGACGACACTGGAGCGGGTGGTTCACCGAGCGGTGCGCCAAGGACATAAGCATCTTGGGAAGCTGTGAGGATAATCCTTAGATTGCGGGCCCAGTCTACAAAGTTACTTCCATCATCTTTGAGCCTGGCTTTCTCTAGGAACGCATTGAAATTCAGGGGAATTACTGCGTGAGCCATTGATCTACAACATAAATTTGCAACAATTACTTAGACTATTGTTCAAGATAATGAGTTTAGTTAATCATATTACTTATAAAACATCCACTCAAATTGACATCCCTCCAGTCATCCAAGTGCTACATGACACAAATTCACCAACCCAAGTCCGATCATCACGTGAGATGAGGTGGTTTCAATGGTGAACATCTCCATGTTGATCATATCTACTATATGACTCATGCTCAACCCTTCGGTCTCTTGTGTTCCGAGACCATGTTTGTACATGCTAGGCTAATCAAGTTTAACCCGAGTGTTCCACAGGTGCAACACTGGCTTTCACCCGTTGTATGTGAAGGTAGAGTCTATCACACCCGATCATCACGTGGTGCTTCGAAACGATGAACTTTCGCAACAGTGCACACTCGGGGAGAACACAATTTTATCTTGAAATTTTAGTGAGGGATCACCTTATAATGCTACCGTCGTCCTAAGCAAAATAAGATGCATTAATGGATTAACATCACATGCAAATCATAAGTGACATGATATGGCCATGTACTTGTGCTTTTGATCTCCATCTCCAAAGCACCGGTGTGATCTCCATCGTCACCGGCATAACACCATGATCTCCATCATCATGATCTCCATCATTGTGTCGCCATCGGGTTTGTTGCGCCAACCATGCTTCTACTACTATTGCTATCGCTTAGCGATAAAGTAAAGCATTATATAGCGCTTAATCATTGACACAGAGGTCATACAATAATTAAAGACAACCCTATGGCTCTTGTTGATAGCCATATGCATTAACACACAAGTCGATATGAACTATTAAAAACCATGATCATCTCATATATCAAATATATCTCATCATGTATTTGGCCATATCATATCACATCATACCCTACAAAAACAAGTTAGACGTTCTCTAATTGTTGTTGCATGTTTTAGGTGGTTGCTATGGGTATCTGGCAAGAAAAATTCTTACCTACGTAGAACCACAACGGTGATACACAAATTGCCATTCAACCTTCTACAAGGACCACCTTTGTTGAATCCGATTCAACTAAGGTGGGAGAGACAGACACCCGCTAGCCATTTTTATGCAACAAAGTCACATGTCAATCGATGGAACTGGTCTCATGTACCTAGACATGTAAACTTAGTCCGGGCCGCTTCATCCCACGATACCGATGAATCAAGAAAAGACCAATGGAGGAAGCAATCTGTATATCAACGCCCAAAAAATCATTTGTGTTCTACTCGTGGTCTCATCTATGCATAGACCTAGCTCTGATACCACTATTGGGGAACGTTTTATGGGAAATAAAAAAAATCCTACGCTTCACCAAGGTCAATCTAGGAGATGAGCATCTACAAGAGGAGAGATTGCATCTACATACCCTTGTAGATCGCTAAGTGGAAGCGTTAAGAAACGCGGTTAATGTAGTCGAACGTCTCCATGATTCAAATCGCAAGTCGTCCCGCGAGCTCCCGATCAACTGCCGAATGGACGGCACCTCCATGTTCAACGCACGTGCAGGTTGATGATGCCTTCACCTCCTTGATCCAGCGAGTGGTCGTGAAAAAGTAGCTTGAGTCCTCCGACAACACGATGGCTTGGCGTTGATGGTGGACGGACCGATCAGGCAGGGCTTCGCCATGCACTATGCTACCTCTTGAGCTTGCATTGGTTTTCCCTTGAAGAGGAAAGGGTGATGCAGCAAAGTAGATAAGTATTTCCCTCAGTTGTTGAGAACCAAGGTATCAATCCAGTAGGAGGAAAAAGCAAGTAAACAATGGATGCACCTACACAAATAATTAAACTCTTGCACCCAACGCTATAAAGGGGTTGTCAATCCCTTCACGATTATTTGCAAGGACGAGGATCGTATACCAGTGCTAAGTTAGCCAAGATATATATGACCAGGATCATATGTCTGCATGGAGTTACAGGAGTATCGTGTCAGATAGAGGAACACAACTTACCTCAAAGTTTTGGCATCAGCTACATGAAACTTTAGGTACGAGGCTGGAGTTCAGTACAGCTTTTCATCCGCAAACCGATGGACAGACTAAGAGAGTCAACCAGATTCTGGAGGACATGTTGAGAGCTTGTGCGCTAGACTATGGGTCCAGTTGGGATGACAATTTACCTTACGCAGAGTTCTCGTACAACAACAGTTATCAGACTAGTCTGAAGATGGCCCCTTTTGAAGCTTTATACGGAAGGAGGTGTAGAACACCATTGATGTGGGATGGTGTTGGAGACCGAAAACTCTTTGGTCCCGATCTTATCCAAGATTTTGAAGAAAAGGTCAAACTAATTAGAGACTGACTCAAGATAGCTCAATCTAGGCAGAAGAGCTATGCGGATAACAAACGCAAGGAGGTGACATATGAAGTGGGAGATCGAGCATACCTTCGTGTGTCCCCACTTCGAGGAATCAAGAGGTTTGGTGTTAAAGGAAAGTTAGCACCTAGATTCATAGGCCCCTATAAAATTCTTGAACGTAGAGGCGAGGTTGCATACAAGCTGGAATTGCCGAAAGGATTGTCCGGAGTTCAGGATGTTTTCCATGTTTCCCAGCTGAGGAAATGCCATGTTGAGATGGCCGATATTCCTTTGAGAGACACAGTGCCCCTAGAGGCCATACAACTTGACAGTGACCTGACCTACGAGGAGAAGCCTATCAGAATCCTCGAGACTACCAACAGAGTTACCCGTAGCAAGACCATCAAGTTTTGTAAAGTTCTATGGAGTCACCACACCGAGGAAGAAGCCACCTGGGAACGCGAAGAAGATCTTCGTAGAGACCACCCGCACCTATTTTCTAGCCAACCCGAATCTCATGGGCGAGATTCATCTTAAGGTGGGTAGGTTTGTAACATCCCAAAATTTCATTTTGGAATGTTATGAAATATAGCTATGCATGACCATCACTTTGTTTGAATGAAATGAATTGTTGAAGTGCTTCCTTTGAAATTCTGAATGGCCATTTCAATTTTTCCATGTATTTGTTTCACCTATTTGAAAACCTTTGGAAATGTTCAAAGAAAGAGGGGAGTAACATGATACTCCACATTAGGGGCATCTTGGTGAAATATTTTGAACAATAAAACCGGGGGGTTATTTGAAAAATTATTGCAAAAGGATTTAAAATCAATTAGGCATTTTTCTAAAAATAAATTTTAAAAAGATATTCAATATGACAGAGGAAAAATGTTCATTAAATAGCATTTAATCCCCTGATCATTTTGATATATACATTTCCTATGATTTGAATGCATTAAAGATGTTTTAAACGCTCTGGAAATAAAAAAGGAAACGAATTAAACACAAACAGGCCGGCCCACAGCCTTTAAGACCCGAAATCACTCTGGGTCGGCCATCGACGCGCAGATCCCGCGTCCCACCCTCACTGATGCGTGGGACCCACCGTCCGAATGAGGCATCAACACGCTCGTCTCCTTCCCCGTGCCTCCGACGTCCCCAGCAATCTCTCCCCACAGATCTCGCTCCTCTCTCCCTCCCCGACCACCGCACCACCCCAATAAGAAACCCCCGTCCCTACGCTCTCCGTTCCACCCCGAAACCCCCTCTACCATCACCAGAACGCTACCGCACGACCTCGCCGGAGTTCGGACATCAACCGAATCTCCCCGAGCACGAGGCCGTCGCCTCCGTCGTCCCCAGCCCCGGCCGACGTCACCAATCGACGCCGAAGCTTCGCCGCCGTCGCCTGAGCACTTAGGACGCCACCCCCAACCACTGCACCGTCACCTCCGACCACCTCCGACGTCCGACAACCGTCGACCTCACCGGAACCATGACCCCAACCGCTGTAAGCCACCGCACCCCCCTGGGCCGTTCTATCTAGATCCAACGCGCCAGATTAGAAGTTTTATAAAACGAATCGGTACGTGTTAAGTTTCCGTCGTCCGCTCGCTAGCTCCCACACGCACACTCGCTCAACCAATCACAGCACGCCACGTAGACCCTGACCGATCGATAAGATTTTCTTTCTTTTCTTTTCTGTTTTAGAAAATAGAATGTATTATGTTTTTGTTTTTATTATATCTTTTAAAATATTTAAAGTTTTTGATTGATTCTTTTTGCAACATGTCACAAATTTGTTTTAGTTTATGTCTGTATGCTTAGATTTCAAATTTGAACTTATAAATTTGAATTTTGATAAAATTGAGCAAATCACTAAAACTTGAATAACATGAGTTTAAAAATTTATTTTTGAGTGATTATTTCTGCTAATGTTTTGTATTAGTTAGGACTATCATCCAGCAGTATTTGAGATTTTTTTTGAATATGTTAGATTAGGAATTTAGTAAAAAAAGATTCTGTTTGGTTTCTTCATAACACTAAATTGAATTGTTCTTATTTTAAATTTACTTTAATTTTGCTTTAGTTCAACTTTTCAAAGTAGTTTATTTAGTTATATTATTCAACATTAGGTGAATTGATTTTCATTAAATAAAATATTTTAATTTGTTCTGTGCTCTAGTTTAAATAGGTAAAATTTTGTTTCACCATTTATATTGGTTAGAAAAATGTTTTGTAATAATTCTTTTGCAAAGAATTTTTATAATGAAATACCTTCTGTTTTATAATAAAAAGTTTTGTATTATCTAAATGGCTAGTTGTTCAAAACAAATTTTGTCTTATTATGCCTTATTAGTAGGATTTTGACACCAAAAAAATTTTGGAGTCTTCTTTTTTGAGTGACCCCTCTTTTTGATTGTGCTTTTTGTTTGTTGAAGTATTGTTTACCTTGATGTTGTGTGAATTATATTGTGATTATACTTATTGTGTGCTTTGTTTGATTCGTTAGATCATTCGGAGTGCGAAGCTTATTATCTAGAGTCACTTGAGTACGAGGATCATCAGCAAGGCAAGTCACTTTGAACCTGTATACCTATGTTTTATTGCATTAGTTCTACCATCTCCCCAATTGCATGCAAAGTAGGTAATTTCGAAACTTGGTTACTTGAAGTAGTATCATGTGGTAGGCACCCCTCAACCTTTTGACACATTGGCCCCAAGAAACGTTGATTTAATTTTGCTATGCTATTAATAGACGGGGTTGGTTGTGTCATTCATGAGAGTTGTGAGATAATAATTTCAAGACCTACAAGATGAACAAGATTTCAAGACCCCGCGTTTTCAACATACCTCTGGGTGGATGATGGTTGAACGGCGCCCTGGAGAAACCAGTGGTTAGCCTAGATGTTGCTGGAGAAGTGCTAGTATTCATGCGGAAAGGTCCACCCAGGCACAACGAGATGGATGGATACTTCAAGACCCAAGGCTTACCTGCATAGCCACAAGCCATTATGGGCTCTGGCTTGGTTGGATATCGTGGTGAACCTGGACAGGCGGTGCTACGAGATGTAGAAGAACGGTAGGAAAGGATGGGCACTGACAGAGTCTTGGGGAAACCCATTAGAAGACCATGTTTTGATCATCCGTTTCTCAAACACCCTGAAGTGCGACAAATCCAACAGAGGCGACCAAATCTTGTGGGGAACGTGTGCAAAACTCTGCAGAGTACCCAAACCTAATCGATTAGCCGTGTCCACGGTCATGGACATCTTGAGCCAAAGGAACTTAACTATCTGAAACTCTCTACACAATTAAGTATATTGATGTGGGATTTTAATGACAACTTGGGTATGAGAATTGGTTGGTGGAACCATCTCATTAATCTACCAACATTGTAGTAATTATGCTTTTTCCCTCTCTTGTTGTAGGAAATTTTTTGGCTTTAGGCAAAACTTACTACCCCCACCTGCCATATATGCATATAGAATAGACGATTACTTTACACCCCCTCTTTCGTGACATTGCCGGCATATTTAATATGCTGACCTATATGACTGCAACGTATCATGTTGCAGAGTACTTTTCTGACCAGGAGTGAGGATACGCTCTACGCTCGGTGAGATGTCCTTGGAGTCAGATGGACTCAACTACCTTTGAAGCTTCCGCAAGATTAGTTATTCTCATGAGTTGGCCTTCAGCCACTTTGTTGTAATTTTTATTGTAATAAAGAACTCGATATGAGATTTCTCGATTAATAAAGCTGTGTGATTTCACTTTGATATATACATTGATGTGCCGTGTGTGTACCAGCATGATCTTGGGATGGTACAGAAACACCGGAGATTCAACCTTTCAGGTCGGGTCGCTACACAAGTAGACCGAAACAATTTTGCATCTACTACTATTACTCCACACATCGACCAACTCCTGCCTGCATCTAGAGTATTAAGTTCATGAAGAACAGAGTAACGCATTAAGAAAGATGACATGATGTAGAGGGATAAACTCAAACAATATGATGAGAACCCCATCTTGTTACCCTTGATGGAAACAATACAATACGTGCCTCGCAACCCCTACTATGCCACTGGGTGAGGACACCGCAAGATTGAACCCAAAACCAAGCACTTCTCCCATTGCAAGAATTACCAATCTAGTTGGCCAAACCAAACCAATAACTCGAAGAGACTTACAAGGATATGAAATCATGCATATAAGAATTCAGAGAAGATTCAAATAATATTCATGGATAATCTGAACATAAACTCACAATTCATCGGATCTTGAAAAACACACCACAAAAGAGGATTACATCGGATAGATCCCCATGAAGATCATGAAGAACATGGTATTGAAGATCAAAGAGAGAGAATAAGCCATCTAGCTACTAGCTATGGACCCATAGGTCTGTGGTGGACTACTCATGCATCATCGGAGGGGCAATGGACTTGATGTAGATGCCCTCCGTGATCGAAACCCCCTCCGACAGATTATCGGAAAAGACTCCAAGATTGGATCTCTCGGGAATAGAGGCTTATGGCGGCAGATTAATAGGTTAGTACCAAAAATAAAATAAAGTAGCATATAAAACATCCAAAATAGATAATATAATAGCATGACATCATCAAAAATTATAGATACGTTGGAGACGTATCAGCATCCCCAAGCTTAATTCCTGCTCGTCCTCGAGTTGGTAAATGATAAAAACAGAATTTTTTATGTGCAGTGATACCTAACATATTTATGCATGTAATATTATCTATTGTGGCGTGAATATTCAGATCCGTAAGACTCAAAACAAAAGCTTAATCTATATATAAAAACAATAACATTTCAAGCATACTAGAAAAGCAATTGTATCTCTTCAAAATATAATGGCAAAAGAAAGTTATCCCTATAATACCATATGGTATGGCTATGCTCCATCTTCCCTGCACAAAGTGTTTATATCGTGCAAGACACCGATGACAAGTCAAGCAATTGTTTTCAACTCTCACGCAATAAATGAGCGTGAGCCATGGATATATCACTATAGGTGGTATAGAATATGGTGGAGGTTGTCAAGGAAGGGGAGAATATAGTATCACATCAACTAGGCGTACCAACGGGCAATGGAGATGTCCATTAATAGATATCAATGTGAGTGAGTAGGGATTGCCATGCAACGGAGGCACTAGAGCTATAAGTGTATGAAACCTAAAGAGGAATATAAGTGGGTGTGCATCCATCTTGCTTGATCATGAAGACCTCGGGCAATTTGAGGAAGCTCATCATTGGAATATACAAGGTATATAAATAAAAAATTCCCACTAGTAAATGAAAGTGAAAAAATAGGAGACTCTCTATCATGAAGATCATGGTGCTACTTTGAAGCACAAGTGTGGAAAAAGATAGTAGCAAGGTCCCTTCTCTCTTTTCACTCATTTTTTTCTCTTTTTTGGTGGGCTTCTAAGGCCTCTTTTATTATTATTTTTATTTGGGCTTCGCTGGCCTCTTTTATTTTTTTCGTAAAGTCCGGAATCTCATCCCCACTTGAGAGGGGATGCTAGCTTACATCATCCTTTCCTCACATGGGACATGTTCTCATAATGATAATAATCACACATTTATTTAATTACAACTCAAAAGAAAATTAAAACTTGATACCTATGACAACATATGACTCTATATGCAATATGGAAGTGATGGTGCAAGGCATAAAAGGAAAAGGTGGATGTTGCATGGCAATATATCTCGGGATGGCTATGGAAATGCCATAATAGGTAGGTATGGTGGCTCTTTCGAGGAAAGATATATGGTGGCTGTTTTGAGGAAGGTATATGGTGGCTGTTTTGAGGAACGTGTTTGTTGTACCAGTGAAAGTTGCACGGTACTAGAGAGGCTAGCAAAGGTGGAAGAGTGAGAGTGCGTATATTCCATGGACTCAACATTAGTCATAAAGAACTCATGTACTTATTGCAAAAATCTATTAGTCATTGAAGCAAAGTATTAAACGCATGCTCCTAGGGGAGACGTTGGTAGGATTTAACCATCGCGCGCTCCCGACCCTCACACAAAGGTTGACAATCTATAAACATATCACACTCCGACTTCCTTACATAATGGTTCACCATGCGTGCATGCTATGGGAATCACAAACCTTTACACAAGTATTTTTACCAAAACACAATTACTTCCTAACATGACTCTTAACATTACCATCTTTATATCTCAAAACTTTATGCAAGGAATCAAACTTCTCATAGTATTCAATGCACTTAATATAGAAGTTTTTATTATATCCCTCTTGGATGTCTATCATATTAGGACTAAATTCGTAACCTAGACCAATTACCATACTGTTCAGATACTCTCAAAATAATATAAGTGAGGTACGAGAATTCAATTATTTTTATAAAACGCAAACACCACCGTGATCTAAAAGAATATAAGTGAAGCACATATAGCACAATTGCCTAACTCAAAAGATATAAGTGAAGCACATAGAGTATTCTAATAAATTCACGATTCAGCGTGTGTCTCTCAAAATATGTGTGCAGCAAGGATGATTGTGGCAAACTAAGAAGCAAAGACTCATATCATACAAGACGCTCCAAGCAAAACACATATCATGTGGTGAATAAAAATATAGCCTCAAGTAAATTTATCGATGGATTGAATACGAAAGAGGGGATGCCTTCCGGGCATCCCCAAGCCTAGGATCTTTGGCATCCTTTAATATGACTTGGGGTGCCTTCGGCATCCCCAAGATTAGGCTCTTGCTATTCCTTATTCCATAGTCCATCAAATCTTTACCCAAAACTTGGAAAATTCACAACACAAAACTTAAAGAAAACTCGTGAGATCTCTTAGTATAAGAAAATAAATCACCACTTTAGGTAATGTTGTGAACTAATTATTTTTTATATTGGTGTTATACCTACTGTATTATAACTTCTCCATGGTTCATACCCCATGATACAACCCATAGATACATCAAAATAGGCAAACAACTCAAAGAAAACAGAATCAGTCAAAAAGAGAATAGTCTATTGCAATCTGAAACTTCGTATACTTATGTAACTACAAAAATTCTAAAACATTATGAAAGCCTGGTAAATGTATATATAAATCTTGTGTAAAAGTTTCAGACTCATTTGACACTCAGAAAAATTTACAAAATTCTTGGACCGAGCACAAAAGTTTATGTTTTTCAGCAAGATCAAATCAACAACTACCATAGATCACCCCAAAGGTTTTACTTGGATCAAACACTAATTAAAACACCAAAACGCAATTACTACAGAAGTAATAATGTAGGAAACACTCAAAATCAGAAGCAAAAATAGAACACAAAAATAAAATTGTGTTGCCTCCCAACAAGCGCTATTGTCATCATTGGTATGAAATCCAAAAGTAGCTCTCATAATATAATCATAAGGCAATATTTTATTTCTAGGAAAGTGTTTCATGCCTTTCCTTAATGGAAATTGAAATCTAATGTTTCCTTCTTTCGTGTCAATAATTGCACCAATCGTTCTAAGGAAAGGTCTACCAAGAATAATAGGACATATAGGATTGCAATCTATATCAAGAACAATGAAATATATGGGAACATAATTCCTATTTGCAACAATAAGAACATCATTCATCCTTCACATAGATTTCTTAATAGTGGAATCCGCAAGATGCAAATTTAGAGGGCAATCATCAAGATCATGGCAACCTAGCACATCACATAAAGTTATCAGAATCGTGGAAACACTAGAACCCAAATCACACAAAGCATGGCACTAATAATCTTATATTTTAATCTTAATAGTAGGTTCCCACTAATCTTGAATATTTCTTGGAATAGAAACGTCAAACTCAAGTTTTTCTTCAAAAGATTTCATCATAGCATCAACGATATGTTTGGTAAAAGCCTTATTTTGACAATAAGCATGTGGAGATTTCATCATGGATTGTAACAAGGAAATACAATAAATAAAAGAGCAGCTATAATAATTAAATTCCTTTAAATCTAAAAGAGTGGGTTCATTGCTATTCAAAGTTTTGACCTCTTCCATCCCACTTTTATTAATTTTAGCATAAAGATCTATAGACTCCGAATCATTGGGACGCTACTTAACTAAGGTTGACTTATATCCAGCCCAATATTTATCAAGATTTATATTGGAAAACAAAAATTCAATAGGAATCACATCAATCACTTTGAGATGTTCATCATTATTATCACGATAACACACTTTTTCCAGCCATTCACGCTTAGCACGAATTCTAGCGATTCTTTCCTTACTTTCATCAATAGAAATTCTCATTGATTTTAAAGATTCATTAATATCATGCTTGGGTGGAGTAGATCTAACTTTCAAAGAATCAATCTCAAGCAAATTTCGATCAATGCTTCTAGCCAAATCATCAATCTTGAGCACTTTTTCTTCAATCATAGCATTAAAAACTTTTTGTGAACCAATAATTTTTTTTAACAATATTATCAAGATCAGAGGGAATCTTATTATAATTACCATAAGAATTGTTGTACGAATTACCATACTTCTTATAGGAATTACTAGGAAACGGCCTAGGGTTGAAATTACCTCTATACGCGTTATTACCAAAATTGTTCCTACCAACAAAATTCACATCCATAGATTCATTGTTATTTCCAATCAAAGAAGACAAAGGAATATCATTAGGATCAATAGCAGAACTCTTACAACCAAACAATTTCATCAATTCATCCATATTTTCACTCAAAGTATTTATTTCTTCAATAGCATGCACTTTTTTACTAGTAGGAGATCTTTCTGTATGCCATTGAGAGTAGTTTGTCATAATATCATCTAGAAGTTTAGTATCTTCTCCTAATATGATTTCCATAAAAGTACCACCTATGGCGGAATCTAAAAGATTCCTATATGCAAAATTCAATCCCGCGTAGAAAATTTATATAATCATCCATAAACTAAAACCATGTGAGGGACAATTCCTAATCATTAATTTCATCCTCTCCCAAGGTTGTGCAATATGCTCATGATCAAGTTGCTTAAAATTCATTATATCATTACTAAGGGAGATGATCTTAGCGGGCGGATAGTACTTGGAGATAAAAGCATCTTTATGCTTATTCCATGAATCAATACTATTTTTAGGCAAAGATGAAAACCATGTTTTAGCATGATGTCATAGTGAGAATGGAAATAGCTTCAATTTAACAATATCATTAGACACATATTTCTTATTTTGCATATCACACAACGCAATGAAAGTATTTAGATGGGATGCGGCATCTTCACTAGGAAGGACAGAAAATTGTTCTTTCATAACAAGATTAAGTAAGGCAACATTGATTTCATACGATTCTCCACTAGTGTCGGTTGCAATCGGAGTACTAATAAAATCAGTATTATTAGTATTGGAAAAGTCACACAACTTGGTATTCTCAGACATCGTGACAAAGCGAGCAATCAAGCACACAAGCAAACAAAAGGCAAACAAAAGAAGGGCTAATAAAAAGGCAAAGGGGCCATATACCCCTCTGATCGCACATCTGCCTCCTCCATCTCCAATCCATATGTGGGTGCTAAATCTTCACATCAGCTATGTATGGTTTTGACTCCAAGATTATTAATACCACCCACATCCATAGGTTTTACCGCCACTAAGTTTGTAATAATCTGTAGTGCTCTATCAGCCTCTAAGTCTAACAGGCAATTGATTGATTTAGCTATTTATTTACCATTACCATACAAAGATATCCCTAAGTTGCTTGCATTATATATAATTTCATTCTCAGAAAAATGAAGGATGGAACAACTTGTATTAACAGACATACCTGTGTTGACCTTGATATCACGAAGCTTGGCAATCCTCATAGCACACCCCAACTCTATGTTGTCGGCATCCGGTTGGTCTTGGATCTGGTGACTCGAGTGTCGGTCGCAGGATGTAGGATACGAAATCCCTCTGAAGCTAATCACATCCTCCATGGATACCTCGGTTGGGTTTGAGCCCCCTGCCTCATTCCCGACTGTTTCTAAGCTGGTCGCAAGTGGTGGTGAAAGTGTCCTCAGAGCCGTCAGTGTGGTTCTCTCCACCACAGCCTGGTGAATGGCCTCTACAGACCTCCCTCTGTCGGCCACGGTTCGAGAGTCGACCTGAGCATGCCACCCCTCCACGGCCGCAATATGGGATATCTCCTATGATGGAGATCTTGGTGGTGACGAATCCGATCGCTAGGCCTCCTGCCCACGACCATCCTCCTCCCCCCCCCCGAAGAAGAGCGTTGTAATTGCGGCGCCAACTGAGGAAGAGACCCACAATGCTCCTGACTCTATTGCACTCCCTCCTCAAAAGCATGACAACTCAACGACCTGTGCAAATCCTCGACCTCCACTCGTTCCCCCAAATGCGACTCGTCACAGATACCACCTGGAAGGACCCAAAACGGAGAGCATCCATCGGTGCGGAAGGCGGGGATGTCCCCTTATCGGCCGGCGTGTCAGCTGGTTTTGAGGACTAAGATGACTGGCCCAAATCATTAGGCTTATCACCATGCTCTCCAAGGTGCCCATCGGCCCCTTGGTTCCCACTTTCATCATCGTCGTCCATCATATCAACATCATTGTACCCACCATTGTTTACCTCCAGATCATAATGTATGCCATCATAGGACCAGGGAACAAAATTAGGTACATACTCCACATCTAGCACACCAACAAGCAGCCTCATAATGCCATCTTTGCATGTGACTGGCATATCAACCTTCTTTGCTTTTCCTAACAGAGGGCCAAGAGTCCAATCAACTATACATGATCGTAAAACAACAAGAACCAGGAAACATAAAAGACGACTATACATGATCTAAGGACAACTCTAGCCGATCACATGTCTGACTATAGAGGAGACTAGTTTCGTTTTTACTCCTTTATGCAGCACCTAGCCAAAGTCCGAAAACGAATAGAGGAGGATATATTTTACTCCGGGGCCTCTATTTACTCGGCTGCTATCGTTTGGAGGAAAAAAATTCCCTCTCCCCTACTGCCTCACCCACCCCACTCTCGCGCCGCATCTACATCGATGTCATACTTACCGCGCATGTTAGGTATGACATGCCACCATAGCCGCTCCATAGCCCTTGCCGCTGTCCTCGACCACCCGGATTTTAGCCTCTCTCGCACCTCATCGGGACATAATCAACATATTTATGGCTGCCACCACCATCGGATTTGATGCATCCGGCCATCGGCGACTTCGCCTTTGTCATGGATTGGCCGGGTACTGATCCACGTAGCCCCAACAGCGCCGCATTGTTGCATGCAGGTATGGACTCCTCTAACTATTCAGATCTCATTTATCGGTGGTTTGCCGGAAAAGACACACCTTTGCATCAGTCGGGGTCGACACTACCACACCAGTTTGTCGGCTCCCATTGTGGGTCAAAAAGTGCGACGACTCCCCGCGGCAGGTGATGCACTAAGTTTTGATCACGCCGGAACACCCCGATGGGTGTTCTTCAAGTGCAAAAAAGGAGTGAGTGCGAGTTTTGATTTGGTTGTTCATCGGATTCAGCACAATTCGTATCTCATTGTTTGATCAAATTTGTGGATAGATGCAAGATGTGGTTTTCAAATTTGTGTGTAGGATGGATGCAAGATGCAGTTTTCAAAACAAGATTACATCGATCTATTGATAACGATAAATTTGATTGATGTCTGTGCACTCCTTGCTAGAGTAGAGACTAGAGAAGAGGCTAGATGGGACGCAAAACCGTCTTCGTCATAACCTAATAAGAAAGAAGTGTGGATGCTCGAGCAGCCAATAAACAGAATCAACAATGAAGACATATAGAAAATATGTATCCAACTAGTGGGAGCGGTTATGGAAGTCAGATACCTATTAAAGTGTCTAATTGTGGTTCTGGTTTTTTTTATTCTCGTAACGAAGAACTGACAAATTATGTACTCCAATGTATAAAAATGCCGTTCAATGAAATAAAGAAGCATGAAAATGTTTGGGTGGAGGAAAATGAAATGCAAATGATTTTTTACTCCGTTTCGTTTAAGGAATCGGTTATGTCCCATAAAAACTTAGTGGTATAAAAATACTGGACTAAAGGTTTACTCGGCTGGATTCTCCTCTATTTTAGGGGATAAGCTAGAGTTGGCCTAAACGGAGAAAAATGGGCTACACCCATCAGCCCGTAAGGACCACAAAAGGCTTTATCAGATATAACAAACGATAACCCACAAAAGCTAATAAACTCGAACACCATCATCCTAGAAGACTACAACCTAGATGTCCAAGAGATGGTTATTAGGAAGTACCAGGAAATTTATAACAAAACATCAATATATTTTTGTTTTAGCGGAGGATAACAAATCGAAATATTCAATAGTAGCCAAAGGAGGGAGGAACAGAGAACTTCTCCCTGAACATAGGGATATGAATGGCACAATAAACAACGCCCGCAAGTCCCCTTTGGTTAGCTTTTGTTAGCTCCATAGTTCGTTTCCCTCAAAAAAACTTATTGAACTATTAGAGTGATAAGTGGGATTAGAATACATTAAGAGGGGTTCGATTAACATCCATAACTAAAGATCATCCAGCCATAGTCATGACGGTCTCTAGCCTCCAACTTCGTGTCGCCTTGAAGACTTCACTTGGAATCAGCTCAACCATTCTTTTGCCCCACTTCATTGTTCCTTTTCTTTCTGGAGTTTTATGCAAAATATTCCAATCATGAAGCCATTTGATAATCATGTGTCCGAGGACCAAATACCTTCCTTTTGTTGATAATGATACTAATTCTCAATCCCTAAATAGTCTAAAAACTAACAGATATTCCAACCAAAACCAGAATTTTTTATTTTATTAATCTCAACAACCAAATTTCGAACATGTCATGTACATTGTCATGTATAACATGCAAGTAAATCTGAGAATGGTTTGATACCCGAACCATAGATCAACCAAACCCACGTGAGCTAGCTTGACACACGAGCCTAAACTAAACCCACGCGAGCTAGCTTGGCATCCGAACCTAAACTAAACCCACGAGATCTAGCTTGACACCCAACAAAAATCAAACCTGCTAGAAATTTTACCCAAACTGAACTAAACCATGCCTTCAACCGTGGGTCAATACTATTGACGGAAATGAGTTAAGAACTTTTGATCAAATGGGTTGACATACATTGAACCAACAAGCTAAGTATAGATCAACAAGTGCCAAATAAGATAATCCTTCTTACTACTTCTTCCAAGATCTCGTTTCTTGTGCAAACATGCAACATGCCTGCACACAAAAAATTTTTGAAACGCAACAACATTTTGACGACACGATTTTCATTACCGGCAGGAGATAAATAGTACCAATGACATCTTTACATAGTACCCAACTCAACTTAGAAAAAAACATACTACCCAATTAGAAACCGTTTGTTGAGTTGTACCAACGGCTAGCACATGGTCACTATTAGAGAAGGTTTGGAGAAACCAACACAAAATACTTGGTACAACTTCTGTCACTGGTCCAACGTGCCAATTTAGTCTTCGCCGGACCAGTTGGGATCAAAGGCCCTAGATGATATGCACACGACATGATAAGCTGCACAAAGTTGAAAGCAAAACATAAATTCAATTATATGATTGATACCCTCCATATTGAAGAATCAGGAAATGTATTTGGCTTGGAGAACTCTAAAGAGAAAGATAACAGGATTTTTTGCAATCCTCCAAGCTTCTAAAAGACCAAGTATGTTGTTCATAGCTTGTATGTTC
This sequence comes from Hordeum marinum, assembly GCA_022496015.1. Taxonomy (NCBI): domain Eukaryota; kingdom Viridiplantae; phylum Streptophyta; class Magnoliopsida; order Poales; family Poaceae; genus Hordeum; species Hordeum marinum. Next base: position 86,920,882 of record CM039675.1, on the reverse strand, counting down.
TTGATTCTCATACCGCCTTCACATTTCGGAATACAAATGACCTTCCATGCCCTAAGACAAAACGTTTTGGATATAGATTCCTCTTTTATACTCGTCCACCAGAAATTCCTAATAATTGTCATGAGCTTTGCAATCAACTTCATGGAAAATAAAATGTTTGGCATGTAATTCACGAGGATGAAAGCAAAGACAGATTAATAAGAATCAATCTAGATGCATGACAGAGCGTATTGTCCTTGTAACCACTAAGTTTAATACGAAATTTCTTAGCCATGAAATCATAAGCAGCATATCTATTCTTGGCTAGACGGATTAAAGGGTTACCAATATGAACAAAATTAGCATCGATGACCATGACAAGAAGAATTCTTTTAATGCCTTCATTAGTGTTATCATGAATGATTGAACTAAGAATAGTACCTAATTTATTCCAGTTATGAGTTTGACATGAAAGGTCACAAAATCTCCAAAGAATATGAAACATTCGATTAGATTTAGTGATGGAGGCTTAGACGCAAATTAATAAATCATCTGCAAATAAGAGCGAGTGGAGGGTTCACACCAAAGGTCTATAGATATGCCTAAAAACGACTTGAGCATGTGGCCTCTTGGAGGGATATAGAGAGCTCATTAATTGCTAGCACAAACAAGTAGAGATAATGGGCACCCTTGTCTAAACCCCATGTAACTCTGGAAGTGGCCATAAGACTGGTCATTAATGGTAACAAAAAGGAAGGAGTTGCAATGCAAGCATAACACAACTTACTGAAGTGAAAATGAAGCCCTTTTTGAGAGAGAGGTTGCATGATGAAATTTGCCCGTGCGTTGCTATGGAAAAAAAATACAATGTCACCGTTTATTCTCCTTTTCACCCTCACGAGCGGTGAACATGATGTATACCTGATTACAACACACATATCATTGTGCCTAATTTGCCTGGGTGCCACTGGCTAGAGCAAACGTCCTCCTTGAATTATTGCACGAGTGACAACCCACAAATTAATGCCTCCCAATCCATGTACGTGGTAGTTAATTAATTCTGTCATAATTTGTTTGCTCACTATGAGGCACCTCCATTCTTATCACCAGTTGTCATTGTTTCCCAAGGATGCTCATTGATATTCACTCATTACCGTATTTAAATTGATGAAATTTATCCTAAAGAATCGAGGTGGGACTATTTAGCCCTGAATAATGCAGGATATATGAGCAATTTACCATATGATTTTATTAACAAAATAGTAGATAAATCATGACTATCATAGCAGATATAAGACAAGTGATGCAATTAGACATAGAGTATACAAATAGAATTTGAAATAGTGAGTATGAATGAAAACTATCTAGAACAGAAACTAGAACTACAAGTTGTGGCAGGAACTCAAACAAAAAAAACACGAACACGCACTGAGTTGCAGTAGTAGCATTGGGATTGGTGTCGACGTCGTCACTGGCCATGTCGTTGATACGTCTCAAACGTATCTACTTTTCCAAACACTTTTGCTCTGGTTTTGGCCTCTAATTTGCATGATTTGAATGAAACTAACCCGGGCTGACGTTGTTTGCAACAGAACTACCTTGGTGTTATTTTTGTGCAGAAATAAAATTTCTCGCAATTGGACAAAACTTTTTTTGAATTATTTCTAGGAATAATAATGAGTTATGGAGCAAAGACCTGTCGGAGGGGGTGTGCCAGGGGGCCACAAGCCAACATGGCGCGCCCTGATGGCTTGTGGGGCCCTCGTGGCCCCTCCGGCCCTAATTCCACTCCTATAAAATCACATCCTCGAAGAAAAAATCAGAGAGAAGTTTTCATCGCGTTTCACAAGACGAAGTCGCTGCCACCTCCCGTTCTTCCTCCGGAGGACTCATCTGGAGCGTGTTTTGGGCTCCGGAGAGGGGAAATCGTCGTCGTGGTCATCACCAACCCTTCTCCATCAACACCGTCATGATGCTCACCATCGGGAGTGAGTAATTCCTTTGTAGGCTCGCTGGACAATGGTGGGATTGGATGAGATTGATCTTGTAATCGAGTTAAGTTTGATAGGGCTTAATCCCTAGTATCCACTATGTTCTGAGATTGATGTTGCCATGACTTTGCTATGCTTAATGCTTGTCACTAGGGCCCGAGTGCCATGATTCCAGATCTGCACCTATTATGTTTTCATTTATATAAGAGTTATTTGGATCCTATCTTGCAAGTTGTATGCACCTATTACGTGGCATGATCCCCATACCTCAAGGTGACAAAACTTGGGATTCTTTTCGGTGATTGTCATAGTTTGAGGAGTTCATGTATTCACCATGTGCTAATGATTTGTTCCGGTTCTCTATTAAAAGGAGGCCTTCATATCCCTTAGTTTCCAATAGGACCCCTCTTTCACAGGAGGGTAGGACAAAAGATGGCATGCAAGTTCTTATCGCAAGCACGTATTATAATATACGGAATACATGCCTACATTATATTGATGAATTAGGGCTAGTTCTGCGTCGCCCTGGTGTGTAACTTTTATATGGTCAATGTCATCCAAATAGTTATCCATCACCGATCCAAGTGCATACGTGTTACATATACTGAGTCTTTCTACGTTACTATCGCTATTGCTGTTGTGATACTTGCTACAAAACTGCTACTATCACTACTATTGTTACCTTTGCTACTACTATTTGTTGTGCTACTAAACCTTTGCTACATAGAGATATCCTAGGTGCGGTTGAATTGACAACTCTATTGTCAAGGTCAATAAATATTCTTTGGCTCCCGTTGTGTCAAACCAATAAATTCGGGTGAATTACTACCCGTTAAGACTCTCGTGATCCCCTACACTTGTGGGCTATCAAGATCTTTTTCTAGCACCGCTGTCGGGGAGCATAGCTCTATTTATTGTGTCAACTTGAAGGATATCCAATTGGTACTCTAAGAAATCTGAAAGACAATCAAACTAAGATCGTCCCCTCTCGCACAAGAGGAGGTAAGGAACTACCATCTAGCTCTGCTTTAGATTCACTTACTGTTTTGGATCAGCTTGCTACATCACCACCTTTTGATCGTCCTGATATGTCACATGCACTTGATGATGCTACTTCTGAAATTAATGATGAAACTATTGCTACACATGTTGAAACTGATATTATGCCATTGAATGAATTACTTGATGCTCATATTGCTAAACTTAGAGAACTTGAAATGATGAAACCGAGGAAGACTTTGAATCACTTGTTACCCCTCGCTCACCTAATAGTTACGAATTGCCTCATGTACCTGAAGGTTATGTTATGGATGGTGAGCTAGCTAGGGACTTTTTTGCTTTTAAGAATAGAGATGACATGAAGAATCTATTATGCAAATTAAAAGAAAATTCTATGATGGAGAAAATGAAGCATGATGCTAAGTTTCCTACTTCTCCTATATTTGTTACTGATAAGGATTATGTGTTCTCTATAGACCGTGAGTTAATTCCTATAATAGAGTCTGGTCCTTTCCATGGTTATGAAAATGAAACTGTTGTCGAAAACCGTATGAAACTGAATGATTTTACTGCTCTGTTTACCAATGATGAAAAGAGTCACTACTATTATATCCTTAAGCTTTTTTCCTTTCTCGCTAAAAGGCGAGGCCACAGAATGGTTCCTTTAACTTGCTCATGGTTGTATGCGTAGTCCCCAAGATATGCTTTACTACTTTTCTGGAAAAAAAAATCCTGCTCATAAAAAACAAGTTGCCTTACATGAAATATTTAACTTTGCTCAAATCGAAGAAGAGAATCTCCCTTTAGCATGGGGGAGGTTTCTACGGTTACCAAGAGCTTCGCCTGATTGTCCTCTTGAGAAGAATGGAGTAATTGATTTTTTTATAATGGACTAACCGATGCTTCTAGGGATTTCCTAGATAGTTGTGATGGTTGTGTTACCAAGGAAAGAACTGTTGGACGAGCTCAAGAATTATTGAATAACAAATTGCAAAATGATGATGATTGGAGACTTCCTGAACCGCCTCCGGAACCTATTCAAAAGAAAAGAGGTATTCTATTCCTTAGTCCTAAAGACATGCAAGAAGCAAAAATATCTATGAAAGATAAAGGTATTAAAACCGAGGATGTCAAGAAATTACTGCCTATTTCAGAAATACATGGACTTGACACCCCGACACAGGTAGTAGCGGTAAACTCTCTCCATTCCTTTAATGAAAGTGATATACCTTATACTAAGACCCCTGAACAATGCATGGATGAGTTTGACAATTACATTGTTAAGCAAGAACACTTCAATAACTATGTTAAGAATAAATTGAGACATAATGCCATGATGATAGATCGCTTAAGTCACTCAATGTTTAGAATTGCAAACGATGTGATGGGTCTGGGTAAACATGCTTCTATGGTTCCCACCCAATTAGACCAAGTTGCTAAGTCACAAAATTATATGATTGCTGAAATGAATAATAATATGAATGATCATGTTGTTAGAGTAGTGACTAGAGGAGGTAGCATGACTCGAGAACCTCTTTATCCTGCAGGTCACCCTAAAAGTATTGAACAAGATTCTCAGAAAATTAATGAATATGCACCTAGTTCATCCAAGAAGAAGAAAAAGAAAGATGATAGGAACTTGCATGCTTCTAGTGAACCTGTTATAGGAAAACCTATTGAGAAACATAACGAAGTTTCTGTTCTGATGCTGAGACACGATCTGAATCTGGTAGAGAACATACACCTAGTGATAACGAAAATGATAATCAAGATGATGTTCACATAGATGCTCAACTAGATGATTACAAATAAAATGATAATGATGTGGAAATTTAACCTACTGAGGATCTTGATAACCCACCTTCTAAAAATAAATGTTATGATAAGAGAGACTTTGTTGCTAGAAAACATGGAAGGGAAAGAGAGCCGTGGGTTCAAAAACCCATGCCATTTTTAGGAACGTCACATGGGAAACAAAAAATTTCCTATGCACACGTAAGATCAATCCATGGTGATGAGCATCTAAGAGAGGGAGAGTGTATATACATACCCTTGTAGATCGGTAAGCGGGAAGCGTTAAGAAACGTGGTTGGTGTAGTCGAGCGTCTTCGCGATCCAAATCGCCGAGCGTCCAGCGATCTCATCACGATCCGTCCCGCGATCCAATCACGATCCGTCCCGCAAACTCATCACGATCCATCCCGCGATCCCATCACGATCCATCCCACGAACTCATCACGATCCGTCCCGCGAACTCATCACGATCTGTCTCGCGGTCTTGATCACGGTCCTTCTGATCTAGCGCCAAACGGACGGCACCTCCGCGTTCAGCACACGTATAGCACGATGACGATCTCTTCCTTCTTGATCCAGCAAGAGGGAGCGGAGAGGTAGAAGAGTTCTTCGGCAGCATGACAGCGCTGCGGTGATGGTGGTGGAGTAATTCCGGCAGGGCTTCGCCTAAGCACTGTAGAAAACCGATCTAGAGGAGAAACTATGCACCGGAGGAACGGGCAGCACGTGGCAGAAAATTCTGTCCAAAAACCCTAAAACCTCCAGTACATATAAGAGGAAGAGAGGAGGAGGCTAGGCCCAAGGGCCAAGCCTCTAGGAGTCGGCCGAACCAAGGGGAGGAGGTGGAATCCACCTCCAATCCTAGTAGGACTAGGATTCACCCTATTTTGCCTTTTTCCACCTTTTCTCTTTGGGCTTTTTCTCGCTAGCCGCATGGGCTTTGTGTGGGACTTCCACTAGCCCAAAAAGGGCTGTTATTCACTCTCCCACATCCCATGTAGCCTCTTGGGTCGAAATACCCCTCCCGATGGTCTCCCGGTACACTACCGGCACTCCCCGTACACTACCGATTAGCCCAAAACTTTTCCGGCGACCAAAACAGGACTTCCTATATATGAATCTTTACCTCCGGACCTTCTCGGAGCTCCTCGTGATGTCTGGGATCTCATGCGGGACTCCGAACAATCTTCGGTCACCACCATACATAACTCTATACTACCGAAACATCACCAAACCTTCAGTGTGCAGACCCTGCGGGTTCGAGAACTATGTAGACATGACCGAGACACCTCTATGGTCAATAACCAATAGCGGGCCTTGGATGGCCATATTGGTTCCTACATATTCTACGAAGATCTTATCGGTCGAACCACTATGTCAAGGATTTAGTCAATCCCGTATAACGTTCCCTTTGTTCTTCGGTATGTTACTTGCCGAGATTCGATCGTCGGTATCTCTATACCTAGTTGAACCTCGTTACCGGCAAGTCTCTTTAATCATTCCGTAATACAAGATCCCGTGGCTAACACTTAGTCACATTTCTTGGAAGGCTTATTGTCATGTTGTATTACCTAGTGGGCCCTGAGATACCTCTCCGTCACACGGAGTAACAAATCCCTACCTTGATCCATGCCAACTCAACACACACCCTCAGAGATACCTCTAGAGCACCTTTATAGTCACCCAGTTGCATGATCTCATGGTCATAGGAACAGATACTTGACATGCAGAAAACAGTAGAAATAAACTGACACGATCATATGCTACGTTTGTGGTTTGGGTCTTGTCAATCACACCGTTCTCCTAATGATGTGATCCCGTTATCAAATGACATCTCATGTCCATGGCTAGGAAACCTTAACCATCTTTGATCAACGAGCTAGTCTATTAGAGGCATACTAGGGACATGGTTTTGTCTATGTATCCACACATGCATCTAAGTCTCCGATCAATACAATTATAGCATGGATAATAAACGATTATCATGAACAAGGAAATATGATTATAACTAATTTATTATTGCCTCTAGGGCATATTTCCAACAGTCTCCCACTTGCACTAGAGTCAATAATCTAGTTCACATCACCATGTGATACGCATTGTTATGAATCTAACACCCAATGAGTTCTGGGGCTCAATCATGCTTTGCATGTGAGAGAGGTCTTATAGACAACGGGTCTGCGACATTCAGATCCTGAGTGTACTTTGCAAATCTCTATGTCAAACCATAAACACTGCTACCACACTCCACTTGGTACTATTCCAAATGGCTGCTCCACTATACGTATCCAGATTGCTACTACGAGTCATCCGGATTGGTGTTAAAGCTTGCATCGATGTAACTCTTTACGACGAACTCTTTATCACCTCCATAATCGAGAAACATCTCCTTAGTCTATTAGTCACTAAGGATAATCTTGACCGTTGTCCAGTGATCCACTCCTGGATCACTTTTGTACCCCTTGACTGACTCATGGCAAGGCACACACCAGGTGCAGTACACAGCATGGCATAATATAGAGCATATGGCTAAGGCATAGGGGACGACGTTCATCCTTTCTCTTTCTTCTGCCGTTGTCGAGCTTTGAGTCTCACTCAACTTCACACCTTACAAATCAGGCGAGAACTCTTTCTCTGACTGATCCATTTTGAACTCTTTCAAAATCTTTTCATGGTATGTACTCATTGAAAGTCTTATCTAGCATCTTGATCTATCTCTATAGTTCTTGATGTTCAACAATTAGGTAGCTTTATCTGGTTCTTCCTTTGAAAAAACTCTTTTCAAACAACCGTTTATGCTTTCCAGAAATTCTACATCATTTCCGATCGACAATATGTCATCCACATATACCTATACGAAATTCTATAGTCCTCCCACTCACTTTATTGTAAATACAAGTTTCTCGTAAACTTTATATAGACTCAAAAACTTTGATCACCTCATCAATGTGTACATTCCAACTTTGAGATGCTTGTTTCAGTTCATAGAAGAATCACTGAAGCTTGCACACCTTTTAGCATCCTTAGGACTGACAAAACCTTCTGGTTGTATCACATACAACCTTTCCTCAAGTAAACTGTTAAGGAAACTATGTTTTGACATCCATCTGCCAGATTTCATAATAGAAAAATACAGGAACTGCTATCATAATTCCTATGGACTTTAGCATCACTACGAGTGAGAAAGTCTCATCGTAGTCAACTCCTTGAACTTGTCGTAAACTTCTTTGTAACAAGTCGAGCTTTACAAACGGTGACATTTACCATGAGCGTATGTCTTCATTTTAAACATCCATTTGTACTCAACGACCTGCCGTCCAATGAGCAAGTCTGCCAAAGTCTATACTTGGTTTTCATACATGGATCCTTTCTCGGATTTCATGGCTTCTAACCATTTGTCGGAATCCGGGCCCATCATCGCTTCTCCACAGCTCGTAGGTTCATCGTTGTCACACAACATGACCTCCAAGACAGGGTTGTCGTACCGCTCAGGAGCAGTACACATCCTTGTCGATCTACGAGGTTTGATAGTAACTTGATCCGAAGCTTCATGATCATCATCATTAGCTTCTTCTTCAACTAACGTAGGTTTCACAGAAACAAATTCCTGCACTGCGCTACTCTCTAGTTGAACAAAGGTTCAACAACCTCATCAAGTTCTATCTTCCTCCCACTCAATTCTTTCGAGAGAAACTCTTTGTCAAGAAAGGACCCAGTTTTAGCAACAAACACTTTATGCTTGGATCTGAGATAGAAGGTTTACCCAACTATCTTTAGGGTATTCTATGAAGATGCATTTCTCCGATTTGGGTTCGAGCTCATTAGGTGAAAACCTTTTTCACATAAGTGTTGCAGCCCCAAACATTAAGAAATGACAGCTTAGGTTTCTATCAAACCATAATTCACACGGTGTCATCTCAACGGATTTAGATGGTGCCCTATCTAAAGTGAATGTAGTTGTCTCTAATGCATAACCCCAAAATTATAATAGAAAAATGATAAGAGACATCATAGCAAGCACCATTTGCAATAGAACACGACTATGACGTTCGAACACACCATCACACTATGGTGTTCCAGGTGGCGTGAGTTGTGAAACAAATTTCAAATTGTCTAAAGTTGTATGCCAAACTCGTAACTCATATATTTACCTCCACGATCGTATCGCAAACATTTTTATCTTCTTGTCACCATGATCTTAAACTTCACTCTGAATTTGCTTGAACCTTTCAAACGATTCAGACTTGTGTTTCATTAAGTAAATATACACTATACCTACTCAAATCATCAGTGAAGGTAAGAAAATAATGATATCCACCGCACGCTACAAGACTCATTGGATTGCATACATCAACATGTATCATTTCCAATAAATCACTTGCCCTCTCCATGCATCTGGAAACGGGGTCCTTAGTCATCTTGCCCAAGAAGCATGGTTCGCATGTCTCAACCGATTCGAAATCGAATGAGTCCAAAGATCCATCAGCATGGAGTTTCCTCTTGCACTTTATACCAATATGACATTTAGTGGCAGTGCCACAAGTATGTGGTACTATCATTATTAACTTTGTATCTTTTGGCATCAATGTTATGAACATGTTTATTACTACGATCAAGATTCAACAAACCATTCTCACTGGGTGCATGACCATTGAAGGTATTATTCATGTAAACAGAATAACCATTATTCTCTAACTTAAATGAATAACTGTGTTGCAATAAACACGATCTAATCACGTTCATGCTCAACGCAAAACACCAAATAACATTTATTTAGGTTTGTCACTAATCCCGAAGGTAGAGAGAGCGTGCGATGTTGATCACATCAACCTTGGAAACATTTCCAACACACATCGTCACCTCACCCTTAGCTAGTTCTCCGTTTATTCCGTAGCTTTTATTTCGAGTTACTAACATTTAGCAACCAAACCGGTATCCAATACCCAGGTGCCAGTAGGAGTACTCGCAAGGAACACATCATTAACACATATATCAAATATACTTTTGTCGATGTTGCCTACCTTCTTATCTACCATGTATCTAGGGTTGTTCCGCTTCAGCGACCGCTCTCCTCATAATCGAAGCACTTAGTCTCGGGTTTAGGTTCAACTTTGGGTTGCTTCACTGGAGCAGCAACTGACTTGCTATCCATGAAGTTTCCCTCCTTGCTCTTGCCCTTCTCGAAACTAGTGGTTTGACTAACCATCAACACTTGATGCTCCTTCTTGATTTCTACCTTTGCGGTGTCAAACATCGCGAACAGCTCAGGGATCATTATTTCTATCCCTGGTGTTTTATAGTTCATCACCAAGTTCTAGTAGCTTTAGTGACGGTGACTTGGAGAACTATATCAATCACTATCTTATCTAGAAGATCAACTCCGACTCGATTCAAGAGATTGTAGCACCCAGACATTCTGAGAACATGCTCAACGATTGAGCTATTCTCTTTCATCTTGCAGGCAAAGAATCTTGTTGGAGATCTCATATCTCGCAACACGGGCATGAGTCGGAGATCCTAATTTCAGCTCTTTAGAACATCTCATATGTTCCGTGACGTTTAAAATGTTTCGGGGCGTCAATTCTAAGCCGTAATGCATGACGCACTAAACTATCAAGTAGTCATCAGAACGTGCATGTCAGATGTTCACAACATCTATAGATGACGCTAGAGGGGTTGGCGCACCGAGCGGTGCATTAAAGACATAAGCCTTCTGTGCAGCAATGAGGACAATCCTCATATCACGGAGCCAGTCCGCAATATTGCTACCATCATCTTTCAACTCTATTTCTCTAGGAACATACAAAAAAATGCAAGGGAGCTACAGTGTGAGCTAGTAATCTACAACATAATTTGTAAAGACACTACTGACTATGTTCATGATAATGAGTTCAATTAATCATATTACTTAAGAACTCCCACTCAAATTGACATCCCTCCAGTCATTCGAGTGATACATGATCCAAATTCACCAACTCAAGTCTGATCATCACGTGAGTTGAGGTGGTTTCAATGGTGAACATCATCATGTTGATCATATCTACTATATGACTCATGTTCGACCTTTCGGTCTCTTGTGCTCCGAGGCCATGTCTGTACATGCTAGGCTCGTCAAGTTTAACCCGAGTGTTCTGCATATGCAACACTGGCTTGCACCCATTGTATGTGAACATAGAGTCTATCACACCCGATCATCACGTGGTGTCTCAACACGATGAACTTTCGCAACGGTGCACACTCGGGGAGAACACAATTCATCTTTAAATTTAAGTGAGGGATCACCTTATAATGCTACCATTGTCCTAAGCAAAACAAGGTGCATAAAAGGATTAACATCACATGCAAATCATAAGTGACATGATATGGCCATGAACTTGTGCTTTTGATCTCCATCTTGAAAGCACCGGCATGATCTCCATCGTCACCGGCAAGACACCATGATCTCCATCATCTTGATCTCCATCAACGTGTCGCCATCGGGGTTGTCGCGCCGAACATGCTTCTACTACTATTGCTTCCGTTTAGCGATAAAGTAAAGCATTACATAGCGCTTAATGATTAAAACGCAGGTCATACAATAATTAAAGACAACCCTATGGCTCCTGCCGGTTGCTGTACTCATCGACATGCAAGTCATGATAATCTATACATCACATGATCATCTCATACATCGCATATATCACATCATGTAATTGGCCATATCATATCACATCATACCCTGCAAAAACAAGTTAGACGTCCTCTAATTGTTGTTGCATGTTTTACGTGGCTGCTACGGGTATCTATCAAGAACAATTCTCATCTATGCAAAAACCACAACGGTGATACACTAGTTGCTTTTCAACCTTCTCAAGGACAGCCTTTGTCGAATCCGATCCAACTAAAGTGAGAGAAACTGGCACCCTCAAGCCATCTATGCAACAAGTTGCGGTTGAGGGAATCGGCCTCTTGTAAGCGTACGAGTAATGTTGATTCGGGCCGCTTCATCTCACAATACCGCTGAACCAAAACGTGACCAAGAAAGGAAGCAATCTAAGCATCAACACCCACAACTCTTTGTGTTCCACTCAAGATCTCATCTACACATAGACCTAGCTCATGATGCCACTGTTGGGGAACGTCGCATGGGAAACAAAAAAATTCCTACTCACACGCAAGATCTATCCATGGTGATGAGAATCTACGAGAGCGAGAGTGGATCAACATACCCTATTATATCGCTAAGCAGGAAGCGATAAGAAACGCGGTTGGTGTAACCGAACGTCTTCGCGATCCAAATCGCCGAGCGTCCCGCGATCTCATCACGATCCGTCCCGCGATCCAATCACGATCCGTCCCGCGAAATCATCACGATCTGTCCCGCGATCCAATCATGATCCATCCCGCGAACTCATCATGATCCGTCCCGCGAACTCATCACGATCCGTCTTGCGGTCTTGATCACGGTCCTTCCGATCTAGCGCCGAACGGACGACACGTCCGCGTTCAGCACACGTATAGCTCGATGACGATCTCTGCCTTCTTGATCCAGCAAGAGGGAGCGAAGAGGTAGACGAGTTCTCCGGCAGCGTGACGGTGCTGCGGTGATGGTAGTGGAGTAATTCCGATAGGGCTTCGCCTAAGCACTGTAGAAAACCGATCTAGAGGAGAAACTGTGCACTAGAGGAACGGGCAGCACGTGGCAGAAAATTCTGTCCAAAAACCCTAAAACCTCCAGTATATATAAGAGTAAGAGAGGAGGAGGCTTGTCCCAAGGGCCAAGCCTCTAGGAGTCGGCCGAACCAAGGGGAGGAGGTGGAATCCACCTCCAATCCTAGTAGGACAAGGATTCACCCTATTTTTGCCTTGTTCCACTTTTTCTCTTTGGGCTTTTTCTCCCTAGCCACATGGGCTTTGTGTGGGACTTCCACCAGCCCACAAAAGGGCTGGTATTAGATCTCCCACAGCCCATGTAGCCTCTTGGGTCGAAATACCCCTCCCGACGGTGTCCCGGTAGACTACCGGCACTCCCGGTACACTACCGATGAACCCGAAACTTTTCCGGCGACCAAAATAGGACTTCCTATATATGAATATTTACCTCCAGACCATTCCGGAGCTCCTCGTGACATTCTGGATCTCATATGGGACTCCAAACAACCTTCGGTCACCACCATACATAACTCTATACTACCGAAACGTCACCAAACCTTAAGTGTGCAGACCCTGCGGGTTCGAGAACTATGTAGACATGCCCGAGACACCTCTACGGTCAATAACCAATAGCGGGACCTGGATGCCCATATTGGTTCCTACATATTCTACGAAGATCTTTATAGGTCAAACCTCTATGTCAAGGATTCAGTAAATCCTGTATGATGTTCCTTTTCTTTCTCGGTATGTTACTTGCCCGAGATTCGATCGTCGGTATCTCCATACCTAGTTCAACCTCGTTGCCGGAAGTCTCTTTACTCGTTCCGTAATACAAGATCCCGTGACTAAAACTTAGTCACATTGCTTGCAACGCTTGTTGTGATGTTGTCTTACCGAGTGGGCCCTGAGATACCTCTCCGTCACACGGAGTAACAAATCCCTGTCCTGATCCATGCCAACTCAACAGACACCCTCAGAGATACCTGTAGAGTACCTTTATAGTCACCCAGTTATGTTGCAACGTTTGATATACACAAGGCACTCCTCCGGTGTCAGTGAGTTGCATGATCTCATGGTCATAGGAACATATACTTGACATGCAGAAAACATTAGCAATAAACTGACACGATCATATGCTATGTTTGTAGTTTGGGTCTTGTCCATCACACCGTTCTCCTAATGATGTGATCCCGTTATCAAATGACATCTCATGTCCATGTCTAGGAAACCTTAACCATCTTTGATCAACAAGCTAGTCTATTAGAGGCATACTAGGGACATGGTTTTGTCTATGTATCCACACATGCATCTAAGTCTCTGATCAATACAATTATAGCATGGATAATAAACTATTATCATGAACAGGGAAATATGATAATAACTATTTTATTATTGCCTCTAGGGTATATTTCCAACAGCCATTCCCTCGTAAGCCCACTAAAAGTAGGGACGATGAAGATTTTAAACGCTTTGCTAAAATGATTAGACATGTCTATCTGCGCACTCGTCTGACTGATCTATTGAAAATGCCTCCATATGCTAAGTACATGAAAGATATTATTACCTACAAAAGAAAGATACCCAAACTGAAATTGCCGCCGTGCTTGCTAATTATTCTTTTGATGGTGGAGTACCTAAGAAGTTGGGAGATTCATCTATACCCACAATACCTTGCTCTATTAAAAGAAACTATGTCAAAATTGCTTTATGTGATTTAGGGGCCGGTGTTAGTGTTATGCCTTTCTCCCTTTTCAAAAGACTTGAATTGAGTAAACTCACACGTACTGAGATGTCGTTGCAAATGGCTGATAAATCCATTGCTTTACCTATTGGAATGTGCGAGGACGTTCCCATTGTGGTTGCAAATGTTACTATCTTACAGACTTTGTTATTCTTGATATGCCCGAGGACGACAATATGTCGATCATACTTGGTAGACCATTTATAAAAACTGCAAGTGTTGTTATTGATTGCGATAAAAGCAAGGTTACTTTTGATGTCAATGGCAAGCAACATACCATGCAGTTTCCGAAGAATAAAACTTTGGTTAATAATATTAATGTCATTGATCATATTCCCATGGTTATCATGGAGATATTATAATCCCTCTACCTACTGCCAGGAAGAAGAAATATTATAATCTCATTGTTGGGGAAATACAAATCCCCATTGAGGTAACCTAGTGGTATACAAAAATTCTTCGGTTTCATGTTAGTCGGAAACGATTATTAATAAGACTTGATCAACCTTATTAATGAATCCTTTTCGAATGACATGTGATTGATGAATTCAGTATTCACAACTCTCTGTATCACAAGTTTGTTCTTTTTTTCTTAGTTAAACAAAATAAAATACCATGAAATTCCTGTTTTCTATTTTTTCCGTGCATGGAGAATACCCCAAAAATAAAAAGTCTCAGATTGCCACAAAATTTCGACATGAATTTTTTGAGAATATTTTAGAAATTTTGGCATAAAATTATAACAAGGGGTGTGTCAGTGGGCCACCACATAACAGGGCACGCCCCTAGGGCGTGCCCTATTGGCTTGTAGGGCCCGGAGCCCCCTGCCTTATCTCTTTAACCCACCTCGTCTCCTTCCTCCGGCAATATTTTCTAGCTCTCTCTCTCGTGTTCTTCCACCTGAAAGTGAAATTTTCGATCTCTTTGCTCGGTACTCCGTTTCTGCATCTGTTTTGAGGAATTTCTCCTTGGTATGTGACTCTCCCATTCCTCCAATTAGTTTTTTAGTGGTTTATATTTTGCATAAGTTGCTGCACTTGGTGCTACAAAAAATGAGCTTACATGTTGAATTCTTTGAGTTCCCAGTACTATGAATGCCTTATATGGCCTCTGTTGGAAATATGCCATAGAGGCAATAATAAATTGGCTATTATCATATTTCCTTGTTCATGATAATCGTTTATTATCCATGCTATAATTTTATTGATCGGAAACACGGATACATGTGTGGATACATAGACAACACCAAGTCCCTAGTATGCCTCTAATACACTAGCTCGATGATCAAATATGGCTATGGTTTCCTATTCATGGACAAGAGATTTCATTTGATAACGGGATCACATCATTAGGAGAATTATGTGATGGACAAGACCCAAACTACAAATGTAGCATATGATCGTGTCAGTTTATTGCTACTGCTTTCTGCATGTCAAGTATTTGTTCCTATGACCATGAGATCATGCAACTCACTGACACCGGAGGAGTACCTTGTGTGTATCAAACATCGCAACATAACTGGGTGACTATAAAGGTGCTCTACATGTATCTCCGAGGGTTTCCGTTGGGTTGGCATGGATCAAGACTGGGATTTGTTGCTCCGTGTGACGGAGAGGTATCTCAGTGCCCACTCGGTAACACAACATCACAATAAGCCTTGCAAGCAATGTGACTAAGTGTTAGCCATGCGATCTTGTATTAAGTAACGAGTAAAGAGATTTGCCGGTAACGAGATTGAACTAGGTATGGAGATACCAACGATCGAATCTCGGGCGAGTAACATACCAAAGAACAAAGGGAACAACGTATGGGATTAACAGAATCCTTGACATAGAGGTTCGACTGATAAAGATCTTCGTAGAATATGAAAGAACCAATATGGGCATCCAGGTCCCGCTATTGGTAAATGACCGTAGAGGTGTCTCGGTCATGTCTACATAGTTCTCGAACCAGCGGGGTTTGCACACTTAATGTTTGGTGACGTTTCAGTAGTATAGAGTTATGTATGGTGGTGACCGAAGGTTGTTTGGAGTCCCGGAGGAGATCTCGGACATCACGAGGATCTCCGAAATGGTCTGGAGGTAAAGATTGATATATAGGAAGTCATGTTTTGGTCACTGGAAAAGTTTCGGGCTCATCGGTAGTGTGCCGGGAGTGCCGGGAGGGTGCCGGGGGACCATCGGGAGGGGTGTCTCGAGCCAAAGGACCTCATGGGCTGTGGGAGGAGTCAAACCAGCCCCTGGTGGGCTGGACTAAGCCCCCACTAAGTCCCATGCAGCTAGGTGTTGGAAAAACCCAAAAGGTGGAGAGGTGGAAAGAGTTTCCAAGTAGAAAGGAGGAATCCTACTCCTAATAGGACTGGAGTAGGACTCCTCCACCTCCAATTTTGAAAAAACCTTGAGGGTTTGAGGCTGCCTCCTCCCCCCTCCCTCCTATATATACTAGAGGATTTAGAGGGGAAGGCTAACCCTAATTGCTACGTGTTGCCCTCTTCTTCCTCTAGATCTGTTTCTCCTCTAGATTAGTTCTGCGGTGCTTAGGCGAAGCCCTGCAGGATTAGTTCACCACCACCACCACCACGCCGTTGTGCTGCCAGAGAACTCATCTACCTCCCTGATACCTCTTGCTGGATCAAGAAGGCGGAGATCGTCATCGAGTTGTACGTGTGCTGAATGCGGAGGTGTCGTTCAGTCAGCACTAGTCAGAAGGACCACGATGGGATCGTGGGACGACTCGTGATGAGATTGCATGACGGATTGTAATTGGATTGTGAAGACATTCCATTACATCAACCACGTTTCTTAACGCTTCCACTTAGCGATCTACAAGGGTATGTAAATTCACTCTCCCTCTCATAGATGCGCATCACCATGGATAGATCTTGCATGTGCGTAGGAAAAATTTTGTTTCCCGTGCAAGGTTCCCCAACAGTGGCATCATGAGCTAGGTCTATGTGTAGATGAGATCTTGAGTAGAACACAAAGAGTTTGTGGGTGTTGATGCTTAGATTGCTTACTCCCTTGGTCGTGTTTAGGTTCAGCGGTATTGTGGGATGAAGTGGCCCGGACCAACCATACTCGTACGCTTATGAGAGACCGGTTCCATCGACTGACGGGTAACTTTGTTGCACAAAGATGGCTGGCGGGTGTCTGTTTCTCCTATTTTAGTTGGGTCGGATTGGACAAAGGCGGTCCTTGAGAAGGTTGAAAAGCAACTTATGTATCACCGTTGTGGTTTCGCGTAGGTGAGAATTATTCTTGCTAGATAGCCGTAGCAGCCACATAAAACTTGCAACAACAATTAGGGGACGTCTAACTTCTTTTTGCAGGGTATGTTGTGATGTGATATGGCAAATTACATGATGAGATATATGTGATGTATGAGATGATCATGGATTGTATAGAATATCACGACTTGCATGTGGATGAGTACGGCAACTGGTAGGAGCCATAGCGTTGTGTTTAATTATTGTATGACCTGCGTGTTAATCATTAAGTGCTATGTAATGCTTTACTTTATTGCTAAGCGGTAGCAATAGTAGTAGAAGCATGGTGGGAGCGACAACCCCGATGGCGACACGTTGATGGAGATCAAGATGATGGAGATCATGGTGTCATGCTAGTGACGATGGAGATCATGTCGGTGCTTTCAAGATGGAGATCAAAAGCACAAGTGTATGGCCATATTATGTCACTTATGATTTGCATGTGATGTTAATCCTTTTATGCACCTTGTTTTTCTTAGGACGACGGTAACATTATAAGGTGACCCCGCACTTAAATTTCAACATAAATTGTGTTCTCCCTGAGTGTGCACCATTGCGAAAGTTCGTTGTGTCGAGACACCACGTGATGATTGGGTGTGATAGACTCTACGTTCACATACAACGGGTGCAAGCCAGTGTTGCACATGTGGAACACTCGGGTTAAACTTGACGAGCCTAGCATGTACAGACATGGCCTCGAAACACGAGAGACCGAATGGTCGAACATGAGTCATATAGTAGATATGATCAACATGATGATGTTCACCATTGAAAACCACCTCAACTCATGTGATGATCGGAATTGAGTTGGTGAATTTGGATCATGTATCACTCAAATGACCGGAGGGATGTCAATTTGAGTGGGAGTTCTTAAATAATATGATTAGTTGAACTCATTATCATGAACATGGTCAGTAGTGTCTTTGCAAATTATGTTGTAGATTACTAGCTCACGCTATAGCTCCCTTGAATTTTTATATATTCCTAGAGAAATAGAGTTGAAAGATGATGGTAGCAATATTGCGGACTAGGTTCGTGATCTGAGGATTGTCCTCATTGCTGCACAAAAGGCTTATGTGCTTAATGCACCACTCGGTGCGCCACCCCCTCTAGCGTCGTCTGTAGATGTTGTGAACATCTGACAGTCTCGTTCCGATGACTACTTGATAGTTTAGTGTGTCATGCATTACGGCTTAGAATTGAGGCTCCAAAACATTTTGAACGTCATGAAACATATGAGATGTTCTAAGAGGTAAAATTGGGATCTCAGGCTCGTGCCCGTGTTGTGAGATATGAGATCTCCAACAAGATTCTTTGCATGCAAGGTGAAGGAGAATAGCTCAATTGTTGAGCATGTGCTCAGATTGTCTGGGTACTACAATTTCTTGAATCCGGTGGGAGTTGATCTTCCAGATAAGATAGTGACTGATATAGTTCTCTGAGTCACTATCACTAAGGTACTAGAACTTCGTGATGAACTATAATTATGCAAGGGATGGAAATGATAATCCCTGAGCTAAACGCGATGTTTGACACTGTGAAGGTAGATATCAATAAGGAGCATCAAGTGTTGATGGTAAGTAAAAACACTAGATTCGAAAAGGGAAAGGGTAAGGAGGGAAACTTCATGGATGGCAAGTCAGTTGCTGCTCTAGTGAAGCAACCCAAAGTTGAACCCAAACCCGAGACTAAGTGCTTCTATTATGAGGAGATCGTACGTTGAAGCAGAACAACCCTAGATACCTGGTAGTTAAGAAGGTTGGCAAAGTCGACAGAAGTATATTTGATATACGTGTTATTGATGTGTACCTTGCTAGTACTCCTAGTAGCACCTGGGTATTGGATACCGGTTCGTTTGCTAAATGTTAGTAACTCGAAATAAAAGCTACAGAATAAACAGAGAACTAGCTAAGGGTCAGGTGACGATGTGTGTTGGAATGTTTCCAAGGTTGATGTGGTCAACATCGCATGCTCTCTCTACCTTCGAGATTAGTGACAAACCTAAATAAATGTTATTTGGTGTTTGTGTTGAGCATGAACGTGATTAGATCGTGTTTATTGCAATACGGTTATTCATTGAAGTCAGAGAATAATGGTTATTCTGCTTACATGAATAATACCTTCAATGGTCATGCACCTGATGAATGATTTGTTGAATCTTGATCGTAGTAGTACACATGTTCATAACATAGATGCCAAAAGATACAAAGTTAATAATGATAATAC
Organism: Hordeum marinum; assembly: GCA_022496015.1. NCBI lineage: Eukaryota > Viridiplantae > Streptophyta > Magnoliopsida > Poales > Poaceae > Hordeum > Hordeum marinum. Next base: position 86,901,255 of record CM039675.1, on the reverse strand, counting down.
CACATACTTGTCGCACTGCTGCTAAATATCATATTGGTATAAATCGCATGAAGAAACTCCATGCTGATGGATCTTTGGACACATTCGATTTCGAATCGGTTGAGACATGCAAACCATGCCTCTTTGGCAAGATGACTATGGACCTCGTTTTTTGGTTTGATGGAGCGGGCAATTGACTTACTGGAAATGATACATGTTGATGTATGCAATCCAATGAGTGTTGTAGCGTGCGGTGGATATCGTTATTTTCTTACCTTCACTGATGATTTGAGTAGATATAATGTATATTTACTTAATGAAACACAAGTCTGGATCGTTCGAAAAGTTCAAGCAAAATCAGACTGAAGTTTGAGATCATCGTGACAAGAAGATAAAATGTCTAAGATATGATCGCGGGGGTGAATACCTGAGTTATGAATTTGGTATACAACTTAAGACAAAGTGGAAGATGATTCACAACTCACACCACCTGGAACACCATAGTGCGATGGTGTGTCCGAACGTCGTAATTGTGCTCTATTGGATATGGTGTGAACTATGATTTATCTTATCGTTTTGCCACTATTGTTTTGGGGTTATGCATTAGAGACAACTACATTCATTTTAAATAGGGCACTATCTAAGTCCGTTGAGATGACACCATCTGAATTATGGTTTGATAGAAAGCTAAGCTGTCATTTCTTAATATTTGGGTCTACGACGCTTATGAGAAAAGGGTTTTCACCTAATGAGCTCGAACCCAAAGCGGACAAATGCATCTTCATGGAATACCCTAAGAATAGTTGGGTAAACCTTCTATCTCAGATCCAAGCATAAAGTGTTTGTTGCTAAAACGGGTCCTTTCTCGAGAAAGAGTTTCCCTCGAAAGAATTGAGTGGGAGGAAGATAGAACTTGATGAGGTTATTAAACCTTTGTTTCAACCAGAGAGTAGCGCAGCGCAGGAAGATGTTTCTGTGAAGCCTATGTTAGTTCAAGAGGAAGTTAATTACAATGATCATGAAGCTTTGGATCAAGTTACTATCAAACCTCGTAGGTCGACAAGGACGCGTACTGCTCCTAAGTGGTACGACAACCCTGTCTTAGAGGTCATGTTGTTGGACAACGATGAACCTACGAGCTTTGGAGAAGCGATGATGGGCCCGAATTCTGACAAATGGTTAGAACCATGAAATCCGAGAAAGGATCCATGTATGAAAACCAAGTATAGACTTTGGTAGACTTGCTCGTTGGACGGCAGGGCGTTGAGTACAAATGGACCTTTAAGATGAAGACAAACGCTGATGGTAAATGTCACCATTTATAAAGCTCAACTTGTCGCAAAGAAGTTTCTGACAAGTTCAAGGAGTTGATTGCGATGAGACTTTCTCACTTGTAGCGATGCTAAAGTCTATTGGAATTATGTTAGCAGTTGCTGCATTTTTCAATTATGAAATCTGACAGATGGATGTCAAAACATCGTTTCCTTAAGGAAAGGTTGTATGAGATACAACTAGAAGGTTTTTTCAGTCCTAAGGATGCTAAAAGGTGTGCTATCTCCAGCAATCCTTCTATGGGCTGGAGCAAGCATCTCGGAGTTGGAATATATGCTTTGATGAGGTGATAAAAGTTTTTAAGTCTATACAAAGTTTATGAGAAACTTTTATTTACAATAAAGTGAGTGGGAGCACTATAGATAAGCATATGTGGATGACATATTGTTGATCGGAAATGATGTAGAATTTCTGGAAAGCATAAAGGGTTGTTTGAAAAGAGTTTTTCAAAGGAAGACATACATAAAGCTACCTAATTGTTGAGCATCAAGATCTATAGAGATAGATCAAGATGCTTAATGAGACTTTCAATGAGTACATACCTTGACAAGATTTTGAAAGAGTTCAAAATGGATCAGTTAGGGAAAGAGTTCTTGCCTGATTTGTAAGGTGTGAAGTTGACTAAGACTCAAAGCTCGACCACGGCACAAGAAAGAGAAAGGATGAAGGTCGTCCCCTATGATTTAGCCATAGGCTCTATATAGTATGCCATGTTGTGTATTGCACCTGTGTGTGTGCCTTACCATGAGTCCATCAAGAGGTACAAGAGTGATCCAGGAGTGGATCACTCGACAGCGGTCAAGATTATCCTTAGTAACTAAAAGACTAAGGAAATGTTTTTCAATTATGGAGGTGATAAAGAGATCGCCGTAAAGAGTTACGTTGATGCAAGCTTTAACACCAATCCGGGTGACTCTTAGTAGCAATCTGGATACGTTTAGTGGAGCAGCCATTTGGAATAGCTCCAAGTGGAGTGTGGTAGCAGTGTCTACAGTATGACATAGAGATTTGCAAAGTACACACGGATCTGAATGTCGCAGACCCGTTGACTAAAAGACCTCTCTCACAGGCAAAGCATGATCGAGCCCCAGAACCCATTGGGTGTTAGATTCATAACAATGTGAATCACATGGTCATGTGAACTAGATTATTGACTCTAGTGCAAGTGGGAGACTGTTGGAAATATTCCCTAGAGGCAATAATAAATTGGTTATCATCATATTTCCTTGTTCATGATAATTGTCTATTATTTACGCTATAATTGTATTGATCGGAAACTCAGATACATGTGTGGATCCATAGACAACACCATGTCCCTAGTATGCCTATAATAGACTTGCTCGTTGATCAAAGATGGCTATGGTTTCCTAGTCATGGACAAGAGATGTCATTTGATAACGGGATCACATCATTAGGAGAATGATGCGATGGACAAGACCCAAACTACAAACGTAGCATATGATCATGTCCGTTTATTTCTACTGTTTTATGCATGTCAAGTATCTGTTCCTATGACCATGAGATCATGCAACTCACTGACAACGGAGGAGTACCTTGTGTGTATCAAACGTCGCAACATAACTGGGTGACTATAAAGGTGCTCTACAGGTATATCCGAGGGTGTCTGTTGGGTTGGCATGGATCAAGACTGGGATTTGTTGCTCCGTGTGACGGAGAGGTATCCCATGGCCCACTCGATAACACAACATCACAATAAGCCTTGCAAGCAATGTGACTATGTATTAGCCACGGGATCTTGTATTACGTACCGAGTAAAGAGACTTGCCGGTAACGAGATTGAACTAGGTATGGAGATACCAACGATAGAATCTCGGGCAAGTAACATACCGAAGAACAAAGGGAACAACGTATGGGATTAACTGAATCCTTGACATAGAGGTTCAACCGATAAATATCTTCGTAGAATATGTAGGAACCAATATGGGCATCCAGGTCCCGCTATTGGTTATTTACCATAGAGGTGTCTTGGTCATGTCTACATAGTTCTCGAACCCGCAGGGTCTGCACACTTAAGGTTTGGTGACATTTCTATAGTATAGAGTTATGTATGGTGGTTACCAAAGGTTGTTCGGAGTCCCGGATGAGATCCCGTACGGTACGAGGAAATCCGGAATGGTCTGGAGGTAAAGATTGATATATAGGAAGTCATGTTTTGGTCACCGGAAAAGTTTCGGGCTCATCGATAGTGTACCGGGAGAGCCTTGAGGGTGTCGGGGGACCATCAGGAGGGGTGTATCGACCCAAAGGACCTCATGGGCTGTGGGAGGAGTCAAACCATCCCCTGGTGGGCTGGACTAAGCCCCCACTAAGGCCCATGCAGCTAGGGGTGGGAATATCCCAAAAGGTGGAGAGGTGGAAAGAGTTTCCAAGTGGAAAGGAGGAATCCTACTCCTAATAGGATTGGAGTAGGACTCCTCCACCTCCAATTTCGACCAAACCTTGAGGGTTTGAGGCTGCCTCCTCCCCTCCCTCCCTCCTATAAATACTAGAGGATTTTGAGGGGAAAGCTAACCCTAATTGCTACGTGCTGCCCTCTTCTTCCTCTAGATCTGTTTCTCCTCTAGATTAGTTCTGTGGTGCTTAGGCGAAGCCCCGCAGGATTAGTTCACCACCATCGCCACCACGTCTTTGTGCTGCCGGAGAACTCATCTACCTCTCTGCTCCCTCTTGCTGGATCAAGAAGGCGGAGATCGTCATCGAGCTGTGTGTGTGCTGAACGCGGAGGTGTCGTCCGTTCGGCACTAGATTGGAAGGACCATGATGGGATCGCGGGATGGCTCGTGATGAGATCGTGGGACGGATCATAATTGGATCGTGAAGACGTTCGACTACATCAACAGAGTTTCTTAACACTTCTGCTTAGCGATCTACAAGGGTATGTAGATTCACTCTCCCTCTCGTGGATGGTCATCACCATGGATAGATCTTGCGTGTGCGTAGGAAATTTTTTGTTTCCCATGCAACGTTCCCCAACAGCCTCTAGGCACCCTATGAGTAGTTGCTAACATTCTTGCAAAGTTTTGTTGACATAAATTTCTAGCTCCAAAAATTTCATAAATTTGTTCTTAGGAGAATGAATTTTCTAAGGAAAAGTTCTTCAAGTTGGAACCCCAAGGGAGTTGCTATGAGAACTTAGGATAGTGACATCAACCTTCCTCGCAACACGGAGGTTAGGCCCTGTGAATGGCCATATATACCCTTCATAAACGAAGCGGGTTTTCATGAAGAATTCATGCAATTTGTTGCAAATGTCAGGCTAACCCACTTCCTCGCAAATAAGTGTGACCAACACTATCTCCTCACTAATTCATTCGTGCAAAACTTTTATTTCATTAATACACCTGGTGCTCTCATAGTGCGTTTTGCTCTTTATGCCACGAACTATGAATTACTCCACATGAATTTTGTGAAATTTGTTTGCTTCTCTCTGACGGGGGAGTGTGTGATCCTAAACCTGAGGAGTTCGAGGATTTTCTCCTCATCTTAATTTTGGGAGAAACTAGGGGCGTATCACGAACAAGAGCCACTAGTTTGCACTTTCCGTCTGTGCACTATTTTCCTCTGTTTATAGGAAAATACATAACTGCCACGGAGCGTGGTGGTGGCCTCAATGCCCCCACTCTCGCCATTTTCCACCGCACACTTTATGGTGATAATACTTACAACATATGAGCTATTGTTGTGCGATGTTTACATCTTAACTGTACCAAAGGAAAGATTCATGGTGGTATTTACACCATGTGCTTGGCAAATTGTTTTTAGGTTGCTATATGCCCTACTGATTACTTGTTGCTTGAGGTGCATCTCGATCACCAATCCATGGAGGAACACCAATTTCTTGAGAAACCAAAGCCGCCGCAACACCTTCGTTACAACCTAGTGTTTAGCGAGAAAACTTGTGATATTGTTCCGTTGCATGCACCTTATCTGTTTAACTATCATTCCAGGAGCAAATTCAAAATAATGCGAGAGGACATCATTGCTTACCAGAACGAGCTTGCTGCTGCGGAGGTCGAGGCCCAGGCATGGGACGCTCGGGTACCTCAGCAGAAATACTTTCCTGGACCTGACAGCTATGATCAGTGGTGATTACCAAGCTAGGCAAAATCCTAAGCTTGGGGGAGTACGTATTTCTCACCGACATTACATTCATGTTCTCACACTTCATATAAATTGTCGGTGTTCATCCTCTTTCATTGTATATCCATATTAGCCTTATTTTTCCTGCTTTCTTCTTGTGTGTTTGAAAAAACAAAAATATTTATCGCTTCTTTTCGTATTTTCATTCCCACATTTATTGAGTTGTAGAACTAAACAGAAAACGCAAACAGGTTTCCTTTGCATGTTGGGAGATTTCCCGTGTAAATAGTTTTTCTCATTCTTTTTTCCCCTTAGTTTGTTTCCTTGCTTGATAAAAACAAAAACCCCAAAAATATTTCAGTGTGTTTCTCTGAATTTGTTTTCATTTTGCTAAATCCTTGAAAGGAGAAGACCACGATGAAAAAAAGTTGAGTGTCTCTTATATGCTTTGTTATTCATCTAACACAGAGCCAATTTTACCTTGTCTTCTCCTTTTCTAAATCTGCCCTACAGATTCCAACTTAGTCCACGGCATTCTTGCACTATTATTACTATTATATCATTCGATGGTGTAAGTGAAAGGCAATAATCATGATATTTGATGAAGTGATCATGGCAAAGGAAGCCGGTATAAAGTCTTCTTGTTTTTTGTTTTTTGTAAATATGTTTATCCAGTTTGATCCTGATTCAGTATATCATGAGTAAACATGTTTGTGATAACAATTAGATATTATAGCTTCTCATGCCATGCCTAAATAGCTACGAGTCAATAATGATTTATCTTGTGTGTCAACATGCATTAAAATGGTTATAATATGGTATGGTAGTATGGTATTTCCCTCTGAGTAATTCGAGCAGTTTGACTTGGACCATGTGCAAACATGTAGTTGAAACAAAATCAATGCAACCTTCATGATGTTTAAATTCAGAGTGTTCATATCCTACCCGTGCTACGTCCAATGTTAACTATTCACAATGCATGTTTATGACTGTTGTTGCTCTTTAACTGGTCGCTTCTCAATCTATTTCTATCCTTCACCTCTACTAAGAGGGAATGTTGGTTGTGCATCCAAAACACTTAAACCAAGTTATTCCACATGAGTCCACCATACCTATCTATATGCAGTATTAGCTGTTTGTGACACCCTAGATTAGTGCCATAGTGATTATTGTAGTTAAGCTATAGTGATGGCCAAGATTAAACTAATGCTTTTGCTAATCCATGTGTGATCACCTTTGGGATCAACCTCAAATTCAAATTCCTTTGCAATTCCAATTCCTTTGAAAAGTGGATTTAAAAGTTTTGCAAACCAGAAAAAAATCATGAATGGGTTGCTAATATTTTATACGCTAATATAAAATTGTAACACACATTTCATAAAAAAAATTGGTGCCTCAAAAATAAATAAAACAAAGGCCAAATCATTTAATTAAATGCCATTTGAATTATGTGGAATTCAAATAAATTCAAAAGGCCTTCAAACTTTTTATGGCTGTGCCAATTATTGCATTACAAATACTGGGAGAAGTCACGTATTTTACAAGGGTATTCTTACCACTAAAACAAATAAAAACAGAACCAAAAATAAAAAGAAAAGCAAAAAAAGGGGAAGGCCTCTGTGGCTGGGACTAAGTGGCCCGAGCTGGCCCAGCCCATCTCCTCCCGTCGCCTTCCCCACTTCTCATGGGGGAGACGTGAGCGGGCTGATGCATGCCACCGGCCGCTCCCGTCGGCCTAGCGACCATCCGGCAGCTCGTTGGCCCCTACAAGGCCCTCCCCATGGCCCTCGAACCCTAGCCGCTTCCCATCCCCCCATGCTCGCTCTCCTCCTCCCTCGCTCGGACCCGCGCGGCCACCGCCATGGTCGTCGACTATCCACGCCCTACGGCATCCCCGTGCCTCCCCGCGGTGCCCATCCGCTCCACCTACCTCTACTCTATCGGTTGCGCCCTTCCACTAGAGCCCTGAGCCCTTGCACCGCCGTCCCTGTGCATTCTTCCTTCTCGGGTCGCCACCGCGCTCCGACGACGAATCCGGCCATCCCGAGGTTCCCTCGAGCCCACCTTGCGCAACTACAGGGCTCGGTGAGCCTCCAACTCCTCCTCCTCCCTCTCCCGCGATCGATCCGTCCGTGTAGCCCCCCTTCCGCCATGGCTGAAATCGAGCTTCGCTCGGGCTCGTCATCGGTGAGGCTTCAGTGGCCAAACGGCCCCAAGCTCCTGCTTGTTGTCTCCGCCGCACCGCATAGAGGACGCCCATCGCCTTGGCTCGCTCGTTTTTGCCCTGTAGTCGTAGCTCCACGCTCGCCTGAATTGGCCGTCGCTTGTGCTCAATGCTAGCGTCAACAATGGACACCCCCGTCGTCATCGCCACCACAAGACGCGCAACACCGTGGGGTTTCGAACACACCACCCCGGGCTCCAAATGGAGCTCTGTGGGCGAATCTTGTCGCCTCCCGTGCGTGCCATCGTGGTTTTGGTCACCGGCGGTTGAACGCCGGCGGTCGCTGACCTGGCCGACTGGGGCCACCCCCTGGGCCACTGGCCAGTGCCCCCGGATCCTATTGATCTATTTAAAATCGTTAACAGGCTAACTGGGCTGCCCAGTCACTGCCTGGTGGGGCCCCTCCTACCTGGGCCTATGACACGTGGGCCCAGGCACATTAGTGTTAATTAAACTGTTTGATTAGTTTTAATAATTAGTTTAGCCACTAACAGGTAGGACCTTCCCTTTTAATTAATGTGTTTAAATTAAATTTAATCCCTGGATTAGCCCACTGTCTGTGACAGGTTGGTCCCAGTTGTCAAGTTTGACCCGAGACAACTGGGTTGACTGCTGATGTCAGCATGACATCATGTTGATGTCATAATTGTTTTTTCAAATGAAATTAAATCTGTGTAATTTCAAAATACTAATAAAAATTTGAATACTAATTAAAAATAATCTATAACTTGTGCCTCAAAGTGGCACCATGTTCTTTATATAGAAAGTCTCCTATTTTGTCACTTCCATATGCTAGTGGGAATTACTGTTTCATATTATAAAATTGGCTTGTATTTTCCAATGTTAGGCTTCCTAAAATGCCCAAGGTCTTCATGAGAAAGCAAGTTGGATGCACACCACACTCGGCTTCAATTGAGATGACATACACTTATAGCTCTAGTGCATCATTTGCATGGCAATCCCTACTCCTTGCATTGACATCTATCGATGAGCATCTCCATAGCTCGTTGGTACGCCTAATTGATGTGAGACTATCTTATCCACTTTTTACCCCTTTGATATCCACCATCATATTCTACTCCACCTATATGCTATGTCCAATGGTTCACGATCATGTATTGCGTGAAGAATGAAAAGTTGGTCCATATTGAAAAAGTACGATCCAATTGCCTGACTTGGACACCATGGTGCTTAACATTTGTATTTATGTGGTGAAGACGAATTCATGCCTTGCTAATATAATAAGATGAATGGGGGTAAACATTCTTTTAGTATCGTATGCTTTGAAAAAACAATGATTTGGTTTCTTACACTTATAAATATTACTATGTTGATGTTTGTTAATTCATCATTTCTTAATGAGCATACATACACAAGATTACATAATGGATAGAAGGTCAAACCAAATATTCTGTTTTTATCATTTACCTACTCAAGGACGAGCAACAATTAAGCTTGGGGATGCTAATACATCTACAACGTATCTATAATTTCTACTGTTCCATTCTAATATATTATCATTCTAGGATACTTTTGGGGCATTTGTTTACCGATTTATTATATTTTTGAGCACTAACCTATTGACCCAGTGCCTAGTGCCAATTGCTGTTTTCTATGAGTTTTTCACTTTTCAGGTTTACAGTACCAAACGAAGTCCAATAGCCATGAAACTTTTTGATGATTTTTCTGGACCAAAAGAAGACATGGAAACTTCGGGAGGAAGCCGGGAGAGGCACAGGGACTCCACAAGCCAATAGGGCGCACCCTGATGACGTGTGCCTCCCTCGTGCGCCTCCTGACGCCCATCTCTGGCCTATAAATTCCCATATACTCCAAAAACCCTAGAGTGCTCCAAAACACTTTTTCCGCCACCACAAGTCTCTATTATGACAAGAGGCCATCTACACCTCCGTTTCAGCACTATGAGAGCATGGCTTAATAGGAATGATAGACTACTCATATCAACAAGGAATTCCTTCTTTTTCGGGAGCCCATGCGAAATGAACTCCAAAGTTAAGCGTGCTTGGCTTGGAGCGATTTTAGGATGGGTGACCGACTGGGAAGTTGTTCCCGGGTGTGCATGAGTGAGGACAAAGTGCGCAGGAAAGACTAGTGTTGGTCTCTGGGGCTAGTCTAGATCCCGCCAGGCGTAACGAGGTGTTACAATTGGTATCAGAGCCGACCCTTGTGGTTACAAGATCCCGCCAGGCGTAACAGGGTGTTACAATTGGTATCAGAGCCGACCCTTGCGGTTACAAGATCCCTCCAGGCGTAACGGGGGTTACAAGCACCTTGTCGGAGGGGAGCTCGATCACGGAGGGCCTCTTCATCAACCTTGCTGACCTCACCATGATGTGTGAGTATTTCACCACAGAACTATGGGTCTCTAGGTAGTACCTAGGTGGTAATCTCTCTCTCTCGATCTTCAATACAATGTTCATCGCATCTTTGCCTTGATATATCCGATGTAATCCCTTTATATGGTGTGTTTGTTGGGATCCGATGAATTATGAGTTTATGTTAAGATTATTCATGAAGAGTATTTGAGTCAAACCTGAAAACTAAGATTCTTATTTGCATGGTCATAATAGCTTCGTCATAAGATGCCCTTCGATCTATTGAGATAGTTTGGCCAGCTAGATTGATATTTCTTTGGTGAGAGTGGTGCATTGTAGTAGGTTCAACCTGACGAGTTTCTTTCCCAGTGACAGAAGAGGAGAAGTTGCATCTTTGTGTTGCTTTTACTAAGGATAAAAGTATGGGGTTTATTCATATTGATTGAGTTTACTTTGCCTACATCATGTCATCCTTCTTCAAGCGTTACTCCATTTTACTTAATACTCTAGATGCATGTTGGATAGCGGTCAATGAGTGGAGTAATAGTAGTAGGTGTGGGTAGGAGTCGGCCTATTTGCTTATGGATGTGATGCCTATATACACATGATCATTGTTGTCATCGTTTTCTCACGATAGATCCATGGGGTGGCTTATCGTAGGTGGTTGGGGCCGAAGGACGTCAACGGGCTCCGAGTGCGAGATTGGGCACAAGCGGTGTCGACACACGATGTACCCAGGTTCAGGGCCCTCCGTGGGAGGTAATACCCATAGTCCTGCTTGGTTTAGTTGGATGGATGACTATAGATACAATAGTGCTTCTAGAGCTGTGTCTAGAGGAGGAAGAAGGGGCAGCCGGCTCCTCTTCCTCCACTGCTAGAAAGGGTTGTGTCTATGTGGAGATGATCGTTCATGCGTGCGCCTGTCCCCCGTTGCATGGGGGGCTCGGGGGGTTTTATAGGCCAACCCCTATCTCTTACAATATGTTTTAAGTATGAAGGTGGGGGGACCCGGCTGGCAGTCCGGGTGGCCAGGGGGTCCCTCCATTCGTGTCGTCTCGTCGTTGGTGGGGTCCGTCAGCCGAGTGGTCCCATACCCCGTTGGGGCCCACCAGGCGGCTCTGTGATTGGTCCTCGCCCACCTGTCGTGGCACGGGCCGCCGGGTTGGCATCGCCTAGCGCTAGCCGGCCGAAGTCATCGGTACGGCCGGCGGCACTGTAGCCACTCCGGGACAGGTAATCGAGTGGCAAGGGCGTGCCGACACTATTCCCACGCCCGGTCGCACTTGCCGAGGTCAATGGCCGAGACGGCAGGACTATAGCCATGCGCTGCAATGCGTCAGCGGCTACTGTAGCCATAGGGCCGCCCGTCGTGCCGGTTACGTCGTGCCGTCGTACCCGCGCGTAGAAGGACGGGACGGGGCATGTCCATCCCAAGGTCAACGGAAGAACCGGCCCGTGGGTAGCCGGCCGAGGATCCAACAGACTCCTCGATCAACCGTTTGGGGCGCCAGCCGGCACTGGCTCGTGCCGGACGGTTCTCCAACCGGCCACGGCCAGCCGGCCGCGTGACTTTTCTTCGAAGCGAAAGGGGAAAGACTCCATTGCTTTGGCCTACCTAGTGATAATAACCCCGTCAATAGTCCCCGAAGCCGGCGGGGGCCCGCGTCTGGTGGACGGTGGGGAGCCGGCGGCTTCCCCTTAGCGACACCCGCCTCCGGCTTGAAGGCGAAAGGGCAGTCGGGTCGGTCGCTGGACCCGACGCCACGGGTACCGGCACGCCGCCCCGGGACCCACGCCGGCACGCGGCACGCCACGTGGCGAGCAATGACACGGTGGGTCCCGCGCACGCGGGGAGACGGGACGTCACCTGGGCCTATCCCGCTTGGGCTCAGGCGTAGCCCCGTAGGCCTCGGGGCACAGGCTAGGATCCTCTACGCCCTGAAGCAGCCGTTATGGCCCGGGGCCACCCACGCGTGCGGAGTTTCTGGGGGGAGTGGGCGCAATCAATCCCACGTCCCCCGGTTGTGGCCTCCCCTATAAAAGGGGAGGGAGGGCAAGAGGCGAAGGTACCCGCACCCCACTTGCCCCCCTGCTGCCCGTCTTCATTGCCTCTCTTCCTTCCTCGCGCGCAGTCGCACCCGAGCACGCACCCGCGCCCGCACGCCGTACCGCCGCCGCGATGGCCAATGGACATAGTGGCAGCTGGGCTAGCTCCTTCGTGGTCGAGGCGGACATCGCCAAGCTGCGCCGGAGGAGCGGGTGGCCGCACGCACGCCGGGCGACGAGATAGCACCGACGCCACAGCCAGGGGAACACGTCGTGTTCCTCTAGCACTTCTCTCAGGGCTTCGGGCTCCCGGTTAGTATATTCTTCCGTCTTCTCCTCTATACTTTTGACCTCCAGCCGCACAACCTTGGCCCGAACTCAATTCTGTACCTCTCCGCCTTCGTGACGTTGTTCGAGGGGTACCTCGGTATTCTTCCCTTCATCGACCTCTTCAATGCTCTCTTCTACCTCAAACCTCTGAAAAGCGATGCCTGCGGGGCACTATGGTGTGCTGCCGCGGCGTCGCTCGCTTTTCTCCTTGTTCCCTTATCGATTCCGTCAAGGGGTGGCACCGGACGTTCTTCTACGTGAAGAACATCGACCCGAGGACGGATTACATCCGGCTGCCGCCGTTTGAGGACAGGCAGTCCTCCTAGCAGACCTGGCTGGGGACTACCCCGCGCGACGTGGCCCTGGATGAGCTTGGCCGACTCACGCAGCTCAAGAGCTCCGAGGGGTTGCTCGCTCCTGACCTAGTGGCAGCCTTTATCTCGCACCGGGTGTCGCCCCTTCAGCTGAGGCCGCACCAAATCTGCGAAATGTTCGGCCGGCGCGACCCCTGTCGGCTGTCCACCGTCGATCTAACGCCGACTCAGGTGGCAAAGCGGGTGAACGCGCCCGCCTCATGGTCCTTCGGCATGGAGCCGTATGACCGCACCAACCGGCCTCCCCTGGTAAGTTTTTCGTCGAGGCGGTTTCTTTTCATTTGACATTCCCCAGCCAGCAACCGGCTGGAGAACTTACTTTAATGTGCTGACTGCAGTTGCTGGTGCAACAGAACACACCGGACGGCCCGCACGCGCAGATCTTCGAGGCGGGGCGTGAAAACTCCAACTGCGAAGACTACCAGACGGGAGGCCCCCGGAGGAAGGGGTGGACTCCTCGGGAGGAGTCGACGAGCCGGTAGACCCGCAAACCGGTGCTCCCAGTGGAGCCGGAGGGTCCGACACAGCCGGGGAGCCCAGCGGAGCGGGTGAGTTTCCTCTTGCCCCCTCGATCAAGGACTGGAGGGATGACGACAATGATGATGATGACTTGATGATTCTGAACAAGCCTCCTCCTCAGCGCGCCAGGGCCGAAGGAGCGAGGAGCGGCCGCTTCAACCCCCAGCGGCCGAAGCGGCCGGCCGGGGGGAGAGGTTGGCTCAGGGGGGCCGGTGGCCCCGCCGCCTGGGCCGAAGCGGGTGAAGGTGGCCGCGCGGAAGCCGCCGCCACATGCCAAGCGGGCTTTGCTCCTTGTCATCGGGTAAGTCTTTACTTTGTGTAAGTTTTGCTTTCGCCTCGCGAGCCGGTCAATGACCAGTTCTTGGGCGCTGCAGCGACCCTGTCGAACTCCACGAGGAGTAGCCGGAGGGGGAGCCGACGGATGCCGCCAGCCAGATGGCCCGCGAGCATGCGGCCAGCCAGCGGGAGGAGAAGAGGAGGCTCGCGGAGCTGCGAGCCTCCAGGTCCGAGACGCGAGGAGGGGCCACACACTCCGGGACCTCGAGAAGTCGGAGGCGGAGGTGGTCGGTGGATCCTCCGCGGGCAACGGACTCGGCAGCAGAGTCAACCCGCTTGTCGAGGCCTCGATCAAGCGAGCTGTGAGGGGCGGCTATGAACCCGACACCGCCTCTGCCTGCGCAAGAGACAGCCCAGGCAAGGGCGGCGATGACGGAGCCGGCTCCCGAAGCGACCCGGCCTGAGGTGCCGAAGGTGACCCCACCTACGGCCGAGCCAGCCCGGGTCGACGTGCCGGAGGTCCCGGCGGCCCCAGAGGCGACGTCGGAGGCGGCGCCGGAGGTGGCGGCCATGAAGGTGGAGGTGCCCTCCGACGCGACCGACGCGCCGGAGCGACCGGGAGAGGAGGCGGCGATAGCGCTGGGCGGAGGGCCGGCGGGAAGCGACTCTCGACCCCTTGCCGTCATCAACCCGCCCCCAGTGGCTGGATCCACGACGAGCACAGGTGGCTGCGGCGGCCGAGCCCGGATGACCCTGCGGTCGATGCAGGAGATGGTCTGGGACTAGGAAGCGCTGGTGAGCACACAGGCCCTGTCAGCTCCCCAGGCAGGCGGCCCGGTCCCTTCCATTGCGGACCTGGGGGAGCGTCCTGGACCGGTGTCGGCAGGAGCTGGCCCGGTTCACGGAGGCGGCAGATGCCGCCCTTCTGTGTGTGGAGGTAAGCCGGCTGTTTTAACTTAGGATTTTCAATGGGGCTGCGTGAGCGCACCCGCTGGGTGTAGCCCCGAGATGCGGGCCGGCTGACTGGCTGACAGGCAGACAGGACAGATCTTTTTTGAGCGTGCCTTGACCTCCCTGCGGCAGAAGCTATTTGCGGAGGCGGTCACCATCCACGACCGAGGCAAATACGGCTTCTACCGCCTGGAGGAGGAGTTGACTCGCGTGCAAGGCCAGTTGCACTTCGCAGGAGGGGCACGTAGCCCCTGAGCGCCGACTGATGCCCGTTGTGTCTTGCTGGTGAGCTGGCCATGATTCAGAGGGAGAAGACCGGGCTTGTCTCCGAGCGGGACCGGCTGGCGCAAGACATCCAGGCGCCCGCGCAGGAGACGGACCGGCTGGCCGCGCTATTGGTCAACGGGGAGGCGGCCTGGGACCGGCTCAAGGCCGAGGAGGCGAAGGAAGTGGCGGCCCGGGAGACGGCCGTTAAGGAGGCGGCTGATGCCGCCCTCCAAGGCGAGGTGACCCGGCTCGAGAGGACGCTTGAGGGGGTCAGGGGTTCCCTCGCCGCGTCGGAGGCGGCTCGAGAGTTGGAGCGCAAGGCGTCGCTCAACTTCGCCCTTGGACTGGACGACGCAATCGAAGGTAAGAGCCGGTTTTTTATTCCCAGTTGGTTTCTTTTCCCTTTGCCGTTTCTCATGTTTCAACTTGCCTTTCTTTCCTTCTCTTCTTCTTTCTTCTAGGGCGCTTCCCGGAAACTCAGCGCCGCGCTGCGCGCGTCATTGAGGAACACCGGGAGTACCTTCGGGAGTGCGGCCGCTCCATGGCGGAGGATGCCGCGTGGGACGTGGACAAGATCGGGCTCGCCATTGAGATGCGGATGACCCATCTCGAGCGGAGCATGGAGCGGCTCAAGACTGCCGGCAAGGAGGTCATCGCCGCGCTGTGGCCGGGCCGTGGAGGAGCTCCGACGCACCGCGTGGCTCAGTGGCTGGAGCACGTTGTTCCCCGCCTCGAAGCCTGGAAGGCGTCGGCTACCCGAGCCGGGGCACAGATGGCGCTCTGGTTCATCATGTTGTTGTACCACGGTGTGGACCTGGGATGGCTAGTGACCATGCGGGACGTGTCGACCGCGGAGCGGGAGGCCCGCGAGCCGGCCCTTGTCCAGCGGGCCAACGAGCTCGCGTCGTATGTCGACGTGGACGAGTTTCTGCCAGCCCTTGGCGAGGATGGCAAGCCGCTGCCCAAAGACTCCTTCGGCATCCCCCAAGGCCCGACGAACGATGAAGTTGCCGACAAGAACATCGACTCGAGCGGCAAGACGGCTAAGACCAAGGAGCCCGCCTCGAAGGCCAAGGAGGCCGACCCGAAGGCCGCGACCACCTCCGAGGCAAGGACCAAGCCGCCCCACGACGGGCCCGCTGGGGGCACGCCGTCTGGTGACGCGCCGATGGCCTGAGCCCCTAGCCGTCTTTTTTATCTTTCTCTTTTTTCTCTGCATGTCAGGCTTGAATCCAATCCACCCACTAGGGGTGTTCCTGTAATGAACTAATGCTGGTTGTGGGCCGCTTTTGCCTTAACATTTATGTCATGAACAGTTTGTTGTGTTTTCCTTGTGGCTCATGCCGCCTCGTCCTTATCCTTTTTTTTGCCTGCCTCGACTTTTTTCATTTCTACTCCTTTTCCCCTTCGGTTTCGGCCCTGCCAGCCCAACAGCCGGGAACCGGTCTGTAGCTGGGTCAGGGCGTCCGCCACAAGGGAGCCGGTTCAAAACTTAGGAATCGCGAGGGCTTTTCGGGATAAGTAGAGTGGTAGAGACGCAGCGATGGTCCGGCTGGGCCTAGAAGGGGTCTCCCTTTGTTTTGACCTTTCGTATGAGCCAAACCTTGCCACCCCGAGGCCCCATCAGCCGGACAGCCGGGAGCCGATTCTGTAGCTGGTAAGGGTGGGGAAGTTTGGTCGGCTCACATTACATAGCCTTTTTTCGGAGAGGCATTTCTAGGCCCAGCCGGCTAGCCCCCGGGCCCAGGAGCTGGGCTGGGGAGCCGGTGAGTGAGGAACACTTTTGGGGAAAATAAAACGGGGCGCGCCCCAAGAGCCGGCTCGAGGCGCCCATTGCATTCATAAGCCTAAAAGGGTGGGGATACATACATACATTGGTTTTTTCAGCAGTAAAATGGGCGCAGGAGTGCCGCATTCCATGGGCGCTTAGTCTCTTCACCGGAGGCATCTCTTTTGCGCTTCTGCGGCTTCTAGGCATCTATTAGATAGTATGCCTTGTTGTGTAGCGCCTTGCTGATGATGATTGGGGCCTCCCATGGGGTGGATAGCTTGTGCTGTCCGGCTGTTCGCTGGATCCGCGTGAGGACCAGGTCCCCTTCGCGAAAGGAGAGAGGCAGGATTGGCTTGCTATGGTAGTGTCGGAGCTTCTACTGGTAGATTGATGTCCGGCTCAAGGCAAGTTCACGAGCTTCTTCGAGTAGGTCAACGATGTCTTCTCTTGCCTCCTTTGCGTCCTTCTCCGTGTATAGGGCGACCCGAGGCGAATTGAACTCGATGTTAGTGGGGATGATTGCCTCGGACCCATACACGAGGAAGAAGGGGGTGTAGCCGGTTGAATGGTTTGGGGTGGTCCTAAGACTCCAAAGGACGGCTGGCAACTCGTCGATCCAGTAGCCGGCCGACCTTACCAGCGGCATCATGAGCCAGGTCTTGATGCCGGACAGGATGAGGCCGTTCGCCCTCTCAACCTGGCCGTTTGACTTCGGATGAGCAACGGAGGCCAGGTCGTTCCGGATTCCTTGCTTGGAGCAGAAGCGTGCGAGTGAGCCCTTGGCGAAGTTGGTGCCGTTGTTGGTGATGATGTTGTGGGGAACGCCATAGCGCATCGTGATGTCGTTGATGAACCGGACGGTCGTGGGGCCGTCTAGCTTCTTGATTGGTCGCGCCTCGATCCACTTGGTGAATTTGTCGACAACCACCAGCAAGTGCGTAATGCTGCCTCGAGTGGTCTTGAATGGTCCCACCATGTCTAGCCCCCAAACGGCGAAAGGCCACGAGAGGGGGATGGTTTGGAGGGCTGTTGCCGCCAGGTGGCTTTGCGTGCTGAAGCATTGGCAGCCCTCGCACCCGTCGACCAACTTCTTGGACGCCTTGAGAGCCATCGTACAGCAGAAGCCGTGGCGGGAAGCCTTGGCCACCACGGTCCGGGAGGCAGCATGATACCCGCACTGGCCCTGGTGAATGTCGAGGAGGATCTCCAGACCCTTTTCCGGCTCGACGCATCGCTGGAAGACGTCGGTGGTGCTGCGGTGGACGAGCTCGTTGTTGATGATGTCGTAGGCCGTGGCCCGGCGCTGGATTTGTCTTGCCAAAGCCTCATCCGTAGGCAGCTCGCCCCGCAGAACAAACGCCAGGATGGGTTGGGCCCACGAGGGGGCCAAGACAGGAGCCGGCTCGGGAGCTCCCGGGACTGGTTGATCAGCCCCCAGGACTGGTTGATCAGTCCTCGGTCCCGGCTCGCCAGCCCCCGAGACCGGTGGGTCGATGATCATCATAACGGCCGTGCCGCCGGGGCCGGCCGCCTCGGGCACCGCCGGCTCGATTGGATCCGGTCGAGCGGCCGACGATTCGGGAGCTGGTGGTGAAGGTGCCGCAGAGGCAGCCGGGACCGTTGATGGGCCGCCGGCGCCCGCCGGCATGAAGATTGACTCTGATTCTGGGGAAGGCTTGATCGACAGCTTGAGCAGCTGTTCGAGGGAGACACCGGCTGGGATGGCCTGTCGGGTGGAGCCGATTTTTGCAAGCGCATCCGCCGCCTCGTTGTCTACCCACGGGACATGATGAAACTCATAGCCCTCAAACGAGCCAGTGAGCTATTGTACGAGGAAGCGGTAGCTAGCCATGTTGGTATCCCTGGCGTCCCATTCGCCGGAGACTTGCTGCACCACGAGATCAGAGTCGCCGAAGCAGAGGATGCGCCTGATGCCGATCTCCTTGGCGAGCCGGAGGCCGTGGATGATGGCCTCGTACTCGGTCACATTGTTGGAGGCGGCGAAGTGGATCTGGAGGGCGTACTTGAGCTGATCACCTTTCGGGGAGGAGAGGACTATGCCGGCACCCAGGCTGGTCCTCATTTTTGAGCCGTCGAAGTGCATGTACCAATGCATGGAGTCTGGGGGAGGCGGGATGAACTCCGTCTCTACCCAGTTGACGAGGAAGTCCGCCAATGCCTGCGACTTGCTGGCGGTTCTTGGCTCATACCGGATCTCATGATCGGCGAGGGCGATGACCCACTTGGTGATCCAGCCGGTGGAGTCCCGGCCGCTCATGATCTCGCCGAGCAGGGCCGTGCTCACCACAATAATGGTATGCTCCTGGAAGTACTGCTTGACCTTCTTGGGGGCGAAGTATATGCCATAACACATCTTTTGGCAGTGGGGTAGTTTTGCTTGGACGCGGAGAGGACTTCGCTGAGGTAGTAGACGGGCTGTTGGACCGGCAGGGACTTGCCCTCCTCCAGTCGTTCGACCACCAGGATGACGCTGATGACGCGGGTGGTCGCCGCGATGTAGGCGGGCAGTGGTTCCTTCTTAGCCGGCGCGGCCAGGATGGGCGCGTGGATGAGAGCCTTCTTGAGGCCGCGGAAGGCCTCGTCCGCCTCGTCAGGCCAGTCGAAGACGCCCGGCCTCTTGGTTTGACTCGGCTCGATTAGAGCCGTCTTGCAAAGAAGCCCGTAGAGGGGTAGGGCCTTCTCCCCCAGCCGGCTGATGAACCAGCTGAGTGAGGCGAGGCAGCCGGTGAACTTCTAGACGTTGCGGAGCCAGGTTGGCTTTGGCATGCGCTCGATCGCATTGATCTTCTCGGGATTACCTTCGATGTCGCGAGCGGACACGAAGAAATCCAAGAGTTGGCCGGCGGGGACGCCGAAGACACACTTCTCCGGGTTGAGGTTGATCTTGTACTCGCGCAAGTTCCTGAAGGTATCCTAGAGGTCGTCGAGGAGGCTGAAATGCTTCTTAGTTTTGACGACGATGTTGTCGACGTAGACGTGGAAATTCCTGCCTATCTAAGGCAGGAGGCACTTCTACATGCACCGTTGGAAGGTGGCACCTGCATTCTTCAGGCCAAAGGACATGGTGATGTACCAGTAGGCCCCGAAGGGCGTGATGAAGGAGGTATTGAGCCGGTCTTCTGGGTCCAGCTTGATCTGGTGGTAGCCTAAGTAGGCATCCAGGAAAGACAGCAAGTCGCAGCTGGCCATGGAGTCGATGACTTGATCGATCCGCGGGAGGGCAAACGGGTCTTTGGGACATGCCTTATTCAGGCTAGTGTAGTTGATGCACATGCGCCAGGTCTTGTTCTTCTTCAGTACCAGGACTGGGTTCGCCAGCCAGTCCAGGTGGAACACTTCCATGATGAACCCGGCTGCGAGCAGTCGGGCGATCTCTTCGCCTATAGCACGCCCCTTCTCCTCGGAGAAACGGTGCAGGGGTTGCTTGACCGGCTTGACATCCGTCCGGACGTGGAGTTTGTGCTCGGCGAACTTCCTTGGAACATCCGACATGTCCTAGGCAGACCATGCAAAGATGTCTCGATTCGCACGGAGGAAGTCGACGAGCTCACCTTCCTATTTTCTATTGAGGCGGGAGCCGATGGTGACACACTGAGCCGGGTTGGCCGGGCCGAGAAGGATTTGCTTGGCGTCTTTGGACGGCTGGAAAGAGGTCTCGCTGACGGATTGCGAGGGAGGAGCTGGCATGGCCGGCTGGCTGGCAGCAAGGTCCATGAGCTAGTCGAGTTGTCGTTTCTCCTCGGCGATCTCCAGAGCCTCAGCCAGCCGGCTGCCGTCTCGAGCGCACTCGAGCGACATCTTGTAGTCTCCCTTGATGGTGATGATCCCCTTGCGGCCTAGCATCTTGAGCTTGAGGTAGGCATAATGGGGGACCGCCATGAAGCTAACAAGAGCTGGTCGGCCCAGCAGCGCATGGTAGGGGCTCGCGAGGTCCACAACCTCGAATAGCACTGGCTCACGGCAGAAGTGGCTGGATCCACCGAAGAGGACATCGAGCGTGATCTTGCCGATTGGGGAGCAGGACTTCCCAGGCACGATGCCGTGGAAGATCGTCCAGCTCGCCTGCAGGTCTTCTGTTTTCAGCCCCAGCTTGTACATCATGTCGAGGTAGAGAATGTTGATGCTGCTGCCACCATCGATCAGCACCCGAGAGAAGCGGCAAGCTCGCTCCTTGGTGGCGATGGTGGGGTCAAGCACCAAAGCATAGCTGTCGGGATTCGGCATCACCGCAGGGTGATCGGCCTGGCTCCAAGTGACCGGCTTCTCCGACCAGTGCATGAACTGGGGAGTTGCCGGCATGGTGGCGTTCACCTCATGACGGAGCTGGTGTTGAGCATGTTTGCCTATCTCTTCACTAGTGAAGACGACGTAATAGCCATCTTGGTTGGGGAACTGGTCGATCAAACGACCGTCATTCTGAGCCGGAGCCGGAGCCGGTGTCGGGGCGGCAGCTTGGGCCAGGGCCGGCGCATGGGCTGGAGGCGCGAGAGGATCCGGAAGGCCACCCCCCCGGGCCAATCGCTGTGAGAAGCTGCACTGCCGGTGTGTGTGCGTCGAGGGTTTGGCCCCTGAATGGTTCTTGTAGGGGAGGTCGAGCATTTGCTCGAAGGTGAGCTTCGGCTGCCAGCAGCCTTGCCGGTGCGCTGGCGCTGGCCGGAAGGCTGGGCAGCCGGCTCCTAATCCTCGACAGTGTTGACTTGCCGGCTCCCGTAGCGGGGATCTAGCTGGTCGTTCTTGCATTTGTTGTTCTGCGGCTGCCGGTTGTCGGCAGCTGCCCGGGTCATGGCCGGTGTCGTCGCCGCCTTGGCAGGCGGGGTTATCTTGACCCGGATGGCCAAATCAGCTGTGGCGTACTTGTTCGCCTTGGTCATGAGCTCGGCAAGCGTGGCCGGCTAAGAGCACAGGAGCTTATGCTTGAGGGGGTGCCGTGCCGGCAGCCCTCGATGAAGTATTGCATGGCTTGCACCTCGTGCACCCCCTCGCAGGAGTTGAGGAGCTCGGTCCACCGGGTGAGGTAGTCGCGGAGGGATTCGTCCGGCCCGTGAACGCACATGGCGAGTTCACGGGGGCAGCCGGGCTGCTTGTAGGTGCCGGTGAAGTTTCGGACAAAGGCCTCCTCGAAGTCCGTCCAGGTGTTGATGCTGCCGGCCGCTAGGCTGTTGAGCCACGTGCGGGCCGAGCCGATCAACATGAGGGGGCGTAGCGAACGGCTACACGCTTTTTTCCCCTGGCGATGCCCACCGGGATGGTGTAGTCGATCAGCCAGTCTTCGGGCTTGGTAGCCCCGTTGTATTTCGGGGTGTCCCTTGGGAGCGTGAAGCCAGTAGGGAATGGCTCGGTGTGGATCCGGGGGCCAAAGCAAGCCGGACCAATCGAGCCCTCCTCCTCGAGGAGGGTGGATTATGCGAGCCTGTCCAGGCGGTTGGGGGCGTCGTTCTCACTGCGGGGGACGCGTGGTCCAAGCCGAGCCGAGAGCTCGGGACGGACGGTGGGCGGCATCGCCCCAACTCGCGCTGCGGGGGCGGTGTGTGCCCATGGCTGCACCGTCTGCCGGATGCCGGCGCTTCGTGGTAACGGCCGCTCCAAGGCAGATCGTTGGTGCACTGGCTGCTGACGACCGGCTGCTCGCTCCCCGGCGTCTGAGAGGGCCGGGGGTTGTTTGCCCCGGCTCGGCGGCCGGAGACGCGAGGGGAGCAGGAGTACTGGGCCGCCTAGCGGCCGGCAGTTCCCGTGCCCTTGCGCTCGGGACGGGGGCCTTTAGTGGCGGCGCCACCTATCGCGACCAAATGCTGCTGTGCATCGGCAGCATCGATGAGCTCCTTTATGTGGCGCTCGTGGGCGGCACGCTCTTCGCCCTCCAAGGTGGCCAATTCCTCGTAGGCCACCTTCAGAGCCCGCAGGTTGGCTGCGGGGGTGTTGTAGACGACCATCTTACCGTCGAAGATTTTGGCAACCACGCGACCGCGGACGCGCATATCCCCACGCCGGCTGGTCTCGGTGCCATCCGGGGTGAGTCCTTAGGCGTAAGCGTACTCCCGCTGTGCCGCCTCCATGCGGTGCCGCGTGGCCGCGAGGGCGGTGGCGTCCTCGAACAGGAAGCGACGAGTGTTGGGGAACGTTGCATGGGAAACAAAAAAATTCCTACGCACATGCAAGATCTATCCATGGTGATGAGCATCTACGAGAGGGAGAGTGGATCTACATACCCTTGTAGATCGCTAAGCGAGAAGCGTTAAGAAACGCGGTTGGTGTAGTCGAACGTCTTCGCGATCCAAATTGTCAAGCGTCCCACGATCTCATCACGATTCGTCTCGCGATCCAATCATGATCTGTCCCACAAACTCTTCATGATCCGTCCCGCGGTCTCATCACGATCCGTCTCGCAATCTTGATCACGGTCCTTCCGATCTAGCGCCGAACGGGCGGCATCTCCGCGTTTAGCACACATACAGCTCGATGACGATCTCCGCCTTCTTGATCCAGCAAGAGGGAGCGGAGAGGTAGAAGAGTTCTCCGGCAGTGTGACGGCGCCGCGGCGATGGTGGTGGAGCAAATCCGACAGGGCTTCGCCTATGCACTGCAGAAAACCGATCTAGAGGAGAAACTATGCACTAGAGGAACGGGTAGCACGTGGCTGAAAATCCAGTGCAAAAACCATAAAACCCTCTAGTATATATAAGGAGGAGAGGAGGAGGAGGCTTGGCTCCCAAGGAGCCAGCCCTTTGGTCAGCCGAACCAGGAGGGAGGAGTCCTCCTCCTCCACTCCTAGTAGGATTAGGACTCCTTCCTAATTTAGCCCTTTTTGCCTTTTTCCAC
Organism: Hordeum marinum; assembly: GCA_022496015.1. Classification (NCBI taxonomy): domain Eukaryota; kingdom Viridiplantae; phylum Streptophyta; class Magnoliopsida; order Poales; family Poaceae; genus Hordeum; species Hordeum marinum. Next base: position 86,877,912 of record CM039675.1, on the reverse strand, counting down.
CTTTTTTCTTTTGGGATTTTTCTTCCCAACCGCATGGGCCCTTTGTGGGACTTCCTCTAGCCCAATAAGGGCTGGTATTCATCCTCCCAAATCCCATGTAGCCTCTTGGGTCGAAATACCCCTCCCAATGGTCTCCGGGTACACTATCGGCATTCCTGGTACACTACCGATGAGCCCGAAACTTTTCCGGCGACCAAAATAGGACTTCCTATATATCAATATTTACCTCCGGACCATTCCGGAGCTCCTTGTGACATCCGGGATCTCATCGGGGACTCCGAAAAACCTTTGGTCACCACCATACATAACTCTATACTACCGAAACGTCACCGAACCTTAAGTGTGTAGACCGTGCGGGTTCGAGAACTATGTAGACATGACCGAGACACCTCTATGGTCAACAACCAATAGAGGGACCTGGATGCCCATATTGGTTCCTACATATTCTATGAAGATCTTTATCGGTCGAACCTCTATGTCAAGGATTCAGTTAATCCCGTATGATGTTCCCTTTGTTCTTCGGTATGTTACTTGCCCGAGATTCGATCGTCGGTATCTCCATACCTAGTTCAACCTCGTTACCGTAAAGTCTCTTTACTCATTCCGTAACACACCATCCCATGACTAACACTTAGTCACATTGCTTTGCAAGGCTTATTGTGATGTTGTATTACCGAGTGGGCCCTGAGATACCTCTCCGTCACACGGAGTAACAAATCCTAGTCTTGATACATGCCAACCCAACAAACACCCTCGGAGATACCTGTAGAGCACCTTTATAGTCACCCAGTTACGTTGCGATGTTTGATAAACACAAGGCACTCCTCCGGTGTCAGTGAGCTGCATGATCTCATGGTCATAGGAACAGATACTTGACATGCAGAAAACAGTAGAAATAAACTGACACGATCATATGCTACGTTTGTAGTTTGGGTCTTGTCAATCACACCGTTCTCCTAATGATGTGATCCCATTATCAAATGACATCTCATGTCCATGGCTAGGAAACCTTAACCATCTTTGATCAACGAGCTAGTCTGTTAGAGGCATACTAGGGACATGGTTTTGTCTATGTATCCACACATGCATCTAAGTCTCCGATCAATACAATTATAGCATGGATAATAAACGATTATCATGAACAAGGAAATATGATAATAACTAATTTGTTATTGCCTCTAGGGCATATTTCCAACAGTCTCCCACTTGCACTAGAGTCAATAATCTAGTTCACATCACCATCTGATACGCATTGTTATGAATCTAACACCCAATGAATTCTGGGGCTCGATCATTCTTTGCACGTGAGAGAGGTCTTATAGTCAACGGGTCTGCGACATTCAGATCCTGAGTGTACTTTGCAAATCTCTTTGTCAAACCGTAAACACTGCTACCACACTCCACTTGGTACTATTCCAAATGGCTGCTCCACTATACGTATCCAGATTGCTACTACGAGCATCCGGATTGGTGTTAAAGCTTGCATCGACGTAACTCTTTGCGGCGAACTCTTTATCACCTCCATAATCGAGAAACATCTCCTTAGTCTTTTAGTTACTAAGGATAATCTTGACCATTGTCCACTGATCCACTCCTGGATCACTCTTGTACCCCTTGACAGACCCATGGCAAGGCACACACAGGTGCGGTACACAGCATGGCATAATATAGAGCCTATGGCTAAGGCATAGGGGACGACATTCATCCTTTCTCTTTCTTCTGCCGTTGTCGAGCTTTGAGTCTCACTCAACTTCACACCTTATAAATCAGGCGAGAACTCTTTCTCTGACTGATCCATTTTGAACTCTTTAAAAATCTTGTCAAGGTATGTACTCATTGAAAGTCGTATCTAGCATCTTGATCTATCTCTATAGATCTTGATGTTCAACAATTAGGTAGCTTTATCCAGGGCTTCCTTTCAAAAAACTCTTTTCAAACAACCGTTTATGCTTTCCAGAAATTCTACATCATTTCTTGTCAACAATATGTCAACCACATATGCTTAGCAGAAACTCTATAGTGCTCCCACTCACTTTATTGTAATAACAAGTTTCTCATAAACTTTGTATAGACTCAAAAACTTTGATCGCCTCATCAAAGTGTATTCCAACCCTGAGATGCTTGCTCCAGCCCTTAAATGGATTGCTGGAGCTCGCACACCTTTTAGCATCCTTAGGACTAACAAAACCTTCTGGTTGTATCACATAAAACTTTTCCTCAAGTAAACTGTTAAGGAAACGATGTTTTGTCATCCATCTGCCAGATTTCATAATTGAAAAATGCAGCAATTGCTAACATAATTCCAATAGACTTTAACATCGCTACGAGTGAGAAAGTCTCATCGCAGTCAACTCCTTGAACTTTGTCAGAAACTTCTTTGCGACAAGTCGAGCTTTATAAATGGTGACATTTACCATCAGCGTATGTCTTCATTTTAAAGGTCCATTTGTACTCGACGACCTGCCGTCCAACGAGCAAGTCTACCAAAGTCTATACTTGGTTTTCATACATGGATTCGTTCTTGGATTTCATGGCCTCCAACCATTTGTCGGAATCTGTGCCCATCATCGCTTCTCCAGATCTCGTAGGTTCATCGTTGTCCAATAACATGACCTCCAAGACAGGGTTGTCATACCGCTCAAGAGCAGTACACATCCTTGTCGACCTACGAGGTTCGATAGTAACTTAATCCGAATCTTCATGATCATCATCATTTACTTCTTCTTCAACGGATGTAGGTTCCACAGAAACATCTTTTTGCGCTGCGCTACTCTCTGGTTGAAACAAAGGTTCAACAACCTCATCAAGTTCTATCTTCCTCCCACTCAATTCTTTCGAGAGAAACATTTCCTCGAGAAAGGACCCCATTTCAGCAACAAACATTTTATGCTTGGATCTGAGATAGAAGGTCCACCCAACTGTTCTTAGGGTATTCTATGAAGATGCATTTGTTCGCTTTGGGTTCGAGCTCATTAGGTGAAAACATTTTCCACACAAGCGTCGCAGCCCCAAACATTAAGAAATGACAGCTTAGGTTTCTATCAAACCATAATTCGCACGGTGTCATCTCAACGGATTTAGATGGTGCCCTATTTAAAGTGAATGTAGTTGTCTCTAATGCATAACCCCAAAATTATAGTAGCAAAACGATAAGATACATCATAGCAAGCACCATATCCAAGAGAGCACGACTATGACGTTCGAACACACCATCACACTATGGTGTTTCAGGTGGCGTGAGTTGTGAAACAACTTTCACATTGTCTCAAGTTGTATGCCAAACTCATAACTCGGATATTCACCTCCACGATCATATCATAAACATTTTTATATTCTTTTCACGATGATCTTAAAACTTCACTCTAAATTTGCTTAAACCTTTCAAACGATTTAGACTTGTGTTTAATTAAGTAAATATACACTATATCTACTCAAATCAAAAGTGAAGGTAAGAAAATAACGATATCCACCGCACGCTACAAGACTCATTGGATTGCATACATCAACATGTATCATTTCCAATAAACCACTTGCCCGCTCCATCAATCTGGAAAACGGGGTCCTTAGTCATCTTGCCCAAGAGGCATGGTTCGCATGTCTCAACCGATTCGAAATCGAATGAGTCCAAAGATCCATCAGCATGGAGTTTCTTCTTGCGCTTTATACCAATATGACATTTAGCGGCGGTGCCACAAGTATGTGGTACTATCATTATTAACTTTGTATCTTTTGGCATCAATGTTATGAACATGTGTATTACTACGATCAAGATTCAACAAACCATTCTCACTGGGTGTGTGACCATTGAAGGTATTATTCATGTAAACAGAATAACAATTATTCTCTAACTTAAATGAATAACCGTGTTGCAATAAACACGATCCAATCATGTTCATGCTTAACGCAAACACCAAATAACATTTATTTAGGTTTGTCACTAATCCCGAAGGTAGACAGAGCGTGCGATGTTGATCACATCAACCTTGGAAACATTTCCAACACACATCGTCACCTCACCCTTAGCTAGTTCTGCGTTCATTCCGTAGCTTTTATTTCGAGTTACTAACATTTAGAAACCGAACCGGTATCCAATACCCAGGTGCTACTAGGAGTAATAGCAAGGTACACATCAATAACACGTATATCAAATATACTTCTATCGACATTGCCAGCCTTCTTATCTACCAGGTATCTAGGGTTGTTCCGCTTTAGTGACTGCTCACCTCATAATAGAAGCACTTAGTCTCGGGTTTAGGTTCAACTTTGGGTTGCTTCACTGGAGCAGCAACTGACTTGCCATCCATGAAGTTTCCCTCCTTGCCCTTGCCCTTCTCGAAACTAGTGGTTTTACTAACCATCAACACTTCATGCTCTTTCTTGATTTCTACCTTCGTGGTGTCGAACATCGCGAACAGCTCAGGGATCACTATTTCTATCCCTCGCATTTTATAGTTCATCACCAAGTTCTAGTAGCTTAGTGACAGTGACTTGGAGAACTATATCAATCACTATCTTATCTGGAAGATCAACTCCCACTCGATTCAAGCGATTGTAGCACCCAGACAATCTGAGCACATGCTCAACGATTGAGCTATTCTCTTTCATCTTGCAGGCAAAGAATCTTGTTGGAGATCTCATATCTCGCAACACGGGCACGAGCCTGAGATCCTAATTTCAGCTCTTAGAACATCTCATATGTTCCGTGACGTTCAAAACGTTTCGAAGCCTCAATTCTAAGCCGTAATGCATGATGCACTAAACTATCAAGTAGTCATCGGAACATGTCTGTCAGATGTTCACAACATCTACAGACGATGCTAGAGGGGGTGGCGCACCGAGCGGTGCATTAAGGACATAAGCCTTCTGTGCAGCAATGAGGACAGTCCTCAGATCATGGATCCAGTATGCAATATTGCTACCATCATCTTTCAACTCCATTTCTCTAGGAATATATAAAAATTCAAGGGAGCTACAGCGTGACCTAGTTATCTACAACATAATTTTGCAAAGACACTACTGACTATGTTCATGATAATGAGTTCAATTAATCATATTACTTAAGAACTCCCACTCAAATTGACATCCCTCCGGTCATTCGAGTGATACATGATCCAAATTCACCAACTCAAATCCGATCATCAAGTAAGTTGAGGTGGTTTCAATGGTGAACATCATCATGTTGATCATATCTACTATATGACTCATGTTTGACTTTTCGGTCTCTTGTGTTCCGAGGCCATATCTGTACATGCTAGGCTCGTCAAGTTTAACCCGAGTGTTTTGTATGTGCAACACTGACTTGCACCTGTTGTATCTGAACGTAGAGTCTATCACACCTGATCATCACGTGGTGTCTTGACACGACAAACTTTCGCAACGGTGCACACTCGGGGAGAACACAATTTATCTTGAAATTCAGTTAGGGATCACCTTATAATGCTACCGTCGTCCTAGGCAAAACAAGGTGCATAAAAGGATTAACATCACATGCAAATCATAAGTGACATGATGTGGCCATGAACTTGTGCTTTTGATCTCCATCTTGAAAGCACCGGCATGATCTCCATCGTCACCGGCATGACACCATGATCTCCATCATCTTGATCTCCATCAATGTGTCGCCATCTGGGTGTCGCACCCACCATGCTTCTACTAATATTGCTACCATTTAGCGATAAAGTAAAGCATTACATAGCGCTTAATGATTGACACGCAGGTCATACAATAATCAAAGACAACCCTATGGCTCATGCCGGTTGCCGTACTCATCGACATGCAAGTCGTGATATTCTATAAAAACATGATCATCTCATACATCACATATATCTCATCATGTAATTGGCCATATCACATCACAACATACCCTGCAAAAACAAGTTACACATCCTCTAATTGTTGTTGCATGTTTTATGTGGCTGCTACGGGTATCTAGCAAGAACAATTCTCACCTACGCATAAACCACAACGGTGATACATAAGTTGGTTTTCAACCTTCTCAAGGACCGTCATTGTCAAATCCGATCCAACTAAAGTAGGAGAAACAGACACCCGTTAGCCATCTTTGTGCAACGAGGTTACACATCAATCAATGGAACCGGTCTCTCGTAAGCGTATGAGTAAGGTTGGTCCAGGCCGCTTCATCCCACAATATCGCTGAACACAAACACGACCAAGGGAGGAAGCAATCTAAGCATCAACGCCCACAAACTCTTTGTGTTCTACTCGAGATCTCATCTACACATAGACCTAGCTCATGATGCCACTGTTGGGGAACGTTCCATGGGAAACAAAAAAATTCCTACGCACACGCAAGATCTGTCCATGGTGATGAGCATCTACGAGAGGGAGAGTGGATCTACATACCCTTGTAGATCGCTAAGCGGGAAGCGTTAAGAAACGCGGTTGGTGTAGTCGAACGTCTTCGCGATCCAAATAGCCGAGTGTCCCGCGATCTCATCACGATCCATCTCGCGATCCAATCACGATCTGTCCAACTAAATCTTCACGATCCGTCTTGCGATCTCATCACGATCTGTCTCGCAATCTTGATCACGGTCCTTCCGATCTAGCGCCGAACGGACGGCACCTTCGCGTTCAGCACACGTACAGCTCGATGACGATCTCCGCCTTCTTGATCCAGCAAGAGGGAGCAGAGAGGTAGACGAGTTCTCCGGCAGTGTGACGGTGCCGCGGCGATGATGGTGGAGCAATTCCGGCAGGGCTTCGCCTAAGCACTACAGAAAACCGATCTAGAGGAGAAACTATGCACTAGAGGAACGGGTAGCACATGGCTGAAAATCTAGTGCCAAAACCCTAAAATCCTCTACTATATATAGGAGGAGAGGAGGAGGAGGCTTGGCTCCCAAGGATCCTGCCTTTGGGTCGGCCGAACCAGGAGGGAGGAGTCCTCCTCCTCCACTCCTAGTAGGATTAGGACTCCTTCCTAATTTAGCCCTTTTTGCCTTTTTCCACCTTTTTCCTTTTGGGATTTTTCTTCCCAGCTGCATGGGCCCTTTGTGGGACTTCCTCCAGCCCACTAAGGGCTGGTATTCATCCTCCCACAGCCCATATAACCTCTTGGATCGAAATACCCCTCCCGATGGTCTCCCGGTACACTATTGGCACTCCCGGTACACTACCAATGAGCCCGAAACTTTTCCAGCGACCAAAATAGGACTTCCTATATATCAATCTTTACCTCCGGAACATTCTGGAGCTCCTAGTGACGTACGGGATCTCATCCGGGACTCCAAACAACCTTCGTCCACCACCATACATTACTCTATACTACCGAAACATCGCCGAACCTTAAGTGTGCAAACCCTGTGGGTTAGAGAACTATGTAGACATGACCGAGACACCTCTATGGTAAATAACCAATGGAGGGACTTAGATGCCCATCTTGGTTCCTACATATTCTACGAAGATCTTTATCGGTCAAACCTCTATGTCAAGGATTCAGTTAATCCCGTATGATGTTCCCTTTGTTCTTCGGTATGTTACTTGCCCGAGATTCGATCATCGGTATCTCCATACCTAGTTCAACCTCGTTACCGGCAAGTCTCTTTACTCGTTTCATAACACAAGATCCCGTGACTAACACTTAGTCACATTGCTTGCAAGGCTTATTGTGATATTGTATTACCGAGTGGGCCCTGAGATACCTCTTCGTCACACGGAGTAACAAATCCCAGTCTTGATCCATGCCAACCCAATAAACACCCTCGGAGATACCTATAGAGAACCTTTATAGTCACCCAATTACGTTGTGACGTTTGATACACACAAGGCAGTCCTCCGGTGTCAGTGAGTTGCATGATCTCATGGTCATAGGAACAGACACTTGACATGCAGAAAACAGTAGCAGTAAACTGACGCGGTCATATGCTACGTTTGTAGTTTGGGTCTTGTCCATCACATCATTCTCCTAATGATGTGATCCCATTACCAAATGACATCTCATGTCCATGACTAGGAAATCATAGCCATCTTTGATCAACGAGCTAGTCTATTAGAGGCATACTAGGGACATGGTGTTGCCTATGTATCCACACATGTATTTGAGTTTCCGATCAACACAATTATAGCATGGATAATAAACGATTATCATGAACAAGGAAATATGATAATAACTAATTTATTATTGCCTCTAGGGCATATTTCCAATAACGAGCCGCCTTGAGATCGGTCGCGGAGGTGTCGGGGTTCGCTGTCGGGGCGATCGGAATGCTCAAGCCCCGCAGGGCCGCGCCGAGCGGGTCGGACATGCCGATGCAGGTAGCGGCAGCGGTGGCCGTGACCCGCGCCCATCCAGAAGCGGTGGAGGAGGTGATGGCCATTACTCCCACGCGATCGTGGGGGCCGCTGGACTGAGTCACAACGAGTGCGCCCACTGCCGTGGGTGGACCGGCGCAAACGAGCACCCCCACGTGATACTCGTCAGCGGTCGGAGCCTCGGCGAGGCTGAGCGTGCCGAAGCGCTCGGTGAGCACGTCAATGTCGGCCATAAGGCCTATGGAGCTGCCCATAGGGCGTGCCGGAGCAAGCCCCACGAGCCCCCCATGGTTTCGCCGGGACGAGCGGCGACGGCGGGGAATGGCGAGGCGTCCCGCCCGGAGCATGAATCCGGTCGGCGCCGCGTATGGCCCCATGGTGGGCGCCAACTGTCGTCGTTTTCTCACGACAGATGCCATGGGGTGGCTTATCGTAGGTGGTTCGGGCCAAAGGATGCCGACGGGCTCCGGATGCGAGATTGGGCACAAGCGGTGTCGACACACGATGTACCCAAGTTGAGGGACCTCCGTGCGAGGTAATACCCCTAGTCCTGCTTGGTTTAGTTGGATGGATGAGTATAGATACAATAGTGCTCCTGGAGCTGTGTCTAGAGGAGGAAGAAGGGGCAGTCGGCTCCTCTTTCTCCACTGCTAGAAAGGGTTGTGTGTGTGGAGATGATCATTCATGCGTGCGCATGTCCCCCGTTGCATGGGGGGCTCGAGGGGTTTTATAGGCCAACCCCCCGACTCTTACAATATGTTTTAAGTACAAAGCTGGGGGACCTGGCTGGCAGTCCCTTTGGGTGGCCAGGGGGTACCGCCATTCGTGTTGTCTCGTCGTTGGTGGGGTCCGCCGGCCGAGCGGTCCCATCTCCCATTGGGTCCCGCCAGCCGGCTTTGTGATTGGTCCTCGCCCACCTACCGCGGCACGGGCCGCCGCGTTGGCGTTGCCTAGCGCCAGCTGGCCGAAGTCGTTGGTATGGTCGGCGGCACTGTAGCCATGCCGGGGCAGGTAATCGAGTGGCGAGGGCGTGCCGACACTGTTCCCATGCCTGGTCGGGCTCGCTGAGGTCAGCGGCCGAGACGGTGGGACTGTAGCCATGCGCTGCAGTGCGTCAGCGGCCACTGTAGCCACAGGGCCGCCCGTCGTGCCGGTTACGTCGCGTCGTCGTACCCGCGCTTAGAGGGACGGGACGGGGCATGTCCGTCCCAAGTTTAACGGAAGAACCGGCCCATGGGCAGCCGGCCGCGTCCAGCCGGCTCCTCGATCAACCATCCGGGGCGCCAGCCGGCACTGGCTCGTGCCGGACGATTCTCCAGTCGGCCACGGCCAGCCGGCCGCGTGGCTTTTCTTCGAAGCGAAATGGGGAAGACCCCGTTGCTTTGGCCTACCTAGGGGTAATAACCCCATCAATTGTTAGGAAAATGACATAACTATTCGCTTTTGTGTCAATTCCCAACAGTAATTTTTTTACCCACCGTATGCTATTTCCATGAGAGACGTCACTAGAGAACTCTACACCCATCGGGTCTATTCACTTATATATTCACAAACACTATCACTACCTTGTTGTTATTTATTTGCTTTTATTTTATTTTGCAATTTACAATTACCTGCACAACTCACTTGCTTGCAAATAATGAGATCAAGGAGATTGACAACCCTCTTGCCGGCGTTAGGTGCAAGTTTTTTGTTCGTTTCTGTGCACCGGAAGAACACGGTTGAGGATTGGTATTCCTATTGGTTCGATAAACCTTGTTTTCATAACTGAGAGAAATACTTACCCACATTGTGCTATGATAACCTGTTCTTCTTCATGGAAAACCCAACACATATCATAAGTATCAGTATAACACACGCTTTCTTTGTGATGTTTTGATATCGCACATGGTTCTGAATAAGGGAATGTGTCCGATGGAGCTTTCCGTGCCAGTTTTTCGCTACATCGAATAAAAATTTTGGGCTGCCGCGGAAATATCTACCTCCCACGCCCTCGGTACGAATCAAAAGCCACATTTCCCCATTTCCCTCTACCTTTCCTCATTCAAACCTTCACTGCTTGCTTGCAGCGCCGCCTCCTCACCGGTGACACTCCTTTGTGCTGCTCAGCCTCGTCCATCTAGTCAGGTAATCGACACCTCCCCTATATCCCTCACCCCCTCATCCTCCATCCCACATGGCCCGGCCGCCGGAGCGACACCTTCCACCCAAATTACCGCCTCATCCTCCAAATAATCACTGCCGAAAGCCATGGTGTGTGCAGTATAGCCAGGATCTAAAAGAGCATTTGGCATCAAAGAAGCAAATCGTGGATGCACACGCAGATGAGGCGGCAATAGCTTCCATGGGTGCCGACCCCTAGATCTCGAAGGAGCACCTCGCCGTCGAGGCCACTGTGAATGCCTCGCATGCTGATGTCGGCACGCGGTTGGCTGCTATAAACGATAACTCATGGTCTTTTCTCGAGGGCACCATGCGGTTTGGCTAAGACTTTGATGTGTTTTCTCAATGTGCCCGTGCATACCTCAACTCCAGAGCTGACATATTGGTGCCGGGGTAGGATCAAGCCACTCACCACTACGAGGGGTGCACCCACGATGTGGAGGCCTTGCCCTCTTCCAAGTTGAAGGAGTCGATCATCATCGATATCTCTGACAATGAGGAATAGCTTGTTTTTCTTAGTTTTATCACTAAGGACCTATGTTCACCTAGCTATGCCGGTAAAGCATGTTTCATTTACCTGTTGCATGTGCCACTACTGCCTTTCATTTAGAAATTCTAGTGAAATGTCCAATGTAATGCTACTGCAACTTAACCTTCTAGTGTGTTCTATTGTGCAGTGTGGTGCTTAGTTAACTATTTTGTTCATTTGTTGTGATGAGCATTTAACTATTTAGTTCAACTCTGCAATGTGAATTTAGATTGTTGTTGGTATAATTTTGTATTGTTATACATGTGATGAATAAATCAAATTTATATGTACTAACTACATGTGAAACCTATAGATAATTGGCTTTTCCATGTGGCTCGAATTAATCTGTTGGATCCACAATGTGTTTATTTTCCATTAACACATTTCACTGATAGTATGCCAAATATCACTTATAACCTGATCAATATTTGTCTTAAATATGTTGCGGGGAAACAATGGGGGACACTGAAATTTACCATCGAGGTTTGCACATCCATGGTCGTTTGGCTAATAGTACATTATTGTGCAATTGCAGGAACCATTATAATATTAATGTTTTTAATAATTTGTTCTTGCACATGTTCGTCCTGCTTTAAAGGTTTAGACCCACTATTCGACCCTTTTTGCATGTAGGGAAAAGAGGTGTCCTTGAATATTAGTCAAATCAAGAAACTCAGAAAGATTGTTAAGACAAAGAAACTAGCTACGAAAAACAACAAGATGTTTGTATGCACAATGAACAAGACATCAGTCAACTATAGGATCGTACCATCTCTTTCACCTTGTCCTTTTCCCTTTGTGCCATTTCAAATTTTAGAAAAGATATTTATGCATATTTGGTTTTCAGTCCTTCTCAAGGCAGTTCATCAATGATTATGTCTCAAACCACCTATATGATCAAGAGGCGAGGAAGGTATTCATACAACACCCATAGTATAATCTTGAAGTATTCCTCAAGAGGACGAAGGATGGGTGGGCAATCATCCACAGGCACTGGCCTAAAGCTGCGAGGACCTTCAACATCATTGAAGGCTCAATATTCGCCTTCCGCTTTAACAATTTTCTATATGAGACTTATCTGTCTATTTACAGTCCATGATGATACTTAGTTTCCCAAGGTTTTAGATGTTGCATTTGAAACTATGTCATGTTGTGCAATTGGGTAGCTAGGCAGTATATGCTTATATGATGTTGTACCCTGATTTAATTCAATTATGAAATCCTGGTTGTCGTACTAAGAATAAGAAATATATATTGTGCTTGATATGAAATGTTAATTTAATTACTAAATGGGTTATGAATAATAGAGAAATCAGGTTGATTATTAGGGTTCTCTTGCAGACAGTTTCTAAGACTACACCATGGGCAATGACCTCAACAAATCCACATGGTTTCTAGAAACATGGCGTGTTGGATCGGTGAGCAATCACACACGAATTCTGATCGACAACTGTGTGCGTTAGGACACCCAATCACAAACATTTTCACATAGCTAGTGTGTGTGATGGGCAGCCTAATGTGAAATAGTTTCTTCTAGACACCGCAAGCGATGTTTTGAATAACACAAACGACAGAATTATAACTATCGTGTGTGATGACCAGCCCTATCACAAACGAGGTTGTGCAGAAAATTGTGTGCGATCTGCAATACGAATGGAGACGTACCCTTGGGATTCCTTGTGTGGGATGCTAAGCTCGTCTCACATGTCTTCCCCAATATTTCTGTTTGTGATGGCCCTTCCAATCGCAAATGATATATTTTCGCTCATTGGGTGTGACCGGCTATAGGAATCACCGATGTGTTTTCACTGTCGTGTTGGATAGCCCACCCCTATCACCCACATATACAAGGCGATGGTTTAAGACTACGTCACGGAAAGGGGTTAAAAAACCATTTGTATAGCACGCAGATGCACTAGTGGAATGAATTTGAAACATCTCAGCATCTTGGAACGACCCCAAACATTGAGAAACTTGGTTTTTAAATTTGTGCAAAACCAAACCTCATAGAAATTCATGAAACTTGGGTATGGTGTCATGACCTTGCCCTGTTGTGTGTTGTGGTAAAAAAATTGCCCAATTTTGGACAAGTTTTGGCACAAGCCTCTTACAAACACGAGATCTCACAAGAAAGCCATGTGGTTACGATAGGAAAAGTTCACCTTTTATGTGCGAAACAACATCTGATGTCTCTTCTCGCCTTGAATATATTTCTAGACTCTCCATACAGCAGCATGACTATCATGCTAAACAATGGAATTTTCCAGGGCGTTTGGCCTATTTAATACATTAATTGAGTTTTCTAGGCATTTAATGTGCATAATAAAAATTGGACTATAATCACAAGGTCCAGTGAACGAAAATTGGTTGAAACATCACATATGTGTCCCTGGATACATGTTTAGGTCCCATGCAAGAAATGCAGATGATTTTCAAACATCTTAGTGACTTGGCTCGGTCGCAAACATTGAGAAACTTCGTTTTCCAATTCATGTAAATCCAAAACTCGTCAGAAATTCATGAAACTTGGCTTGGTGTCATTACAAGGGCACACATATGATATGGTAAAAAATTGTCCAACGTGAACATGTTCTCGCACAAAGCCTCTTACAAACCTGAACTTCTCACAAGCTTTGTGATTTCTATAGGGAACGTTAGGTATGTCACATCTGCGGGGGAAACGACATCTCATGCCTCTTCTCTCCTCATTTTTTTATAGAAACAACATAGACAAATAGGTGTGCACTGCAAAAATAAGAATAAATTAAGGTATCATTGTAACATCCCAAATTTTGGAATGTCATAATAAATATTATAATGAGTGTTTGTTTGCTTGAGTGATTGAATTGAGTGAAATTTGAAACTTTTTAAAAAAACTTTTGAATGAGAGGGAATGACATGACTTTCCCATGTGCCTTTGAATTCAAATTCTTACATTTAAAATTAGTGAGATAAGATGACATGACTTCTTCAATATAAAAAGATTTGAAGAGTGGATTTGAAACCATCTGAAAATTTTCTGATATGGAGTTCCTTTCATATTTGAATTTCCAATTTGAAGTTTGAAAGAATTCAAACCCCTTGACCAAAATTTGAGAGGAGTAATATGAAACTCCACACCAGGGGTTATTTTGTGAAGTATTTGAACCATAAAACCCAGGGGGTTATTTGAAAATTATTCGCAAAAAGAATTAAACGCAATTTAGGCATTTTCTGAAAAAAAATATTTTTTTAAAGTATTTATTTTGGCCGTGAAAAAATGTTCATTAAATTTAATTTATTCCCCTTGTCAATATAATATATAACTCTTCATTTTTTGGAAATTTATTGATTGCCATAAAGTAGTTTACATTCTCTATAAATTAGAAAAGGGAAAGGAATTAATGCATTTCCTGAAAATAATTTTTTTTTAAGTATTTAGTTCGGCCGTGTAAAAATGTTCATTAAATGGAATTAAATTCCCTTATCATTTTGGTATATAACATTTCATTTTTTGGAAGGGTTTTGATTGCCATAAATGAGTTTCCTTTCATTAGAAAATTAGAAAAGGAAAGGATTTAACGCGTATTAAAGAACCGGCCGGCCCACCTGCCTTAACTCCCACCCCCCCCCCCCCCCGAAATTACTCCAATCTCACTAATCCCGCGCTCGTCTCCCTCCCTTTTCTTTCTACGACCCCGAGCCGCTCCTATAGATACGCGAGGCCTCCCGCACCCCGTTCCACCCCTAAGCCCCATTCCCCGTGCCCTCCCGCCGCCATGCCATTGCCATCGTGCCGCTCCACCCCGACCACCCTGAGCCCTCTTGAGCCCACCATCCACTTCCCCACAGCCGTGCGCACCTCCCCAACCACTCGCCCGAGCCCCACACCCACCGGAGACGCCCCTCTTGCCAAACACGACGCCGCCGTCCGCCATTACCGACGTCGTGCTCCAACCGGTCATCCTCGAGCCTCGCCAACGCCACCTACCTCGTTGTCGTCCTCGCCTGCATCGAACGGAGGAAACCCCGATGCCAGAGGACCACCGGAGCGTCTCGCCGCATCACCTTGCCGCCTCGGACATTGTCGGAGCTTCGCCGGAGCCATCAACCGCCGCGGTGAGCTCCTCCTCCTCCTCTCCACCGTTAGATCTCAGATTGAGGTGCGAGATTAGAAGTTTTAAATACGTCGAAGCATTTTCTATTAGGAGTCAGCCGTCCGCCCGAAACACTCTCTCATGCACACCCTTTGCCCAATAGAATAGCGCCACGTGTACCCCCTGTCCGCTTAGAAACGTTTTTCTTTTTTTCTGTTTTAATTTCAATTTCAGAAATAGTTCTGTTTTTGTTTTCTTTATATATTTTATGTTTCTAATTATTTTAATTTGATTCTTTTTGCATCATGTCGAAAATTTCATGTAGTCTATGTAGATGTAAAGTTTGACCATATTTGAATAATTTAAAATTGAATTCAAACAGATTTGATTCAAATGTTATTTTCTGAATATCTTGAGTTTCAAAATTTATTTTGAGATGATTCTTTTTACTACTTGTCACTAGTGACCTTAGTTATCAGTAGGAAGAATTCGGGATTTTTTAGAATAATTTAAATTAGTATTTTTAACAAAACAGATTCTGTTTTAGTTCTTGTTAGGTTTATTTCTAGTTCTTTTGTTTTAAATTGTTTCAAAAAAAATATTAGTTGACAAGTTTTACTTTGTTTTCTGTTAGTTAGCGGTAGTATTTCAACCCAGTTTATTTTTATGTCATTTATTATGTTTATAGCATGAAATCAATTCTAGTTTCATAATAACTTGCAAATTGATTTCCTTGCTAGTTGGATTTCCTATTTGAAATTATTTTCATAAATTGTTTTATAAGTTTTATTTTCTGTTAACTTAGTTGTTATATATTTTGTTTTCTGTTATCTTAAAATTTTATTTGTTTTACTTGTTGTTAAGTCATGGTGTTTGGTGTGTTGTTTTCATAGTTCTTACTTGTTCTTTAAAAGTAATTATTTTTACTAAGTAAAATATTTACTAAAATACTTTTGTTATATTTGCTTTGTTTTTGTTTTGTTACTTTTGAAAATAGGACTTTACTGTAGAGAAAACCACTTTTAGTTGATTTGATGAAGTTTTGTTGATTTTAACTTTTGTCTTAAGTATTTCCTTCATCACAACCCTTTTGTGTTTTGTTTTGTGTTACTTTTTGATTGTTAGAATAGATTGCTAGTATGATTGCTTATATGAATGAAATGTTTGATTATATAGATTTTCATCGGAGAGTGATGAATAGTCTATCAAGTTATTTCTGAGAGCGATATTATTCTTCATCAAAAGTATAGGCAAGTTCACTTTGACCAATTTGTTCATACCTATGTTTTATTGCATGTAGTGACATCATTCAACAAATCCCTCCTGTAGTGTTATTGAAATTCTTGTAGTTGAGTAGAATGCATGAGGTAGGAACCTACCACTTGTTAGTAAAGCCCCGGGAACGTTAGTTATTTTTATGCTATGCTAAAGTAGACGGGGTTTGGTATGAGTGTTCGTGAGTGGTGTGAGAAGGATGACTCTACGTCAAGACGACAACTCCATGAAGGCATCTTCAAGTCCTGCATCTTCAAGACCTCAAGACTTCGAGACTCGAGAAACAAGTTTTCAATACACACTACTGGGTGAAGGATGGTTGATTGGGCATCCCTGGAGTAACCATTGGATGGCCGGGATGCATGGAGAAGTGCCATGACATCTTGCGGAAAGCTTCACCCAGACTCAACGAGACTGATGAATACTTCATGCCCGGAAGCTTACCTGTGTAGCCACAAGTCATTATGGGCTCTGGCTTGGTTGATCTTTGTTGTGACTCTGGCTGGGCAGTGCTACGAGATGTAGTCGACGTTAGGATTGGATGGGCACTGACAGTAGTTAGGGAAACACTCTGAAAGACCATGTTTTGTCCGTCCTGTTCTCAAACACCATGCAGAGCGAGGACTTACAAGGAGGGAACGAATCTTGTGGGTAAAGTACACAACACTCTACAGAGTTAAACCTAATCGATTAGCCGTGTCCCCGGTTACGGACAATTTGAGCCTCTGGACTTGGATCTATCTCTGAACTCTCAACACTGGACTGATAATTAATTGTGGGCAACTTATGATACTTGTGGGCATTAAGACATTGGTTGGTGGAACCATGTCTTGTTAGGTAACTCTATAGTGAAACTCATGATATTCCTTTGTTGTAGGAAAAGAAATAAAATCAGCTTTTATGCAAAAACTCAGACACAGAGCCACAAAGCCTTCCTGCATATAGAATAATTTTTATCTTCTGTTCTACTATGGTGATCTTGCCGGTACATTCCATGTACTGACCTACACGGCTGCAACGTCTTATGTTATAGATAAGCTCTACGATGGGTAAGAGTATGATTCAGGGTTACGGTCTACACTCAACCTGTCGTTGGTGTTTATTGGGACTCCACTCCCGTTGACTGTTTCCGCTGAGATTTGAAGGTATATATCAACTTTACGTTAATTACATGTGATTGCACTTTGATATATACATTGATGTACTATGTGTGCCAGCATACTGATCCAGGGATGGCACAGAACACACAGAGGCTTGACTCGTTTTGAGTCGGGTCGCTACAGAAATGGTATCAGAGCACATGTTGACTGTAGGACGTGACCCTAGAAACTGGAAAGCCCTTAGGAAACGATTTCTCGAAAAACTTTGTTTTCAAAAGACCCTTTACTTCTCATCTTATTTGAGATGTATCAAATGATCTCTCCTACCTCAACTAGTTAGATAATACCCTTGTCCCTTGACCATTATGGAAAGAGCTACAAAAAGATTGAAGACTATAAGGACGTGAAGAAATTGAAGACCATGAAGAGTTTCACAGATTTTATGCCCCCTAGAAGACCAAACCCCTCTTGCATACTCACATTAGATACAATGATTTGTGAGCTATCATTTGTGTGTATTTTTTTCGACAACCACAAAAAAAATCTATTTTTAAAACCATTGTTTGTATTGTGTGTATCCCCTCCTTTTTCTCTCTCTCTCGTATCTCATCCCCAAAACCTTAGACCCAATAGATGGTGAATGAAGCTGGACTTGAATTCTCTGGACCAATGACCCAGCTGGAGGTAGAAGAATGGATTCAGAACATGGAGGATAATCTAAGGAGTAACCATGTTTCAAGGAACGAGATGGTCTAGTATGCTCTTAGGTACTTTCAAGAAGGTGCTACACATTGGTGGATGATGCATGAAGATATCCATGATAGGCAAGCATCAATCACTTGGGAAGAATTCAAGACGACTCTACAAAAATCTCATGTTGTCACCAACACCCAGAAGCCCCGCTACAAAGAAGTGAAGAATATTTGTGCATGCAAGATATGTGGAGGGATAGGACACACCTAGGAAGAACACAAGGAAGGATGCTCTCATTGTGAAGAAAATCCCCGAGGTGAGGAATGCCCAACTAGGTAGGTGACATGTTTCTAGTGTGAAGGAACTACACATTACCCGGCTCAATGCCAAATGTACCCCAAGGTAAAAGAAGTCATCAAGCAGTAGAAGGAAGCCATGAAGGAAGACTTCAGAGAAAATTTAGGAGAACTTGTGATGAAGGAAGATGTTGAAGACCCTAATGGAGAAGGCCTAACCAGATTTTACTCCAATGCCTCCTATTCATGTGGACAAGAAGGACATTTCTCACAGGATTGTAAGAAGGAAAGAAAAGAGTATCTGGGAAACTTTCCGATAGAAGAAGTGGAGTTTGATCCATAGGAAATTGAAAGTTTGATCGGAACAAAGAAGCCCACGAAGAGAAATCGAAGACGTTCTCAGAACAACCCAATTTCTGCAAAGAAAGATCTGAGTCAGATCATGTGTTTCTGGTGCAAGAATTTAGGCCACTATGCCGATAAATGCCCAGAGAAGAAGGTTAAACATGAGTAGTTTGAGTTTTGGATTTTGGAAGTAATAAATGTAATAGGTAGCACTCTTACGATTTTGAAGTTGTGTAACAGAAGTCTCGGAGTTTGTAATAAAATTCATGAGATCAATGGAATTTATGATGTCATGATTCTCCTGTGTTGAATTATATGAGTTGCCACTCTAAGAACAAAGATCTCTGACCAATTTTAGAGGATATGAGAAAATATGGTCTATGCAAGCATGAGTGCATTTCATTGTAAGTGTGGTAGTACCCACAGGAATAAATGAATGAAGAAAATACCATTCATATTAAGGAGTTTGGATAACTGAATACAGGTGAAGAGAATGTGGAACCATATCCAAACTAAGTGGATGATAACCTTTGTGACAACGTGTTTTTGAAGATGGAATATTGAGAAAAGGAATGATTGTGATGAAACCATACCCAAGGTTAAACAGCCCAATGGAAAGGAAAATGAATTCCTTGGAGTAAAATCTAGACAAGAATAAGTCTGTGATTGGTTACCTCAAGATGGAGTGAACTGAAGGTAATGTTGGAATATGAAACGATAGTAACCCCAATCGTGAGTTAAAGTTGTTCAAGTATTCAAGTAAACCCACAACTCACTGACCTCAGGATTGATAAGGATCAAGCCCCACCTTTGTGAAGGAAGAAACTTGGAAGAAGCTACAACTGATCAACCCACGTTTGTCTTAGGAGTATACAAAAACCTGAGAGTTGTGAAGAAACGATAGATGTTTTTGTTCGGCTTGCAGAATAGATGGATTTATCCGAACTTCGTTCGTTGAAAAGAGAAATTTTCTGCAACGCTTGTGAGGAAGCCCAAGTGCTAGAATACGAGATTCACCGAACCTTATACAAGGTAATGATTTCAGTGCGACATGGCTTGGCCACCATGACGACTTACTCTTATCATTCTCTTGCTATTCGGAATGGTAAATCTGAGTGACTTACCCATAGTAAAGAGACGACGCTCTTTGAAGCTTTTTGTTTAAGCCCCTAGAATGGTATGAAGAAAACCCCTTGTACAGGACAGTTGCTGTCACACGTAGGAATTTTACAGTGAGGAATGAAGCCAAGACCCATTTCACTGCAGGGTAACCACTAACGGTAGACCACCATGAGCTCTTCGATAAGTTATTTAGAATGATCACGAGACTTGTCAGTTAAGAAGACCCAGTATCGAAGAAAGTGCATTTTGTTATGAGAACACAAGATTTTGATATAACGGAAGAGCCTCATCGAAAGAGCTATCATAAATAATGTGAAGAGACAGATGCACCCAGAGGACTATCATGATTTTGAGAGACCGGTAACTCTCATTTTAAGTGTGGTAGATCCCACACCTTCTTGGTCAATGGATTTGCTAGGAGACCCCAAACCCTAACCTTTTCTTTCTAGCCCTTTTGAATCTCGAGGACGAGATTCATTTTAAGTGTGGTAGGTTTGTAACATCCCAAATTTTGGAATGTTATAATAAATATTAGAATGAGTGTTTGTTTGCTTGAGTGATTGAATTGAGTGAAATTTGAAACTTTCTAAACAAAACTTTTGAATGAGAGGGAATGACATGACTTTCCCATGTGCCTTTGAATTCAAATTCTTACATTTCAAATCAGTGAGAGAAGATGACATGACTTCTTCAATAAAAAAATATTTGAAGAGTGGATTTGAAACCATTTGAAAATTTTCTAATATGGAGTTCCTTTCATATTTGAATTTCCAATTTGAAGTTTGAAAGAATTCAAATCCCTTGACCAAAATTTGAGAGGAGTAAAATGACACTCCACACCAGGGGTTATTTTTGAAGTATTTGAACCATAAAACCCAGGGGGTTATTTGAAAATTATTCGCAAAAAGAATTAAACTCAATTTAGGCATTTTCTGAAGAAAAAAATATTTTTAAAAGTATTTATTTTGGCCATGGAAAAATGTTCATTAAATTTAATTTATTCCCCTGGTCAATTTAATATATAAATATTGATTTTTTGGAAATGTATTGATTGCCATAATGTATTTTCCATTCTCTGTAAATTAGAAATAGGAAAGGAATTAATGCATTTCCTGAAAATAATTTTTTTAAAGTATTTAGTTTGGCCATGGAAAAATGTTCATTAAATTGAATTTAATTACCTTATGATTTTGGTATATAAAACTTCATTTTTTGGAATTATTTTGATTGCCATAAATGAGTTTCCTTTCATTGGAAAATTAGAAAAGGAAAGGAATTAACGGGTATTAAAGAACCGGCCCGCCCACCTGCCTTAACTCCCCCCCCCCCCCCCCCCCCCGCGAAATTACTCCAATCCCACTAATCTCGTTTTTGTCTCCCTCCCTTTCCTTTCTATGACCCCGAGCCGCTCCTACAAATACCCGAGGCCTCCCGCACCCCGTTCCACCCCTAAGCCCCATTCCTCGTGCCCTCTCGCCGCCACGCCATTGCCATCGTGCCGCTCCACCCCGACCACCCCGAGCTCTCCTGAGCCCATCGTCCACTTCCCCACAGTCGTGCGCACCTCCCCAACCACTCGCCCAAGCCCCGCACCCACTGGAGACGCCCCTCCGTCCAGACCCAACGCCGCCGTCCGCCATTACCGACGTCGTGCTCCAACTGGTCATCCTCGAGCCTCGCCAATGCCACCTACCTCATTGTCGTTCTCGCCTGCATTGAACGGAGCAAACCCCGACGCCAGAGGACCACCGGAGCGTCTCGCCGCATCACCTCGCCGCCTCGGACATCGTCGGAGCTTTGCCAGAACCGTCAACCGCCGCGGTGAGCTCCTCCTCCTCCTCTTCACCGTTAGATCTCAGATTGACGCGCGAGATTAGAAGTTTGAAATGCGTCGAAGCATTTTCTATTAGGAGTCGGCCATCCGCCCGAAACACTCTCTCACGCACACCCTTTGCCCAATAGAATAGCGCCACGTGTACCCCCTGTCCGCTTAGAAACATTTTTCTTTTTTTCTGTTTTAATTTCAATTTCAGAAATAGTTCTATTTTTGTTTTCTTTATATATTTTATGTTCTTAATTATTTTAATTTTATTATTTATGAATCATGTCACAAATTTCATGTAGTTTATTTATATATAAAGTTTGATCATATTTGAATAATTTAAAATTGAATTCAAACAGATTTGATTCAAATCTTATTTTCTGAATATCTTGAGTTTAAAATTTTATTTTGAGATGATTCTTTTTGCTACTTGTCACTAGTGATCTTAGTTATCAGTAGGAAGAATTTGGGAATTTTTAGAATAATTTAAATTAGTATTTTTAACAAAACAGATTCTATTTTAGTTCTTGTTAGGTTTATTTCTAGTTCTTTTGTTTTAAATTATTTCAAAAAAAATTTTACATTAGTTGACAAGTTTTACTTTGTTTTCTGTTAGTTAGAAGTAGTATTTCAACCAAGTTTATTTTTATGTCATTTATTATGTTTATAGCATGAAATCAATTCTAGTTTCATAATAACTTGCAAATTGATTTCCTTGCTAGTTGGATTTCCTATTTGAAATTATTTTCATAAATTGTTCATAAGTTTTATTTTCTGTTAACTTAGTTGTTATATATTTTGTTTTCTATTATTTTAAAATTTTATTTGTTTTACTTGTTGTTAACTTATGGTGTTTAGTGTGTTGTTTTCATAGTTCTTACTTGTTCTTCAAAAGTAATTCTTTTTACTAAGTAAAATATTTACTAAAATAATTTTGTTATATTTGCCTTGTTTTTGTTTTGTTACTTTTGAAAATAGGACTTAACTCTAGAGAAAACCACCTTTGGTTGATTTGATGAAGTTTTGTTGATTTTAACTTTTGTCTTAAGTATTTCCTTCATCACAACCCTTTTGTGTTTGGTTTTGTGTTACTTTTTGATTGTTAGAATTGATTGCTAGTATGATTTCTTATATGAATGCAATGTTTGATTATATAGATTTTCATCGGAGAGTGATGAATAGTCTATCAAGTTATTTTTGAGAGCGATATTATTCTTCATCAACAGTACAGGCAAGTTCACTTTGACCAATTTGTTCATACCTATGTTTTATTGCATGTAGTGACATCATTCAACAAATCCCTCCCATAGTGTTATTGAAATTCTTGTAGTTGAGTACAATGCATGAGGTAGGAACCCACCACTTGTTACTAAAGCCTCGGGAACGTTAGTTATTTTTATGCTATGCTAAAGTAGACGGGGTTTGGTATGAGTGTTCGTGAGTGGTGTGAGAAGGAGGACTCTACGTCAAGACGACAACTCCATGAAGGCATCTTCAAGTCCTGCATCTTCAAGACCTCAAGACTTCGAGACTCGAGAAACAAGTTTTCAATACACACTACTGGGTGAAGGATGGTTGATTGGGCATCCCTAGAGTAACCAATGGATGGCCGGGATGCATGAAGAAGTGCCATGACATCTTGTGGAAAGCTTCACCCAGACTCAAAGAGACTGATGAATACTTCATGCCCGGAAGCTTACCTGTGTAGCCACAAGTCATTATGGGCTCTGGCTTGGTTGATCTTTGTTGTGACTCTGGCTGGGCAGTGCTACGAGATGTAGTCGACGTTAGGATTGGATGGGCACTGACAGTAGTCAGGGAAACACTCTAAAATACCATGTTTCGTTCGTCCTGTTCTCAAACACCATGCAGTGCGAGGACTTACAAGGAGGGAACGAATCTTGTGGGTAAAGTACACAACACTCTGCAGAGTTAAACCTAATCGATTAGCCGTGTCCCCGGTTACGGACAATTTGAGCCTCTTGACTTGGATCTATCTCTAAACTCTCAACACTGGACTGATAATTAATTGTGGGCAACTTACGATACTTGTGGGCATTAAGACATCGGTTGGCGGAACCATGTCTTGTTAGGTAACTCTATAGTGAAACTCCTGATATTCCTTTGTTGTAGGAAAAGAAATAAAATCAGCTTTTATGCACAAACTCAGATACAGAGCCACAAAGCCTTACTGCATATAGAATAGTTTTTATCTTCTGTTCTACTATGGTGATCTTGCCGGTACATTCAATGTACTGACCTACACGGCTGCAACGTCTTATGTTGCAGATAAGCTCTACGACAGGTAAGAGTACGATTCAGGTTTACGGCCTACACTCAACCTGCCGTTGGTGTTTATTGGGACTCCACTCCCGTTGACTGTTTCCGCTGAGATTCTAAGGTATATATCAACTTTACGTTAATTACATGTGATTGCACTTTGATATATACATTGATGTACTGTGTGTGCCAGCGTACTTATCCAGGGATGGCACAGAACACACAGAGGCTTGACTCGTTTTGAGTCGGGTCGCTACATCATCTTGCTTTTTAATACATTAATTGAGTTTTCTGAGCATTTAATGTGCATAATTCAAAATTGATCTACAATCACAAGGTCCAGTGCACCAAATGGGTTCAAAAATCATATATGTGTCCCTGGATGCGTGTGTTAGGTCTCATGCAAGAAATTGGAATGAATTTCAAACATCTCAGCGTCGGTCATAAACATAGAGAAACTTGGTTTTAAATTCCCGAAAATCCAAAACTCGTCAGAAATTAATGGAACTTGGCATGGTGTCATGACAAGGCATACCTATGTCGTGGTAAAAAAATAGCAACCTAGACATGTTTTGGCACAAGCCTCTTACAAACCGAAGCTTCTCACAATAAGCTATGTGGTTCTGATAGGGAACATGCATGTCACATATGGTGAAACGACGTCTCATGCCTCCTCTCACCTTAATTTTTTTCTAGAAACAACATAGACCAATAGGTGTATACTGCAAAAATATGAAATTATTAAGGGTTCGTCTGGCTTTTATACACTAATTGAGCTTTATGTGCATTTAATGTACATAATTCAAATCTGAACTACAATCAGAAGGTCTATGTTAGGCAGGGCCTCGTCATATAGCACAAATATTGTGTGGTATTTTTCTTGTCCACTTTGAGAGAAGGCACAAACATTATTCCTAGCCAAAAAAGGCATTTCGGAACAAAATATGTCACGTTACCATCGCAAAAGGGTATATTATTTATCAATCATGGACATTCTACTGACCATTTACGTGATGCCATGCATCGCACTCTGTATTGGCTAGGAGGTAGCATGCGGACATGTGTTGAGTACACGGGAGGTGATCGAGCAGTCCTTCACACGCTCAGTGGGGTGGCGTGTCATTTCACCATCGGCGCAAACGTTTTAGATTGAATACATGTATGCAGACCAAGGGCAATGGTTCCTTCGCTACTATGCCAAGCCAAAATTTGGTGCGAAGGATTTTTTCTTGCATTATTGCAAACGGTTATGTATCATGACCCGTTTGCTTAGTACATACAATGAGTTTCTATTTGCATCTGTCGTATTGGGTAAATTGCCATTTGTCAAATTGGAAACATTGGCATTTGTCGATCTAGTAAAATTGACATTTAACATCATTATAACATTCACATTTGTCAAATTTTGTAGGAACGAAATCACTATTAAGGCGTAATTTTGCAATTGAAATTCAGTACACATAGATTTCATTCATAGATTAAGCAGTGGTCTTTGTACAAAACAGTTCAACTCAGCAGCTAAACCGAACAAATTTTTCCCAATTATTGCCAACCACGTACTGAAATAGCTAGTTCAACTATATATACTAGCTAATTTAAAGTATGTGGTACAGTTCAACCATATCTATAGTTACATGAACTGAACAAAATAGCCCCTAATACTAGTACTATGGAGGGGCTTTCTACTACTTCCAGCAGCCTCTCCTCCGCCGAGCGCTTTCAGTAAGAGGCAAAGGAGAAGTAGCCTACTGATGAGCTGGAGGAGTCGAATCTGTCGCCTGCCGCTGCTACCCTCCGCCGCTCCTGATGCGCCTCCTCGAAGCGGCGATACTTGGCATAGATCTCCTCTTTCCGCGTCACCGTTGTGGCGTTTGTTGCTGCCATGGCGGCGGTGACCCTCATTGCATGCTCGACCTGGCGCTCCTCCTCGTTGTGTAGGTAGTTGATGTATCACGCAAGGCCGTTGACAGAAAATCCAAGAGGCTGGCATTGTCGGCGTCCTCCTCCTCCCACCTTCGGTCCGCGGTGGCGGAGCGGGTGATGGACCCGGTGGACGACGATGGGGTGGTGGCCAGGACGGACGATGGTGTCGTGGCGACCAAGGCAGTCGCTGGTGGGGTGGAGACAACACCGGTCGGCGATGGGATGACAGCCATGGTGGTCGCCACCAGCAACTGCCTTTGGCAACGGTGGCGTAGCATGTGGTGTGTAGCCTGCACACACCCAATAAGGACGCCACGCGCACTACACCCTTCCAGGGACGTCACCGCCGATGCGGTGCAGCCTCCTAGATGGAGTTGTCCTCTGGCGGAGTGGCAGAGCGATGGTGAGGGTCGGGTGACATTGGCGATTGGGGGAGAAGCAAATTAGAGAAGTACGGGGAGAGAGGGGATGAACGGAGTGTGCAGATGCCAGCCGTGATGGTTTATAAAGCACGTGGCAAAGCATTGTGGGTTTGTGGGATTTCGACAAGTCGGTTGAGGGAGTCCTGGTTTAAGGGGTCCTCTGGTGGCCGACCTATTTCTTATGGGCTGGACTGTATGGGCTGTTTGCCGAGCTTTGGATCGGTCGAAGGCCCTGTCTCCAGGAAGGAAGCTTCGGGAATCGTGGCGTGTCCTCCACGTTTGGAGTAGTGAATAGGCATGTTTATCCCTTCGATGTGTAGTCGGGCATGTGTAAATCCTACGTACCCTCGGCGTCTATATAAGCCGAAGGGTTTTAGGTTGTAGAAGAGAACAACTCATCTAGGGTTTAACTATCCGATCTCAAGGTAGATCAACTCTGTAACCTACATATCATCAATCCAATCAAGCAGAACGTAGGGTATTACCTCCATAGGAGGGCCCGAACCCGGATTAACATCGCCCCCTTCGTCTCCTATTACCATCGATTATAGTCTCACAGCTCGGGACCCCCTACCCGAGATCCGTCGGTTTTGACACCGACATTGGTGCTTCCGTTGAGAGGTGCCGTTGTGATCACAGAAGGAATCGATGGCTCGCGTCGTCACCAATGAAGAGGTCCACAACATGGACACATTTGTCCCCAGACAGATCTTCACTTTGGTAGCGTTGTGTTGCACGCTGACCCGACCGTCCATCTAGGCCGGGTCGGGAGCTTCGCCCCTGATCAAGAGGTCAGATTCGGGAACCTAGAGTTCTCCATGGACTCTCAGGGCGATCTTTCGCTAACCAGGCTCGCAGTCTTGCCTGCCACGCCCGAAGACTCCAAGGCTTTAACCTCGGATCCCTCTTTTGGTCACGTCTATGGGATTTACCCCAGAAACGACCTGAGTCTCAGTCCGAAATCGTCCATAGTGCCAGACTACCGGGTACATGTTCCTGTAGAACACTCCCCTAGCGTGGACACATCGATGGTCAACTCCGACAGCTCCGAGCAGGCTGACCCGATTGAGCTCTCGATACTCAACAAGGCCCTAGATTGGATCTCATCAATAAATATTACCAACGACCCAACCCCGATCCATGATCAGATTGGTCTCGGGGCGGGTCAGGACGAACTTTTCGCCCCACCCACCACCCACTTGATAGCCATAGTCGAAGATTTAACCGACATGTTGGACTATGCCTTTGAGGAGGAAGAATACATGATGAGGAAGATTGCGCTCCCACACCCGTTAACACCGGGAGAAGGGCCGCCACCTCCACGTACAACGTCTACATGGTGGACACTCAAGCCGCTAATGGCGAGAACACGCCTAAAAACGATGGCGACAAGTCGGGTGAAGCGCCGTCAAGGCACCGAAAACCGCATAAATGGTCAAAAGGTAAAAAGGGAAGGAAAGTTATCATCGGCACCGGGGACAGAGATACCTTGGAAGACCTCGGCGATCCTGATATCCACGAACAACGTTAGAGGGTCAAGAGAGTCCTGAAGACCAGGGCAACCCCGATGACCTAAACGATTCCGAGGATGATAATTACCTCCCCCCGTCGAGGAGGAGGACATCCTGGAAGCTAATGACTTCGACATTCCTGATAACCATGAAGATCGGGAACTGTTCAGGCAACAACTTATAGCCACAGCCCGCAGCCTAAAAATAAAAAAACGGCAGCTTAAAGCCAAACAAGACAACCTCAATGATCGATGGACGAGAGTCCTCGCAGTTGAGGAAGGATACGATACCGGTCTATCGAACCAACCTAAGAGCTATCCACGTAGAAAGTTGTTGCCGCAATTCGACGATGAGCTCACTGATACGTCGTCTCCCAAACATACGCCATACGATAAGCCAGACTGCCCCCCTCGAGGGCACGACGGGATGGCTGACTACACCAGTTATAGGCCGTCAATACCCCGAAGATGGGGAAAAGAGCCAATAGAGCCTGATGTCAGGTTCGACCTGCGACACGACCTGGACCATAGGTAGGTCGCACAAGATCCATCTACGGGCCCAGAGGGTACTCACAACCCGATCAACGGGATAGGTACCGGCCCTGGCTCGACCGCAATAATAGAGGCTGCGAACGAAACCGGGCTAGAACAGACACCGATCACCAATGCGACATAGCTCGGGTCAGAGGCACCGCCCACCCATTGTGCTTCACGGACGAGGTGATGCAACATCAGTTCTTAGAGGGGTTTAAACCCACAAACATAGAGCAGTACGATGGGACAACTGACCCAACCGTATGGATTGACGATTTCCTCCTCCACATCCACATGGCATGAGCAGATGACCTCCACGCCATCAAATATCTACCTCTCAAACTTAAGGGGCCAGCTCGGCACTGGTTAAACAGCCTCCCCGAAAACTCGATAGGATGCTGGGAAGACCTAGAGGATGCATTCCGATCTAACTTCCAGGGCACCTATGTTCGGCCGTCGGACTCCTCCGATTTAAGCAACGTCGTCCAGAAGCCAGGAGAGTCCGCGCGACAATTCTGGAATCCGTTCTTGACTAAGAAAAACCAGATTGCCGACTACCCGGACGCCAAGGAAATAGCCTCCTTCTTGCACAATATTGGGGATGAATGGTTGGCTCGCCAGCTCGGCCAGGATAAACCTCGGACAATGTCCGCCCTTACATCCCTCATGACCCGCTTTTGCAGGGCGAGGATAACTGGCTCGCAAGATGGAGCCACAATCCCGAAGACCCCGGAACCTTCGAAGTTTGGGACGGAAACGGAAAACCAAAGCGCAATAAGAATAAGCGTCGGCACAATAATAGTGATGTCGATGACATGGCCGTTAACGCCGGCTTCCACAATTCCCGACCCGGGCAGCGGAAGAAGCCTCCTAAAGGCAATCGTGATGGACCCACCCCGCTAGAAAAGATCATGGAAAGGCCTTGCCAAATCCACGGAACTCAAGATAAGCCCGCCAACCACACCAACCGTAACTATTGAGTATTCAAACAGGCCGGCAAACTCACATTCGAGGACCAAGGCAAGATCCCACACGGCGAGGACGAGGATGAGCCTCGAGGTCCGATTGGTGGTGGACAAAAGAAGTTCCCTCCACAGGTGAAATAAGTAAATATGATATATGCCACCCATATACCCAAGAAGGAGAGCAAGCGCGCCCTTCGGGAGGTCTACGCCATAGAGCCTGTAGCCCCGAAGTATAACCCATGGTCGGCGTACCTGATCACCTTTGATCGGCGTGACCACCCGACCAGTATGTGTCATGGAGGTTCGGTCATCCTCATCCTAGACCCCATTATAGATGGGTATCACCCCACTAAAGTCCTCATGGACGGAGGAAGTAGCCTAAATCTGATTTACTCGGATACGGCGAAAAAGATGGGTATAGATCCGTCAAGGATCAAACCCAGCAACACTACCTTTGAAGGAGTGGTCCCAGGCGTCGAAGCCCGGTGCACGGGCTCCGTAATCCTGGAAGTAGTGTTCGGCTCGCCCGATAACTTTCGAAGTGAAGACTTGATCTTCGACATTGTGCCTTTCTGCAGCGGCTATCACGCCCTGCTTGGTCCTACAACGTTTGCTCGCTTTAACACCGTCCCACACTACGCATACCTCAAGCTCAAGATGCCCGACCCCAAGGGGGTCATCACTGTCAATGGCAACACAGAGCGCTCCCTCCAAACTGAGGAACATGCGTTGGCACTGGCAGCCGAATTCCATTATAATGATGATCAGCAAGTGCCAGCACCTGCTGTCAAGGCACGAAAGGTTGGGAAGCGAGCACGGCTTCAGTCCGAACTCTCAGAACCTTCTTCTCCCTGTAAATAGGGACTCCCCCCATCATGCAGCCCTAGGACCAGGAAAGTACGTGCCAAGGAGGCACAACTTTGCGCTCAAAATTCCATGGGAGGCGGTGGGGAAAAAAGGGTAAGTGTTCGGCCGGACCGAACTACTACCATCAAATGTCTTTAGACACACTTCAGGTACCATCAAGGGCCTGCTAAAGGCGTAAAGCTCATCCACTTCTAACATCATGATGAAGTATTTCGCACAAACCGCCTCACTGACGTCCAGCATTTCCATGGCAAGCTCATAGCTTTCAATCCAGGCCTCTGGGGGCAGATCAGCCGCGTAGTTAGGCACCTTCCATGGCCCTTTGATGTCCTTAGGAAAATAATCATTCCTTAAATCCACCGTGAGACACGGCACACCAAATCCCTTGGATGAAGTGCTGATAGGGGGGTTTGTCAGTGTCGGCTCCGGAATCTCCGGGTAATCCGTCACCGATGTTGATCCTCGCTGAGCCTGACCCCTATCCATGATCCCCTGGACATCCCTTTCAGGCGTGTTATTATTAGGCAGGTTTCGCCTCTGCTCGCTGTTGGAAACCGTCGGCGACTCTATGCGCCGGCTATAGCTACGGCTATGAACTAGCATAGAGTGCACCAAGCTCTGGCTGTATGTATACTTCTCTTCCTGAGCCACCGTTGTCTGCAACAGACTAATTGCATTTTGCGCCTCTTCGGTGAACGGCGTTCCTTCGGCCAAGGGGAGGGCGTCAAGCCTGGCAGCCAACGCTATCATATTTTCCACCGGGTTAGAGTAATGGCCGGGTGGCGTCATGATGCGTCGCGGCGGGGTCCGATTACTTTGCGGTGGGTCTGGATGTCGTGGTGCCTCCGGGTTACCATCGGCGGCATACTTTGTCCAGCTCCAGGAGTGTTGAAGAGATTTCGAGGCTGAACAAGGAGACCGACTTGGGTCCTCCTTCGCTGAATCGCCTCTGCAGCTCGCTGGTCCAAGCTAAAACGGAGAGCCTCTGCCCTCAAGCGTTCCGACTCAACATTCATCTAAACCTGCAATGCATTGATACCCTCCTAGGCCTGAGCCATATTTCCCTTGATCCGGATAATCTCGGAATTGCGCTCTGCTTGATTTTTGGTTGTCACTTCTGTGGTCGTCAGGGTCGTTAGCTCATCCATAAGTTCCAGCAAGACTTAAGCCGGCAGCTTAGGAGGCTTAGCATCGGGTGTGGCCGCTCCTACTGCCGCTCCGGATGTCATGCCGTTAAAAGCCGGCGTCAGGCCTGCCATGAACACGGCGGCTTGGCTTGACGGGTCGTAGGGCTCCAGAATACTGTCTCCATCGGCATAGCCCCCTAACCCACCATCATGAAGCTGGTAGATTGACTCTGATCTCCACTGGAGGAAACTTTCTCCGAGAAAGCCAAGGTTTCTCCTCCTAACACGGAATCTTCCCTGTCCTGCGTAAAGCTAACGAAACGACTCTTCCGCCCGGGTTGAACACGGGCGGGTTTCATGCACTGGGCCGGCTCGACAAGGTTGGTGCAAACGTCCGGCCCGGGGGTGGATCCATCGATCTTACTCATGAATAAGTGCATCTTGCCAATGGGAACCCGGTACCCATACTCAATTGCCCGGCCTCCGGTCCCCATCCTGAATCGTCGACGTAGAGCTTGCCGCGGCGAATCTTCGTCATCAAGCCAACGGCGTATCCTTTGATCCCTAGGAGAGAGCCCTTTGAGAACTCAACACTACCACGCTTTAGCCCCATAGTGGGCGTCAACTGTCGTGGTTTTGTCACGGCAGATGTCCGAAGACTTAGGTTTGGGGCCATTGCTAAGGCGGTGGACTCAAAGTGGTTTCTCAGGACGAAAGACACGGGTTTACCCAGGTTCGGCCCCTCGAGAAGAGGTAAAGCCTATGTCCTGCTTTGTGTGTATTGATTGGAGTATCGATTACAAGGAAGCGTATTCGCTTGACCTAGCTCTCGATTGATTGGTTTCTGTATAAGCCGGCCCCGGATCTTGCCTTTATATAGGAGGTCAAGGCCCCGAGTTACACGAGTCTCAAACCGACTCTTAGAATGTGTCTAGTCCTGTCTCTAAGTCGCCTTGCCTCTTTTGGCAAGCTGTCTTCGGGCGGTTTACCCACCCGGATCTTACGCCATCTTCTGTCTCTAGGCCTCTGTGTTAGCCCATCTAGTAAGCCACCACGCGGCCTAGCCTTCCTCTTCCGGCCCACTTGATAGCGAGCCTCCAGGTATGACCCGGCCCCGCCTGGGCGGGTCTTACCACGGGGTTATATCCCCAACAATGGTTGTCTCGTTGTCCTTTTTTTGGCACATATTCTATTTTCACCCTCTTCTCGCAAAAATGTTCGGTATATTGCAACACAACCGGCTAATAGACCGGGGGCTCGAGGTTAAAAAATCGCCTTGTGCACAATTGATTACGCGTTCGGCGTCTTCGAATTCGCCTTATATGCATTGGTTCCGAACTATGTCTTGGGTCAATAGTTGGGTTACCCGGCTCCTATGCTTGCCCCTTTACATGTCGCTCGTTCAGCTAAAAGGGCAAAGGGAGAACCTCTGCGATTGTGTTTCCGGCTAGCCTGGTCAAACACCTCAGAAGAGAAAGCCGAAAACTGACTGTCATGGTATGAAAAACCGGTCTGCGAATCCAAGCTTAAGTGTTATACTCCAGACCTTGTCAGAGGTCATTCTGTGTCATACGATGGGTTTGGTATTCATACAAACCATGTGATATCGGCTTTAGCCGCGGTTCATCTGAACATCACAAGTCACCGGGGGCTTGTCACCAGCCTCTCATGGTCCTTTTCGCGCCCATATGGCTAAGTGAAAGCAATAAAGCATTATGGTCTGATTGCCTGGTCTGCCGCACACTACCACCTTCGGGTACCGATAGCTCGGCTAAGGGTTATAGTGCGTAATTAGAGACACCCCACGTAGCATCTACATGGGGGCTGAAGCCGACGACTTGTAGCTTTCTGTTTCAACGGCCACACAGGAGTTATAAAGGAAGGCAAAACATTAAAAACATGATAAACCATGCATAAAAAATATACAAGTGTTAAAGGTCTTCGCACATGTTACAACGCACTTAATCGTACATGTTCTCTTTCGAACACTGGGACTCTATCGCCCGAGCACCCTCCATTACTCCGGAGAAGTATAGCTCGGGGCGCCTATGCTCCTTTCCAGGAGGTGGAGGGGCGGGGGCTATCTTCATTGGATCAAGCCTCGGCCAGTGCACCCTGGCCTTTAGAAAGGCCATCTGAGCTCCCTCGATGCAGGAGGAACCCCTTAGTGCGTTGATCCGTGGTGAGGCATTGCTCAACTTCTGCATCGGGCCAAAGTAGCTGCCCGACAGTGGCTCGTTGGGCCATAGCCGGATACAAAGATCCTTCATGGCTGGCTCTGCCATCCGACGTAGCTCAATCAGCTGCTTCAGCTGCTCGACGAGAAGATGTGAGTGCTTAGAGGCTTCAAATTGCGCCCAAAACAGCCGAGCTTCATCTCCCTCTCCCCGCGAAGCATAAAACTGATTCGCGTCCACTACGCTCTTGTGGAGGTCGGAGCAGGCGCGTGAGGAACGCCACACCTGGGTAAGCAACTCGAACTTGCTATCCGCAAATACACACTACAATAGATATGGCTTACCATCTGTTATAACCTTCGCTTGGCGGACTTGCTCCTCAAAGAACCTCCAATCCACCCGCTCCTTTTGGACATCGATTTCTAGGGTCGATAGTTCGGCAGCCTGCTCCTTGCCTTTCTGCTCAAGGACCTTGCACATTTGGCCAGCGCCCTTGAGCTCCTCTTGGATCTCCTCTACCCGAGCCTCGTGCTTGTCGCTGGTCGCTCTTAAGGTGGAAAGCGCGATAGCCGTTTGTTCGGCCACCGCCCTCTCGACCGTAGCCTCTTGCTTTGCATTCTGCAGCTCGGCCTTGAGCTTCTCAATTTCCTTCGCCGAGGTTGTGTAAGCATCAAGAGTATGAATACTGCATCGACAATACGATGACAAAAAAATTGGATATTGAGTCAGGCTTACCTTGCGCCTCATTGAATCTCTTGTTCAGAGCATCAAGCTCGTCCTCGGAGCTTTTGAGCTTCCGATTTAGCTCGTCTAGCTCGGCGATATTCACAGCCGCCGCCGATGATGAAGCTTGTGAAAAAACAAAACCCTATCAGGTTACATGGGTTCAAAACTTCCAAACTATCATCAATATAATCCAATGTCCGGTCCTCCTAAAGGTTGTTAGAACATTCCGAACATTTATAGTCTTCTACATAGTTCGGATAATGATCTATGATTGATCCCCAGGAGAGTTTTTCCAAACTCATCTAGGGCTCGGGGGCTGCCATGTACATAATGATAACACAAAGAAATTAATAATTCACAAATAGAGCATTACGTGCCTCACCTGAAAGCCCGCTAGGAGACCATTGAAGGCCTCCTTCAGTCCGTTTTTGGCGGACCGAATGCTCTACAATACCGCACCCATAAGGGTGTAGTTCTCCTCGAAGATGGAGGCACTCGATAGAGCCTCCCCCATAACTGGCCACCCGTTGGTCGGTGGTGCCGGTAGTTATCGAATAACCCGATCACCAACTGGGGATTGAACCGGTGCCTCTGGACATATGGGGCGCTGCGGAGATGTCCTCGGAGGGGACTCAACATCCACTTGTCCAGTCCCCTTGGTGTTCTGGCGGGGCTCTTCCCCCAGTCTTCGGTGGCCGAGGCGTTAGCCTCGACCATGACGCCATCTCCCCCACCACTGGTGCCCGGCTCCATAGGAGTCTGTTGGGATGACACCTCTGTGCATCCTTCGCGGCGCCCGGAGAGTGGGATGCGATGCAGTCCCGCTCTCTGCTAGCTCGGCGGGTGGGATCTCCCCATCCAAAACCTGTTCGGTGGGGAGAACGCAAGGTGAGCTGCAAAACCAATAAGCGCTCACATGTTAATAACCTTTCAAACTTATCGTTAATAGTCAAGGAAGTCTTTGGATCCTTACATTCGAGTTGGGGGCTTGACCCTTAGGTTCCTTCGTGGAACCCTCTCGAAGTCACCGGACTCGGTATCTGTCGGGGATATACCCCGCGGTATGACCCGGCCTGGCGACTCACAGGTGACCCCATAAAGACATGACATCTTATTAATGACCCGGCAGGCAGGTCGCAGGATGACCAAGCCCAAGACCCGGCGGGTGAGCTGGCGCCTGGCGGCTCACAAGAGAAGGCCCAAGAAGAGAAGGATTCCCTAAAAGGAAATAAGACCCGAAGTAGGATTCATAGGAGACTAGTCCTAATCCTACTCCTAGTAGGACTCTATTTGTAAGACTACCCTCTCCACCTATATAAGGAGGGGTAGAGCACCCCTAGAGAGACAGATTCACAAGTCCACAAGTTTAGACAACACAAGAGATTAGATATAGACAGATTAGAGGCTCTCAAAATTTGAGGGTAGCAATTAGCACCCTTGTAACCGAGAGGTCTTCATCATCATCAATACATGACAAGCAGGGCGTAGGCTTTTACCTCCATCGGAGGGGCCGAACCTGGGTAAAACATCACGTCTCTCGATTTCGATCAACCCCTCTCAAGCCGCCACGTAGTTGCGTTTCTGCCCCGAACCTAAGTCCATTCACCCGGACATCTGCCGTGACAAATCCACGATAGTTGGCGCCCACCGTGGGGCAGCGCACGATGGTGTTGTGTTCTTGGAGGGATATTTTCTAAGGATTGAGAAGCTCGCGATATGTCGGACTAAGAAGAATCAGCGCAGAGGCATCACGCCATAGACGAACAGTCGAAGTGGCATGTACGAGTTTGAGATCAACAGAGGATAGGGTCGCATCGTGCGCCGCCACTATGATCCGGCGATCCTAAGCTAGATCAATTTCTGAAACATCATTGCGCACCGCCGTGATGCCGGAGTTTCCATCGAGGATCCGATCCACACATCTGGTTTGCTTTCCAACAGAAGCAATGACGTGGGTCCGATCAAAAGTAGGAGCCGTCGTAACCAAGATAGACTCGAAGTTGATTTGCTCGGTCGTGGGTTTCCGCCTCCACGATGCCACGACTGTGTTGACCACGACTCAGGTTTCCACTGGTGGCCCGATGTGCCGTGTCCGTTTCCACCCAAGCTCGCCAGCGCGTGACTTCCGACCGCCACCACGCCATGGTCGCCTCGGGTGAGCTTCGTCTGACCAGCCTGCCTCCACGCCCCGTCTCTGTGGCGCTCCTTTGAGCTAGCCGCGCCTCCTGCGTCAAGCCGCCTCCGCTGCTCTCGCTTCCCTGCGCGCCGGTCGGCCACCGCCGTGGCCGCTGTCACTGCCCCCGCCTCGCCCGCTCCGCTGCTGCGAGTTCGAGTTGGCCATCCAAGTCATGCCCGCCTCCCCCGCTGCTCTCGCTTTGCTTGCACACCGGTCGGCCGCTGTCGTGGTCGCTATCACCGCTCTCGCCTCGGAAATGCCCCACCAGCCGTGATTGAGCCACCATTTTAGCCCGCCCCCGCCGGGACAGACCCTGAGACGTCACCATCGACGGGAGATGCCATCGCCGCAGGCCTCACTCCTCCGCTGAACTGGCTCAGCTTCCGTTGCACCGCTCTCCGTCTTGCGCTGCCGCCTTGCGCCAGCGCTGCATTGTCCCCGTCGCCGGTACGCCTCGAGTCGTCCAGGTTCCTCCTCGTCCGCGGGCGCTCCCACCCTGAGACCCGCCGTTTGGGGAGATAAGAATGAGTGGTGGGTATTCGGTTGTTGAGATATTTGGTTGTTGGGAAGCTCAGTCGAAATTAGATGTGCATCTGTTTCATCTGATTACTTCCGCTATTATCCGATGTCGATGTCCATATTCATCCGACAAAAATCCAGGTGGTATTCATCATATCTATTTTTGCATACATATTGACCCATCCGAGAACAATTATTCCGTCTCTTGCAATATTTTTATGCAGGACA
Organism: Hordeum marinum; assembly: GCA_022496015.1. NCBI lineage: Eukaryota > Viridiplantae > Streptophyta > Magnoliopsida > Poales > Poaceae > Hordeum > Hordeum marinum. Next base: position 86,840,763 of record CM039675.1, on the reverse strand, counting down.
ATTGTTCGTGTGGCATGATATCACGGAGTTCGAGCGCACACCAGCGTGTTGCATTACTCGATGGACACGCGTGAGTCGCCGTCCCCGCAGACGGTCTACATCAATTTGTCGATGCCGCTGCGTTCACCCGCCAGTATGAGCCACTGAATAAGTGCGGCAAGCCGCCGTACCCACCTTATGGTCTTCACCAGCAAACGCCGTGGCCGTCCCTCGCCACCACGCCGGCTTACAATGTCGTGGCCGTCCCTCGCCACCACACCGGCTTACAATGTCGTGGCCGTCTCTCGCTAACACGCTGGCTTACAATGCCGTGGCCGTCTCTCGCCACCGTGCCGGCTACCAATGTTGTGGCCGTCCCTCGTCATCGCGCCGGCTTCCAATGCCGTCGCCGTCTCCCGCCATCTGCGCCGGCTTACAACAATGTGGCGTCTTTGAAAACAGCACCAACTTACAATGTCGTGGGTTCTTGCTACGTCTACATCAACCCAACAGTAGTTGCATACAATAGTACAAGCCGCCCAACTGACGGTTCTGAATCACCGTCCTACAGTCCAATCTACATTGGCATAATAGTGTCGGGCTCGTCGATATGAGCCGCCCAACGGACAAGCACACAAGTCGCCAACATTCCAATTTGGTTCACTTCAACAACCAGACGAACTATCGACCGGATCATTGAAACAAATCATGCGGGATCATCTATAACCCGCCATGGCCAACCTCAACTTTCAATGGAGATTCTCAAGCCGCCTCTTCAAGTCAACTTAAGACTCAGGGGCTATAGACATGGTGAAGACACATTTGGTTGTTTTCAACAACAACCCCGGGTCTGGGCAAGAGAAAGTCTAATTCTGGGGGCTATTACATTACTGACGGAAGATTAAAGTTGCCCAAGAGGACAAACCGCCGTGATGCACCATTCAAACATAGGTGCCCGGATTTATTTGATCATCACTTGGAGCTGCCGCCGCTTCTTTATACAAGATGGCGGTTCACAAGATAGCGACTTACAAGAAGAGTTCAAAAATATTCTAGTTGATGTATCAACTGAGATTGGTGAACGGCGGCTTCTTACCTACGGGTACAGCTTCTAACGCCTATTAGCCGGCCATAGAGGCACAAAATTCCGGCTCAGGAAAATGAGTCGCGACGAGGGCGGCTTCCTACCTTTAGCCGGTACAGCTTCTAACGCCTATTCGCCGGCGCTTTGCGTCGTAATTGCTGAAAAGGGGGCTTCTTACCGACGGGTACCGCTTCTAACACCCAATCGGCTGGCTTCATGCCAAATCTCCGGCTAAAAACATGCTTAGTCACGGTTGTGAAGGGTTTTTACCGACGGGTATCTAACACCTAACAACCGGCGAACGGCGGCTTCCTACCTTCGGGTACAGCTTCTAACGCCTATTAGCCAGGCTTTATGCCACAAAATTCCGGCTCAAGAAAATGAGTCATGGTGAACGGCGGCTTCTTACCTCCGGGTACAGCTTCTAACGCCTATTAGCCGGCCGTAGAGGCACAAAATTCCGGCCAGGAAAATGAGTCACGGCGAGGGTGGCTTCCTACTCTCGGGTATAGCTTCTAACGCCTATCCGCCGGCTTTATGCCAAAAAATGTTGACAAGTTAACATTACATCATACATTGCATCTTGCATCATACATGGCATCATACATTTCATTATATATTTCATCATATTCACATGTCATGCCGGCTTATCAAAGCCAGGTCAGAGCCAGATTATGAAAGAAGGAGCAATGTTATGAAACATATAACATCTTCGGGTTGTGCTTTTTTAAGCCACCCTTACAGCAACACGGAACATATTCTGTCTTGTTTTCGCAGGTCTTGTTTATTAAAGATTAGCCGCCGTCATATTGGAAAGTTGATTATTCTTGAAGAACCGCCCTATCAGATATAATGTCGTGTCATCTAATTGGCTGGTCCTTGGATTTCCTCAATAATGCTCTGTGGTAATCTACAACACTCATGCATCTCTCCAACATATATTTGTTGGGTTGCACCGCAACCATGAGCAGGGATTTCATGTCAGAGACAAAGGAATTATTTCAGGATATTCATTCCGGGTTATATTACACCCACGGTTAAGGATTCATCCAACAAATTGTGGTGAGTCATATTATTCTTACATAGTCCCAGGTCGCCGCAGGCAGACGACCCGGCACTTGGGGGCTACACTATTCAAGGCCAGTTTATATCAATTATGCAAGTCCCGTGTCACTGCAAGCACGCACCACGGCACTTGGGGCCTAATGCAAGCCGGTTTTCAAATCATTACATCATCAACAAGACCATGTTATCTCAAGGAGATGAGCCGGCTTTTCTATATTTTTCTAAAGTCCCAGCCTAGTAATTCTTACTGACCCGGCACTTGGAGACTACACCGCTCAGATCAATTTTTTCAAAGTCCCAAGTCGCTGCAGGCATGCGACCCGGCACTTGGGGGCTACAGTATTCAGTTGTTTAAACAGATTATGAGGTTCAAATTGAAGACCCGGTGCATCACATTCTGATGAGCCGGCCCTTGGGGGCTACACCCGCCGAAGCTTTCTAATGAGCCGGCCCTTGGGGGCTACACCCGCTGAAGCTTTCTGATGAGCCGACCCTTGGGGGCTACACCCGCAGAAGTTTCATAAGGTATAAGACAGTTATAAGTCCCAGGTTGCTGTAGGCAGGTCAACCCGGCCCTTGGGGGCTACACAGTCCAAAATATTATTGCAAAGCACCAAGTTATCATGGATAATCTCGGAGCTTGGGGGCTACAGGTAATATGGCATATCAAAAACTTTAAGGAGAATTGTCAAGATATTAATTATGGAGTTCAGTTGTTAGACCCGGTGTCACCAACACTTATGACCCGACGTTATCGAAAGAGCATAACCCGCTAGATTTTATATAAGCCGCCCTGCTTCACAACAATGGAAGTCCAGTTTACATTAGATGGGTTTTCATCCCAATATTTTTATCAAGTCAGCTGGATTCTACTTGTTTGACCCGGCGTCACCAACGATAATGACCCGGCATCATCAATGATTATGACCCGGAGGAGATGACCCGCCAAGAGTATTGGAAGCCGATTCAATGACATATGGGTGTTCTATTCTTAAAAAATTTCAAAGGACATTGACAAGCAAGATGATTATCAAGATGACTCGTTCATATGCAGAAAAGACCCAGATTTCTGAGGAGCCATTTTATAAGCCGGCCAAAGGTGCAAGCCGGCCACTTAACATATTTATTATTCTTATTTCAGGAGCTTAGCATGAATAAATTCAAACTAATTTGGGGGATAATGTCAGGGATATACCCCGCGGTATGACCCGGCCTGGCGACTCACAGGAGACCCCATAAAGACATGACATCTTATTAATGACCCGACAGGCGGGTCGCAGGATGACCAAGCCCAAGACCCGGCGAGTGAGCTGGCGCCTGGCGGCTCACAAGAGGATGGCCCAAGGAGAGAAGGATTCCCTAAAAGGAAATAAGATCCGGAGTAGGATTCGTAGGAGACTAGTCCTAATCCTACTCCTAGTAGGACTCTATTTGTAAGCCTACCCTCTCCACCTATATAAGGAGGGGTAGAGCACCCCTAGAGAGACAGATTCACAAGTCCACAAGTTTAGACAACACAAGAGATTAGAGATAGACAGATTAGAGGCTCACGTAATTAGAGGTAGCAATTAGCACCCTTGTAACCGAGAGGTCTTCATCATCATCAATAAAAGACAAGCAGGACGTAGGCTTTTACCTCCATCGGAGGGGCCGAACCTGGGTAAAAAATCGCGTCTCTCGATTCCGATCAACCTCTCTCAAGCCGCCACATAGTTGCGTTTCTTCCCCGAACCTAAATCCGTTCACCCGGACATCTGTCGTGACAAATCCACGACAGTACCCAAATCTGAACTGTTGTAGGACACAATCACTTGTGTCTGACGCGCTTTCTTGTGGGCAGGAGGAGGTACATCCTCTGTGGTGTCCGATGACGCCGCCCTCTTTCTTGCGAGGGGCAATCGCCTTCCCCGTCGTCTTCATGCTCCTCTTCTTGATTCAAGGAGGCATGGGTTTCCTCGGACACAACATCTGGCTGGTCCCTGATATGAAGGCCTTCTCGGCCTGGTTTCTTCTTTTCCTTCTTCTTTGTTGGCACCTCGTAAGGTGCCTCGACGAGCATCTCCGACAATAGGCTAGAACTGATGTCTTCGGGCTGAGGTGCCGGGCAGTTGATGCCCGTTGCCTTGCTCAGCCATTTCTACAAAAGTGGTCGGAGAGGTGCTTAGATTTTCTTTAGGAAAAATAAAGCCAATCAAACAAAACTATGTTATATGTGGGTAGGAGGCTTATCGGCGTGTTGACCCCGATCCTCCTCCTCGGCTGGCTAGTCCTTCTGCGCCTTGAATAATGCCTTTCATAGCTTCTCCCGAGTAGGGTGGAAGAGCTGACGAATAGTAGGCTCATCGTCGAGCTGACAAGCCCACATGGGAGAGCCCCGGCGCTAGCAGGGGAGAATGCACCGCCGGAGCATAATATGGACCACGTTGTCCAGCGCTATATCATTTCTGACCATGGAGGCGATGCGCTTTTGCAGATTGTCCACCTCCTCGAACGAGCCCCGGTCGAGGGCCCTTTTGGAGCCATGAGGTTAATCTGATGGGGGCAGATCTAAATTCGACCGGAGCATCTCGGCCTTCGTCCCTTGGCTCAGTGATGTAAGACCACTCTTTCTGCCATATTTTGATGGTGTCGATGAAGGTGCCAGATGGCCATCCGACACGGGGGAGTTTGCCGATGACAGCCCCACTGCAGTCTGTGTGTTCGCCTGTGACACACTTCAGCTTGATATTAAATACCTTGAGCCAAAGTCCAAAGTGTAGCTCGACTCGCAAGAAGGCCTCACAGACGATGATGAATGCTGATATGTGCATGAAGGATTTCAACGGGAGGTCGTGGAAGTCGAGGTCGTAGAAGAATATTAGCCCCCTGACGAAGGGATGGAGCGGGAAGCTCAGTCCCCGAATGAAGTGGGGGATGAATACCACCCTCTCGCCTGGCTTGGGAGTGGGGCTCACCTGGCCCTTCTTTGGCGCATGGTGGCCGATGTTGGTAGGGAGGTAGCCAGCGTCCTTGAGGTAACGGATGTCCCGGTCGGTGACCGTGGAAGCCTCCCACTTGCCATTGGAGCCAGAACCATCCATGGACGAGCTCGTAGAGGGGAGTTGTGTAAAACCTAGATCTATTATCTGAAGGCTTAGGAGATTGGGGAAGGAGAAGGTGCGAATGGGAAGCGTGTTTAGGCCTTGGGGTTTTCTTTCCCTTTTATGAGGCTTATCGTTGTTCGGTCTCCCTTTACTATGCCACATATCGCTCTGCTTCCCAAGATGTGCATGTCGTTATGCGCGCATGATTAAACATATCCCGTGTGAAACGGGGCACGGTCTGTGCATTGATGGGTCGTGCTGATGAAAACGGCCTCGAGCCGCGGTTTGAGTTTTTGCAACTGGTCCAACGATCGTGGTGGGCCGCGACCTTTCGTCGAAAAGTTTGTCAGGGAATTGTGTTTGCTCCTTGACGCTTGGCCTTCGGGACTAAGTTATTCATGGTGTTCGGACGAGCCTCTAATCGGAAAACTACATGTCATCGGAGGCTGAACTAAACTCGGAGGGAAGAACTCGCCTTTCAAGCCGAAGACTCTGAATACACGAAGCAGATTGAGCTAAGACCCTTGGCGTTGGAGGAAAGTTTGGGGTCTACTGAGGGAGTCCTGGTTTAAGGGGTCCTCTGGAGGCCAACATGTTTCTTATGGGCCGGACTGTATGGGTTGTTTGTCGAGTTTTGGATCGATGGAAGGCCATGTCCTCAGGAAGGATGCTTCGGGAATTGTGGCGTGTCCTCCACATTTGGAGTAGTGAATAGGCAATGTTTATCCCTTCAACGTGTAACCGACCATGTGTAAATCCTAGGTACCCTCGGCGTCTATATAATCTGGAGGGTTTTAGGTTGTAGAAGAGAACAACTCATCTAGGGTTTAACTATTCGATCTCAAGCTAGATCAACTCTGTAACCTATGTATTGTCAATACAATCAAGTAGGACATAGGATATTACCTCCATAGGAGGGCCCGGACCTAGGTAAACATCATCTCCTTTGTCTCCTGTTACCATCGATTCTAGTCTCATAGCTCGAGGCCCCCTACCCGAGATCCACCGATTTTGACACCGGCATCGGGCGGGAAGCTTGCATGGTTGGCGGGAATGGGAAGGCGAAAATAAACACCCGCACGCTCCCAAAGCGTGCACTAGAATCCTCGGGCGGCAACGCGATGACAAGACGGGATGGAGGATGGAGAAATGACAAGTACACAAAAGATTAGTAATAATAAAATATTGTGTTTCATTACATAGCAAATGGCCGTTCTATATGCACCGTCGCGAACTGCTCTACGCATGAGGTGGCCGCGACGCGCTCTGCTCGCGTCCATGCACGCATGGTCTGCCAGCGTCCCTCCATGTTTGGGGCGCCATATGCATGCAGTTGCACTGCACCTGGCGTCACCATGCAGTTAAGCGAAGCAAAAACTGCCATGCAGACATGCCGAAATTCCATGCCATCCAGAGCCCACCCATTTATTCCAGTGGACATTTACCTACATCGATTCCACCTATCGATCATGCCATACAACACAAGAAGCACGCCTACGATGAAAAATAATAGAGAGAGGATGCACATCTCTTCATCGCTTCAACCTTCCCATGTGGATCCAATGGCGGCTACCAGGGCCGAGCGGCAGTTCGCCATTATTGCCATAGTGGACACCCACATTTGGAAGATAGACCTCTTGATGGTGTACACCAACAAAGTGGTTGTTGTGTAGATCCATCAACATGATGAAGCAGCTGCTTGCTGAGGATGAGAAGTACGAAGTCGTCGGCTTCGACCTCGAGTACACCAACGGTCGTCCTGTACATGATCAGATGGTTGTCGTCACATAGTTTTGCATGTACATCACGTGCTCGTATACCACTACTGTCTGGCCACAAGGAATTGTGGGCGTTTCGCCAGGGTTGTCAACAACCCCGATTACAGGTTCGCAACAGTGGACACCACCAACGATCTCGAGGTGCTCAAGACTTCAGGCTTGCCTTGCCATAAGCTTGTCAACATCCAAGGTTAGTATAGGGTATGGGTGGAGAGAAGAAGAAGCAGAAGGACTCCCTGCTTGACCTTGCCGCGACCATCATCTATCCCTACTATAGAGACATGGAGGTTGAGTGTGACAAGGACAAGTTTGTCTGACACAAGGCATGGGTGAACGAACTCGATGAACATCACATCAAGTATGCGGCCAAGGATGTGTACACAAGTTGCAAGATGTATAGGAGGATCGTTGACATGAGGAAGTGCCTCCTTACTACAGACGGTGAGGGATAGACACAAGCAGAGCAGTGGCGGCAACCATCGTCAGAAGAATAATATGATTTGGTGATCGTCTACTTCTTGTAATTTTATGCTGAGGAATGTACATGTATTGTGCAGTCACTTAGGTAATTCGATGTTAAAGTTGGCTATGGAACAATAATGTTGGTGTTCTGTAGTCAGAGCATAGATGTTGTGCAAACAGATCAAATCACATCTCATACTATTGTTTAGCAGCAACCGTCTGCCCACAACACACACAACTTGTCAGTATGAATCGTTTGGGTTATTATTGGTATTCCCACACAATTGTGAATGAACTGTTTGACTGGTATCACACACACCTTGTGATGGTAACTCATTTGTGTTCTAGCTGGATCAATGCAAACAGTTTGTCTGAATGAACTGTATGTCGTACTTTGCACACACATGTATTTTGTGAACCTTTTGTGTTATCTTGTCTAATCGCAAATAGTTCATAAGCACCAATTGTGTGCCCTGCATCACACACGCTAGTCTAATATCAAACTTTCCTGATGGGCCCATTATTGCACACAGTTTTCTTTATTGGCGATGGAGCTATAACTATACCGTTTGCGATGGCTCGGTTGCACACAATTTCGGCTAAGGGTCTTTGATTGATTTCACGTCTTTCGACCTTCCTGCAGTAGTGGTTGTTGAGAGACCATGGGGGTTATTTTTCAATTGTGCATTGCATTCATGAAACCAAGAGTTAGGATAAATTTAAAAGTTTATTTTAAACTTAGTTGAAGTTGAAGTCAAATACAAAATTATAGATCACCTTTGTCCTTAATTGAGTAAGTGGTTCACAGTTCAAATAGATGAAGTAGAAAGGACATAAGTGCAAAAGTATAAATTATTTATGAGTTGGAAATGAATTTATATAATTAAGATAATATGAATAATATACACACTCTATTAATAAATAAATAAATAATGCAAGAGAATCACAAAATGGATGAAGGAAACTATATTCATAATCAATATTAATACAAAATCATTATATACAATCTAGATCTGAACAATAAACTTTATTAATAGGAATAAAATTACAAAGTATCGAGGAATTACATTGTGTAATAAAACAAGGTAGAAAGTGAAGTAAATCTAGACTAAACCTAGACTATAACTAGTTCTTATCCGTGTCTTCATTTCTTCTTATTATTGATCTTCAAGGCCAACAAAACAAATGAGAAACATGAAAAGGGTTTGTTTTATGTTCAAATGTTGCATTTCCCTTAGGGAAATGGCTTGCTTTATCAAATGGGGTATTAGAGGTTGGGAACTACTCCAAAACCCCTAAGCAGAAACTTTCCAGAAGAATCCGACAAATCCAATTAGAAGAGTAGATTGACCAATAATAGAAGTGACCAATGCACGGTTTAGAGACCAAAAGCACAATTGATAGTCAAGAACCACGACGGTTCAACACTCGCTTGTGGACCACAAATTGCACAAACAATAATATAGCCAAGTAAAGCATCACACTAGCTCCATCATAAAACAGAAATAGTAAAAAAGGCACAAATTTCACCATAAGTCCAAGTGGCCCAGGACAAAACCACAAGTCACTAAAGTTCCAAGTTAGCAATGAGAAAGTTAATAAGTAAAAACAAATTATTAACAAGAAGAACACCTTTTAGTAACTAAAACAAAGCAAGGGGAGAGATAAAGATCAAACCCAACTGTGTATATCTAGAAGGGACACCTAGTTGCTTGCAATATAGGGATGAAGTAGAGCAACACAACAAGGTAGAACACAAGGAAGGGACACAGCTGAGTCACATAACCAGATCACTATATTTAGAGCTCCACGGTCATGTGAGAGGCTTTATAGCCACTTGATTTAATTACATCAACCAGGAGTTGGACCAAACCCATAATTCTTACGAGAAGAGTGAAGGAGCTAGGAGGAGGAACACCACAAGAAGGAGGTTTTGCCAAAATCCTTTGAGACCTTGTTGCAAAAGACCCTAAGGTAGGATTTAGGGGATTTTGTCCTCAGATAAGTCTAGAAATGCTAGAAGTTATTCATCATTACAGCATGGGGAAGTTCAACATCTGTAGTATCAAAACCCACTAAGGGTAGCCTCTGACAAGCATCAAAGGCAGGAAAAAATCAAAGAGCACAAGTTCTTATCAAATTTTAGGAAAGAAAGAAAGGCAAGAGAAAAGCTAAAACCAAGAGAGCATGTGTTCTTGTCATATTTAGGACAAGGAAAGATTGGCAAGGAAAGATATAGTCCATAACTTGTAGAGAAAATAGTCCACTAATAGCACATCTATATAATTATCTATTGTATGCATAACACAAGCACCACACAACACTTGGGCAAATTACATAGAAAATAGAGCAACAACTAATTAAATAATTAATAGAGCAAGAGAAGTTGCATATATATACAAAGAATTAAGTAGAGCACAAATATATTATTATTAATAAACAAGAACTAAATGCAAACTATAGAAAGCAATATAATTATCTATAAATAAAGGACTATATGCTTAAAAAAATGATACTAAAAATAATAGTAGTATAAGAACAAGAAGAGTAGTATGGTAGTTGCCATATAATATATACGACCAGTACTTGTGTATGCACAAGAGTGTAACAGGACCAACTACATAGTTACACATTAAAAAGGACAACATTAGTAACATATGTTGGTAAAACTATATACAACAGACAAAACAATAAACTAGAAGGCCATTGTTATGAATCTAGCAATATTATAAGACCGATAGCGGAAACATTGTATATATGAAGTATGAGCAGCACCAGTTCATAGATACCGGTCCAGAAATATAATATAGTGCCTAAACAGGAGCATAAGTACTAGTACCGTAACCTGAAACATAGAAGCTAGAGGAAACCTCTATTAGTTAACTAAACATAGCAATTCTATCAACCATGGCAATACAAAACAAAGTCTAAGAGACCACCACAATGCCTATTACTAATCAGATATGATCATAGACAATCATCAGTGCTTCATGTCCAATAGCAAGTTCAAGAGATGGATTTAACATTAGACAGAGGCGTATGAACTTAAACAGTAGCAAGTCCAAACACACAAACTAAAACTAAATAGTGGCCAGTCAGCTCAATTAGGAACTTAGTGCATATTTCTCTAAATTTAGAACCACCACAATGAGTAAATCGTGCCACTTAACCAAGCCTAGCACTATAGCATCACCACCACCACCAACCAAAGCCACTAGGAGCACACAAAGAGGAGTAGAAGGAGCTCACTGATACGTCTTCGATATATCTATAATTTTTTATCGTTTCATTCCATTATACTACTTGTTACACATATTTTTGTAAATAATTTATATTATTTTTATTTGTACTAACTATTAACCTAGTGCCAAAGGCGAGTTCCTGTTTTCTATCGTCTTGGGGTTTTAGGTGAAAATTTCACGGAGTCGGAATGACTTGAAAATTTACGTGGTCTTTTTATGGAATATATCTGAATTTTTGGCGCAAGAATAAATGCAAGAGGGGGGACATGGGATCCACAAGGAAGGGGGGCCCTAGGGCACGTCAGGGTGCCTTGTGGCCACCTCATAAGTTAGTTGGAGCTCTCCTTCGGACGCAAGAAGGCCAATATCTGGGAAAATCGTGTAAAATTTTCATCCCGGTCGAAGTTACTGATCTTCGGATATTTAAGAAGCGGTACTGGCTAGGAAAATAGTCCTAAGAATAGAGAGGCAAACCTAGATAAAAGAGAGAGAGATCCAATCTCGGAGGGGCTCCCACCCCTCGAGGGCTATGGCAGCCAAAGTCCATAGGGGGACCCTTCTCCCATATAGGGGGAGGCTAAGCAAGAAAAAGAAGAAGGAGGGGGCTCTCCGCCCCTCCCTCCCGGTGGCGCAGGAACGTCACAGGGGGAACCATCATGGCGGCAATCTACTCCAAAGATTATGTCATCTTCCTCAACACCCTATACCTATGGGTTATACTCACCATGGCGTGTTGTAGCTAAGGTCGAGCATTGCCACTACCGCGGTTGTGGTGTGGCAAAATCACCCTCGTTGCATAGTGGCAGGATGTGAGGTAGAAGAGGCCGGTGAGTCAGGAGGCGAAGCCAAGGCGGGTCCACAAGGAGGAGGTGTAGAGGACATCGTGGAGCACCACCACGTGACCGAAGCAAGACACTAGAGCACGCTGACGACCCAAGGTCAAACCCCACTCAAACCCTAGTGGGGCATGATTAAAGTGAGCGATCACGAGAGGCACAGAAAAGCGGAGCGGCATGCTGGGGGAGGAGCAGCCTCGCAAGGGGGAGCCATGGGTGAACAAAGCGGTGCCGGAGCTCACTGGAGCTAGCCGGGAAGGCCGACGACAGTGGTGGCGATGGAAGGGATTGACACGTATCGAGCAAGATAGAGAGGGGGAGTGAGGAGGAGGGCTGGATCGGGCTAAGGTTAAGCCCAACCGGTTGGGCCTGGTGGGTCGAACCCAATGGCCAGATGGCCCAATTTAGATCATAATTCTTTTGTGAAATTAAAACTTTAATGAAAAGTTAAATGAAAATAAATAAATACCTAAAAATTCCCTATAAATTATATAAAAATGTTCACCAAATATAAAATAACATTATTCATTTATTAAAAATATTACCAAGATTATTTGAAATATATAAATACTAAATAATTAAACTAAATTATAATCCATAAGAAATAATTAATTATAGTCTTAAATAAATAATTAAGAGACCTTATAAAATTATATAATAAATATTAATATTCTTGAAATAATATTCTGGATTCAAGGAAATGGTTCCAAGAATTTTGGGCCAAACTAATTATTAAATAATTTAAATAATTGTTAATAAAACAAGAAAATAATAATTATAACCGAAATGAATACATAGCAAAGTTAAAGAATTATAAAATAATTTGTAAATCTCCTTAAATAATAATATGGATTTAATATAAGAGATTCCATGCTCTTAGGAAATATAATTATTACTTAATAAACCAAATATTAAACAACAAAGAATAAGTGGTTGTAACTTAAATAAATAGTTGGAAGATTTAGAATTATATGAAACCCATAATAACATAACAAAATATTCTAAACTTCATAAAAGTAACTAAAGGAATTTTGTATGAAGATTGTGATCTCACAAAAAACGATTAGGTCAAAACCTACGAACTATTCCGAGAATCAAACTAAAGAGTTAGAGGGGGATAAAAGCCATAAGTATCCTATGCATTAAAGGCATATTTGCCACATTTCTCGAATGTTAGTCTTTATCAGACTATATGCTTCTTACAGAACCCGAAGCACCAACATTTCCAAGAGTAACAAGTTGCACTACCTTTTTGTCATCATGCAAGTTCATACCCTGCATGTCCTTTGTTTCTGCTTTCGTAAAATAATATTTACAAAATTCCCTACTTACAGTATTTATTCATTGCATTAAATAAATTTATATTCGGTAATATCAAATCACTGATGGGTGGTGGAACTCGAGATGGTTACACGATGGTAGAGTTCCATTGCACTGGGCTTAATAACCAAAGTCAGCATATTCCAGCAATGTAGCAATAGCGTTGATCATGGAGTCTGGAATGGGATAGGCGAGTAAATAACTTATCCTCATACCAATGTGCCCTCACATAGGTTATCATTGCGGGCGTCAATCAGTGATTTATCTAGGGAGTTGTACATCCCATCAGCAATAGGTGTTGTTGAGAACCTTTTGGCAGGGGCATGTCAATCCTCTATCGTCAAAGCGGCATAAGCTCATCGGTCACGGCGCCATATAAACCTTACATGTTGTTGATTTGGAACACAATATGGACTACCTCTCGAGCCAAGGGTAAGGGCATTGGTAAACATAGAAGGGTGGAAAGACTCGTATCTTAGCACGCCTCACACTACTGGAATATGTGATGGGATTGCTACCCTTTCATAAAACTAAGTTAATCGCTCATGGGTAAAATAACATACCTATGGAGAGTGTAACGAATTGTGGTTAGTCACTCCTTGTTTTGGGAAAGATCTGCAAACAAGGGGGGAAAGGAGTCTATCATAGATTCTAACAACCGTGAAGTATGTTGACCACATGTTTTAAGTAAAACTTGATGATGCAGATATTTTCTCAAAATCATCACCGAGGCCTATTTGGAAACAACAGTGGCTATAGTGCATCTCCACCTCACAATATCTATGAACTTATTGAGTACCTCATGTACCCATCCCTTGTATTCTAATCCCTTTAGAATCCATACGAGGAGAAACGGGAGGATCCCGGCGCAGATGCAAACTTCTTCTACAAGAAGCCAGACTTACCAAGCGGAGTCAGAGATGTCAATCACATCAAACTGATGGAACTGAGCAAGATGAAGAAATGTCAGATAATTAGAAATAGGCTATTAATAGAAGTAGTTTAGTCATGACAGTTGTGACCAAGGCTAGGATTATCATGTCGTAGTTTCGTAGTGGTACTCTGTATTTTGGTACCATTAGTTTGAATCTTTTGGACCTTGTTCGAATGAGTTTGCAATGTATGAGTTGGTTGTTTTTTTAGTGTTGGTTCGACCCGCTATGCTTCTGGTGTACAAGTCTGATGGATATAAGGTTAATGAACCGGTGTTTCTTGGGCGTTATACCAAAGACTAGCATACTACACCATGAAGTGGTATGCTAGGTCATCGCAACGTACAAACTCAAGAGTCTCTAGGAAGAATAGGAGTTTCGAAGTGTCGGGTTTGAATGGAAACTAAAAAAAATTACTTCCCCTTGAAATTTTTATATGTGGAAGATACACCATTGAAAGTTTCATGATCAAATTTGGGACTTTCCTCAGTTAATCTAACATATTTAGGGCATCTGATGCATTTGTAGCTTTTTAATGTACATAAACAAAATTTGAACCATGTGCGCATTATAAAATCCCCCAAAATGGTGCAAAAATCCCATTTGAGTTCTTGAGTGTGTATTTAGGCCATGTATTGAAGAAACAACTACTCACTCCGTTCTAAAATAAGTGACTCAACTTTGTACTAAGTTTAGTACATGTTAGCAAATTTGATATGCAACATACGTGCCTAAAGATCGTCTCAGTTTATAACCAACCTACATCATAGTTTTTTCAAAAAGAATTAATTTTTTTAACCAGATACTCTACATGTCATATAATAACACCATGCAAAGTTTCAATATTCATACAACATTTTATTTTTTAGTAAATTCAATAAAACATTTTCCTGAAATTATGTGTATGAAATTTCACATCTACATGTTTGAAAGCACTAGGTGTTTGTTCCATAAGAACAAACATATGTGAACTACTTTAGTTATGATATTTCTTCAATTTTTGAAAATTGAAAATGTACTTCAGATTCAACTTTGAATTATATCAAATGCAATGCAAATTTGTTCATAAAATACCTAAATGTTTATAGCACAGGAATCCTACAAAGTTCAATCCATTTTTTCCATAAAATATCAAAAAATAGCTAAATCAAGTATCAATGGTGGGTATGCAACCTGGCCATGGCTAATTTGGCTCGAATTTTCTCCCAAATTACTAGTGGCAAACGAGATACACTGCCCTCCACTGGTGTTTGATATACCAGAGGCGGGTACCTTGTCCGGCCCGCCATTGGTAAGATTTTCTTACCGCTAACCTGGAATGAGTCATTCTAGTGGTGGGTGGGTGGTGCTGCCCACCACTAGTAAGTTAATGTCAATGGCGGGTGCAGTTTTTGGCCCGCCACTTGAAACTTTCCAGATTACCAATGGTGGGACCGCTAGTATTACTCCACCTATAAGCACTTCCCCAATAGTAATTTTGTACACGATTTGTCTTTGCCATAGTATGTGATTGATATATCACGTGCATTTTAGGCCTAACCATGTGTGATGACGGTGTTATTAGGTATGTTGTTCGATAGTATGAACCATTCAAATTCATGACTTGATCTCCCTTCCTCTACAAATGTGGATCGACCAACTACGAGAGAGTATGGCAACTCTCTACCTCTGAGCTCCGCCAACCGCGCAGGCGGAGCTTGGCCGAATGGGGTAAGTTTGTGGAGTCGGAATTGTATAGTGGGCAATCCTGATGCCAAGAAATTAGGCGAGCATGAATTTTCCAAAATTATCCATGTAACCACCGCCAAGTGACCTCCCAAACATATTGATTCTCTCTCTCTCTCTCTCTCTCTCTCTCTCCGCGCACACAAACACACACATTCCCATGTGAACCCTAGAGCCATGGGTTGTGCCCCGACTTCGCAGTCGGCACGTTGCCCATAGGCATGTACCTCTCAACAAGCCATGTCCTCCTATTCCCTTCCAGTCATCACCCCTCTCCAACTCGTCAATCCATCCAAACCTAGCACTGTTATGGGTCGCACACCAACCTCCACCGCCAAACTGCCATTACATCCTCTGCCACCCACTCTGGTAATTAAGCTCACATCCAAATTGGACCCTCAACTTAGCCTCACACCATCTCTGAATTGGGCCTTGGCCAAGCCTTCCTTCCCTTCAAGTTGGTCCAAATCATGTGCCATATGGCATGTAAGCCTGTTGGCTAGTGATGGGATTTCTAAAGCAATTGCGCCTAACAAATTTTAGATGTGCGCATCTATTTCTTGCATATTGCAAAGGCTATGCCGGCTTCACCTGTTGCATCCTTGTAAATGGGTGAGGCCGGGCCCATAACGAGAGCGTTAGGACTAAGGTGTCGTGTGCAAGTATGTTTTCTTTTTCTTTTTCCACTTTTTCTTTTTATTGTTTATTTTTATCAATGGATTATAAAATGTTAGTGTATTTTGGGTAAAAATATGTGGATAAGTTTATAAAAAACGTGTTCACACGTTTAAATGTTCATAAAGTGTAAAACACTATCCATGCGATTTAAGAAAAAAAACATGCTAGCCAAAAAGCGCTTCTCACACTCACACTTTCAAAAATTACTTTTCTAAAATTATGATGAAACATATGAATTTGTTTCTGTAATTTTTCAAAAATATTTATACTGGTCGAAACAATGTTTGTGGAATTTTAAAAATGTTCACATATTTTAGTAAATATTGATAAAAATCTAAGTCAGACATTCACATAATTCTAAACAAACATTCATTACATAGAAAGAAATGTACACTCCTTTTTTACAAAATAATCATGATTTTTTCTAAATGAAAAAATAACAAGAAATATAAAAGGAAAAATAAAACAATGAAAAAGTAAATAAGGGAAAAGTAAATGAAAAAAAATTACAATCAAACATGGTGGAATGATCATCGCAAAAAAAATGGTGGAATGAAAAAATTAAAGGAAAGAACAAATATAAAAGGAAATAAAAAAACACGCATGCAGAAAAAACTGGGCGGAAAACCCAATTTCCGCGTTAAAACCACGAAGTTAAAAAAAGGCACCCCAAAGAAAAACTGCTCCCGTCCTTGCTACTGGCCACAACCCACGTCGGAAGCTCCAGAGGCCACTCCAATAAGCATGAAAAATAGCATTTGTGATTTTCCACTCCACTCAAAAAAAAATTGTGATTTTCTTTTCTAGAAACATTTTTTATTTCCGTCCGCTTGATTGAGCATGGAGTACAGGAGCAGGAACAATAGTTGAGTTCTTTTCTTCGAGATTACATAAATTGCGCGCCTTAGCTTTATAAAAAGGGTAAAATATAGTAAGACTTATGGCAAACTACCATCACAAGCCGATGAGTAGCAAACACCACTTCAACTCAAACACACACAATACAACTCCAACTCCCACTCCAACTCCAACGCATAAAGTCATATCCAAGACAGTCCAGCAAAGCCGCGTCTCACCAACGTTTGTCACCTTCAAAGAGCAACAACCTCAGCTCTCCTTGCCGACACACCAACAATCCTTGATTGCCTAAAAGGGTTGGCAGACCAGTGGCAGGACTCGGACAGTCTAAAGAAAGCCATCGTCTTCGGATTCACCAGTGATAGCGTACATAGAGTCCCTGATGAACAATCTACATGGTTGAGTTTTGGGATCTGGAGAGTTATACATAGATGCAAAGTATTGATGTCTCGTGCACACGAGTGCTGTAGTGTTACAGCTATACTTCTCATTAAGCAGCTCAACTATCTCCCTGTTGGTTTAGTTGGGGAGTGAATTGAAACCAAGAGATTTCAACCTAGGCGCAGTTGATCGTGTCAAATCAAATAAATAGATGGATAGGTGGGCGTGACAAGATAACCTTATGATGTCCTTTCATGTCTTGCTCCAAACAAATTAATATACTTTTCGTTGTCAATAGATCAATCGAGTGATTGATCGAGCTGCACCAGGAAGTTAATTAGCATGATGCTGCAATTATTAAGCGAGTCACTATAAGTCACTGAAACTAGTTTTCTTACGGAGTTTGAACAAGCTTGTGTCCGTTGTTGGAAAGATCAAATCGGTGGCCCTCCTTCTCCACCGCCAAGATGCATCTCCATAGCGATGGCTCGTCCAGATATTTTTGTTTTCCTCCCTCCTTTCCCCCGGTCGCCCCCGCGAGCTGCGAGGCAACCCTAACGCGCTACCTTCCGCCCCCTCCTCTCGGTCGTCCTCCCCTGCCGCCATGGGGCAAAGCCTGGCTAGTGTAGGTGGTGGCGGAGCCCTGCTCGGTCTCGGGGTGGGCGCGGTACTCCCCGTCGGGCAGGAGCGCTGGGCTGTCGTGGGGTCCAGTGGCGTGGCAGCGGGTTCCTAGGTGGCGGTGCCCCTCTTCCTGGTGGTGTGGCGGCATGCTGGTGCCCAGGCCAGGTGCGGAGGATGCGGGGTCAAGGCCCTCTGGTGGCGGCGTGCCGATCGGCTCGCGGTCAGATCTGGACGGCTCTACGGCTGGGGGGCAACGAGTGGCGCGGGGGATGGCTGGTGGCCCATCGAGGTCGTTGCTGGGCGATGGCCCTCGACGGAGTGCGCAATTTTGGTTGCCGCCATGTGTGGGTAGCCATAGTGGCTAGGCTCCTGTCGGCGACGCGGATCTAGCATTGTTTGGGCATGGCCTGGCATGGTGGAGCTACTCGGGCTCGTTCGGGTGGCTGGGGGACAGCCCGTTGCTCTCCGGCGGCAGATATTTGTGTCACCAACGGTCGGAGTTGGGGCGTCATTAAAAACTAAAGACGTGCTATTACTAATATTGCCTCATCTTTATCGTCAGGCTAGTTTTAGCAGTAGTGCCTCCGCAGGAGCGCGCTATAGCTATGTCAGGTAGCAGTAGCGCTCGTTCCTAAAACGCGCTACTGCTGTCTTGACATAACCCCCGTTTGGGCTTTCTCCTCCATCCATTCTCACGTTCCTCCACTTGCACCCGTCCGTCGCCGCCCTCTCCTTTGACGCCGTCGTCGCCCTCCGTCGCCTGGCCACGCCGCCGTCCATCGCCACCCTTCGTCGTCGCCCGCTCCTCCACCCGCATCCGTCCGTCGCCGCCCGCGCACCCTCCGCCCCCCCCCCCCTCCCCCCCCCCCCGAGCTCCACCTCGCCGCCGGCATCTCCCCCGAGCTCCACCTCGCCGTCGACGTCTCCCCTAGCCCCTTGTAAGTCCTCTGCCCCTCCTTCTCTCTCTTTGTCTCTCTAGGATAGATTAGGACAAATTAGGATGAATTAGTAAACTTGGTGTCTCGTTGATGTCATTGATGTCGATGATGATGCATTCTGAATATAGAGGATGTCTTGATGTTCTTGTTGCAATGTGTCTCCGAGTGGCCTATGTTTTGCCGGAATGTTGATTCGTTTCCGTTCCGGCAAATTTCAGGTGTTCGATATGTCCTGTTTTAAGCAAACGTCATGCCGATTTTTTTCATGAATTCTAGCATGACTTGTGCTACAATGTAGGACATATCGAGTGCTTCTGATTTGCCACAACGGGAATTCAATGATATTTCGGTAAAACATAGGGCATTTTTTCTATGTCATTGCTCGATATATGGAACGGGTTGACTTTAGGTCTGCTAAGTGTTTATTAATTTTGTTTTCATAATTAAGCATTTGTTCTCAACGTCGACGATGCCTGGCCCGCATCCTCGTCGTCGATTCGGCAGAGGAGGCCTGCTGGATTATAGGGGCCATGTCCGGGACTGGGCTCCGCCAGGTTGGTACTGGGAGGTCCTACCTTCCGGGGGGGCGCAACTTGGTGAGGAGGCAGCCCGTCGTCGACCCGAAGGTTATTTGGTGGCGGTCGCGTGGGCCACTGTCGGTGCAGAGGGAGTCGCCCCCCGCGGAGGTGATACGTCGCCTTGTTAGGAAGGAGGACGAGCACGTCTGACGCTATATGGCTGCGTTGGACGCCAAGTTCTCCAATACCTGGCAGGTTCTTCAGGATCTCACCCGAGCTATGATCTTGTGATGGTTCCTTCTCTTTGGATGTCCACCACCCGCGCCGGTACCCGTCGTTCGCTATGGTTCTAATTGTATTAGTGATGTTATATGTATGATACTATTCGAGATGTATTAGTGATACTATTCGACGATGTACGGACGCAAGAGATGATTTAGTTTTGCTTACTGAATGCATGCTAATTTGAATACTAATTTGTTTTATGATTTAGTTTTTCTTATTGAATGCATGTCTGTTTCAACTATGAACATAGGAAATGTCTTGTGCTACAATGTAGGACATATCGAGTACTTGTGATTTGCCAGTCATTCCGGCAAAACATAGGGCATTTTTTCTATGTCATTGCTCGATATATGAAATGGGTTGACTTTAGGTCTATTTCGGCTCCTTGTGTGTCTTTTAGTGAGGGAGAGTGTCCACCATATATATATATATGTGAGAGAGGAAAAATCCCGACTGTTGTCGTGGGGGTCGTTTCTCCTTCGTTCCCGTGTGCTAGACATTTTGGTGTAATGCATTCGGGGACGAATGGAGAAGCCACCATCACCGATGGTCGCAATATCATAAGGAGTGCCCACCATATATGTGAGATGAGAGTTTAGGAAGGAAAGACTCGACAGGCCTAAAGTCAACCTGTTGCATATTGAGTAATAGTGATCTGTGTGTTGATCAGTTTTCTCGTAGTTTCCTTCGATAGATTTTAAATGTTTCAACTATGAACATAGGAAATGTCTGACGACGAAAGGAAATTCGCTATGTGCGAATACTGCGAAGACGAGCGCGGCCTGTGTGACAAGCCTTACCTAGTTGATGGTAGGCGCTTCAGCATCATGCTGGATGAGACCTTCGAAGTAGATACAGTAAGTCACAACGACAAGTCTTTTTCGTAATTAAGAATGACTTCTGCTTCTTTTTCTTTATGATATTGGAGAGTCAAGGCCTATCTTGTTTTATGATATTGTACCTAAGAGAGGGTAAAGTAGGTCCTATGAGAGAGGAGTAGGTCCTAGGTACAATGTGTTATTATGTGCTACAATGTGTTAGAGTTGATGAGGAGGAGGAGGAGTTGTGATTATGACTAATGACCAACTTGTTATATGATGTCTCATTGACGAAAATGATGATTAAATAGTGTTGGTGGTAATGACTATGATGATTATTAGCTATAGTGTTGTTGGTGATGATATGATGCAAGAGTTTTTATATTAATATGATGATGATATTGATCATGATTATCATGATGATTTGTTATATCATTAGGGGAAGGAAAGCGGATTAGATTCATGTGGATGAATCAAAAGTGATCAAAAGTTGAATTAGTAGGACGACGGTCCTACTAATTCAACTTTTGATCACTTTTGATTCATTTGGATGAATAAAATTCATGTTTATTCCTCACAATGATATAATAATTCATCATGAACATAATGATATAACAACCTCTTAATTGGTACTGTATCAAAATTTGTATAACGGCGTATAAATACACTAAAAATTAGAAATAATGAAAAACAGATTACTAGTAGCGTGGGTTTGCAAGAACGCTACTAATAGTTGTCTTATCAGTAGCGCTTGTATGATACATGCTACAGCTATATGTGTTAGGAGTAGCGTGTCTTATACGCGTTGCTGGTAAGTAATAGCTGTGGCGGCTTACTAGTAGCGCGGTAACCCACGCTACTAGTAGGCACTAAACCCGCGCTACTATTAGGCTTTTCCCTAGTAGTGCTAGTCCATGCTAGTTTGCCTTCGCGTCAGTGTCATCCCTCCTTGTTGCTCCATTGCGGCGTTAGTCTGAGTAGGCCCCCTGCTCATGCTATGCTATAGGTTAGATCGACGCTGATGGTTAGGGTGTGGCTGTTGGAAATATGCCCTAGAGGCAATAATAAATTAGTTATTATCATATTTCCTTGTTCATGATAATCGTTTATTATCCATGCTATAATTGTATTGATCGGAGACTTAGATGCATGTGTGCATACATAGACAAAACCATGTCCCTAGTATGCCTCTAATGGACTAGCTCGTTGATCAAAGATGGTTAAGGTTTCCTAGCCATGGACATGAGATGTCATTTGATAAACGGGATCACATCATTAGGAGAATGGTGTGATGGACAAGACCCAAACTACAAACGTAGCATATGATCGTGTCAGTTTATTGCTACTGTTTTTTGCATGTCAAGTATATGTTCCTATGACCATGAGATCATGCAACTCACGGACATCGGAGGAGTGCCTTGTGTGTATCAAACATCGCAACATAGCTGGGTGACTATAAAGGTGCTCTACAGGTATCTCCGAGGGTGTCTGTTGAGTTGGCATGGATCAAGACTGAGATTTGTTACTCCGTGTGACGGAGAGGTATCTCAGGGCCCACTCGGTAATACAACATCACAATAAGCCTTGCAAGCAATGTGACTAAGTGTTAGTCACGGGATCTTGTATTACAGAACGAGTAAAGATACTTGCCGGTAACGAGGTTGAACTAGGTATGGAGATACCGACGATCGAATCTCGGGTAAGTAACATACCGAAGAACAAAGGGAACGTTATACGGGATTGACTGAATCCTTGACATAGAGGTTTGACCAATAAAGATCTTCGTAGAATATTTAGGAACCAATATGGTCATCCAGGGCCCGCTATTGGTTATTGACCGTAGAGGTGTCTCAGTCATGTCTACATAGTTCTCGAACCCGCAGGGTCTGCACACTTAAGGTTTGGTGACGTTTCGGTAGTATAGAGTTATGTATGGTGGTGACCGAAGGTTTTTCGGAGTCCCGGATGAGATCCCGGACGTCACGAGGAGCTCCGTAATGGTCCGAAGGTAAAGATTCATATATAGGAAGTCCTATTTTGGTCGCCGGAAAAGTTTCGGGCTCATCAGTAGTGTACCGGGAGTGCCGGGAGTGTACCGGGAGACCTCTGGGAGGGGTATTTCGACCCAAGAGGCTTCATGGGCTGTGGGAGAGTGAATATCATCCCTTAGTGGGCTGGTGGAAACTCCCACACAAGGCCCATGTGGCTGGAGAAGAAAACCCAATAGGAAAAGGTGGAAAAAGGAAAAAAGGGACGAATCGTAGTGGATTCGGCCGACTCCTATGGGGCCTTGGCCTTGCGCCAGCCCTCCTCCTCCCTTCCTCCTATATATACTGGTGGTATTGGGTGTTTTGCACTAGTTTTTATGGCCACATGCTACCCGTTGCACCGGTGCTCCTCTAGATCGGATTTTCGCAGTGCTTAGGCGAAGCCCTGCCGGAATTGCTCCACCACCATCGCCGGAGCGCCGTCATGCTGCCGGTGAACTCTTCTTCCTCTCCACTTCCTCTTCCTGGATCAAGACGGTGGAGATCGTCATCAAGTTGCACGTGTGCTGAACGCGGAGGTGTCGTCCGTTCGGCGCTAGATCGGAAGGACCGTGATCAAGATCGCGAGACGGTTCGTGATGAGATCGCGAGACGGATCGTGATGAGTTCACGGGACGAATCGTGATGAGATCGTGGGATGGATCGTGATGAGATCGCGGGACGGATCGTGATGAGTTCACGGGACGGATCGTGATGAGTTCACGGGACGAATCGTGATGAGATCGTGGGATGGATCGTGATGAGATCGCGGGACGGATCGTGATGAGTTCACGGGATGGATCGTGATTGGATTGCGGGACGGATCGTGATGTGATCGTAGGACGCTCGGCGATTTGGATTGCGAAGATGTTCGACTACACCAACCGCGTTTCTTAACGCTTCCCGCTTAGCGATCTACAAGGGTATATAGATCCACTCTCCCTCTCGTAGATGCTCATCACCATGGATAGATCTTGCGTGTGCGTAGGAAATTTTTTGTTTCCCATGCAACGTTACCCAACAGTGGTATCAGAGCTAGGTCTATGTGTAGATGAGATCTTGAGTAGAACACAAAAGGTTTGTGGGCGTTGATGCTTAGATTGCTTCCTCCCTTGGTCGGATTTTGGTTCAGCGGTATTGTGAGATGAAGCGGCCCGAACCAACATTACTCGTAAGCTTACAAGAGACCGGTTCCCTCGATCGCAACTTGTTGCATAGATGGCTTGCGGGTGCCAGTTTCTCTCACTTTAGTTGGATCGGATTCGACAAAGGCGGTCCTTGAGAAGGTTGAAAAGCAACTAGTGTATCACCGTTGTGGTTTTTGCGTAGATGAGAATTGTTCTTGCTATATACCCGTAGCAGCCACGTAAAACATGCAACAACAATTAGAGGACATCTAACTTGTTTTTGCAGGGTATGTCGTGATGTGATATGGCCAATTACATGATGTGACATATGTGATGTATAGATTATCACGACTTGCATGTCGATGAGTACGGCAACCGGCAGGAGCCATAGGGTTGTCTTTAATTATTATATGACCTGCGTGTCAATCATTAAGCGCTATGTAATGCTTTACTTTATCACTAAACGGTAGTAATAGTAGTAGAAGCATGTTGGGCGCGACAACCCCGATGGCGACACGTTGATGGAGATCAATATGATGGAGATCGTGGTGTCTTGCCGGTGACGATGGAGATCATGCCGGTGCTTTCAATATGGAGATCAAAAGCACAAGTTCATGGCCATATCATGTCACTTATGATTTGCATGTGATGTTAATCCTTTTATCACCTTGTTTTGCTTAGGACGATGGTAGCATTATAAGGTGATCCCTCACTTAAATTTCAAGATGAATTGTGTTCTCCCCGAGTGTGCACCGTTGCGAAAGTTCGTCGTGTTGAGACACCACGTGATGATCGGGTGTGATAGACTCTATGTTCACATACAACGGGTGCAAGCCAGTGTTGCACATGCGGAACACTCGGGTTAAACTTGACGAGCCTAGCATGTACAGACATGGCCTTGGAACACAAGAGACCGAAAGGTCGAACATGAGTCATATAGTAGATATGATCAACATGATGATGTTCACCATTGTAACCACCTCAACTCACGTGATGATCGGACTTGAGTTGGTGAATTTGGATCATGTATCACTCGAATGACCGGAGGGATGTCAATTTGAGTGGGAGTTCTTAAGTAATATGATTAATTGAACTCATTATCATGAACATAGTCAGTAGTGTCTTTGCAAAATTATGTTGTAGATTACTAGCTCATGCTGTAGCTCCCTTGAATTTTATATGTTCCTAGAGAAATAGAGTTGAAAGTTGATGGTACCAATATTGCGGATTGGCTCCGTGATCTGAGGATTGTCCTCATTGCTGCACGAGAAGGATTATGTCCTTAATGCACCGTTCGGTGCGCCAACCCCTCTAGCGTTGTTTGTATATGTTGTGAACATCTGACAGGCACGTTCTGATAACTACTTGATAGTTTAGTGCGTCATGCATTATAGCTTAGAATTGAGGCTCCAAAACGTTTTGAACGTCATGGAACATATGAGATGTTCTAAGAGCTGAAATTAGGATCTCAGGCTCGTGCCCGTGTTGCGAGATATGAGATCTCCAACAAGATTCTTTGCCTATTAAATGAAGGAGAATAGCTCAATCGTTGAGCATGTGCTCAGATTGTCTGGGTGCTACAATCGCTTGAATCGAGTGGGAGTTGATCTTCCAGATAAGATAGTGATTGATATTGATCTCCAAGTCACTGTCACTAAGCTACTAGAACTTGGTAATGAACTATAAACGCCAGGGATAGAAATAATGATCCCTGAGCTGTTCGCGATGTTTGACACCACGAAGGTAGAAATCAAGAAGGAGCATCAAGTGTTGATGGTTAGTAAAACCACTAGTTTCGAGAAGGGCAAGGGCACGGAGGGAAACTTCATGGATGGCAAGTCGGTTGCTGCTCCGGTGAAGCAACCCAAAGTTGAACCCAAACCCGAGACTAAGTGCTTCGATTATGAGGAGAAGCGGTCGCTGAAGCAGAACAACCCTAGATACTTGGTAAATAAGAAGGCTGGCAACGTCGACAGAAGTATATTTGATATACGTGTTATTGATGTGTACCTTGCTAGTACTCCTAGTAGCACCTGGGTATTGGATACCGGTTCGGTTGCTAAATGTTAGTCAGAAATAAAAGCTACGGAATAAACGGAGAAGTAGCTAAGGGTGAGGTGATGATATGTGTTGGAAATGTTTCCAAGGTTGATGTGATCAACATCGCATGCTCTCTCTACCTTCGGGATTAGTGACAAACCTAAATAAATGTTATTTGGTGTTTTGCGTTGAGCATGAATGTGATTGGATCGTATTTATTGCAACACGGTTATTCATTTAAGTTAGAGGATAATGGTTATTCTGTTTACATGAATAATACCTTCAATGGTCAAGCACCCAATGAGAATGGTTTGTTGAAACTTGATCGTAGTAATACACATGTTCATAACATTGATGCCAAAAGATACAAAGTTAATAATAATAGTACCACATACTTGTGGCACTGCCGCTAAATGTCATATTGGTATAAAACGCATGAAGAAACTCCATGATGATGGATCTTTGGACTCATTCGATTTCGAATCGGTTGAGACATGCGAACCATGCCTCTTGGTCAAGATGACTAAGGACCCTGTTTTCTGGTTTGATGGAGCGGGCAAGTGACTTATTGGAAATGATACATGATGATGTATACAATCCAGTGAGTCTTATAGTGTGCGATGGATATTGTTATTCTCTTACCTTCACTGATGATTTGAGTATATATAGTGTATATTTGCTTAATGAACCACAAATCTGAATCGTTTGAAAGGTTCAAGCAAATTCAGAGTGAAGTTTAAAGATCATCGTGACAAGAAGATAAAAAAATGTCTATGGTATGATCGTCGAGATGAATATCTGAGTTGCGAGTTTGGCATACAACTTTAGACAATGTGAAAATTGTTTCACAACTCATGCCACCTGGAACACCATAGTGTGATGGTGTGTTCGAACTTCATAGTCATGCTCTATTGGATATGGTGCATGCTATGATGTCTCTTATCATTTTGTTACTATAATTTTGGGGTTGTGCATTAGAGACAACTACATTCACTTTAGATAGGCCACCATCTAAATCCGTTGAGATGACACCATGTGAATTATGGTTTGATAGAAACCTAAGCTGTCATTTCTTAATGTTTGGGGCTGCAACACTTATGTGAAAAAGGTCTTCACCTAATGAGCTCGAACCCAAAGCGGACAAATGCATCTTCATAGAATACCCTAAAGACAGTTGGGTAAACCTTCTATCTCAGATCCAAGCATAAAGTGTTTGTTGCTAAAACTGGGTCCTTTCTCGAGAAAGAGTTTCTCTCGAAAGAATTGAGTGGGAGGAAGATAGAACTTGATGAGGTTTTTGAACCTTTGTTCAACCAGAAAGTAGCGAAGCGCAGGAATTTGTTTCTGTGAAGCCTACGTTAGTTGAAGAGGAAGTTAATGATGATGATCATGAAGCTTCGGATCAAGTTACTATCGAACCTCGTAGGTCGACAAGGATGTGTACTGCTCCTGAGCGGTACGACAACCCTGTCTTGGAGGTCATGTTGTTGGACAATGATGAACCTACGAGCTGTGGAGAAGCGATGATGGGCCCGGATTCCGACAAATGGTTAGAGGCCATTAAATCCGAGAAAAGATCCATGTATGAAAAACCAAGTATAGACTTTGGTAGACTTGCTCGTTGGACGACAGGTCGTTGAGTACAAATGGATGTTTAAAATGAAGACGACACTCATGGTAAATGTCACCATTTGTAAAGCTCGACTTGTTGCAAAGAAGTTTACAACAAGTTCAAGGAGTTGACTGCGGTGAGACTTTCTCACTCGTAGCGATGCTAAAGTCTGTTGGAATTATGTTAGCAGTTGCTGCATTTTTCAATTATGAAATCTGGCAGATGGATATCAAAACATCGTTTCCTTAACGGTTTACTTGAGGAAAGGTTGTATGTGATACAACCAGAAGGTTTTGTCAGTCCTAAGGATGCTAAAAGGTGTGCAAGTTTCAGTGATTCTTCTATGAACTGAAGCAAGCATCTCGGAGTTGGAATATGCACTTTGATGAGGTGATCAAAGTTTTTGAGTCTATACAAAGTTTACAAGAAACTTGTATTTACAATAAAGTGAGTGGGAGCACTATAGAATTTCTGATAAGTATATGTGGATGACATATTGTTGATTGGAAATGATGTAGAATTTCTGGAAAGCATAAACGGTTGTTTGAAAGGAGTTTTTCAAAGGAAGACCTGAATAAAGCTACCTAATTGTTGAGCATCAAGATCTATAGAGATAGATCAAGATGCTTGATGAGACTTTCAATAAGTGCATACCTTGACAAGATTTTGAAAGAGTTCAAAATGGATTAAGTCAGAGAGAAGTGTTCTCGCCTGCTTTGTAAGGTGTGAAGTTGAATGAGACTCAAAGCTCAACCACGGCAGAAGAAAGAGAAAGGACGAATGTCGTCCCCTATGCCTTAGCCACAGGCTGTATAGTATGCCATGCTATGTACCGCACCTATGTGTGCCTTGACATGAGTCCATCATGGGGTACAAGAGTGATCCAAGAGTGGATCACTGGACAGCGGTCAAGATTATCCTTAGTAACTAAAAGACTAAGGAGATGTTTCTCGATTATGAAGGTGATAAAGAGTTCGTCGTAAAGAGTTACGTCGATGCAAGCTTTAACACCAATCCGGATGACTCGTAGTAGCAATCTGGATACATATACTGGAGCAGCCATTTGGAATAGTACCAAGTGGAGCGTGGTAGCAGTGTTTACAGTTTGACATAGAGATTTACAAAGTACATACGGACCTGAATGTCGCAGACCCGTTGACTATAAGACCTCTCTCACATGCAAAGCATGATCGAGCCCCAGAACTCATTGGGTGTTAGATTCATAACAATGCGAATCACATAGTGATGTGAACTAGATTATTGACTCTAGTGCAAGTGGGAGACTGTTGGAAATATGCCCTAGAGGCAATAATAAATTAGTTATTATCATATTTTCTTGTTCATGATAATCGTTTATTATCCATCCTATAATTGTATTGATCGGAGACTTAGATGCATGTGTGGATACATAGACAAAACCATGTCCCTACTATGCCTCTAATGGACTAGCTCGTTGATCAAAGATGGTTAAGGTTTCCTAGCCATGGACATGAGATGTCATTTGATAAACGGGATCACATCATTAGGAGAATGGTTTGATGAACAAGACCCAAACTACAAACGTAGCATATGATCGTGTCAGTTTATTGCTACTGTTTTCTGCATGTCAAGTATATGTTCCTATGACCATGAGATCATGCAACTCACGGACATCGGAGGAGTGCCTTGTGTGTATCAAACGTCGCAACGTAACTGGGTGACTATAAAGGTGCTCTACAGGTATCTTCAAGGGTGTTTGTTGAGTTGGCATGGATCAAGACTGGGATTTGTTACTCCGTGTGACGGAGAGGTATCTCAGGGCCTGCTCGGTAATACAACATCACAATAAGCCTTGCAAGCAATGTTACTAAGTGTTAGTCACAGGATGTTGTATTACAGAACGAGTAAAGAGACTTGCCGGTAACGAGGTTGAACTAGGTATGGAGATACCGACGATCGAATCTCGGGCAAGTAACATACCAAAGAACAAAGGGAACGTTATACGGGATTGACTGAATCCTTGACATAGAGGTTCGACCGATAAAGATCTTCGTAGAATATGTAGGAACCAATATGGTCATCCAGGGCCCGCTATTGGTTATTGACCATAGAGGTGTCTCGGTCATGTCTACATAGTTCTCGAACCCGCAGGGTCTGCACACTTAAGGTTTGGTGACGTTTCGGTAGTATAGAGTTATGTATGGTGGTGACCCAAGGTTGTTCGGAGTCCCGGATGAGATCCCGGACGTCACGAGGAGCTTCAGAATGGTCTGGAGGTAAAGATTCATATATAGGAAGTCCTATTTTGGTCGCCGGAAAAGTTTCGGGCTCATTGGTAGTGTACCGAGAGTGCCGGTAGTGTACCGGGAGACCTCCGGGAGGGGTATTTCGACCCAAGAGGCTTTATGGGCTGTGGGAGAGTGAATATCAGCCCTTAGTGGGCTGGTGGAAACTCCCACACGAGGCACATGTGGCTGGAGAAGAAAACCCAATAGGAAAAGGTGGAAAAAGGAAAAAAAAAGGGACGAATCCTAGTCCTACTAGGATTGGAGGAGAGTCCTCCAATCCTAGTGGATTCGGCCGACTCCTATGGGGCCTTGGCCTTGCGCCAGCCCTCCTCCTCCCTCCCTCCTATATATACTGGTGGTATTGGGTGTTTTGCACTAGTTTTTACGGCCACGTGCTACCCGTTCCACCGGTGCTCCTCTAGATCGGATTTTCGCAGTGCTTAGGCGAAGCCCTGCCGAAATTGCTCCACCACCATCGCCGGAGCGCCGTCACGCTGCCGGTGAACTCTTCTTCCTCTCCACTTCCTCTTGCTGGATCAAGACGGTGGAGATCGTCATCAAGTTGCACGTGTGCTGAACGTGGAGGTGTCGTCCGTTCGGCGCTAGATCGGAAGGACCGTGATCAGGATCGTGAGACGGTTCGTGATGAGATCGCGGGACGGATCGTGATGAGTTCACGGGACAGATCGTGATGAGATCGCGGGACGGATCGTGATGAGATCGCGGGACGGTCGTGATGAGTTCGCGTGACGGATCGTGATTGGATCGCGGGACGGATCGTGATGTGATCGCGGGACGCTCGGCGATTTGGATCGCGAAGATGTTCGACTACACCAACCGCATTTCTTAACGCTTTCCGCTTAGCGATCTACAAGGGTATGTAGATCCACTCTCCCTCTCGTAGATGCTCATCACCATGGATAGATCTTGCGTGTGCGCAGGAAAATTTTTGTTTCCCATGCAACGTTACCCAACAGTGGCGGCATGCAAGCTTGACTCGGCCAAGTCAAGGACCAATGCGGGGGCTTGCTCAACGGCGGCTGTCGGTAGTCACTAGGCCGTGTTCCCCACTATCCACATGGACTGACTGGGGATGTAGGCGTGGACGTCTCCTACCGTAGAGGTGATCACCCAGGCCAGGTGGCTGATGTCGGGCTAGGAGCGGAAGGAGGTCCCCTCCACTCCTCTCTCCGTGGTTGTGTGTTGTGATGTCGACGGTTGGCGGTGACTCGGGACATGGATGTCGGGGCGGCGGCTCTGGATGGCGGTAGATATGGTGGCTT
Organism: Hordeum marinum; assembly: GCA_022496015.1. Lineage (NCBI taxonomy): Eukaryota > Viridiplantae > Streptophyta > Magnoliopsida > Poales > Poaceae > Hordeum > Hordeum marinum. Next base: position 86,809,804 of record CM039675.1, on the reverse strand, counting down.
TCCGACAGCCTCCATGGCAGCAGTGGTGGCTATGCTTGTTGGTCGTCCGGACGGCAAGGGGTGTAGTGGTGGATGGTTTGGGCACTTCTTCTATCTGTGGTAGTGGCGGTGCCTAGATCCGGATCTGGTGGCCGGTACTCGTCGCGATTGGTCTAGGTGCCTCATGGTGGCACGGGTGAGCTGCCGAGCAAAAGCTCCACACTTTGGCGCCGACGGCGACAACATTTGCGGGTGTCGTTGTCTTCTTGAAGACGTCGTCGTGGTTATCCTCGTTGTGGCGAGTCTCTGGGTGAAAAGCCTTGTCCCTTTGGGCTCGGCAGCGGTGGTACTTGTGTTCACCTCCTGGGGGCGTTGTTATGGAGGCTAGGTGTCCTAGATCGCGTCATGGCGTTGTAATCTGGTCATCTTGTGTTTAGTTGTTCGGCAACGTAGTTGTTTCGGTTATGTTGGCCATCTATTTTGGGATCTGTTGTGTGAGAGGGCTATCCCACCACATTGTATCATTCGATGTGTAACTTGGTGTTGTTTCTTTATATATAAAGCGGGGTGAGAGCCTATTTCGAGATGTATCCCCACAACTGCTTCCACTGACCCCTCTTCTAGTTTAAGTTTCATTGGGGGAGGGGCGGCGCTGCCTTAGGCCCACAGTGTGATATGAGAGGAAGTAAGGCTGAAAGAGATACACACCGGCCTAGACCTAAATTGCCAAACAAGACGTTATTGTACCCCAGGCCGAAGTCCCCCGATGTCGGGTGCTTGTCTCTGGCCCCCGACGGCATCGCTCTTCAAACCCAACCACGGATCCCTACACAATTTTTTTGAAAAGAAGGATGACCCCCGGCCTCTGCATCTCAGAGATGCGTGAGGCCACTTTATTAATTATTCACAAAAGTCTTTTAAAGTATAATATATAAATATGTCTGAAGTCGTCATCTTGACAATACTTGTCGCTACTCTTATCCGTTGATGAAGGGGTACAGAAAGTGTGAGACGAATACTCTCACCTCTCACCTAAGCTTAACATCTAAAGTCGGAGGCTCCATATCAGGTCTGGGGCACAAACCGATCTGACACACTCTCATAATTCGTTGCCACTATCTTCCATCGATCCATCTTCAGACCATATACTAACGCATCAACCTTGTCAGGCCTCTCTGCCATCGACACCACCACGACGCCAGACAACACCATCCTCCTGCGCGAGTCCAACTCCGTGCATCGAACGTCGAGTCTTCACTGCGCCATGCCACCGAGATCCGTCGCTATCAATGTGTAAGATGAAGCACCACTTCACCAAAGATGTCGTCCACTGGTCCCTCGAGCCCGTGTACACCTCCAAGAATGACGCCCCCAAGGAGGAAATGAGAACGCCGTCATCCGATCTAATGATCTAGGGTTTCCCCCGGAGGTAGTAGAAGGTGGTCTGGAACTTGTCCACGACGATGCCTTCAAGAAGGGAACGACAAGAAAGGCCGCCGCCATCGGTGACCTTGGCAACTAGCCGAGAGCAGGTTTCCACCCAGATCTGTTCGAAGAGCCTCCATCAAGCATCTCGTGCATGGACCGCCGCCATCTTTGTTGGGCATTGGACGAAACGGATACTGGTCGCCATCGCCTGACCGGCCACAGCACCACCACGGTGCCTAAGCAGTCGGGGTCGTCAGGCCCATCGTGCTTGCCTGTCGCCATGGACCAGATGTGTCAGCCCACCCAAGCCCATCTAGGCCCGATGAGACACGCGATCATGGCGGCCGCCATAGGGGCGCCTCCGTCGCAGAGTGGTCGCGCATTTGCTATCGCCGCCGCCACATACACCATCGTGACATCGCCGCTCCCTGCCACCTAATCATCATCGTGACCGCGTTGCCGCCAGAAGAAGAAATCGTTGGCGTCGCGCGAGGGAGAAGACCCCGCCACCGCCATGAAAGCCCACAGCCCAGGTTTTGCCGGCATGATCTCGGGTGGCGACGGGATGGATGGATCGAAGGGTGGCGGCCTAGGGCCGGTGGTGCGAGCAACCCCATGTCGCCTAGGGTTGACGACGCGGGAGTGGGGGTGGGGTTCCTGTCAAAGGGCATCCCTACACAAATGGATCTGGAGAAAATGTTGTGCCCATCTGTTGGTATAAAAAAACTGTAAAAGGTCAGAATACCAAAGAGTGAATATATGCCTTTTGCACTTAAGAGAAGTTAAGAGATGGAGCATGCCTTAACATTTAAAGACAACGTATTTTGCATTACAGTAGACGTTAGTAACTCGTAGTCACAAGTTTTCGTACTTAATTTTAATCGCAACATATATTCTTCATATTTCTACGTATGCAATCATTGACTGCTAGACATAATCTATACCACATGTCTGCACGAGTTAATCAACTCTGACATACAAGCAAATCGCTATCCAAACAAGACAGTGACCTCCAGATTAAGGTGCCTGACTGAAAGCGCCAAAACGTACTGGATGTGCTCTGTGACATTGCACGATATGTATACATCTGCCAACCGTGGTATATCAAAAATGAAGCTAATTTACTTACACGGGAACACACTGCCTCTATCACTGTCCATCTGGATCACCACCATGCATCCTCTCCAGCGGCACACGATTGATGTTACAGCAGTAAATTAAAAGCTTGGACCGGAAACTTAACCAGCAGTTTTAGTCACCCCTTGACACAATTCAGCATGGAAATCATGACATGGGACAGGAGAGGAGAGATCGTGTCACAGTGCGACAATGTTAGCGCATTGTGTGCATGTGTGTGGTGTGACATGACCCTCTATTCTACTCCCTTCGTTCTTAAATATTTGTCTTTTTAAATATTTCACTATGAATTACATACGGATATATACAGATATAGTTTAAAGTGTAGATTTATTCATTTTGTTTCGTACGTAGTCCATAATTAAAAAAATTTAAAAATAAATATATAGAAACGAAGGTAGTTTGTCTTCTGGAGTATATTATTGTATATAAAGAGCACGGCTAGAGACGGTGCACGAACTGTTGTTTCCCGTCCATCTAATGCATTGCATCCAAACCGACAGGCCCATCGACAATCACTCTATACATCAATCAATGGAGCCATGGAGGGGGGGGGGCATGGAGGTCATGTAGGACACCTGTGCATCCCACTAATTAATCAACTGTGATAATATGTCCTTGCAGAGAAAGAAATCAGTGCATGTAGTATAATCAGCCTGCACTGTTTGGGCAATCTCTTCACTGTTTGATCCCCATCATCATCTTATAACTCCTCGAGCCCACTTCGTGCGTGCGTGCGTGCGGTGCGCGCGTGCGTGATCGTATTTCTGTTGTTGGACAGTGTCAGGCTGTCGGGATGCCTCTCGGATCAGTTGTCTCCAGTGTTTCCCGTTCGGGTTTACAGGCACTAGGTCAAACGTCCTAAAAGTCGAATAACCTTTTCGTTTCCTGTTCTACTATACAATATATACACCCTGTTGAATCTGCACGTACGTTGATATCTGCTTCGTTGGTCCGACCGTGACTCTTGTAAATTCCGGATTGATTCTTCACTGCATATGTGATGCTTGGCCCTTAATTAGCCAAACATCACATATGACTTCGAAATGAAACCACATGCGGTAACCAAATCGCGCTCACAAGCGGTTTCATGTCAATGCATGGCAAGTGCTGGTAAAAAAAATTGGTGTTCAGAAATCTACTCTAGTTTTCTTTGAACCGATCGAGTACGTTCTAGCAATATTCTTACAACCAATGACACTGCTCATGCTCTCAGGAGCATGTCAGAGTCAGACCCGTCTGAATATGTTTCTTCCTGGACTGCACTTTTTAGCCGCCATGAGAGACTGCCCTGAAAGCCGTACAGTCCAGAATAGGACTCGTGAGCCGGTTTGGGACAAGGCATTCTCACATGCAGCGGGTGCATGCACGCACATCCTGTAGATTTGCGATATGGCTCGAGATTCTGCTGCCGGCCAAGTCAATCAGACGGAGCGCAAACTGCTGGGAGGGTCGACGTGCACGAAAAAGTTTCCACAGACAATGACGCCATGTGGTGCGTCATCCTTCCGGTTGAGATCTTTTCCTCTACGCTTTCGTGGCTACATGGAGAGTAATTACAACATCTAACAATTACTCTTCGTTCCTAAATATTTATTATTTTAGAAATTCAACTACTAACTATTTCCTTCATTTCTAAATATAAGTCATTTTAGAGGTTTCATTAGAAGACTATATACAGATGTATATGGACATACTTTAGAGTATAGAATCACCCATTTTGTTCCGTATGTAGTCCACTAGTGCAATCTCTTAAAAGACTTATATTTAGGAACGAAGAGTATATACGAAACAAAATGAATGAATCTATACTTTAAATTATGTCTATATCCGTATATAGCCTATAATGAAATTTTCAGAAAAAACAAATATTTAAGAATGAAGGGAATACTACTCAGCGATGCTGCTAGTTGCCCTAGTAGTAATAATAATAATGGTACTAGTAAAGGGAAGTCAAGTGTTGTCGTTTCATGTGGCCGAAAAGAATTGGACAATGACGTCGTACAGCTCAGTCATGTCTCTTCTTTTCTTTTCTTTTTTTCTTTTTGGAAAGATCTGGAGCCCGTACTAAGAATTGGGAGGATATCATCTCATCGTCTAGCCTAGGCTATAGGGCAGGCATTAGACTTGTTGTTTCTGGGCCCACGGAGCACTGTTAGTTTTAGATATCGGAATTAATATCTTCGAAATGACACTACTTGATCGGTGGATATGCATGCTATGTAGCTCGATAGCTAGCTAGCTAGCTATAGATGAGAACACTGGGCCGAGAAGAGGCTCGTGAGGTGAGAGATCGAGAGCGACAGGACAACCACCGCCCCGATCGTTCTTTACGATTCGGGAACAGTGCGATCTGATCTGACCCCGGATCGAGCACCGGCAGGCATACGAGTCGAATCACCTTTTGGCTCACACCAGTGCACCTTTCCATGCCTGACCTGACAGTCACCATTCATTCACGCCCCTTTTCGAATTCTTCCAATATTTTTGCCTCGAGAAATCGTAATTTTTTGGTCTTATTAATAGACGTCTCATCTGCAACGGATCCGCTCCTGCTGAACGCACATGCATGTGCGGGCTTCGGGACGGCAAGATAAGGGCAGGGGGTGGAGAAGACTGGACAAAACTCAATCTTTGTTTCATGTGCAGAGTCTTCCCTCGTTCGCTTTCAAGGATCAACTAGCGGGTTATCTCTTATCTCCAGGCAGGGGGTATCGCCGGTTCTACTACATGGAGTCAGTTAGTTAACGAGGGATGGAAAGTTCATGCAATTTAGAAAGGCAACAAGACAACGGTACATGTCCATGTCCGTCTGGTGAAAGCTTCCATCTGTCCAAAGCGTAGGGCTTCTATCAGTGACGATGGGCAGTACAGTTTTCACGTCAATTTTCCAACCAAAGTCATCACTCTACTGCAGACACATACCGGAACCGTCCGGAACACAGCAAACAGCCAAACGGCTACACACCAGTAAAACTCATGTGTTCCAACGGGACCGAACATCTTCAGTCAGAGAGATACGCCCAAGGCAAATTTCGCGATGATGCTCCATAAATCCGTTGGAGCTGGATGCTCGTCTCCAGATAATGATCTGATTTCCTCAGAAGAACACAACATGCGGCAAAATGGTACAGCTATACAATTGAATCTCTGCACAACTTACAAGCCTCGGTCTAGCGAATAACTTACCGCCTAGGCAAAAAGAAAATAAATTAAAGAATGATGTGGTACAATACTATACCTAGTAGTACAACTCTTAACTCAGACTCCTCGCTCTACATTGCATCAGGGTGCCTAATTTACATACCTCCTGATATGCAGCTGTACATATTTAAGTGTGGGGTGGGGGGGCACATCAACCAATCCCTGGATCCAACTTTGCGCTGTCAAAATCCATTCGGGCAAAACTGCGGCCCAGGGAGCCTCATGCTACGTCACCGAGGAAATGGCGCAGGCTTGGAATTTAAAAGGTGTATCAAGATGGTCTCACCATTTCGGTCACAGTTGGTAAATGAACGAACCTTGCTCCTTGCGGCCCTTCTCATGGATGTCTTCTATGAGCTTATGAAGCTCTGGGAAAAGTGTAACAAGCACCTGTTCTATCATCGCATAAGTGAGCTGCTTCACGCACACAGTGGACTGCAGCACAGCATGAGAATCATGGAAATCAGAATGATATCGCATCATATCGCTGTTTCGATGCTAGGTTTTGGATTTTTACTTACCTGCAGGAAGTAGTAGATGTCCCTTGCACTGCGCTGGTACTGCTTGTATCCAATTATGCTGACCAATGTAGATGGAGTCCCACCTGGACAGGGCATAGAGAATTAGGTTAGATGGACCACATGTACTGACCAGAATTTTGCATATTCGTTGCTTCTATCACATATCTGAATTTGCACGCAAACACCGCCCAATGTTTGCAGCGTAGATTCAGAAATAGAAAAAATACAAAAGCAATTTGACAAAATATGTCAATAGACTCACCTAAAAGAAGTTTTTTAACTTCACTGGCATTTCTAGATGCCTCCAGTTGAAGCTCAAAAGAGCTCGTGTTGCTCTTTCTGTTGCCAGTAGCCTCATCGACACTCCCCGATGGGTGCTTGTCAAATTGGCTGCTACCTGCATTTCCTTGAAATCCATCCAACTTGGTGAAGAATACACCATTAGGCCAGAGGGTCTGTAGAATGGTAAGTCTGTTAATTACACAAATGGAAGACCAGAGTAATTATCCATTAGGTACAACCATCTAAAGTGTTCTTAGTTCTGGCATGCACCTACATTGGGACACAATTATGGTCCATATGACAGTAGTGACATTTTATATTGGACCCTAGCATATAAGAATAGTTTGCTAATTACCTTGGTATTTATGTTATGCTATCGTTTAGCAAAAAGTGATTTGGTACCAAGTAACAATTTGCGTTATTGGACTATATGAAACTTTTTTTCTAGTTGGAACAACTTTTTAACATGGTTTCATGCAGATAATACAGCAAATTTTAGTCTGGCAACGGAGAGGGTATTAGAACACTTCAGTTCAGAGAAAAAGTATACAGTGCTTCCTTACGTCTTGAATCCAACTGATTCCTTGTATAATGACCTCATCTCGTCGGAGCCAATTGATCTGTCTTAAAATCCAATCATCAATCGCATCTTCCATGACTAATTGCAAGATTTGTTTTGATATCCAGAGAACTTGTTTTCTGCAGATAACATAATTAACAAGTCAAACATAATATTCTGCAATTGAAAGACAGAAACAATTGGATTGTAGAAGTATTGTGAATCCGATGATGGATGGTGAAAATATATCTGTCTTGCACAGAAATATCAAACAGTCCCTGAATAAACAATGACATATTTGCACAAATTTCCCTCTTGGATTCCATAATGATGCTAATTATCATACTACCAAAGTATGCGAAGTGACAGGTATCAATGATATATAGCAATCGGCCCAAGCAGCTCCTATCGCGGTCCTCACGGTATCTACGATACTACATTTACTTCACTCATGGCTACGTAACAAAAAGTAGAAAACTAGCAGCAAAATATATAAAAGCACTAGGAAAAAAGTTTATGAAAAAGAAATAGCAAACCTTATCCAACCACGTCGCTTTAGTTGGAACACTTTGTCTACCAGATTCAATAGAGGCACACTGACATTTGTTGGCATCCACTGTCAAATGAAAAGAGAAGTTTTAGGGCAGAATTGAAAAGCTTTTAGAACAGAAATTTCCTGCAATTTGACTTAAATATAGCTACATAGTGAAAATACGTACTTCAGGAGGGATTCCTGATGGATCCTCACATGGTTTTGTAGATGACATGTTTGTAGAATCCGAATTTGCCCTTGCAGGTTTTTCTGTTTGTTGGTTTACTTGTACATCACAACCAGTTGCTTCATTGTGCTTAATATCACTTGAAGTGTACCCTCCATTGTTCAATTCATTGTCCGAGTGGCATGCACTATTTACAGATGAGGGGCGATCTTCACAGTTACTATCAGCATCAGAGAGACTATGTGAACTTCCCAAATTTCTATTATGCAAATTCTGATTATCTGTCTCTTCCTGGTTCCAAGATAGAGACATCCTATTATCTGCCAAGTGTGAATATGGTGCGCTAGGGGATGATGTGCCGACCACGCGTTTTAGACCATCTGAAACTCCTTTAACATGTCGAACGATGTCATCCATGGCATCATCAACGTTAACTGGTGATGCAAAACAAATAGATAAATATCTTAAGTGGGAAAATATTAAATACACAGAGTTCATAATTGTGAAAAAAAAAATTGAATGAGAAGAGATACATACCAGCCAAGGTTTTGATAACAGAGGTGGACTTTCCAGCTGAGTAATTCTACAAAATGAAAAAATAATAATGAAGTTCATAGAATCACAGGAAAGTAACACAAACTTATGTGTTCATTCTTTCTCCTGTTAAGGAGAAGGCACAAAGAATTATTGTTGGCTTGATACACACCTTTGATGACTCACTAAGAAAATCCCAAACTTCATGCTGCTCTGCAATATTAGCGATCGACAAGAGATCCTATTCGACAGATAAGATTATTGTAATCAAATTTGAAGTAAAAAAGTTGGATGAATGCTAGAGGACAAAAGCATACTTGAAGATATCTGTCCAGTAGAATGCATCGTTGGTGCACAAGGTAATCATCAATACTAGACGAAAGGAAACTCTTTGGAGGCAAGTGCAGCAAGTAATTTGGTATTTCCTTCAGTTGTCTATGAAGACGCTCAAAATTCCGGTATCTACAAACAGAAGTTGAAAGTCAGCAGCATATATATTACAAGTAGTGGTGCTGAGCTATTTCAAAGCTGTTCAGAAAAAGCATGCCTTCTTTTCACAAACCAGGCCTTGTTATCTGCACCAGTCACGGCAATAGAATAAACTGCAAAAGATTTTGAACCAAGTTTCTCGAAATATGCACCCACTACCTGCAAACAAAAATACAAAACCACAACTTGAGTAAAATACGGCTATCAAAAGAATAGAACTTCACATAAATAGCTAGACATTGCATGAACAATAACAGGAAGGTACGATATAATAGCTAGGCATGTCGTAATCATACACAACATACTATTTAAAGCAGCATGCAAAGTGGTTATCATACAAAACTATCAGACCAAACAGTGAACTGTATATGTGTTGATTCCAAGGTTTTGGTCACCGGATGAACTATATTTACCAACTCCTCCCTGCAATCACTCTTACCAGATTGAAAATTCTGGATTAATTTGAATTCAAGTTGCTACTGTCTTCAACTAAGTTCACAAACCAAGGCACATTGTAATGGTGTGGGGAGCTGCACTTTTCTTCTGGTCATGTGTCCCAGTCCTCGTACTGCCGTTTTTTTTTTCTTTCCTTACTTTTTTACTACATCAGCAAAAAACTGTAAGGCTTAGTTTGGCAACACTTTTTCTCCAAAACCATAGTAATTGAAAACTTCAGTATTCCAATATGTGGGCAGTGAATACTTTGGTTTCTGAAAACTGTAGTTTTTCTCAGTTTTAGCGAAACTACGAGGTGTTTGACAAGTGCAGTTTTTGTTAGCTTGGTTTTGACTAGTAGTTGCATGGATAATCCTAGATATAGTTAGATGAACCAAATTGAGCTACATCAAGGAGTTGTACAACAACTTGATCATCTTGTGCTAATTAACGGCCTTGTCATGCACGCAGACATCCTCTAGATGCTAGGATATCTAGTTACTTCCAAGTATCAATACATCGTGGAGTAGATCAGTTTGTGCTAATGAACATGGTTTTACCTTGTATCTTTGGCCACATGGAATCGATCGGCTAGCTAGCTTAGCCTGCAGTGTATAAATGTGCTCCAAGTATCATTCGATCTACTCCATAATTTAAGCCGTTGCATGTGTGATTGTGTTCCCAGCCGGTGCTAATTCGTTTGTATGTGTACGTGCACTATCCGATAGGACCAACCGTCTAGCACTATCTAATCTACAGACTGACTCTTGTTGCATTAGAACAGTAGTCAACAATTGAAGAGATCGACGAAGTGTAGTCGAGCTTCCCAGGTGGAAACCTTAATTTCATGGCTGCGGAAGAGATGGAGGAATGACTTGTGATGAGGACATGAAGAAGATGGACTCAGCAAGCGCTTAGCAAGCGTTTCTCAGTTTACAAAAGAGGTTGGACCTCTTTTTTAGATACAGCAAAAAAAAACATGGTTTTAGATATACTGCGGTTTATAAAACTAAAGTATTTGTCAAAGCCAAACACCTCAAAGTATTTAAAACTGGGGTTCCTGCAAAAACCATGGTATTCTCCTAAAAAAAAAAAATACTGAGCAGCCAAACGCAGCCTAAGCTGGAAGTGGGGTATCAAACCCCTGACCTCATGGAATGGGCTGAAGCACGCCCACCATTGGGTTATGGTTGTTTATGTGTCATCACCTAGGTTCCTTGAATTTTTATCCCACAAAGATTAAATCCAATTGTTGTTCAGAAATTCTGTCCGTTGGTGGTATTTCAAGTCAACACCCCCCCACCCGCTTTAAATTTTTAAAATCCAGTAGCCAATTCTCATTGGACACTAAATGCTAAGAAGTAACAGAACCAAAGAAACCCACATGGTGTTCATTTATAAATGTCAAATAGAAAAAGAAAGCAATAAATTCCGTCTGTTGGTGGTATTTCAAGTAAACACCCCCCACCTGGTTTAAAATTTTAAATCCGGTAGCCAATTCTCATTGGACACCAAATGCTAAGAAGTAACAGAACCAAAGAAACCCACATCCTATTCATTTATAAATGTTAAATAGAAAAAGAAAGCAACTGACATAACAATAGTTACTTCGGTAATGATGGAAATAACAACATATGAAGTAAAATTCCAACCTCGCACCCATAACCATTCCAATAGTAATAGCTAGAAATTACCAGGGACTTCAATACACAAACAGCAATTAGCATGTGATTGTTATCAATGCCTGAAACTATCTCAGAACAGATTGTGCTTACTATTATAACTATTATAGTAGCCTTCAATACGAAATAGTTTAGTCATTGGTAAGTGCTAATTACACAATAATATTATATGGTTTAAATTCATTTATTCAGTAGTACCAACCAATCATATAGTTCTCACTTACTGAAGAAAAAAGGATATTGAAAAGAGTGGCTGTGATGGGATCACTAAAACTTACCCGACACCTTATCTTTGGAGGATACATTAGTACCTCGCCATGTGAGGAAGGAACAGAGCCTTTGTCCTCTTGAATGGTCCTTGCATTTAAGCTTTCACTGGATAGCACGGTTTGCTTACTTTTGACCAATTGTCTTTTCTCCATATCAGGACTACTATTAGACCGCTTTAGCTGAGCTTTTGTGTTCTTCACAGCTTCAGGGTGCTCTGACTTTACTTCATCTGTATTTTGCGAAACAAGTGGGTGACTGCCTGTGACAAAAGTGGACTGAGCATTCCTATTTGAACCTTGCATCAAATTAACCATGTATTTGTCATCAACCGATGTAACTCTCTCGTTAAAGTTAGGGGATAACTCTTTTCCAGCCACTACTGCATTTCGAACGCTATCTACCCCTCCTGCACCTTTTCCTTTTGATGGATGTTCCACTTTCACCATTTTCTTTTGGTAATTTCTCCCAATAGCCCACATGTTCTCAAGATTCTCCGGAGCAAGAACCTGAGACCGCCTCTTAGTAGCTGCATCCAATACCACTGCCCAATCTGCCTGGCGAGGCAGGACGGTCTTCCCATGGTCATCGACTAACATTTTTGACTTATCACCCTCAAGGGAAGTCATTCCGGAACTACTTGCTAGTACCGAGCCACTTGATTCTGCAGACAACTTTTGTGATTCCATTTGACGACCCTGCGAACCTCCTTTATAAGATGAATGATCATTTGTTACTGCAACTACAGTATTAGTCTTGTTTACGCTGCCTCCAATGTTTGCGTCTTGGTTGTTTAGAAAGTAGATAATTAGCTCGTTCACATAACTAGGAAAAGAAAGAAGATAAATCAGGGATTGGTTTAGTACGGGTAAGAGAAAAAAAATGTTACATATAGTTAACGAACCAGTCCTAACTTATAACAATTTGAAACAGAAGTTTATTACACATACTGAACTACTGATTGCATGCAGTACTTTGTGAATATTAAGACAGTGGTGAAAAATAACCAGGAAGAACTTGAGAAACAAAATGCATTGGTTTTCTTCTGAGCATGCCATGACCACATGAACTGAAGTACCAAGAAGGTGATTAACTGAAAACAGAAGCATGTAGTAGAGCTCAAAATAAAAACAAGGTGAAGAACTAAGAGCTTACATAGGACTTGCGAAGTTCATCACTGGCTGCAAGACTAAGCAAGTCAGAAGTTCCCTGGAGAAGCAGCGAACCAATGGACTCTGTGCATCTTGTGGTCTCAACACTAGAGCCATAATGCCCCCAACGAGTTCTTGAAGAACCTATAACCCACTTTAAATATTATTTGTTGGATAAATGGACTACAAGAAAGCTAAAAGTATTACCCTTACCTTGTATTCGTGCTCTGAAGATAACAATGCAGGGTGAAGTTCCTGTGAAACTATTAGATGCTGTTTCAATCGCTCATCTCTTTCCTCAGAAGACAATGTTCCCATGACATCAACACCAATTTGAGACTGATTTTTTCGGAATATATCCACATGTTTTCCAATCAAATCAGACATATCCCTGCAATAGTGAAAAATGAAAACCTTTTAACTTTCAGCACAGATGATTATTACCAAATAAGTACACCCTGGATAGTAGATCAATTTTTTACTCGCCTTGTTAGCAAGTCAACTAGGTTCATCTCCTTCGCCCTGCCTGATACTTCACCAAGGGCATGGAGTATTAAGCCGCGTATCAGTTCTGGGGCCTCTCTATCAGGAGTAATAGAAGAATACCACAAGTCCATGACAAAGTCCCGGAGAACTAAATCAATGAAACTTTCAAAGGCAGCCTCAACAGCAGGCGAATCGACTTTCCTTCTCCATCTTGAAACTGGTGGCACAGTTGAAAGCCGATGATCATTAGCAGACAACTGTCGTTTTGACGCTTGAGACAAATATGGCTGCTTAGGTACAGGCTGACTTCTCCAACGGAACTCCACTTTGAAGGAGACATAACGGAGAAATGCAAGTATAAGAATGGACATGGGAACATTTGTCCACATTGATTTACTTGTATCTATTTCAAAGAAAGAAGATGATAAATGTTAGCAAGGCCGTATATGCAAGATGAGAGCTACAAATTATGTAGAAATCAATAGCTGCATGAAAATGCGAGAACAAACCATAAACAACTTATCTACAGACCTCTTGGTTGTCAACAAATTGGTGAACGACGCAGTGAAGCCAAAAGAAAAGAGGGAGGGGGGTAGTCAAACTAAACTTGTGTGTGGGTGAAGATTGGCCTATTCTTCTCTTTACCACCTCTGAAGCTAAATCTTGCTCATTTAATTCCACTGGCAAATGGGCTGAGAAAATATGTTGTGCATAATTCACAAGTAGTCTACTCACAGGAAATGCTAAAAGCCTATTTTGACTCATTCATCACGAACAAATTGGTGTACGTAGGTTTGATTGGCCTCATCTACTGATCCAAAGCAAACGCTGTAAAATTAGAAGATCAAACAAAGAAGGCATCATTGGTACACTAACTACTACTTGCATTCTAGTGCATTCAGAGATCCATCAAACGACTTATGAAAATAAGAATATTGCACAAATTTAAGAAAAAAAATTGGAGTTTTGATATAACCGAGCAAATTCCCTTGCTAATGATCTTAATCTCAACCCTACCGCTAAAAGCAGTAACAAAATCAAGGGCAAGCAGAAACTAGCAGCTTAAAAGTCCCCAAGCAATAGCGGTCAAAACTCCTAGCTGTCAGATGCATTCGTAGCAAACTTGCACACAAGCTCTAGCTACCCGGGTAGCAATTGTGTAGATTTCTGATGCATTATCCACCGAATTCCCTCACAATTCCAACACCTGCATCCAACAGCAGCAGCCACCCAAATTCTCTGCCGAATACATCCTCGTGCAGCAATAATCTCTAGTGCGTGGCTCGGATAAGCATGAAACGACATGACGATCCAATTCCAACCAGAGCAATCCAGTCCCGCAACGGGGTGGCGCTCGTCAATTGCCGCTTACTTTGCGAAGATCGAGGGTAGCAAATGGGGGAGGGGAGCGGAGCGTAGCTTACGTGTGAGGAAGTAGGAGATGGCGAAGATGCCGAGAGCCCAGGCCACGGTGCGCACCTTGGCCTCCTCGATCAGATCGTCCACGCTCCCCATCGCCTTCCGCATCTCTGCCCGCCGCGGGGCACGGGGGGCGGGGCGCGCGGCGCAGAAGACGGCGGTGGCGGGGGATCGGTGTACGCTGGGATCACGCAGGAGCTCCCAACCCTAGGGTTTTCCCGCCGCCGCCGCCGTCGCCGGAGAAGAACTCGGCGGCCTTTTATTTTTTATTTTTTGTCTCCTTCCTGTTTCGGAGGCGTGCCCGAGTTGAACCCGCGTCGCTGCGTGCGGCCCGGACAGAGCTTGTCTGCGGCGCGCGCGTGGCTGGCATGTGGGCCCAGTATGTCAGTGAGTGTGACTGTTTTGGTTCGTGGGCCCGCGTGTCATCCGGTGTGATGCCTGGACAGGTTGGCTTAACGGTTGATATCCTGTAACGGACAATTGTGGCGGTTGGTGTCACTGACATGCTGGGTCCTCTTGGGGCCAACCTATCGCCATCACCACGAACAGACAGCGAAATTGCGATGTTAGATTCGCATCATTTGGAGCAAGAGTTTCTCGGTCACCCATGCCATGTGCTGTTTATTTTTTGGGGATAATTGATTTTTGCCATTAATTGATTCCTACCCAATGATTTTGCCTTTTACTTTTTGAGCTTGCTCAGTTTTGTTCTTTTTTTTCCTGACAGGTTGCCTAAGTACCCTTTCGTCAAGATTACGTTCGATCAAATACATTTGACTGTTACTTTGGGCCAATTCATCCTGAAGCTGGTAAAAGGGTTATGTGACTTATATGCGAAACCCACTTAAAAAATAAATAAACAAACAAACAGAGGTCACCCTTTCTCTATTATATGCATGACGCGCATAACAAATTGAAGAACAATATCTCTCTTTCTCTCTAACCCGTGTGAGAGGCTGGCATACATGTCGTTATCTCATTTAACTTTAGAGTTTGGGTTAGTTAAAGGTCTGGCCCACATGTTAATCGATGATTAGTTGTATTGGTTAGGGGCTAACAGGGATTGTCCTAAACTAATGAAAGGGCTCAAGGATTGGGATAGTTAACGACGTCACGCGTGCGCATACAGGTGCACGACGGTGATGCCCCAGGGTAGCATGGGAGCCACCCAGGAACGTTGCATGCTCTCTGGCGAGCTAGCGGGAGCACGACGTAAGCTATCTAAGCACGAGCAGCTGCGGGGGTTGGCCGAAGCTTCACCGGTAACAGCTCCTGGTGGAGAAGGCGGGTAGCACTTGACACGACGACGAAAGAGAGCACAAGAGGGAGAAAGGGGAGGTCGAGGCCGATCCCATGCTCTTTTGGGGCACGCATGTAAGGTCAGGGATGTTGGAAACACAAATGCTCCCTTGATGGTTTTGATGGTTAATGACAACATACATTACATCTCGGACTAACAGTTTTATCAAGTATATTTCAGGAAAATTCAATGATTGGATTGGGTAGGATATGCGAGGAGGACCCCCTGAGGTGTAAAGGAATCATATTGGCAAAAGAGTCAAGACTCTACATTTTGTTTTAAGTGATTTGATCACATTGAGTTCATAGGAAGGCCAATACTATTAAAAGGGGACGAGGTACTGATGATGATCTGATTGTTCAAGTTCTTAGAGATATGCCACCAAATAACGCATACATTTTCTCGCAAACATTTATGTCCAACACCCTAACTGCTACTTCGGTCTCACCGAGTTTCTCACTTCAGTCTCACCAAGTCAATCCCAGACAAAACAATAAGCCAAAGCCTAACTTCTCGGTGTAACCGAAAAGCAGTGATCAAGATTTTTCGTTTCGGAACTTCCGAGATAGAATTTCCGGAGCCACCGAAGTGATGGGACTGTCTAGGTTAAGCCAAATCAGTCTCACCGAGATGTTTCCTTTGGTCTCACCGAAAAGCCAAAAGTTGGGACTTTTTGCACTAGTCGGTACCACGGAAATTTATCTTCAGTATCACCGAGTTGGGCAATAATGTTGTAACGGTTGGATTCTTGGTGAAGGCTATAAATATCCCTCCACCACCTCGTTTTCATCAAGAGAGCAATCAGAATGAAACTACACTTCCACCATTCATTTTTCGAGAAAGAACCACCTACTCGTGTGTTGAGATCAAGGGATTCCACTCCAACCAATAGATCCTTGATTTCTAGCTTCCCCAAGCTTCTTTCCACTCAATCATCCTTTTCTACCAGGAAAATTTATGTGAGAGAGTGATTGAGTGTTGAGCATACTATATTTTGAAGCAGAAGAGCAAGGAATTCATCATCAACACAACATCTACTACCTCTTGGCGAGTGGTGTCTCCTATATTGGTTAGGTGTCGCTTGGGAGCCTCCAAATCATGTGGAGTTGAACCAAGAAGTTTGTAAGGGAAAGGAGATCGCCTACTTCATGAAAATATACCACGAGTGTTGTGGTTTTGTCACGGTAGATATCCTCGTGAGAGAACTAAGTCATGATGCCATTGCTGCTAGGTATTTGCTTGAACGGGGTTGATCGGATGCGAGAGACACGAGTTTACCTAGGTTCGGCCCCTCACGGTGGAGGTAAAGACCTACTCTTGCTTGATTGATATTGATGATGATCTTGATTACAAGGTATTGCTTTCGCTACCTAGCTCTCAAGGGTTTCTAAGTGTTGGGAGACGTAGTAGTAAATCAAAATTTTCCTACGTTCACCAAGATCTATCTATGGAGAAACCAGCAACGAGAGGGGAGAGATTGCATCTTCATACCTTTGAAGATCGCTAAGCGGAAGCGTTACAAGAACGCGGTTGATGGAGTCGTACTCGCAGCGATTCAGATCGCGGTAGATCCGATAAAGTGCCGAACGGACGACACCTCCGCGTTCAACACACGTGCAGCCCGGTGACGTCTCCAACACCTTGATCCAGCAAGGAGGAAGGAGAGGTTGGGGAAGGGCTCCAACAGCAGCACGACGGCGTGGTGGTGGTGGAGTAGCAAGGTATTCCGACAGGGCTTCGCCTAAGCGCTGCGGAGGAGGAAGAAGAGAGGTAGGGCTTCGCCGTGAGAGAGAGAGATCAAATCCTGTCTCAAAACATCCAAAACCTCAAGTATATATAGGAGGAGGGACGTGGAGGGCTGGCTTGGCCTCTACTCCAAAGAGGAGATGGCCGGCTGAATTAAAGGGAGAGTCCACCTCCCACAAGGGAGGTGGATCTCCTCCTTTTAAATCCTTTTTGCCTTATCTCCTTATCTCCAGCCGCATGGGCCTTTAGCAAAAGTCTTGCCCAGCCCAATAAGGGCTGGCACACTTTATCTAACAGCCCATGTGGTCCTTTGGTCGTCACACCCCTCCCGGGGGTCCTCCGGCACCCTCCCGGCACTCCCGGTACACTACCGATGAGCCCGAAAACTTTCCGGTGACCAAAACTGGACTTCCTATATATCAATCTTTACCTCCAGACCATTCTGGAGCTCCTCGTGACGTCCGGGATCTCATCCGGGACTCCGAACAACCTTCGGTAATCACGTATACCTTTTCCCTATAACCCTAGCGTCATCGAACCTTAAGTGTGTAGACCCTACGGGTTCGGGAGACACGTAGACATGACCGAGACACCTCTCCGGCCAATAACCAACAGCGGGATCTGGATACCCATGTTGGCTCCCACGTACTCCACGATGATCTCATCGGATGAACCACGATGTCAGGGATTCAATCAATCCCGTATACAATTCCCTTTGTCTATCGGTATGGTACTTGCCCGAGATTCGATCGTCGGTATCGCCATACCTTGTTCAATCTCGTTACCGGCAAGTCTCTTTACTCGTTCCGTAACACATCATCCCGTGGCTAACTCCTTAGTCACATTGAGCTCATTATGATGATGTCTTACCGAGTGGGCCCAGAGATACCTCTCCGTCACACGGAGTGACAAATCCCAGTCTTGATTCGTGTCAACCCAACAGACACTTTCGGAGATACCCGTAGCGTACCTTTATAGCCACCCAGTTACGTTGTGACGTTTGGCACACCCAAAGCATTCCTACGGTATCCAGGAGTTACACAATCTCATGGTCTAAGGAAATGATACTTGACATTGAAAAGCTTTAGCAAACGAACTACACGATCTTGTGCTATGCTTAGGATTGGGTCTTGTCCATCACATCATTCTCCTAATGATGTGATCCCGTTATCAACGACATCCAATGTCCATGGTCATGAAACCGTGACCATCTATTGATCAACGAGCTAGCCAACTAGAGGCTCACTAGGGACATGTGATGGTCTATGTATTCACACATGTATTACGGTTTCTGGTTAACACAATTGTAGCATGAATAATAGACAATTATCATGAACTAGGAAATACAATAATAACCATTTTATTATTGCCTCTAGGGCATATTTCCAACAGTCTCCCACTTGCACTAGAGTCAATAATCTAGTTACATTGTGATGAATCGAACACCCATAGCGTTCTGGTGTTGATCATGTTTTGCTCGTGAGAGAGGTTTAGTCAACGGATCTGCGACATTCAGATCCGTATGCACTTTACAAATATCTATGTCTCCCTCCTGAATGTAATCACGGATGGAGTTGAAGCGGCGCTTGATGTGTCTTGTCTTCTTGTGAAACCTGGGCTCCTTCGCAAGGGCAATAGCTCCAGTGTTGTCACAGAGTAGAGTCATCGGGCCCGACGCATTTGGAATCACTCCTAGGTCGGTGATGAACTCCTTCATCCAGACTCCCTCCTTTGCTGCTTCCGAAGCAGCTATGTACTCCGCTTCACATGTAGATGCCGCCACGACGCTTTGCTTGCTGCTACTCCAGCTGACTGCCCCTCCATTCAAAATATACACGTATCCGGTTTGCGACTTAGAGTCGTCCGGATCTGTGTCGAAGCTAGCGTCGACGTAACCCTTTACGACGAGCTCTTCGGCACCTCCATATATGAGAAACATGTCCTTTGTCCTTTTCAGGTACTTCAGGATATTCTTGACCGCTGTCCAGTGTTCCGCTCCGGGATCACTTTGGTACCTCCCTACCAAACTTATGGCAAGGTTCACATCAGGTCTGGTACACAGCATGGCATACATGATAGAGCCTATGGCTGAAGCATAGGGGATGACACTCATCTCTTCTCTATCCTTTGCCGTGGTCGGGCATTGAGTCGTACTCAATCTCACACCTTGCAACACAGGCAAGAACCCCTTCTTGGACTGATGCATATTGAACTTCTTCAATATCTTTTCAAGGTATGTGCTTTGTGAAAGACCAATGAGGCGTTTCGATCTATCTCTATAGATCTTAATACCTAATATGTAAGCAGCTTCTCCAAGGTCCTTCATTGAAAAACACTTATTCAAGTAGGCCTTGATACTTTCCAAGAGTTCTATATTATTTCCCATTATCAGCATGTCATCAACATACAATATAAGAAATGCTATAGAGCTCCCACTCACTTTCTTGTAAATACAAGGTTCTCCATAAACCTGTACAAACCCAAACGCTTTAATCACCTCATTAAAGCGAATGTTCCAACTCCGAGATGCTTGCACCAGCCCATAGATGGAGCGCTGGAGCTTGCATACCTTGTTAGCATCTTTAGGATCGACAAAACCTTCCGGCTGCATCATATACAGTTCTTCCTTGAGGAAGCCATTAAGGAATGCCGTTTTGACGTCCATTTGCCAGATCTCATAATCATAAAATGCGGCAACTGCTAACATGATTCGGACTGACTTTAGCATCGCTACGGGTGAGAAAGTCTCATCGTAGTCAACTCCTTGAACTTGTCGATAACCCTTAGCGACAAGCCGAGCTTTATAGGCGGTGACATTACCGTCCGCGTCAGTCTTCTTCTTAAAGATCCATTTGTTTTCAATGGCTCGCTTATCATTAGGCAAGTCCACCAAAGTCCATACTTTGTTCTCATACATGGATCCTATCTCGGATTTCATGGACTCAAGCCATTTGTTGGAATCCGGGCCCGTCATCGCTTCTTCATAGTTCGAAGGTTCACCGTTGTCCAACAACATGATCTCTAGGACAGGATTGCCGTACCACTCTGGTGCGGAACGTGTCCTGGTGGACCTTCGAATAGCAACTTGATCTGAAGTTTCATGATCATCATCATTAACTTCCTCTCTAGCCGGTGTAGGCTCCACAGAAACAACTTCCTGTGCTGCGCTACTCTCCGGTTCGAGTGGAGGTACAATTTCCTCATCAAGTTCTATTTTCCTCCCACTTACTTCTTTCGAGAGAAACTCTTTCTCGAGAAAGGATCCATTCTTGGCAACAAAGACTTTGCCTTCGGATCGTAGGTAGAAGGTATACCCAATAGTCTCCTTGGGATATCCTATGAAGACGCACTTTTCCGCTTTGGGTTCGAGCTTCTCAGGTTGAAGTTTCTTCACATAAGCATCGCATCCCCAAACTTTTAGAAACGACAGCTTAGGTTTCTTTCCAAACCACAATTCATACGGTGTCGTCTCAACGGATTTAGACGGTGCCCTATTTAAAGTGAATGCGGCAGTCTCTAATGCATATCCCCAAAATGATAGCGGTAAGTCGGTAAGAGACATCATAGATCGCACCATATCCAATAGAGTGCGATTACGACGTTCAGACACACCATTTCGCTGGGGTGTGCCGGGCGGCGTGAGTTGTGAAACAATTCCACATTTCCTAAGGTGCGTGCCAAACTCGTGACTTAAATATTCTCCGCCACGATCAGATCGTAGGCATTTTATTTTCCTGTCACGTTAATTCTCGACCTCACTCTGAAATTCCTTGAACCTTTCAAAAGTTTCAGACTTGTGTTTCATTAAGTAGACATAACCATATCTACTCAAGTCATCAGTGAGGGTGAGAACATAACGGTAGCCACCGCGAGCCTCGACGCTCATTGGACCGCATACATCGGTATGTATTATTTCCAACAAGTCAGTTGCTCGCTCCATTGTTCCGGAGAACGGAGTCTTGGTCATCTTGCCCATGAGGCATGGTTCGCATGTGTCAAATGATTCGAAATCAAGTGACTCCAAAATTCCATCAGCATGGAGCTTCTTCATGCGTTTGACACCAATATGGCCAAGACGGCAGTGCCACATGTAAGTGGGACTATCGTTATCAACTTTACACTTTTTGGTACTCACACTATGGACACGTGTAACATCACGTTCGAGATTCATCAAAAATAAACCATTGACCAGCGGGGCATGAGCATAAAACATTTCTCTCATATAAATAGAACAACCATTATTCTCGGATTTAAATGAGTAGCCATCTCGCATCAAGCGAGATCCAGATACAATGTTCATGCTCAAAGCTGGTACTAAATAACAATTATTAAGGTTTAAAACTAATCCCGAAGGTAGATGTAGAGGTAACGTGCCGACGGCGATCACATCGACCTTGGAACCATTCCCGACACGCATCGTCACCTCATCCTTGGCCAGCCTCCGCTTATTCCGCAGCTCCTGCTTGGAGTTACAAATGTGAGCAACTGCACCGGTATCAAATACCCAGGAGCTACTACGAGCGCTGGTCAAGTACACATCAATAACAAGTATATCACATATACCTTTAATGTTGCCGTCCTTCTTATCCGCTAAATACTTGGGGCAGTTCCGCTTCCAGTGACCGGTACCCTTGCAATAAAAGCACTCAGTCTCAGGCTTGGGTCCATTTTTCTTCTTCTTCCCGGCAACTTGCTTACCGGGCGCGGCAACAGCTTTGCCGTCCTTCTTGAAGTTCTTCTTACCCTTGCCTTTCTTGAAACTAGTGGTCTTATTCACCATCAACACTTGATGCTCCTTTTTGATCTCGACCTCCGCTGATTTCAGCATCGAGTACAACTCAGGAATGGACTTCTCCATACCTTGCATGTTGTAGTTCATCACAAAGCTCTTGAAGCTAGGTGGAAGCGACTGGAGGATTCTGTCAATGACCGAGTCATCCGGGATATTAACCCCCAGCTGAGTCAAGCGGCTGTGTAGCCCAGACATCTTGAGGATGTGCTCACTGACAGAACTATGCTCCTCCATCTTACAGCTGAAGAACTTGTCGGAGACATCATATCTCTCGACCCGGGCATGAGCTTGAAAAACCAGTTTTAGCTCCTGGAACATCTCATATGCTCCGTGTTGCTCAAAACGCTTTTGGAGCCCCGGTTCTAGACTGTAAAGCATGCCGCATTGAACAAGGGAGTAATCATCGCAGGCGTGATTGCCAAGTGTTCATAACATCTTGTTCCGCTGGGAGAACGGGTGCGTCACCTAGCGGTGCATCTAGGACATACAATCTCTTGGAAGCTATGAGGATGATCCTCAAGCTACGGACCCAGTCCGCATAGTTGCTTCCATCATCTTTCAGCTTGGTTTTCTCTAGGAACACGTTGAAATTGAGGGTGACATTCGCGTTGGCCATTGGATCTACATTATAGATTGTAAAGACAATTTTAGACTAAGTTCATGATAATTAAGTTCACTTAATCAAATTAATGAACTCCCACTTAGACAGACATCTCTCTAGTCTTCCAAGTGATACATGATCCATGTCAACTAGCCCGTGTCCGATCATCACGTGAGACGGACTAGTCATCCATGGTGAACATCTTCATGTTGATCGTATCTTCTATACGACTCATGTTCGACCTTTCGGTCTTCCGTGTTCCGAGGCCATGTCTGTACATGCTAGGCTCGTCAAGTCAACCTAAGTGTTTCGCGTGTGTAAATCTGGCTTACACCCGTTGTATGCGAACGTTAGAACCTATCACACCCGATCATCACGTGGTGCTTCGGAACAACGATCCTTAGCAATGATGCACAGTTAGGGTGAACACTTCTCTTGAAATTTTATTGAGAGATCATCTTATTTACTACCGTCGTTCTAAGCAAATAAGATGTAAACATGATAAACATCACATGCAATCAATATAGTGACATGATATGGCCAATATCATTTTGCTCCTATGATCTCCATCTTCGGGGCACCATGATCATCACTGTCACCGGCATGACACCATGATCTCCATCATCATGATCTCCATCATTGTGTCTTCATGAAGTTGTCTCGCCAACTATTACTTCTACTACTATGGCTAACGCTTAGCAATAAAGTAAAGTAATTACATGGCGTTTATGATTGACACGCAGGTCATACAATAAATAAGACAACTCCTATGGCTCCTGCCGGTTGTCATAATCATCGACATGCAAGTCGTGAATCCTATTACAAGAACATGATCAATTCATACATCACAATGCATCACATCACATCCTTTGGCCATATCACATCACAAGGCACATGCTGCAAAAACAAGTTAGACGTCCTCTAATTTGTAGTTGCAAGTTTTTTACGTGGCTGCTATAGGTTACTAGCAAGAACGTTTCTTACCTACGTCAACACCACAACGTGATTTGCCAATTGCTATTTACCCTTCATAAGGACCCTTTTCATCGAATCCGATCCGACTAAGGTAGGAGAGACAGACACCCGCTAGCCACCTTATGCATCTAGTGCATGTCAGGCGGTGGAACCGGTCTCACGTAAGCGTACGTGTAAAGTTGGTCCGGGCCGCTTCATCCCACAATACCGCCGAATCAAGATAAGACTAGTAGCGGCAAGCAAATTAACAAACTCGACGCCCACAACTGCTTTGTGTTCTACTCGTGCATAGATTCTACGCATAGACCTAGCTCTGATACCACTGTTGGGAGACGTAGTAGTAAATCAAAATTTTCCTACGTTCACCAAGATCTATCTATGGAGAAACCAGCAACGAGAGGGGAGAGATTGCATCTTCATAC
This sequence comes from Hordeum marinum, assembly GCA_022496015.1. Classification (NCBI taxonomy): domain Eukaryota; kingdom Viridiplantae; phylum Streptophyta; class Magnoliopsida; order Poales; family Poaceae; genus Hordeum; species Hordeum marinum. Next base: position 86,785,676 of record CM039675.1, on the reverse strand, counting down.
CTTTGAAGATCGCTAAGCGGAAGCGTTACAAGAACGCGGTTGATGGAGTCGTACTCGCAGCGATTCAGATCGCGGTAGATCCGATCAAGTGCCGAACGGACGGCACCTCCGCGTTCAACACACGTGCAGCCCGGTGACGTCTCCAACACCTTGATCCAGCAAGGAGGAAGGAGAGGTTGGGGAAGGGCTCCAACAGCAGCACGACGGCGTGGTGGTGGTGGAGTAGCAAGGTATTCCGACAGGGCTTCGCCTAAGCGCTGCGGAGGAGGAAGAAGAGAGGTAGGGCTTCGCCGTGAGAGAGAGAGATCAAATCCTGTCTCAAAACATCCAAAACCTCAAGTATATATAGGAGGAGGGACGTGGAGGGCTGGCTTGGCCTCTACTCCAAAGAGGAGATGGCCGGCTGAATTAAAGGGAGAGTCCACCTCCCACAAGGGAGGTGGATCTCCTCCTTTTAAATCCTTTTTGCCTTATCTCCTTATCTCCAGCCGCATGGGCCTTTAGCAAAAGTCTTGCCCAGCCCAATAAGGGCTGGCACACTTTATCTAACAGCCCATGTGGTCCTTTGGTCGTCACACCCCTCCCGGGGGTCCTCCGGCACCCTCCCGGCACTCCCGGTACACTACCGATGAGCCCGAAAACTTTCCGGTGACCAAAACTGGACTTCCTATATATCAATCTTTACCTCCAGACCATTCTGGAGCTCCTCGTGACGTCCGGGATCTCATCCGGGACTCCGAACAACCTTCGGTAATCACGTATACCTTTTCCCTATAACCCTAGCGTCATCGAACCTTAAGTGTGTAGACCCTACGGGTTCGGGAGACACGTAGACATGACCGAGACACCTCTCCGGCCAATAACCAACAGCGGGATCTGGATACCCATGTTGGCTCCCACGTACTCCACGATGATCTCATCGGATGAACCACGATGTCAGGGATTCAATCAATCCCGTATACAATTCCCTTTGTCTATCGGTATGGTACTTGCCCGAGATTCGATCGTCGGTATCGCCATACCTTGTTCAATCTCATTACCGGCAAGTCTCTTTACTCGTTCCGTAACACATCATCCCGTGGCTAACTCCTTAGTCACATTGAGCTCATTATGATGATGTCTTACCGAGTGGGCCCAGAGATACCTCTCCGTCACACGGAGTGACAAATCCCAGTCTTGATTCGTGTCAACCCAACAGACACTTTCGGAGATACCCGTAGCGTACCTTTATAGCCACCCAGTTACGTTGTGACGTTTGGCACACCCAAAGCATTCCTACGGTATCCAGGAGTTACACAATCTCATGGTCTAAGGAAATGATACTTGACATTGAAAAGCTTTAGCAAACGAACTACACGATCTTGTGCTATGCTTAGGATTGGGTCTTGTCCATCACATCATTCTCCTAATGATGTGATCCCGTTATCAACGACATCCAATGTCCATGGTCATGAAACCGTGACCATCTATTGATCAACGAGCTAGCCAACTAGAGGCTCACTAGGGACATGTGATGGTCTATGTATTCACACATGTATTACGGTTTCTGGTTAACACAATTGTAGCATGAATAATAGACAATTATCATGAACTAGGAAATACAATAATAACCATTTTATTATTGCCTCTAGGGCATATTTCCAACACTAAGTTAACCTTTATGTCCCAGGGACCCCCCCCTTATGTAATAGGTTGAGTCCCTAGGTTACAAATGAATCTAGATAATACTCCTAACCCGTGTTCTAGTCGAACTCATGATGGTATTATTCCTCAAGGAATGGGAAATTTCCCTTGGGCTTCTACCTAAGCCAGCCCACAAGTTCATCTAAGAGTCGACCCAGGTTTTGCCGAGTCTCATTCGCCCCTGGCCTCGTCAGTGGATCTCTTTTGTGACTAGGCATTAGCATAACCCTCAACAAGCGTACAAGGCAAGGTAAAGAGCGGGAAAGGGTTAACCACGAGTGAGACGAGGATGTGGATTTTAGCCCCAAGTTCACTCTTCCTCGGGGAAGAGCTACTCTTCGTTTAGAGCGGTGCCAGAGCCAAAGCTTGCGGAACGCCACGGAAGGCTCACCGTATCTCTTTCGAGTCACCCCCAATGGATGAGCCACGAATTACTCGGGGTTGGTCTAGAAGGTGACCACCACACCTTTACAAACTTCTTCGGAGCAAACCACAAGAAAGGAAGCTTCCGGAGGAACCTCTAACCATCTAGGAGCCCAAGATCCAAGAGTAACAAATCAATGGTGAACTAATGTCGTGGGGAACACAAATTTGGTTTGGTCAAAGTGTAGATTGGCTCTTGCTCTCCCAATCCCCAAAGTATCAACAAGTTTGGGTGGAGGGATTGAGAGTATTGAGAAAAAAGAGGTGGAGCAATGGTGGATATCAACAAGACATTAGGGTTAGGTATGGAGGAGGAAGAAGGGGTCCTTTTATAGTGTTCTTGGCTGGGAGGGGAAATCTGACTGTTGGGCCCCGTGTGCACAGGCTAAGTCAGCCACGTGTGCAGGGGGTACTCAAGGAGATTCAGGGTACCCCGTGTGCATGGGCTACTCAGGGAGTTTCGGGGTACCCCGTGCGCACGGGGTCAAAAGACCTCGTGCGCACGGGCTACTCAGTGAGTTTCGGGGTACCCCGTGCGCACGAGTTCAAAAGACCTCGTGCGCACGGGCTACTCAGTGAGTTTTGGAGTACCCCGTGCGCACGGGGGCCAAAAGACCCCGTGCACACAGGGTGTCCAGAAAGTCTCTGAAAACACCTCAGAGTACCCCGGGCACAACACTAACAGACCTAGTGGATGTAGGAAGTGGTAGGAAGGCTGAAGAAAATATTGGAGGTATGCCCATACAACACAAATCCACTATGACCCCTCTTAATAGTGAGGCATTCCCTATGACTCAAATCGAACCAAAACGAAAACCTTTGAGTCGCCTGAAACACCATGCCTTGAATTGGGGGGGGGGGGTCACACACTTCCATAGAGAACTGCATGGAACAAATCACCTGAGATAAACTAGAAACTAATATTAGATCCCCTAACCATATTGCCATCACACCAAAACACAACTAAGTGCTAGTTGCACTTTCAATCTTCCCCGTTTTGGTGCATTGATGACAACATGGTTAGGACATGGAAAAAAAGTTAAGCGGTGGTTCAGGGTTGTAGTACCGCTCGAAACTTCCGCTTAAAAAAGTAAGCGGTCGTTCGAGCGAACCTTCAGGGCAGTAGTACCGCTGGAGCGGTACTACCGCTCTGAAGAGCAGTACTTCCGCTTAATAGACACCGTGGATCCTTGGGGGCAGAGAAATCTCCATTGTGTGGGGAAAAGGATAGGGGTGCAAAGTGTACGTGATGATTCCTCCCAACCTTTCCATATGCGGATCCCCTCTTAATAGTACGGATTTTCCTACGACTCGGGTCCACCAACCTGACCTCGAAAAGAAAATACTCCGTCTTCTGATTTAATACTTGAGGGGAAGATAACCGTCTCGTGTCACCTGATAATCTTTCAAAGCTTAATGCACACTATTAGTCCGCAAACACACTGTCATCAACCACCAAAACTACTTAGGGAAAATTATGCTCTTACAATAGTGCTCATCCTCCACAGAATCATACTCCTCCTTAGATTCATTAGAAGCCTCTATCACTGGCTTCTTAGATGCAGCATGACGAGCACGACTCTGAGAGCCCTAACCAACTCTCTCTAAAGGTTGATATCGAGCGATAGTGAACTGAGCAGACCCTGTCTTTGATCATTTGCTACGAGCGGTAGCCACCTTGTCAGCGGAGTTTGAAAAACACAACATCCAAACAGGATATGCAAGAAGAATTAGTGCGGATGCCCCCCAAAAAGAAAAGCAACAAAAAATCTAGCAAGGAAAACATTGCCAACCCCATATGCACGGTACGTGCCCGTACACCCAGGGCCCCGTGCGCACGGGACATGCCCGTGGACATAGGGTTCTCCCAGCGGCGGCCAAAAACAGATCGAGCACTGGATCTGACAGGGGTAATAGGGATACACCAGGGATCTAAACTGAAAACTAGACTAAAACAGGAAAAACGAGCAAAGCTAGAGAAGAGAGAAGCCCTAAAACCTAAAAAGGGATGCAAAAACATGGAGGAAAGGAAGAGAGAAGGATCAGGGAACATACCAGAGGAGGAGCCCATCCTCCTCACTTCCAAAGGAGGAGGAACACAAGGAAGAAGAGGCAAGGGGCGACGGCGGCGGCTCCAGGGGCGACGGGGCCGTGGGGAGGACTGAGGGATTGAATCAACCCTAACCCCCTGCGTTCCACCCAAAGGGGCCTGGAACAACACACCCCCGTGCGCGGGGCAAACTTAGCCCGTGGGCATGGGCTCCCGTGCGCATGAGACAGGCCCATGGACATGGGACCCCTATGCACACTGTACATGGCCGTCAACACGGGGTATCTAGAAGAAAGGACCGGAAATGACTTTGGGTGGGGCTAGATCAAAATCCTTACGACCACACCGTAGTGCAGTCCCGTCTTAATCCTGGACAACATCACAGGAGGGAAAGAAAGAACAAACACTATGGAAAAAATGAGGGGCACTTGCACTAGATGAAAAAAAACATGCACGTGATCAAACCAGTTTTGAACACAAGGTCTAAAATGCCCAAATAACCTCAAATGAAAAACCAACCTTGAAAACAAGGGAGGTGGTCGTAGACACCATGTTTGAAAACAAGAGTGGTACTTCCGCTTAAGAGACACTGTGGGGCCTTGGGGGCAGAGAAAGCTCCATCGTGCCGGGAAAGGGACGGGGGTGCAATGTGTACATGATGATTCCTCCCAACCTTTCCGGATGAGGATCCCCTCTTAATAGTACGGGTTTTCCTACGACTCAGGTCCACCAACCTAACCTCGAAAGGAAAAGACTTCGTCTTCTGATTTACTACTTGGGGGGAAGATAACCGTCCCGTGTCACCTGATAATCTCTGAAAGCTTAATGCACACGGCTAGTCCACAAACACACTGTCATCAACCACCAAAACTACTTAGGGAAAATTATGCTCTTACAATCTCCCCTTTTCTAGTGGGTTGATGACAACGCGGGATTTGCCAATAAGATATACAGTAAGACTATGGCAAACCCAACATCTACAAAATATAGATAGGCTCCCCCTAGATGTGTGTCCTATTTGAATATGCTTTTGGAATGCAAAGAGCACACACTAGGATCAACACTCCCCCTATATTTTATAGACGAGGCCAAATACTTGCATACAAATCGGAATGAGTGATAAGCAGGTAAGCAAGTAAAGGAAATATAAACTCATAATAATGTAGACATAACGGATATAAGAGGTAGCATATGTCTTACACCATACATAGAACTCATGAGTCTGACACCATAAAGCAAAGCAAACAACCAAAGCAAATAAACGAGTTCATGAGAGAAGAGATGCGTAGATAAAAAGAGAAATACTCGTGACTTAGCAAATACCTAAACACTCTCTCCCCCTTTGGCATAGAGACACCAAAAGGGGCACAAAGGACTACAATGAGACCAAGTGATGATAGCATAGAATAGTCACTCGTCAGGCTCATCATCTTCCTCCTCATTAGTAGCAGTAGGCACATCATCCTCTGACTCGGCAAATGGGCAATGCTTCTTGATCCAGTCCTCCTCATCAGTAATCCTCTCCTCAGACCCACTATCGATCGACGGATCAAGCTGTTGGAAATATGCCCTAGAGGCAATAATAAAATGGTTATTATTGTATTTCCTAGTTCATGATAATTGTCTATTATTCATGCTACAATTGTGTTAACCAGAAACCGTAATACATGTGTGAATACATAGACCATCACATGTCCCTAGTGAGCCTCTAGTTGGCTAGCTCGTTGATCAATAGATGGTCACGGTTTCATGACCATGGACATTGGATGTCGTTGATAACGGGATCACATCATTAGGAGAATGATGTGATGGACAAGACCCAATCCTAAGCATAGCACAAGATCGTGTAGTTCGTTTGCTAAAGCTTTTCAATGTCAAGTATCATTTCCTTAGACCATGAGATTGTGTAACTCCCGGATACCGTAGGAATGCTTTGGGTGTGCCAAACGTCACAACGTAACTGGGTGGCTATAAAGGTACGCTACGGGTATCTCCGAAAGTGTCTGTTGGGTTGACACGAATCAAGACTGGGATTTGTCACTCCGTGTGACGGAGAGGTATCTCTGGGCCCACTCGGTAAGACATCATCATAATGAGCTCAATGTGACTAAGGAGTTAGCCACGGGATGATGTGTTACGGAACGAGTAAAGAGACTTGCCGGTAACGAGATTGAACAAGGTATGGCGATACCGACGATCGAATCTCGGGCAAGTACCATACCGATAGACAAAGGGAATTGTATACGGGATTGATTGAATCCCTAACATCGTGGTTCATCCGATGAGATCATCGTGGAGTACGTGGGAGCCAACATGGGTATCCAGATCCCGCTGTTGGTTATTGGCCGGAGAGGTGTCTCGGTCATGTCTACGTGTCTCCCGAACCCGTAGGGTCTACACACTTAAGGTTCGATGACGCTAGGGTTATAGGGAAAAGGTATACGTGATTACCGAAGGTTGTTCGGAGTCCCGGATGAGATCCCGGACGTCACGAGGAGCTCCGGAATGGTCCGGAGGTAAAGATTGATATATAGGAAGTCCAGTTTTGGTCACCGGAAAGTTTTCGGGCTCATCGGTAGTGTACCGGGAGTGCCGGGAGGGTGCCGGAGGACCCCCGGGAGGGGTGTGACGACCAAAGGACCACATGGGCTGTTAGATAAAGTGTGCCAGCCCTTATTGGGCTGGGCAAGACTTTTGCTAAAGGCCCATGCGGCTGGAGATAAGGAGATAAGGCAAAAAGGATTTAAAAGGAGGAGATCCACCTCCCTTGTGGGAGGTGGACTCTCCCTTTAATTCAGCCGGCCATCTCCTCTTTGGAGTAGAGGCCAAGCCAGCCCTCCACGTCCCTCCTCCTATATATACTTGAGGTTTTGGATGTTTTGAGACAGGATTTGATCTCTCTCTCTCACGGCGAAGCCCTACCTCTCTTCTTCCTCCTCCGCAGCGCTTAGGCGAAGCCCTGTCGGAATACCTTGCTACTCCACCACCACCACGCCGTCGTGCTGCTGTTGGATCCCTTCCCCAACCTCTCCTTCCTCCTTGCTGGATCAAGGTGTTGGAGACGTCACCGGGCTGCACGTGTGTTGAACGCGGAGGTGCCGTCCGTTCGGCACTTGATCGGATCTACCGCGATCTGAATCGCTGCGAGTACGACTCCATCAACCGCGTTCTTGTAACGCTTCCGCTTAGCGATCTTCAAAGGTATGAAGATGCAATCTCTCCCCTCTCGTTGCTGGTTTCTCCATAGATAGATCTTGGTGAACGTAGGAAAATTTTGATTTACTACTATGTCTCCCAACACAAGCTTCGTCATGATCCTCTTGTCACGGACGCGAGCCTTCTTGGCCTCCACATGGGCCTTGTATTGTCCCTTGATCTAAAAGCAGAGAAGATTCTTCACATTGGTTTTGAGCTTGGCAGCCCAAGAGGGAACAGTCTCAGAGCGAGGAACATAGGTGTCATCATCATAGTCAGGCTCGGGCTCATCATCGGAGTCGGTGGGAGCAATCTCTGGCACAAAAGGCGCAACTCCCCAGTTCTCCTTCACACAGAGCTTAAGAATACCATGGTTCACCATGTGATCAGTAACCATAAGCTCATGAGGGAACTGCCGAGACCAAGTATCCTCAATGAGCTTAAAGAGATATGGACCATAGATAGGCACCTTCCTGTCAAGAACAGCTGAGCAAAGCTCCCTCCACATGATGTGGGAAACATCCAAAGTTGAATCTCTGCCTTTTTCCTTGATGCACATAAGAAGCAGATTCACGAGATAAGAGCGAACCTGATCGAAGTTCCCCACTCGAGGAAACATAGAGTTGCAAAATATACGGTGCATGATGTCCAAGAATGGAATGAGTTCAGTGCGGGTACCCTTGACAGTCTTCACAATCCTCTGGTAGCGCACGAGCTTGGATTTGTGAATCGATTTGGTTTCAGTGTGCGGTTGAAGACCCAATGGCTCATCCTCCCCTGAGTCCGCATATCCCAAAGAGTTCATAAAGGTCTTCTAGTTGGAACACATAACTCTGCCACCTGTCATCCATGTCAAGCTCCTCTCCACATTAGTGTGAAAGTGAATAGTGGCATAAAATTGAGCCACAATCTAAGAGTCAAAATCATTGTTGAATGCAATAATGGGAACCAGACCCCATTGCTGGCAAAGAGCACGAGCTTCAGCAAAGTATTTAGAGTGAGTGTTGCTGACCATATGCTCCGTGTCGATGGATTTGACATGAGGCACATAGAGGTTCGTCTTGCCCTTCAGGACTCCAACATAAATGAGGGACTGAGCCTTGTTCCAGAAGGGATGACCAGCAAACACGGGGTCCTAAGGACGACGGTAAGTATTGAGCTGACGAAACTCATAGAACTCGGTGCCGGTCATATCCTGAGGTTCCTTGACAGCTTACTTCTTGGTGGCAACTTTCTTCGTTGACTGCCGCTGGGGTTGAGCACTTGAGCCTGCCTCGTCGGATGTGCGGTACCGCTTGGAACCACCACGGCTCGGATTCACGCGACGAGCACCATCATCACCTGAACTCATAAAGAAGGAATGGCAAGAGACACTCCAAATGTAAATAACCCAGAAAAGCCAACAAAAAATAATAGTGAGAGTAAAATACATGGAGATGGGGAGATGTAGTGATAAGCGGTAGTACCGCTTGGGCAGGAGCGGTACTTCGGCTTGAAGCGGTAGTACCGGTCATGCCCGAGCGGTAGTACCACCCTGGCGACGGGAAGATCCCGCGGGCGGGGAGTGACCACAAATCCACCACACACCGAGTCCCAAATCATCACATATATCTCTCTAGTGTTCATTCACATCCAAGAAGTAGCGAGAAAAACACGAGACAACACACGCATTGCCCTAGATGAAAGATCTAAGAAAACCTAGGTCAAACGAGGAACGACGAGGGCAATACCGGGGTCCATGGCACGAGGGACAGGTGAGGATCAATCCCACCAGACGAAAATGCAAAGACCGACACGGAATGGGAGATCCAGAGCCAGCCTCCGGGAGAGCTTCAGTCGCCACGGGCGGAGATGAGACAGTGAATGGGTATGGGGGAGTTAGAACTCCCCTTGCCCACTACTTGAATCGTTAGGGAGCCCTCGAAGCGGTAGTACCGCTTGGCATGGGCGGTACTTCTGTTGAGCGGTAGTACCATCCACCAGAGCGGTAGTACCGCTTATGACCAAAAACCACTCCCAGCGAAAAGAGCAAAAAACACAACTCTGAGGCGATGAAGAGCAGCAAAACCTTCTACTAAGATACATAAAAGGAGTTACCCCAAATATTTACGAGAAACCAAACATGAAGAGACAAAGACTTGGATCAACACATTCAAACCAATATGCTCTAAAAAAGCAAATGCCTCACTAGGAGGAGGGGGCGGTGGCCGAAGCCACCTATGTTTGAGTCAATTGGTATGGCACCGCGAAGATTTTAACCTTGGGCCCATGACCAAAACTTGTCTTTGAAGCACAGTAACCATCAAAAATGGCGGATGTGAAAGACTTTGATTAGTTTATGCATAATAGGAGGAGGGATAGTTCATTGAGAGAACTAGACTCCCCCTAAGTCCATGTTGTTGGGGAACGTTGCATGGGAAACAAAAATTTCCTACGCACACGCAAGATCTATCCATGGTGATGAGCATCTACGAGAGGGAGAGTGGATCTACATACCCTTGTAGATCGCTAAGCGGGAAGCGTTAAGAAACGCGGTTGGTGTAGTCGAACATCTTCGCGATCCAAATCGCCGAGCATCCCGCAATCTCATCACGATCCGTCCCGCGATCCAATCACGATCCATCCCGCGAACTCATCATGATCCTTCCCGTGATCTCATCACGATCCGTCTCGCAATCTTGATCACGGTCCTTCCGATCTAGCGCCGAACGGATGACACCTCCACGTTCAGCACACATACAGCTCGATGACGATCTCCGCCTTCTTGATCCAGCAAGAGGGAGCAGAGAGGTAGAAGAGTTCTCTGGCAGCGCGACGGCACTGCGGCGATGGTGGTGGAGCTATTCCGGCAGGGCTTCGCCTAAGCACTGCAGAAAACCGATCTAGAGGAGAAACTATGCACTAGAGGAACGGGTAGCACGTGGCTGAAAATCTGGTGCCAAAAATCCTAAAACCTCTAGTATATATAGGAGGAAGAGAGGAGGAGGCTTGGCTCCCAAGGAGCCGGCCCTTGGATCGGTCGAACCAAGGAGGAGAGGAGGAATCCTCCTCCAATCCTAGTAGGACCAGGACTCCTCCTTATTTTGGTCTTTTTGCCCTTTTCCACCTTTTTTTGTTTGGGTTTTCTCTCCTAGCCGCATGGGCCTTGTGTGGGACTTCCACCAGCCCACTAAGGGCTGGTATTCACTCTCCCACAGCCCATGTAGCCTCTTGGATCGAAATACCCCTCCCGATGGTCTCCCGGTACACTACCGATGAGCCCGAAACTTTTCCGGCGACCAAAATAGGACTTCCTATATATCAATATTTACCTCCAGACCATTCCGGAGCTCCTCATGACATCCGGGATCTCATCCGGAACTCCGAACAACCTTCGGTCACCACCAAGCATAACTTTATACTACCGAAACGTCACCAAACCTTAAGTGTGCAGAACCTACGGGTTCGAGAACTATGTAGACATGACCGAGACACCTCTACGGTAAATAACCAATAGCGGGACCTGGATGCCCATATTGGTTCCTACATATTCTACGAAGATCTTTATCGGTCGAACCTCTATGTCAAGGATTCAGTTAATCTCGTATGATGTTCCCTTTGTTCTTCGGTATGTTACTTGCCCGAGATTCGATCGTCGGTATCTCTATACCTAGTTCAACCTCATTACCGGCAAGTCTCTTTACTCGTTCCGTAATACAAGATCCCGTGACTAACACTTAGTCACATTGCTTGCAAGGCTTATTGTGATGTTGTATTACCGAGTGGGCCCTGAGATACCTCTCCGTCACACGGAGTAACAAATCCTAGTCTTGATCCATGCCAACCCAACAAACACTCGCGGAGATACCTGTAGAGCACCTTTATAGTCACCCAGTTACGTTGCGACGTTTGATACACAGAAGACACTCTTTCGGTGTCCGTGAGTTGCATGATCTCATGGTCATAGGAACATATACTTGACATGCAAAAAACAGTAGCAATAAACTGACACGATCATATGCTACGTTTATAGTTTGGGTCTTGTCCATCACACCATTCTCCTAATGATGTGATAGCGTTATCAAATGACATCTCATGTCCATGTCTAGGAAACCATAGCCATCTTAGATCAACGAGCTAGTCTATTAGAGGTATACTAGGGACATGTTGTTGTCTATGTATCCACACATGTATCTGAGTTTCTGATCAATACAATTATAGCATGGATAATAAACGATTATCATGAGCAAGGAAATATGATAATAACCAATTTATTATTGCCTCTAGGGCATATTTCCAACAGTCTTCCACTTGCACTAGAGTCAATAATCTAGTTCACATCACCATGTGATTCACATTGTTATGAATCTAACACCCAATGAGTTCTAGGGCTCGATCATGCTTTGCATGTGAGTGAGGTCTTATAGTCAACGGGTCTGCGTCATTCAGATCCGTGTGTACTTTGCAAATCTCTATGTCAAACCGTAAACACTGCTACCACACTCCACTTGGTACTATTCCAAATGGCTGCTCCACTATACGTATCTAGATTGCTACTACGAGTCATCCGAATTGGTGTTAAATCTTGCATCGACGTAACTCTTTACGACGAACTCTTTATCACCTCCATAATCAAGAAACATCTCCTTAGTCTTTTAGTCACTAAGGATAATCTTGACCATTGTCCAGTGATCTACTCCTGGATCACTTTTGTACCCCTTGACAGACTCATGGCAAGGCACACACCATGTGTGGTACACAGCATGGCATAATATAGAGCCTATGGCTAAGGCATAGGGGACGACGTTCGTCCTTTCTCTTTCTTCTGCCATTCTCGAGCTTTGAGTCTCACTCAACTTCACACCTTACAAATCAGGCGAGAACTCTTTCTCTGACTGATCCATTTTGAACTCTTTCAAAATCTTGTCAAGGTATGTACTCATTGAAAGTCTCATCATACATCTTGATCTATCTGTATAGATCTTGATGCTCAACAATTAGGTAGCTTTATCCAGGTCTTCCTTTGAAAATCACCTTTCAAACAACCGTTTATGCTTTCCAGAAATTTTACATTATTTCCGATCAACAATACGTCATCCACATATACTTTATTAGAAACTCTATAGTGCTCCCACTCACTTTATTGGAAATACAAGTTTCTCATAAACTTTGTATAGACTCTAAAACTTTGATCACCTCATCAAAGTGTATATTCCAACTCCGAGATGCTTGCTTCAGTCCTTAGAAGGATCACTGAAGCTTGCTCACCTTTTAGCATCCTTAGGACTGACAAAATCTTTTGGTTGTATCACATACAACCTTTCCTCAAGTAAACCGTTAAGGAAACGAAGTTTTGACATCCATCTGCCAGATTTCATAATTGAAAAATGCAGCAACTGCTAACATAATTCCAACAGACTTTAGCATCGCTATGAGTGAGAAAGTCTCATCGCAGTCAACTCCTTGAACTTGGCGGAAACTTCTTTGCGACAAGTCGAGCTTTATAAAAGGTGACATTCACCATCAGCGTTTGTCTTCATCTTAAACATCCATTTGTACTCAACGACCTGCCGTCCAACGAGCAAGTCTACCAAAGTCTATACTTGGTTTTCATACATAGATCCTTTCTCGGATTTCATGGCCTCTAACCATTTGTCGGAATTCGGGCCCATCATCGCTTCTCCATAGCTCATAGGTTCATCATTGTCCAACAACATGACCTCCAAGACAGGGTTGTCATACCGCTCAGGAGCAGTACACATCCTTGTTGACCTACGAGGTTCGATAGTAACTTGATCCGAAGCTTCATGATGATCATCATTAACGCCTCTTCCACTAACGTAGGCTTCATAGAAACAAATTCCTGCGTTGCGCTACTCTCTGGTTGAACGAAGGTTCAACAACCTCACCAAGTTCTATCTTCCTCCCACTCAATTCTTTCGAGAGAAACTCTTTCTCGAGAAAGGACCCAGTTTTAGCAACAAACACTTTATGCTTGGATCTAAGATAGAAGGTTTACCCAACTGTCTTTAGGGTATTCTATGAAGATGCATTTGTCCGCTTTGGGTTCAAGCTCATTAGGTGAAAACCTTTTTCACATAAGTGTTGCAGCCCCAAACATTAAGAAATGATAGCTTAGGTTTCTATCAAACCATAATTCACACGGAGTCATCTCAACGGATTTAGATGGTGCCCTATCTAAAGTGAATGTAGTTGTCTCTAATGCATAACCCCAAAATTATAGTAGCAAAACGATAAGAGACATCATAGCAAGCACCATTTTCAATAGAGCACGACTATGACGTTCGAACACACCGTCACACTATGGTGTTCCAGGTGGCATGAGTTGTGAAACAACTTTCACATTGTCTAAAGTTGTATGCCAAACTCGTAACTCAGATATTTACCTCCACGATCATATAGCAGACATTTTTATCTTCTTGTCACAATGATCTTAAACTTCACTCTGAATTTTCTTGAACCTTTCAAATGATTCAGACTTGTGTTTCATTAAGTAAATATACACTATATCTACTCAAATCCTCAGTGGAGGTAAGAAAATAACGATATCCACCACACGCTACAAGACTCATTGGATTGCATACATCAACATGTATCATTTCCAATAAATCACTTACCCGCTCCATCCATCTGGAAATGGAGTCCTTAGTCATCTTGCCCAAGAGGCATGGTTCGCATGTCTCAACCGATTCGAAATCGAATGAGTCCAAAGATCCATCAGCATGGAGTTTCTTCATGCGCTTTATACCAATATGACATTTAGCGGCAGTGCCAGAAGTATGCGGTACTATCATTATTAACTTTGTATCTTTTGGCATCAATGTTATGAACATGTATATTGCTACGATCAAGATTCAACAAACCATTTTCACTGGGTGCATGAACATTGAAGGTATTATTCATGTAAACAGAATAACCATTATTCTCTAGCTTAAATGAATAACCGTATTGCAATAAACATGATCTAATCACGTTCATGCTCAACGCAAAACACCAAATAACATTTATTTAGGTTTTTCACTAATCCCGAAGGTAGAGAGAGCGTGCGATGTTGATCACATCAACCTTGGAAACATTTCCAACACACATCGTCACCTCACCCTTAGCTAGTTCTCCCTTTATTCCGTAGCTTTTATTTCGAGTTACTAACATTTAGCAACCGAACCGATATCCAATACCCAGGTGCTACTAGGAGTACTCGCAAGGTACACATCATTAACACGTATATCAAATATACTTCTGTTAACGTTGCCAGCCTACTTATCTAGCAAGTATCTAGGGTTGTTCCGCTTCAGCGACCGCTCTCCTCATAATCGAAGCACTTAGTCTTGGGTTTGGGTTCAACTTTGAGTTGCTTCACTAGAGCAGCAACTAACTTGCTATCCATCAAGTTTCCCTCCTTGCTCTTTCCCTTCTCGAAACTAGTGGTTTGACTAACCATCAACACTTGACGCTCCTTCTTGATTTCTACCTTTGCGGTGTCAAATATCGCGAATAGCTCAGGGATCATTATTTCTATCCCTGGCATTTTATAGTTCATCACCAAGTTCTAGTAGCTTTAGTGACAGTGACTTGGAGAACTATCAATCACTATCTTATCTGGAAGATCAACTCCCACTCGATTCAAGCGATTGTAGCACCCAGACAATCTGAGCACATGCTCAACGATTGAGCTATTCTCTTTCATTTTGCAGACAAAGAATCTTGTTGGAGATCTCATATCTCGCAACACGGGCACGAGCCTGAGATCCTAATTTCAGCTCTTAGAACATCTCATATGTTCCGTGAAGTTCAAAACGTTTCGGAGCCTCAATTCTAAGCCGTAATGCATGACGCACTAAACTATCAAGTAGTCATCATAACGTGCATGTCAGATGTTCACAACATCTACAGACGATGCTAGAGGGGTTGGCGCACCGAGCGGTGCATTAAGGACATAAGCCTTCTCTGCAGCAACGAGGACAATCCTCAGATCACGGAGCCAATCCGCAATATTGCTAGCATCATATTTCAACTCTATTTCTCTAGGAACATATAAAAATTCAAGGGAGCTACAGCATGAGCTAGTAATCTACAACACAGTTTGCAAAGACACTACTAACTATGTTCATGATAATGAGTTCAATTAATCATATTACTTAAGAACTCCCACTCAAATTGACATCCCTCCGGTCATTCGAGTGATACATGATCCAAATTCACCAACTCAAGTCCGATCATCACGTGAGTTGAGGTGGTTTCAATGGTGAACATCATCATGTTGATCATATCTGCTATATGACTCATGTTCGACCTTTCAGTCTCTTGTGTTCCGAGGCCATGTTTGTACATGCTAGGCTCGTCAAGTTTAACCCGAGTGTTCTGCATGTGCAACACTGGCTTGCACCCGTTGTATGTGAACGTAGAGTCTATCACACCTGATCATCATGTGGTGTCTCAACACGACGAACTTTCGCAACGGTGCACACTCGGGGAGAACACAATTTATCTTGAAATTAAGTGAGGGATCACCTTATAATGCTACCATCGTCCTAAGCAAAACAAGGTGCATAAAAGGATTAACATCACATGCAAATCATAAGTGACATGATATGGCCATGAACTTGTGCTTTTGATCTCCATATTGAAAGCACCGACATGATCTCCATCGTCACCAGCATGACACCATGATCTCCATCATCTTGATCTCCATCAACGTGTCGCCATCGTGGTTGTCGCACCCACCATGCTTCTACTATTGCTACCATTTAGCGATAAAGTAAAGCATTACATAGCGCTTAATGATTGACACGTAGGTCATACAATAATTAAAGACAACCCTATGGCTCCTGCCGGTTGCCGTACTCATCGACATGTAAGTCGTGATATTCTATACAACACATGATCATCTCATACATCACATATATGACATCATGTAATTGGCCATATCACATCACAACATACCCTGCAAACACAAGTTAGACGTCCTCTAATTGTTGTTGCATGTTTTACGTGGCTGCTATGGGTAACTAGCAAGAACAATTCTCATCTACGCAAAAACCACAACGGTGATACACTAGTTGATTTTCAACCTTCTCAAGGACCGCCTTTGTCGAATCCGATCCAACTAAAGTGAGAGAAACTGGCACCCGCAAGCCATCTATGCAACAAGTTGCGGTTGAGGGAACTGGTCTCTCGTAAGCATACGAGTAATGTTGGTCCGGGCCGCTTCATATCACAATACCGCTGAAC
The DNA here is from genome assembly GCA_022496015.1 of Hordeum marinum. Taxonomy (NCBI): domain Eukaryota; kingdom Viridiplantae; phylum Streptophyta; class Magnoliopsida; order Poales; family Poaceae; genus Hordeum; species Hordeum marinum. Next base: position 86,769,094 of record CM039675.1, on the reverse strand, counting down.
CAAAACACGAGCAAGGGAGGAAGCAATCTAAGCATCAACGCCCACAAACTCTTTGTGTTCTACTTGAGATCTCATGTACACATAGACCTAGCTCTGATACCACTATTGGGGAACGTTGCATGGGAAACAAAATTTTCCTACGCACACGCAAGATCTATCCATGGTGATGAGCATCTACGAGAGGGAGAGTGGATCTACATACCCTTGTAGATCGCTAAGCGGGAAGTGTTAAGAAACGCGATTGGTGTAGTCGAACGTCTTCGCGATCCAAATCGCCGAGCATCCCGCGATCTCATCACGATCCGTGCCGCAATCGAATCACGATCTGTCCCGCAAACTCATCACGATCCGTCCCGCGATCTCATCATGATCTGTCTCGCGATCTTGATCACGGTCCTTCCAATCTAGCGCCGAACGGACGACACCTCCGCGTTCAGCACACGTACAGCTCGATGAAGATCTTCGCCTTCTTGATCCAGCAAGAGGGATCAGAGAGGTAGAAGAGTTCTCCGGCAGCACAACGGCGCTGTGGCAATGGTGGTGGAGCTATTCCGGCAGGGCTTCGCCTAAGCACTGCAGAAAACCGATCTAGAGGAGAAACTATGCACTAGAGGAACGGGTAGCATGTGGCTGAAAATCTGGTGCAAAACCCTAAAAACTCTAGTATATATAGGAGGAAGAGAGGAGGAGGCTTGTCTCCCAAGGAGCCAGCCCTTGGATCGGCCGAACCAAGGAGGAGAGGAGGAATCCTCCTCCAATCCTAGTAGGACCAGGACTCCTCCTTATTTTGGTCTTTTTGCCCTTTTCCACCTTTTTCTGTTTGGGTTTTCTCTCCTAGCCGCATGGGCCTTGTGTGGGACTTCCACCAGCCCACTAAGGGCTGGTATTCACTCTCCCACAGCCCATGTAGCCTGTTGGGTCGAAATACCCCTCCTGATGGTCTCCCGGTACACTACCGATGAGCCCGAAACTTTTCCGGCGACCAAAATAGGACTTCCTATATATCAATATTTACCTCCAGACCATTCCGGAGCTCCTCATGAAATTCAGGATCTCATCCGGGACTCCAAACAACCTTCGGTCACCACCAAGCATAACTTTATACTACTGAAACGTCACCAAACCTTAAGTGTGCAGAACCTACGGGTTCGAGAACTATGTAGACATGACCGAGACACCTCTACGGTCAATAACCAATAGCGGGACCTGGATGCCCATATTGGTTCCTACATATTCTACGAAGATCTTTATCGGTCGAACCTCTATGTCAAGGATTCAGTTAATCCCATATGATGTTCCCTTTTTTCTTCGGTATGTTACTTGCCCGAGATTCGATCGTCGGTATCTCTATACCTAGTTCAACCTCGTTACCGGCAAGTCTCTTTACTCGTTCCGTAATACAAGATCCCGTGACTAACACTTAGTCACATTGCTTGCAAGGCTTATTGTGATGTTGTATTACCGAGTGGGCCCTGAGATACCTCTCCGTCACACGGAGTAACAAATCCTAGTCTTGATCCATGCCAACCCAACAGACACCCTCGGAGATACCTGTAGAGCACCTTTATAGTCACCCAGTTACGTTGCGACGTTTGATACACACAAGGCACTCTTCCGGTGTCCATGATTTGCATGATCTCATGGTCATAGGAACATATACTTGACATGCAGAAAACAGTAGCAATAAACTGACACGATCATATGCTACGTTTATAGTTTGGGTCTTGTCCATCACACCATTCTCCTAATGATGTGATCCCGTTATCAAATGACATCTCATGTCCATGACTAGGAAACCATAGCCATCTTAGATCAACGAGCTAGTCTATTAGAGGCATACTAGGGACATGGTGTTGTCTATGTATCCACACATGTATCTGAGTTTCTAATCAATACAATTATAGCATGGATAATAAACGATTATCATGAGCAAGGAAATATGATAATAACCAATTTATTATTGCCTCTAGGGCATATTTCCAACACATGCCTACATCTAAACAAGACATAATGATGAGTGTGGTGGGGTGTGCATTAAGTCAAACCACATTGCTCGAATCAATGATATTCAGCTCATGCCTTAACTCGCGAAATCTTGGTTCATCCAATGGCTTCGTGAAAGTATCTGCAAGTTGCTCATTAGTGTTGAGATGGATAAGATTGATATCTCCTCGCTTGACGTGATCCCGAAGAAAGTGATGACGAATATCAATGTGCTTCGTCTTGCAATGTTGAACCAGTTTGTTGGTGATCATAATGGCACTTGCATTGTCATAGTAAAGAGGCACTTTGTCACAATTGACACCATAATCCTTTAAAGTTTGCCTCATCCAAAGAATCTGTGCACAACAACTAGCAGCAGCTACATACTGGGCCTCGATGGACGAGAGATAAACCCAGTTTTATTTCTTTGAAGACCAACTTACCAAAGACCAACCAAGAAATTGGCAACCTCCGGAAGTGCACTTCCTTTCCATACGGTCTCCCGCCCAATCCGAGTCAGTATATCCAATGAGATCAAATGAAGCACCCTTGGGATACCATAAGACAAAGTTTGGGGTATGAGCCAAATATCAAAAGATTCTCTTGACAACCACATGGTGACTCTCCTTAGGTGCGGATTGAAATCATGCACAAATTCCCACAGTCAACATGATATCCGGTCTAGATGCACAAAGATAAATCAAGGATCCAATCATGGAGTGATATACCTTTTGATCCACAGCTTTACCATTGGGATCACTGTCAAGTTGGCATTTGAGTGGCATAGGAGTGTTTGCCTTGGGAGGATTGAGCTCATAAATATTGAACCTCTTGAGCATGTCTTGAGTGTATTTAGCTTGATTGATGAAGGTAACTTGACTTCGTTGCTTGACTTCGAATCTAAGGAAGAACTTCAACTCTCCCATCATAGACATCTCAAACTTATTTGTCATCAGTGTGGCAAACTCTTCATTGAAAGCTTTGTTAGGAGAACCAAATATAATATCGTCAACATATAGTTGGCATATGAACAAGTTCCCGTTGACCCTCTTTGTGAAAAGAGTGGGATCGATTTTCCCAATTTCAAACCCGCAGTCTTGCAACATCTCGGTAAGGTGCTCATACCACGCAGGTGGGGCTTGTTTAAGGCCATAGAGAGCCTTATCGAAAACGTATACATGATTGGGGAACTTGGGATCCTCGAACCCCGGGGGTTGCTTAACATATACCAACTCCTTAAGAGGACCATTAAGAAATGCACTTTTAACATCCATTTGATATAAATTAAAGTTATGATGAGAAGCATATGCAAGCAACATGCAAATTGATTCAAGGCGAGCAACATGAGCAAAGGTTTCATCGTAGTCGACACCCTCGACTTGGGAGTAGCCTTGTGCCACCAAACTTGCCTTGTTGCGAATGACGACACCGTTCGCATCTTGCTTGTTTTTGAAGATCCATTTAGTTCCAATAACACTGTGGTTCTCCTTTGGTCTTGGCACCAAACGCCACACTTGGTTGCGCTCAAAGTTGTTGAGTGCATCGTGCATGGCTTCAACCCACTCCATGTCCTCGAGCGTATCTTGTACCTTGAGGGGCTCAATGCAAGAAACAAACACGTGATGTTCACAAAAGTTTGTTAATTGTCTACCAGTGGTTACCCCTCTGTTTAAGCTGCCATAGACGTTCCCCAACAAATGTTGTTGCTTTTTAAGCTTGGCAGCATTCTTGGCAGTTCGTCTCTCTAAGGTCTCCTCCCTAGAAGGTTGAGAGTCAACATCTAGAGGAGCATCATCTTGATGATCTTTAGAGGAGTCATGAGCTTGCTCTTGATCTTGAATGAGATCTTGATCTTGAGCTTGCTCGGGGTCGTGGACTTGATCTTGGGCATCACTTGGCATGACAACATTGTCAGTAGATTGATCTTGCCCTTGATCTTGTCCATGTGGATGAGGGCCTTCATTTTTTTCTTCGGAAGCATGTGGGTCTTGTGTCGGTGATGGTTCCACTTGAGTGCAACATTGTCCTTCTCCTTCGGCCACAAGGGGTTCCTCAACGGGTAGGAAGTGTCCCACACCCATTCTTCTTATGGCTTGGGGAGGAATTTCATCACCTACATCACAAATACCACTTTGCTCCAATTGGGAGCCATTATTTTCATCAAACTCTACGTTACACGTCTTCTCAATGAGTCCATTGGACTTATTGTGGACACGGTAAGCGCAAGAGTTTGTAGCATAACCAACAAATATGCCCTCTTGAGCTCTAGGTTCAAATTTAGACAAATGAACACCTTTCTTGAGAATGAAACACTTATACCCGAACACCCTGAAGTACTTGAGATTGGGCTTGTTACCGATAAGAATTTCATAAGGAGTCTTGTTCAAGCCTTTGTAGAGATAGAGCCGATTGGATGCATGACAAGCTGTGTTGATGGCTTTGGCCCAGAAATTGTACGGAGATTTGAATTCTGCCATCATGGTCCTTGCCGCATGCATCTACATCCGTTTCTTTCTCATGACAACACCATTTTGTTGAGGGGTATAAGGTGCAGAGTATTTGTGCTTGATCCCCTCATCAGTAAGGAACTCTCAAGGTGTAGTTCTTGAACTCGGTGCCATTGTCACTTCTTATCATCAGAATCTTTGCCTCATGTTATCGTTGATCTTCATTTGCAAAGTCGATGAAGGTTTGTTGAGTTTCACTCTTCCTCTTGAAGAAATATACCCAAGTGTATCTTGAGTAGTCATCCACGATCACTAAACAATACTTTCTTCCCCCAAGGCTATCAAAAGATGGAGTACCAAAGAGATCCATGTGGAGGATCTCCAAGGGCCTCTTTGAGTAAATGGTAGTCGTGGGGCGGTGAGCTGTCTCATGTAGCTTTCCTTCAATACAAGCACTGCCAGCACGATCTTTGGCAAAACTCACATTTGTTAGTCCAAGAACGTGATCCCCTTTGAGGAGACTTTGCAAAGATCTCATATTGACATGGGCTAGCCGGCGTTGCCAGAGCCATCCCACATCGAATTTAGCCATTAGGCAAGTCGCGGTCTTAGTGCGTCGCTCCGAGAAGTTAACCACATACAGACCGTTCTCGACATGCCCAACAAAATCTACTTTAAGAGTCTTGCTCCACAAAAGGGCCATGGAGTCAACACCAAAGAAGTACAAAAACCAATGAGTGCGAGTTGATGAATAGAAAGTAAACTGTATGCAAGGGTCTCAACAAGCATAACATTCTCTATGGAGAGTTCTGGAGAGATTATCACCTTTCCAAGACCCAATACCTTTGAAATTGCATCATCACCGAATGAGACTTGAGTTGCCATGGATGGGTCAGGATGAACGTCCACCACCAAGTCCTTGCTTCCGGTCATATGATTTGTCGCTCCACTATCGAGCAACCATGACACTCCTCCGGAAGCAAACCCCTACAAGAGATCAATGTTTGGTTTTAGGTACCCATTATTTAATGGGTCCTTTCATGTTAGCAACAAGGGTCTTAGGAACCCCAATACACCATTCAATGTACTCATAAGAAGAACCAACATATTTGGCATAAACATGCCCGTCACTGGCATGACATAAAACATAAGAGGGGTTAAAGTCGTCGGTCTTGTTGGGGTGGGTGGTCTTGCACTTCTTGGCATTGCCAACCACAACCTTGTCTTTCTTCTTATCATGAGGACCATCTCCTGCTCTTACAAAAGTTTCCTTGAGTGGTGGAACTTCCTTGGTTTTCACCTTCTTCTTCTTGTTTTTGGGTGCAAACCCAACCCCTTCTTTTGCAACAACTTCCTTTTGATCACTCAAAAGGTCATTGAGAGTCTCTCGCCTTGGATACACGTCACCAGACCTTTTTCAAGCTGCTCTTTCAGCTTAGCATTTTCCTCCACAATATGTGCATGCTCACAACATGGGTTAGTACCAGATGCATTATCAATTATAACAAAAGGAGGACACATGGAAATTCCCTTAGTGAGTTTTACTTGGAGTTGATCATGCGACTCCTTAAGAGAAGCATGAGTGCACTTCAATGCCTTGTGAGCATTGTCAAGTGTGTCAAGCTCATCCTTGAGTCGATCATGGCCAACCCCAAGTGCAACCTTTTCAGACTTGAGCACACGGTTAAGAGCAATAGCATGATCATAATCTTTACGTAATTTAGCAAGGTCATCATTTTGTGACTCCTCAAGAGTCATACGAAGACCTCACTCTTCCTCAAGAGCAATAGAAAGATCCGCTATCCCGTTGGCATAATCACGACTATGGCCTCTCAACTCCTCAAGATATTCTTCTTGAGACTCAATAGTGTCATTGGCCTCACCAAGTTGTTCCAATAGAGCAACGAAGTGCTTCTTGGATTCTCCCTTGAGTTTACACAAGAACTTGTCAAACTCATTTTTACCCTCTTTTGCCTCCTCATGTTCATCCACACAATCTAACAAAGATGGAGTGGAAGAAATAGAAGTCTTAATGTTTGAGGTTTTGGCGTTGGAGGTTACCTTGGTGATACCCGAGGGAGTCATGGATTAAGGGGTCCTCAGGAGGCCGACCTATTCCTTATGGTCCGGACTGTATGGGCCAGTTGCCGAGCATTGGATCGATTGAACACCCTGTCTCCAAGAAGGAAGCTTCGGGAATTGTGGCTTGTCCTCCACGTTTGATATAGCGAATAGGCGTGTTTATCCCTTGGGCGTGTAACTGACCATGTGTAAAACCTAGGTACCCTCAGCGTCTATATAAGCTATAGGGTTTTAGGTTATGGACAGAAGACAACTCATCTAGGGTTTTAGCTATTTGATCTCGAGGTAGATCGACTCTGTAACCTATACATCATCAATACAATCAAGCAGGATATAGGGTATTACCTTCATAGGAGGGCCTGAACCTGGGTAAACATCGTCTCCCTTGTCTCCTCTTACCATTGATTCTAGTCTCACAGCTCGGGACCCCCTACCCGAGATCCACCGGTTTTGGCACCGACATTGGTGTTTTCACTGAGAGTTCCACTGTGATCGCCCAAGGAATCAATGGCTTGCCTCATCATCAACGAAGAGGTCCGCAACACGGACAGTTTCGTCCCTGGACAGATCTTCGCCTTCGGTAGCATTGTGTTTCATGTCGATCCAGCCGGCCATCTAGGCCGTGTCGGAAGTTTCTCCCCTGATCAAGAGGTCAGATTCGGGAACCTAGAGTTCTCTATAGACTCTCGGGGCGACCTGTCATTAACCGGGCTCGCAGTTTCGCCTGTCGCACCCAAAGGCTCCAAAGCTTTAACTTCGGATCCTTCTTTTGGTCACGACCACAGGATTTTCCCTGGCAATGACCTGACTCTAAGTCCGGATCCAGCCATAGTGCAGGACGTCCGGATACTTGTTCCTACCGAACACTCCCCTAGCACGGACACAACGGAGGTCAACTCCGAAAGCTCCGAGCAGGTTGACCCGATCGAGCTCTCGATACTCAATGAGGCTCTAGATCGGATCTCGTCGATGAAGATTACCGATGATCCAACCCCGATCCATGCTCAGATCGGTCACAGGGCGGGTCAAGATGTTTTTTTTGTCCCACCCACCACCCACTTGGTAGCCACAGTCGAAGATATAACCGACATGCTGGACTATGCCTCCGAGGAGGCAGAATACATGGATGACGAGGATTGTGCTCCCACCCCCATTAACACCGGGCGATGTGCCACTACCTCCACATACGACGTCTACATGGTGGACACCCCTGCCGCTAATTGCGAGAACACGCCTAATAACGATGGCGACAAGTCGGGCGAAGCGCCGTCAAGGCACCGGAAGCCGCATAAACAGTCAAAAGGCAAAAAGGGAAGGAAAGTTGTTATCGGCACCTGGGACGGAGATACCCCGGAAGACCTTGGCGATCCCGATATCCCCAAACACCCGTTAGAGGATCAGGAAAGGCCTAAGGACCAGCATAACCCCGACAACCTAGACAATTCCGAGGACGACAACTACCTCCCCTGTCGAGGAGGAGGACATCCCAGAAGCCGATGACTTCGACATCCCTAATAATCTTGAAGATCAGGAACTGTTCAGGCAATAGCTTATAGCAACAGCCCACCGCCTGAAAATAAAAGAATGATAGCTTAAAGTCGAACAAGATAACCTCAATGATCGATGGACAAGTGTCCTTGCAGCTGAGGAAGGATACGGTACCGGTCTGCCGGACCAACCTAAGGCTGCTGCCACAGTTCGACGACGAACTCACTGATACGTCATCTCCTAACATACCCCATACGATAAGCCAAACCGACCTCCTCGAGGATGAGACAGGACGACTAACGACACCGGTTATAGGTCGGAGATGCCCCGGAGACGGGGAAAGGAGCCACTAGAGCCCGAAGGTTCGACCTACGACATGACCTGGACTATAGAACAGGTCGTACAAGATTGATCTATGGATCCAGAGGGTACTCACCCGATAGACGGGACAGGTACAGACCCTGGCTCGACCGCAACAATAGAGGCCGGGAACGCAACTGGGCTAGAACAGACGCCGAATACCGGCGTGACATAGCTCGAGTAAGAGGTGCCGCCCACTCACTGTGTTTCACGGATGAGGTGATGCAGCATCAGTTCCCAGAGGGGTTTAAACCCGTGAACATAGAGCAGTACGATGGGACAACTAACCCAACCATATGGATTGAGGACTTCCTCCTCCACATCCACATGGCATGAGGAGACAATCTCCACGCCATCAAATATCTCCCCCTAAAACTCAAGGGTCCAGCTTGGCACTGGTTAAACAGCCTCCCCGAAAACTCCATTGGATGCTGGGAAGACCTAGAGGATGCATTCCGATCTAACTTCCAGGGCACCTATGTTAGGCCGTCGGATTCCTATGATCTAAGCAACGTTGTTCATAATCCTGGCTAGCAAGACGTAGACACAACTCCGACGATCCCGACACCTCTGAAGTTCGGGACGGCAACGGGAAACCAAAGCGCAATAAGAACAAGCACCGACACAACAATAGTGATGCCGATGACACAACCGTTAATGCTGGCTTATGCAATTCCCGACCTGTGCAGCGGAAGAAGCCTCCTAAAGGCAATCACGACGGACCCACCCCTGCTGGAGAAGGTCATGGAAAGGACTTGCCAAATCCACGACACTCAAGAGAAGCCCGCCAACCACACACACCGTAACTGTTGGGTGTTCAAACAGACCGGCAAACTCACACCCGAGGATCAAGGCAGGAGCCCTCGCAGCAAGGATGAGGATGAGCCTCGGGGTCCGATGGGTGGCGAATAGAAGAAATTCCCTCTAGAGGTAAAAACAATAAATATGATATACGCCACCCATATACCCAAGAAGGAGAGGAAGCGAGCCCTTCGAGAGGTCTACGCTGTAGAGCCTATAGCCCCGAAGTATGACCCATGGTCGGCATACCCGATCACTTTTGATCGACGTGATCACACGACCAATATCTATCACGGGGGTTCAGCCGCCCTCGTCCTCGACCCCATTATAGATGGGTATCACCTCACAAAAATCCTAATGGACGAAAGAAGTAGCCCTTAACCTGATTTACTCAGGCACGGTGAAAAAGATGGGTATAAATCCATCAAGGATCAAACCTAGCAACACTACCTTTAAAGGAGTGATTCTAGGCATCGAGGCTCGGTGCACGGGCTTCGTAAGCCTGGAAGTAGTGTTCGGTTCGCCCGATAACTTTCGAAGTGAAGACTTGATCTTCGACATTGTACTTCCGCAGCGGCTATCATGCCCTGCTTGGCCGAGCAGTGTTCGCTCGCTTTAACATCGTCCCACACTACGCATACCTCAAGCTCAAGATGCCTGGTCCTAAGGGGGTCATTACTGTGAATGGCAATACATAGCACTCTCTCCGAACCGAGGAACATGCGTTGGCCCTGGCGGCCGAATTCAGTTACAACGATGATTGGTAAATGCCTACCGTAAAGGCACGCAAGGTTGGGAAGTGAGCACGGCTTCAGCTCGAGCTCTCAGAACCCTTCTCTCCCCTTAAATAGGGACTCACCCCCATCACACAACCCTAAGACCAGCGAAGCACGTGCCAAGGAAGCACAACCTTGCACTTAAAATTCCATGGGCAGCGGTGGGGAAAAAGGGTAAGTGTTCGGCTGAACTGAACTACTACCATCAAATGTCTTCGGACACACTGCAGGTACCATCAAGGGCCTGCTAAAGGCGTAAAGCTTATACACACTTCGGCGACTTCTCAAGACCTTGTTTGCAAGATCCGTTCGCTGAACAGTACCACCTATCGAGGTGCACCACTCCCCAGGAGGCGCAAGAATAGACAAGCGACAAGGCACATCGAGGACGTAAGGTCACCAATCGAAGACCCCAAGTGCAACCACTCCTGTAAAATTTCTTTTTTCAAATACTTGTAAACAGTTGCTTTGGCAATCCGAGCAATAAGAGTTGTTGAGAAACATACAACATCACTATACGTGTTTGTCTCTTTGTCCTTTTTGGCACATATTTTACTTTCTCCCTCTTCTCGCAAACTGTTCGGTATATGATTATGGAACCGGCGAATAGACCGGGGGCTCAAGTTTTAAAAAACCCGCCTTACGTGCAATTCATTATGTGTCCGACATCATGGAATTCGCTTTATATGCATCGGTTCCGAACTATGTCTTGGGTCAATAGTTGGGTCGCCCGGCTCCTGTGCTTGCCCCTTTATGTTCCGCTCGTTTGGCTAAAAGGGCAAAGGGAGAACCCCTGCAATTGTGATTCCAGATGTTCTGGTCAAGCACCTCAGGGGAGAAAGCCGAAAACTAGCTGTCATAGTATGCGAGAACCGGTATGTGAATCCGAGCTTAAAGTGTTATACTCAAATCCTCGTTAGAGGATATTCCGTGTCATACAAGGGGTTTGTTCTTCATACAAACCTTGTGATATTGGCTTTAGCCGCGGTTCATCCGAACATCACAAAATACCGGGGGCTAGTCATCAGCCCCCCACGGTCCTTTTCGTGCCCCTACGGCTAAGTGAAAGCAATAAAGCATTATGGTCTGATTGCCTGGTCTGTCGCACTCCACTTCCTTCGGGTTCCGATAGCTCGGCTAAGGGACATAGTGCATTGGTAGAGACACCCCATGTAGTATCTACATGGGGGCTGAAGCCGACGACTCGTAGCTTTCAGTTTCAACGACAACACAGGAGTTATAAGGAACGCAAAACATTGAAAGCATGATAAATTATAACCTTAAAACGTTAATCTGTCTTCGGACACATTACAATCTACTCATACATGTTCTCTTTCGAACGTTGCGTCTCTATCGCTCGAGCACCCTCCATTACCCCGGAGAAGTATAGCTCAGGGCGTTGATGTTCCTTTGCAGGAGGCGGAGGAGCGGTGGCTATCTTCATCAGATCGAGCCCCCGCCAGTGCACCTTGGACTTTGTGAAGGCCATCCGATCTCCTTCGATGCAGGAGGAGCACTTCAGTGCGTCTATCCGGGGCGAGGCGTGAACCAGCTTCTGCACCAGTCCGAAGTAGCTGCCAGGTAGTGGCTCATTGGTCCATAGCCGGATAGAGAGATCCTTCAGGGCCGGCTTCGCCATCTGGTGCGGCTCCATCAACTGCTTCAGCTGCTCAGTAAGGAGAGGAGAGCGCTCAGGGGCTTCAAACTGCGCCCAGAATAGATGAGCTTCATCTCCTTCTCCCCATGAAGCATAGAGCTGATTCGCATCCACTGCACCCTTCGGGAGGTTGGAGAAGGCGCCTGAGGAATGCCACACCTGGGTAAGCAACTCGAACTTGCTATCCCTGAAGACACACTGCAATAAGTACGACTTACCATCCATTATAACCTTCACCTAGCGGACTTGCTCTTCAAAGAACCTCCTATCCACCCGCTCCTTTTGGAGTTCGGTTTTCATGATGGATAGTTTGGCGACCTGCTCCTTGCCCTTCTGCTCAAGGGCCTCGCACTTATGGCTGGCGTCCTTGAGATCCTGTTGGATCTCCTCCACCCGAGCCTCGTGCTTGTTGTTGGTGGCTCTTAAGGCTGAAAGCGCGGTAGTCGCTTGTTCAGCCGCCGCCCTCTCGACCGCAGCCTCCTGCTTCGCATTTTGTAGCTCGGCCTTGAGCTTCTCCATTTCCTTCGCCAAGGCTATGTAAGCATCCAGAATAAGAATACTACATCGATAGTAGGATGACTGATTTTTTTGGATATTGAGTATGGCTTACCTTGCGCCTCGTCGAATCTTTTGTTAAGAGCATCAAGCTCGTCTTCGGAGCTTTTGAGCTTTCGATTCAGCTCGTCTAGCTCGGCGGCATTCATAGTCGCCGCCGATGATGAAGCCTATAAAAAGCAAATCCTTATTAGGTTACATGGGTTCAAAATTACGAACTGGCGTCAATCTGATCCTATGTCCAGTCTTCTTAAGGACTGGTTAGAAAGTTCCAAACATATAATTTAGTATATAGTTTGGGCAATGATCCATGATTGACCCCTAGGTGAGTTTTTTCAAACTCACCTAGGGCTCGGGGGCTGCCATGTATATAATGATAACACAAAGAAATTAATATTTTTCAAATACAATGTCGCGTGGCTCACCTGAAAGCCCGTCAGGAGACCCTTGAAGGCCTCCTTCAGTCCGTTGTCGACGGACTGAATGCTCTACAATACCTCACCCATAAGGGTTCGGTGCTCCTCGGAGATGGAGGCGCTCGATAGAGCCTCCCCCATGATTGTCCACCCACTGGTTGGTGGTGTCAGTGGTGATCGAACAACCCAATCACCGACCGGGGATTTAACCAGTGCCTCCGGAGGCGTGTTGCGCTCTGGAGAGGTCCTCGGAGGAGTGAACATCTACTCATCCGGTCTCCTAAGTATCTGGGTGGGGTCCCGCCCTCCGGTCTTCGGTGGCCAAGGCATTAGCCTCGACCATGATATCGTTTCCCCCACCGCTGGTGCCCGGCTCCATAGGAGGAGGCTGGGACGACACCTTCGAGGTGTCCTTCGTAGTGCCCGGAGGAGTGGGATGCAACTGATACGTCTCCAACGTATCTATGATTTATGAAGTATTCATGCCATGTTTACAATAATTCTATATGATTTTGGTATGATTTTATTAGAACTAACCCAGACTGACACTGTTTTCAGCAGAGCAACCATGGTGTCATTTTTTGTGCAGATATAAAAGTCCTCGGAATGGGCTTAATATTTATGGAGAATATTTTTGGAAAATATAAAAAATACTGGAGTGAAAAGATACCGGAGAAGAGTCCCGAGGGAGTCACAAGCCTACGAGGCGCGGCCACCCCCCTGGCCGCGCCTAGCGAGCTTGTCACCGCCTCGTGCCCCCCTTGACGTGAGACCGATGCAAAAAATTCCTATAAATACCCAAACCTCCGAAAAGAAACCTAAATCGGGAGTTCTGCCGCTGCAAGCCTCCAGAGCCACGAAAAACCAATCGGGAGCCCATTCCGGCACCCTGTCGAAGGGGGTAATCATCACTGGAGGCCATATTCATCATCTCGATGGTCTTCATGATGGGGAGGGAGTAGTTCACCCTCGGGGTTGAGGGTATGTACCAGTAGCTATGTGTTTGATCTCTCTCTCTCTCTCGTGTTCTTGAGATGACACGATCTTGATGTACCACGAGCTTTATTGATATAGATGAACCATATGGAGTTTTCCCCTCTCTATCTTCTTGTGATGAATTGAGTTTTCCCTTTGAAGTTTCTTATCAGATTGAGTCTTTAAGGATTTGAGAACACTTGATGTATGTCTTGCGATGGGATATCCGTGGTGACAATGGGATGTTCTATTGATCCACTTGATGTATGTTTTGGTGATCAACTTGCGGGTTCCGTGACCTTGGGAATCTATGAATAGGGGTCGACACATGTTTTTGTCTTGAATCTCTAGTAGAAACTTTGGGGCCCTCTTTGAAGTTCTTTGTGTTGGATTGAACATGATGAATCTGAAATTGTGTGATGCATATCGTATAATAAAGCCCATGGGTACTTGTGGTGACATTGGAGTATCTAGGTGACATTAGGGTTTTTGTTGATGTGTATCTTAAGGTGTTATTTTAGTATGAACTCTAGGGCTGTTCGTGACACTTACAGGGATAGCTCATAAGATTGATCGGAAAAGATAACTTTGAGGTGGTTTGTACCCTACAATAATTTCTTCGTTAGTTCTTCGTTATTTGTGACTTTGGAGTGAACTCTTTGTCGCACGAGAGGTATTTACATATGATTCGACTATGTCAGTATTGTTGAGAGAAATTGCACTAGTGAAAGTATGAACCCTAGGCCTTGTTTCTAAGCATTGCAATACCGTTTGTGCTCACTTTTGTTACTTGTTACCTTGCTGTTTTTATATTTTCAGATTACAAAAACCTATATCTACCATCCGTATTGCACTTGTATCACCATCTCTTTGCCAAACTAGTGCACCTAGACAATTTGCCATTGTATTGGGTGTGTTGGGGACACAAGAGATTTCTTGTATTTGGTTGCAGGGTTGCTTGAGAGAGACCATCTTCAGCCTACGCCTCCCACGGATTGATAAACCTTAGTGAAAGTGCGTTATATTGAGTAGAGGGGGGTGAAAGGCAATTTTTACAAATTCATCAGTGAGGAATTTCAACTTGAGGAATTTGAAATGTGATGAATAACTAGCAGCGGAATAAGTACTCAAGTGCATGAGAAACACAACAGTAGCATAATCATCATGATGAAATAAAGCATGGACAGATTACAGGTAGCGTGATACAGAATGAGCAGGTGAGGAACAAGGTAACTTGAAGAATTTGAGGTGAGGAAATTGAGAAAGTCTTGAGTCAAATTCTTCAAACACTAACGATTAATTTCATCAACAAGTATAAGAGGAAATGAAAGGGTAGAGGAAATAGAACCAGATAGCTCGATGAAGACAAAGGTTTGATGACCCAGTTCCAACTGCTGTGACAGTCGTATGTCTGGTTTGGAGCGGTCTGGTATTTAAACCAGAGGACACACAATCCTAGGACACACAATCCTTACCATATTCTCCTTGAGATAAGGACACTCAGTCCTCGCCCAACACTCGTGGTAAGTGACGTCTACTACATAACCTTCTTCTTGTAGACTCGTGTTGGGCCTCCAAGCGTAGAGTTTTCTAGGACGGCAACAATTTTCCCTCAAGTGGATGACCTAAGGTTTATTAATCCGTGGGAGGCATAGGTTGAAGATGGTCTCTCTCGAACAACCCTGCAACCAAATAACAAAGAGTCTCTTGTGTCCCCAACACACCCAATACAATGGTAAATTGTATAGGTGCACTAGTTTGGCGAAGAGATGGTGATACAAGTGTATTATGGATGTCAGATATAGGTTTTTGTAATCTGAAAATATAAAAATACCAAGGTAAGAAATAGTAAACAACATGCAAAACGTTGTATAAATGCTTGAAAACAAGGCCTAGGGTCCATACTTTCACTAGTGCAATTTCTCTCAACAATATTGACATAGTTCAATCATATGTAAATACCTCTCGTGCGAAAAAGAGTTCACTCCAAAGTCACGAATAGTGGAGAACTAACGAAGAAATTATTGTAGGGTACGAAATCACCTCAAAGTTATCTTTTCCGATCAATCTTATGAGCTATCCCTATAAGTGTCACGAACAACCCTAGAGTTCATACTAAAATAACACCTTAAGATACACATCAACCAAAACCCTAACGTCACCTAGATACTCCAATGTCACCACAAGTACCCATGGGATTTATTATACGATATGCATCACATAATTTCAGATTCATCATATTCAATCCAACACAAAGAACTTCAAAGAGGGCCCACGAGGCGGTGATCTCACGTCAAGGGGGCAACGAGGCGGTGACAAGCCTACTAGGCACGACCAGGGGGTGACCGCGCCTGACAGGCTTGTGACCTCCTCGTGGATCTTCTGGCCCAACTCCAATGCTTCGGGGGTATCTTTTGGTCCAAAAAAATCATAGTAAATTTTCAGTCCATTCCGAGAACTTTTATCTCTACACAAAAAATGACACCATGGTAGTTTTGCTTAAAACAACGTCAGTTCGGGTTAGTTCTAATAAAATCATACCAAAATCATATAGAATTATTGTAAACATGGCATGAATACTTCATAAATTATAGATACGTTGGAGATGTATCAGCATCCCCAAGCTTAATTCCTGCTCGTCCTCGAGTAGGTAAATGATAAAAGAAATAATTTATGAAGTGTGAATGCTAGCATAGTGCATAAATTTGATCAATGATAGTTCCAAACAGTTTTTCTAGCATCATTATATATCATAAACAGTATCTCATCTCATAAAACTTCTCATGATAGAGTAACAAGCTATCCACATGTTAAAGTATATACTAACAAGCTATGCTTTCAGTCACCAAACAATTGTGTCATGGGAACGAACACCTATGGGATCACGGGGATCCCTTTCGGTTTGGCGGGGGGCGAGCTCGCATAAAGAGCCGGTCTAGTAAGCGGTCCACGGGGAGTTTGGTACCCAGGTTCGGGCCACACGGATGCATAAAACCCTACTCCTGCTTGGTTGTATTGTTCATGTTCTAGGGTTCCAGCTACAGGAGCGCCATGAACGGCTGCTACGTGAGCTTGATCACCTCCTGTTGTGTAACTGTCGGGCTGCCCGATTATCTAACCATCTAACTGTCTGATTGTCTAACCTTCCAAAAAAGTCCTCTTCTGTAACGCCCTGGGCCTTCTTTTATACCTAAGGGGATCCCAACAGTGGCATACAGTGTGCACACGGGATGCACAGTGCTTCTAGAGTGCTATCGTACCTAACTCTGGCGGAGTAGGACAAGTGCATTCAATGCACCGTCAGGCGCCTCAGTCCGTCAGTGGGACGGGACGGGGGTCCATCCCATCAGTGCCGCTTAGCTCCCTCCAACGTCGACGCCACGACACACATCCAGGTGAATCGACACCTAGCCTGTGTGTTGGTGGTGCTTTTCGGGGCCTTGCCTTGCCGGGTCTTTGCCTTGCCGGGGGCCTCGCTTCGCCTGGGTCTCTACATCCCTCCCGACAAGGTCTTGTCGGTAGTCTTGGGTCTTCTATTCTAGTGTTTGATAAATCTTCGCTGGGCCCTACCGCCGGGGCAGCTACTACTGCCCGTGCACGAGTAAAGGGGCACTAGAGGGCCCCAAAACTCTAGTGCACCGACAGGAGCCCCCGGGCCTGGGCCATACACGTCGCGAGGTGTTGTTGGGCTAGGCCCAACCAGTGCACGGGCATGTGTGGTAGGGCCTCGTAGTTATGATCATTGCGCTTGCTGCACTTCCCCACGACGCACATTGAATGCGGGTAGTGGTATACGTGTGTGGTGTGGCCGCCGAGTTTTCAATTATCGTGTCAGGTCTTTTCCGCCACGCGCGCCGCATGCATAGCGGGGAGCTAGCAACGGGC
Organism: Hordeum marinum; assembly: GCA_022496015.1. Classification (NCBI taxonomy): domain Eukaryota; kingdom Viridiplantae; phylum Streptophyta; class Magnoliopsida; order Poales; family Poaceae; genus Hordeum; species Hordeum marinum. The sequence continues at coordinate 86,751,669 of CM039675.1, read as the reverse complement.
GCCCGTGATTTAAAGTCCCTAATAAAAAGGCAGTAACTGTGGCACCATGGATTAGGGCGACGGGGCGGTTGCTGTTCGCCCCGTGATCGAGGGTGCCGCCATTGGAGGAGGTGGGCGGCGTCCTTTGGAGTGGGGGAGAGCCAGCCCCCGCGCTTCCTCCTATAAATTGGGGACAACAGGGGTGGAGCTCATCCATCCTACTTCCGCCCTTCGAGTGCAAAACTCCACATTCCACCTCCTCCCTCGTCTTCTCAATCGCCAGGCAGCGCCCGCCCTTCGTCATGTACAGGGGGCAAGGGCGACCACCTTCCTCAGCTGTGAGGAGGAGCTCACGTCGGGATCATGCCGCCACTTCAGCCACGAAGGCGGAGGCAGGCTCGAGTTCGCGTGGTGGAGGAGGCGTGAGGGGCCGTGGCCACCACAGAGGCCGAGGTCGAGGGAGGCGGAGCGCTGCTCCACCCCCTCCTCTGATGCCAGGCATCTCCATCGAAGAGGCCCATGCCAAGGGGACGGTGCTGGACTTCGTCCTCGAGCTGGGCGGCCCCCTCTGGAGCTATCCGCGTCTCCCATGCCTCTTCGCTAGGGTGATGGAGGACGACCAGCCGCCCTTCCTATGGCTGCGGGTGGCAAGGTGCTGTAATGGCGTGACGCGGGTGGACGTTGAGTACCCAACGCGCCGCGTCATGTTCCTCAGGCGTGGTTGGAAGACCTTCGCCCGTGCCCACAATCTCCAGGTGGGGCACAGTCTTCGTTTTAAAATGACGGAGGCCAATACGCTCTCCATCAAGATTTATGGGAGCTCCGGAATCCGCCTCAGCTGCTGTGAAGAGAGCGCGAGCAGCGCCGAAAGTCTGTCCTCCGGCAAGAGTGACGGGGAGGACAGCGGCGATGAGTCCGCTCCTCGGGCGGTCAAGTCGGAGCCCGAAGATTCGAGCTCGGACTAACTGCCGGCCGGACCACCATCGCCAGCCTCACGCCTCTCCCCTCCTGGCAAGATGTCCTTGTCGGGTGCTTTAGTCCCGGGTGTTGCCTCATATTTCAGCTGGGCCTTTCGGTAGGCCCACGGACTTCGGCTTCTGGGGTCCATCCCCCTTTTCGCCCACCCTGGCCCTCTCCTCCACGCAATGCTGGTCTAGGAGGGGCCAGGTTCTTGTCTGCCTATCTGGCAGCCCTGCTCGTCCGTGCAGTGCTGGTCCAGAGGGGTAAGGATAGGCTTCCGCCGGGGGCCTCTCGCCATTTTTTCTTCTTGTATCTCGCCTCTCCTTTCCATCTTTTTCTTCTTGTAATCTCCCCTGGGGGAGAAAGTCAAATAAAGATGTACTTAGAAAAAGGCGATATCTTATGTAAATTTCACCCCATTTTGAATGAATGCGTATTATCTTCCTTGTTAGACTGTTCCTGGGTATGAAATCTCCCCTATGCCCTTTCTGGAAGAATCTTGTCGGCGTGTGTAGCCCTACCACAAGCGCTTTGAAGAACGGGTCCTTAGCAGCCTTCTGGCGGTGCCACCGCCGGCAAGATACCTTGGCGTCCTTGGCGCGGCCGCCCAAGGTGTTGGCCTTACTTGAAAACGAGATAAGCGCGCGAGCGCTGTCACTTGGATCATTGAGCAGACTCGAAACGAAACAAGGAGCGCGGGTGAAGCCACTCAAGTTGTTGAGCGGTCCTGAACGTAGTGAGGGCGCATCCAATCGCGGCAAGGTTCCCGCGCGTGTAGGTTTTCCATATAGAAGTCAAAGTCGCTCAAGGAAAATAACTTTATGGCAAGGATTAACATGGGGTTTTCGCAACTTATCTTTTTGTTGCCTTTCTCCTTTTGACAAGTTTCTTTTTTTTGGGATGTCGCTCATAGGTACCCATACCATCATTCCCCCCGGCAAAGCTGCACGCGAGGGATGCTTCTGTCCCTTGGGAAAAAGAAAGAAGATAAAAAATGGATATGGAACCTTGGCGGTTCGGTAGTCCTTGCCGGGATTAAGTGCAATGCAACACTTCAGATAAACATGCACATAAGTAAACATGAGAATCGAACAGGATCACGGAACACTTATCTTTATTTAACTATGCTCAGGGTCTGAGCGTGGCTTTGTACCAAGGATTACATGCTTCATCGGCAAGACTTGTACAAAAGGTGGTTGCCAGGGCTGGCCCGACAATCGCGCCTCATGGGTAGAACTTTCAAAGATGTTCGATGTCCTAGGAGTTGCTCACCGGAACGCCATCCTCGGTCTCTAGGCGGACTGCGCCGGGCCTAGTGACTCGTACTACCCGATAAGGGCCTTCCCACTTCGGCATCAACTTGTTTGGATTCTTGGCGGACTGAACTCGGCAAAAAACAAGGTCGCCTTCCTCAAGACTTTGGCGTTGACCTTGCGGCTATGGTAGCGGCGCAAGGCTTGCTGGTAGCGCGTAACTCTCACAGCAGCCTGAAGGCGGTCTTCCTCGAGGAGCGTCGCGTCGTCTTATCGCAACTGCTCTTGGTCGAGCTCATCATAAGCGAGCACTCGAGGAGACCCTCCGTGGGGAGAACTGCCTCCGTCCCATAGACAAGGGAGAAGGGTGTCTGGTCGGTAGCTCGATTTGGTGTCGTCCTGATTGACCAAAGAACCACCGGCAACTCATCAATCCAGTTCCTTCCGCACTTGTGCAGCCTATAAAAAATTCTTGTCTTGAGACCTCGCAGCACTTTGGCACTAGCCCTTTCTACTTGGCCGTTGCTCCTCGGGTGGGCAATGGAAGCAAAATAGATTTTGCTACCAAGGTCATGGACATACTGCATGAAGGTGCGGCTCGTGAGCTGTGTGCCGTTATCAGTGATGATCCTGTTGGGAACACCAAAGCGGCAAACTAGCCCTTTAAAGAACTTGACGGATGACTGCGCTATCACCTTCCTTACTACTTCCACTTGCGGCCACTTTGTGAACTTGTCGATTGCTACATACAAGTACTCAAAGCCCCTGGCAGCATGGGGAAAGGGACCCAAGATGTCGAGCCCCCATACCGAAAATGGCCAGGAGAGAGGGATTGTTTGAAGGGCTTGTGCTCGTTGATGTAGTTTGTTTGAATGAAACTGACACGCTTCACACTTGGTTACTAATGCAGTTGCATCCTGGAAGGCAGTGGGCCAAAAGAAACCTTGCCGAAATGCCTTTCCGGCGAGTGTTCTTGATCCTATGTGGGAGCCACATATGCCTCTGTGTATCTCTGCCAATATCTCCAGTCCATCCTCTTGATAAATGCACTTGAGTTTCACGCCATTCGGTCTCTTTCTGTACAGGACGTTGTCTACGAACTGGTACATATGAGATCGGCGGGCTACTTTCTCCGCTTCCCCTTGTTCCTCAGGGAGTTCTCCTATTTGAAGGAATTGGACTATGTGTTGTGTCCAAGCTGGAGCCTAAGGCTCGACAACAAGGACTAAAGGCGTATCCTCTGCCGGGGTAGCATTTGCCTCGACGGTAAGGGCCTGAGGGCCTGCTGGAGTCTGCTGCACCTCGGCAAGCCTGGCAGGAGCGTACGCTTCTATGGCAAGAGCCGGGGGCCTCGCCGGAGCATAGTACTCATCGACAAGCCTGTCGTTCCCTCTGGCAACCTTCTCACCGGCGGCTTCAGGGAGCTCTGGCGAGAAAAACATGCCGGAACTTAACTTCCTTCTCTTCTCTTGTCCAGTTGATGGTGTGACGGAGGGTTGAGTTAGTTAGAGCACGAAAGTTCTTGGTTCCATAGGTAACTTAAGGGTAGCACACTTTGACAGGCCATCGACAACGCTGTTCTCTCCATGTGGAACGTGCTCCATTTGTAGGCCATCAAAACGTTCTTCCAACTTCCTCACTTCATCTACATAAGCTTCCATCAATGGACTCTGGTAATATTTGTTCACTTGCCTGACGACAAGTTGAGAATCACCCCTGACAATAAGTTGCTTGATCCCGAGGTCCGCTGCGATCCTGAGACCGGCAAGCAACCCTTCGTACTCAACAGTGTTGTTCGTTGATCTCTCCAGGGGAAAGTGCATCTGGACCACATATCTCAGGTGCTCTCCGGTGGGTGCGACAAGCAGCACGCCAGCACTAGCGCCTTGCAGCGAGAAAGCTCCATCGAAATACATGATCCATTCTCGATTAGTCTCCTTGCCAGGGAGAGTTGACTCTGGAATCTCTTCATTGGGTGTTGGGGTCCATTCTACAATGAACTCTGCCAAGGCCCTGCTCTGAATGGTGGAAGTGCTTTCAAACTTAAGACCAAAGCTTGATAGTTCCAAAGCCCACTCCACAATCCTGCCGGTAGCTTCTGGGTTTCGCAATATCCGTTGTAGCGGGAAGCGGGTGACAACGGTGATCTCATGTGCTTGGAAGTAATGGTGCAACTTCCTCGAGGCCATAAGAAGGCCGAAGAGCAATTTTTGCATGCCAAAATACCTTGATCTATCCCCCTACAACAAGGAGCTGACAAAATAGACTGGTCGCTGCACCACTTTCTTCTTCTGGACTATCTCTTTCAACTGCGTAGATCCTTCTTTGCCGGCACCAGCCCCCATCGGAGACTGCCCTGGCTCATCGCTTGGCGTTCCTACCGTTGCTGCTGCTTCTTCATCAACTTCTCTTTCAGCCACTAGTGCAGCACTTACCACTTGATTCGTTGCCCCTAGGTACAGTAGCAACGACTCTTGTGGTTTTGGCACAACTAGGACTGGCGGAGAGGAAAGGTACTTCTTCAAATCCTGTAGCGCCGCCTCCGCTTCCGGAGTCCATTTCATTGGACCTGCCTTCTTCAAGATTTTGAAAAAGGGGAGGGCGCGCTCAGCAGATTTTGAGATGAACCTACTCAGAGCAGCAACACAGCCGGCAAGGCGTCGCACATCCTTGACTCATCTTGGTGCCTTAATTTGCTCAATTGCTTTGATCTTGTTGGGATTTGGTTCAATTCCTTGTTGAGGCACGAAGAATCCGAGAAGCTTGACGGATGGGACGCCGAACACACATTTCTCGGGGTTGAGCTTCATGTTGATCTTGCGCAAATTGGCGAATGTTTCTTCTAAGTATGATATGAGCGTATCCTTGTCCATGGTTTTGACCACTATATCGTCCATATAAACCTCCATATTTCTATGCAGCTGGGGCTCAAAACCAATCTGGACTGCTCTTGCAAAGGTAGAACCAGCGCTTTTCAACCCGAAAGGCATACGCAAAAAGCAGTACGTACCACATGGGGTGATAAACGCGGTCTTCTCTTTGTCTTCCTTGTCCATAAAGATCTGATGATAACCGGAATAGGCATCAAGGAAAGACAATAAGTCGCAACCGGCGGTGGAGTCCACAATCTGGTCGATGCGCGGCAAGGGAAAATGATCTTTGGGGCAGGCCTTGTTGATGTTTGTGAAATCAATGCATAGCCTCCACTTCCCATTCGCCTTGTGCACTACGACTGGATTGGCCAACCACGTAGGGTGGAGTACTCCTATGATCAGGCCAGCTGCCTCTACCTTCTTGATTTCTTCGGCAATAAATTGTTGCCGCTACAAAGCTTGCTTACGAACCTTCTGCTTGACGAGCCGCGCGTGTGGGCATATGACAAGGTGGTGCTCGATCACCTTCCTGGGAACGTCGGGGATATCATATGGTTGCCATGCAAACACATCGACATTCACCCGGAAGAAGGTGACGAGCTCGCTTTCCTATTTGTCGTCAAGGGTGGAACTTATGGTGAAAGTTCCCCCCGTGTCATTCTCCTTGGAAGGCACCTTCTTGGTCTCTGGTGGGGAAGCCTTGGACTTTTTGCTCTTTCCGGTGGAGCTCTCTGTCACATCGTCAACAGTAGAGCAGCACCCCAAAGAGGTGCGCTTGCCGGACTGTGTGCCAGAGGCCTTGCCGGTCTTCTTCTCCCCGGGAGCTTCAGCGGCACGAGCAAGTGCCTTAGTAGCAGGTGCTGCAACCGCGCCCCGGTAGAGTTGGTCGGCGCAGATAAGTGCGCTCTTCTTTTCGGAGTGGATGGTAATGGCGCTCATTGGTCCGGGCATCTTCAGCACGTTGTAAGCGAAGTGGGTGGCCGCCATGAACTTGGCCAGTGCCGGACGGCTGAGAATGCCGTCGTATGGCAACGAGATCTCGGCAACGTCAAAGACGATCTTCTCCATTCTAAAATTGATGTCGCTGCCAAACGTCACCGGTAGCATGACCTGGCCTTTCGGCCGAGTCCTTCCCGAATTGACCCCTTGGAAAGCGCCTATCGGCTCGAGATCTTCATCAGGAATCTGCAGCCTCTGAATGACATCGGGCGAGATCAAGTTTAGGCTGGCCACACTGTCGACTAACATCTTCGTCACCTTGAGGTTGCGGATTGTTGGCGAGACCAATAACGTTAGGCACCCGACCGCAGTTATGTGATCAGGGTGGTCCTCGGCGTCGAAGATGATAGGAGTGTTGGACAATTTCAGAGATTTTTGTGCGTCGATAGAGGGCTCTGGCGCATTAACCTCGTGCGCCCACTGTTTAAGTTGGCGGTGAGAGGAATGCGATGATACTCCTCCTCGTATGCACATCATCTCCGTAGCCTTCTAAAACTCATGCTCACTGGACTCGTCGTCCTCTTCTACATCATCATCATCTCCTTCTTGCTTGTCGTGGCCACGGGCTGGTCAGTCTTTCTATTGCTTGGGCTTGCCGCGATGACCTCCTCGACCAACACACTTCTTGCCGGACCCCTTAGCACCATCCTGACCCTTCTCCTTGTCGCGCCTTTCATATTCGGCCCTCTGCTTCTCAGCAAGCTGCTCAACCTGCCAGCAATCTTGGAGGTCATGGCCTTTGGTGCGATGGATCTTGCAATACTGCTTGCCGGAGTCTTCTGGCTTGCCGGTAGCCTCCAGGGCATGGTAGGAGGCGCACCTAGCAACATCAGTTCCGGGGTCATCGACCTTGCCTTTCTTGGCAGAGCCGGGGTTGCCAGATCCTTCGACGGCTAGCACGGTCTTGCCCTTGCACTTCTTGTTCCGCCGCCGGCCCTTCTTTGCCGGGGCAGCAGTGTCTTCATCTTCTAAGTCGACCTCTGCACTGACGTCTTTGCCGGGGAGCCTCCTCCCTTCTTCAGCCCGAGCACATTTGTCTGCCAAAGCATAAAGCTCAGCGACGTCCCTGACTCTGTTCATCGCCAGCTCTTCCCGCATCCTGTGGTTGCGCACGTTCTGATGGAACGCACTGATAATAGGGGCGGGGTGAATGTTTGGGATGTTGTGGTGAATGCGGCTGAACCTCTGGATGTACTTGCACAGAGTTTCGCCTTCCTTATGGGGGATGGTGTGCAGATCGCTCTCCTGGCCAGGAGCTTGATGACCTCTAGTGAAGGCGCCAATGAACTCGTGACATAGGTCCGCCCAGGAAACGATGGACCCCTCCAGCAAGTGGATCATCCATGACCTGACGTTGGGCTTAAGCACCAACGGGAAGTAGTTGGCTAATATCTTGTCATTGCGGCCCCCGGCAGCCTGCACCGCAATGGTGTAGACGCTCAAGAACTCTGACAGATGGGTCTTGCCGTCATACTTCTCCAGGACTTCTGGTTAGAACATGCGGGAGTTGGGACACTGGACTTGCCGTAGCTCATGGGTAAACACTGGACAACCCACCTCGTAAGGTAGGCTGACACGGTACCCCGGCACAGACTTGTCTACAGTGGGCCTCGTGTGCTTATCCAATTGGAGGCGCGCTTGCCCCCGCCGCTCGATCGCGGTTCAGGCATCTTATTTGCCACATTCCTGGAGAACATGACGCTGATCGCGGCGCGTCCATGGGTCAGACGATGCTGTTGAGTAACCATCGTAGGCGTCGGTCTGTCGGGTCGGCGACCGGTGATGCTGTCGTGAAGGAGAGTGCGCCGAGGTCGTGCCGACTCTGGACACTTCACCATTGGTCTAAGGCGTCCCTGTGGGCCGAAACTTATCTGCGAGGCTAAGGAGGCTCTGAATGGTGGCTCTTCATTCATCGAGCTTCTCCACAGCAGGAGGGAAGTTCAGGAGTAGCTGCGCTCGCGCCATCGCTTCCTCCGTCATGGATGGCAGCGAGCGGCGCGAGGAACGCGAGGTGCTTTGACTCCTAACCGTGTTAGAAGGAGCACCGCCATGGTCCCGTGCCGGCATGCCACTCCCACTTGCATGCTGGTCCTGCGCATCTTGGGAATGATGCGCAGGAGCTTTTCCGTGGGGACGCTGAGAACTGCGGGCGCCGTGGCGCGGCTCTCCACGTGCGACCCGAGAAGGTCACGGCGTAGGCGCCAGTGTGGGTGCCCTAGGAGACACTCTTCCGCCCTCTGAGTTCGCCATACCACCCACAGGTGGTACCGCTCCGTCCTGAGACCCAGGGGCGCGGGGGTTCCCACCGTCTCCATGGGCGTCTCCGTGGCAAGCATCGCCGCTTGCTTGGCCTTGGTCACTGGAGCATAGCAGAAGTTCCGAACCTCTGCCCCCTCCTCCCCCACCCGCGTCTACGCCGTCTCCTGTTCATGCAGATATGGGGACGGCGGACGTGGATTGGCCAACTGTTGTCAGGCCCTTCTTCTTGGGGGCCATGGCGATGATGAAGCTGGGGCGCGGATTACCAGAATAGGTTCGCACCACTCAAGCTCCCCTTACCTGGCGCGCCAAAGATGTTGTGGGAATGAACACCTATGGGATCACGGGGATCCCTTTCGGTTCGGCGAGGGGCGAGCTCGTACAAAGAGCCAGTCTGGTAAGCGGCGCACGAGGAGTTTTTTACCCAGGTTCGGGCTGCACGGATGCGTAAAACCCTACTCCTGCTTGGTTGTATTGATCGTGTTCTAGGGTTCCAGCTACATGAGCGCCATGAATGGCTGCTACGTGAGCTTGATCACCTCCCATTGTGTAACTGTCGGGTTGCCCGGTTATCTAACCGTCTAACTATCTGATTGTCTAACCTTCCAAAAAAGTCCTCTTCTGTAACACCCTGGGCCTCCTTTTATACCTAAGGGGATCCCAACAGTGGCGTACAGTGTGCACACGATATGCATAGTGGTGCTACAGTGCTATCATACCTAACTCTGGCGGAGTAGGACAAGAGCATTCAATGCACCGTCAGGTGCCTCAGTCCGTCAGTGGGACGGGACGGGGGCCCGTCCCATCGGCACCACTTAGCTCCCTCCAACGTCGACACCGCGACACGCGTCCAGGTAAATCGACACCTAGCCTGTGTGCTGGCGGTGCTTGCCGGGGCCTTGCCTTGCCAGGTCTTTGCCTTGCTGGGGCCTCGGTTCGCCTGGGGGCTCTACAGCCCTCCCGGCAAGGTCTTGACGGTAGTCTTGGGTCTTCTGTGCTGGTGTTTGATAAATCTTCGCTGGGCCCTGCCGCCGGGGCAGCTACTACTACCCGTGCACGAGTAAAGGGGCACTAGAAGGCCCAAAAACTCTAGTACACCGACAAATTGCAATTCATCTTATCTTCAGGAAGAGTCTATGTAAGAGCTTTGATTTAGCGAATTCCACATACTCAACTATCATATAGTCTGCCATGATTGCTAACACTCAAAAGTATATTTTTAGAGCAAATGGCATCCGTCAAACATAAATAAAGATAGGGTCTTAAAGTTTCACATCCCAACTTATTTATCATATATATAATTGTCAACAATCATAATTCATGATCAAATATATTTGAATGGACATATATGCTTGGATCTATCCCCACCACATGATGCTTGCCAACAGAAAAAGGCGAAATATAGGAAGTGGTGAAGATCACCATGACTCTTGCATAAAGGTAAGTACTGGAAAGTAAAAGATAGGCCCTTCGCAGAGGGAAGCATTGATTTGCAGAGGTGCCAGAGCTCGAGCTTTTAAAACAGAGGTGAATAATAATTTTTGGCGGTATGCTTTCATTGTCACCATAACAACCGAGAGATCTCAGTATTTTCCATGCTAGATACATTATAGGCAGTTCCCAAACAGAATGGTAAAGTTTTTACTCCCCCTCCACCAACCAATCACACTCCACGGCGAGCCGAATCCACGGGCATCGTCCATACCAACAACATTCCCGGGGGAGTTTTGTTTAATTATTTGCATTTTTCCTTTGATTTTGGGACTGGGAATCCCTATTACCAACCACTTTCTCGTGAATGATAGTGAATCAACACATATTGTGAGAATAACCCACCTAGCATGGAAGATATTGAGACCTCCTAGTTACTATATGAGCGATTCGGGCATACAAAACAGAATATTATTTGAAGGTTTAGAGTTTGGCACATGCAAATTTACTTGGATTGGCAGGTAAATACCACATATAGGTAGGTATGGTGGACTAATATGCAACAAATTTGGGTTTAAGGGTGTTTGGATGCACAAGTAGTATTTCTACTTGGTGCGGAAGTTTTGGCTAGTATGAGGTGGAAGCAAGCACCACATGTTGGAGGATCCGTAACAACTTCTATACAAATATACCCAAACATAACTCATTACGTTCTCTTCCTTGTCCAACTTCAACTAATTTTCTCAAGTTTGAAAATAATTAATGGGTATTCACAATCATAGAAGATGTCCAAGATATTATATTTATATGTGAAATCTCTCTTCCTTCAATATTCTTTCATGAATGGTTCAATTGACCAATGCGGTGTTTGCTAACTTTCAATAAATTTTACTACAAATACTTCTTATATGTGAAGTCATTACTTCCCATGGGATAAGCATATAAAACATGTATAATTTCAGATTTATGATATTCAATTCATTCAACCATTTACTCATAGGATATAAGTGAAGCACGAGAGTAAATGACAAAACTACTCCAAAACATATAAGTGAAGATCAATGAGTAGTCAAAAAATTAAGTAGCTATGTGAGGACTTTCTCTCTCTCTCTCAATAAAGATTTCCAGATCTTAATATTTTATTTAAACAGCAAGCAAAACAAAAATTTCATTCAAATACTAGCACACATCAGTGAATGAATAAAAATTTAGGCTCAACATAGGCTAACCGATAAACATTGATGAAGAGAGATGGGATGCATAGCATTGCCAAGCTTAGATGCTTGAGACTTCTTCAAATATTTACTTGGGGTGCCTTTTGAATCCCCAAGCTTGAGATTTTGCATCTCGTTCAATCCACTCACATCATGGTTTCACCTATTCTCAAAAACTTCATCCACACAAAACTCAAAAAGAACTCGTGAGATAGGTTAGTACACATGATAACAAATAAACACTTCATGTACTGCCAAGACAAGTTGCACAATAATTTTCAAACATTATGTACTGTATACTATCCTTTCCACAATTTATATCTACCAATATAGGCTATGGAAACTATAGGACAAGTACATAACAAAACTATGACAACAATCTGTCTAAACAGAACAGTCTATAGCAATTTATGAAAACAGTGTACTTATGTAAATCAAAATATTCTTAAAATTTAGTAAATTCTAATGAATTTATATTAAAACACTGTGTAAAAATTTCAGTAACTTTCCACGTTCCAGTAAAATATGAAAATTCAAACTCTACAGCAGAAGTTTCTGTTTTGCCCAACACATATCAAAACATGCAATGCAAGCATCCTAAGGCAATTCTTAGAAGTTTTTATTTAAAAACAATATTATAAATAACACCTAACATAGAAAAAAATGATTCTCCAAGCAAAAGTCATATTATGTGACAAATAAAGCTCCAAGTGAGATATACCGATAGTGTTGAAGACGAAAGAGGGGATGCCTTCCGGGGCATCCCCAAGCTTAGGAGCTTGAATATTACTTGGATATTACCTTGGGGTGCCTTTTTAATCCCCAATCTTAGTTTCTTTTCACTCCTTATTCTCCTCATATCGGTGTCTCACCCAAAACTTGAAAACTTCAATCACACAAAACTTAACGGAACTTCGTGAGAAGTGTTAGTGTAGTAAAGGTAAATCATTAACTTAGGTATTGTAAATACAAGATTCATAATTATTTACACATGATACCTACTGCATTATATCATTCCCACAATTTATATTACTCAATATAAGCCATAGGAACACTAAAACAAGCAAACTATGCATGCAAAACAGAATCTGTCAAAAAACAGAACAGTATGTAAAGATCTGAATGATCACCATACTTACCTAACTCTAAGAATTCTGATAATTTAGAAAATATCAAATAATTTGCATAGAAATGTTTTTTAAAAATTTAAGATTTTTTTGATGCTCCAGTAAAATCAGATAATTCATATACTGGATGCAAAACTTTCTGTTTTTGCACATAATCAAACAAGCAAGTATCCACACTATCCCAAAGGATTTACTTGGCACTTTATTGAAATAAAAGACACAAAACATGATTAATACAGTAGATTAATCATGTTAACACATAAAAACGTAAGGTAAAAGTGTTGGGTTGTCTCCCAACAAGCGCTTTTCTTTAATGCCTTTTAGCTAGGCATGATGATTTCAATGATGCTCGTATAGGAATAATAATTGAAACATGAAAAAGAGCATCATGAATCTCATTACAAGGACATTTAAGTCTAACCCACTCCCTATTCATAAGGATTTTGTGAGCAAACAATTTATGGGAGCAATAATCAACTAGCATAGGAAGGCAAAACAAGCATAGCTTCAAAACTTTCAACACATAGAGAGGAAACTTGATATTATTGCAATTCCTACAAGAATATATTCCTCCCTCATAATAATTTTTAGTACCATCATGAAGTAATTACACAATATAACTAGCACATAAAGCACTCTTTTCAGGATCTACAAGCATAGAAAATTTTCTACTCTCCACACAAGAAAATTTCTTCTCATGACTAATAGTGGGAGTATCATAAAAGACTTGAATACTACAAATTGGTTCCACACTGAAAGAGTAATATTAAGTAAAATGATATTCATAATTATTACAAGTATCATAATAGTAATCATCACTCTTTTTCATCGCATAAGTATCATCACAATAATCATCATAAGTAGGAGGCATGCAATCATTATAACAAATTTGATCATTCAAAGTAGGGGGAATAAAAAGATCATCATCATTAAGCATAGGATCCCCAAGATTGGGACAAACATTAATTGCAGCACATAAATTCTCAAACATGTCATTTTTATCAAACATATCATCCCCAAGCTTGTGGCTTTGTATATCATAAACATAATCACTCTCATCATTAATGGTATGAATGGCACCAATAGTATAGCAATTATCATCAACATCCTCCAAGTTGGTGCCATAAATATTTTCAAGATTATAAGAAGTATCATTATCTTCCCAATCATAATTATCACAACAAGCAATAGGCATAACAAAATAATCCTCAAGTGTATCATCTTCCACAACTATTTTTGATTCATTCTCATGAGGCCTATCAATAATGGGAGCAACATTATTTGGGAGAGATACCTCTTTACCTTTACTTTTCCTTCTTTTCTTTTTATTCACCACATCATGTGTGGCTTTATTTAATTCCTCCAAACTTATTTTTGAAGAGGTTGGTTGAATAAAAAGCTTCTCCTCGTTACCTGATTCGAAAAAATAGGAGGATATTGGGAAACCTCTTCCCCTTCGTTAGTATTCTCTTCCTATTCTATTTGTTTTATTGTATTTAAGTAATTGGAAATATAAGGATTCTCAATGCAGTTTACCACGCAATACATATAGATTTTGTTTAGATCAAAATCAATCATTTTCATGAGAACCCAAGCTAGAACATCCTTAGTTTCATGTTTCATTTCTTCATACCCCAAGAATAGACTAAGTTCATTAGGATGCTCAAGGGTAATGAGGTTATCACAATTTTTGGATACAATTCAATCATGAAATAATTCACACTCGAAATTAAAATGACAACTTTCATTGCAAAGTTCACAAGGATGGCGAGAAATATGAAGTCTTTCAGCACAAACATATAGCCTCTCTTGCAACCATTTAGTTTCTAAATACTTATGCCTCTTATGAAATCTATCTTCCCTTTTAGGCATGTCTTGACAAACTCTATGCACTCCACAAAAATTGACATGCTTATAAGAAATATTTTTATCATGACTAGTGCAATCATCATTAGTACTATGGATATTCAAAGAGTTCATACTAACAACATTGCAATCATGATCATCACTCAAAGATTTAATGCCAAACATTTTAATAACTTCTTCTAACACTTGACACAATTTTCCTTTCCATCATTTTCACGAAAGACATTAAAGAGATGAAGCATATGAGGCAACCTCAATTCCATTTTTTTGTAGTTTTCTTTTATAAAACCAAACTAGTGAAAAACAAGAAACTAAAAGATTTAATTGCAAGATCTAAAGATATACCTTCAAGCACTCACCTCCCCGGCAACAGCGCCAAAAAAGAGCTTGACATCTACTACACAACCTTCTTATTGTAGACTCGTGTTGGGCCTCCCAAGTGCAGAGTTTTGTAGGACAGCGGCAATTTTCCCTCAAGTGGATGACCTAAGGTTTATCAATCCGTGGGAGGCGTAGGTTGAAGCTGGTCTCTCTCGAACAACCCTGCAACCAAATAACAAAGAGTCTCTTGTGTCCCCAACACACCCAATACAATGGTAAATTGTATAGGTGCACTAGTTCGGCGAATAGATGGTGATACAAATGTAATATGGATGGTAGATATAGGTTTTTGTAATCTGAAAATATAAAAACAACAAGGTAAGAAATAGTAAACAACAAGCAAAATGTTGTCTAAATGCTTGAAAACAAGGCCTAGGGTCCATACTTTCACTAGTGCAATTTCTCTCAACAATATTGACATAGTTGAATCATATGTAAATACCTCTCGTTGTAGGATCGATAGAAGAGTGTCTAGAGGGGGGGGGGGTGAATAGACTACTAGAAGGAATTTAAAACCTAACCTTTTCCCAAGTTAATTGGTTGGCAGATTTTAATAGTTTTTAGCAAGTCTATTAAGTCTAACAGCCCTACACATGCATGTCTACAAGTATGATAGCGGAAAGTAAAGACATTGCAAATTAAGTAAAGAGATGGGATAGGAAGATCAAACACGATAGGAGACGCAAGGATTTTTCCCGTGGTTCCGATAGGTGGTGCTATCGTACGCCCATGTTTATGGAGTCTTCAACCCATGGAGGGTAACGATCACGAGAGTCCACGGAGGTCTCCACGCATAAGGGTCCACGAAGTAGCAACCTTGACTATTCCATACGGCTTCCGTCCACGAAGGACTAGCCTCACTATGGGTAGATCTTCACGAAGTAGGCGACCTCCTTGCCCTTACAAACTTCTTAGTTCACTCCACAACATGAAGTAGGAGGCTCCCAAGCGACACCTAAGCAATCTAGGAGGCACCACCCTCCAAAAGGTAATAGGATCGGTAATGACGATGAACTCCTTGCTCTTGTGCTTCAAGATGATAGACTCCTCAACACACAATCACTCTTAGGGATGACAATGGGTACCCATTGCCCACGTACCCTATGGGTAAAAACCCTATTAGGGTAAGGGTATGGGTCAAAAAATACCCATGGGTACATAAACGGGGAAATCTGAAACCCGTCGGGTATAGTTGGTACGGGTATGGTTTAGTATAACCCATACCCATGTACCCATGTACCCGCATATAATTACAAAACAAGACTTAAATATTATTTATCAATATATTAAACATTTTATATGTACATAAATCCCGCAGCTAGACCACGTCCAGAATGTGTTGTCATCTACGATTATGTGTTGTTGTCATGAAGTGTTGTTGTTTACACATTATTATTATAAGTTGTTGTTTATGACTATGTAACACTCGAGTCGATGTGTTGCATACATGGGTAATTTTACCCGCAGGTACCCATTACCCTTACGGGTGATGGGTATGGCAAAAAATTATACCCATCGATGGGTATGGGTACGGGTGATGGGTAAGGTTTGGGGCGGTGGGTAAGGGTATGGGGTGGCTCCACCCGTACCCAAACCTGGTGGGTGTCATACCTTCACTCTCTCACAGATTTGGCTTGGTAGAAGAGATGGGATTGGTGGAAAGAAACTTGGGGAGGCTAGAAATCAAGATCCATATGGTTGGAGTGGAAGATCTTGATCTCAACACAAGGGTAGGTAGTTCTATCTCAAAAAATGAATAGGATAGGTATGGAATAGTTCTGAGTGCTTCTCTTTCGAGTGAGTGGTAGTGAAGGTGTATATCTAGGCATCCCCAAAAATCCAACCGTTACACACAAAATGACCAACTCGGTGACACCGATGTGTTAATCTTGGTGGTACTTAAGTGACCAAAAGGTGGCAACTTTTGAATCTCGGTGAGACCGATATAGGAATCTCGGTTGCACTGACAAGGTGACCAACGGTCAGAATTTCCAAACTCGGTGACGCTGATTCAACATTCTCGGACAGACCGAAAATGTGAACTTGCGTAATGGAAAGTTGGCAGCTCAACTCGGTGGCACCGAAAGCAGTGTCGGCCGCACCGAAGTGTTAGGGTTTGGCTAAGTTTGTCTAGGGTTTGGAATCGGTGGCACCGGGATAGGAATGTTGGTCGCACCAATTTTGAATGTTTGGCTATAGACATACTTTGGTGGGAGAACTTGTGGATGTTTTTGGTGACTGTCACTTGTGCACGTATGAGCATTTTGTTCACCAACAAAACCTTACCCCCCTTTTAATAGTATTGGCTTTCCTATGGACTCAAAGTGGTTTCTCACAAATGTAAAACATAGAGTCCTCTTGCTTGAAGCTTGGCCAATATATTTCCTTGCATCTTGGGGGTATTTCCACAGTCTCCACAATCCTTTTGCCAACTCAACTCTCCATGGACTATTATCTAAAATACACTAGATAGAGGTGTTAGTCCAAGAGACAATGTATGTTGTCATGAATTATCAAAACCACCAAGGGAGCATGTTGTGCTTTCACTCGTGCGACAAAGAGTTCACTCCAAAGTCACAAATAGCGGAGAACTAACGGAGAAATTATTGTAGGGTACTAAACCACCTCAAAGTTATCTTTTCCGATCAATCTTATGAGCTATCCCTATAAGTGTCACGAACAGCCCTAGAGTTCGTACTAAAATAACACCTTAAGATACACATCAACCAAAACCCTAATGGCACCTAGATACTCCAATGTCACCACAAGTACCCATGGGCTTGATTATACGATATGCATCACATAATTTCAGATTCATCATATTCAATCCAACACAAAGAACTTCAAAGAGTGCCCCAAAGTTTCTACCGGAAAGTCAAGACAAAAACATGTGCCAACCCCTATGCATAGATTCCCAAGGTCACGGAACCCGCAAGTTGATCACCAAAACATACATCAAGTGGATCAATAGAACATCCCATTGTCACCAAGGATATCCCATCACAAGACACACATCAAGTGTTCTCAAATCCTTAAAGACTCAATCCGATAAGAGAACTTCAAGGGGAAAACTCAATTCATCACAACAAGATAGAGAGGGGAAAACTCCATATGATTCATCTATATCAATAAAGCTCGTGGTACATCAAGATCGTGCCATCTCAAGAACATGATAGAGAGAGATCAAACACATAGCTACTGGTACATACCCTTAGCCCCGAGGGTGAAATACCCCCTCCTCGTCATGGAGGCTGTCGGGATGATGAAGATGGCATCCGGTGATGGTTTCCTCCTCCGGCAGGGTGTCGGAATGGGCTCCCGATTGTTTTTTGTGGCTCTGGAGGTTTGCGGCAGCAGAACTCCCGATCTATGTTTCTTTTCGGGGATTTCTATATTTATAGGAATTGTTGGCATCGATCTCACGTCAAGGGGGGCCACGAGGCGGTGACAAGCCTGCTATGCGCGACCAGGGGGGTGCCCGCGCCTGGCAGGCTTGTGACCTCCTCGTGGCTCTTCTGGCCCAACACCAATGCTTCGGGGGTCTCTTTTGGTCCAAAAAATCATACTAAATTTTCAACCCATTTCGAGAACTTTTATTTCTGCACAAAAAATGACACCATGGTAGTTCTGTTGAAAACAACGTTAGTCCGGGTTAGTTCTAATAAAATCATACCAAAATCATATAGAATTATTGTAAACATGGCGTGAATACTTCATAAATTATAGATACGTTGGAGATGTATCAGTAAGTCTTCAGGGTAGACTTCCAAAACCCTCACAAACTGGTCACCCAGTGATCCACAATTGACTACTGAATGCTCTAGACCAAGGTCACTTCGTGATCCTCAATTGACTGCAGGATGCACTAGACCATGACACCTGACCGTCTGGAAGATGCATAGTCTTCAAAGGTAACAAGCATCGTTTCCACACAAGAACAATCTCTTGAGTGATGCTCAATCACTTTGGGTTTGGTGGTTTGGTTTTGGGGGTTTTCCTCGCTAATGATTTTTTCTCAAAGTCCTCGGAGGATGGGTTGCTCTCAAATCACAAGTGTCAGTTCTCTCTCGAAGCAGCCAACCAACTAGTGGTTGTGGGAGGGGGGTGGCTATTTATATCCAGGGTGCAACCTGACATGATAAGACATAAATGCCCCCAATGATATGACCATTATGTGGATAGGATGATTGGGGACAGCTGCTTGCTAAGCACAGCAACGGTCAGAATTTTGAACTATGAAAGTCCTCAGGCTTATCATATTCCTCAACTGTAGGCAATTCGCACTGGTGAAATCCTAACTCCTCCATCAGACCAACTTCCTCATAGACTAGAAGAACTTTGTCTCTGTCACTAAAGAACTTGCCTGAACCGTAAGAGATTTCCAAAGGCTTCACTCGAAGGATTGGATAGGTTGAGGATTTTGAGTTGAGCATCAGTTGGAAATTTTCCTTAGTATTACCTCGCCCCCCTTTAATAGTACGGTGTTTCCTATGACTCAAAGAAAGGAAATGAAACTACGAAAACAAAAGTCTTCACGCTTCATAGTCCTCGTTCATATCTTCAAGGTCACACCAACTTCTTCATTTTCAAAGTCTTCAGGGAATACCAAAGTCTTCAACAAAGTCTTTACCAAAGTCTTCAATTGAAGACATACATTTTTAGGGGTCGATAATCTCCGAATATGTCAAACTCCTCAATGACTTATAAAGCCTGTGTACACTTACAAATGCATCAGTCTCTTAACCTATACGTCTTCAATACACCAAAATCATTAAGGGGCACTAGATGCACTTACAATCTCCCCCTTTTTGGCGATTGATGACAAATAGGTTAAGTTTTCAACGGGGATAAAAATATGAAGTGTAAGTACTGAGTTTGAGGAATTTTGATTGCAAGATATAGAAGAACTCCCCCTGAAGATGTGCATATTTGAGGAATTTGCTTTGGACTGCAAATGCACATGGCAGGTTAAAAACATGGGGAACTCCCCCTATATCCTGTGATTCATACACGCATTTAACATATGGTATGAAGAATTTGAAATGCATGATGAAAATGGTGTCCGACAAAATTCAGCATGTATGCATTAAGGTAATTTGAGGAAATAGCATGCGGAAAGCAGTTCAAAAGCGTCAGACCATCGTAGGACTTAAGTTTACAACTCAACGAACAAAAGCTTCAGAAGAGCAAGAGTTGTAACTTAAACAAAAAAACAGCCCATCTATGGAGACCTGCTTGAAGATTAACTCAATTTTCTCCCCCTTTGACATCGAAGACCAAAAGGGACGAAAACTGAGGACTGACGCCCCTGAGGAATTTCATCTTGATGGTGATGGAGGAGCGCCAGCGTTGTCGGGGTCGTTTGTCGATGTAGGGCCTGTAGCAGTGTCGTCAATTTCCTCAGCTTCATCCGCCTCTCGCGATGAAGAATAGGAGCGTGTAACCAGCTGAGGAACTTGAACTTTCTTGAATTTCTTGTGAGGAGGATGAGCCCAGTCAAGGTTCTGCTCAAGGTTCATCTCCTTTAGTTCTTCAGGAGTCTTGAGGTGAGACAGAATAGCCCAAGTGCGGTTGAAGACTTCGTGAAGGTGTTGGAAATATGCCCTAGAGGCAATAATAAATTGGTTATTATCATATTTCCTTGTTCATGATAATCGTTTATTATCCATGCTATAATTGTGTTGATCGAAAACTCAGATACATGTGTGGATACATAGACAACACCATGTCCCTAGTATGCCTCTAATAGACTAGCTCGTTGATCAAAGATGGATGTGGTTTCCTAGTCATGGATAGGAGTTGTCATTTGGTAATGGGATCACATCATTAGGAGAATGATGTGATGGAAAAGACCCAAACTACAAACGTAGCATATGATCGTGTCAGTTTATTGCTACTGTTTTCTGCATGTCAAGTATTTGTTCCTATGACCATGAGATCATGCAACTCACTAACACCGAGGAGTGCCTTGTGTGTATCAAACGTTGCAACATAACTGGGTGACTATAAAGGTACTCTACAGGTATCTCCAAGGGTGTCTGTTGGGTTAGCATCGATCAAGACTGGGATTTGTTACTCCGTGTGACGGAGAGGTATCTCAAGGCCCACTTGGTAATACAACATCACAATAAGCCTTGCAAGCAATGTGACTAAGTGTTGGTCACAGGATCTTGTATTACATAACGAGTAAAGAGACTTGCCGGTAACGAGGTTGAACTAGGTATGGAGATATCGGTGATCGAATCTCGGGAAAGTACCATACCGAAGAACAAAGGGAACATCATACGGGATTAACGGAATCCTTGACATAGAGGTTCGACCGATAAAGATCTTCATAGAATATGTAGGAACCAATATGGGCATCTAGGTCCCGCTATTAGTTATTTACCGTAGAGGTTTCTCGGTCATGTCTACATAATTCTCGAACCCACAGGGTCTGCACACTTAAGGTTCGGTGATGTTTCGATAGTATAGAGTTATGTATGATGGTGACCTAAGGTTGTTAGGAGTCTCAGATGAGATCCCAGACGTCACAAGGAGCAACGGAATGGTCCGGAGGTAAAGATTGATATATAGGAAGTCCTGTTTTGGTCGCCGGAAAAGTTTCGGGCTCATCGGTAGTGTACCGAGAGTGCCGGTAGTGTACTGGGAGACCATCGGGAGGGGTATTTCGACCCAAGAGGATACATTGGCTGTGGGGGAGTGAATACCAGCCCTTAGTGGGCTGGTGGAAGTCCCACACAAGGCCCATGCGGTTGGGAAGAAAAGCCCAAAGAGAAAAAGGTGGAAAAAGGCAAAAGGCAAAAATAAGGAGGAGTCCTAGTCCTACTAGGATTGGAGGAGGAATCCTCCAATCCTCCTTGACTCGGCCGAAGCCTCCTAGGGTTGGCCCTTTGGCCAAGCCTCCTCCTCTCTTCCTCTTATATATACTAGAGGTTTTGGGGTTTTGCACTAGTTTTTTCAGACACGTGCTACCCGTTCCTCTAGTGCATAGTTTCTCCTCTAGATCGGTTTTCTACAGTGCTTGGCGAAGCCCTGCCGGAATTGCTCCACCACCATCGCCGTAGCGCCGTCACGCTGCCGGAGAACTTGTCTACCTCTCCGCTCCCTCTTGCTGGATCAAGAAGGTGGAGATCGTCATCGAGCTGTACATGTGCTGAACGCGGAGGTGTCGTCCGTTCGGCGCTAGATCGGAAGGACCGTGATCAAGATCGCGAGACGGATTGTGATGAGTTCGCGGAACGGATCGTGATGAGTTCACGGGACAGATCATGATGAGTTCTCGGGACGGATCGTGATTGGATCGCGGGACGGATCGTGATGAGATCGCGGGACGCTCGGCGATTTGGATCGTGAAGACTTTCGACTACACCAACCGCATTTCTTAACGCTTCTCGCTTAGCGATCTACAAGGGTATGTAGATCCACTCTCCCTCTCGTAGATGCTCATCACCATGGATAGGTCTTGCGTGAACGTAGGAAATTTTTTGTTTCCCATGCGACGTTCCCCAACAGTGGCATCATGAGCTAGGTCTATGTGTAGATGAGATCTCGAGTAGAACACAAACAGTTTGTGGGCGTTGATGCTTAGATTGCTTCCTCCCTTGGTCGTGTTTTGGTTCAGCAGTATTGTGGGATGAAGCGTCCTGGACCAACATTACTCGTACGCTTATGAGAGACCGGTTCCCTCAACTGCAACTTGCTGCAAAAGATGACTGGCGGGTGCAGTTTCTCCTACTTTAGTTGGACCAGATTCGACAAAGGCTGTCCTTGAGAAGGTTGAAAAGCAACTTATGTATCACCGTTGTGGTGAATGCATAGGTGAGAATTGTTCTTGCTAGATACCCGTAGCAGCCACGTAAAACATGCAACAACAATTAGAGGACGTCTAACTTGTTTTTGCAGGGTATGTTGTGATGTGATATGGCCAATTACATGATGAGATATATGTGATGTATGAGATGATCATGTGTTATATAGAATATCACGACTTGCATGTCGATGAGTATGACAACCGGCATGAGACATAGGGTTATCTTTAATTATTGTATGACCTGCGTGTCAATCATTAAGTGCTATGTAATGCTTTACTTTATCGCTAAACGGTAGCAATAGTAGTAGAAGCATGATGGGCGCGACTATCCCGATGGCGACACGTTAATGGAGATCAAGATGATGGAGATCATGGTGTTGTGTCGGTGACAATGGAGATCATGCCAGTGCTTTCTAGATGGAGATCAAAAGCACAAGTTCATGGCCATATCATGTCACTTATGATTTGCATGTGATGTTAATCCTTTTATGCACCTTGTTTTGATTAGGACGACGGTAGAATTATAAGGTGATCCCTCAGTTAATTTCAAGATAAATTGTGTCCTCCCCGAGTGTGCACCGTTGCGAAAGTTCGTCGTGTCGAGACACCACGTGATGATTGGGTGTGATAGACTCTACGTTCACATACAACGGGTGCAAGCCAGTATTGCACATGCAAAACACTCGGGTTAAACTTGATGAGCCTAGCATGTACAGACATGGCCTCGGAACACAAGAGACCGAAAGGTCGAACATGAGTCATATAGTAGATATGATCAACATGATGATGTTCAACATTGAAACCACCTCAACTCACGTGATGATCGGACTTGAGTTGGTGAATTTGAATCATGTATCACTCGGATGACCGAAGGGATGTCAATTTGAGTGGGAGTTCTTAAGTAATATGATTAATTGAACTCATTATCATGGACATAGTCAATAGTGTCTTTGCAAAATTATGTTGTAGATTACTAGCTCACGCTGTAGCTCCCTTGAATTTCTATATGTTCCTAGAGAAATAGAGTTGAAATATGATGATAGCAATATTGCGGACTGGGTCCGTGATCTGAGGATTGTCCTCATTGCTGCACAGAAGGCTTATGTCCTTAATGCACCGCTCGATGCACCAACCCCTCTAGCGTCGTTTGTAGATGTTGTGAACATATGATAGGCACGTTCTGATGACTACTTGATGGTTTGGTGCGTCATGCATTACGGCTTATAATTGAGGCTCCGAAACGTTTTGAACGTCATGAACAAATGAGATGTTCTAAGAGCTGAAATTAGGATCTCAGGCTCATGCCCGTGTTGCGAGATATGAGATCTCCAAAAAGATTCTTTGCCTGCAAGATGAAAGAGAATAGCTCAATCATTGAGCATGTGCTCAGATTGTCTGGGTTCTACAATCGCTTGAATCGAGGGGGAGTTGATCTTCCAGATAAGATAGTGATTGATATAGTTCTCCAAGTCACTGTCACTAAGCTACCAGAACTTGGTGATGAACTATAAAATGCCAGGGATAGAAATAATGATCCTTGAGTTGTTCACGATGTTTGACACCGCGAAGGTAGAAATCAAGAAGGAGTGTCAAGTGTTGATGGTTAGTCAACCCACTAGTTTCGAGAAGGGCAAGAGCAAGGAGGGAAACTTCATGGATAGCAAGTCAGTTGCTGCTCTAGTGAAGCAACCCAAAGTCTAACCCAAACCCGAGACTAAGTGCTTCGATTGTGAGGAGAACGGTCGCTGAAGCGAAACAACCCTAGATACTTGGTAGATAAGAAGGTGGCAACATCGATAGAAGTATATTTTATATACGTGTTATTGATGTGTACCTTGCTAGTACTCCTAGTAGCACCTGGGTATTGGATACTGGTTCAGTTGCTAAATGTTAGTAACTCGAAATAAAAGCTACAGAATAAACGGAGAACTAGCTAAGGGTGAGGTGACGATGTGTGTTGGAAATGTTTCCAAGGTTGATGTGATCAACATCGCACGCTCTCTCTACCTTCGAGATTAGTGACGAACCTAAATAAATGTTACTTGGTGTTTTGCATTGAGCACGAACGTGATTAGATCGTGTTTATTGCAACACGGTTATTCATTTAAGTTAGAGAATAATGGTTATTCTGTTTACATGAATAATACCTTCAATGGTCATGCACCTAGTGAGAATGGTTTGTTAAATCCTGATCGTACTAATACACATGTTCATAACATTGATACCAAAAGATACAAAGTTAATAATGATAGTACCACATACTTGTGGCATTGCCGCTAAATGTCATGTTGGTATAAAGCGCATGAAGAAACTCCATGCTGATGGATCTTTGGAATCATTCAATTTTGAACCGGTTGACACATGCGAACCATGCCTCTTGGGCAAGATGACTAAGGACCCCGTTTTTCGGTTTGATGGAGCGGGCAAGTGATTTATTGGAAATGATACATGTTGATGTATGAAATCCAATGAGTCTTGTAGCGTGCGGTGGATATCGTTATTTTCTTACCTTCACTGATGATTTGAGTAGATATAGTGTATATTTACTTACTGAAACACAAGTCTGAATCGTTTGAAAAGTTCAAGCAAATTTAGAGTGAAGTTTAAGATCATCGTGACAAGAAGATAAAAATGTCTGCGATATGATCGCGGAGGTGAATATCTGAGTTACGAGTTTGGCATACAAGTTTAGACAATGTGAAAGTTGTTTCACAACACACGCCACCTGGAACACCATAGCGTGATGGTGTGTCCGAACGTCATAGTCGTGCTCTATTGGATATGGTGCATGCTATGATGTCTCTTATCATTTTGCTACTATAATTTTGGGGTTATGCATTAGTGACAACTACATTCACTTTATATAGGGCACCATCTAAATCCGTTGAGATGATATCGTGTGAATTATGGTTTGATAGAAACCTAAGCTGTCATTTCTCGATGTTACGAGCTGCGACGCTTGTGTGGAAAATGTTTTCACCTAATGAGCTCGAACCCAAAGCGAACAAATGCATCTTCATAGAATACCCTAAGAACAGTTGGGTGAACCTTCTATCTCAGATCCAAGCATAAAGTGTTTGTTGCTAAAACGGGTCCTGTCCCGAGAAAAAGTTTCTCTCGAAAGAATTGAGTGGGAGGAAGATAGAACTTGATGAGGTTGTTGAACCTTTGTTTCAACCAGAGAGTAGCGCAGCGCAGAAAGACGTTTCTGTGGAACCTACGTCAGTTGAAGAGGAAGTAAATGATGATGATCATGAAGCTTCGGATCAAGTTACTATCGAACCTCGTAGGTCGACAAGGATGTGTACTGCTCCTGAACGATGAACCTACGAGCTGTGGAGAAGAGATGATGGGCCCGGATTCTGACAAATGGTTAGAGGCCATGAAATCCGGGAAAGGATCCATGTATGAAAACCAAGTATAGACTTTGATAGACTTGCTCGTTGGACGGCAGGTCATTGAGTACAAATGGACCTTTAAAATGAAGACAGACGCTGATGGTAAATGTCACCATTTATAAAGCTCGACTTGTCGTAAAGAAGTTTCCGCCAAGTTCAAGGAGTTGACTGCGATGAGATTTTCTCACTCGTAGCAATGCTAAAGTCTGTTGGAATTATGTTAGCAGTTGCTGCATTTTACAATTATGAAATCTGGCAGATGGATGCCAAAACATCGTTTCCTTCCTTAAGGAAAGGTTGTATGAGATACAACCAGAAGGTTCTGTCAGTCCTAAGGATGCTAAAAGGTGTGCAAGCTTCAGTGATCCTTCTATGAACTGAAGCAAGCATCTCGGAGTTGGAATATACACTTTGATGAGGTGATCAAAGTTTTTGAGTCTATACAAAGTTTACGAGAAACTTGTATTTACAATAAAGTGAGTGGGAGCACTATAGAGTTTATGATAAGCATATGTGGTTGACATGTTGTTGATCGGAAATGATATAGAATTTCTGGAAAGCATAAAGGGTTGTTTGAAAAGAGTTTTTCAAAGGAAGACCTGGATAAAGCTACCTAATTGTTGAGCATCAAGATCTATAGAGATAGATCAAGATACTTGATGAGACTTTCAATGAGTACATACCTTGACAAGATTTTGAAAGAGTTCAAAGTGGATCAGTCAGAGAAAGAGTTCTCGCCTGATTTGTAAGGTGTGAAGTTGAGTGAGACTCAAAGCTCGACAACGACAGAAGAAAGAGAAAGGACGAACGTCGTCCCCTATGCCTTAGCCATAGGATCTGCATAGTATGTCATGCTGTGTACCACACCTATGTGTGCCTTGCCATGAGTCCGTCAAGGGGTACAAGAGTGATCCAGGAGTGGATCACCGGACAGCAGTCAATATTATCCTTAGTGACTAAAATACTAAGGAAATGTTTCTCGACTATGGAGGTGATAAAGGGTCCGTCGTAAAGAGTTACGTCGATGCAAGCTTTAACACTAATCCGGATGACTCTTAGTAGCAATCCGGGTACGTATAGTGGAGCCGCCATTTGGAATAGTACCAAGAGGAGTGTGGTAGCACTGTTTATAGTTTGACATAGAGATTTGCAAAGTACACTCAGATCTGAATGTCGCAGACCCGTTGACTATAAGACCTCTCTCACATGCAAAGCATGAACGAGCCCCAGAACCCATTGGGTGTTAGATTCATAACAATGCGGATCACATGGTGATGTGAACTAGATTATTGACTCTAGTGCAAGTGGGAGACTATTGGAAATATGCCCTAGAGGCAATAATAAATTGGTTATTATCATATTTCCTTGTTCATGATAATCATTTATTATCCATGCTATAATTGTGTTGATCGGAAACTCAGATACATGTGTGGATACATAGACAACACCATGTCCCTAGTATGCCTCTAATAGACTAGCTCATTGATCAAAGATGGCTGTGGTTTCCTAGTCATGGACATGAGATGTCATTTGGTAACGGGATCACATCATTAGGAGAATGATGTGATGGACAAGACCCAATATACAAACGTAGCATATGATCGTGTAAGTTTATTGCTACTGTTTTCTGCATGTCAAGTATCTGTTCCTATGACCATGAGATCATGCAACTCACTGACACCGGAGGAGTGCCTTGTGTGTATCAAACGTTGCAACGTAACTGGGTGACTATAAAGGTACTCTACAGGTATCTCCGAGGGTGTTTGTTGGGTTAGCATGGATCAAGACTGGGGTTTGTTACTCCGTGTGACGGAGAGGTATCTCAGGGCCCACTCGGTAATACGACATCACAATAAGCCTTGCAAGAAATGTGACTAAGTGTTGGTCACGGGATCTTGTATTACGGAACGAGTAAAGAGACTTGCCGGTAACGAGGTTGAACTAGGTATGGAGATACCGACGATCGAATCTCGGGCAAGTAACATACCGAAGAACCAAGGGAACATCATACGGGATTAACTGAATCCTTGACATAGAGGTTCGACCGATAAAGATCTTCGTAGAATATGTAGGAACCAATAAGGGCATCCAGGTCCCGCTATTAGTTATTGACCGTAGAGGTGTCTCGGTCATGTCTACATAGTTCTCGAACCCGCAAGGTCTACACACTTAAGGTTCAGTGATGTTTCGGTAGTATAGAGTTATGTATGGTGGTGACCGAAGGTTTTTCGGAGTCCCGGATGAGATCCTGGACGTCACGAGGAGCTCCGGAATGGTCCAGAGGTAAAGATTGATATATAGTAAGTCATGTTTTGGTCACCGGAAAAGTTTCGGGCTCATCGGTAGTGTACCGAGAGTGCCGGTAGTGTACCGGGAGACCATCGGGAGGGGTATTTCGACCCAAGAGGCTACATGGGCTGTGGGAGAGTGAATACCAGCCCTTAGTGTGCTGGTGGAAGTCCCACACAAGGCCCATGCGTCTGGGAATAAAAGCCCAAAGAGAAAAAGGTGGAAAAAGGCAAAAAGGCAAAAATAAGGAGTCCTAGTCCTACTAGGATTGGAGGAGGAATCCTCCAATCCTCCTTGATTCGGCTGAAGCCTCCTAGGGCTGGCCCTTTGGCCAAGCCTCCTCCTCTCTTCCTCTTATATATACTAGAGGTTTTAGGGCTTTTCACTAGTTTTTTCAGACATGTGCTACCCGTTCCTCTAGTGCATAGTTTCTCCTCTAGATCGGTTTTCTGAAGTGCTTGGCGAAGCCCTGCCAGAATTGCTCCACCACCATCGCCGCAGCGCCGTCACGCTGCCAGAGAACTCGTCTACCTTTCCGCTCCCTCTTGCTGGATCAAGAAGGCGGAGATCGTCATCGAGCTGTACGTGTGCTGAACGCGGAGGTGCCGTCCGTTCGGTGCTAGATCGGAAGGACCGTGATCAAGATCGCGAGACGGATTGTGATGAGTTCGTAGGACGGATCGTGATGAGTTCGAGGGAAGGATCATGATGAGTTCGCTGGATGGATCGTGATGAGTTCGTGGGACGGATCGTGATTGGATCGCGGGATGGATCGTGATGAGATCGCGGGACGCTCGGCGATTTGGATCGCGAAGATGTTCGACTACACTAACCGCGTTTCTTAACGCTTCTCACTTAGCGATCTACAAGGGTATGTAGATCCACTCTCCCTCTCGTAGATGCTCATCACCATGGATAGGTCTTGCGTGAACGTAGGAATTTTTTTGTTTCCCATGCGACGTTCCCCAATAGAAGGTTGTATTGGTTCTTCGTCACAGTGTTGTGTGTGAGAGTCATGTCTCGAAGAAGTGAACCAAACTGACGCTTGACCTAGTTGTGGTTGCGATCAACCTTCTGATGAAGACTTAGAAGGAGATCACGATCAGTCATCACACAAGGGGCGGTTTCTCAAGGCTTTTGTGCTGAGGATTTTATAGCAGAGTCTTGGGTAGCAGAGTCATCATTGGTGGAGTAAGATGCAGCTTGGCAAACTGACCATCCAATGGACGAGTACCTTCATCAATGACAACCTTGCCTTTGCCCTCAACTGAAGAAAATGTGTGCTTGAGGACTTCGATAGGAGGCAGAAAGCCAAAGTGATTCTGAAAGTCAACCTTGAAGGGAAATGAAGACCTTGATTTGATGAATTTCATGATCCAGGGAGCATAAAGCTTCAATTAAAATGGGGCTGAAGCTGCATTGGCCAAAGTCCTCAGGAAGAAATCATGGTAGTTGATTGGAATCCCATGAATGATGTTTAATAGCATATTCTTCATGATTCCCTCCACTTATTCTGCTTCAGAGTTGTGACCCTTTTGAGGACTAAGGGTTTGGTCAGAATGCCATAGATGGTCCTGGGAACATAGAGCAAATCCTTCACTAGGAAGGTAGTCCTTGGAGGTTTTCCAGGAGACAATGGCTTCATCAGCACTTGCATCATGTGATTGGGCAATGCAGGTTCATCAAAGAGGCATCTTGCTCCTTCCGAGGGAATTGGGATTGGCACAACTCAAAGCAATTCTGAGGCTGGGGTAGTGTAGTGAGTTGATCCTGTCATCGAGTCCAGAACCCAAGAATTGACATCAGAAGCATCACCTGTGATGTGCAAGGTGGCATAGAATGTAAGAATTAGCTCTTCATTCCAATCACAAATATCCACGCATAATGGAAGAATTCCAGCATCGTGAAGAACTACGAGCACTGGTGTGAAGCATGGGATAGTTTCCATATCCGCATGAGGAATTTGCTGATGCTCGAAGACTTCCTCTTTATCAAGCAGCACTGATGCATAGTAATTCATTTGTGTGGGTTTCCAGAATCTTGTGCGACCAGCCCTTGCTTAATCATAAGGATTTGGCCCTGTGAAGAATATGTGCTCGTTGAAGAAATTCGTCTTGATGAATTTGGGGCGCTTGGAGCTTTTGAATGGAATTTTAGGCTTCGGCTGAAGATTTGGCTTGAAGCGGCCCACTATTTCTTTTGGCATAGGAGGAACTTCTTCGGACTAAGGAATTTGAACAACAGTTTCCCCAGTTGCAGTAGGAGTAGCAATTTCTTCAGCTGGTGCAGCTGGAATATCCTCAGGGATTGAAGTGATAGGTGCGGCCAAGTCATCAAATCCTATATGAATTTCTTTAGTCTATGCTAGAGGCTGAGGAATTTGGGTCAGGGGAGTGATAATTGGTGAATTTGGGTGTGAAGCTTCCCTATATTCATCATTGATAAGAGGAATTGTGTTTCCAATGTCCACGTCCTCTTCAATTTCTTCAATGCCGGCCTCTTCAGCAGTCAACTAAGGCTGGGGCGATGATACCAGGGGGTTGAAGCATTTGCTTCCACTTCAATTTCTTCATCAATTTGCTCTGAGGAAGCAGCGGACTGATTCTTTTCATCTTGTTCATCATTTGAGATGACATAGTCAACATCAAATGGTACTAACTCATAGGCTGGCACAGAACTGACTGGGGTAGCATCAATGGGCTCTGTTGAAGAATTTGGCATAGAGTTCAACTTCTTCACAACTGAGGAATCTAAAGTTGATGGTTTTCTTTTCTTTGCAGCCTTAGTTTTCTTTGCTTCTGATGCTAAAGGAAGTTTGATGTTCTTCACCCTTGAACATTTTGCAATTGCAGCCGAGGGTGAAGGAGGAGCAGTTTCTTCAGGCACGACTGATGCAGTCGCCCTTGTGGTCTCATTTCATCAGGTGCAGCAAAATCTTTAGCTGGCCTGGCAATTTCTTCAGGTGCAACAGTGGAGGTTTCCCTGATAGGTTCTTCAGCAGCCTGAATTTCTTCAGTTGCGCTCACAGTTTCCTTAGCAGGCTGAGTAGATTTATCATCCCGTGGACTTTGTGGTCGCGACTGAGCTGCAACCCTTGTGTTGTGGTCCTTGACTGTAGCTTGTGCTGCCTTGACAAACCTCACCTTGCTGCCCTTCGATTCAGCATCATATCTATCTTGTTTTTCAATGAGGCAGCGAATCTCAGACTGAACTATGATGAGTTGGTTGGGAGGTAAATTCATCACATTGTTCTTAAAAAAATTCTTTTCTGGCCCTGCTCCTTTGAGCTCTCTGAGCTTGATCTCTCTTCCATTTTTCCTCAGCTATGAAGTGAGTGAGGACATGGTCCACACCGGGAGGTAAGTTGAGTGAGGAAAGTGGAGTTCTGGATCCTCATGCCATATGCCGATGAAGTTGAGGATCAACTTTGGATCCAGCATGAGAGGAATAAAGCTGACCTTAGCAATTGCAGCTCTTTGCTGACTGTTCCTGATGATTTCTTCCAGTTCTTCATCATCAGCTTCATCATCCTCAGATCCTGAGGGTACATTCATGATGGCTTGGCTGTTGTGAGGACTTGGTCTCTGACCTCGTCCAATAGTTTTCTTTATTTTCAACAGAGTTGGGCTAGTTGAAGAATGAGCTTGAGCTGATGAACTTGCTGAAGCCCCTGAAGCAATAGCAAATCCTGTTGTCCTCTGACAAGTTGCAAGATGCACAGGTGTTGAGGACTTTGTGGCAATAGCTGACGATTGTGCAGCTACTGAAGGCATTGCAGTGGCCTTTGAAGAACTTTCTTGAGGATTCTACAGTGAGGACTTATGAGGATTTTGGCTTCGCTGTAGACTTCTTCACAATAGATTTCTTCGGAGCACTACCAGAGGCTCCGGCAGAGGCAACAACAGCAGAGTCTTCATTGAATTTCCTCACAACCTATTTTGCCTTCTTTGCCAGCTTGGCTTGTTGTCTTTCCCATTCTTGAGGAAAGTCATCACCAATTTTGAGACTGGTGGGATCAGCAGGTTGGTTTGGAGACAAGGGTGGCCTATTGCAAGGGGGTTTAATAGCGAATTTTTTCATGTATTCCGGAGCGACATATCGATATTCTTTCCACTTTGTGCCCATCTCCTCTCTATTCTTTGTATGCGAATCTTTCATTGCTTTGTTGGTTTGCTTGCCATGAGTTTCTTCATCAGGTGTGCAATATTCCTCATACAATTCATCACGTATATCAAATGCACTTTGCACTTCAGGTTTCTTTCCACATTTCTATGCCTTTTTCCCATCAACCATTTTCTTCGGTAGAGGATTCTGAGTTTTTGAGGATTCTGAGGAAGTGTGCAAATTTTCTTCAAGGAACGCTACAAATGAGTTAAGTTGATGAGAACCTAGTGATTCATCAGCAGACATTTTGTACCTGTGAACAGAGTATAGGTGCGAGGAATTTGAAGTGGTCATATGCGTTCTCAGAAATTTTTCAAAATATATCAAGTTGAGGATTTTGACCATAGATGTCTTGAAGAATTTGACTAAGTGTTCTTGACTTAGGTTCTAGAGTTTTGCAAATTTGAGGATCCACACAATTGAGGAATCTTGAAGAAAATCATAAGTTAGGAAAAACATCAAGGGAATGAAGCATGTAGGGTGCTTAAGAAGATGATTCTAGAATAATAAACACCTTTGAGGATTTTGTGGGAAACATGAAGATCAAACAAGGGTAGTAAAATTAGATTTTATTTACCCTGATGAAGAACACGACGAACAATGAGATGAAATCGGGGAAGTTCGTCCATCTAGATCTCCCGCGCCCTAGCTTGGTAGAGGGATACAGCTACAGCGGCAACAGGGGTGAAGACTTCCGCGGTCGATGCTAGTACGGTGACGGCGAGGTCGAGGAAGTGAAGCTCTTCCTCTCTGGTAGCGATGATTTTAGCGGCGCGCTAGGTTTGAACTCGAGAGAGTGAGGGAAGTGAGGAGTAACTATAGCATAGTGAAATGGAGGGGGTATTTATAGTGGAGGTGAAAACCAACCGGCCCGAAGATTTTGGACCAGGTTGCCCCTGACCCTTGCTCTCCACGCGTCATGTGCCACTCACGTTCTGAGTAGTGGAGATAGTGGGCGATCGTGGATTATCCAGTCGTGGGAATCGGAACGGTTTGAGCGGGAAGCGCCGAAAATTTTGATAGTGAAAATTTTAAAGTTTCTGTTTGCAAATTCTTCAGCTATCAAGGACATAGTGAAGACTATGAACGAGTTTCAAAGTAGAACACATATGAAGAATTTGTGAACAAACTGGGTTGAGTTTAGCATAGAGGGGGAATGGGTCCGATCACATTCACTTAGATGAAAATCAACTTGAAGAATTAGCAATAAGTGAATTTTGTTGAGGACATTGAAAACTCAAATATATGTATCTAGTCAATGAAGAATCTTAGTTTCAAAGTTTGAAGAATTTGAAAATTTGAGGATTTTCCAAACTTGAGGACTTTGAAAATTTGAAGAGTTTGCAAAATGAAGAAAAATTCAACTTCGAAGAATTTCAACAATTGTTGGTGGCGTGACCCACCGTATAAGAATGGTGATTTCAAACACCGCTTACAATTGTCGTAGGGTTTTGAGAATCAAATTCTTCATTAATTTCTTCACACTTAGAGGGTTATTCTTCATTGATTGAAGAAAACGTTACTTCGTGTGTTGCACATCTAAGTCATCAATTTTGCGTAAGTGTTAGGATGTGTTTTTTTTCAAAGAACATTTGAAGATTCTATGATATTTAGCTCACACCACAACTTGCAAAATCTCTTTTCATCCAAGGGCTTTGTAAAGATATCAACCAGTTGTTCTTCAGTGGGAATGTGGCCGATGGAGATGTCGCCCTTGAGTACATGATGTCAAAGAAAATGATGACGAATCTGGATGTGCTTGGTCTTGGAATGCTGAACTGGGTTGTAAGCAATCTTGATAGTGCTCTCGTTGTCACAGTAGAGAGGCGCATTCTTCACCTTGATGCTTCTTCGTGGACCAACAGACTAAGGATCGTGCAAGGAAATGACATGTGCCTGAGGTTGACTTGCGATCCACACGATCTCCAGCATAGTCAGCATCTGAGTATCCGACGAGGTGAAGATTTGAGCCCTTGGGATACCATAATCCAAGTGTTGGTGTGTGAGATAAGTATCAAAGAATATGTTTCACAACCTTATGGTGTGATTCCTTCGGTGTTGCTTGGAATCGGGCACACATGCAAACACTCAGCATAATATCAGGCCTAGATGCACATAGATACAATAAAGAGCAATTCATGGAGACATATACCATTTGATCGAAATCTTTACCATTTTCGTCAGTGCAGAGGTGGCCTTTTGAAGGCATTGGAGTTTTGACGCCTTTGCAGTCTTGCGTGTTGAATTTACTCAGAACATCCTTGAGGTATTTCTCTTGATAGATGAAGATGCAATTGTCTTGCTAGCGAATTTGAAGACCTAAGCAAAATTTCAACTCTCCCATCATAGACATTTGATATTCTTCACTCATCATATAGGCAAATTCATCACTGTAACGTTTGTCAGTACAACCAAAGATAATATCATCTACATATATTTGGCATATGAACAGTTCATTGTCATAGGATTTAGTGAAAAGAGTTGGGTCAAGTGAACCGGGTTTGAAGCCTTTCTTCATGAGGAATTCCTTCAGAGTGTCATACCATGACCGAGGGGCCTGCTTGAGGCCATAGAGGGCCTTGTTGAGTCTAAAGACTTTGTCAGGATGCTTAGGATCTTCAAAACCTGGGGGTTGAGCAACATATAAATCTTCCTCAAGCTTACCATTGAGGAATGTACTTTTCACATCCATTTGATATAAGATGATATCATGATAGTTAGCATAAGCAAGCAATATGCAAATAGCTTCAAGTCTAGCAACAGGTGCAAAAGTTTCATGAAAGTCAATTCCTTCAACCTTTGTGTAGCTTTAATCTACAAGACGAGCCTTATTTCTTACCACAAGGACATTTTCATCTTGCTTGTTGCGGTATATCCACTTGGTACCTATGATGTTGTGCTTATGAGGATCTGACCGCTTGACAAGTTCCCACATGTTGTATAGCTTGAATTGATGCAATTTCTCTTGCATAGCTTTGAAAGTGCATTATATCGACTAGAGGGGGGGGTGAATAGGCAATTTTTACAAATTCATCACTTGAGGAATTTCAACTTGAGGAATTTGAAATGTGATGAATAACTAGCAGCAGAATAAGTACTCAAGTGCATGAGAAACATAGCAACAACATAGTCATGATGATGAAATGAACATGCGCAGATTACAGGTAGTGTGATACAGGATAAGCAGGAGAGGAACAAGGTAACTTGAAGAATTTGAGGTGAGGAAATTGTGAAAGTCTTTAGTCAAATTCTTCAAACAGTAACAATCAATTTCATCAACAAGTATACGAGGAAATAGAGGGGTTGAGGAAATAGAACCAGGTAGCTCGATGAAGACAATGGTTTGATGACCTAGTTCCAACTGCTGTGACAGTCGTACGTCTGGTTTGGAGCGGCCTGGTATTTAAACCAGAGGACACACAGTCCCAGGACACACAGTCCTTACCGTATTCTCCTTGAGCTTAGGACACAAAGTCCTCGCCCAACACTCGTGGTAAGTCTTTAGGGTAGACTTCCAAAACCCTCACAAACTAGTCACCTGGCGATCCACAATTTACTGCTGGATGCTCTAGACCAATGTCACTCAGTGATCCCCAACTGACTGCAGGATGCACTAGACCATGACACCTAACCGTCTGGAGGATACACAGTCCTCAAAGGTAGCAAGTGTCGGTTCCACACAGGAACAATCTCTTCACTGATGCTCAATCACTTTGGGTTTGGTGGTTTGGATTTGGGTTTTTCCTCACTGATGATTTTCTCTCAAAGTCCTTGGAGGATGGGTTGCTCTCAAATGACAAGTGTCAGTTCTCTCTCGGAGCAGCCAACCAACTAGTGGTTGTGGGGGTGGCTATTTATAGTCAGGGTGCAACCTGGCATGATAAGACATAAATGCCCCCAATGATATGACCGTTATGCGGATAAGATGATTGGGGAAAGCTGGTGCCAAGCACAACAATGGTCAGAATTTTGAACTATGAAAGTCCTCAGGCTTATCATGTTCCTCACTTGTAGGCAATTCGCACTCGCAAAATCCTAAGTCCTCAGTCAGATCAATTTCATCGGAGACTAGAAGAACATCGTCTTTGTCACCGAAGAACTTAACTGAACTGCAAGGGATTTCCAAAGGCTTCACTGAAAGGATTGGATAGGTTGAGGATTTTGAGTTGAGCATCAGTTGAAAATTTTCCATAGTATTACCTCGCCCCCCTTTAACAGTATGGTGTTTCCTATGACTCAAAGAAAGGAAATGAAACTATGAAACCAAAAGTCTTCACACTTCATAGTCCTCGTTCATATCTTCAAGGTCACACCAACTTCTTCATTTTCAAAGTCTTCAGGGAATACCAAAGTCTTCAGCAAAGTCTTCACCAAAGTCTTCAGTTGAAGACATACTTTTTAGGGGTCAGTAATCTCTTAATATATCAAACTCCTCATCAACTTATAGAGCCTGTGTACACTCACAAACACATTAGTTCCTTAACCTATAAGTCTTCAATACACCAAAATCACTAAGGGTACTAGATGCACTTACAATCTCCCCCTTTTTGGTGATTGATGACAAATAGGTTAAGTTTTAAATGGGGATAATACTATGAAGTGTAAATACCGAGTTTGAGGAATTTGATGGCAAGATATAGAAGAACTCCCCCTGAAGATGTGCATATTTGAGGAATTTGCTTTGGACTGCAAATGTACATGGCAGGTTAAAAACATGGAGAACTCCCCCTATATCTTGTAATTCATACACGCATTTGAACATATGATATGAAGAATTTGAAATGCATGATAAAAATGGTGTTTGACGAAATTCAGCATGCATGCATTAAGGTGCTTGAGGAAATAAGCATGCGGAAAGCAGTTCAAAAGAGTCAGACCACCATCGGACTTAAGTTTACAACTCAACCAACAAAAGCTTCAGAAGAGCGAGAGTTGTAACTTAAACAAAAAAAACCATATATAGAGACCCCCTTGAAGACTAACTCAAATTTTCTCCCCTTTGTCATCGAAGACCAAAAGGGATGAAAAAGTGAGGACCCCTTGAAGAATTTCATCTTGTTGGTGAGGAAGGAGCGCCAGCGTTGTCGGGGTTATTTGTTGATGCATGGCCTGCCGTAGTGTTGTCAACATCCTTAGCTTCATCCATCTCACGCGATGAAGAATATGAACTTGTAACCAGCTGAGGAACTTGAACTTTCTTGAATTTCTTCCGAGGAGGATGAGACCAGTCAAAGTTTTGCTGAAATTCCATGTCTTTGAGTTCCTCAGGAGTCTTGAGATGTGCGAGAATGGTCCATGCGCGATCGAAGATTTCATGCACATAGTAGCGATTTTTCCTCATAGAGTTCTGCGTCAGTGTCATGTTCTGAACAATGGAAGCAAATTGATGTTTCACCCACTTGTGATTGCGATCAACCTTCTAATGAAGACTTATGAGCAGTTCATGATCAGTCATCACACGAGGGGCAGGCTCTTGAGGCTTTTGCGATGAGGCTTTTGCGATGAGGCTTTTGCAACAGAGTCCTGGGTAGAATTGTCATCATTGGTCGAGTAAGATGCAACTTTGCGAAACTGACCATCCAATGGATGGGTACCTTCATCAATGACAGCTTTGCCTTTTCCTTCAACTGAGGCAATTGTGTTTTTGAGGACTTCAATCAGAGGCAGAAAGCCGAAGTGATTTTGGAAGTCAGCTTTGAAGGGAATTGAAGACCTTGATCTGATGAGTTTCATGATCCAGGGAGCATAAGGCTTCAATTCGAATGGGGCTAATGCGACATTGGCCAATTTCCTCATGAAGAAGTCATGATAGTTGATGGGAATCCCATGAATGATGTTAAATAACATGTTCTTCATGATTCCCTCAACTTCTTCTTCTTCAGAGTTGTGACCCTTCTGAGGACAAAGGGTGTTGGTGAGAATGCGATAGACCGTCCTGGGCACATAGAGCAAATCCTTCACAAGGAAGGTGGTCCATTGAGGTTTTCCAGGAGCCAACGACTTCATCAGCACTTGCATCAGTTGGTTGGGTAGAGCAGGTTCATCAAAGAGGCAGCGAGCTTTTTCTGAAGGAATTGGAACTGGGACAGACCGAAGCAATTCAGATGCTGGAGTAGTGAGGTGAGTAGATCTAGTCATCCAGTCCAAGACCCATGAGTTGATTTCAGAAGCATCACCTGTGATGTGCAGAGTGGCATAGAATTGAAGAATGAGCTCTTCATTCCAATCGCAGATATCCCCACAGAACGGAAGAATTCCGGTATTGTGAAGAACTGAGAGCACCGACGTGAAGGATGGGATTGTTTCCATATCCACATGAGGAATTTGATGCTGCTCGAAGACTTTTTCTTGTCAAACAGTACTGATGCATAATAATTCATCTGTGTTGGAGTCCAGAATCTGGTGCGACCGGCCCTTGCCGAGTCATATGGATTGGGTCTAGTGAAGAAAATGTGCTCATTGAAGAAATTGATCTTGATGAATTTGGGGCGCTTTGAGCCTTTGAGTGGCATTCTTGGCTTTGACTGAAGGTTTGGCTTGAAGCGGCCCACAATCTCCTTAGGCATAGGAGGAACTTCTTCAAACTAAGGAATTTGCACAACAATTTCCTTAGTGGAAGTTGGAGCAGCAATTTCATCAACTGATGTAGCTGGGATCTCTTCAGTAGCAATGGCAGCAAAGGCATCAGATCCTAGTTCAATTTCTTTAGTCTGGGCTGGAGACTGAGGAAACTGTGATACAGGAGTGGTCATTGGGGAATTTGGGTGAGTAGTTTCCCAATATTCATCATTGATGACAGGTGTTGTGTTGCCAATGTCCACGCCCTCATCAATTTATTCAACGCCGGCCTCGTCAGCAGTCAACTGAGGCTGGGGCGATAATACCTGTGGAGTTGAAGCATTTGCTTCCACTTCAATTTCTTCATCAATCTGCTCTGAGGTAGCAATAGATTGATCCTTTTCCTCATCATTTGGGATGACATAGTTAACACCAAATGGCACGATTGTATAGGCTGGCATGGAGCTGATAGGCGTTGCATCAAATGGTTCTGTTGAAGAACTTGGCAGTGTCTTCAATTTCTTCATTGCTGAGGAGTCTGAAGTTGATGCTTTTCGTTTCAGTGCCTTCTTCTCCGCAGCCTTGGTCTTCTTCACTTCTGATGTAGAAGGAAGGACGATTGTCTTCACCCTTGATGATTTAGCTGTTTCAGTAGAGGGTGAAGGAGGTGCATTTTCATTAGGCACGACTGATGCAGTCGCCCTTATGGTTTCTTCAGCTGTGGGAGCAGTTTCATTAGTAGGCTGAGCAGTTTCATTAGCCTGAGGAATTTGTGGTTGTGATCGAGCTGCAACCCTGGAGTTGTGGTCCTTAACATCAGCTTGGGCTGCCCTGACGAATCTCACTTTGGTGCCCTTCCATTCAGCATCATATTTGTCATGTTCCTCAGAGAGGCATCGAATTTCAGACTGAACAATGATGAGTTGATTTGGATTCAAATTCATCACATTATTCCTCAGAAATTTTTGTTTTCGAGCCCTGTTCCTCTTAGCTTTCTGAGCTTGATCTCTTTTCCATTTTTCCTCAGCAATAAAGTGGGTGAGGACATGGTCCACACCATGAGGCAGGTTCAGTGAGGAAAGTGGGGTGCTTGGATCCTCATGCCATATGTCAATGAAGTTGAGGATCGTCTTGGGATCCAGCATGAGAGGAACAGAGCTGCCTTTGGCTATTGCAGCCTTTTGCTGAATTTCTCTGATAATTTCTTCCAGTTCTTCATCATCAGCTTCATCATCATCCTCAGATGTTGAGGGTACATTCACTATAGCTTTGCTAGTGTGAGGACTTGGTCTTTGACCTCGTCCAACAGTTTTCTTCAGTTTCAACATAGTAGGACTTGTTGAAGACTTTGCTTGAGCAGAATGACTTGTAGAGACCCATGGAGCAATGGAGTATCCCTTTGTCCTCTGACATGATGCTAGGTGCACATGAGTTGAGGACTTGACAGCAGTAGTAGAGGACTGAGCAGCTACTGAACCAGCAGCTGAGGCCTTTGAAGACCTTGCTTGAGGAATATGTAGTGATGACTTTGACGTTGAAGACCGTGACTTCAGAGCAGATTTCTTCACAATTGATTTCTTTGGAGCACTTGCAGAGGCTCCAGCAGTCGCAGTAGCAGCAGAGTCTTTGTTGAATTTCTTCACAACCTCTTTTGCTTTCTTAGCCAGCTTGGCTTGCTGTTTTTCCCATTCATGAGGAAATTCATTACCAGTCTTGAGACTAGTGGGATCAGCTGTTTGATTTGGAGCCAAGGGTGGCCTGCTGCAAGGGGGTTTAACTGCGAATTACATCATATACTTGGGAGTGACATAGCGATATTCTTTCCACTCCCTTTGCCCATCTCCTCTCAATTTTCTGTAAGTGGATGTTTCTCTGCTTTGTTGTTTCTTTGCCATGAATTTTTTCATCTGGCGTGCAATATTCCTCATACAAGTCATCGGGTATCTCAAAGGCAGTCTACACATCAGGTTTCTTTCCACCTTTATGTGGCTTCTTCTTGTTAGCCATTTTTTTGGCTGAGGATTCTGAACTCTTGAAGATTCTGAAGAAGTGCACAGTTTTTCCTCAAGAAACGCTGCAAATGAGTTAAGTTGACGAGAAGCTAGTGATTCATCAGCGGACATGTTTGTACCTGTGAACAGAGTATAGGTGTGAGGAATTTGAAGAGGTCATATGCGTTCTCAGAAGTTTTTCAATAACATCAAGTGTGAGGAATTTGACCATGTGTGTCTTGAGGATTTTCACTAATTGTTCTTTGTCTTAGGTTCCAGAGTTGTGCAAATTTTGAGGATGCACACAATTGAGGAATCTTGAAGAAAATCATAACTTAGGAAAAAACATCAAGTGTATGCACATGTAAGGTGCTTTAGAATGAGATTCTTGAAGAATAAACACCTTTGAGAAAATTGAGGAATAACTTGAAGATCAAACAAGGGCAGTAAAATAGATTTTATTTACCCTGATGAAGAACACAACAAACTATGAGAAGAAATCGAGGAAGTTCGCCCGTCCAGATCTCCCACGCCCTAGCTTGGCAGAGGGAGACAACTACAATGGCGGCAGGGTGAAGACTTCCGCAGCCGATGCGAGTACGACTATAGCGAGGTTGAGGCAGTGAAGCTCTTCCACACCGTCGGCGATGATTTTAGCGGTGGTGCTAGGTTTGAGCTCATGAGAGAGTAGGAGTGAGGAGTAACCGAGCACATTGAAAGGGAAGGGGTATTTATAGCAGAGGTGAAAACCAATCCGTCCAAAGATTTTGGACCAGATTGCCCCTGACCCTTTCTCTCCACGCGACATGTGTCACCCATGTACTAAGTAGTGGCGATAGTGGGGGGGTCGTGGGTTACCCAGTCATGGGAATCGGAACAGTTTGAGCAGGAAACGTCGAAAATTTGATAGTGAATTTTTTTAATGTTTTCGTTCGCAAATTCTTCAACTGTCAAGGACACAATGAAGTCTTTGAATGAGTTTCAAAGTAGAACACACATGAAGAATTTGTGAACAGACAGGGTTGAGTTTAGCATAGAGGGGGAAAGGGTCCGATCACATTGACTTAGATGAAAATCAACTGAAGAATTAGCAATAAGTGAATGCTGTTGAGGACATTGAAAACTCGAATAAGTGAATAGTCAATGAAGAACATGAGTTTCATAGTTTGGAATATTCGAAAAGTTGAGGAATTTGCAAACTTGAGGAATTTGAAAATTTGAAAAATTTGCAAAATGATGAAAAACTCAACTTTGAAGAATTTCAACTATGGTTGGTGGCGTGATGCACCGTATAAGAATGATGATTTCAGACACCGCGTACAATTGTCGTAGGGTTCCGAGAATCAAATTCTTCATTAATTTCTTCACACTTAGAGGGTTAGTTTTCATTGATTGAAGAAAAACGTTACTTCGTGTGTTGCACATCTAAGTCATAAATTTTGCATAAGTGTTAGGATGTGTGTCCTTTCTCAAAGAACATTCGAGGATTCGAAGATATTTATCTCACACAACAACTTGCAAAATCTCTTTTCATCCAAGGGCTTTGTGAAGATGTCAGCTAGTTGTTCTCTAGTAGGGATGTGGTCGATGGAGATGTTGCCCTTGATTACATGATCTCGAAGAAAGTGATGACGAATCTGGATGTGCTTGGTTTTGGAATGCTGAACTGGGTTGTAAGCAATCTTGATGGCACTCTCGTTGTTGTAGTAGAGAGGCACATTCATCAACTTGATGCCATAGTCCTTGAGGGTTTGCTTCATCCACAGCAACTGAGCGCAACATGAACCGACAACAATGTACTCAGCTTCAGCACTAGATAGTGACACACAATTTTGCTTCTTCGAGGACCAATAGACTAAGGATCGTCCGAGGAAATGACATGTTCCTGAGGTTGACTTGCGATCCACACGTCTCTAGCATAGTCAACATCAGAGTATCCGACGAGGTGAAGATTTGAGCCCTTGGGATACCATAATACAAGCATTAGTGTGCGAGCTAAGTATCGAAGAATATGTTTCACAACCTTATGGTGTGATTCCTTCGGTGTTGCTTGGAATCGGGCACACATGCAAACACTCAGCATAATATCAGGCCTAGATGCACATAGATACAATAAAGAACCAATCATGGAGCGATATACCTTCTGATCAAAATCTTTACCATTTTCGTCAGTGCAGAGGTGGCCTTTTGAAGGCATTGG
This sequence comes from Hordeum marinum, assembly GCA_022496015.1. Classification (NCBI taxonomy): domain Eukaryota; kingdom Viridiplantae; phylum Streptophyta; class Magnoliopsida; order Poales; family Poaceae; genus Hordeum; species Hordeum marinum. Next base: position 86,708,914 of record CM039675.1, on the reverse strand, counting down.
AGTTTTGATGCCTTTGCAATCTTGCATGTCGAATTTCCTCAGAAGATCCTTGAGGTATTTCTCTTGAGATATGAAGATGCCATTGTCTTGTTGACGAATTTGAAGACCTAAGAAGAATTTCAACTCTCCCATCATACACATTTGATATTCTTCACTCATCATATAGGCAAAATTCATCACTGTAACGTTTGTTAGTACATCCAAAGATAATATCATCTATGCATATTTGACATATGAACAGTTCATTGTCATAGGATTTTGTGACAAGAGTTGGGTCGAGTGAACCGGGTTTGAAGCCTTTATCCATGAGGAACTCCTTCAAAGTGTCGTACCACGCCCGTGGGGCCTGCTTGAGGCCATAGAGCTCCTTGTTGAGTCCGAAGACTTTGTCAGGATGCTTAGGGTCTTCAAAACCTGGGGGTTGAGCAACATATACTTCTTCCTCAAGCTTACCATTGAGGAATGCACTTTTCACATCCATTTGATATAAGATGATATCATGATGGTTAGCATAAAAGCAATATGTGAATAGCTTCAAGTCTAGCAACAGGTGCAAAGGTTTCATCAAAGTCAATTCCTTCAACCTGTGTGTAGCCTTGAGCTACAAGACGAGCCTTATTTCTTACCACAAGGCCATTTTCATCTTGCTTGTTGCGGTAGATCCACTTGGTACCTATGATGTTATGCTTGTGAGGATCTGGCCGCTTGACAAGTTCCCACACGTTGTTGAGCTTGAATTGATGCAATTCCTCTTGCATTGCTTGAATCCACTCAGGCTCCTTGAATGCTTCATCAACTTTAGTGGGCTCTATGATAGAGACAAAAGCAAAGTGCCCACAACAGTTGGTCAAATGTGAAGATCTTGAGCGAGGGAGGGGACCTGGTGCATTGATGTCATCGATGATTTTGTCAATCTGCACTTCATTTGCAACTCTTGGGTGAGCAGGTTGACGTGGCTGAGGATTTTCTCCAGCACCATTTTCTTCAGGTGTATCGGCATGAATGTCTTCATTCGTTGGAATGACTTCCTTAGTGGGTATGACGTCTTCAGTAGCTTTCAGCTTAATGGATTCCTCAGGCGACTGTTCATCTAGCACAGAAGGCAGGTGCTCTCTTTGCGAGCGGCCAGTTTCATCAAACCGCACATCTACAGTTTCAACAACCTTGTGGTGGTAGGTGTTGAAGACTCTATAGGTGTGCGAGTCCTTTCCGTATCCAAGCATAAAACCTTCATGTGCTTTCGGTGCAAATTTAGAACTATGGTGACAATCTCTAATCCAGCATTTTGCACCGAAGACATTGAGATAACTTACATTGGGTTTCTTGCCAGTCATAAGTTAATATGAAGTCTTCTTGAAGAATTTGTGAAGATATACCCTGTTGATGATGTGGCATGCAGTATCAATTGCCCCAGGCCAGAAGTGACGAGGAGTCTTGTATTCATCAAGCATGGTGCGAGCCATCTCAATGAGTCCTGTTCTTGTGCTCCACGACGTCGTTCTGCTGAGGAGTATATGGGGAAGATAACTCATGAGTAATACCAAGTTCATCAAGATATTCATCAAGATTGGTGTTCTTGAAATCAGTCCCATTATCACTCCTGATATGCTTGATCTTGACGCCGAAGTTCGTGGAGGCCCTTGAAGCATATCGCCTGAAGACATCCTGCACTTCAGACTTGTACAGAATAATATGCACCCAAGTGTAATCAGAGTAATCATCAACAATGACAAAGCCATACAAACTTGAAGAACTTGTTAGTGTGTAATAATGAGTAGGGCCAAAGAGATCCATGTGAAGCAATTCAAAGGGTCGAGTCGTGGTCATGATTGTCTTCGAGGGATGCTTGGATCTGGTCATCTTCCCCGACTCACATGCACGACAGAGGTGGTCCTTGAGGAATTTGACACCTTCAATGCCAATGACGTGCTTTTTCTTCACGAGCGTGTGCAAGTTCCTCATACCAACATGTCCAAGTCGTCGATGCCACAGCGAGCCTTCTGAGGACTTTGCAAGTAGGCATGTGGTAGGCTGAGGACCTATAGAGAAATCAACAATATACAAGTCTCCTCTCCTAAAGCCTTCGAAGACTTCGGAATGGTCAGATTCCATGATGACAACACAACGATATTTTCCAAATACGACAACCTATCAAGAGCACAAAGCATTGAGACATACATAAGGTTGCACCCAAGGGATTCGACAAGCATCACCTTATCTATGGTCCAGTCCTTTGATATTGCAACCTTACCTAGACTCAATAACTTGCTTTTTCCTTTGTCTGTGTAGGTGATACGCTTCAGATGACATGGAGCAAGTGGCAAATTCATCAGTAGATTCTTGTCACCAGTCATGTGGTTTGTGCATCCACTATCGAGGACCCACTCATTAGCTTTTGGAGGTTCATCCTGCAGATGAATTAGTACAACTTACGAACTCATATGCTTCAGAGTGAAGAATATGACATCAATTTCATCAGACAAAATTTCATCACACAAGATAGTAAGCAAGTAGTGTGAGGACGTGAGAAATGAGGAATTCATTTCTACATGGTTAGCTTGCGTCCTTTCAAGCATTTCCTCAAGTCTCCAGCAAATTCATTAGACGTTCAAGTTCATCTGGAGACCTGACCCTGCATAAGAAATTAGGTCAGTTTCTTCACCACCCACATCTGGAGTGCTGGCAAAGAGTTCATCATTCTACGAGCACCATATGAGAAGGGAGGCGTTGAAGCAAGTGCACTTCGTTTCATAGGACGAGGGTTAGATTACTCATATGAATAAGCAGAGAAATTCTTTGAGGACTTATGAACATAATGATTTGAAAAATAATGCACATATTCAGAACTCTTAGGTTTTCCCTGCGAAACAGAGGCATTAGCACGAGAATGATATTTTTGACAATTGGAGGAATTTGGTCCAAGTGAAGACTTTGGTCCATATGAGGAATTTGATTTGGGGTTCCTGTTCTTCATGAGTGGTGTCGTGAGGACATTCACTTGAAGATTTTGTAGGTAGCTCTTGGGAACCCAGATTTTCTTCATAGGAGAACCGTTCCTGCAGTTAGTTCCAACAAATATGGCAAATACTTCACCTTTATGATTTTTGAAGAATTTGTAGTTGGAGTCAAGTGACTCATCAGAGGAATATGAAGTTTCACAAGTAAAGCCAGATAAAGTGGATGGATATACAGGAGGTCGTTTCGCAACAACCCATCGGGTTTTGGGGTACTGCTCAGGAGTCCAGTAGGATCCATCTGCATTGATTTTCCTCTCAAATGCAATACTCTCTTTCCTAGGGTTCCTATTCAGAATCTGCTTTTTGAGGACATCACAAAGGGTTTGATGCCCTTTGGCACTTTTGTACATGCCTGTCACATACAATTCCTTCAACCCTGCATTTTCGTCAGTGATACTTGTGGTATCCTCAGATGAGGAATTTGTGACCACTGGAATAGTTGAAGAATTTGCAGCAATAGAAGCATTTGAACATTCAGGAGAAGAATTAGCAGTTTCACATTCGATGCATTTCAAACATGGTGGAACAAATTCTTCCTAAGCGGTACTCATCTATTGAGCCAGTAAGGAATCATTTTCCCTTTGGAGATCCTCATGTGACACCCTCAGTTTCTCAAGATCTTGAGTTCTTTGAAGAAATTCATAAGAAATCTTCTCACGATCGGCTAAGAGAGCATTATGATGACTCTGAAGGTTATCATACTTTGTCTAAAGACTTTTGAGATCATTAGACAGAGTTTGAGTCCGATCCACTTCCTCATTCAACAGATCATCGCTTTTGTCTTGCATTTTCTGAAGCTTTTCAATTGCACTTTGTTGCCTAGTAGCAATATTAGCAAGTTTGGCATATCTAGGTTTCACATATTCATCAGATTCACCATCACTTGATTCAGAGGAGGAGTGATGCTTATTTACCTTGGAACCTTTAGCCATGAAGCAATAGGTGGGAGCAAAATCATCATTGCTGACGTCAGAGTCGTTGGAGTAGTCATTTTCTTCATCGTTGAAGATGGACTTGCTGAAAAAAGTAGTAGTGAGGGCAAGGCTAGCAACACCAGATTCAGATTCCACCTCAGATTCTTCCTCTTCTTCATATTCACCAGATTCTTCTTCTGAGTCCATTTCCTTGCCAATGAAAGCCTGAGCCTTTCTGGAACCATTCTTCTTGTGCATTGAGGACTTTGCAGATGAGGACTTTGAAGATTTCTTCTTTTTCTTTGACTCATCAGAACTGTCATCTCTGTACTTGTTCTTCTTCTTCTTTGATTCTTTTTCCCAGAGAGGACAGTCAGAGATGAAGTGACCAGATTTCTTGCATTTGTGACAAGTTCTTTTCTTGTAGTCATCGGAGGAATCCGATTTCCTCAAACCACCTTTTGATGACTTTCCAAATCCAGCTTTCCTTGAAAACTTCTGGAATTTCCTCACGAGCATTGCTAGCTCCTGACTTAGTTCTTCAGGATCACCAAGGCTACTATCAGAATCTTCGCCTTCGGTTGAGGAAATTGCTTTTGCCTTCAGAGCACGAGATCTTCCATAGCTTGGCCCGTAGAGGTCTCTCTTCTCAGCTTGTTGGAATTCATGAGTATTGAGTCTCTCAAGAATATCAGCAGGATCAAGTAACTTGTAGTCTCCACATTCTTGAATCATCAAAGCCAGAGTATCAAATGAGGAATCAAGAGATCTTAGCAGTTTCTTCACCACCTCATTGCCGGCGATATCAGTGGCACCCAGTGCTTGAAGCTCATTGAAGATATAAGTGAGACGATCAAAAGTTTGCTGAACATTTTCATTGTCGAGTCTCTTGAAGCGGTTGAAGAGATTGCAAAGAACGTCAACACGAGAGTCACGTTGAGTGGAAACACCTTCATTGACTTTGGAAAGCCTATCCCAGATAAGCTTAGCAGACTCCAAAGCACTCACTCTGCCATACTGACCTTTGCTCAGATGGCCACAGATGATATTCTTAGCTTGAGAATCGAGTTGCTTGAATTTCTTCGTATCAGCAGCAGTGATAGTCGGAGAAATGCGGGAACACCATTTTCCACAACGTACCAAAGATCGTTGTCAATAGCCTCAAGATGCATGCACACCTTATTCTTCTAGTAGGGGTAATTCGTCCCATCGAAGGTAGGACACCCTATAGAAACCTTGATAATACCTGCAGTCGACATAACTATAACTCTAGGTGATTAAACCAAAATCACACAGAACAAGGGAGTACCTTGCTCTGATACCAATTGAAAGTGCGTTATATCGACTAGAGGGGGGTGACTAGGCGATTTTTACAAATTCAACACTTGAGGAATTTGAAATGTGATGAATAACTAGCAGCGGAATAAGTACTCAAGTGCATGAGAAACATAGCAACATCATAGTCATGATGATGAAATGAACATGCACAGATTACAGGTAGCGTGATACAGGATAAGCAGGTGAGGAACAAGGTAACTTGAAGAATTTGAGGTGAGGAAATTGTGAAAGTCTTCAGTCAAATTCTTCAAACGGTAACAATCAATTTCATAAACAAGTATACGAGGAAATAGAGGGGTTGAGGAAACAGAACCAGGTAGCTCGATGAAGATAATGGTTTGATGACCCAGTTCCAACTGATGTGACAGTCGTACGCCTGTTTGGAGCGGCCTGGTATTTAAACCAGAGGACACACAGTCCTAGGACACACAGTCCTTACCATATTCTCCTTGAGCTAAGGTCATAGAGTCCTCGCCCAACACTCATGGTAAGTCTTCAGGGTAGACTTCCAAAACCCTCACAAACTGGTCACTCGGTGATCCACAATTTACTGTTGGATGCTCTAGACCAAGGTCACTTCGTGATCCCCAATTGACCGCAGGATGCACTAGACCATGACACCTAACCGTCTGGAGGATACACAGTCCTCAAAGGTAACAAGCATCGGTTCCACACAGGAACAATCTCTTCAGTGATGCTCAATCACTTTGGGTTTGGTGGTTTGGATTTGGGTTTTTCCTCACTAATGATTTTCTCTCAAAGTCCTCGGAGGATGGGTTGCTCTCAAATGACAAGTGTTAGTTCTCTCTCGGAGCAGCCACCAACTAGTGGTTGGGGGGGCTGGCTATTTAGATCCAGGGTGCAGCCTGACATGATAAGACATAAATGCCACCAATGATATGACCGTTATATGGATAAGATGATTGGGGACAGCTGGCGCCAAGCACAACAATGGTCAGAATTTCAAACTATGAAAGTCCTCAGGCTTATCATGTTCCTCACTTGTAGGCAATTCACACTTGCGAAATCCTAACTCCTCAGTCAGATCAATTTCATCAAAGACCAGAAGAACATCGTCTCTATCACTGAAGAACTTCACTGAACTGTAAGAGATTTCCAAAGGCTTCACTCGAAGGATTAGATAGGCTAAGGATTTTGAGTTGAGCATCAGTTGGAAATTTTCCTTAGTATTACCTCGGCCCCTTTAATAGTACGGTGTTTCCTATGACTCAAAGAAACGAAATGAAAATACGAAAAAAAAAGTATTCACGCTTCATAGTCCTCTTTCATATCTTCAAGGTCACACCAACTTCTTCATTTTCAAAGTCTTCAGGGAATACCAAAGTCTTCAGCAAAGTCTTCACCAAAGTCTTCAGTTGAAGACATGCATTTTTAGGGGTCGGTAATATCCAAATATATCAAATTCCTCATTGACTTATAGAGCCTGTATACACTCACAAACACATTAGTTCCTTAACCTATAAGTCTTCAATACACCAAAATCACTAAGGGGCACTAGATGCACTTACAAGATTGAATCCACTCAGGCTCCTTGAATGTTTCATCAACTTTGGTGTGCTCTATGATGGAGACAAAATCAAAGTGCCCACAAAAGTTAGTCAAATGTGAATCCCTTGAGCGAGTGAGGGGACCTGGTGCATTGATGTCATCAATGATTTTGTCAATGTGCACTTCATTTGCAAATCTTGGATGAGCAGGTTGACATGGTTGAGGATTTTCTTCAGCACCATTTTCTTCAGGTGTATCAGCATGAATGTCTTCATTGGTTGGAATGACTTCATCAGTAGATTGAGGTTCTTCAGTGGGTATGACATCTTCAGTAGCCTTCAGCTTAATGGATTCCTCAAGAAACTTTTCATCTAGCACAGGAGGCACGCTCTCTTTGCGAGCCGTCAGTTTCATCGAACCGCACATCTACAATTTCAACAACCTTTTGGTGGTAGGTGTTGAAGATTCTATAGGTGTGCGAGTCCTTTTCGTAACCAAGCATAAAACCTGCATGTGCTTTTGGTGGAAATTTAGAACTATGGTGTGGATCCCTAATCCAACATTTTGCACCGAAGACTTTGAGATAACTTAGATTGGGTTTCTTGCCAGTCATGAGTTCATATGAAGTCTTCTTGAAGAATTTCTGAAGATATACCTGGTTGATGATGTGGCAAGCTGTATCAATTGCCTCAGTCCAGAAGCGACGAGGAGTCTTGTATTCATCAAGCATGGTGCGAGTCATGTCAACAAGAGTCCTGTTCTTGCGCTCCACGACGCCGTTCTGCTGAGGAGTATATGGAGCAGATAACTCATGAGTAATACCAAGTTCTTCAAGATATTCATCAAGATTGGTGTTCTTGAACTTAGTCCCATTATCACTCCTGATATGCTTGATCTTGACGCCGAAGTTTGTTGAGGCCCTTGAAGCAAATCGTCTGAAGACATCCCCCACTTCATTTTTGTACAGAATAATATGCACCCAAGTGTAACGGGAGTAATCATCAACAATGACAAAGACATACAAACTTGAAGGATTTGTTAGTGAGGAATAATGAGTGGGGACAAAGAGGTCCATGTGAGGTAGTTCAAAAGGTCGAGTCGTGATCATGATTGTCTTCGAGGGATGCTTGGATCTGGTCATCTTCCCAGACTCACAAGCACCACAGAGGTGGTCTTTGAGGAATTTGACACCTATAATGCCAATGACGTGCTTCTTCTTCATGAGCGTGTGCAAGTTCCTCATACCAGCATGTCCAAGTTGTCGATGCTGCAACCAGCCTTCTGAAGACTTTGCAAGTAGGCACGTGGCAGGTTGAGGACCTGTAGAGAAATCAACGATATACAAGTCTTGTCTCCTAAAGCCTTTGAAGACGTTGAAATGGTCAGATTCCATGACAACAACAGAACGATATTTTCCAAAGACGACAATCATATCAAGATCACAAGGCATTGAGACAGACATGAGGTTGAACCTGAGGGATTCGAAAAGCATCACCTTATCCATGTGTCTGTCCTTTGAGATTGCAACCTTACCTAGACCCAATACCTTGATTTTTTCCTTTGTCAACGTACGTGAGATGCTTCAGATTAGATGGGGCAAGTGGTAAATTCATCAGTAAATTCTTGTCACCAGGCATGTGGTTCATGCATACACTATCGAGGACCCACTCAGTAGCATTTGGAGGTTCATCCTGCAGATGAATTAGTACAACTTACGAACTCATATGCTTCAGAGTGAAGAATATGACATCAAATTCATTAGGCAGAATTTCATCACACAATAGTAAGTAAAGCTGTGTGAGGACGTGAGAAATGATGAATTCATTTCTGCATGATTAGCTTGCGTCCTTTCAAGCATTTACTTAGGTCTCGAGCAAATTCATCAGACGTTCAAGTTCATCTGGAGACCTGACCCTGCATAAGAGATTAGTTCAATTTCTTCACCACCCACATCTGGAGGGATGGCAAAGAGTTCATCATTTTGCGGGCACCATATGAGAAGGGAGGCATTGAAGCAAGTACGCTTCGTTTCACAGGATGAGGGTTAGAGTACTCATATGACTAAGCAGAGAAATTCTTCGAGGACTTATGAACATAGTGATTTGAAGAGTAATGCACATATTTAGAACTCTTAGATTTTCCCTGCGAAACAGATGCATTAGCACGAGAATGATATTTTTTGACCATTTGAGGAATTTGGTCCAAGTGAAGACTTTGGTTCATAGGAGGAATTTGATCTGGGGTTCCTTTTCTTCATAAGTGGTGTCATGAGGACATTAACTTGAAGATTTTGTAAGCAGCTCTTAGGAACCCCGATTTTCTTCATAGGTGAAGCATTCCTGCAGTTAGTTCCAACAAATCTGGCAAATACTTCACCTTTATGATTTTTGAAGAATTTGTAGTTGGAGTCAAGTGACTCATCAGAGGAATATGAAGTTTCACAAGTAAAGCCAGATAAAGTGGATGGATCTACAGGGGGTCCTTTTGCAGCAACCCATGAGGTTTTGGGGTACTGCTCAGGTGTCCAGTAGGATCCATCAGCATTGAGTTTCCTCTCAAATGCAACACCCTCTTTCCTAGGGTTCCTGTTCAGAATCTGCTTTTTGAGCACATTGCAAAGGGTTTGATGCCCTTTGAAACTTTTTTACATGCCTGTCACATACAATTCCTTCAACCCTGCATTTTCGTCCAAGATACTTGTGGTGTCCTCAGATGAGGAATTTGTGACCATAGGGACAGTTGAAGAATTTGTAGCAATAGAAGCATTTGAACATTCAGGTGAAGAATTAACAGTTTCACGTTCGATGCATTTCAAACAAGGAGGTACAAATTCTTCCTGAGCGGTACTGATCTGTTGAGCCAGTAAGGAATCATTTTCCCTTTGGAGATCCTCATGAGACACTCTTAGTTTCTCAAGATCTTGCTTTCTTTGAAGAAATTCATAAGAAAGCTTCTCATGATCAACTAAGAGAGTGTTATGATGACTCTGAAGGTTATCATACTTTGTCTGAAGACTTTTGAGATCATCATATGGAGTTTGAGTCCGATCCACTTCCTCACTCAACAAATCATCGCTTTTGTCTAACCGTTTCTAATGTTTTTCAAGTGCACTTTGTTGCTTAGTGGCAATATTGTCAAGTTTGGCATAGCTAGGTTTCACATGTTCATCAGATTCACCTTCACTTGATTCAGAAGAGGAGTGATGCTTGTGTACCTTGGAACCTTTTGCCATAAGACAAAGTGAAGAAGATGAAGCATGATCTACTTCCTGGGTTTTGAGGAATTTCTTGAGTTCGATGAACATGGGGTCTTGATGAGTGCGATAGCCTTCATTGATGTCCATGATCCTATCCCAGATGAGGTTGGTGTTTTGGAGATGACAGATGCCTTTGAACATGACGCTCGATAGGCTTGAGCAGATGATGTTCCTCGCCTGAGCATCAAGTTGAGTATACTTGTGAATTTCCTCGGCTTTTGCCATCTTGTAGAGTTCAGTCAGTCCAAGTTCAGTAATAGTCCATAGCTCACTATTCATTGTTATGAGATGCTTCTTCATGAGAACTTTCCACCTAGGATATTCAATATCATCAAGATTGGGACACTTTGTGACTGACTTGACGTCTTTCGTCATGAAGCAGTAAGTAGGAGCATATTCATCACTACTGACGTCAGAGTCGTTGGAGTAGCCATTTTCATCATTGTTCAATATTGACTTGCTGACAAAAGTAGTAGCGAGAGCAAGACTAGCAACACCCGATTCATACTCCACCTCAGATTCTTCCTCTTCTTCATATTCTTCAGATTCTTCTTTAGAGTCCATTTCCTTGCCGATGAAAGCCCGGGCCTTTATGGAACCATTCTTCTTGTGTGTTGAGGACTTTGAAGATGAGGACTTTGCAGATGAGGCCTTTGAAGATTTTTTCTTTTTCTTAGAGTCATCAGAACTGTCATCCTTGTACTTATTCTTCTTTGATTCTTTTTCCTAGAGAGGACAGTCAGAGATAAAGTGACCAGGCTTCTTGCAATTGTGACAAGTTCTCTTCTTGTAGTTGCTTGAGGAATCTGATTTCCTGAAACCACTTTTTGATGAATTTCCAAATCGGCCTCTCCTTGAGAATTTACTCATGAGCATTGCTAGCTCCTGACTCAGCTCTTCAGGATCACCAAGGCTACTATCAGAATCTTCGCCTTGAGATGAGGAAATTTCTTTTGCCTTCAGAGCACGAGATCTTGCATAGCTTCGCCCGTAGAGGTCCCTCTTCTCAGCTGGTTGGAATTCATGAGTATTGAGTATCTCAAGTATATCATCAGGATCAAGTGACTTGTAGCCTCCACGCTCTTGAATCATCAAAGCCAGTGTGTCAAATAAGGAATCAAGAGATCTTAGCAGTTTCTTCACCAATTCGTGGTCGGTGATGTCAGTGGCACCTAGTGCTTGAAGCTCGTTGGAGATATCAATGAGACGATCAAAAGTTTCCTGAACATTCTCATTATCCAGTCTTTTGAAGCGATTGAAGAGATTGCGAAGAACATCAACGTGGGAATCACGTTGAGTGGAAACACCTTCATTGACTTTGGACAACATATCCCAGATAAGCTTAGCAGAATCCAAAGCACTCACTCTGCCATATTGACCTTTGCTCAGATGGCCACAGATGATATTCTTCACTTGAGAACCGAGTTGCTTGAATTTCTTCGTATCATCAGCAGTAATAGCCGGAGAGGTGCGGGGAACACAATTTTCCACAACATACCAGAGATCATTGTCAATAGCTTCAAGGTGCATGCTAATCTTGTTCTTCCAGTAGGGGTAATCCGTCCCATCGAAGATAGGACAACCTACGGAAACCTTGATCTTACCTACAGTTGACATAACTAGAACTCCAGGTGGTTAAAACAAAATCACGCAGAACAAGGGAGTACCTCGCTCTGATACCAATTGAAAGTGCGTTATATCGACTAGAGGGGGGGTGAATAGGCGATTTTTACAAATTCATCACTGAGGAATTTCAACTTGAGGAATTTGAAATGTGATGAATAACTAGGAGCGAAATAAGTACTCAAGTGCATGAGAAACATAGAAGTAGCATAGTCATCATGACAAAATAAAGCATGCACAGATTACAGGTAGCGTGATACAGGATGAGTAGGTAAGGAACAAGGTAACTTGAAGAATTTGAGGTGAGGAAATTGAGGAAGTCTTCAGTCAAATTCTTCAAACAGTAACGATTAATTTCGTCAACAAGCATATGAGGAAATGAAAGGGTAGAGGAAATAGAACCAGGTAGCTCGATGAAGACAAAGGTTTGATGTCCCAGTTCCAACTGTTGTGACAGTCGTACGTCTGGTTTGGAGTGGCCTGGTATTTAAACCAGAGGACACATAGTCCTAGGACACACAGTCCTTACCATATTCTCCTTGAGCTAAGGACACACAGTCCTCGCCCAACACTCATGGTAAGTCTTCAGGGTAGACTTCCAAAACCCTCACAAACTGGTCACCCGGTGATCCACAATTGATTGCTAGATGCTCTAGACCAAGGTCACTTTGTGATCCCCAATTGATTGCAGGATGCACTAGACCATGACGCCTAACCGTCTGGAAGATGCACAATCTTCAAAGGTAACAAGCGTCGGTTCCACACAGGAACAATATCTTCAGTGATGCTCAATCACTTTGGGTTTGGTGGTTTGGTTTTGGGTTTTTTCCTCACTAATGATTTTCTCTCAAAGTCCTCGAAGGATGGGTTGCTCTCAAATGACAAGTGTCAGTTCTCTCTCGGAGCAGCCAACCAACTAGTGGTTGTGGGGGTGGCTATTTATAGACAGGGTGCAACCTGACATGATAAGACATAAATGCCCCCAATGATATGACCGTTATGTGGATCGGATGATTGGGGACAGCTGGCACTAAGCACAGCAACGGTTGGAATTTTGAACTATGAAAGTCCTCAGGCTTATCATATTCCTCACTTGTAGGCAATTCGCACTGGCGGAATCCTAACTCCTCAGTCAGACCAATTTCCTCAGAGAATAGAATAACTTCGTCTCTATCACTGAAGAACTTGCCTGAACCGTAAGATATTTCCAAAGGCTTCACTCAAAAGATTGTATAGGTTGAGTCTTTTGAGTTGAGCATCAATTGTAAATTTTCCTTAGTATTACCTCGGCTCCCTTTAATAGTACGGTGTTTCCTATGACTCAAAGAAAGGAAATGAAAATATGAAAACAAAAGTCTTCATGCTTCATAGTCCTTGTTCATATCTTCAAGGTCACACCAACTTCTTCATTTTCAAAGTCTTTAGGGAATAGCAAAGTCTTCACCAAAGTCTTCAATTGAAGACATACATTTTTAGGGGTTGATAATCTCGGAATACATCAAACTCCTCAGAAACTTATAAAGCCTGTGTACACTTACAAACTCATCAGTCTCTTAACCTATAAGTCTTCAATACACCAAAATCACTAAGGGGCACTAGATGCACTTACACTTAGGTCATCCACTTGAGGGGAAATTGCTACTGTCCTGCAAAACTCTGCACTTGGAGGCCCAACACAAGTCTACAAGAAGAAGGTTGCATAGTAGACATCAGCAACGCATTCCCGCTCTCGGCTAGATCGGCGGGCGGGGTCTCCCTGTCCGAGATCTGGTCGATGGGGAGGACGCACGACGGGCTGCATAATCAGTAAATGCTCGCTTGTTAGTAACCCTCAAAACCTATCGATGATAGTCAAGGAAGTATTTGAATCCTTACCTCCAAGCTGGGGGCTTGATCCTTAGGTTCCTTCGTGGAGCCCTCTCGAAGTCATCGGACTCAGTATCCGAGACCGAACTATCGTCGGACAAGATTACCTGCGTCCGACGCGCTTTCTTCTGGGCAGAAGGAGGTACGTTCTCTGTGGCATCCGATGAAGCCGCACTCTTTCTTGCGAGGGGGAATCGCCCTCCGCCTCGTCCTCATACTCATGCTCCTCTTGATTCGAGGAGGCATGGGTTTCCTCAGACACAGTCGCTAGCTGGTCCCTGATGCGAAGGCCTTGTCGGCCTGGTTTCTTCTTCTTCTCCTTCTTTGCGGGCGCCTCGTAAGGTGCCTCGACGAGCATCTCCGCCAACAGCCTGGACCTGACGTCTTCGGGCTGAGGCGTCGGGCAGTCGATGCCCATGGCTTTGCTCAACCATTTCTGCAAAAGTGATTGGAAGGGTTTTTAAGATCCTCTTGAGGAAAATAACGCCGATCAGACAAAATTATGTTATACCTCAGTAGAAGGCTTATCGACATGTAGACCCCAGTCCTCCTCCTTGGCTGGCTAACCCTTCTGTGCCTTGAAAAGCGGCTTCCACAGCTTCTCCCCAGTAGTGCGGAAGAGATGAAGAATCGTGGGCTCATCGTCAAGCTGACGAGCCCACATGGGAGTATCCCGGCGTTGGCAGGGGAGGATGCACCACCAGAGCATAACCTAGACCACGTTGGTCAGCGTGATATCATTTCTGCCCATAGAGGCGATGCGCTTCTACAGGTTGTCCACATCCTTGTCCGACCCCCAGTCGAGGCCCTTTTGGAGCCAGGAGGTCAATCTGGTAGGGGGACCGAATCTGAATTCGGTCGGTGCAGCTCGGCCTTCCTCCCTTGGCTCTATGATGTAGAACCACTCTTTCTGCCATAGTATGATGGTGTCGATGAAGGTGTCGGATGGCCATCTGATGCGGGAGAGTTTGCTGATGACAACCCCACCGCAGCATGCGTGTTCGCGTGCGACACACTTCGGCTTGATATTATATATATCTTGAGCCAAAGTCCGAAGTGTAGCTCGACTCGCAAGAAGGCCTCGCAGATGATGATGAAGGCCGATATATGCATGAAGGAGTTCGGCAGGTGTCGTGGGAATGATCCTGACAGTAGAATCTAGGGGTACGAAAGGAGAGGGTAGAGTCCTAGCTACGGCGAGGATGTACACACAGATGTATGAGTTCAGGCCCCTCTCATGGAGGTGAAAACCGTATGTTTCAGTGCTCTGGAGCTTTGTCATGGGGAGAATAGAAATTACAAAGGTTGCGAACCCTTGTGCCAGAGGGGAGGGCGGCTTATATAGAGTTCACTGCCCCTCATAATTGCCATGCATCCAAGGGTCCGATCGTGGGTATAAAGACTAGCTTTACTGGTAACGTACAACATAATTGCTATTAATGACAACTGACCTAACGCCTGCTAGTTGGTCTCTCAGGGGTGACTTCTGGTCTTCTGGTGTCGACTGGAAGCGAGGTCATCTGAGTGACAGGTGACTGTCCAGTGGAGGAAGGAGCTACCGAATGGATTGATCGTCGAGTGACTTGAACGCCATGGTGAATCCAGTCGGAATCTCTCTTGTGGTCCTTGAACCTTCCAATGTAGTGTCCTTAGGTAGGGTATATAGGTCAGGTTTAGGACCCTACCCTAGGTACATATCCTCATCATTAGCCCTTGAATGGATCAGGTTCGAGTGGTTAAGGGGGTGTCGATGCCAGTTCAAACCAGGGCACCAAATCTTCCGAATGATTTTCGGGGCTTCAACGAAAATTGCGTCGACTGAATTCTTCGTCATTCGCCTGGATCGATTCTGTCTTGAAAGTGTCCGAGTGAATGTTCAATGCCAATTTAATTCCGAGTGACCTAAAGGGATCTTTGGATATGACGGGTTGCTCTGTCAGGCCCGGATCTTGCGGGATACGGAAATTTTGGAAGCGCGCGCATCCGCGATGATGACGCCACGATCGGGGCCAGTGGGAGCACGACACCTCGATTTGCGCGCCACTCATTTCTCCACATACAGCGTGCCATCTGCGGTTGGGATATGCGGGGATCTCGTGGGCCCACACGTCAGTGAGGCACCCGGCGGGCTATAAATCCCGAAGCGCCGCAGCTTGCATAGTGTTTTCCCCCACATCTCCTCTCATCCTCCGCCTCCCTCGTCTCCACCACCCCACTCCGCTCTGCTCTGACAAACTCCGCCGCCGCGATAACGAAGGGAGCCATGGAGAAGCTGGAGCATGCCAAGAAGGGAGCGGTGAAGGGCAAGGCCAAGAAGCCCTCGACTGCTCGGTTCACCGCGCCGGCGGGTGGATCCAGGGGGACTTTCTCCCATCGACAGTCACCACCACGGATGTCGAGAACCTTGTCATCGACGGGATCATGGCGGACGGTGCTTGGAGGCTGTTGGAGGGGGAGCGCGAGCCAGAGCTGCGCGAGCCGGAGCTGCGCGAGGGGAAGCGGGTTCTTCTCCTCTCTCACGTCGAAAGAGGTTTCTACATGCCTCCCCATCCATTCTTTAGAGAATTTTTGAAGTTCTTAGGAGCTCAGCTCCATCACTTTCCTCTAAATGCAATTTCCTACTTGTCTGTCTTCATCACTCTGTGCGAGTGTTTCTTGGGCTGCTCTCCCCACTGGGGACTGTTCAAGCACATTTTCATCGTCAGATCTCAGACGGTAAAAAAGGCTGACCCTGAGGATGGAAAGACTCATGTATTCCAACTGTGTGGGGGTTTAGGAATCCAAAAGAGAGCTCGTAGTTCTTTTCCTTCCATGACTTTTGCTGAATCAGTTAGAGGTTGGCAGTCGACCTGGTTTTATTGCAAGGACGTGGCTTCTCCCAATATGTTGACTGGCCTTTCTTCCTTCATGTTAGATCGTCCAGCCGTTCCCAAATCTTTGAAGGTGTTGGAGGGAAAAAAGTCCAGGTCGGGATCTTGGTGGATGCTGTAGGGGCCCTCATCCGTCGTGGAGTCACTAGTATGGATCTCTTGGAGACATTCCTCAAACGACGGATCTAGTCTCTCCAAGCAAGGGATCACACTATGTGGCATTATGCCGGTCCTGAGGACGCGACCAGGACACACCCGGAGGAGGTTTCACAAAAAACTGTCTGAAGTGGATTCGCAATATCACCGGAGCTTGTGACAACCCCCTGGGTGCAAAGAGGATCCAACCTTACTCTGCTGCAAATCCGCCAAAGAATCTGGTAACTCTTGTCTTGTCGACAGTCCTTCTATTCTGTCGAGTGATTGATTGAACTGTTGACTGACTTCACTGTTTGAGTCATGCAGGAGTGGACGCAGATGCACTCGCCTGTACCCAACGGGAGCCAACCTGAAGATGGCAGGGAAAGCGAGGGTCGTAGTGTGGACGTCGACTGTGTTTATGATAGTGAAGACGAATATGAGAACTTGCGTGAGAACGAGGAAGAAGTCGAGTCTCCACCACGCACGAACGTCGATGTAACATCCCAAAATTCTAAATTTTGAAATGTTATATTAAATAAATAAGTGTGATTGTTTGCTTGAATGTTGTGTGATTGATTGTGCGAAATTGAGTGGAATTTTGAAACTTCTGAAATTTTAATGAGAGGGAATAAAATGACTTTCCCAAAAATTTCTATTTCGAATCCCTATTCAATTTTGAGTTCGAATATTTTCAAAACCCTCTTATAAAAAAAATCAAATGAGAGGAGGTAAATGACACTCAAAAATCAGATACAATGTTTTGATTCAAATTTTAAAATAAAAACTATTTGCCATTTATTTGAAATTCAAATTCCTTTTCATTTTGGAGTTATTACAAAAATAATGATTTTTTTAAGTATTCCAAAAATTCTTAAAAATATGTTCATGTTTTAGAGTTTATTTTTCTGAAATTTGTTATATATAATATGTCTATATAAAATGTTTTTCTATTTTTGCTTAATTGCTTTTGTTCGATGTTTGTAAACAAAAAAAACAGAAAACACTATTCATACCGAAACACTGTTCATCCAAAATAAAAAAAACTGCTGCACGTGCACTTGCAGCCGGCCGAAATCATTAGGCCCATCCAGTGGCCTCTCTCCTTCCTTTTAGTTTTCATCTACTTCTAGTCTATTTGTTTAGTCCCACATTGCCTAGCTTTTGACTTCTCATCCTCCTTCCCATCTATAAATATAGAACCATAGGTGAACCCAAAAATCATCCACTTCGGGTTGAATCGAATCGTTTCGGTTTGACTAGGTTTATTAAAATAAAAATATTTTCTTCTCTCCGGCGGGATTTCTGGAAGTCGTCTCCTTTTTGGATTTATATCTTCTCTGCGTTGTAAAGGTATTCTCTTCGTATTTTCTTTTATACTCCGTTAGAGTAATTAGATTATTAGTTAGTCTCGGTATTTACACATTACTATTAGAATTCTTTTAGACATAGCACTTTTTCTTCCGTAAGACATGTTGGCCCTGATTTTTTAAATGGCCATAACTTTTAACTCATTCACTCAAATTAGATGAAACCAACGCCTAGATTTTCGTCTTGACCTCACCTATCCAATCAACCTATCACGTCAACTTTTTCAATTTTCAAATTTCGAAATTTATTCAGATTTATATTCAAACTTCTTTTGATCATATCTTTTTATCCGTAGCTCCGTTTCCGATGAATCCAATTGCGTCGGATCTGTATCGAAGTAATCTTTCCGTTCACATCATTAGCGTTATCGTTTCACCATATAATTTTGATCTTGCTCATACTTCTCTATTAGTCCCCAAAATGTGTTCACACACCGTACTAAGCTAATTCAATGCCATATTGTATTGCTTATAACTTTTGATCCGTCATTTTGAACCTAGTAATTCTTTTTATACACGTTCATATTGACTTCCCATATATAGTAACATCATTAGTTTCAATCTTTGAACCTTTCAAATTTGAGCGATTCAATTTGAATCCGAACCTTCATTTCATCATATCTTGCAAACTATAACACCTTTTCAATTGATTCCTTTTGCCCCTAAATACTCGTGTCATATATTTCTATTCATAACCATCGTACTTCGGTTCAACTTCTTTTGACCTTTGTGAATTCTGATTCAATTCATACTTGAATTTACAATTCATTTCATACTTCAATTTGCTATAACTTGTGTTGTAGTGGTCCATTTCAATTAAATTGTTTCTACAAATAAATTCTTATGTCTTATACTATTTGTTAAACAACATCCATGTTGTTTCTCCCATTCTTTTGATCGTCTGCCGTAGTCTCTCCAACCTAAGCTTATATAGCAATAGTTCATCATCCATTAACTCTTTTGAGTTGATTCCTCCACTTTCACTTTACAACACAGCCAGAACCTATCTTTTCTTATTTAACCTTAGTATGTTGTTATTTTCGCACCAAGACATGTTTTGTTCTTGCGTTTTTCGGTTCTTTGTTTTGGCATGAATGTTTATTGAATGTTATTTGCTTACAATAGATTTCTCGGAGTGTGACGAGTAGAATTATCCAGATTGTGAGAGCGACTATCTTCATCAAGTAATACCAGGCAAGTTCACATTGACCATGTTATTACCTATGTTTTTCAAGTTGCATTAGTTCAACCTTCCACCCATTGCATGCAAAGTAGGTACTTGGAAACTTGGTTACTTGAGTAGTATCATGTGGTAGGCCACCCAAATATCCTTGTTACTTTGGCCGAGACGTTATTTTATTTTGCTATGCTTTTTAGTAGACGGGGTTTTGGTTCAGTGTGTACCATGAGAATTGTGAAACTTAATTGATGATGAAGACCTCAAGACTCCAAGTAATATTTTCAAGACCTGATGATGCAATATACCTCTAGGTGGATGATGGTTGAACGGCACCCTGGAGAAGCCAGTGGTTAGCCTAGGTGTTGCTGGAGAAGTGCCAGTATTCACGCGGAAAGGTCCACCCAGGAACAAAGAGATGGATGGATGCTTCAAGACCCAAGGCTTACCTGCATAGCCACAAGCCATTATGGGCTCTGGCTTGGTTGGATATTGTGGTGACCCTGGACAGGCGGTGCTACGAGATGTAGAAGAACGGTAGGAAAGGATGGGCACCGACAGAGTCTCAGAGGAACCCCTTAGAAGACCATGTTTTGATCATCCGTTCCTCAAACACCCTGAAGTGCGAGGAATCCAACGGAGGCGATCAAATCTTGTGAGGAACGTGTGCAAAACTCTGCAGAGTACTCAAACCTAATCGATTAGCCGTGTCCACGGTTATGGACAACTTGAGCCAAAGGAACTGAAACTATCTGGAATTCTCAACACAAAGAATTATAGTGATGTGGGTATTAGTGACAACTTGGGTATGAGAATTGGTTGGTGGAACCATCTCATTAATCAACCAACTTTGTAGTTATAATTTCTGCATTACCCCTCTCTTGTTGTAGGAAAATTTGCTTTACACAAAACCTGAACTTATAGCCCCACCTGCCATGTATGCATATAGTATAGATGATTATTTTTCACCCCCTCTTTTGTGACTTGTCGGCATATTCAAAATGCTGACCTACACGGCTGCAACGTCTCATGTTGCAGATACTCTTCTTCGACGAGTAAGAGTACGATTCAGGGTTACGGTCTACACTCAACCTGCCATTGGTGTTTATTGGGACTCCACTCCCGTTGACTGTTTCCGCTGAGATTATAAGGTATATATCAGTTTAACGTTAATTACACGTGATTGCACTTTGATATATACATTGATGTATTGTGTGTGCCAGCATACCGATCCAGGGATGGCACAGAACACATAGAGGCTTGACCTTTCCAGGTCGGGTCGCTACAGAAATGGTATCGGAGCACATGTTGACTGTAGGACGTGACCCTAGAAACTAGAAAGCCCTTAGGAAACGATTTCTCGAAAAACTTTGTTTTCAAAAGACCCTTTACTTCTCATCTTATTTGAGCTTTATCAAATGATCTCTCTTACCTCAAATAGTTAGAAAATACCCTTTCCCCTTTGACCACACTAAGGATCAACTGAGAGCACTTCGAGAAGGACAATACATTGAAACAATTGATGGCCACTTCAAAGTAAAGAGGATTTCACCATGCATTAGAAGAATTTAAGCTACACGAGTTGAAGACTGTGAAGACCCGAAGAATTCGAAGACCCTAAAGAATTACAAGATTTATATGACCCCTAGAAGACCAAAACCCTTGTTGTATAATCACGTTAGACACGATGATTTGTGAGCTATCATTTGTGGTTTTTTTCGACAACCACAAATAAAATCTATTTTTAAAACCATTGTTTGTATTGTTTGTATCCTTCTCTCTCTCGGTTTCTCTCTCTCTTACCCATCTCATCCCCAAAACCTTGAACCCAATAGATGACAAATCAAGCTGGACTCGTGTATTCTGGATCGATGACTCAGTTAGAGACAGAAGAATGGATTCAAAACATGGAGGATCATCTAAGGAGTAACCATGTTGCAAGGAACGAGATGGTCCAGTATGCTCTTCGGTACTTTGCAAAAGGTGCTGCCAATTGGTGGGAGATGCATGAAGCTATCCATGATAGGCAAGCATCCATCACCTGGGAAGAATTCAAGAGGACTCTACAAAAGTCTCATGTTGTCACCAACACCCAGAAGCCCCATTGCAAATACGTGAAGAATATTTGCGCATGCAAGATATGTGGAGAGATAGGACACACCCAGGAAGAACACAAGGAAGGATGCCCTCGTTGTGAAGAAAATCACCCTGCTAAGGAATGCCCAACTGGTCAGGTGACATGTTTCTTGTGTGAAGGAACCACTCACTATCCGACACAATGTCAACTCTACCCCACGGTACAAGAAGTCATGAAGCAGTAGAAGGATGCAATGAAAGAATTCCTCGGGAAAAAGTTAGAAGAACCCATGATGATGAGAGATATACCAGACCCAAACATTGATACCAAGTCATGTTATTCGTGCGGAGAAGAAGGACATATTTCTCAGGATTGTCCGAACGAGTATCTGGGAGACTTCCCGATATAATAAGTGCAATATGATCCTCAGGAGATAGAAGAAATGATCAACCTGGAGAAGAAGAAAGGCCAAGTAAGCGGAGGCATCAGATGTTTGCATTGTAGCTTGGAGAGGCGACACTGTTTTTGCAAGAGGTATGAGACAAGCATCAGGAAAGGAACCCAACCCAAGAAGAAGAAGACTCCGTGGTTTTCTACACGAAAGGATCTGAGCCACATCACTTGTCATCGGTGCAACAATACAGGACACTACTCCTATACCTGCCCGGAGAAGAAGGCTAAACATGAGTAGTTTGAGTTTTGGGATTTTGGAAGTAATAAATGTAATAGGTAGCACTCTTATCCTTTTGAAGTTATGTAACTGAAGTCTCAGAGTTTGTAATAAATTCATGAGTCAATGAATTTTATGGTGTCATGATTCTCCTATGTTGAATTATATGAGTTGTTACTCTATGAACAAAGATCTCTGACCATTTTCAAGGATATGAGAAAATATGGTCTATGCAGGCATGTGTACATTTCATTTTAAGTGTGGTAGTAACCACATCGAAGAATGAATAAAGAAAGTACCATTCCTGTTAAGGAGTTTGGATAAGTGACTACAGGTGAAGAGAATGTGGAACCATATCCAACTATGTGGATGACAACACGTGAAATAAAATACCTTGGATTTTGAATATGATGAACCAAAACTATTATTGGTAAACAGACCAATGGAAAGGAAAAACATATTCAAGGAATAGAACGTGTATCAAGGATGGATCTTATGGTTTCATGAAGGTTTCCCAAAGATCATGAAGTAAGAAGTTGTGATTGGATCAGCAAACGTTTCCTTAGGAGTATCCGAAAGCCTAAGAGATGTGAAGAAATGATAGATGTTTTTGCTCAGCTTGCAGAATCAATGGATTTATTCGAACTTCATTCGTTGACAAGAGAAATTTTCTGCAACGCTTGTGAGGAAGCCCAAGTGCTAGAATACGAGATTCACTAAACCTTATACAAGGTAATGATTTCAGTGCGACATGGCTTGGCCACCATGACGACTTACTCTTATCATTCTCTTGCTATTCGGAATGGTAAATCTGAGTGACTTACCCATAGTAAAGAGACGACGTTCTTTGAAGCTTTTGATTAAGCCTTAGAATGGTATGATGAAAACCCCTTGTACATGTTAGTTGTTGCCAAACGTAGGAATTTTACGGTGAGGAATGAAGCCAAGACCCATTTCACTACAGGATAACCACAAATGGTAGATCACCATGAGATCATCGATAAGTTACTTAGAATGAACACGAGACTTATCAGTTAAGAAGACCCATTATCGGAGGAAATATAATTTGTTATGAGAACACAAGATTTTTTGATTTAAACGGAAGAGCATCACCGAAGGAGCTATCGTGAAGAATGTGAACAGACAAATGCACCCACAGGATCGCCATGACTTTTGAAGGACCAGTAACTCTCATTTTTAAGTGTGGTAGCCCCACACTTCTAGGTCAATGGATTTGCTAGAAGAACCCCAAACCCTAACTTTTTCTTTCTAGCCTCTTCGAATCTCGAGGACGAGATTCATTTTAAGTGTGGTAGTTTATAACATCCCAAAATTCTAAATTTTGGAATGTTATATTAAATAAATAAGTGTGATTGTTTGCTTGAATGTTGTGTGATTGATTGTGTGAAATTGAGTGGAATTTTGAAACTTCTGAAATTTTAATGACAGGGAATAAAATGACTTTCCCAAAAAAATTTATTTCGAATCCCTATTCAATTTTGAGTTCGAATATTTTCAAAAACCCTCTTATAAAAAAATCAAATGAGAGGAGGTAAATGAAACTTAAAAATCAGATACAATGTTTTGATTCAAATTTTAAAATAAAAACTATTTTCCATTTATTTGAAATTCAAATTCCTTTTCATTTTGGAGTTATTACAAAAATAATGATTTTTTAAGTATTCCAAAAATTCTTAAAAATATGTTCATGTTTTAGAGTTTATTTTTCTGAAAATTTTGATATATAATATGTCTATGTAAATGTTTTTCTATTTTTGTTTAATTGCTTTTGTTCGATGTTTGTAAAGAAAAAAACAGAAAACACTATTCATACCGAAACACTGTTCATCCGAAATAAAAAAAACTGCTGCACGTGCACTTGCAGCCGGCCGAAATCATTAGGCCCATCCAGTGGCCTCTCTCCTTCTTTTTAATTTTCATCTACTTCTAGTCTATTTGTTTAGTCCCACGTTGTCTAGCTTTTGACTTCTAATCCTCCCTTCCACCTATAAATATAGAACCATAGGTGAATCCAAAAATCATCCACTTCGGGTTGAATCGCATCGTTTCGGTTTGACTAGGTTTATTAAAATAAAAATATTTTCTTCTCTTCGGTGGGATTTCTGGAAGTCGTCTCCTTTTTGGATTTATATCTTCTCTGCGTTCTAAAGGTATTCTCTTCGTATTTTCTTTTATACTCCTGTAGTTTAATATCCCTACACTAGTATTTCTATACTAGTATACGGTAGAGTAATTGGATTATTAGTTAGTCTCCGTATTTACACATTACTATTAGAATTCTTTTAGACATAGCACTTTTTCTTCGTAAAACATGTTGGCCCTGATTTTTTAAATGGCCATAACTTTTAACTCATTCACTCAAATTAGATGAAACCAACGCCTAGATTTTCGTCTTGACGTCACCTATCCAATCAACCTATCACGTCAACTTTTTCAATTTTTCAACTTTCGAAATTTATTCAGATTTATATTCAAACTTCTTTTGATTATATCTTTTTATCCGTAGCTCCGTTTCCGATGAATCCAATTGCGTCGGATCCGTATCAAAGTAATCTTTCCGTTCACATCATCAGTGTTATCGTTTCACCATATAATTTCGATCTTGCTCATACTTCTCTATTAGTCCCCAAAATGTGTTCACACACCGTACTAAGCTAATTCAATGCCATATTGTATTTCTTATAACTTTTGATCCATCATTTTGAACCTAGTATTTCTTTTTATACACGTTCATATTGACTTCCCATATATAGTAACATCATTAGTTTCGATCTTTGAACCTTTCAAATTTGGGCGATTCAATTTGAATCCGAACCTTCATTTGATCATATCTTGCAAACTATAACACCTTTTCAATTGATTCCTTTTGCCCCTAAATACTCGTGTCATATATTTCAATTCATAACCATCGCACTTCGGTTCAACTTCTTTTGACCTTTGTGAATTTAGATTCAATTCATACTTGAATTTACAATTCATTTCATACTTCAATTCACTATAACTTGTGTTGTAGTGCTCCATTTCAATTAAATTCTTTCTACAAATAAATTCTTATGTCTTATACTATTTGTTAAACAACATTCATGTTGTTTCTCCCATTCTTTGGATCATCTTCCGTAGTCTCTCCAACCTAAGCTTATATAGCAATAGTTCATCATCCATTAACTCTTTTGAGTTGATTCCTCCACTTTCACTTTACAACATAGCTAGAACCTATCTTTTCTTATTTAACCTTAGTATGTTGTTATTTTCGCACCAAGACATGTTTTGTTCTTGCGTTTTTCGGTTCTTTGTTTTGGCATGAATGTTTATTGAATGTTATTTGCTTACGATAGATTTCTCGGAGTGTGACGAGTAGAATTATCCAAATTGTGAGAGCGACTATCTTCATCAAGTAATACCAGGCAAGTTCACATTGACCATGTTATTACCTATGTTTTTCAAGTTGCATTAGTTCAACCTTCCACCCATTGCATGCAAAGTAGGTACTTGGAAACTTGGTTACTTGAGTAGTATCATGTGGTAGGCCACCCAAATATCCTTGTTACTTTGGTCGGGACGTTATTTTATTTTGCTATGCTTTTTAGTAGACGGGGTTTTGGTTCAGTGTGTACCATGAGAATTGTGAAACTTAATTGATGATGAAGACCTCAATACTCCAAGTAATATTTTCAAGACCCGATGATGCAATATACCTCTGGGTGGATGATGGTTGAACGACGCCCTGGAGAAGCCAGTGGTTAGCCTAGGTGTTGCTGGAGAAGTGCCAGTATTCACGCGGAAAGGTCCACCCAGGAACAAAGAGATGGATGGATGGTTCAAGACCCAAGGCTTACCTGCACAGCCACAAGCCATTATGGGCTCTGGCTTGATTGGATATTGTGGTGACCCTGGACAGGCGATGCTATGAGATGTAGAAGAACGGTAGGAAAGGATGGGCACCGACAGAGTCTCAGAGGAACCCCTTAGAAGACCATGTTTTGATCTTTCGTTCCTCAAACACCCTGAAGTGCGAGGAATCCAACGGAGGCGATCAAATCTTGTGAGGAATGTGTGCAAAACTTTGTAGAGTACTCAAACCTAAGCGATTAGCCGTGTCCATGGTTATGGACAACTTGAGCCAAAGGAACTAAAACTATCTGGAATTCTCAACACAAAGAATTATAGTGATGTGGGTATTAATGACAACTTGGGTATGAGAATTGGTTGGTGGAACCATCTCATTAATCAACCAAATTTGTAGTAATAATTTCTGCATTACCCCTCTCTTGTTGTAGGAAAAAATTGCTTTACGCAAAACTTGAACTTATAGCCCCACCTGCCATATATGCATATAGTATAGATGATTATTTTTCACCCCCTCTTTTGTGACGTGCCGGCATATTCAAAATGCTGACCTACACGGCTGCAACGTCTCATGTTGCAGATACTCTTCTTCGATGAGTAAGAGTACGATTCAGGGTTACGGTCTACACTCAACCTACCATTGGTGTTTATTACCACTCCCGTTGACTGTTTCCGCTGAGATTCTAAGGTATATATCAGTTTAACGTTAATTACATGTGATTGCATTTTGATATATACATTGATGTACTGTGTGTGCCAGCATACTGATCCAGGGATGGCACAGAACACATAGAGGCTTGACCTTTCCAGGTCGGGTCGGTACAGTCGATCCAAGTCACGTCAGGACCCTACCACTGTTGCGGACAAGGCCCCAATTCCTAGTGAAAGGAACCCGAAGCGGGACCGACCCTCGACCGTCGAGTCGGGAGAACGATCGGCGAAGCAGCCCAAGCCCAATACAGGAAAACCTCGCAAAGCTCTGCCCCGCATGAAGATGGTTGTGCCCTTCGTCTCGACGTAAGTGTGTGCTTTCATCTTTCGCTGTCAATCGCAACTTCTAACTCTTGTTGAGCAAGTGGGATTTGATCTACTAGTGCTGCTACCTCAATGACATTGCCTCCACGGGACGGAGAGGAGCAAATGGATGTGGATACTGCTGATGCGGCCACTTCTCAGAGAGGTAAACAAATCCTTACTCAGCTCTGATTCTCGAGATTCGTCAACTGCAAGAGTCAATATTGCCGATTGCTATTTGTAGAAATCATTAAACTAGAGGATGATGAAGAACAACCCCGGGGTACAAGGGGTGAAGGTGAGACCTTAGGCGCCCCGCGCATACGCGCCCGAAGAACTCAGTCGGCACAGACGCTTCAGCGATCGACTGCTGGATCTTCCCAGGGGATAAGTGACTGGACACGGGTCAGAACCGATCCTGCGGTACCGCTGTCGAGTGCTCCACCAACTGTTTCAACCATCATGACGTCGACTCCAACCGGCCCACCTCAGACTACCTCAACTGTCCCAGCCGCAACGTCGATCCCGCCGGTGACTGCTTTTCCTCTGCACCGCATTCCGGAAGATCAGACCGGAGCTGCAAAGGAGGCCATTATCCAGGCGGCACAGATGATGCTGCGCACCAAAGAGGCGTACGAGGCCAGCAAGTTGGCTTACGATGCCAGCACAGCCTTCGCACAAATGTCCGAGTAAGTTCGATTGTAAGTATATTTCCGATTGAATTCTTGTCTTCTTTGATTGTACACCCACTAGGTGGTTTCCACTTGTATGATATTTATAAGTTCTCCACTCAAATAGATCAGGTCCTAATCAAGTAGATTTCGGTCCAGTGGGGGCATGTTGAGTGCACCCACTGGGTGTAGTCCCCGAGACCGCTGTCGAGTGCTTGCACTGGCAAGGGTCTTAGAGTTCGTCATATGCAAAATACGTTTGCTACTCGACATGTCAAGCGAAGTTCTTGTCCTGGCCGCAACACTCCGAAGCTTCCTTGTAGGTTTCATGGATATCATTTCTTCAACCATGATATGACGCTACTTCAAAGGTGCAGGGTGGAGTGGCGGATCACTCAACAGATCGAGTGTTAGTAGGTCTAGTGGGGGCACTCTGAGTGCAACCACTGGGTGTAGTCGCCGAGACCGCTGTTGAGTGCTTGCACAGGCAGGGGTCTTAGAAGAGACGGTATTCATATGCTTGCACATGTTTTTTTATTCTCTGACACTCGATAGATCGAGTGTTAGCAGATCCAGTGGGGGCACGCTGAGTGCACCCACTGGGTGTAATCCCCGAGACCGCCGTCGAGTGCTTGCACTGGCGGGGGTCTGATAGAGACTGTCGAATGCTCAGACAGGGCAGACCTTGTCGAATGTTTTAGGAACCAGTGGGAGCACGTTGAGCGCACCCACTGGGTGTAGGTGTAGTCACCGAGACCGCCATCGAGTGCTTACACTGGCGGGGGTCTGATAGAGACCGTCGAATGCTCAGACAGGGCAGACCTTGTTGAATATTTTAGGAACCAGTGGGGGCACGCTGAGTGTACCCACTGGGTGTAGTCCACGAGGCTACCGTTGATCGTAGACGATGAGCAGTAGTCTTGAACTCATGACTTTTGTTGTATGCGGAGTACGCTTACCACTCGACATGTCGAGCGTACTTTTTTTCTCTTAGCCGTCCCACACCGAGGCTACCTTGTAGGTTTTATGGACATAATTTCATCAACCATGATATGGCGCTACTTCAAAGGTGCAGAGTGTGGTTGACGGGTCACTCGACAGATCGAGTGTTAGTAGTTCTAGTGGGGGCACTCTGAGTGCACGCACTGGGTGTAGTCCCCGAGACTGTCGTCGAGTGCTTGCACTGGCGGGGTTCTGATAGAGACCATCTTGAACTCAGGGTTGTTTACGGTATGCGGAGTACACGAGCCACTCAACATGTCGGGTGGACTTTTTGCTTGAATTCTTTCTCTCCTGAATGCAGGTTTCATGGATGTTATTTTCATCAACCATGATATGACGCTACTTTAGGGTTTGGGGTGGGGCGGGGTGCGCCATCCAGTCGACTGTTTTGACCTTCTGCACTCGGGAGTGTAGGTGTTTCTTGTCGACTAAATTTTTTCTTTGTTGATTTCAGAGAGCTTGTGAACTTGGTGCACAGTACAAGGATCTCGAGGAAGAAAGGAACCAGCTGCAAGTGGACTTGGAGGTCTCCCACAGAAGTTTGGAGCGAGAGCGGACTGAACTGAAAACTCTGGGAGGTAACTTCTATCGACCCAATGCATTCTTATCCTCACTTTCCATGCTTTGAACCGAGTGTTTTCACTCGAACAGACATACACGATGAAAATCGTCGACTCCAAGCGTGACTCAACAATGCTATTTCTTTAGATACCATAAAGAAGGCGCTGGAGGACAAGGACAAAGTGCTTGCTGATGCCCAATGGGTGGCGAGGGAGAAGACTAAAGCTGCTGAGCAGATACTAGCTGCTGCCAAGAAGATGGAGGCGGAAAACTCCAAGGTGAAGCAGGAATGGGTGGACCTCATCAAGAATCCTTGACGACAAGGAACACCTACACTCTCGAGAAAGATGTACATCATGCTTGACGGTAACCATCACTGTCGACTGAACTTCATAAAATCCTTGACGACTGTATTTCATTAAACCTCCTTCCATTCCTTCTTCTCAACAAAATTCTACGAGGACTTTGAAAAGGAAATCGAAGAAATCGAGCACAATTTGGATCCCACCAAGTCACCTGTTGGTGATGAAGTGGCCATGAACATGTTCCGACTCAATGTCAGACTCTAGGGCGTTCAAGCATATGTCCTCCGACTGAAAGCTATGATGGAGAAGATCGACAAAGAACTGTGGCCCGAAGACACCCTTCAGATTGATCTTACATCCATGATGGCATGCCTTAATGACCTTCCCAGTCGAGTGCAGGCTTGGAAGAAATCTGCCGCCCGCTGCAGAGCCGATGTGGCGCTCTCCCTCGTAAGAGTCCATTGCAAGGAGGCAAGGGAGGACAGGTTGAAGGAGCTCCGAGTAATGAACACGAAGAAGCTTCAGTTTGAGGACTTCATGGAGACCTTCATTAACGCAGCCACGAGGATCATAGATGGGATCGTCTTGGACACATTCGTCGAGCCAGCAAGCCCGTCGGGTGCTTGAAAAACTTGATTCATGGGAAAACTTTATTTGCCTCGGTATGCCGAGTGGAATTGTATTGACCTAAAAACTTCATTCAGGCCTTAAGGCTGAGCAGGTTCGCTTGCGCACGAAACACTTATCCACGACGAAACCTCTGGATTTATCCATATTTGGCTTTCAATCGTTTGTTTGACTGAATTTGATTTTTGACTTAGGCGAAAACTGGTTTGCAGCTAAGCCCCCGAGTGTGAGGATTTCCCAACACTCAGAATAGTTTCAAACTTAGGCGAAGACTAGTTCGCAGCTAAGTCGTCGAGTGAATGGAACACTATCCATTTGGCAAGGTTTTAATCTTAGGCGAAGACATGTTCGCAGCTAAGCCCCCGAGTGTGAGGATTGCTCAACACTCAGAGTAGTTTTGGATTTAAGTGAAGACTGATTGGTTCTTAACTTAGGCGAAGGCATGTTCATAGCTAAGCCCCCGAGTGTCAGGATTGCTCAACACTCGGAGTAGTTTTGAACTTAGGCAAAGACTGATTCGCAACTAAGCCTCCGAGTGGGAGGATTTCTCGACACTCGGAGTAGTTTTGAACTTAGGCAAAGACTGATTCGCAACTAAGCCTCCGAGTGGGAGGATTTCTCGACACTCGGAGTAGTTTTGAACTTAGGCAAAGACTGATTCGCAGCTAAGTTGTCGAGTGAATGGACTGCAATCCACTCGGTAGTGTTTTTAACTTAGGCGAAAGCATGTTCACAGCTAAGCCCCCGAGTGACAGGATTGCTTAACACTCGGAGAAGTTTTGAACTTAAGCGAATACTGATTCGTAGCTAAGCCCTCGAGCGTGAGGATTGCTCAACACTCGGGGTAATTTTGAACTTAGGCGAAGACTGATTCACAGCTAAGTCACCGAGTGAATGGACTGCTATCCACTCGGCAGGGTTTGTAACTTAGGCGCCTAATGTTCGTAGCTAAGCCCCCAAGTGTGAGGATTGCTCAACACTTGGAGTGGTCCCAAGCAAGAAATTACTTGATCGGAGTCGACGAAATGACTGCAGAAGTCAAACTTGTATATATGACATGCTCTGAAATATTTTTATTACATCGAAACCACTATGTTCTTAAGTATAGAAACGCCGGAGCAAATCTGCATTCCAGGCTCGCGGCTTGTCAGTATGCTTCTTGAGGTTGTACAGGTGATAAGCTCCGTTGTTCAACACTTTGGTGACGACGAAGGGACCCTCCCACACATGAGTGAGCTTGTGGGGTCACTGTTGATCCACTCGGAGCGCCAAATCTCCCTCAAGAAACGACCGACCCAACATTTTTCGCATGGAATCATCGCAGATCTTGCTGATAAGCTGTGGTCCGGATCAGATCCATCTCTCGCTCTTCCTCCAACAGGTCTATGCCATCCTGTCTTGCTTGTTCAGCTTCGGCTTCAGAATAAAGTTCCACTCGGGGAGAGTTGTGAGACAAATCACTCGGCATGACAGCTTTGGCTCCATAGACCAGGAAAAAAGGAGTTCGTCCAGTCGACCGATTAGGCGTTGTTCTCAGGCCCCATAAAATAGATGGCAACTCTAACACCCAGGCTCCGGCAGCATGATCCAAGTCTTGCATGATATGGGGCTTCAAACCTTGCAGGATGAGGCCGTTAGCTCGCTCAACTTGACCATTGGTTTGGGGGTGCGCAACGGAAGCATAGTCCACCCGAGTGCCTTGGGAGGTGTAGAAGTATATAAATTCTTCCGAGTCAAAGTTGGTGCCATTATCCGTGATGATGCTGTGGGGAACGCCATATCGGAAAATTATTTCCCTCATGAATGTGACCGCCGTATGAGAGTTCAATTTCTTTATCGGCTTGGCCTCAATCCACTTTGTAAATTTGTCGACCGCAATGAGCAAATGGGTGAATCCGCCTTTTCTAGTCCAAAAGGGAGCAACCATGTCTAGACCCCAGACATCAAATGGCCAAGCAAGGGGGATTGTCTTCAGAGCAGACACCGGCTTGTGAGATAAGTTGGCATAGAGCTGGCACCCCTCGCAATGGTCAAAAATTTCTTTGGCCATCTCATTGGCCCGTGGCCAGAAGAAACTAGCTCGGTACGCTTTAGCGACGATTGTCCGCGTGGACGCATGATGGCCACAAGTTCCCGAGTGGATTTCATCTAGGATCACTCGACCTTCTTTAGGGGAAATGCAATGCAGCGTTACGCCGGTCGCGCTTTCTCTGAACAGCTGATCCCCGATCATAGTAAAAGCTTTCGACCTGCGCACGATCTGCCGTGCTTCTGTCTCGTCTTTAGGGAGTTCTTGTCTAATGATATATGCAATATAGGGCACCGTCCAATCGGGAATGATGACCAGAATCTCCATGACTAAATCAATAACTGCAGGCACATCGACTTCAGTCGGATCGGTGGAGCTCATAGCTTGCGGGGGCTCTTCGGTGAAAGGATCTTCCTATACCAAAGGAGTATGGTGGTGTTCTAAAAACACATTGCTGGGGACAGGTCGTCGAGTGAATCCAATCTTTGCCAGCTCATCCGCTGCTTGATTTTTCACTCGGGGAACATGATGAAGTTCCAGACCTTCAAATTTCTTCTCAATCTTTCTAATAGCACTGCAGTATCCTGTCATAGTGGGGTTTCGAATGTCCCACTCTTTCATCACTTGATTGACCACCAAATCTGAGTTGCCATAAACCATCAGGCGCTTGACGCCGAGTGAGATAGCCAATGCACCCATATAAAAGTGCTTCATATTCTGCTTCATTGTTGGAGGAATCGAAGTGGATTTGCAAGACATAACTGAGTTTGCCGCCTTTCGGAGACACTAAGACAATGCTAACATCGGATCCATTCCACATTTTAGAGTCATCAAAGAACATGGTCCAGTGTGCCGAGTGAACCTGGATTGGCTGTTGCTGTTCAATCCACTCGTCCATAAAAACTGCAAGTGCCGGAGACTTGATTGCTTTCTTGGCTTCAAACTTGATGTCAAAGTATAGGAGCTCGATTTCCCACTTAGCCACTCGATCAGTTGCGTCCCAATTGTTGAGAATCTCGGATAACGGAGCATCACAAACGACTGAAATCGAGTGGTCCTGAAAATAATGTGCCACCTTCTTTGCTAATAGGTAAATACCATAAACCAACTTCTGGTAGTGAGGATATCTTTGTTTCGAAGGAGTCAATACTTCAGAAACATAATAGACTGGACATTGGACTTTGTAAGCCTTGCCCTCCTCTTCCCGCTTGACAGTTAACACTGTACTAACGACCTGATTAGTTGCCGCAATGTACAAGAGCAAGGGCTCTTTGCTGCGAGGAGCAACAAGCACTAGCTGGGTGGAGACCAGGGCTTTGAGCTCGACAAACGCTGCTTCGGCCTCTGGAGTTCACTCGAACATGTCCGACTTCCTCATTAGTCGGTACAAAGGCAATGCCTTTTCACCCAAACGAGAAATGAATCGACTCAATGCTGCCAAGCAACCTGTGAGCTTCTGAGCATCGTGCACTCGCACGGGAGTCTTCATTCGGGTTATGGCGCTGATTTTCTCAGGGTTGACGTCGATCCCTTGTTCAGAAACGAGAAAACCGAGTAACTTGCTGCCAGGGACACCGAAAGTACACTTAGCCAGATTTAGCTTTATATTGTACCTCCTCAAATTGGCGAAAGTTTCGGCCAAGTCAGCCAGCAGGTTGGAACCTTTGCGGGACTTGACGACGATATCATCCATGTACGCCTCAACATTCAGAGAGATCTGGTCGAGTAAACACTTCTGAATCATCCGCATGAAAGTGGCGCCGGCATTTTTCAAACCGAATGGCATGGTGATGTAGCAAAAATACCTGAATGGGGTGATGAAGGATGTTTTTATTTCATCCGGGCCAAATAGACGGATCGGATGGTACCCGGAGTAAGCATATAGAAACGATAAACGCTCGCATCCCACGGTCGAGTCAACAATCTGATCTATGCGGGGGAGTGGAAAATGATCCTTCGGGCAGGCCCGATTATATGCTTGAAGTCAATACACGTGCGTAGTGACTTGTCCTTCTTGGGAACCATGACAACATTCGAGAGCCACTCGGAGTGGTAAATCTCCCGAATGAACTTGGCTTGCAAGAGACGAGCCACCTCTTCGCCGATTGCTTTATGCTTCTCTACCGCTGATCGACACAAATGTTCCTTTACGGGCTTGGCCTTTGGGTCAACTCTCTGTCGGTGATCAGCCAGCTCCCTGGGAACCCCTGGCATGTCAGTAGGCTTCCATGCAAAGATATCTCAGTTCTCACAGAGGAACTGGATGAGCTCGGCTTCCTATTTGTTGTCGAGTGTTGATGATATATTGGTCAACGCGACAGTTGAATCTGTCGGGTGGATGTGTACTTTCTTCACTTCCCCCACCGACTAAAATGCTGACTCGGAAGCAGGCTTCTTAGTGCGCATCAAATAAGCAGGGTCAGCGCTCTTCTTGTATTCTTCTAGCTCAACCATACCATCTGGTGATCGGCAATTTTGGAGCCTTGCTGGAGGCACTCTTCAGCCCGCTGTCAATTGCCAGTGACCGTGTCACACCTTTGGGCTCTGGCATCTTCAACTTGAGATGGATGTAACATGGACGGGCCATGAAACGAGCATATGCGGGCCGACCCATAATGGCATGATAAGCGCCCTGGAAGTCCACAACTTCAAACGTCAACTTTTCCTTTCGAAAATTTCTATATGTTCCGAATGTCACATCCAATGCAATATGTCCGAGTGACTTGGCCTTCTTCCCTGGGATGACTCCGTGGAATTGCATGTTGCTCTCACTGAGTCGGGACATCGGAATGCCCATCCCTTTAAGGGTATCTGCGTAAAGGATGTTCAGGCTGCTGCCACCGTCCATGAGGACCTTGCGGAGTCGAGTGCCCCCCACAACTGGATCAACCACCAAAGCCTGTTAACTGGGAGTGGCCACGTGAGCGGGATGATTCGACTGATCAACTATGATGGCAGTCTGAGACCACTTGAGGTAGGTGGGGGTGGTAGGTACGGCCATGTTGACCTCCTTGTTGATGACCTTCAATCGACTATTGCTTTCAACATCAGCAAAAATCATTAGTGTAGCGGTGACATCAGGGAACATTTCTTTGTGTTCATCATCCTTGTTAGGAGTTTCTCGCTCGATGGAGTCTCTTTGAACTACAAAATGAGCAGTCGACACTGCCGAGTGGTATGCTTGGGCAATATCGAGTTGCTTTCTTCGTCTTTCCTCGTGTGGATTGCATATGGTAGATCCATCACATTAGTCCCTGGCTGATTCTTTCCTTTCTTGGGGTTAAACTATCCTTTGGACTTCCCCTTGTTCTTTACTTGGGCCGCCAGAGCGGTCGCCTCTGCCTAGACAGGGCCATCAGCCTTCCGCTGCTGCTTCCGACTGGGATTGCCGCCGACATCATTGTCGACTGCTTTTCCTTTTTCCGCTGTGGAGACGGTATTCTTCTTTGCCATTGGAGTACCGAGTGGCGATTTCCATCATTTTACTTAGTGAGATGTCGCCTGTTTGGCCAAACTTCAAATAGAGCTCTTTGTATTTCACTCCAGCCTTGAAAGCACAAACAGCCTGATGTTTCGAAACATTTTCCACTGTATGATGCAGAGTGGATCAGCGCTGAATGTAATCCCTCAAGGTCTCATTGGGCTTTTGAACACAATGCTGCAAGTCAATCAGCCCGGCAAGATGCTTGCAAGTGCCCTCGAACGTTCTGACGAACACTCGGGCGAGATCCTCCCAGCAGTGAATGCTAGATGGAGCTAAGCGATTCAGCCATGAACGAGCTGAACCATCCAACATCAAGGAAAAATGTTTCATCACGATGTTATCATTGCCACCACCAATCTGAATGGCCACACGGTAGTCATCCAACCAAGTCTCTAGCTTTGACTTGCCAGAAAACTTCCCGATCCCAGCCGTCAACCTGAAGTTGGGGGAAATCTCTACAGAACGTATGGCCCTGCTAAAGCACTCGAGGCCAGAAATAACAGCTATGCTGCCACTTGGAAAATCTCTATCATGTCCATCTCTGTGGGCTCTGCCTTTGTCAATCCTCCTCTGAGTGAGGAGATCACAAGCATCAAACCCTGCATTCCGCTCATCACCGAACGAGCGCCTTTCGTCCTGGTGCATGGGCACATGCGGACCACCCTGCGGAGGAGTGGGCCCTCGATGGTGGTCATCACGGTGAAACTGATCTCTGAACTGATCTTCACGAAAACCTCCGCCCCTTCGGCGCAAGGGCGATCCAGGACTATGCGCCGACTGAACAGTCTCTACCTTTGGTGAATTATTGTGAATCCTATTGCGCGACTGCAAAACAGCAGAATTCTGACGCTGCGCTGCATCCAACAATGCTCTAATCTGCATCAACCCTCTGCCAGCCTCTGACCGTGACGGCTGAATGGAATCTGCTATCCTAGCTGCAGCTGCAACGTTTAACACAGGTGTACGATATACCTCAACATTGTTGTGAGATCCAGTCGAAAATAGTTGTCGCTGATGTCGACTGGAAACTGGTGGGCGCTGGCAAGTGCGCTCGTCGAGTTCTCTCTGGAGCTCTTCAAGCCGTATGCGAGTGGCCTCCAAGGCCTGGGCCTCGACGGTCGTACCAACGATGGGAGTATGAAGGACTTCCCCATCGCGGCACGACTGTTCACTCGACGGTCCACCAGCTTCCCTCTTGCCACGACCGAAGCCTAGCGGTGGGCTCTAATGGGAACTAGCCATAAGGACCTCTGTCGTAGGATCGCAGCTCTCACACTCGAAAGGAACGTCAGACCGATCAGAGTCAAATTCGAACACGCCGTGAAGGGACTCGGCGGGCTTGATCGCCGCAAACTGCGGAGAAGAAATTTGGCGAGCTGCTGCATGCCTGACCCAGCGCTGGAGTCATGAGCGACCGGATCGCTTGCAACGATGAACAATGGGGAAAGCCGATGAATACAGAGTTGACTCTGCCGCAGAAGCACGCCGCAGGAACTCGCGCGAAGTGCGTAGCCCCGCGAACTGGGAGCGCCTCGACGTCAAGAGGCGCTTCTTGTAGCCATGTCGATCGTCGGCAGGAAGGTGAGCGCTCCAAAATGGATCTCGTGGCCCAGAGCAAAAACACCACCAGAAGACATGACAAAGGGAGAAAAACGCAACCTCGCCAGAAGTCACTTAGATGTCTGCCCCACGGTGGGCGCCAACTGTCGTGGGAATGAGCCTGACAGTAGAATGTAGGGGTACGAAAGGAGAGGGCAAAGTCCTAGTTAAGGCGAGGATGTACACATGGATGTATGAGTTCAGGCCCCTCTCATGGAGGTAACAGCCCTACGTCTTAGTGCTTTGGAGCTTTGTCATGTGGAGAATAGAGATTACAAAGGTTGCAAACCCTTGTGCCAGAGGGGAGGGGCGGCTTATATAGAGTTCGCTGCGCCTCATAATTGTCATGCATGCAAGGGTCCGATCGTGGGTATAAAGACTAGCATTACAAGTAACGTACAACATAATTGCAATTAATGACGACTGGCCTCACGCCTGCCTATTGGTCTCTGAGGGGCAACTTCTGGTCTTCTGTTGTCGACTGGAAGCGGGGTCGTCCGAGTGACAGGTGACTATCGAGCGGAGGAAGGAGCTACCGAATGGATTGATCGTTGAGTGACTTGAACGCCATGGTGAATCCAGTCGGAATCTCTCTTGTGGTCCTTGAACCTTCCAATGCAGTGTCCTTAGGTAGGGTATATAGGTTAGGCTTAGGACCCTACCCTAGGTACATATCCTCGTCAGCGGGAGGTCATGGAAGTCAAGGCCGTAGAAGAACATGAGCCCCCTGATGAGGGGGTGGAGCGGGAAGCTCGGTCCCCAGATGAAGTGGGGAATAAAGACCACCCTTTTGCCTGGCTTGGGAGTGAGGATCACCTGGCCCTTCTCCAATGCGCGATGGAAGATGTTGGCGGGGAGGTAGACGGCGTCCTTAAGGTCCCGGATCTCTTGGTCGGTGACCGTGGAAGCCTCCCACTTGCCGTTGGAGCCGGAGCCTGCCATGGATTAGCTCAGAGGAGGTGTGGTGGAAAACCTAGATCTACGTTGTGGAAGCTGAGAAGGTTGGGGAAGCAGAGGATGCGAATGGGAAGCAGGGTTAGGCCTTGGGGTTTTCTTTCCCTTTTATGAGGCTTTTTGCTGTTTGGCCTCCTCGTGCTACACCGTGAATCCCTCTGCTTCCCGAGACATGCGTGCTGTTGCATGGGCATGATTGAACATATCTCGTATAAAACGGGGCACGATTTGTGCATTGATGGATCGTGATGATAACGGCCTCGAACCGCAAATCGAGTTTTTGCAGCTGGTTTAAGCGGTCGTGGTGGGCCATGACCTTTAGTTAGAAAGGTCGTCAGGGGACACTGTTTTATTCCTTGACGTTTGTCCTTTAGGGCCGACCTATTCACGATGTTCGGACACGCCTCTTATCGGAAAACTACAAGCCATCGGAGGCCGAACTAAACTCGACGAGAAGAACTCACCTCACAAGCCGAAGACTCTGATTGTACGAAGCAATTGAATCTAAGGCCCTTGGCATTGGAGGCAAGTTCGGGGGCTACTGAGGGAGTCCTGGATTAAGGGGTCTTCGGGAGGCCGACCTATTCCTTATTGGCTGGACTGTATGGGCCGGTTGCCGAGCATTGGATCGATCGAAGGCCTTGTCTCCAGGAAGGAAGCTTCGGGAATTATGGCTTGTCCTCCATGTTTGATATAGTTAATAGGCATGTTTATCCCTTCGACGTGTAACCGAACATGTGTAAACCCTAGGTACCCTCGACGTCTATATAAGCCAGAGGGTTTTAGGTTGTAGACAGAAGACAACTCATCTAGGGTTTTAGCTATTTGATCTCGAGGTAGATCGACTCTCTAACCTATACATCACCAATACAATCAAGCAAGACGTAGGGTATTACCTCCATAGGAGGGCCTGAACCTGGGTAAACACCGTCTCCCTTGTCTCCTATTACCATTGATTCTAGTCTCACATCTCGGGACCCCCTACCCGAGATCCACCGGTTTTGACACTGACAATAACTTTTGCCATGAGGCACCTAGCGATGTGGTTCTCATTGGGGGCGTCGAAGAGTGACACCTTTTTTGGGGTAGAGGATGTAATTGCCACAGATGCCATTGCCATTCCTTCACCACTTGTGTCTTCATCATCAACACCATCATCCGAGGCATACTCTTCTTGAGCCACCGAACACTTTGTGAGGAGCCTTCTTGGTGAAGTTGGTCTTGTTGGGGAAGGACTTGGCCTTATCTTTGCGGATGAGCTTGCCACCATTGTATTCCCTCTTCTCAGACTCCACCACAAAGTGACTCACATTGCCACAGTTGTAGCAGGTCCTCACACTTTGCTTGCCCTTCAACCCGTTTGAGTTGTTCTTGGAGAAGTTGGCCTTGTGTTTCTCTTGTTGCCCCAAAATTGCCCGGACACAAGAGCCATGTGCTCATGGTAAGCATATTTGGTGTCCTTGGGGCAACCCTCTTCTTCTTGTTCTTCTTCTTCCTCTTGACTAACCTTAGCCTTCAAAGCAAGGTTGGGAGTTGACTTCTTTGACCATTGCACGCGAGCAAGGGCATTGTCTGTGGTCGTGTTCAAGATGTTCATTGCAAGAAATTCATCCAACACATCCCCAGAGGACAAGGTGTGAAAGTCCAGTCTTTGACAAATGAGTGAGGAAATGGCCTTTAGTAGGGCATGATGGCCTTCAGGAACTTACGCTTGACCCAGGTGTCATCCACATACTTGCTGCCATGATCTTTGAGGGAACTGGCAAGAGCAGTCACCCTCCTATAGATCTCACGCGGTTCCTGATCTTCTAGCATTATGAACTCATCTGACTGATCAAGGACAACTTCATAGTTTGACCGTTGAATGCTCGACCTGCCCTTGTACATGAAGACAATGTGTTCCCAACACTCTTTAGCAATAGTGAAGGGACGCAGGTGAAGTAGGTCTTCAACAGGAACAATAGCTTGGAGAATGAACAATGCGGAGGAATTTAGCTGTTTATTCGCTTCTTCTCTCGGAGTGATGTTGCGTGGATCATGAGGGTAGTATCCTTCTTCAATGACTCGCATGAGTTGAATTGAGATGTGATCCAAATGAGACTTGATATGAAAAATCCAATTAGCAAAACCATTCTTAACAAGTTTAGAAGGAGGACCGACATTAAATATATGAGGCGGGTGCACCGGTCCTCCATAGACCAAGGGAGGGGGAACCGAGGCAAAGCTCCCCGACCCATTAATTCCTTGAGAACGATTATCCTTATCAGCACTAGCCCCCTCCTTACCATAGTTGACATCCGATGTCGAGTTAGTGGGATTAACCACTTGCACTGCATTGGTGGAAAGTTTAAGAGTATCAAGGAATTATTTGAACATGGATTTGACCTCGGCCATCATGGAAGATTTGAGAGAGCATATGGCCACATTCAAATCCTCGCGAGAGACCGTGTTCACTCACACGGCCTCAGGAAGATCTCTCAACCGCTCCTCTTTGCCAGGCATACTCTTCGGGTGGTGAAACCCTTAATAAAGAGACGAGGCTCTGATACCAATTTACAGGATCGATATGGTTGACTAGAGGGGGTGGTGAATAGGCACCTACCAAATTTTAACTTTTGTTTAACAATTTAGTCTTAGCAACAAATAGGTTGGCTAAATACGCAACTAGGTGAGACCCCTACATGATGCTAAACACCACAACACAATAAGCAAGCAAGATAAACAATATGAGTAGCTTGCACAAAGTTAAGGTAAGAAGTAACCACAAGTGGAACTGATGGAGACGAGGATGTGTTACCGAAGTTCCTTCCCGATAAGGGGAAGTACGTCTTCGTTGGAGCGGTGTGGAGGCACAATGCTCCCCAAGAAGCCACTACGGCCATCGTATTCTCCTCACGCCCTCACACAATGCGAGGTGCCGTGATTCCACTAGTGGTGCCCTTGAAGGCAGCAACCGGACCTTTACAAGCAAGGTTGGGGAAATCTCCACAACTTAATTGGAGGATCCCAACGACGCCACGAAGCTTCACCACAATGGACTATGGCTTTGAAGTGACCTCTTCCATCTAGGGTGCTCAAACACCCAAGAGTAACAAGATCCACAAGGGATTGATGGGGAATCTAATATCTCTCGGTGGAAGTGTAGATCAAGGCCCTTTGCTCCAAACCTTAGAGAATTGACAAGATTTGATGTCTAGGGAGGGAGAAGGAGCAAGAATAAGGTTAGGAGCAACAATTGAGCTTTTTGTGGGAAGAGGTGAGTCTCAACGAGGAAGAAGGCTCACTTATCTAACTGGGGGGAAGTGACCATTTTTCTGCCAAGACACGAGCATAAGCAGTAGTACCATCCTAGGGGGTGGTACTTCCTCTTATATGCGTATTGGAACAACTGAGCGGTGGTACCGCTCTGGAGGGAGTGGTACTTCCGCTTTGGGCATTAGTACCGCTCTGGAGGGAGCGGTGCTTCCGAGATCCCAAAAGTCCAGAAGAAAAAGGATGCAAAAGAGGCTCCAAAGTTCCTCGGGGCGGTAGTACTGCCAGGAACTTTCGCTTAAAAAAGTTAAGCGATAGTTCAGGGCGGTAGTACCTCTCAGAACTTCTGCTTACAAAAGTTAAGAGGTAGTTCAGGGCGGTAGTACCGTTCAGAACTTCCGCTTAAAAAGTAAGCAGTCGTTCGAGCGAACCTTCAGGGCAGTAGTACCGTTGGAAGGTACTACCGCTCTGAAGAGCGGTACTTCCACTTAAGAGACACCGTGGAGCCTTGGGGGAAGAGAAAGCTCCATCGTGCCAGGAAAAGGATGGGGGTGCAAAGTGTACGTGATGATTCCTCCCAACCTTTCCAGATGCAGATCCCCTCTTAATAGTACGGATTTTCCTACGACCTAGGTCCACCAACCTAACCTCGAAAGGAAAAGACTCCGCCTTCTGAGTTACAACTTGAGGGGAAGATAACTGTATCGTGCCACCTGATAATCTTTGAAAGCTTAATGCACATGGTTAGTCCGCAAACACACTATCATCAACCACCAAAAGAACTTAGGGAAAATTATGCTCTTACAATCTCCCCCTTTTTGGTGGGTTGATGACAACACGGGATTTGCCAATAAGATATACAGTAAGACTATGGCAAACCCAACATCTAAAAAATATAGATAGGGTCCCCCTAGATGTGTGTCCTATTTGAATATGCTTTTGGAATGCAAAGAGCACACACTAGGATCAACACTCCCCCCATATTTATAGATGAGGTGAAATACTTGCATACAAATCGGAATGACTGATAAGCAGGTAAGCAAGTAAAGGAAATATAAACTCACAATAATGTAGACATAACGGATATAAGAGGTAGCATATGTCTTACACCATACATAGAACTCATGAGTCTATCACCATAAAGCAAAGCAAACAACCAAAGAAAATAAACGAGTTCACGAGAGAAGAGATGCACAGATAAAAATAGAAATACTCGTGACTCAACAGATCCCTAAACACTCTCTCCCCCTTTGGCATCGAGACACCAAAAGGGACACAAAGGACTACAGTGAGACCAAGTGATGATAGGCATAGAATAGTCGCTCGTCAGGCTCATCGATACTCTCCAATGTATCTATAATTTATGAAGTATTCATGACACGTTGACAATAATTCTATATGATTTTGGTATGATTTTTTTAGAACTAACCCGGACTGATGCTGTTTGCAGCAGAACTACCATGGTGTCGTTTTTTGTGCAGAAATAAAAGTTCTCGAAATGGGCTGAAAATTTACGGTGATTTTTTATGGACCAAAAGAGACCCCCGAAGCATTGGAGTTGGGCTAGAAGAGCCACGAGGAGGCGACAAGCCACCCAGGCATGGCCAGGGGGGTGGCCATGCCCTCATGGCTTGTGACCTCCTCGTGGCCCCCCTTGATGTGAGATCAATGCCAAAAATTCCTATAAATATAGAAACCTCCGAAAAGAAACCTAGATTGGGAGTTCCGCCGCCGCAAGCCTCCGGAGCCATGAAAAACCAATCTTGGCCCTCTCCGGCACCCTGCCGGAGGGGGTCACCATCACCGGAGGCCATCCTCATCATCTCGGAGGGGACATCAACACCATGAAGGCCAAGGACCAGAGGGAGAACCTCTCCCTGCCGAGGGGGAGGCCATGGATGAGGAAGCACAAGGGGGATACCCTCTCCTCCTCTCTCCCGGTGGTGCCGGAGTGCCACCGGGGGAACCATCGTCGCGGTGATCGTCTTCATCAACACCACCTTATTCATCACCATCCTCATCTCCTTTTAGCGGTCCACTCTCCTACACCCCGCTATAATCCCCTACTTGAACTGCTTTATGCCACATATTATGATCCAATGATGTGTTGCCATCCTATGATGTTTTGAGTAGATTTCTTTTGTTCTTTTGGGTTGATTGGATATCTAGATTGGTTTGAGTTGTATGTTTATTTTGGTTCTGTCCTATGGTGCCTTCCGTGCCATGCATACGTGAAGGATTCCCGTTGTATGGTGTTGCAATACGTTCATGATTCGCTTATAGTGGATTGCTTGAGTGACAGAAGCATAAACCCGAGTAAGGGGGTTCTTGCGTATGGGATAAAGGGGACTTGATGCTTTAATGCTATGGTCGGGTTTTACCTTAATGATATTTGGTAGTTGCAGATTCTTGCTAGAGTTCCAATCATAAGTGCATATGACCCAAGTAGAGAAATTATGTTAGCTTATGCCTCTCCCTCAAATAAAATCACAATAATGATTTCCGATCTTGTTACCAATTGCCTAGGATAATTACGCACACCGATCCATCATTATTCCACACGCGCTATTTTTAATATATTGTAAATTTATGATAACATCACCTATTTTCATATTTTAGTTCTCCGTTATCAGGCAAAGCTATTCTCTTCATACCAACAACGCAGTTCTATTTCTCGTCTCTAGTTGGAAGCAAACGTTCGGCTTGCGTAGAGTCATATCAATGGCAAATAGGACTTGAGAGAATATTGATATTACCTTTAGCTCATTGTTGGTTCGACACTCCATACTTATCACTTCCACATTTGGAAATTTCTATGATGATTCCTTGCACTTGGGGATTATCAAGCTCTTTTCTGGCGCCGTTTTCGGGGAGCAATAGCGTGGGGTTGATATTTTCGTGTGTGCTTATTTGCTTTCTTCACTAAGTAGATTTTGTTATCACTTTTTGCTTTCTTTAGTTGTGGTTGAAACATACAAAAAATTAAATAATGAAAAATACAAAAAGAGTTACTTGCTCCTTATGCCTAAGAAGTTTTTCGAAAAGAGAAGTGATTGGAAGGTTGTGCATTGGAGAAGTGAGGGTCGACCATGAACACTTGTGTTCATGCTCATGGAAACAATGTAGAATTTTTCATGGAAGCTTATAAAAAATAATTATCCCCTTATATATATCCATTGTATTATAAAAATAATGTGCCAAGATTTTCTTTTAGGATGATTAGATTGCTTGTTTGGTGTGTGCAGTGCAAAAACAGAAACTTTGGCTGTAGTGCATGAATTTACATTTTGTACTGG
The DNA here is from genome assembly GCA_022496015.1 of Hordeum marinum. Classification (NCBI taxonomy): domain Eukaryota; kingdom Viridiplantae; phylum Streptophyta; class Magnoliopsida; order Poales; family Poaceae; genus Hordeum; species Hordeum marinum. The sequence goes on along the minus strand of CM039675.1, from coordinate 86,664,431 downwards.
AAAGTCAAAAGTTTCTAAAAATTTTACACAGTACTTATATGGAAGTTTTATATTTTTTCCTAAATTTTAATAATTGTTTGAGTTACATAAGTATACAAACTTTCCAGATTTCTACAGACTGTCCTGTTTTTGACAGATTCTGTTTTCTATGCATTGTTCTCTTATTTTGATGAATCTATGGGTTGTATAGGGGGGGTGGGAACCATGGTGAAGTTGTAATACAGTATATATAATGCTAATATGAATTTGGAATGAGTTCAAAATAGTTCTTAAAGTAGTAATTTGCTTTATTATACTAACGGATCTCACGAGGGTTTTGTTAAGTTTTGTGTGAGTGAAGTGTTCGAAGATCGAGGAGGTATCAATATAAGAAGAATACGGAGAGACAAGAGTTCAAGCTTGGGGATGCCCAAGTCACCCCAAGTAAATATTTCAAGGATACTCAAGCATCTAAGCTTGGGAATGCCCCGGAAGGCATCCCATCTTTATTCTTCAACAATTATCATTTTGTGTGATTGAAGTTTTCAAGTTTTGGGTGAGACACCGATATGAGGAGAACAAGGAGTGACAAGAACGTAATCTTGAGTATGCCCAAGGAACCCCTAAGGTAATATCCAAGGAATATTCAAGCACCTAATCTTGGGGACGCCTCGGCAGGCATCCCCTCTTTCGCCTTCAACACTATCGGTATATCTCACTTGGAGCTATATTTTTATTTGTCACATAATATGAGTTATGCTTGGAGAGTCATTTTATTTCGTTTTTTCTATGTTAGGTTTTATTTATAATCTTGTTTTTCAATAAAATGTTCCAAGAATTGCATTAGGATGCTTGCATTGCATGTGTTGATGTGTGCTATGTAAAAACAGAAACTTTTGTTGTAGTATTTGAATTTTCGTATTTTACTAGAACGTGGAAAGTTTCTGAATTTTTACACAGTGTTGTGCTATAAATTTATTAGCATGTCCTAAAAATTCATAATTTTTAGAATTTCATAAGTACACTGGTGTAATAAATTTCTACAGATTGTTCTGTTTAGACAGATTGTTGTCATAGTTTTGTTATCTACTTATCATATAGTTTCCATAGGCTATATTGGTAGATATAAATTGAGGAAATGCTAGTATACAGTAAATAATGTTTGCAAAATTATTGTGCAACTTGTCTTGGCAGTACATGAAGTGTTGATTTGTTCTTATGTGTTCTAACCTATCTCACGAGTTCCTTTTGAGTTTTGTGTGAATGAAGTTTTTGAGAATAGGTGAAACTGGGATATGAGAGGATTGAACAAGATAAAAAAGCTCAAGCTTGGGGATGCCCAAGGCACCACAAGTAAATATTTCAAGAAGTGTCAAGTATCTAAGCTTAGGGATGCTACGCACCCCACCTCTCTTCATCAACAATTATTGGTTAGCCTATGTTGAGCCTAAATTTTTATTCGTTCACATGATGTGTGCTATCCTTGGAATGCCATTTTATTTTGTTTGCTGTTTCAACCAAACCTTTGGATCTGAAATTCTTAGATGAGAGATTCCTCACATAGTTATTTAATTGTTGCCTACTCATTGATCTTCACTTATATCGTTTTGGAGTAGTTTGTCATTCACTCACGTGCTTCACTTATATCCTATGAGTAAATGGTTTAATGGATTGGATATAATAAATATGAAATTAAATATGATTCATATACTTATCGCATGGGGAGTAATGACTTCACACGTAATAAGTATAGGTGGTGAAATTTATTGAAAGTTAGCAAACACCGCATTGGTCACTTGAACAATTCATGAAAGAATATTGAAGGAAGAGAGATTTCACATACAAATATACTATCTTGGACATCTTATATGATTGTGAGCCCCATTAATTATTTTCAAACTTGAGAAAATTAGTTGAAGTTGGACAAGGAAGACAATGTAATGAGTTATGATTGGGTATATTTGTATAGAAGTTATATTGTTATGGATCCTCCAACATGTGGTGCTTGCTTCCACCTCATACTAGCCAAAACTTCCGCACCAAGTAGAAATACTACTTGTGCATCCAAACACCCTTAAACAAGTTTTGCCATGAGATTCCACCATACCTACCTATGGATTGAGTAAGATCCTTCGAGTAAGTTGTCATCGGTGCAAAAAGCAATAAAATAGCTCCTAAATATGTATGATCTTTTATTGTAAGGTCAAATAAATGTTGTATGAACTTGTGATGGTAAAGAAATAAATGTGACGGACCACATAATAAAGGTTTCTATCACAAAGGGTAATACAACATGATGTTCCTTTGCATTAAGGGTTTGCACATCCAAAAAAAGGCGCATGACAACCTCTGCTTCCCTCTGCGCAGGGCCTATCTTTTACTTTCTAGTGCTTACCTTTACGCAAGAATCATGGTGATCTTCACCACTTCCAATATTTTGCCTTTTTTGTCTTAGCAAGAGCCGTGTGTTGCGGAATGATCTATGCATATATGGCCATTCAAATATATTTGATCATGAATTATTATTGTTGACAGTTATCTATATGATAAATAAGTTGGGAGGCAAAACTTTAAGCCCCTATCTTTCTCTGTGTTCGACGGATGTCATTTGCTCTAAAAATATGCTTTGAGTGTTAGCAATCATGGAAGACTATATGATAGTTGAGTATGTGGAATTTGCTAAATCAAAGCTCGTACATAGACCCTTCCTGAAAATAAGATGAATTGCAATTGTTTGGTGACTGAAAGCATAGTTTGTTAGTTTTCAAGAAACTTTATAGTCTATACTTTAACATGTGAATAGCTTGTTACTTCATCATGAGAAGCTTTATGAGATGAGGTACTATTTATGATACATAATGATGCTAGAAAAATTCATTGGAATTATCATTGTTCAAACTTGTGCACTTGCTAGCATTCACACTTCATAAATTATTTCTTTTATCATTTACCTACTCGAGGACGAGCAGGAATTAAGCTTGGGGATGCTGATACGTCTCCAATGTATCTATAATTAATGAAGTATTCATGCCATGTTTACAATAATTCTATATGATTTTGGTATGATTTTATTAGAACTAACCCGGACTAACGCTGTTTTCAGCAGAACTACCATGGTGTCGTTTTTTGGGCAGAAATAAAAATTCTCGGAATGGGCTGAAAATTTACGATGATTTTTTATGGACCAAAAGAGACTCCCGAAGCATTGGAGTTGGTATAGAAGAGCCACGAGGAGGAAACAAGCCACCCAGGTGTGGCCAAGGGGCTGGCCGGGCCCTCCTGGCTTGTGACCTCCTCGTGGCCCCCCTTGACGTGAGATTGACGCCAAAAATTCCTATAAATATAGAAACCTCTGAAAAGAAACCTAGATCCGGAGTTCCGCTGCCGCAAGCCTCCAGAGCCAGGAAAAACCAATCTTGGCCCTCTTTGGCACCCTGCCGGAGGGGGTCACCATCCCTGGAGGCCATTTTCATCATCGCGGAGGGGCCATCAACACCATAGAGGCCAAGGACTAGAGTGAGAACCTCTCCCCACCGAGGGGGGCATGGAGGAGGAAGTACAAGGGGGAGACCCTCTCACCCTCTCTCCCGGTGGTGCCGGAGTGCCATCAGGGGAACCATCGCCGTGGTGATCGTCTTCATCAGCATCATCTTCTTCATGACCATCCTCATCTCGTTTTAGCGGTCCACTATCCCGCATGCTACCTATTGAGCTTGCGTTGGTTTTCCCTTGAAGAGGAAAGGGTCATGTAGCAAAGTAGATAAGTATTTCCCTCGGTTGTTGAGAACCAAGGTATCAATCTAGTAGGAGGAACAAGTAAATCACCAATGAATGCACCTACACAAACAATCAAACTCTAGCACCCAACTCTATAAAGGGGCTGTCAATCCCTTCACGATTATTTGCAAGGATTAGATCTGATAGACATAGATGTAAACAAGAACGGAAAGTAAAAGGTAAATTAATTGCAGCAAAGTATTTGTGGTTTATAGATCTGAAAATATATTATGGAAAGTAGACCCCGGGGCAATAGATTTCACAAGAGGCTTCTCTCTTGAAGGAAAATATCCTGGTGGGTAAACAAATTACTGTCAAGCAATTGATAGGAAAGCGAAAAATCATGTAGTTAGCCATGGCAATGATCATACATATAGGCATCACGTCCGTGTCAAGTAGACCGAAAAGATTCTACATCTACTACTATTACTCCACACATTGACCGACACTTGTCTGCATCTAGAGTATTAAGTTCATGAAGAACAAAGTAACGCATTAAGAAATATGACATGATGTAGAGGGATAAACTCAAGAAATATGATGAAACCCCATATTTTTACCCTTGATGGCAACAATACAATACGTGCCTTGCTACCCCTACTATGTCAATGGGAGAGGACACCGCAAGATTGAACCCAAAACCAAGCACTTCTCCCATTGCAAGAATTAGCAATCTAGGTGGCAAACCAAACCAATAACTCGAAGAGACTTACAAGGATATGAAATCATGCATATAAGAATTCAGAGAAGATTCAAATAAGATTCATGGATAATCTGAACATAAACTCACAATTCATCGGATCTTGACAAACACACCACAAAACAAGATTACATCGGATAGATCCCCATGAAGATCATGAAGAACATGGTATTGAAGATCAAAGAGAGAGAAGAAGCCATCTAGCTACTAGCTATGGACCCATAGGTCTATGGTGGACTACTCACGCATCATCGAAGGGGCAATGTAGTTGATGTAGATGCCCTCCGTGATCGAAACCCCCTCTGACAGATTACCAGAAAAGGCTCCAAGATTGGATCTCTCGAGAACGGAGGCTTCTAGCGGCGAAAAAGTATTTGCGTGGCTCGTTCTGATGTTGGGGGAATATTTGGGTATTTATAGGACGAAGAATAGGGCTAGGAGACCTGCCCGGAGACGGCAATCCTGCTAGCCACGGCCAAGGGGGTGGCCGCACCTACCGGGCTTGTGATCTCCTGATAGATCCCCTAGCATGCACTCCAAGCCTAGTTGATTTGTTTCCTTCCAGAAAAATTCATTCCAAAGGTTTTATTCCGTTTGCACTCCGTTTAATATTCCATATCTGCAAAACTCAAAAACAAGGAAAAACAGAACTGGCACTAGGCTCTAGATTAATAGGTTAGTCCCAAAAATAATATAAAATAGCATATTAATGCATATAAAACATCCAAAATAGATAATATAATAGCATGACATCATCAAAAATTATAGATACGTTGGAGACGTATCAGCATCCCCAAGCTTAACTCCCGCCCGTCCTCAAGTAGGTAAGTGATAAACACATAATTTTTTAGGTGGAGTGCTACCTAACATATTTATCCATGTAATATTCTCTATTGTGGCATGCATATTCAGATCCGTAGGACTCAAAACAAAAGCTTAATATTGATATAAAAACAATAACATTTCAAGCATACTAGCAAGACAATCGTATCTCTTCAAAATATAATGGCGAAAGAAAGTTATCCCTACAATATCATATGGTCTGGCTATGCTCCATCTTCCCTACATAAAGTATTTATATCATGCACAACCCCGATGACAAGTCAAGCAAATGTTTTCACACTTTTATTTTCTCAAAAAATTTCAACTCTCACGCAATACATGAGTGTGAGCCATGGATACAACACTATAGGCGTGGAGGTTTTCAAGGAAAAGGAGAAGATAGTCTCACATCAACTAGGCGTATCAACGGGCTATGGAGATGCCCATCAATAGATATCAATGTGAGTGAGTAGGGATTGCCATGCAACAGATGCACTAGAGCTATAAGTGTATGAAAGCTCAAGGGGAAACTAAGTGGGGGTGCATCCAACTTGCTTGTTCATGAAGAGCTAGGGAAATTTGAGGAAGCCCATCATTGGAATATACAAGCCAAGTTATATAAAGAAAAATGCCCACTACTATATGGAAGTGACAAAATAGGAGACTCTCTATCATGAAGATCATGGTGCTACTTTGAAGCACAAGTGTGGAAAAGGATAGTATCAATGTCCCTTCTTTTATCTCATTTTTTATTTTTTTGGTGGGCATCTAAGGCCTCTTTTATTTATTTCATAAAGTCCATAATATCATCCCCACTTGTGAGGGAATCATAGCTTCCATCATCCTTTCCTCACACGGGACATGCTCTAATAATGATAATCATCACACTTTTATTTAATTACAACTCAAAATAAAATTACAACTTGATACCTATGACAAAATTTGACACTATGTGCAATATGGAAGTGATGGTGTAAGTCATAAAAGGAAAGGGTGGAAGTTGCATGACAATATATCTCGTAATGGCTATGGAATGCCATAATAGGTAGGTATGGTGGCTGTTTGGAGGGAAGATATATGGTGGATGTTTTGTGGAAGGTATATGGTGGTTATTTTGAGGAAGGTGTTTGTTGTACCGGCGAAAGTTGCGCGGTACTGGAGAGGCCAGCAAAGGTGGAAGGGTCAGAGTGCGTATATTCCATGGGCTCAACATTAGTTATAAAGAACTCACATACTTATTGCAAAAGTCTATTAGTCATTGAAGCAAAGTATTAAACGCGTGCATCTAGGGGAGAGGTTGGTAGGAGTTAACCATCGCGCGCTCCCGACCCTCACACAAAGGTTGACAATCTATAAACAAATCATGCTCCGACTTCCTTACATAACGGTTCACCATACGTGCATGCTACAGGAAATCACAAACCTTTACACAAGTATTTTTTACCAAATCACAATTACTTCCTAACATGACTCTTAACATAACCATCTTTGTATCGCAAAACTTTATGCAAGGAATCAAACTTCTCAAAAATACTCAATGCACTTAATATGGAAGTTTTTATTATATCCCTCTTGGATGCCTATCATATTAGGACTAAATTCATAACCTAGACCAATTACCATGCAGTATAGAGACTCTCAGGATAGTATAAGTGAGGTACGAGATTTCAATTATTTCTATAAAATGTAAACACCACCGTGCTCTAAGAAATATAAGTTAAGCACATAGAGCAAAACTGCCTAACTCAAAAGATATAACTGAAGCACATAGAGTATTCTAATAAATTCACGATTCAGCGTATCTCTCTCGAAAGATGTGTGCAGAAAGGATGACTGTGGAAAACTAAGAAGCAAAGACTCATATCATACAAGACGCTCCAAGCAAAAACACATATCATGTGGTAAATAAAAATATAGCCTCAAGTAAATTTACCGATGGATAGAAGACAAAGAGGGGATGCCTTCCGGGGCATCCCCAAGGTTAGGCTCTTTGGCACCCTTGAATATGAATTTGTGTGCCTTGGGCATCCCCAAGTGTAGGCTCTTGCCACTCCTTATTCCATTGTCCATCAAATCTTTACCCAAAACATGAAAACTTCACAACACAAAGCTTAACAGAAAACTCGTGAGATCCGTTAGTATAAGAAAGTAAATCACCACTTTAAGTATTGTTGTGAACTCATTCTTTATTTATATTGGTGTTATACCTACTGTATTCTAACTTTTACATGGTTCATACCCCATGATACAACCCATATATTCATCAAAATAGGCAAACAACTCAAAGAAACCAGAATCTGTCAAAAACAGAACAGTCTGCAGCAATATGAAAACTTCATATACTTCTGTAACTCAAAAAATTCTGACAAACTAGTAAAGCCTTACAAATTTATATATCAAACTTCTGTAAACATTTCAGACTCATCCGACTATCTAAAAAATTTAGAAAATTCCTGGACTGAGCGCAAAAGTTTCTGTTTTTCAGCAAGATCAAATCAACAACTACCATAGATCACCCAAAGGTTTTACTTGGCTCAAACACTAATTAAAACACCAACACAAAATTAATACAGAAGTAATAATGTGGGAAACACTCAAAACAGAAGCAAAAAATAGAACAAAAACAAAATTGGGTTGCCTCCCAACAAGCATTATTGTTTAACGCCCCTAGCTAGGTAAAACACAATAGATCTAGGTGTTGTAATCTCTGGTATGCAATCCAAAAGTAGATCTCATAATAGATTCATAAGGCAATTTTATTTTCTTTCTAGGAAAGTGTTCCATGCCTTTCATTAATGGAAATTGAAATCTAATGTTTCCTTCTTTCATGTCAATAATTGCACCAATCGTTCTAAGGAAAGGTCTATCAAGAATAATAGGACATATAGGATTGCAATCTATATCAAGAACAATGAAATCTGTGGGCACATAATTCCTATTTACAACAATAAGAACATCATTAATCCTTCCCATAGGTTTCTTAATAGTGGAATCCGCAAGATGCAAATTTAGAGAGCAATCATGAAGATCATGGTAACCTAGCACATCACATAAATTTTTCAGAATCGTGGAAACACTAGCACCGAAATCACACAAAGCATGGAACTCATAATATTTGATTTTAATCTTAATAGTAGGTTCCCACTCATCATGAAGCTTTCTACGAATAGAAACTTCTAACTCAAGTTTTTCTTCAAAAGATTTCATCATAGCATCAACGATATGTTTAGTAAAAGCCTTATTTTGAGTATAAGCATGTGGAGAATTCATCATGGATTGTAACAAGGAAATATAGTCAATCAAAGTGCATCTATCATAATTAAAGTCCTTGAAATACAAAAGAGTGGGCTCATTGCTATTCAAAGTTTTGACCTCTTCTATCCCACTTTTATCAATTTTAGCATAAAGATCTATAGACTCCGAATCATTGGGACGCTCTTTAACTAAGGTTGACTTATATCCAGCCCCATCTTTATCAATATTTATATTGGAAAACAAATATTCAATAGGAGTCACATCAATTGCTTTGAGATCTTCATCATTATTATCACGAAAACACACTTTTTCAAGCCATTCACGCTTAGCACGAATTCTAGCGGTTCTCTCCTTACTTTCATCAATAGAAATTCTCATAGCTTTTAAAGATTCATTAATATAATGCTTGGGTTGAGTAGATCTAACTTTCAAAGAATCAATCTCAAGCGAAATTCTATCAACACTTCTAGCCAAATCATCAATCTTGAGCACTTTTTCTTCAATCGTAGCATTAAAAACTTTTTGTGAACCCATAAATTCTTTAAAAATATTATCAAGATCAGAGGGCATCTTATTATAATTTCCATAAGAATTGTTTTAGTAATTACCATAATTATTAGAGCAATTACTAGGAAACGGCCTAGGGTTGAAGTTACCTCTATACACGTTATTACCAAAACTGTTCCTACCAACAAAATTCACATTAATAGATTCATTATTATTTCCAATAAAAGAAGACAAAAGCATATCATTAGGATCAATAGGAGCACTCTTAATAGCAAACAATTTCATCAATTCATCCATCTTTTCACTCAAAGTATTTATTTCTTCAATAACATGCACTTTTTTACTAGTAGGAGATCTTTCGGTATGCCATTCAGAGTTGTTTATCATAATATTACCTAGGAGTTAAGTAGATTCTACTAATGTGATCTCCATAGAAGTACCACCCGCGGAGGAATCTAAAAGATTCCTAGATGCAAAATTCAATCCCGCATAATTTTTTTGTATAATCATCCATAAACTCAAACCATGTGCGGGGCAATTCCAAATCATTAATTTCATCCTCTCCCAAGATTGTGCAGCATGCTCATATTCAAGTTGCTTAAAATCCATTATATCATTCCTAAGGGAGATGACCTTAGTGTGTGGAAAGTACTTGGAGATAAAAGCATCTTTACTCTTATTCCATGAATCAATACTATTTTTAGGCAAAGATGAAAACCAAGTTTTAGCATGATCTCGTAGTGAGAACGGAAATAGCTTCAATTTAACAATATCATTATGCAACTCTTTCTTCTTTTGCATATCACACAACTCAATGAATGTATTTAAATAGGATGCGGCATCTTCACTAAGGACAGAAAATTGTTCTTTCATAACAGGATTAAGTAAGGCAGCACTGATTTCATAAGATTCCGCGCTAGTGGCAGGAGCAATCGGAGTACTAATAAAATCATTATTATTAGTATTGGAAAAGTGACACAACTTAGTATTCTCAGACATCGTGACAAAGCAAGCAATCAAGCACACAAGCAAATTAAAAGCCGAATGGAAGAAGGGCGAATAAAAAGGCAAAAAAGGGTATTTTCTGAAAATCGTTTTAGAAGTGGGGGAGCAAAATGAGAGGCAAATGGCAAATAATTTAAATACAAGATATAAGTTTGTGATGGGTACTTTGTAGGCTTGATGTGTATCCTCCCCGGCAACGGCGTCAGAAATCCTTCTTGCTACCTCTTGAGCTTGCGTTCGTTTTCCCTTGAAGAGGAAAGGGTGATGCAGCAAAGTAGATAAGTATTTCCCTGAGTTGTTGAGAACCAAGGTATCAATCCAGTAAGAGGAACAATCAAGTCACCAATGGATGCACCTACACAAACAATCAAACTCTTACACCCAACACTATAAAGGGGTTGTCAATCCCTTCACGATTATTTGCAAGGATTAGATCCAATAGAGATAGATGTAAACAAGAATGGAAAGTAAAAGGTAAATAAATTGCAGAAAAGTATTTTTGGTATTTTTTGTTTATAGATCTGAAAATATATTATGGAAAGTAGACCTCGGGGCCATAGATTTCACTAGAGGCTTCTCTCTTGAAGGAAAATATCATGGTGGGTACACAAATTATTGTGAAGCAATTGATAGAAAAGCGAATAATCATGTAGTTATCCAAGGCAATGATCGTACATATAGGAATCACATCCATGTCAAGTAGACCGAAACGATTCTGCATCTACTACTATTGCTCCACACATCGACCGACTCCTGCCTGCATCTAGAGTATTAAGTTCATGAAGAACAGAGTAACGCATTAAGAAAGATGACATGATGTAGAGGGCTAAACTCAAGCAATATGATGAGAACCCCATCTTGTTACCCTTGATGGCAAAAATACAATACGTGCCTCGCTACCCCTACTATGTCACTGGGTGAGGACACCGCAAGATTGAACCCAAAACCAAGCACTTCTCCCATTAAGAATTACCAATCTAGTTGGCCAAACCAAACCAATAACTCGAAGAGACTTACAAGGATATGAAATCATGCATATAAGAATTTAGAGAAGATTCAAATAAGATTCATGGATAATCTGAACATAAACTCACAATTCATCAGATCTTGAAAAACATATCACAAAAGAAGATTACATTGGATAGATACCCATGAAGATCATGAAAAACATGGTATTGAAGACCAAAGAGAGAGAATAAGCCATCTAGCTACTAGATATGGACCCATAGGTCTATGTCGGACTACTCATGCATCATCGAAGGGGCAATGGAGTTGATGTAGACGCCCTCCATGATCGAAACCCCCTCCGACAGATTACCGGAAAAGTCTCCAAGATTGGATCTCTCAGGAATGGAGGCTTCTAATGGCGGGAAAGTATTTGCGTGGCTTGTTCTGGTGTTGGGGAAATATTTGGGTACTTATAGGATGAAGAATCGGGTTAGGAGGCCTACAAGGAGACGACATGCCTGCTAGGAGCGACCAGGGGGTGGCCGCGCCTACCAGGCTTGTGATCTCCCGATAGATCCCCTGGCGTGCCCTCCAAGCCTGGTTGATTTCTTTCCTTCCAGAAAAATTCATTCCGAAGGTTTTATCCCGTTTGGACTCCGTTTAATATTCCATATGTGCAAAACTCAAAAACAAGAAAAAACACAAAAACTGGCACTAGGCTCTAGGTTAATAGGTTAGTCCCAAAAATAATATAAAATAGCATATTAATGCATATAAAACATCCAAAACAGTTAATATAATAGCATGGCATCATCAAAAATTATAGATAGGTTGGTGACGTATCAGCATTCCCAAGCTTAACTCCTGCTCGTCCTCGAGTAGGTAACTGATAAAAACAGAATTTTTGATGTGGAGTGCTACCTAACATATTTATCCATGTAATATTGTCTATTGTGGTATGAATATTCAGATCCGTAAGACTCAAAACAAAAGCTTAATATTGATATAAAAACAATAACATTACAAGCATACTAGCAAGGCAATGGTATCTCTTCAAAATATAATGGCAAAAGAAATTTATCCCTACAATATCATATGGTCTGGCTATGCTCCATCTTCCCCACACAAAGTATTTATATCATGTACAACCCCTATGACAAGTCAAGCAATTGTTTTCACACTTTTATTTTCTCAAAAAAATTCAACTCTCATGCAATACATGAGCGTGAGCCATGTATATAGCACTATAGGTGAAATAGAATATGGTGGAGGTTGTCACGGAAAAGGAGAATATAGTCTCACATCATCTAGGCGTATCAATGGGCTATGGAGATGCCCATCAATAGATATCAATGTGAGCGAGTAGGGATTGCCATGCAACGGATGCACTAGAGCTATAAGTGTATGAAATCTCAAGAGGAAACTAATTGGGGGTGCATCCAACTTGCTTGCTCATGAAGAGCTAGGGCAATTTGAGGAAGCCCATCATGGAATATACAAGCCAAGTTATATAAAGAAAATTTCCCACTACAATATGAAAGTGACAAAATAGGAGACTCTCTGTCATGAAGATCATGGTGCTACTTTGAAGCAGAAGTGTGGAAAAGGATAGTAGCAATGTCCCTTCTCTCTTTTCTCTCATTTTTTTCTTTTTTGGTGGGCATCTAAGGCCTCTTTTATTTATTTCATAAAGTCTATAATCCCGTCCCACTTGTGAGGGAATCATAGCTTCCATCATCCCTTCCTCACACGAGACATGCTCTAATAATGATAATCATCAGACTTTTATTTACTTACAACTCAAAAGAAAATTACAACTTGATACCTATGACAAAATATGACTCTATGTGCAATATGGAAGTGATGGTGCAAGTCATAAAAGGAAACGGTGGAAGTTGCATGGCAATATATCTCGTAATGGCTATGGAATGCCATAATAGGTACGTATGGTGGCTGTTTCGAGGGAAGATATATGGTGGATGTTTTGAGGAAGGTATATGGTGGCTGTTTTAAGGAAGGTGTTTGTTGTACCGGCGAAAGTTGCGCGGTACTAGAGAGGCTAGCAAAGGTGGAAGGGTGAGAGTGCGTATATTCCATGGGCTCAGCATTAGTCATAAAGAACTCACATACTTATTGAATAAGTCTATTAGTCATTGAAGCAAAGTATTAAACACATGCTCCTAGGGGAGAGGTTGGTAGGAGTTAACCATCGCGCGCTCCCGACCCTCACACAAAGGTTGACAATCTATAAACAAATCATGCTCCGACTTCCTTACAGAACGGTTCACCATACGCACATGCTACGGGAATCTCAAACCTTTACACAAGCATTTTTTTTCAAATCATAATTAATTCCTAACATGACTCTTAACAATACCATCTTTGTATCGTAAAACTTTATGCAAGGAATCAAACTTCTCAAAAATACTCAATGCACTTTATATGGAAGTTTTTATTATATCCCTCTTGGATGCCTATCATATTAGGACTAAATTCGTAACCTAGACCAATTACCATGCTGTTTAGAGACTCTCAAAATAATATAAGTTAGGTACGATATTTCAATTATTTCTATAAAACGCAAACACCACCGTGCTCTAAAAAAATATAAGTGAAGCACATAGAGCTAAATTGCCTAACTCGAAAGACATAAGTGAAGCACATAGAGTATTCTAATAAATTCACGATTCAGCGTGTCTCTCTAAAAATATGTGTGTAGCAAATATAGCCTCAAGTAAATTTACCGATGGATTGAAGACAAAAGAGGGGATTCCTTCCGGGGCATCCCCAAGCTTAGGCTCTTTGGCATCCTTTAATATGACTTGGGGTGCCTTGTGCATCCCCAATCTTAGTCTCTTGCAACTCCTTATTCCATAGTCCATCAAATCTTTACCCAAAACTTGAAAACTTCACAACACAAAGCTTAACAGAAAACTCGTGAGATCCCTTAGTATAAGAAAGTAAATCACCACTTTAAGTATTATTGTGAACTCATTAATTATATATATTGTTGTTATGACAACTATATTCTAACTTCTCCATGGTTCATACTCCATGATACAACCCATAGATTCATCAAAATAGACAAACAACTCAAAGAAAACAGAATCTGTGAAAAACAGAATAGTCTGCAGCAATATGAAAACTTCGTATACTTGTGTAACTCAAAAAATTGTGACAAATTAGTAAAGCCTGATAAATTTGTATATAAAACTTTTGTAAACATTTCAGACTCATTCGACTCTCTAAAAAATTTAGAAAATTCTTGGACTGAGCGCAAAAGTTTTTGTTTTTCAGCAAGATCAAATCAACAACTACCATAGACCACCCAAAGGTTTTACTTGGATCAAAAACTAATTAAAACACAAACACACAATTACTACATAAGTAATAATGTGGAAAACACTCAAAAACAGAAGCAAAAAATAGAACAAAAATAAAATTGGGTGGCCTCCCAACAAGCGTTATTGTTTAACGCCCCTAGCTAGGCAAAACACAATAGATCTAGGCATTGTTATCTTTGGTATGCAATCCAAAAGTAGATATCATAATATATTAATAAGGAAATATTATTTTCTTTCTAGGAAAGTGTTCCATGCCTTTCCTTAATGGAAATTGAAATATAATGTTTCCTTCTTTCATGTCAATAATTGCACCAATCGTTCTAAGGAAAGGTTTACCAAGAATAATAGGACATATAGGATTGCAATCTATATCAAGAACAATGAAATATAAGGGCATATAAGTCCTATTTACAACAATAATAACATCATTAATCCTTCCCATATGTTTCTTAATAGTGGAATCCGCGAGATGCAAATTTAGAGAGCAATCATCAAGATCATGGTAACCTAGCACATCACATAAATTTTTCAGAATCGTGGAAACACTAGCACCCAAATCACACAAAGCATGAAACTCGTAACATTTGATTTTAATCTTAATAGTAGGTACCCACTCATCATGAAGCTTTCTAGGAATATAAACTTCTAACTCAAGTTTTTCTTCAAAAGATTTCATCATAGCATCAACGATATGTTTAGTGAAAGCCTTATTTTGACTATAAGCATGTGGAGAATTCATCATGGATTGTAAAAAGGAAATAAAATCAATCAAAGTGCATCTATAATAATTAAATCCCTTGAAATCAAAAAGAGTGGGTTCATTATTATTCAAAGTTTTGACCTCTTCTATCCCGCTTTTATCAATTTTAGCATAAAGATCTATAGACTCTAAATCATTGGGATGCTCTTTAACTAGGGTTGAGTTATCTACAGCCCCATATTTATCAAGATTTATATTGGAAAACAAAGATTCAATAGGAGTCACATCAATCACTTTGAGATCTTCATCATTATTATCACGAGAACACACTTTTTCAAGCCATTCACGCTTAGCACAAATTCTAGCGGTTCTCTCCTTGCTTTCATTAATATAAATTCTCATAGCTTTTGAAGATTAATTAATATAATGCTTGGGTTGAGTAGATCTAACTTTCAAAGAATCAATCTCAAGCGAAATTGTGTCAACGCTTCTAGCCAAATCATCAATCTTGAGCACCTTTTCTTCAATCATAGCATTAAAAACTTTTTTGTGAACCCATAAATTCTTTAACAATATTCTCAAGATTAGAGGGCATATTATTATAATTTCCATAATAATTGTTGTAGGAATTACCATAATTATTAGAGGAGTTACTAGGAAACGGCCTAGGGTTGAAGTTACCTCTATACACGTTATTACCAAAATTGTTCCTACCAACAAAATTCACATCCATAGATTCATTATTATTTCCAATCAAAGAAGACAAAGTCATATCATTAGGATCAATAGGAGGACTCTTACTAGCAAAAAATCATCAATTCCTCCATCTTTTCACTCAAAGTATTTATTTCTTCAATAGCATGCACTTTTTTACTAGTAGGAGATCTTTCGGTATGCCATTGAGAGTAGTTTGTCATAATATTACCTATGATTTTAGTAGATTCTCCTAATGTGATCTCCATAAAAGTACCACCCACGGCGGAATCTAAAAGATTCCTAGATGCAAAATTCAATCCCGCATTTAAAAAGTTTGTATCATCCATAATATCAAACCATGTGCAGGGCAATTCCAAATCATTGATTCCATCCTCTCCAAAGATTGTGCAACATGCTCATGATCTAGGTGCTTAAAATTCATTATATCGTTCCTAAGGGAGATGATCTTAGCGGGCGGAAAGTACTTGGTGATAAAAGCATCTTTACACTTATTCCATTTAGGCAAAGATGAAAACCAAGTGTTAGCACGATCTCGTAGTGAGAACGGAAATAGATACAATTTAACAATATCATTATCCACATATTTATTCTTTTGCATATCACACAACTTAATGAAAGTATTTAGATGGGATGTGGCATCTTCACTAGGAAGGCTAGAAAACTGTTCTTTCATAAAAAGATTAAGTAAGGCAGCATTGACTTTATAAGATTATGCACTAGTGGCAGGAGCAATCGGAGTACTAATAAAATAAATATTATTAGTGTTGTAAAAGTCACACAACTTAGTATTCTCAAACATCATGACAAAACAAGCAATCAAGCACACAAGCAAACGAAAGGTAAACGAAAAGGTGAACGGAAGAAGGGCGAAATAAAAGGCAAATCTTTTTGGTATTTTCTGAAAATCGTTTTAGAAATGGGGGAGAGGAAAACGAGAGACAAATGGAAAATAATGTAAATGCAAGAGATGAGTTTGTGATGGGTACTTGGTAGGCTTGATGCATATCCTCCCCGACAACGCCGCCAGAAATCCTTCTTGCCACCTCTTGAGCTTGCGTTGGTTTTCCCTTGAAGAGGAAACGGCGATGCAGCGAAATAGATAAGTATGTCCCTCAGTTGTTGAGAAGCAAGGTATAAATCCAGTAGGAGGAACAAGCAAGTCACCAATGGATTCACCTACACATACAATCAAACTCTTGCGCCCAACGCTATAAAGGGGTTGTCAATCCCTTCACAATTATTTGCAAGGATTAGATCCAAGAGAGATAGATGTAAACAACAACGGAAAGTAAAAGGTAAATAAATTGTAGCGAAGTATTTTTGGTGTTTTTGGTTTATAGATCTAAAAATATATTATGGAAAGTAGACCTGGGAGCCATAGATTTCACCAGAGGCTTCTCTCTTGAAGGAAAATATCATGGTGGGTAAACAAATTATTGTGAAGAAATTGAGAGAAAAGTGAATAATCTTGTAGTTAACCAAGGCAATGATCATACAATAGGCATCACGTTCGTGTCAAGTAGACCGAAATGATTCTGCATCTACTACTATTACTCCACACATCGATCGACTCCTGCCTGCATCTAGAGTATTAAGTTCATGAAGAACAGAGTAACGCATTAAGAAAGATGACATGATGTAGAGGGATAAACTCAAGAAATATGATGAAAACCCCATCTTGTTACCCTTTATGGCAACAATACAATACGTGCCTTGCTACCTCTACTATGTCACTAGGTGAGGCCACTGCAAGATTGAACCCAAAACCAAGAACTTCTCCCATTGCAAGAATTACCAATCTAGTTGGCCAAAACAAGCCAATAACTCGAAGAGACTTCCAAGGATATGAAATCATGCATATAAGAATTCAGAGAAGATTCAAATAAGATTCATGGATAATCTGAACATAAACTCACAAATCATCAGATCTTGACAAACACACCATAGAATAAGATTACATCGGATAGATCCCCATGAAGATCATGAAGAACATGGTATTGAAGATCAAAGAGAGAGAAGAAGCCATCTAGCTACTAGCTATGGACCCGTAGGTCTGTGGTGGACTACTCACGCATCATCGGAGGGGAAATGGAGTTTATGTAGATGCCCTTCGTGATCGAAACCCCCTCCGGCAGATTACGAGAAAAGTCTCCAAGATTGGAACTCTCGGGAACGGAGGCTTCTGGCAGCGGAAAAGTATTTGCTGTTGGGGAACACGACAGAAAACAAAAAATTCTGGTATAGCGAGCACGCCCAGGACCACTATGGAGACTGCATACAAGGTTTGATCTGATCCGTACCGACTCGAAGCGCAGCGGAAGTAGAGTCGATGACGAACGGCGGTGCAGATCCCCGCAGCTAGGATTTTACAACCTCCCAACCGCGAGGATGTATACCCTCATCTGCCCTGCGGACAGCCCTCCGGGAGGCGGTCGCATAGCCCCCCGGACGGTGTCGCGGACAGCCCTTCAGGAGGACCTCCGAAACTTGGACTGTCACTCGGACAGCCCTTTGGGAGGACCTCCAAAACTTGGACGGTCACACAGACAGCCCTTCGGGAGGCACTCTCGAACTAACACCGAAACTACGATCTCTCTACAGAGTTGCACACATACGGTGTCATCTATCCGGCAGGGCTTCGCCGTCCAGAACTAGTTCCTGCCGGAACCCAGACAGCCTTTCGGCTCTACGAAACTATTTCGCTGGGAGGGAGAGAGAGAGAGCTTGCAAAGCAAAGCATGTGTATGAGAGCACAAGGATGAGCATTTTGGGCTGCCTCCTCACCCCTATTTATAGGATGAGAGACTATGGTAAAAATACCAAAATTCCCTCAGATATTTTCACTATTCATAATAGTGATTCCACTATTCATAAATAGTGTTCCCCACTATTCACAATAGTGTTTTCCACTATTTCGTAATAGTGTTTTCACTAGTCATGAGATATTTTCTCCCAATAGTGTTTCCCACTATTCATAATAGTGTTTCCACTATTCACGAATAGTGTTCCCACTATTCACAAATAGTGTTTCCAATAAAGTAATCCAAAAAGCACTTTCACTATTCATGACGATATTTTCAGCGTCCGTTCGAACTAAAAATATTTATGTGGGCTTAGAACATTTCCAGTACCCACTAAAATAATTTTCAATACGATCCGGAACAATTCCGGAATAGTGATTTTCATCTGTGAAAAGCATCTGAAGCGGTTCCGGCAGCTCCGGAACATTTCCGGTTATTCTTCCGGAAAATTCCCAGAAGTTTCCAGAATGATTCTGGCACCCTCCAAGAATTATCAGGCATGTGCCAAAACCAATTTGACTTTATGGTATCCTCTGAAACAACTTTTCAGTTTCACCGAAACTGTTCCGGTGACCTGTCTGCGGAACATTTCCGCTGTCCGAAACTTTTCGGTGATTTTCTCTCAGACTCCCTGTCTAGTATTCAACAGATAGATGACCCTTAAGCGTGTGACCCTATAGGTTTGGTGAAGCATAGACATGACCTGGAACCCCTTCCGATCAATGATCAACATCGGAGCCGTGGACACCCATATCGATCCCTATACCCACACGAATAAATATTCGAGTGAACCTCCAGTTGCCGTGTGCTATACCTGTTGCTTCGCGATATGTTACAAATACCCGAGGTGAGACATGTTGGCATCCCCATGGATCAACAACTTGTCCACTATGCCAGTTACCTCGTTATCGGTATTGTTCTCTTTTCTCGTTCCCGTGTTCTGGCATCCCCGTGATCAAATCGCAAAGTGTCTGGCCAGACGATGATGGATACCGTAACACCGAGAGGGCCCAGAGATATCTCTCCATCATCGGAGGAGCAAATCCCAATCTTGAGCTATCAAGTTACTTCACTTACTTTTCCATGAACCCGTAAGCCGCCGTAATAGCCACCCATTTACGGATGACGTTTAACAAACCCCAAAGTTCATGAAGCAAGCATGAAGAAACTCGATACTCTCATGGTCTAAGGAATTATGCAAACATTAACTTCTCTGTGTTATTAACCATTAACTTATGACGAATGTATCTCATAGCATAACATTAATTTGGGTCGATTCAACACAAATGTTCTTCTAACATTGTGCCCTCAAAATTGCCGGCATAGCCATGCCCATGATCAGGAAAACAGGATCATCATGCAATACTTGAGCCAGTCTTAGAGGCCAGACTAGGAATACATTTTACCATTTATTATCCCACACGTGCACATGAGTTTCCCTCCAAGCCTCGTTTTATTTGTAGACTCGAGAATCATTGCAGTTATAGCATGGAACATAAACATAATTATGAACAGGGAGATAATCAATAACATTTATTATTGCCTCTAGGGCATATCTCCTACAAACTCCCACTTGCACTAGAGTCAATAATCTAGTAAATGCTAATGCACTTTACACCTATGGCATACTGGTGTAAAATATGCTTCGCTTGTGGTATAGCCTGATGTCCAATGGATCTGACAACTTCAGCTCTGTGTGTAACTATGCATATCCTAGCGTTTTCACGCTATCACAAAATTCGTATTTTGTGTGAACTTGGCTTTTCATATGTGTGAATCATTGGTCGAAACCCGATTCCTCAGACTGAGCTATGGAGCAACTATCTGCAATAGTGTCTCATAGACTAAAACCATCTTGGAACCATACTAAGTTCATGAATGAACTATATGATTCAACAACTTCTTTGTCGCTTCCAAAGTGTCAACATACTTAGCCTTTGTTATAGAATTCGCCACAGTATCTTGTTTGGAACAATTTCCAACTACCGTGCCACCATATTGTGTATTACACAAAACCCTTAACTTAAATCGAAAATCGCATGGAGCATTGATTGAGACTATATCGATGTAATTTCTTACAACGAGCACTTCATAATCTCTGCTTGCGAGAAACATGTCATCAGCACTACTCTAGTACTTAATGACATCTTTCACTATTGTCCCATGATCAGTGCGTTGATCACTTTGGTATCTATACTCGCAACAACTTGGGAGTATCGGACATATCTGGTTGCTTTACATACCATGGAATACATGATTAATCCAAACACAAGAGTGTGTGGAATCTCCATCATGTATTTCACTCATCAGTGTTTTGGGACACTGAGTCTTGCAAAAACTCTTTCCATGTGACTTCGGCAAGAATCACTCCTTGGCTTTTTAAATGCTAAAAGGTTTTAGCACCTTGTCAATATGTATTCATTGCTTAGCCCCATTAGGTAAATATATCTCCATAGATCATCATGCCTAATATTGAGGCTATTTAGCCTAAGCACTTCATGGAAAAAACTATTTTCAAATGAAGTCCTAATTCGTGTCAAGAAATTTATTTCCAATTAACAATGTGTCAATTACACAAGGTTTTTAGAAATAGTATTATGCTCTCACTTACTTTCTTGAATCACAAGCATCTTCGATACCCATTTGATGAAGTCAAACCCCTTTGACCATTCCATCACAAACGAAGATTCCAACTCCACTTTGCTCTCTTCTGTCCATCGCTGGAACTCTGAAGTTTGCATACTTACTAGCATCCTCTGGATCGACAAATTACTTTGGACTGTATCACATACAAGTCCTAGGTTTCATTTACATCAGATGGAAATCCTTTTGTCATCCATGTTTCATATCTCATGATTGATATATGTATTAATTGCTAGTTCAACCCGAACCGACCTTAAGCATCGCTACGATGAAACAACCTCATCGTAGCCAACTCCTTGAACTTGTTATTTCAACAAGTCGAGCTTTATGGATAAAACATTTTTATCCGTATCAGTTTTTAGTTCCATAAATATTCGTTAGACTCTAAGTCCTCTGAAAGTTGTATCAAGGTTTTAATCTTGAATCACATATATGGAAACTATCTCAGATTGTATTGGCATTTAGCCAATCCCGGAGTCAGGGCCCATCAATGCTTCCTTGTGTATTGTAGGTATACTGTTGTCCAACAACAATATCTCCTTTGCGCACCTGATAGGTTTGCACGAGCTTTGCCTACGTGGTTCAGCTGCACATTCGACCGAAGTCCATACATTTTATTGTAGAGACTTACGTATCAGTCGTAGTAGGAAACAACGGAATCACTTCCAGGGTTTCTTTCCTTTGAACCGATGACGAAGATACTGGTTATCTCATCGAGTTGCACTGTCCTCCCACTCACCTTTTGTAAGAACTATTCTCTTTAAAAACATACCGTTTTGTGGCAAAACCCTTTGCCTCGGTATAGTGGTGGGGGAATACCCAATGACTTGGGATAACCATACAAAGTAGTACTTGTCTGATTTGGAATAGGTTTGTAACCTTTTACACAAGCCCCATATTCCAAATGTTAAGAAAAGATATAACATGGTTGGGCGTACCATACCATGGCGTCATTTCAACAGACCTAATGGATCTCTTTTCAGTGTAAAAGCCGCAGTCTCTAAAGCATCACTCTATAAAAGGGATAATGGCAAATCTATTTATGTCATCTTTGATCTTACCATGTCATAAATGGTTCGATTACATCTTCACGGACTTTCCACTTTGGAGTAGTGTTCCGGGAGGTGCAAGTTATGAAACTCTTTTCACAACTCATCAGACATTCGCTAAACTTGTAACTCAAATATTCCTTTCCGCAATCAAATTGCAGAAACATAATTTTCTTGGTACAATAACTTCTACTTCAATTTTTAAAACCTTTCGAATGATTTCAAAAGATCCAGACTTACGTCTCATCAAGTAAATATCCATATATCTACTTGAGTCATTTTTGAAGGTAGACAAATCCACTGTTCGCAACAACATTTATCGGACTACATACATCAAATGTATGATCACTGATAAGTTCTTTGCTCGTTCCTTATTGCCTGTGAACGGTATTTCATTCACTTCAACGTTTGGAGGAAAGTTGCAAGTGTCATATGATTCAAAATCAAACGACTTCAAAATCCATCATAATGGAATTTTCCATGCAGGTTTCTCCAATGTGACCAAATGCAGTGCCACACATATGTGGTATTCTTTTAGTCTTGCGACATTTAGCGTCATTGTTATGGATATATCATATTTCCATCAGTATTCATAACATACATCCCATTAGGATGGAAGCATGGCCCTTCATGTTATTCATAATACTGAACAACAATTGTTGTTTTTATGAACAAATCTTTTGCAAAAAACATTGTGCAATGGGCTAGAGTGTATGCAACTCTAAAATGAACTATGAAAATAAACCCAGAGGTAATGTATTATTATCAATATTCATAACATACGTCTCATTCATAATGAAAATATGGCCCTTATGTTATTCATAACACCGAACATGAAAAGTTCTCTTATGAACAACCTTCTTGCAAGATACCTTATGCAAAGGGCTAGAGTGTGAAACTCTAAAATGAATTATGAAACTTAATACATAGGGAATACACCGATGGAAGGCATAGTAACATTTACTATGTTCTCTGCGTGTATCTAAGCCTCATATTTCTGGCTAGTCTTTCAGGCCATAGTAGTTCTTACATCGAGTTGCAACAGAATGCAATCGAGCGGGTATCTTTGTGACCAACTCACAGTACCCAAGAATTAATGATTAACATGTTTAACCATAATTCCCAAGAACTATATCTTTGACCAGCCTTCTATACATCAAAAACTTGTATGACATTCATACATGAGCTGGATATTCCATTCTTCTTTCCTTTTGCCATTATACTTCTAATAGTTTAACTTTCAGTATTTCTCCTACTCTCAGAAGAAGCACCCAACTTAAGAGTGGCATTAGCCCTAGACTTCCTAGGCGTGAAAGTCTCACTGACACCCTTCGGACACTTCCTTTCTCTTTAAGTTGTTGTTTTATTCACCTTTCATCATATGACAGGCATTCTCCTGGATCCCTCTCTTATCAGTCTAATGCATAGTAAACTCCTTTACTAATAGTTTGCAAACAAACATTGCTTTGGATATCTTATATCTTTTTAGACTTTGTCTGTCTCTGAAAATGATTTTCAGATTCCATGAATATCACATAACTATCCAGACTTTCGAAGTTCGGGTCTCATGGAAGCAAACATATTTCACTTGACCGAAATGGAATTTTAGCTTTTGGATCGAAGGACGGGAGTCATATCATCCATAGCATTAGCGGGAGAATACCGAAAGCATGCGATAGGACAAGTCTTTCTCGGCACTCTTGAGGATAATCCTCACATTACGTTACCAACCGTAAAGTTTTAACCAGATATTTAACAGCTTATTCAATTTTAATAGGGAAGGTGGAAACGCGAGCCATTATCCTACAACTATTATGCAAATCACACTTAGACATTGTTCAAAATTAATTGCACTGAGAATTAAAACAAGTTAATTCTACAGTGAGCTCATGACTTTCGTGCCTGAACGTCAAGACAACCAAGTGATCTCGCTGCGAGGTCTCAACTCACCCGCCTCACACTTCTCTAATCGTTCGTACCCATGTAACCATGTGATACCCCGAAGAGATAGGTGCCGTGACGGTGCTACACTTGGGAGAACACTAACTACTTGATATTTTGTGAGAGATCACCCTAATAAAAAGCGACTACCGCGCAATCAAGAAGGGTGCATCAAGAGGGATAAACATCTCAGGCAATTCATAATAGCGTGATATGGTATAGCCCTTTCTGACGGAGAAGTCTTTCATTCCTTCGTCTTCGGCATTCGCGTCGGTGTTCACCTCTGCGAAGATTGCCACCACCTTGTTGATGCACCAAATAATATTGCTATCTCTATAGCTTAATAAAATAAGTGCATTACATAAGGTTGACACGCAGGTCATTAAAGTGCAATCATATGGCTCCAGCCATCATGCCGAATCATGACACACAGGTCATGTTAATCAATTTACATCATATAGTCATCTCATACATAATCAAATTATTATGAACACTGCTATACCACATCACATGCACATGCAAACCATCCTGCAAAACCAAGTTAGACGCCTCTAATCGGTCCATGCAAAAACTTGTTTTACGTGGCTTCTAAGGTTTCGAAACAAACTGAATCTACCAACGTCCATCATCAAGTATGATAATTCAAGTTGCTAGATTAACTTTCCAGGGTGTATGAAACACGAGATAATAAAATCTCGAGCCCCATACTAAACTTCGTCATACGCGTGACCCCCGTGCAGATCACATCTGCATTGCCCTTTCGTCTGCGAAACATCCATATTTCTTTTGACTATGGTGGAACCCAAAGAACTGTTAGCACTTCGTTGATCTGTCAATCAGCATACTCAGGAGCAGCATGAAAGGATCGCGGATTGTCAGAACTTTGTAAGATTCCACCATTCCGTCAAGATATGGACTACGCAAATTCATGGGAAGCAATAGGAACATCGGGTAACAGATTTCATCTGCTACCCGCACAAATAATTTTCAGCAATAGATCTCATCTACTACAAAATTATACTATGCAATACCCATACATCTCATGTATTCTAGATCATAACATGCATCTACTCATAGCCTGGCTCTTGATGCCACTGTTGGGAAATGCGACAGAAAACAAAAAATTCCGGTATAGCGAGCACGCCCAGGACCACTATGGAGACTGCATACAAGGTTTGATCTGATCCGTACCGACTCGAAGCGCAGCGGAAGTAGAGTCGATGACGAACGGCGGTGCAGATCCCCGCAGCTAGGATTTTACAACCTCCCAACCGCGAGGATGTATACCCTCATCTGCCCTGCGGACAGCCCTCCGGGAGGCGGTCGCATAGCCCCCCGGACGGTGTCGCGGACAGCCCTTCGGGAGGACCTCCGAAACTCGGACTGTCACTCGGACAGCCCTTTGGGAGGACCTCCAAAACTTGGACGGTCACACAGACAGCCCTTCGGGAGGCACTCTCGAACTAAGACCGAAACTACGATCTCTCTACAGAGTTGCACACATACGGTGTCATCTATCCGGCAGGGCTTCGCCGTCCAGAACTAGTTCCTGCCGGAACCCAGACAGCCTTTCGGCTCTACGAAACTATTTCGCTGGGAGGGAGAGAGAGAGCTTGCAAAGCAAAGCATGTGTATGAGAGCACAAGGATGAGCATTTTGGGCTGCCTCCTCACCCCTATTTATAGGATGAGAGACTATGGTAAAAATACCAAAATTCCCTCAGATATTTTCACTATTCATAATAGTGATTCCACTATTCATAAATAGTGTTCCCCACTATTCACAATAGTGTTTTCCACTATTTCGTAATAGTGTTTTCACTAGTCATGAGATATTTTCTCCCAATAGTGTTTCCCACTATTCATAATAGTGTTTCCACTATTCACGAATAGTGTTTCCACTATTCACGAATAGTGTTCCCACTATTCACAAATAGTGTTTCCAATAAAGTAATCCAAAAAGCACTTTCACTATTCATGACGATATTTTCAGCGTCCGTTCGAACTAAAAATATTTATGTGGGCTTAGAACATTTCCAGTACCCACTAAAATAATTTTCAATACGATCCGGAACAATTCCGGAATAGTGATTTTCATCTGTGAAAAGCATCTGAAGCGGTTCCGGCAGCTCCGGAACATTTCCGGTTATTCTTCCGGAAAATTCCCAGAAGTTTCCAGAATGATTCTGGCACCCTCCAAGAATTATCAGGCATGTGCCAAAACCAATTTGACTTTATGGTATCCTCTGAAACAACTTTTCAGTTTCACCGAAACTGTTCCGGTGACCTGTCTGCGGAACATTTCCGCTGTCCGAAACTTTTCGGTGATTTTCTCTCAGACTCCCTGTCTAGTATTCAACAGATAGATGACCCTTAAGCGTGTGACCCTATAGGTTCGGTGAAGCATAGACATGACCTGGAACCCCTTCCGATCAATGATCAACATCGGAGTCGTGGACACCCATATCGATCCCTATACCCACACGAATAAATATTCGAGTGAACCTCCAGTTGCCGTGTGCTATACCTGTTGCTTCGCGATATGTTACAAATACCCGAGGTGAGACATGTTGGCATCCCCATGGATCAACAACTTGTCCACTATGCCAGTTACCTCGTTATCGGTATTGTTCTCTTTTCTCGTTCCCGTGTTCCGGCATCCCCGTGATCAAATCTCAAAGTGTCTGGCCAGACGATGATGGATACCGTAACACCGAGAGGGCCCAGAGATATCTCTCCATCATCGGAGGAGAAAATCCCAATCTTGAGCTATCAAGTTACTTCACTTACTTTTCCATGAACCCGTAAGCCGCCGTAATAGCCACCCATTTACGGATGACGTTTAACAAACCCCAAAGTTCATGAAGCAAGCATGAAGAAACTCGATACTCTCATGGTCTAAGGAATTATGCAAACATTAACTTCTCTGTGTTATTAACCATTAACTTATGACGAATGTATCTCATAGCATAACATTAATTTGGGTCGATTCAACACAAATGTTCTTCTAACATTGTGCCCTCAAAATTGCCGGCATAGCCATGCCCATGATCAGGAAAACAGGATCATCATGCAATACTTGAGCCAGTCTTAGAGGCCAGACTAGGAATACATTTTACCATTTATTATCCCACACGTGCACATGAGTTTCCCTCCAAGCCTCGTTTTATTTGTAGACTCGAGAATCATTGCAGTTATAGCATGGAACATAAACATAATTATGAACAGGGAGATAATCAATAACATTTATTATTGCCTCTAGGGCATATCTCCTACATTTGCATGGATCGTTCTGGTGTTGGGGGAATATTTGGGTATTTATAGGACGAAGGATTGGGTTAGGAGACTTGCCAGGAGACGACAAGCCTGCTAGGCATGGCCAGGGGGTGGTCGCGCCTACCAGGCTTGTGATCTCCTAGTAGATCCCCTCATGTGCACTCCAAGCCTGGTTGATTTGTTTCCTTCCAGAAAAATTCATTCTGAAGGGTTTATTCCGTTTGGACTCCTTTAATATTCCATATCTGCAAAACTCAAAAACAAGGAAAAAACAGAAACTGGCACTAGGCTCTAGATTAATAGATTTATCCCAAAAATAATATAAAATAGCATATTAATGCATATAAAACATCCAAAACAGATAATATAATAGCATGAAATCATCAAAAATTATAGATAGATTGGAGACGTATCACCGCACCCCACTGTAATCCCCTATGAACATGGTGCTTTATGCCACATATTATGAACCAATGATGTGTTGCCATCCTATGATGTTTTGAGTAGATTACTTTTGTCCTTTGGGTTGATTGATGATCTAGATTGGTTTGAGTTGTATGTTTATTTTGGTGCTGTCCTATGGTGCCTTCCGTGCCGCGCACACATGCACTGTAGGGTGTTGCAATACGTTCATGATTCGCTTATAGTGGATTGCTTGAGTGACAGAAGCATAAACCCGAGTAAGGAGGTTGTTGCGTATGGGATAAAGGGTACTTGATGCTTTAATGCTATGGTTCGGATTTTACCTTCATGATCTTTAGTAGTTGCGGATGCTTGCTAGAGTTCCAATCATAAGTGCATATGATCCAAGTAGAGAAAGTATGTTAGCGTATGCCTCTCCCTCAAATAAAATTGCAATAATGATTTACGATCTTGTTACCAATTGCCTAGGATAATTCTGCACACTGACCATCATTATTCCACACTTGCTATTTGTAATATATTGTAAATTTATGATAACAACACCTATTTTTTATATTTTAGTTCTCCGTTATCATGCAAAGCCATTCTCTTCATACCCACAATGCAATTTTATTTCTCATCTCTAGTTGGAAGCAAACGTTCGGCGTGCATAGAGTCGTATCAGTGGCAGATATGACTTGAGAGAATATTGATCTTACCTTTAGCTCCTTGTGGGATCGACACTCCATACTTATCACTTCAACCTTTGGAAATTGCTATGATGATTCCTTGCACTTGGCGATTATCACTCATCATCTTCCTCCTCATTAGTAGAAGCAGGCACATCATCCTCTGACTCAGCAAATGGGCAATCCTTCTTGATCTAGTCCTCCTCATCAATAATCCTCTCCTTAGATCCACTTTCAATCGGTAGATCAAGCTTCCTCATGATCCTCTTGTCACGGCTGCGAGCCTTCTTGGCCTCCACATGGGCCTTGTACTATCCCTTGATCTGAAAGCAGAGAAGATTCTTCACCTTGGTTTTGAGCTTGGCAGCCCAAGAGGGAATAGTCTCAGAGCAAGGAACATAGGTGTCATCATCATAGTTAGGATCGGGCTCATCATCAGAGTCGGTGGGAGCAATCTCTAGCACAGAAGGCGCAACTCCCTAGTTCTCCTTCACATGAAGCTTAAGAATACCACGGTTCACCATGTGATCAGTAACCATAAGCTCACCAGGGAACTGTCGAGACCAAGTATACTCAATGAGCTTAAAGAGATAGGGACCATAGATAGGCACCTTCCTGTCAAGAATAGCTGAGCAAAGCTCCCTCCACATGATGTGGGAAATATCCAAAGTTGAATCTCTGCCTTTTTCCTTGATGCACATAAGAAGCAAATTCACGAGATAAGAGTGAACTGGTCCAAGTTCCCCACTCGAAATAGAGAGTTGCAAAAGATATGGTGCATAATGTCCAAGAATGGAATGAGTTCAGTGCGGGTACCCTTGGCAGTCTTCACAATCCTCTAGTAGCGCACGAGCTTGGACTTGTGAATCGGTTTGGCTTCAGTGTGTGGTCGAAGACCCAATGGCTCATCCTCCCCTGAGTCCGCATATCCCAAATAGTTCATAAAGGTCTTCCAGTTGGAACGCATAACCCTTGGGGCGGTACTTCCGCTTATACGCGTGCTGGAACAACTGAGTGATAGTACCGCTCTGGAGGGAGTAGTACTTCTGCTCAGAGATCCTAGAAGTCCAGAATAAAAAATGATGCGAAAGAGGCTCCAAAGTTCCTCAGGAAGGTAGTACCGCCAGGAATTTCCGCTTAAAAAAGTTAACCGGTAGTTCGGGGCGGTAGTACCGCTCGGAACTTCCTCTTAAAAAAGTTAAGCGGTAGTTTAGGGCGGTAGTACCACTCGGAACTTCCGCTTAAAAAAGTAAGAGGTCATTCGAGCGAACCTTAAGGGCAGTAGTACCACTGGAGCGGTACTACCGCTCTGAAGAGCAGTACTTCCGCTTAATAGACACCGTGGAGCCTTGGGGGCAGAGAAAGCTCCATTGTGTGGGGGAAAAGATAGGGGTGCAAAGTGTACGTGATGATTCCTCCCAACCTTTCCGTATGCAGATCCCCTCTTAATAGTACGGATTTTCCTACGACTCGGGTCCACCAACCTGACCTCGAAAAGAAAATACTACATCTTCTGATTTAATACTTGAGGGGAAGATAACCGTTTCGTGTCACCTGATAATCTTTGAAAACTTAATGCACACGGTTAGTCCGCAAACACACTGTCATCAACCACCAAAACTACTTAGGGAAAATTATGCTCTTACAATAGTGCTCATCCTCCATAGAATCATACTCCTCCTTAGATTCATTAGAAGCCTCTATCACTGGCTTCTTAGATGCAGCATGACGAGCACGACTCTGAGAGCCCTAACCAACTCTCTCTGAAGGTTGATATCGAGCGATAGTGAACTGAGCAGACCCTATCTTTGATCATTTGCTACGAGCGGTAGCCACCTTGTCAGCGGAGTTTGAAAAACACAACATCCAAACAGGATATGCAAGAAGAATTAGTGCAGATGCCCCCCAAAAAGAAAAGCAACAAAAAATCTAGCAAAGGAAAACACTGCCAACCCCATATGCACGGTACGTGCCCGTACACCCAGGGTCCCGTGCGCACGGGACATGCCCGAGGACATAGGGTTCTCCTAGCGGCAGCCAAAAACAGATCGAGCACTAGATTTGACAGGGGTAATAGGGATACACCAGGGATCTAAACTGAAAACTAGACTAAAACAGGAAAAATGAGCAAAGCTAGAGAAGAGAGAAGCCCTAAAACCTAAAAAGGGATGCAAAAACATGGAGGAAAGGAAGAGAGAAGGATTAGGGAACATACCAGAAGAGGAGCCCATCCTCCTCACTTCCAAAGGAGGAGGAACACAAGGAAGAAGAGGCAAGGGGCGACGGCGGCGGCTCCAGGGGCGACGGGGCCGTGAGGAGGACTGAGGGATTGAATAAACCCTAACCCTCTGCGTTCCACCCAAAGGGGCCTGGAACAACACACACCCATGCGCGGGGCAAACTTAGCCCGTGGGCATGGGCTCCCGTGCGCAGGAGACAGGCCCATGGACATGGGGCCCCTATGCACACGGTACATGGCCGTCAACACGGGGTATATAGAAGAAAGGACCGGAAATGACTTTGGGTGGGGCTAGATCAAAATCCTTATGGCCACACTGTAGTGCAGTCCCGTCTTAATCTCGGACAACATCACAGGAGGGAAAAAAGAACAAAGACTATGGAAAAAAATGAGGGGCACTTGCACTAGGTGAAAAAAGCATGCACGTGATCAAACCAGTTTTGAACACACAGTCTAAAGTGCCCAAATAACCTCAAATGAAAAACCAACCTTGAAAACAAGGGCGGTGGCCGTAGCCACCATGTCTGAGTTTATTTGGTATGGCACCGCGAAGATATGAACCTTGGGCCCAAAACCAACACTCATATTTGAAGCACATGTACCATAAGAAATGGCGAGTGTGAAAGATTTGGTTGAATTTATGCACTAGTAGGATAAGATAGACCATGACACTTGAGCTAGCCCCCCTACATAGGTGCCTACATATAAACAAGATACTAGTTGAGTATGTGTGTGCATGCAAGAGTCTCAAACCAAGTTACTAAAACCCACGATATTTAGCTCATGCCTTAACTCGCAGAATCTTGCTTCATCAAGTGGCTTGGCGAAAATATCTACAAGTTGCACCTCGGTGTTAACATGGAATACATCAATGTCATTTCTTGCCACATGATCTCAAATGAAATGGTGACGAATATCAGCTTGGTTCGGTTGTGTTGCACAGGATTGTCCGTGATCTTGATTGCACTTTCATTGTCACACAAAAGAGGAACTTTGTCACATTTGACACCATAATCCATCAAAGTTTGCCGCATCCATAATAATTGTGCACAACAACTTCCGACAGAAATATACTCGGCTTTGTCGGTTGAAAGAGACCTTCCAAGGACCAACTTACCAGGGACCTTCCAAGGAACTGACAAGAATCGGATGTGGATTTGCGATCAACCTTGTCTCCGGCCCAATCGGAATCGAAATATCCTATCAAGTTGAATGATGATTATGTGGGATACTAAAGGCCCAAGTTTGGGATATGAACCAAATATCTTAGGATTCATTTCACCGCCATATAATGGCTCTCCTTGGGAGCGGATTGAAATCTTGCGTAATATCCGGTCTAAAGCATAAAGATAAAGTAAACAACCGATCATGGAGAAGTATTCATTTTGATCCACGGGTTTACCATTGGGATCAAGATTAAGTTGACCATTTGTTTGCGTGTGTGTATTCTTGGGTTTGACATCTATCATCTTGAATTTCTTGAGCATGTCTTCGATGTACAAGGATTGGTTGATGAAAGTTCCTTCTCTCAATTGCTTCACTTGGAATCCAAGGAAGAACTTCAACTCTTGCATCATGCTCATCGCAAATTCCTTTGTCATAAGATTCTCAAATTCAACGTTAATAGCATGGTTAGTGGAACCAAAAATAATGTCATCTACGTAAATTTGGAGCACAAACAACTCCCCTTTTACCCTCTTTGTGAAAAGGGTGGAATCTATTAACCCGATCTGAAACCCTTTCTTGCCTAGGAGTCCATAGAGCGCCTTATGGAGTTCATAGACGCGAGAGGGGTGATCGGGTTCTTCAAAACCGGGAGGTTGTTTGACGTACACTAACTCTTTAAGAGAACCATTAAGAAATGCTCTATTCACATCCATTTCATACAACTTGAAACTATGATGAGAGGCATATGCAAGCAAAATATGAATGGACTCAAGACGGGCAACGGGGGTAAAGGTTTCACCAAATTCCAAACCTTCAACTTGAGTGAAACCTTGTGACACTAACCTTGCCTTATTACTTGTGACTTGTCCATGTTCATCTTGCTTGTTCTTAAAGACCGACTTGGTCCCAGTGACATTATGATGTTCTTGTGGCCTCTTCACTAGAGTCCATACTTTGTTGCGGGTTAAATTATTGAGTTCTTCATGCATAGCATTTACCCAATCTACACTGTCAAGAGCATCTTCCACCTTAAGAGGTTCAGTACAAGAGACAAACGAGTGATGTTCACAAAAGTTTGCAACATGTCTACGAGTAGTTACCCCCTTTTTGATGCTTACATAAATGTTCTCGGTGAGATGTTGAAGATGCTTTAACTTGGTGGCCACTTTTTGCTCTTTTAATGAAATCTCTTCATCAATTGGTGTTGCACTTGATGAAGACACTTGGCCTTGAGTGCGTTTGAGTCTCGCGGACACCCTTCTCTTCACAACCTCAACTTCTTGAACACATGATTGTGGAATGGTAGAATACACTTGAGGTTGGGCTTGATCTTGATCTTGATCATAGTCTTGAGCAACTTCTTGGACTCAATGTTTGGTTAATCACCACTTGGTTGAGCTTGTCCTTGATCTTGCTCAGGAACATGAGGGACTTGATCTTGTTCTTGGATAGGTTCATGATCTCCCAAAGCATCTTGTACTTGTGGTGGTGGTGATGACTTCCCTTGTTGGGATTCCATAAGAGGGTCTCTTACTACTTCTTCTACTTGGACCTGGGGTATTTCTTGTGGAAGAATTTGTACTGTCCTGGTCCTTATAGCTTATGAAGGAGCCTCATCACCTACAACACTAGGAACAATTTGCTCCATACAGGAGACGTTATCTTCATCAAACTCCACATTTACCGTCTCCTCAATACATCTGGTGGATTTGTTGAGAACACGGTAAGCATGGGAATTTGAAGCATATCCAACAAATATGCCCTCATAAGTTTGAGACTCAAATTTAGCTAAACAGTTTTTTTTTGTTTAGAATGAAACACTTACAACCAAATACCTAAAAGTATTTGACGTTGGGTTTTCTCCCAATGAGAAGTTCATATGGGTTCTTGCTCCCAAGCTTGCGGAGATAAAGCCAGTTTGATGCATGGTTGGCCCAAAGCTTGTATGGAGACTTGTACTCATCAAGCATGGTCCTGGCCATTTTATCTTGAGGAAGAATAACCATGTATATCTTGTATAATAATCAACAATTACAAGACACTACCTTCTTCCTCCCAAGCTATCATAAAATGGGGAACCAAAGAGATCCATGTGAAGGAGCTCTAAGGGCCTTGAAGTGGAAAAGATAGTCTTCACTTTATGGGATTTTTCATGAAGCTTTCAATGCAAGAACTACAAGGATGATCTTTGGCAAAAGACACATTGGTTAGTCCAAGAATGTGCTCCCCCTTTAAGAGAGCTTGCAAGTTTCTCAAACCCACATGGGCTAGCCGTCGATGCCATATCCACCCCACGTCGGCCTTGGCCATTAGGCATGTTGCAAGATGTGTTTCTCTTTTGAGAAATCAACCACATAAAGGTTGTATTCAACATGCCCAACAAAGACCACGCTGAGATTGATCCTCTTAAATACGGTCACATGAAATTCACCGAAATGAGAGTCATAACCGACACGTACCAATTGAATTGTAGAGAGTAAGTTATAGTGAAGGGATTGAACATGCATGGCATTTGAGAGTGATGAATCACTAGAGATTACCACTTTACCCAATCCCAATATCGTGCCCTTTCTATTGTCACCAAACGAAATGGTTGAGGAGTCATTGAGGAAATCAACAAACTCCACAAGAAGTTCTCTATCTCTGGTCATATGATTGGTGCATCCACTATCGATCACCCATTGCGTTCCACCGGAGATATAGTCCTACATGAATCAAGATTAGAGTTTAGGTCCCCATTTGGCAATGGGCCCTAGAGATTTAGTAACAAGGGTCTTAGGAACCCAAATACTCCATGCATAATCATCATAATGAGTGCCAACTAATTTATCAAAGGTGTAACCATCTGTTCCTCTCAAGACGACATAGGATGGGTTGTTCTTGCCAGAAAACTCTTTAGGAATGACCTTGTCCCTCATGATCTTGTCATTTCCATCTTCCCCTTTTTCCTTCTCCTTCCCCTTGTGCCCTTCATGCACGAAAACTACCTTTTGTCGAGGAAAGGGAGTGGAACCGATCTTCTTCTTGGCTTTCTTTGCCTTGAGAGAGCGATCAAACCCAATTCCTTTTTTGCAACACACTCCTTTTGGTTGCTCAAGAGGTAATTGAGATTTTTCTCTCCTTGAATGCATGACGCAAGCCCTTTTCTCTATTTGGGCTTTTAACTGATTGCTTTCTTCTTGAAGAGAGGTGCAATCATGAACAAATTTAGTCTTACAAGATTCGTCATTTAAATCAATGCGAGAGATGATAGTAAGAGCCTTCATGGTAGTAGCTTTGAGTTGAGCATATGACTTGGTGAGGGCAATGAAGTCACCTTTTATAACCTTGAAACTTTTCAGAAGGATCTCATGTTCCTCACTAAGCCGAGAGTGATCAACTAAATACTTCTCATATTTAAGCATAATGGCATATTTGTTCTCAAGAGAAACCAGTAAAGCATCATTGGTTTAACAAAGTCAATGTCATGGGAAGACATGTCTTCCTCGAGGGATACCCTCATGGCACTCTCTTCATGTAGTTCATGCTTGAGAGTTTGACTCTGTCTTTTTCCTCTATAAGGAGGTTTTCAATGTTCTCAATAAATTCACCATGTTCGGAAAGTGACTTAAGGAGATCACTAAAACGAGCACGCGCTTCACCATGAAGAGTTTTCATGAAGTCCATCAAGGATCCCTCATCATTGTCCATGCTAGCCTCACACTCATCCTCCACTATCGTACAAGAGATATTGGGAGTGTGGTTAGCGGGGACATAAGATTTAAACTTAGTTTTTACCTCTTTAGCCATGAGGCATCGATGAGTGACAGGGTTGTCCTCATTTGGAGATTCGAAGAGGTAGGTGGAAGAGGATGAGTTAGCGGCATGCAAGGCAATCGTAGTCGTGCCCACTTGGTCATCATCACTGTCATCCTCATCTCCTAACATGTATTCTTCTTGAACAAGTGCTTGGTCATCTTTCCTCTTGGTGAACTTGGAGAATTTCTTCTTTTTAAGCACAAGCTTCTCGGACTTGTCTTCACGTCTCTCATACAGGAAATCATGCACAAAGTGTCTTGGGCTATCATAATTGTAGTACTTTCTTCTCCCAAAACTTCTTCCTTGAAGATTCTTTCCTTTGTTGGCCATGGTGCCCGAATATTTCTTGACTAAGAGACCCAAGTCTTCTACAAATTCATTGTCCACGCAAGTAGTGTCACCATCATCTTCACCGCACTCTTCAAGCACATCTTATGTAGCTTGAGCAGTCACCTTCTTGGCCTTCAAGGCAAGAGTTGAGTTCTTGGTGGCTTGAGAAATTGCAAAGGTCTTCTTTGACTTGGTATCCAAAATCACATGGGTAGAGAAGGTAGACACGACTTGAGCCGCAGTCAACTTGTGGTAGTCCAGGCATTGACGAATCGTCATTACCATAATGTGTTCCGTTAGAACCATTGCATCAATGAACTTGTCCTTGATGAAACCATTGTTAGCCCATTCACATCCAAAGGTTCTCAAGTTTAGCACAAGAGACTTCAACCTTCGATATACTTCTTCCGTGGTCTCACCATCATTCCTCACAAACAAATTCACCTCTTGCTTGAGTAAGGCCAATCGACATCTTTGAATTGCATCATCACCCTCAAGAGCTTCTTCAAGGAAATCCCAATTTCCTATGCGGTCTTGAGAAGATAATGGAGTCACTGTAGTCTTCGGTCATGACATTACCCAAGATGTTGTGGGTGGTTGCATTGAGTTGATCATTAACAACCTCTCTTGTTGTGAGATTTGCTGGGTCCTTCGGGTTGAAGCCGTTGACCACAATCCACTATAATGCGTAGATTGTCGGTGTTTTCTACCGACAAATGCCATGGGATGGCTAATCGAGAGTGGCTGGGGCCATATGATGTTGATGGGCTCCGGAAACGTGATCGGGGACAAGCGGTGTGAGACACACGATGTACCTAGGTTTGGGGCCCTCCATGGGAGGTAACACCTCTAATCCTGCCTATTTAGTAGATGATCTTGGTGATTACAGAGTTGCTCCTTGAGCTGTTGGCTAGAGGAGGAAGAATGAGTTGTCTTTCCCTCCCTTTCCTCTCTACGTGGGTGTGTGCGTGTATGTGGGCGCGTCCCCGTTGCATGGGGGTGTCGGGGGGTTTTATAGGCCAACCCCCAAGCTTACAATATTCATAGAAGCCTTGAACAGGACCCCGTCGGCAGCCTCTCTAGTCGATGTGGATCCCGCTAGCTGGGTTGTCTTATCGCTCATGGGGTCCGCCGGCTATAAGGTCCCCTCGGAGGCGGGGGGCCGCTAACCAAGCCTCACCATTGGCGCGTGCTTGTCACACTGCCGCATGGGCCGCACTATGCGGCACCGCCTTGCCGTAGCCGGCCGTGGTGAGCAGTACAACCGGTTGCACTATAGCCACGTGGGAGCCAAGTTATGGAGTGGTTGGAGGCATGCCTCCACTATGGCCTCGCCTCGTCTCAGTCGGTTGTGGTTAGCGGTACGGCCACCTCCGTCATGGCGGCACGCAGCCGACCCGTTGGTACGGCTGGCGACATTGTAGCCATGCGTGCCCTCCCGTCAACATGCACTGTGGCCACGCGCGTCCCGCCGAGAGGGTCTCATCCCGTCGACGTACCTTGATACAGAGGGATGGGACGGGGTATGACCATCTACTAGTTATGAGAGAGTCGGCCAGCATCTAACCAGCACCCGCACCAGCCGGCCCCAGATCAGTCGGCCACAAGCCAGCCGGCTGTGGACCGACCGACCCCAGATTTGGCTGGACAGGGCACGGGGGGTGCCGGCCTAGAGGACCGCCGCCTCCCATAGAAAATCGATGCTTCATCGGAGCCGTCGTTCGGGAGTTCAGGTGGCGTGGGTGATGAGCCGACACGTGTATTTCGAAAAGCCAGTTCTCCCTTTCTTTGGTATACCCGATGGTCACATTGTGGGGACCCCGACTCATAAGTCGTGATCACCGAAGGCACATGTACAGTGATCCCAGAGATCAATGCTCACTGAACACACAAAAACTGAATAACAAGAGTCTTACATCCACATTTAGCGTATTACACAAATAAAGACCATGAAGGTCTAGTCATACATACATAGGGCCGCACAGGCCAAACACTTAAACATAACAAGCACCGGAAATCTTGATCGAAAACGTGAACCCATGCCATCTGCCTTAACCTATAGGCATTCTGACTAGGAAGCGTCCTAGTTCGCATGTTCGTCACCAACGAACTCCTCAACATACTCCTGTTCTTCCATGCCTGGCCAATTAAATAACCAGTGGCAAGCCAATGAGTACTTTCAATATACTCGCAAGCAACCCAAGTTGTGAAACAAGGTAATATTGATGCATGATATAGCACTAAGTAGGTAATTTTGTGGAAAGCTAATTTTTGAATGCAAATGACATCGTCAAGTAACTAGTAAGCATGCATCACCAATTAGCAGATATCCATATGAACAAGTTACAGATATCATCATAAGTAGGGGTTGAACACCTTATGTTCATTCATCAGGCTAAGTCATCGGACTTAGTCCAATTCCCATGCTAGGTCATCGAACTTAGCTCATGTGACCTCTTTGTCACCATCACACCCAAACTCACACCAAGTTTTATGAAAACATTCAGACGTGGCATAAGCAGCACCACCCAATTGTCCTTGACCGTGGACATGGCTATTCGAATATTTTTACACTCTACACAGGTTGCACACTTTACCCACAAAACTCGGGGAACTTCTGTGTCATCCACGACTCGCGGTATATAACATACCCGAGGTAAGGACCCGAACAATGTCTTTCCCATGGTGATACTAAACAAAGAGTCCACTCGTTGGTGCCATCCCTCATGATATACATCACACGTATCATCCATGATGGCACACAATGGTGTGCCCGGTGCCTATAAAGACAGCGCATGACCTTCCACTCTGGGACGACCCCGTCTCAAGAGTGACCACTTCACTCTTGCCACTAGTAATGCGGGCTCCTTGCTAGCACCAACCATAGTAATCAACAAAGCCCCGTCCCATAAGGGGTATCGTGGTTGCGCATGTAAGGTTGGGACGGTCGACAAATCTTAAACCCTCCATTTTCGAAAACACACCCTCATCTTGTTCCGGCACACCACTTCTTTCTCAAGTGGTCACCCAACTCATCATCATCTCCCTCGGGCATTAGTGGCACCCGACGGGGTTTTCGAGAAAGTCTTTGAAATCATTTCTTTCCTTTCCATCACCATGCATAAAAACCCAACCCACTTGCGTAGCATCTATTAGCATCCTAACTACTCCCACCCGCATAACCCTCATAAGGTAGGAGGGTCATGCAAGATGCAAGTGTTAATGGCAAAAGTATTGGAAGCAACCCGCTGGAGGGGTCACTACTTACATGATTAAGTATATCAAAAGTAGAGTGCTATATGTCATGCAATGAAAAAGGTTTCTCAACATGGTCAAAGGGCTGCTTGTCTGGCTCAACAAAGTCTCCGGGGTCTCGAAGTCTTTGGGTCTAACTTCTTCGTCAACCGCGCAATCTATCGTCGTGAATAAAAGCGATAAAAATAAGCAACATACAAAAACAGAGCACACAAACTACTATCAAAAATGCTACCCTACTCTGATAAATACTAGAGACCGTAGAAAAAATGTTTGTTTAATATTTTTTTATGAAAAAAAATTTTAAAATCTATTAACAGAGGTAGACAATGCCAAATAGGGGTTTTTAAATTAAAACAATAAATAAAATGTTTTCAAACATTTTTACAAATGGCACTAATAAATTCTATGGATTATTCTAGGAATTTAGGTGCAAACATTATTATCATAGAAATTTTATTGGGCTATGTGGGATTTTTGCAAAGTCCCTCAAAAAAGAAAAAGAAAAAGGAAAGGAAAGGGCCACGGGGACCTGGGCCAGAGGCGGCTAGAGGTTGGGCTGGCCCAGCTGGCCATCCAACTGACCTCGCGCATAGTCAGGTTCAAACCTGACTCGCAGGGCCCGATCGTCAGTGACACGAGAGGGGAGAGAGAGCGTGGGAGAGGGAAAGAGAGGCCGACAGGTGGGTCCCACCTGTCGGATCCTTCTCCCACCTCGGGGCAGAGAGGGGAGAGGCTCACCAGCGGCGGCACGGGGCACGACGACGGCAAGCGACGGCGGTAACGGGCTCGGGGATAAGTCGCTGTTCCAGGGGAGGTCGAAGGGAGGCCGGAGGTGGCCGGAGTCGTCGGCGGCGAGCACCCATGGCGAAGGAGGCTTCGGGAGGTGGTCGTTGGGGCCGATTCAGGCTGCAAAGAAGACGGGGAGAAGGGGGAAACGCGTCAACGTGGCAAGGGAGGATTAGCCGGAGAAGTAGAAGGGCCGGAGGAGGCCGCTACCGGGAGATCGACGGTGGCAACGCCACGGCGATCTCCGGTCGATCCCGAGCGCTTCGAGCACGGGGAGGAGCGGGGGCCTTTCGGGTGGTCACTAGAGGAGGAGAGGGGCCACAGAAGAGGAGAGAGCTCGCGGGAGGCCCTTTTTATAGGGGGAACTGGTCCACCGCGCTGCGGTGCGCCGGTGAGGGCGAGGCTGGCACCACAGGGCACGGGGGCTCCTGTTCGAGTCCAGGGAGTTCCTAGATGCGGTCCAGACCTAGGGAAAGGAAGAGAGAGAGCGTAGGAGGGGTCTACCACCCGCGCGTGTGAGCTCGCGCGTTGGCCGGCTCGAGCAACGTCGGGCATGCACGAGAGGTGTTGGACGAGGAAGAGAGGAGGGAATAGAGGGTATCGTGGTTGCGCATGTAAGGTTGGGACGGTCGACAAATCTTAAACCCTCCATTTTCGAAAACACACCCTCATCTTGTTCCGGCACACCACTTATTTCTCAAGTGGTCACCCAAATCATCATGATCTCCCTCGGGAATTAGTGGCACCCGACGGGGTTTTCGAAAAAGTCTTTGAAATCATTTCTTTCCTTTCCATCACCATGCATAAAAACCGAACCCACTTGTGTAGCATCTATTAGCATCCTAACTAATCCCACCCGCATAACCCTCATAAGGTGGTAGGGTCATGCACAATGCAAGTGTTAATGGCAAAAGTATCGGAAGCAACCCACCGGAGGGGTCACTACTTCACATGATCAAGTATACCAAAAGTAGAGTGCTATATGTCATGCAATGGAAAAGGTTTCTTAATATGGGCAAAGGGCTGCTTGCCTGGCTCAACAAAGTCTCCGAGGTCTTCCAAGTCTTCGGGTCCAACTTCTTCATCAACCGCGCAATCTATCGTCGCGAATAAAAGCAATAAAAATAAGCCACACACAAAAACAGAGCACACAAACTACTATCACAAATGCTACCCTACTCTGATAAATACTAGAGACTGTAGAAAAAATGTTTGTTTAATATTTTGTTATGAAAAACATTTTTAAAATCTATTAAACAAAGGCAGATAAAGCCAAATAGGTTTTTTTAAATTAAAACAGTACATAAAATGTTTGCAAACATTTTTACAAATGGCACTAATAAATTCTATGGATTATTCTAGGAATTTAGGTGCAAACATTATTGTCATAGAAATTTTATTGGGCTCTGTGGGATTTTTGCAAAGTCCCACAGAAAATAAAAATAAAAAGAAAAGTAAAGGGCCACGAGGACTTGGGCCAAAGGCGACTAGAGGTTGGGCCAGCCTAGCTGGCCAGCCAACTGGCCTCGTGCGCAGTCAGGTTCAAACCTGACTCGTGGGGCCCGGTCGTCAGCGACGCGAGGGGGGAGAGAGAGCGCGGGGGAGAGGGAAAGAGAGGCCGACAGGTGGGTCCCACCTGTCGGATCCTTCTCCCACCTCGGGGCAGAGAGGGGAGAGGCTCACCGGCGGCGGCACGGGGCACGGCAACAGCAGGCGACAACGGTAACGGGCTTGAGGAGGAGTCGCCATTCCAGGGGAGGTCGAAGGGAGGCCGGAGGTGGCCGGAGTCGCCGGCGGCGAGCACCCACGGCGGAGGAGGCTTCGGGAGGTGGTCATCGGGGCCGATTCAGGCTGAAAAGAGGACGGGGAGAAGGGGGAAACACGTCAGCATGGCAAGGGAGGATTAGCCGGAGAAGAAGGAGGGCTAGAGGAGGCCGCTACCAAGAGATCGACGGTGGCAACACCACGGCGATCTCCGGTCGATCCTGAGCTCTTCGATCACGGGGAGGAGCGGGGGCCTGTCAGGCGTTTAATGGAGATCACGGGGAGGAGCGGGGGCCTGTCAGGCGGTTAATGGAGGAGGAGAGGGGGGCAGAGAAGAGGAGAGAGCTCGGGGCGGCCCTTTTTATAGGGGGGAACCGATCCACCGCACTGCGGTGCACCGGCGTGGGGGAGGCTGGCGCCACAGGCCATGGGGGGCTCCTGTTCGAGTCCAGGGAGTTCTTGGACGCGGTCTATACCCAGGGAAAGGAAGAGAGAGAGCGGAGGAGGGGTCTGGCGCCTGCGCATGTGAGCTCGCACGTTGGCCGGCTCGGGCGGCATCGGGCATGCGCAAGAGGGGTCGGAGGAGGGAGAGAGAGAGGAGGGAATAGAATAGAGGGAAAGGGTCTTGGATTCCCTGGGGTCCTTAGGAGAGAAGGAAAGTTGAGAGAGAGAGAGGAAGTGGTGCTGTCCAGGGGGTAAATGGGGGGTTTTTACCCCACCTACCAGTGACTTGGTGGCTTGGGATTCTTATTGAGGGTGCTTGGGCATTGCCAGGAGGCGCGGTAAAAATTTGGGGACAAGGGTAAAAGAGTAAGGGGTAGAAATAGAGACTTTACTAATTCACCAGAAGGTGTTTGATAGGGGTTTGGGCAAGAAATATTTACCAACTCACTGATATATTCAACAGGGTCAAGGGCTAGGTAAAAATGAGAGGACTCACCAAGTTTGAACCCAAGTGAGGAAAGTTGACAATGAAGTCTTGGTAAACCCTAGAAATTAACAGAATCAGGTTTCTGTAGATCCAGTGATCCTAGGATTTTACCCTTGGTGCACCACTTAGTGTAGCATCACTATTTGGTCATTAGAGCATGCCCACAAAGTTTGGGGTCAAGGGGAGACACTTCACAATGTAAAGTTGCTCAAATTTGAATCTGGACAGGATGGGTTTTGGGATGGTTTGATGAACCAAATCAACTTGGATTGAGATGAAACTTTGCAAGATCATCACCTATGATATTGTTGACTTTCTAGAAATTTCCTGGAATTTATTGAGAATATTTCTTATAGAAATATTTCAAAATCTTGGTTTGAACAGAAAGGGTTTTGAGGGGTTTTGCCCATTATTTGATCATGCCCTTGTGTTGAAACTCATATATATGGAAAATATATGTCCACCGAGTGTCCCAAAATTTTCTCAAATATTTTCAAAGCATTTAAATAATTTTTCCCTAGGAAAAACCATTTCTGGCCTTTAAGGAAAAGCCTTTAAATAAATTATGAAAATAATCTTTAAAAATAATATTTTATGTTTTGGAAAGTCTTATATATAGTAGGTTTGAAATAAAGTCTTTGGGGAAGAAGAATCCACCCAATTTGAGGACTTGCAGCGCAAACCTCATTTCAGGGGATTTTCAAAACCTAATTTGAATAAATCATTTTTGGTTAAAAAAAATTTGATAAAAATAGTTTTGGGCACTATTCACATGGCATGATCATTGGGCAAGAGGTTTGGGTCAAGGAAGATGAATATGAAGTGGAATAGAATCTAGGAGTGCCACAACCACAATCATCAAGCAAGCAACATCATTGCAAACAAGCACAAGCACTTTGAAAAAGTTTTAGTTGGCTCCAAATTTTATAAACCCAAACATATCAAGG
Organism: Hordeum marinum; assembly: GCA_022496015.1. Classification (NCBI taxonomy): domain Eukaryota; kingdom Viridiplantae; phylum Streptophyta; class Magnoliopsida; order Poales; family Poaceae; genus Hordeum; species Hordeum marinum. Next base: position 86,620,657 of record CM039675.1, on the reverse strand, counting down.
TGATACAAACACAGGGTGTGACACATATCCCCGTTAGTAGTCCCCGAAGCCGGTGGGGACCCGCATCCATTCGACAAAAGGGGGGCCATCGGCTTTCATCCCGTCCTAGGAATGGTGCGAGCCACGAGGACTTGGTTGGCTGGCCAGGCGAGCCGGTAGCCATGCTCGACGCCTCGGGTCCTGCCACGTCGCCTTGGGCCATCCGTTGGTGTGCAACACGCCACGTGTGGTGTTGCAGAGCTGGCGGGCCCCACCCCTGGTCGCTCGACGGGACGTTGTCTTAGGCCTAGCCCACTAGGCCTCGGGCCGTGGGCGGGATCACCGAAAAGAATCCTAGTTATTATCACCCTAGGGGATGTGAATAATAACTCGTAATAGGTGTCTACAACTTGCAAGATAGGATCAAGAACACATATATATTCATGAAAACTTAATAGGTTGAGATCTGAAATCATGGCACTCGGTCCCCAGTGACAAGCATTAAGCATAGCAAAGTCATAGCAACATCAGTCTCAGAACATAGTGGATACTAGGGATCAAACCCTAACAAAACTAACTCAATTACATGGTAAATCTCATCTAACCCATCACCGTACGACAAGCCTGCGATGGAATTACTCACGAATGGCGGAGAGCATCATGGAATTGGACCAATTGGTGATGAAGGATGATTGGTGATGACGATGGCGTCGATTTCCCCTATCCGGAGCCCAAAACGGACTCCAGATCTGACCTCCCGAGGAAGAACAGGAGGTGGCGGCGGCTCCGTATAGTGAAACGCGATGAACTCTTCTCTCTGAATTTTTTTTCTCCATGGATGTGAATATATGGAGTTGGAATTGAGGTTGGTGGAGCTCCAGGGCCCCACAAGCCTGCTAGGCACGGGTCAGTCCGGGTTAGTTCCATTCAAATCATGCAAATTAGAGTCCAAAACAAGGGAAACAGAGTTTGGAAAAGTGGATACGATGGAGATGTATCAACTCCCTCAAGCTTAACCCATTGATTGTCCTCAAGCAATTTAGTTGATAAACTGAAAGTGATAAAGAAAAGCAAACTCTGTTTGATCTTGTTGTTGTAAATATGTCTAACCGATGTTCAAATTTTCAGCAAAGATTATAAACTAACCACGTTCACAATAACATTTAGGTCTCACATTTACTCATATCAATGGCATAATCACCTAGCGAGCAATAACAATAACTCTTGGATGACAACACTTTTATCAAAACAATCATGATGCAATATGATATAATGGTATCTCGTTGGCCCTTTCTGAGACTTCAAAACATAAATGCAGAGCACCCCTAAAGAACTAGGACTTACTGGACATTGTAATTCATGGTAAAAGTGATCCAGTCACACTCATACTCAATATCAATTAATAGCAAAGCATACAAATGACAGTGGTGCTCTCTAATTGGTGCCTTTTATAAGAGGAGGATCACTCAATAGTAAAGTAAAATAGATAGTCCCTTCGCAGAGGGAAGCGTTGATTTGCAGAGGTGCCAGAGCTCGAGCTTTTAAAACGGGGATGAATAATAATTTTGAGGGGTATGCTTTCATTGCCAACATAACGGCCAAGAGATTTCACCATATTCCATGCTAGATACATTATAGGCGGTTCCCAAATAGAATGAAAAAGTTTTTACTCCCCCTCCACCAATCAAACACACTCCACGGCTAGCCGAATCCATGGGTACCATCCATACAAACACAATCCTGGGGGAGTTTTGTTTTGTTATATTTTGATTTGATTTTCAGCATGGAACTGGGCATCCTGAATACCATCCACTTTCTCGTGAATGATAGTGAATCAACACATATCGTGAGAATAACCCACCTAGCATGGAAGATACTGACCGCCCCCAGTCGTTACATGAGCGATTCGGGCATACAAAACAGAATATTATTTGAAGGTTTAGAGTTTGGCACATGCAAATTTACTTGGAACGACAGGTGAATACCGCATATAGGTAGGTATGGTGGACTCAAATGGAACAACTTTGGGTTTGAGTAATTGGATGCACAAGCAATATTCCTGCTTAGTACAAGTGAAGGCTAGCAAAATACTGGGGAGCGACCAACTAGAGAGTGACAACGGTCATCAACATGCTTTGAGATTAACCAACATTTAATGCAAGCATGAGTAGGATATAAATCACCATGAACATAAATATCGTGGAGGCTATGTTGATTTTGTTTCAACTACATGCATGAACATGTGCCAAGTCAAGCCACTTGAATCATTCGGAGGAGGATACCATCCTATCATACTACATCACAACCAATTTAATACGCATGTTGGCACTCAGGACAAACCATTATCCACTCTTAGCTAATTAATCATGGCATGAGTAACTATGATCTCGAATTTTCATTGCAAATATGTTTCATCCATAATGAACTCAATTCGGAACGATGAGCCAATCATATTTACAAAAGAAAAATAGGTCGAGTTCATACGAACTTTTCTCCATCTCAATCTTTTCATCATATAGATCGAACGGTGTGAATAATAATAAGAGTGCATGTGCGTTGGACTAAGCTGGAATCTACAAACAATAACTCAAAGGAGAAGGCAAGGTAATACGGGCTCTCTGATAGATAAACAATAAGGCATATGAGAGCCACTCAACATTTTCATTGTGGTTTTCTCCTTACGACCCAAATAAAGAAATTTCAAACAAGAACGAGAAAAACTATTTATACGAGAAAGCTCCCAACAAGCAAAAGAAGAATGAGACTTTTTTTGGGTTTCCTTTTAATGCTACAACTAAACAGACTAGAAGGTAAAGCTATAACTATTTTTTTCCAAGGTTAATGAAGCAAACAAGAAGAAAGCAGAAAGAAGAAATAAACTACCGTGGAAGGTACAATGAAAAAGTATGAACACCGACTACTAAGATGAGTGTGTGAACATGAATGTAATGTCGGTGAGAAATACATACTCCCCTAATCTTAGGCTTTTTGCCTAAGTTAGTCTAGGGCCATGGATGAAAATAACCATCTCATGGATACTCCGGAGGGTCCTGAGGGTTCCACTCATTGGCAAGCTCCTATGGCTCCCACTGAAAAACTAGATCCTGATACGGATCAAGGGTTGGTGCCGTCTCGGGTGATGGGGGTTGCGACATACCACAATATCTGCAGATGTCCTCGGGCATAATAGTGTACCTGCCTGAATGAATATCGAACAAAGAAGAAGCAAGTAGAACAATAATCTCACAAGTGCCTTGACTAAACACTAAGTTGTAAAGCAGCCTCCTACCATTATTCTTTCTAATAAAATCATGCATTATCATACTATCATAGTCTAAATATCTTGTAGGTAGCAGCATTTCCTCTTCCTCGTCAAGCCTAATGGGTATCTTAAAGTGTGTGGCTAGACAAGTTGCATAGATACCTCCGAATATGGGCCCCTTTGAACGGTTTAATTTTAAGCATTGGGCCACCATAGCGCCCAGACTAAAAGTTCTATCAGCATGTAAAGCATGGCATAGAATGGCAAGGTCGGGAGCACTAAGGCCTCCGCTCTCCCCACGACCAACTAAACATCTCCCTGCAAATAATGAATAATAGTGTATAACAGGAAAATGTAAACTAGCTGCTCTTGCCTTTGACACCCCTCTCTCTTCCCCCATAGAGGTTGCGGCAATAAAGTCCTCCTTGTCTCTAGGACGTGGTTCACTAATGCTGCCCTCATAAGGAATTTTGCAAACATTGCAAAAAGCATAAAGTGACATCTTCTTGGGCACATCATACAAGTAAAACTCTACCATGGGAGGATCCTCCCTAGCATAAAAGTGAAAGTTTTGCGCAAAGATATTAGTGAGTAAGAGGTATACACTTATCATTGAGGAAGTCAGTGATGCCTGTATTCTCTCATTTTCATCTTCTTTAGAGCCCCGGCTTGAAGAGTCTCTTAACAATCTCCTCATCGTTTCTTTCTCTGGAAAATTTCTGAAATTTTTAGTGACTCAAAATGAAGGAGAACAAAACTCAACAACACTTATAGCAACTACTCCCACAAGTGCCTAGAGGCTATATCATGCATCAAAACTACTTGGGACCATACAAATTTGACATGCAAGCTCAAGAACAAGGTCACACAGCAGAAAAAATTGCAATAAATAAAGCACTAGAACAAGAACTAATTGGACCATTGGAGGAGTCACATACCGAAGATCAATCCCCCAAAACAGTTTTGCAATTGGAGCTTTGCACAAAGAGATCAAAAATGGCAGCATGATGAGCTAGAACACGGGTTTGAGCAATGGTGGGATTTTTTCTGGAGGAAGATGAAGTGGATGGTTGCTGGAATAAGTGAGGGGGGCTACATGGGACCCACAAGCCACCTGGGCATGGCCAGGGGAGTGGCCGCGCCCTGTGGGCTTGTGACCCACTGGTGCAGCCCCCTGGTATGTACTCAGTGCCAGATATTCTTAAATATTCCATAAAAACATACTCATTTTTGAAGGCATTTGGAGGACTTTTATTTTTAGGTTATTTTTATTGCATGGGAAACTCAGAAAACAGAAAAATAATAGCATTTTTACTTTACTTACTCTAACTAAGAGAAAGTAAAGGTTGGGTACAAAAAATTGTGCTTTCTAAATTCATCCATCTCATGCTCATCAAAAGGAATTCATTAACAAGGCTGATCAAGTCTTATTAATGAACTTCTTTCGAGTAACATGAAACCGGAGAATTGTCGAATAACACTAAGTTACCTCAATGGGGATATGCATATCCCCAACAATAAGTATTTCATATTTCTTCTTGATAGTAGGGAGAGGGAATTCAAAATCTCCAACAATAATCGTTGAATTTTTTTCAATGGAGTTGATACTATGAGCTTGAGGTTGTTTCTTCAGAAAGTGTACCCTATGCTCATTACCATTAACATGAAAAGTGACATTGCCCTTGTTGCAATCAATAACAGCCCCTGCAGTATTCAAAAAAGTTCTACCAAGGATGATCGACATACTGTCATCCTTGGGAATATCAAGAATAACAAAGTCCGTTAGGATAGTAACATTTGCAACTACGACAGGCACATCCGCACAAATACAGATGGGTAAAGCAGTTGATTTATTAGCCATTTGCAAATATATTTCAGTAGGCGTCAACTTATTCAAATCACGTTTGCGATATAAAGATAAAGGCATAACACTAACACCAGCTCTAAGATCACATAAAGCAGTTTTAACATAGTTTCTCTTAATGGAGCATGGTATAGTTGGTATTCCTGGATCTCCTAATTTCTTTGGTATTCCACCCTTAAAGGTATATTTAGCAAGCATGGTGGAAATCTCAGCTTCCTGTATCTTTCTTTTATTTTTCACAATATCTTTCATATACTTAGTACAAGGAGACATTTTCAGAATATCAGTCAAGCGCATACGCAAAAAAGACAGGTCTAGGCATTTCAACAAAACGCTCGAAGTCCTCGTCGTCCTTTTTCTTGGATGGTTTAGGAGGAAAGGGCATGGGTTTCTGAACTCATGGTTCTCTTTGTTTACCATGCTTCCTAGCAACAAAGTCTCTTTTGTCATATCTTTTATTCTTAGGTTGTGGGTTATCAAGATCAACAGCATGTTCAATCTCCACATCATTATCATTACTAGGCTGAGCATCAACATGAACATCATCATTAATATTATCACTAGGCTCATGTTCATTACTAGATTGTGTCACAGCATTAGAAATAGAAATATCATTTGGGTTTTCAGGTGTATCTATAACAGGTTCACTAGCAGCATGCAAATTCCTATCATCATTCTTTCTCCTTTTATTAATGGAACGACTTGGTGTATCGGTATTGATCTCTTGAGAATCTTGCTCAATTCTCTTAGGATGGCCCCCATGATACAAAGGTTCCTGAGTCATTTTACCACCTCTAGTCACAACTCTAATAGAATGATCATTGTTCTTACCATTCATCTCATTAAGCAAATCATTTTGTGCCTTAATCACTTGTTCTACTTGAGTCGTTACCGTGGAAGCGTGTTTACTAATAAGCTTAAGATCATTAATAGTTCTACTCATATAATCACCTAAGCGATCAAGCATGTAAGCATTATGTTTCAATTGTCTACTAACGTAAGCATTGAAATTTTCTTGCTCAATAACAAAGTTATCAAACTCATCCAAGCATTGGCTAGCAGACTTATTATAAGGAATATCACCCTCATCAAATCTACGGAGAGAATTTACCTTTACTACCTGTGTCGGGTTATCAAGACCATGTATTTCCTCAATAGGTGGTAGATTCTTAACATCTTCAGCTTTAATACCTTTTTCTTTCATAGATTTCTTTGCCTCTTGCATATCTTCAGGACTGAGAAATAGAATACCTCTTTTCTTTGGAGTGGGATTTGGAGGTGGTTCGGGAATAATCCAATCATTATCATTTCTCAATATATTATTCAATAGTAGTTCAGCTTGTTCAACAGTTTGTTCCCTCAAAACACAAACAACACAACTATCTAGGTGGTCCCTAGAAGCATCGGTTAGTCCATTATAAAAGATATCAAGTATTTTGTTTTTCTTGAGAGGATGATCAGGCAAAGCATTAAGTAATTGGAGAAGCCTCCCCCAAGCTTGTGGGAGACTCTCTTCTTCAATTTTCACAAAGTTAAATATTTCCTGCAAGGCAACTTGTTTCTTATGGGCAGGAAAATATTTTTCACAGAAGTAATATATCATATCCTGGCGACTACGCACACAACCAGGAGCAAGAGAATTAAACCATATCTTAGCATCACCCTTTAATGAGAAAGGAAACACCTTAAGAATATAGTAATAACGAATTTTTTCCTCATGAGTAAATAGGGTGGCTATATCATTCAATTTAGTAAGATGTGCCACAACAGTTTCAGATTCATACGCATGGAAAGGATCAGATTCAACCAAAGTAACTAACTTAGGATCGACAGAGAATTCATAATCCTTATCGGTAACAAAGATAGGTGAAGTAGCAAACTTAGGGTCATATTGCATTCTAGCATTCAAAGATTTTTCCTTCCACTTGCATAGCAATTTCTTAAGATCTTCTCTATCCTTACAAGAAAGAAAGTACCTATCTACCTCTCCTTCCATAACATCACCCTTAGGTATATTAGGCAATTCATATCTAGGAGAGCTAGGTCTAACAGTTGTCTCGTAGTGTTCAGTTTCAATAATTTCATCAGTTTCAACATTGAATATAGCAATTTGTTCATCAAGGAATTCACCCAGTGGCACAGTATTATCAAGCAAAGTATTATCATAAGCATCATGCATATCAGAAGTGGCATCATCAATTACTTGCGACATATCAGAATCAATAGCAGGTGGTGGTGTCACAAATTTACTCATAACAGAATGTGAATCAAGTGCAGAGCTAGATGGTAGTTCCTTACCTCCCCTCGTAGTAGAGGGATAGATCTTAGTTTTTGGGTCTTTCAGATTCTTCATAGTGATCAACAGATATAAATCCCAAGTGACTTAGAGAATAGATCTATGTTCCCCGGCAACGGCGTCAAGAAAAGGTCTTGATAACCCACAAGTATAGTGGATCGCAACAGTTTTTGAGGGTAGAGTGTTCAACCCAAATTTATTGATTCGACACAAGGGGAGCCAAAGAATATTCTCGAGTATTAGCAGCTGAGTTGTCAATTCAACCACACCTGAAAGACTTAATATCTGCAACAAAGTATTTAGTAGCAAAGTAGTATGGAAGTAGCGGTAATGATGGCAAAAGTGGCAGTAGCAGTTTTGTAATGATTGTAACAGTAGCAACGGAAAAGTAACTTAGCAAGGATCAATATGTGAAAAGCTCGTAGGCAATGGATCAGTGATGGATAATTATGTCGGATGGCATTCATCATGCAATAGTTATAACATAGGGTGACGCAGAACTAGCTCCAATTCATCAATGTAATGTAGGCATGTATTCCATATATAGTCATACGTGCTTATGGAAAATAACATGCATGACATCTTTTGTCCTACCCTTCCATGGCAGCGGGGTCCTAATGGGAACTAAGGGATATTAAGGCCTCCTTTTAATAGATAACCGGACCAAAGCATTAGCACTTAGTGAATACATGAACTCCTCAAACTACGGTAATCACCGGAAAGAATCCCATTTATTTTCACCCTAGGGATGCGGATCATAACTTGTAATAGGTGTCCACAACTTGCAAGACAGGATCAAGAATACATATATATTAATGAAAACATAATAGGTTCAGATCTGAAATCATGGCACTCGGGCCCTAGTGACAAGCATTAAGCATATCAAAGTCATAGCAACATCAATTTCAGAACATGGTGGATACTAGGGATCAAACCCTAACAAAACTAACTCGATTACATGGTAAATCTCATCCAACCCATCACCGTCCAGCAATCCTACGATGGAATTACTCACGAATGGTGGAGAGCATCATGGAATTGGTGTTGAAGGATGGTTGGTGATGACGATGGCGTTGATTTCCCCTCTCCGGAGTATGAAACTAGATTTGGCCTCCCGAGGAAGAACGGGAGGTGGCGGTGGCTCCGTATCATGAAACGCGATGAACTCTTCTCTCTGATTTTTTTCTCCGTGGATGTGAATATATGGGGTTGGAATTGAGGTCGGTGGAGCTCCAGGGGGCCCACAAGCCTGCTAGGCGCGACCAGGGGGGTGGTCATGCCCCCTGGCTTGTGGCCAATTGGTGGCCCCTCCGGTTGATTCTTTCACCAGTATTTTTTATTAATTCCAAAAATAATCTCTGTAAATTTTCAGGTCAATCTGAGAACTATTATTTCTGCACAAAAATAACACCAAGGCAATTCTACTGAAAACAGCGTCAGTCCGGGTTAGTTCCATTCAAATCATGCAAATTCGAATCCAAAACAAGGGCAAAAGAGTTTGGAAAAGTGAATATGATGGAGACGTATCAGTGCCCATGATACGTTTTGCCATGATCTTTTCCTTCGTTTGCTTTTCTTCTCGACCTCCGTGCTTATGTGTCGTGCCAGTTGTAGCGGTTTGTTCGACAGAATACGCCGGACGGCCCCCACCCCCAAATCTTCGAGGCAGACCGGGCGGAGTCCGACCCAGAGTACTTTGAGCTGGGGGAGGAGCCGGTGAGGAGATAGAATCCTTTGGGGAGGCTGATGGGGACGAGACGAACGGCGACCCCGGAGCCGGCTGGTGAGTGCAGCCTCAAACCGACGATTAGGGACTGGACAGATGATGATGAGGAGGATGAGGATGAGGATGATGACGATGTCCAGATTTTGGATGTGCCCCTCCCATAGCCCGCCAGGAGCCGCAAGGAAGGAACGAGGGGCCGTTGACATGGAGCCGGCCACTCGAAACGACCCGACGTGACAAGAGGCTGGCCAGGGGCCAACCGTCGATACCTCATCTGGCCCGGAAGAGGACGCGGGCGGTCGCTGCAACGCGGGCCACATGACCACTGCCTCGGGCTAGGCGTGCCATTCATGTGGTCATCAGGTAAGGGACCTTCTCCGCACCTCAAGGTCACTTCTTTTGTCGGCTGGTACTTAGTGGTCCTCCTCCGTTCTTCTTCAGAGACACCATCGAGCTCCCCGACGTGACCTCGACGGTCGAGGCAGCAGACCCTGCTGGCCACCTAGCTCAGGAGCACGCCACCATGACGCGAGAGGAGAAGAAGCGGCTTGCCACTATGAGGGTTGCACGAGGAACATTGAAAGGCACGCCCTCACGTTCGGTAGCATCGAGCGACGAACATCGGAGGGCACAGGCGACAGAGTCGGCCCGGATGTTGAGGCCGCAGTCCGCCGTGCCGCGGGGGCTGGATGTGGAGGTGGTCCAGCCGGAGGAACCGGCTCCTGAGGTGGTGCAGGGCCCGTTGGAGGAGGTGGCCCAACCGACTGACACGGCTGTAGTCCATCCGTCCGCCGAGCCGATAGTGCTGGAGCTACCGGACGCGCCGGTCATGACGGAGGCGGCGCCGGAAGGAGGGGACGTGCCGGTCAGCGCGACTGTCGAGACGAGCCTGACAGCAATGGCGTCGCCCGTGTCATAGGCGGGAGGGGCTGGAGCCGACTCCCGCGCCCTTGTGGTTGCCACAAGACCCGCCTCGGCCAGTGTCGTAGAGGTGGAAGTGCCCAGCGACGGGCAGGCCACACGAAACAGCACATGCTCGACGTCCCGAGGGACTGGGTCGCGCTGACTCGTGGTCCGATTGTGCCTTCCTCGCCAGTCGGCGGGCCAGTCCTTGCGCCGGGCAAGCTGACCCGCATCATGGCTCATTGCCGTGAGGGGCTTGTCTGGTTTGCCGAAGCTATCGAGAGCAACTTCCGGCGCGTGGAGGAGGCAACAGAGGTAAGATCCTTCCTTGTGTTTTCTCCTTTCACCTTTCTAGCAGGGGCGCGCAAGCGCACCCATTGGGTGTAGTCCCCGAGGTTCGGGCCGGTTGTGCCGTAGTCGGCTTGAACCTTCTATGGTTTCTTGGCATGTTCGTGCCCTGATCCTCTGTTTTTTCTGACGTTGGCAGGTTGAGAACACCAAGCGATAGGCGTTGTTGGATGAAGCCATCGCCCTGCAGCGTAGCGGAAAGACCGCCTATTACCAGACTTAGGAGGAGTTGAAGAAGGCACGAGGTACGACCATTTCAGTGGGGGCATGCGAGCGCACCCACTGGGTGTAGTCCCCGAGCTTTGGGCGCAGCTAACTCAAACCTTCTGTGGCTTGTGCTGATGCTGGCTCTTGCTTTTTTGCAGAGGAGGTGGCCGCCCTGAGCCAAGTCCGATAGAAGCGGGACGAGGTGGCCGCTGAGAGGGATCGGCTGGTCCAGGACCTCGAGGTGGTCAAGGTGGAGAGGGACCCGATGGGCTGGATGGTCATTGATGGCCAGTTGAGCGGGCGCGCCTTGCCGCAGTCGTTCAAAAGGAGACGTCGGCCAAGGAGGAGGCCGTCAAGCAAGCGGCTGACGCCAGCCAGTGGGACCCAAACCTCCAGGCCGAGGTCACCCGGCTTGGCGGCGAGCTCCGGAAGCAGGAGGCGGCCCACACCTAGGCGGAGAAGGCGATGGAGGAGGGACGGAGCCTGAGCCTGAAGCTGGGAGCCGAAATAGACAACGCTTTCACCGTAAGTGTTGTGCTCTTCGGACCTCTTCTCCTTTTGCCTTCGTGTGCTTTTGCCTCATTTCTTCGCCCTTTCTTCTTTAGAGTGGTTTTCGATAACCCAGAGTCAGGCCGAGCGTGCCGTGGCTGAGCACTGGGACTACTTCCGGCAGCACGGGCGGGAGATCGACAAGCATGAGGGCTAGTTGCTCGAGGAGATCATGCTGTACATCGAGACCCGGCTGATCTTCCTGTAGCGATGCATGGATCAGCTCCAGGGAGCCGGCATGGGGGTGATTTCCGCCCTTTGGCCAGAACGCGAGGTGCCTCTTGGCCGTGTGGCGCAGTGGCTTGAGAACACGGTGGCGCGGTTCGAGGCTTGGAAGGCCTTCGCCGCCCGGGCCGAGGCACATGTAGCCCTTCGGTTTGCGACGTCCTGGTACCCTAGCATCAACCTAGCACAACTCGCTATGATGTGTGTCATCCCGGCCGCGGAGCTGGCCGCCTGCGAGGACGCCCTCGTCCGTCAGGCCAGCGTGCTGGCATCTTACGCCGCCCTGGAGAGGTACGTGCCTGAGCTTGGCAAAGATGGCGAGCCGGTTGCGGAGGACTCCTTCGGCGTTCCCAAAGGGGCTGGTAGCAAGGTGGATGATAAGGAGAGCATTGACTCTAGCACGGGGAGCGATACTGAGGACACACCGGCTAGCAAGGCGGATCCCAAGACGGTGGATGCTCTTGACCAGCCTACTGCAACGCGCCTGGAGCTTGAGTGGCTTCGCCTTTGGTCTTGTATTATATTATCTTCTCTCTTTTGTGTGCAACATTGGTTAGAATGTATTTCCACCCACTGGGGGTGTATTGTAAAGAACCTCTGGCTTGTGGCCCTAATCCTTTGTCTCAAGTTTGGTTAAGTTTGCTTAATGAATGTGTGTGCCGGCTCATCGCCTACCTTTTGCTTTCTATCTCTTTTTCCTGCGTTAGATCCTCTCTGGCTTCTGTCGCACCTACCAACTAGTTGGGAGTCAGTTTGGGGCAGGGACGGGGCATCAACCTTGGGGGAAATAGCTCAGTCCTAAGAGATGTCCGGCCCGGGCTAGGATGAGCTGGCAGAGGCTGGCTGGGAGTAGCCAAAGAAGAAATTAGATAAGTTCCGAGGTGGTTGGCCGGTCTAGCCAGTCACTTCCCCTTAGGTGCTTTTTCATGTGGGGGCTTTTGGTCTGGTACTATCGCCAACCAAGCAGCCGGGAGCCGTCTATGGCTGGAGCGGAGAGTGGGCCTTGGCCTTGTGCGCATGGTTAATCACTTTGAGGGAGTGGGCCGGCCAGTCCCCGGGCCAGGGGAGCTGGTCCCACAGGCTATTTAAATGATTATGCTTGAAAATAAGTGAGAAAAGGTAGTCCTCGAGGGCCTCTCAGGGCTCCCATTGCATTCATTAAACCCAAAAGACAGGTGCGATACATACATACTCTGGTTTCCTAGCAGTAAAAAATGGGCAGAGGAGCACCGCGTTCCATGAGCATTCCGTCTCCTCGCCGGAGTCATCCCTCTTGCTTTTTTGCAACTTCTGCGCGTCTATTAGATAGTACGTGTCGTTGTGCAGCGCCTTGTTAACGATGAACGGGCCTTCCCATGGCATTGCCAACTTGTTCTGCCCGGCGGTTCGCTGGATCCGCCAGAGCACCAAGTCTCCCTCGCGGAAAGCGAGAGGCCGGATCTTCTTGCTATGGTAGTGCCGCAGCTTCTACTGGTACATAACCGACCGACTCAAGGCCAGCTCGCGAACTTCCTCGAGCAGGTCCACGCCGTTAGCCCTTGCTTATCGTGCGCCCGCCTCCGTGTACAAGGTGACCCGAGGCGAATCGAACTCGACATTTGTGGGGATGACCACCTCAGACCTGTACACGAGGAAGAAAGGTGTGAAGTTGGTTGACCGGATTGGCGTGGTTCTGAGGCTCCACCAGACCGCTGACAACTCGTCGACCCAGCAGCCAGCTGATCGCATGAGCGGCGTGATGAGCCGAGGCTTGAGGCCGGCCAGGATCAGGCCATTTTCCCGCTCCGCCTGGTCGTTTGACTATGGATAGGTCACCAATGCGAGGTCGAGCCGGATGCTCTCTATAGAGCGGAACCGTGCCAATGTGCCCTTGGCGAAATTGGTGCCATTGTCAGTAATGATGTTGTGGGGGACACCATAGAAGACAGTTAAGTCCTTGATGAACCGGAAGGCCGTGGGACCGTCCAGTTTCTTGAAGGGTCTTGCCTCAATGCACTTGGTGAACTTGTCGACGGCCACCAGAAGGTGCGTCATGCCACCTCAAGCGGTTTTGAAAGGTCCCACCATGTCAAGCCCCTAGATGGCGAATGTCCATGAGATGGGGATGGTTTGGAGGGTCTTCGCTGACAAGTGGCTCTGGTTGCTGAAGCACTGGCACCCCTCACACTTATCGACTAACCGCTTGGCATCGTCCAGAGCCGTCGATCAATAGAAACTGAGACGGAAGGCCTTGGCCACCAAGGTCCTGGAGGCAGCATGGTGGCAGCACTCGCCCTGGTGCATGTCTTTTAAGATATTGAGCCCTTTGTCTGCCTCGACACAGCGCTGGAAAATGCCGGTTGCGCTGCATCGGACCAGCTCATGGTTGATGATGGCGTAGGAGGAGGCCCGGCGCTGAATTTGTCAGGCTTCTACCACATCCGGGGGAGCTCGCCGCACACGAGGAATGTGAAGATGGACTGGGCCCAGGTCGGGGCCAAGACCAGAGCCGGTAATGGTTCGAGCAGGGGCCCAGGAGCCGCTGGAGCTGATGCGTCAGTCTCGAGGGCGAACGCTGAAGTCCCCGGGACTGCACTGCCAGTCCCTGGGACCAAGGTGGTGGAGGGCGCGCCCTACGTCGTTGAGACGGCGGCAGGCTCGAAGTTGGGTGCCTTTGGTGCCGACTTACTTGTCCCAGAGGTGGGCCTATTGTAGCCGACGGGACAGGAGGAGCCGGGGGAGTCCCCGGGCCTGAGGAGGGCCCAAAGGGATCCACCAACACGAAGATGGACTCCGACCCCGAGGACTGCTTGATTGACGGCTTGCGTAGCTACTCAAGGGACACGCCGGCTGGGATGGCCTGCCGGGTGGAACCGAGATTCACTAGTGTGTCCTCCGCCTCGTTGTCCTCCTGGGGGATGTGGTGGAACTCACAACCCTCGAGCGAGCCGGTGAGCTGCTGGACGAGGAAGCGGTAGCTGGCCATGTTTGCATCCCTGGCGTCCCACTCGCCAGATACTTGTTGCACCACGAGGTCCGAGTCACTGAAGCAGATGATGCTTTGGATCTCGATTTCCTTCGCAAGCCGGAGGTCGTGGATGAGCTCCACGTACTCGGCTATGTTGTTGGAGGTGGCGAAGTGGATTTGAAGTGCATACTTGAGTTGGTCCCCCTTTGGGGATGACAAGTCGATGCCGCCCCCTAAACCAGTCCGCATCTTCAAGCCGTCGAAGTGCATGCGCCTGTGTGTGGAGTCTAGGGGAGGTGGCACGAATTGGGTCTTGGCCCAGTCTACGAGGTAGTCTGCCACTGTTTGGGACTTGATAGCCGTGCGTGGCTCGTACTTGATGTTGTGGTCGACGAGGGCGATGGCTCATTTGGCGATCCGGCCGGTGGCATCCCGGCTGCCCATGATCTCAAAGAGCGGGGCCATGCTCACCACGGTGATGGTGTGCTCCTAGAAGTACTACTTTAGCTTCTGCGCAGCAAAGTATATGTCGTAGCACATCTTCTGATAGTGGGGGTAGTTTTGCTTGGAGGCAGAAAGGACCTCGCTCAGGTAGTGGACAGGGTGCTGGACCGGCAGCACCTTGCCTTCCTCCGGACGCTCTACTATGAGAATGATGTTGACCACACGCGTGGCTGTGAAAGCACATTTGCTCCCTTGGTGGTTTTGGTAATTAATAACAACATATAAGTCATTGAGCTAATGTTTCCACTAAGTATATTTCAGGAAATGTTCAATGATAGGATTGGCAAAAGGATATTGTGGACATACCCCAAGATGCAAGGAAATAGGTTGGCCAAGCTTCAAGCAAGAGGACTCTACATTTATATTTGTGAGAAATCACTTTGAGTCCATAGGAAAGACAATACTATTAAAATGGGGTAAGGTTTTGTTGGTGAACAATATGCTCAAACGTGCACAAGTGATAGTCGCCAAAAACATCCACAAACTCTCCCACCAAAGTCTGTTCTACACCTAACACACAAAATCGGTGCAACCAACTTTCCCATACTAGTGCCACCGATTCCAGAACCTAGACAGACTCAGCCAAACCCTAGCCACTCCGGTGCAACCGATTTTATACCAGTGCCACCGAGTTTAGGTTGCCCACTTTCTGTTACACAAATTCACATTGTTGGTCCCACCGAGAATGTTGGATCGGCGTCACCGAGATTGGAAATCTGACCGTTGGTCACCTTATCGGTGCAACCGAGTTTCCTATATCGGTCTCACCGAGATTCAAAAGTTGCCACCTTTTGGTCACTTCGGTACCACCGAGATTAACACGTCGATGTCACCGAGTTGGTCATTTTGTGTGTAACGGTTGGATTTTTGGGGATGCCTATATATACCCCTTCACCACCACCTACTAGAGGGAGAAGCACTCAGAACTATTCCATACCTATCCTATCAGATTTTCTGAGAGAGAACCACCTACCCTTGTGTTAAGGTCAAGATCTTCCACTCCAATCATATGGATCTTGATCTCTAGCCTCCCCAAGTAGCTTTCCACCAATCCCATCTCTTCCACCATGCCAAATCTGTGAGAGAGTGATTGGGTGTTGAGGAGTCTATCATCTTGAAGCACAAGAGCAAGGAGTTCATCGTCATTACCGAGCCTATTACCTTTTGGAGGGTGGTGCCTCCTAGATTGGTTAGGTGTCGCTCGGGAGCCTCCTACTTCGTGTTGTGGAGTGAACCAAGAAGTTTGTAAGGTCAAGGAGATCGCCTACTTTATGAAGATCTACCCATAGTGAGGCTAGTCCTTCGTGGACGGAAGCCGTTATGGAATAGTCAAGGTTTCTACTTCGTGGACCCTTTTAGGTGGAGCCCTCCATGGACTCTCGCGACCGTTACCCTTTGTGGGTTGAAGACTCCATAAATGTGGATGTACGATAGCGCCACATATCGGAACCATGGGAAAAATCATCGTGTCTACAACTGCGTTTGATCTTCCTACCATATCCCTTCTATACATGCTTGTTGTTACTTTCCGCTGCTATATACTCTTAGACTTGCATGTGTAGGGTGTAATTGACTTGCCATGAAATGCTAAAAACTGTCAACCCTAAAACTTGGTATAGGCAAAACTTTTAATTGATCAAGTAGTCTAATCACCCCCCCCCCCTCTAGACATACTTTCGGTCCTACAGGTTGCCGCAATGTATGCGAGCATAGGCTCCTTCTCAGCCGGCACGACCAAGATGGGCATCGTGGAGAGGGCACGTTTGAGGTTGTGGAATGCCTCATCCGCCTGGTTAGTCCACTCAAACTTCATGGTCTTCATCATGAGCTGGTACAGGGGCAAGGTCTTCTCGCCTAGCGAGCTGACGAACCAGCCGAGCAAGGCGAGGCAGCTGGCGAATGATATGTCCATTTTGCATCATGCTTTTATATTGATATTTATTGCATTATGGGCTGTTATTACACATTATGGTACAATAATTATGCCTTTTTTCTCCTATTTTACAAGGTTTACATGAACAGGGAGAATGTCGGCAGCTGGAATTCTGGACTAGAAAAGGAGCAAATATGAGAGACCTATTCCGCGCAACTCCAAAACTCCTGAAAAGTTATGGAGAATTATTGTGGAATATATAAAAAATATTGGGCAAAACAAATACCAGAGGGGACCCACCAGGAGGTCACAAGCCTGCCAGGCGTGGCCTACCCCCTGGCCACGCCTAGGTGGCTTGTGGGGCCCCTAGCAGGTCTCCGATGCCCATCTTCCGCTATATGAAGGGTTTTGACCTGAAAAAATCAGAAGAGAGCTTTTGGGACAAAGCGTCGCCATCTCAAGGCGGAACTTGGGCAGAACCAATCTAGAGCTCCGGCGGAGCTGTTCTATCGGGGAAACTTCCCTCCCGGAGGGGGAAATCGAAGCCATCGTCATCACCAACGATCCTCTCATAGAGAGGGGGTCAATATCCATTAACATGTTCACCAGCACCATCTCCTCTCCAAACCCTAGTTCATCTCTTGTATCCGATCTTTGTCTCAAACCTCAGATTGGTACCTGTGGGTTGCTAGTAGTGTTGATTACTCCTTGTAGTTGATGCTAGTTGGTTTACTTGGTGGAAGATCATATGTTCATCTCCTTTATGATAATTAATACTCCTCTTATTATGAACATGAACATGCTTTGTGAGTAGTTACGTTTGTTCCTGGGGACATGGGATAAGTCTTGTTATAAGTAATCATGTGAATTTGGTATTCGTTCGATATTTTGACGAGATGTATGTTGTCTCTCCTCTAGTGGTGTTATGTGAATGTCGACTACATAACACTTCACCATTATTTGGGCCTAGGGGAAGGCATTGGGAAGTAATAAGTATATGATGGGTTGCTAGAGTGATATAAGCTTAAACCCTAGTTTATGTGTTGCTTCGTAAGGGGCTGATTTGGATCCATATGTTTCGTGCTATGGTTAGATTTGTCTTAATTCTTCTTTCATAGTTGTGTATTCTTGCGAGAGAGGTTAATCATAAGTGGGAGGTTTGTCCAAGTAAGGGCAGCACCCAAACACCAGTCCACCCACATATCAAATTATCAAAGTAACGAACGCGAATCAAGTGAGCATGATGAAAACTAGCTTGATAGAAATTCCTGTGTGTCCTCGAGAGCGCTTCACTTTACATAAGAGTTTGTCTAGGCTTGTCCTTTGCTAGTAAAAATGGATTGGGAAACATTGCTGCACCTTTGCTACACTTGTTACTCATTACAAATTATCTTATCACAAAACTATTTGCTACCGATAATTTCAGTGCTTGCAGAGAATACCTTACTGAAGACCACTTGTCATTTCCTTTTGCTTCTCATTGGGTTCGACACTCTTACTTATTGAAAGGACTACGATAGATCCCCTATACTTGTGGGTCATCAGGGAACTTCTGAATGCCGTTCAATTTGGCCGGCTTGCGCATGCACTCAATGGCCTTGATCTTCTTCGGGTTAGCTTCGATCCCATGAGCGGAGATGAAGAAGTGAAGGAGATGGCCGACTGGCACCCCGAAGACACACTTTTCGGGGTTGAGCCTGATTTTGTACTCACGCAGGTTGGAGAAGGTTTCCTGGAGGTCATCCAGGAGGCTGAAGTGCTTCTTGGTCTTGACAAAGATGTCGCCGACGTAGACGTGCATGTTCCTGCCGATCTGAGGCAAGAGGCATTTTTGCATGCAACATTGGAAGGTGGCGTTGACATTCTTGAGGCCGAACGACATGGTGATGTAGCAGTAGGCCCCAAAGAGGGTGATGAACGAGGTCTTCAGTCGGTCTATCGGGTCCAGCTTGATCTGGTGGTAGCCGGAGTAGGCGTCCAGAAAGGACAGCAGGTCGCATTTGGCCGTGAAGCCGATCACTTGATCGATCCGAGGCAGCACGAAAGGATCCTTGGGGCACGCCTTGTTCATGCTAGTGTAAATGATATACATGTGCCAAATCTTGTTCTTCTTCAGCACCAGGACTGGGTTTGCCAGCCAGTCCAGGTGGAAAACTTCCATGATGAAACTGGCCGCAAGCAGCCTGGCGGTCTCTTCTCATATGGTACGCCACTTCTTCTTGAAGAAGTAGCGCAGGGTTTGCTTGATTGGCTTCGCATCCGGCCACACTTGGAGTTTTTGCTCATCGTACTTCCTCGGGACACCTGGCATGTCTTTGGGAGACCATGCAAAAATGTCCCGATTCCGAAGGAGGAAGTCGACGAGCTCGCCTTCCTATTTGTTACTAAGGTTGGCGCTAACGGTGACACACTACTTGGGATTGGCCTAATCGAGCGGTACTTGCTTGGTGTCCTTGGACGGCTGGAAAGCCGCCTCTCCGGCTGACTGGGAAGGGGGAGCCAGCACGGCCAACTACTCGATGGTCTAAGCCACGAGCGAGTTGAGCTGGTGCTGCTCCTCCGTGATGACCAGGGCCTAGGCCAATCGACTGCCGTCACGTGCACACTCGATCGACTTCTTGTAATCGCCATCGATGGTGATGATACCCTTGGGGCCTGGCATCTTCAGCTTGAGTTAGGCGTAGTGGGGGATTGCCATGAAATTGGGAGCGTCAGCCTGCCCAGCAGCGCGTGGTAGGGACTGTTGAGGTCCACCACCTCAAACCATACCGGCTCGCGGCAGAAATGGCTCTCGTTGCCAAAGAGGACGTCCAGACGGATTTTGTCGATGGGGGGCAGGATTGCCCGTCACGATGCCATGGAACACGATCCGGGTCAGCTGTAAGTCTTTCTTCTTGAGACCGAGCTTGAGTAGCGTGTCACGGGATAGGATGATTATGCTACTTCCGTCGTTGACCAGCACCTGCAAGAATCGGCAAGTGAGCCTCTCGGAGGCGATAGTGGGGTTGAGGACAAGGGCGTAGCTACCCGGGTTTGGCATCACGGTCGGGTGATCCGCCCGGCTCTATGTGATCGGCTTCTCGGACAAGTACATGTACTGGGGGGCCAAGGGAATCGTGGCGTTCACCTCATGTCGGCATTGACGTTGGTTGTGCTTGTCGCTACCCTTGCCGGTGAAGACAACGTATGCCCTGTCTTGTTCAGGGAAACGGTCATGGAGGCGACCATCATTGGGAGCCGGGGCCAGTGCAGGAGTCGAAACCCAGGGAGGTGGCGATGAGGGAACCGAGAGGCCCTTGCCCTGGGCCAGCTGTTGAGAGAAGATGCACTGTTGAAGCGTGTGCATTGCTCACTTTGCCTCAGAATGCATATTGCAAGGCGCATCGAGCATTTTCTCGAAGGTGAGCTTGGGCTGTCAGGTGGCCTTGCCGGCTCATTGTCATTGGTTGGACAGCTAGGCAGCCGATTGTTCTTCCTCGATGGTTGTGACCTGCTTGCTTTCGTAGTAGGGATCCGGCTAGTTGGTCTTCCTTTTGTTGTTTTGTTGCTGCCGGCTGTCTCCAGTCGGCCGCGGGACTGTAGGTGGCGCGATGGCTTTGCCGACCGTGCTGACCTTGATCTGCATCACGGAGTCAACAGTGGCATGCTTGTTTGCCTTGGCCATGAGGTCCGCCAGGGTAGCCGGCTCGGAGCACATGAGCTTGTGCTTGAGCAGGGTGCCGTCTCGATAGCCCTCAGAGAAGTACTGGATGGCCTACACCTCATGTACCCCCTCGCAAGAATTGTGTAGTTTGGTCCAGCGTGTGAGGTAGTCGCAGAGGGATTCGTCAGGCCCCTGGACGCACATGGCCAGCTTGTGGGGGCGGCCGGGCCGTTTGTAGGTGACGGTGAAGTTGTGAATGGTCGCTTCTTCGAAGTCCACCCAGGCATTGATGCTGCCGGACGGTAGGCTGTTAAGCCATGTCCGGGCCTAGCTGATCAGCATGAGGGGGACGTAGCGCACCGCGACACGCTTGTTTCCCTTGGCGATGCCGACTGCGATGGTGTAGTCGATCAGCCAGTCATCCGGTTTAGCCGATCCGTTATATTTTCGGGAGTCGTGGGGCAACGTGAAGCCGGAAGGGAACGGCTCGTCATGGATCCAAGAGTCGAAGCATGCTGACCCGATCGGGCCCTCCTCCTCCAGGACGGTGGACTGCGCTAGCCGGTCGATGCGGGTTCGGGCATCATTTTCGCTCCGAGTGACACGCGGCCCGAGCCGGGCTACGAGCTCGGCACAAACCAGTGCGGGAGAGCGTGTGCGCTCCCGCCATGGGGGCAGGGTGCGAGCGCGAGCCCGCCGGCCGCCACCTACCGAGGCATCGTTGTGCTGGCTGGTGACTGTTGGTTGCTCGTTTCCATGCTGAGAGAGTCCACTGCGGCTCTCGTCGGCTTGCCGACCGGAGCCATGGGGGGAGCAGGAATGTTGGGCCTGCTAGCGTGTGCTGGCAGCCGCAGATCAACTCCCCCGGGGAGAGGAGATTCGGAGCCAGGGTTGGCCCAGTCTAAGCGGGTCTGCTGCGTGTTGGCAGCGACGATGAGGTCCTGGATGTGCCTCTCTTGGTGCATGCGTTCCTCACCTTCCATGGTAGCCAGGTCGGCATAGGCCACCTGGGTGGCCCTCATGTTGGCCGCAGGAGTGTCATAGGTGGGCATCTTGCTTTCAAGGATTTCTGTGACCATGCGACCGCGGTTGTGGACCTTCCCACGAGCCAGGCTCGTTGCCAACCAGGGTGAGGCCGTAAGCAGAGTTATACTCGTGCTGCACGGACTCCATTAGTGACGAACCTAAATAAATGTTATTTGGTGTTTTGCGTTGAGCATGAACATGATTAGATCATGTTTGTTGCAATACGGTTATTCATTTAAGTCAGAGAATAATAGTTATTCTGGTTACATGAATAATACCTTCAATGGTCATGCACCCAGTGAGAATGGTTTGTTGAAATCTTGATCGTAGTAATACACATGTTCATAACATTGATGTCAAAAGATGCACAGTTAAATAATGATAGTACCACATACTTGTGGCACTGCCGCAAAATGTCATATTGGTATAAAGCGCATGAAGAAACTCCATGGTGATGGATATTTGGACTCATTCGATTTCGAATCGGTTGAGACATGCGAACCATGCCTCTTGGGCAAAATGACTAAAGGACCCCGTTGGATGGAGCGGGCAAGTGATTCATTGGAAATGATACATGTTGATGTATGCAATCTAGTGAGTCTTGTAGCGTGCAGTGGATATCGTTGTTTTCTTACCTTCACTGATGATTTGAGTAGATATAGTGTATATTTACTTAATGAAACACAAGTCTGAATCGTTTGAAAGGTTCAAGCAAATTCAGAGTGAAGTTTAAAGATCATCGTGACAAGAAGATAAAAATGACTGCGATATGATCGTGGAGGTGAATATCTGAGTCACGAGTTTGGCATACAACTTAAGACAATGTGAAAGTTGTTTCACAACTAAACGCCACCTGGAACACCATAGTGTGATGGTGTGTCCGAACATCATAGTTATGCTCTATTGGATATGGTGCGTGCTATGATGTCTCTTATCGTTTTACTACCATAATTTTGGGGTTATGCATTAGAGACAACTACATTCACTTTAAATAGGGCACCATCTAAATCCGTTGAGATGACACCGTGTGAATTATGGTTTGACAGAAACCTAAGCTGTCATTTCTTAATGTTTGGGGCTGCGATGCTTGTGTGGAAAAAAAATTCACATAATAAGCTAGAACCAAAGCGGACAAATGTATCTTCATAGAATACCCTAAGAACAGATGGGTATGCCTTCTATCTCAGATCCGAGTGCAAAGTGTTTGTTGCTAGAACTGGGTCCTTTCTCGAGAAAAAGTTTCTCTCGAAAGAATTGAGTGGGAGGAAGATAGAACTTGATGAGGTTGTTAAACCTTTGTTCAACCAGAGAGTAGCGCAGCGCAGAAAGATGTTTCTGTGAAGCCTACGTTAGTTGAAGAGGAAGTTAATAATGATGATCATGAAGCTTCAGGATCAAGTTACTATCGAACTTCGTAGGTCGACAAGGATGTGTACTGCTCCTGAGCGGTACGACAACTCTGTCTTGGAGGTCATGTTGTTGGACAACGATGAACCTACGAGCTATGGAGAAGCGATGATGGGCCCGGATTCCGAAAAATGGTTGGAGGCCATGAAATCCGAGATAGGATCCATGTATGAAAACCAAGTGTAGACTTTGGTAGACTTGCTCGTTGGACGGCAGGTCGTTGAGTACAAATGGATCTTTAAAATGAAGACAGACACTGATGGTGAATGTCACTATTTGTAAAGCTCGACTTGTTGCAAAGATGTTTGTGACAAGTTCAAGGAGTTTACTATGATGAGACTTTCTCACTCGTAGTGGTGCTAAAGTCTGTTGGAATTATGTTAGCAGTTGCTGTGTTTTCAATTATGAAATCTGGCAGATGGATGTCAAAACATCGTTTCCTTAACGGTTTACTTGAGGAAAGGTTGTATGTGATACAACCAGAAGGTTTTGTCAGTCCTAAGGATGCTAAAAGGTGTGCAATCTTCGGTGATCCTTCCATGGACTGAAGCAAGCATCTCGGAGTTGGAATATACGCTTTGATGAGTTGATCAAAGTTTTTGAGTTTATACAAAGTTTACGAGAAACTTGTATTTGCAACAAAGTGAGTGGGAGCACTATAGAATTTCTGATAAGTATATGTGGATGACATATTGTTGATCGGAAATAATATAGGATTTCTGGAAGGCATAAATGGTTGTTTGGAAAGTGATTTTCAAAGGAAGACCTGGATAAAGCTACCAAATTGTTGAGCATCAAGATCTATAGAGATAGATCAAGATGACTTGATGAGACTTTCAATGAGTACATACCTTGACAAAGATTTTGAAAGAGTTCAAAATGGATCAGTCAGAGAAAGAGTTCTCGCCTAATTTGTAAGGTGTGAAGTTGAGTGAGACTCAAAGCTCGACCACGGCAGAAGGAAGAGAAAGGACGAACGCCGTCCCCTATGCCTTAGCCATAGGCTCTGTATAGTATGCCATGCTGTGTACCGCACCTGTGTGTGCCTTGCCATGAGTCTGTCAAGGGGTACAAGTGTGGTCCAGGAGTGGATCACTGGACAGCGGTCGGAATTATCCTTGGTAACCAGAGGACTAAGGAAATGTTTCTTGATTATGGAGGTGATAAAGAGTTCGTCGTAAAGAGTTACGTCGATGCAAGCTTTAACACCTATCCGGATGACTAGTAGTAGCAATCTGGATACGTATAGTGGAGCAGCCATTTGGAAATAGTACCAAGTGGAGTGTGGTAGCAGTGTTTACGGTTTGACATAGAGATTTGAAACGTACACACGGATCTGAATATCGCAGACCCGTTGACTATAAGACCTCTCTCACATGCAAAGCATGATCGAGCCCCAGAACTCATTGGGTGTTAGATTCATAACAATGCGAATCACATGGTGATGTGAACTAGATTATTGACTCTAGTGCAAGTGGGAGACTGTTGGAAATATGCCCTAGAGGCAATAATAAATTAGTTATTATATTTCCTTGTTCATGATAATCGTTTATTATCCATGCTATAATTGTATTGATCGGAGACTTAAATGCATGTGTGGATACATAGACAAAACCATGTCCCTAGTATGCCTCTAATGGACTAGCTCGTTGATCAAAGGATGGTTAAGGTTTCCTAGCCATGGACATGAGATGTCATTTGATAACGGGATCACATCATTAGGAGAATGATGTGATGGATAAGACCCAAACTACAAACATAGCATATGATCGTGTCAGTTTATTGCTATTGTTTTCTGCATGTCAAGTATATGTTCCTATGACCATGAGATCATGCAACTCACGGATATCGGAGGAGTGCCTTGTGTGTATCAAACGTCGCAACATAACTGGGTGACTATAAAGGTGCTCTACAGGTATCTCTGATGGTGTCTGTTGAGTTGGCATGGATCGAGACTAGGATTTGTTACTCCGTGTAACGGAGAGGTATCTCGGGGCCCACTCGGTAATGCAACATCACAATAAGCCTTGCAAGCAATGTGACTAATTTTTAGTTGTGGGATCTTGTATTACGGAACGAGTAAAGAGACTTGCCGGTAACGAGGTTGAACTAGGTATGGAGATACCGACGATCGAATCTCGGGCAAGTAACATACCGAAGAACAAAGGGAACGTTATACGGGATTAACTGAATCCTTGACATAGAGGTTCGACCGATAAAGATCTTCGTAGAATATGTAGGAACCAATGTGGACGTCCAGGTCCCGCCATTGGTTATTGACCGTAGAGGTGTCTCGGTCATGTCTACATAGTTCTCGAACCCGCAGGGTCTGCACACTTAAGGTTCGGTGACGTTTCGGTAGTGTAGAGTTATGTATGGTGGTGACCGAAGGTTGTTCGGAGTCCCGGATGAGATCCCGGACGTCACGAGGAGCTCCGGAATGGTCCGGAGGTAAAGATTCATATATAGGAAGTCCCAGTTTGGTTTCCGGAAAAGTTTCGGGCTCATCGGTAGTGTACCGGGAGTGCCGGTAGTGTACCGGGAGTGCCGGTAGTGTACCGGGAGACCTCCGGGAGGGGTACTTCGACCCCAAGAGGTCCATGGGCTGTGGGAGAGTATTAACCATCCCTTAGTGGGCTGGGAAAACAGCCACAAAGGCCCATGGCACAGAAGAGAAAGTCCTAAAGCAAAAAGTGGAAAATCAGCCAATAGGAGGCAATCCTACTCCAACTAGGATTGGAGGTGAAGTAGGATTGCTCCCACCTCCTATTTCGGCCGACCCAAAGGCCTTGGCTGCCTCTCCTCTCCTCTCCTCCTATATATACTAGTGGATTGGGTGGTTTTTGGACAGAATTTCCGGCCACGTGCTACCCGTTACACCGGTGCACAGTTTCTCCTCTAGATCGGTTTTCCGCAGCGCTTAGGCGAAGCCCTGCCGGAATCACTCCACCACCATCACCGGAGCGCCGTCATGCTGGGTGAACGCTCTCTCCTCTCCACCTCCTCTCGCTGGATCGAGACGGTGGAGATCGTCATCAAGCTGCACGTGTGCTGAACGTGGAGGTGCCGTCCGTTCGGCGCTAGATCGGAAGGACCGTGATCGAGATCGCGAGACAGTTCGTGATGAGATCGCGAAACAGATCGTGATGAGTTCGCGGGATAGATCGTGATCAAGATCGTGAGACGGATCGTGATGAGATCGCGGGACGGATTGTGATGAGTTCACGGGACGGATCGTGATTGGATCGCGGGACAGATCGTGATGAGATCGCGGGACGCTCGGCGATTTGGATCGCGAAGATGTTCGACTACACCAACCGCGTTTCTTAACGCTTCCCGCTTAGCGATCTACAAGGGTATGTAGATCCACTCTCCCTCTCGTAGATGCTCATCACCATGGATAGGTTTGCGTGTGCGTAGGAAATTTTTTGTTTCCCATGCGACGTTCCCCAACAGTGGTATCAGAGCTAGGTTGATGGTTCGATGAGATCTCGAGTAGAACACAAAAGGTTTGTGGGCGTTGTTGCTTAGATTGCTTCCTCCCTTGGTCGTATTTTGGTTCAGCGGGATTGTGAGATGAAGCGGCCCGGACCAACATTACTCGTACGCTTACGAGAGACCGGTTCCCTCGACGCAACTTGTTGCCTAGATGGCTTGCGGGTGACAGTTTCTCTCACTTTAGTTGGATCGGATTCGACAAAGGCGGTCCTTGAGAAGGTTGAAAAGCAAACTAGTGTATCACCGTTGTGGTTTACGCGTAGGTGAGAATCGTTCTTGCTAGATACCCATAGCAGCCACGTAAAATATGCAACAACAATTAGAGGACGTCTAACTTGTTTTTGCAGGGTATGTTGTGATGTGATATGGCCAATTACATGATGTGATATATGTGATGTATGAGATGATCATGTGATGTATAGATTATCACGACTTGCATGTCGATGAATACGGCAACCGGCAGGAGCCATAGGGTTGTCTTTAATTATTGTATGACCTGCGTGTCAATCATTAAGCGCTATGTAATGCTTTACTTTATCGCTACGGTAGCAATAGTAGTAGAAGCATGCAGGGCGTGACAACCCCGATGGAGACACGTTGATGGAGATCAAGATGATGGAGATCATGGTGTCATGCCGGTGACGATGGAGATCATGCCGGTGCTTTCTAGATGGAGATCAAAAGCACAAGTTCATGGCCATATCATGTCACTTATGATTTGCATGTGATGTTAATCCTTTTTATGCACCTTGTTTTGCTTAGGACGACGGTAGCATTATAAGGTGATCCCTCACTTAATTTCAAGATAAATTGTGTTCTCCCCGAGTGTGCACCGTTGCGAAAGTTCGTCGTGTTGAGACACCACGTGATGATCGGGTGTGATAGACTCTACGTTCACATACAACGGGTGCAAGCCAGATTTGCACGCGCAGAACACTCGGGTTAAACTTGACGAGCCTAGCATGTACAGACATGGCCTCGGAACACAAGAAGACCGAAAGGTCGAACATGAGTCATATAGTAGATATGATCAACATAATGATGTTCACCATTGCAGCCACCTTAATTCACGTGATGATCGGACTTGAGTTGGTGAATTTGGATCATGTATCACTCGAATGACCCGAGGGATGTCAATTTGAGTGGGAGTTCTTAAGTAATATGATTAATTGAACTCATTATCATGAACATAGTCAAAGTGTCTTTGCAAATTATGTTGTAGATTACTAGCTCGCGCTGTAGCTCCCTTAAATTTTTATATGTTCCTAGAGAAATAGAGTTGAAAGATGTTGGTAGCAATATTGCGGACTGGGTCCGTGATCTGAGGATTGTCCTCATTGCTGCACAGAAGGCTTATGTACTTAATGCACCGCTCGGTGCGCCACCCCCTCTAGCGTCGTCTATAGATGTTGTGAACATCTGACAGGCACGTTTCGATGACTACTTGATAGTTTAGTGCGTCATGCATTACGGCTTAGAATTGAGGCTCGGAAACGTTTTGAACGTCACGGAACATATGAGATGTTCTAGGAGCAGAGATTGTGATCTCAGGCTCGTGCCTGTGTTGCGAGATATGAGATCTCCAACAAGATTCTTTGCCTGTAAGATGAAGGAGAATAGCTCAATCGTTGAGCATGTACTCAGATTGTCTGGGTACTACAATCGCTTGAATCAAGTGGGAGTTGATCTTCCATATAAGATAGTGATTGATGTAGTTCTCCAAGTCACTGTCACTGAGCTACTAGAACTTGGTGATGAACTATAAAATGCCAGGGAAATAAATGTTGATCCCTG
The DNA here is from genome assembly GCA_022496015.1 of Hordeum marinum. NCBI lineage: Eukaryota > Viridiplantae > Streptophyta > Magnoliopsida > Poales > Poaceae > Hordeum > Hordeum marinum. The sequence continues at coordinate 86,592,606 of CM039675.1, read as the reverse complement.
AGCTGTTCGCGATGTTTGACACCGCAAAGGTAGAAATCAAGAAGGAGCGTCAAGTGTTGATGGTTAATCAAACCACTAGTTCCGAGAAGGGCAAGAGCAAGGAGGGAAACTTCATGGATAGCAAGTCAGTTGCTGCTCCAGTGAAGCAACCCAAAGTTGAACTCAAACCCGAGACTAAGTGCTTCTGTTACGAGGTGAGCGGTCGCTGAAGCGGAACAACCCTAGATACTTGGTAGATAAGAAGGCTGGCAACATCGACACAAGTATATTTGATATACGAGTTATTGATGTGTACCTTGCTAGTACTCTTAGTAGCACCTGGGTATTGGATATCGGTTCGGTTGCTAAATGTTAGTAACTCGAAATAAAAGCTACGGAATAGACGGAGAACTAGTTAAGGGTGAGGTGACGATGTGTGTTGGAAATGTTTCCAAGGTTGATGTGATCAACATCGCACGCTCTCTCTACCTTCAGGATTAGTGACGAACCTAAATAAATGGTATTTGGTGTTTTGCGTTGAGCATGAACATGATTAGATCATGTTTGTTGCAATACGGTTATTCATTTAAGTCAGAGAATAATAGTTATTCTGGTTACATGAATAATACCTTCAATGGTCATGCACCCAGTGAGAATGGTTTGTTGAAATCTTGATCATAGTAATACACATGTTCATAACATTGATGTCAAAAGATGCATAGTTAAATAATGATAGTACCACATACTTGTGGCACTGCCGCAAAATGTCATATTGGTATAAAGCGCATGAAGAAACTCCATGGTGATGGATATTTGGACTCATTCGATTTCGAATCGGTTGAGACATGCGAACCATGCCTCTTGGGCAAAATGACTAAAGGACCCCGTTGGATGGAGCGGGCAAGTGATTCATTGGAAATGATACATGTTGATGTATGCAATCTAGTGAGTCTTGTAGCGTGCAGTGGATATCGTTGTTTTCTTACCTTCACTGATGATTTGAGTAGATATAGTGTATATTTACTTAATGAAACACAAGTCTGAATCGTTTGAAAGGTTCAAGCAAATTCAGAGTGAAGTTTAAAGATCATCGTGACAAGAAGATAAAAATGACTGCGATATGATCGTGGAGGTGAATATCTGAGTCACGAGTTTGGCATACAACTTAAGACAATGTGAAAGTTGTTTCACAACTAAACGCCACCTGGAACACCATAGTGTGATGGTGTGTCCGAACATCATAGTTATGCTCTATTGGATATGGTGCGTGCTATGATGTCTCTTATCGTTTTACTACCATAATTTTGGGGTTATGCATTAGAGACAACTACATTCACTTTAAATAGGGCACCATCTAAATCCATTGAGATGACACCGTGTGAATTATGGTTTGACAGAAACCTAAGCTGTCATTTCTTAATGTTTGGGGCTGCGATGCTTGTGTGGAAAAAAAATTCACATAATAAGCTAGAACCAAAGCGGACAAATGTATCTTCATAGAATACCCTAAGAACAGATGGGTATGCCTTCTATCTCAGATCCGAGTGCAAAGTGTTTGTTGCTAGAACTGGGTCCTTTCTCGAGAAAAAGTTTCTCTCGAAAGAATTGAGTGGGAGGAAGATAGAACTTGATGAGGTTGTTAAACCTTTGTTCAACCAGAGAGTAGCGCAGCGTAGAAAGATGTTTCTGTGAAGCCTACGTTAGTTGAAGAGGAAGTTAATGATGATGATCATGAAGCTTCAGGATCAAGTTACTATCGAACTTCGTAGGTCGACAAGGATGTGTACTGCTCCTGAGCGGTACGACAACTCTGTCTTGGAGGTCATGTTGTTGGACAACGATGAACCTACGAGCTATGGAGAAGCGATGATGGGCCCGGATTCCGAAAAATGGTTGGAGGCCATGAAATCCGAGATAGGATCCATGTATGAAAACCAAGTGTAGACTTTGGTAGACTTGCTCATTGGACGGCAGGTCGTTGAGTACAAATGGATCTTTAAAATGAAGACAGACACTGATGGTGAATGTCACTATTTGTAAAGCTCGACTTGTTGCAAAGATGTTTGTGACAAGTTCAAGGAGTTGACTATGATGAGACTTTCTCACTCGTAGTGGTGCTAAAGTCTGTTGGAATTATGTTAGCAATTGCTGTGTTTTCAATTATAAATCTGGCAGATGGATGTCAAAACATCGTTTCCTTAACGGTTTACTTGAGGAAAGGTTGTATGTGATACAACCAGAAGGTTTTGTCAGTCCTAAGGATGCTAAAAGGTGTGCAAGCTTCGGTGATCCTTCCATGGACTGAAGCAAGCATCTCGGAGTTGGAATATACGCTTTGATGAGTTGATCAAAGTTTTTGAGTTTATACAAAGTTTACGAGAAACTTGTATTTGCAACAAAGTGAGTGGGAGCACTATAGAATTTCTGATAAGTATATGTGGATGACATATTGTTGATCGGAAATAATATAGGATTTCTGGAAGGCATAAATGGTTGTTTGGAAAGTGATTTTCAAAGGAAGACCTGGATAAAGCTACCAAATTGTTGAGCATCAAGATCTATAGAGATAGATCAAGATGACTTGATGAGACTTTCAATGAGTACATACCTTGACAAAGATTTTGAAAGAGTTCAAAATGGATCAGTCAGAGAAAGAGTTCTCGCCTAATTTGTAAGGTGTGAAGTTGAGTGAGACTCAAAGCTCGACCACGGCAGAAGGAAGAGAAAGGACGAACGCCGTCCCCTATGCCTTAGCCATAGGCTCTGTATAGTATGCCATGCTGTGTACCGCACCTGTGTGTGCCTTGCCATGAGTCTGTCAAGGGGTACAAGTGTGGTCCAGGAGTGGATCACTGGACAGCGGTCGGAATTATCCTTGGTAACCAGAGGACTAAGGAAATGTTTCTTGATTATGGAGGTGATAAAGAGTTCGTCGTAAAGAGTTACGTCGATGCAAGCTTTAACACCTATCCGGATGACTAGTAGTAGCAATCTGGATACGTATAGTGGAGCAGCCATTTGGAAATAGTACCAAGTGGAGTGTGGTAGCAGTGTTTACGGTTTGACATAGAGATTTGAAACGTACACACGGATCTGAATATCGCAGACCCGTTGACTATAAGACCTCTCTCACATGCAAAGCATGATCGAGCCCCAGAACTCATTGGGTGTTAGATTCATAACAATGCGAATCACATGGTGATGTGAACTAGATTATTGACTCTAGTGCAAGTGGGAGACTGTTGGAAATATGCCCTAGAGGCAATAATAAATTAGTTATTATATTTCCTTGTTCATGATAATCGTTTATTATCCATGCTATAATTGTATTGATCGGAGACTTAAATGCATGTGTGGATACATAGACAAAACCATGTCCCTAGTATGCCTCTAATGGACTAGCTCGTTGATCAAAGGATGGTTAAGGTTTCCTAGCCATGGACATGAGATGTCATTTGATAACGGGATCACATCATTAGGAGAATGATGTGATGGATAAGACCCAAACTACAAACATAGCATATGATCGTGTCAGTTTATTGCTACTGTTTTCTGCATGTCAAGTATATGTTCCTATGACCATGAGATCATGCAACTCACGGATATCGGAGGAGTGCCTTGTGTGTATCAAACGTCGCAACATAACTGGGTGACTATAAAGGTGCTCTACAGGTATCTCTGATGGTGTCTGTTGAGTTGGCATGGATCGAGACTGGGATTTGTTACTCCGTGTAACGGAGAGGTATCTCGGGGCCCACTCGGTAATGCAACATCACAATAAGCCTTGCAAGCAATGTGACTAATTTTTAGTTGCGGGATCTTGTATTACGGAACGAGTAAAGAGACTTGCCGGTAACGAGGTTGAACTAGGTATGGAGATACCGACGATCGAATCTCGGGCAAGTAACATACCGAAGAACAAAGGGAACGTTATACGGGATTAACTGAATCCTTGACATAGAGGCTCGACCGATAAAGATCTTCGTAGAATATGTAGGAACCAATGTGGACGTCCAGGTCCCGCCATTGGTTATTGACCGTAGAGGTGTCTCGGTCATGTCTACATAGTTCTCGAACCCGCAGGGTCTGCACACTTAAGGTTCGGTGACGTTTCGGTAGTGTAGAGTTATGTATGGTGGTGACCGAAGGTTGTTCGGAGTCCCGGATGAGATCCCGGACGTCACGAGGAGCTCCGGAATGGTCCGGAGGTAAAGATTCATATATAGGAAGTCCCAGTTTGGTTTCCGGAAAAGTTTCGGGCTCATCGGTAGTGTACCGGGAGTGCCGGTAGTGTACCGGGAGACCTCCGGGAGGGGTACTTCGACCCCAAGAGGTCCATGGGCTCTGGGAGAGTATTAACCAGCCCTTAGTGGGATGGGAAAACATCCACAAAGGCCCATGGCACAGAAGAGAAAGTCCTAAAGCAAAAAGTGGAAAATCAGCCAATAGGAGGCAATCCTACTCCAACTAGGATTGGAGGTGAAGTAGGATTGCTCCCACCTCCTATTTCGGCCGACCCAAAGGCCTTGGCTGCCTCTCCTCTCCTCTCCTCCTATATATACTAGTGGATTGGGTGGTTTTTGGACAGAATTTCCGGCCACGTGCTACCCGTTACACCGGTGCACAGTTTCTCCTCTAGATCGGTTTTCCGCAGCGCTTAGGCGAAGCCCTGCCGGAATCACTCCACCACCATCACCGGAGCGCCGTCACGCTGCCGGTGAACTCTCTCTCCTCTCCACCTCCTCTCGCTGGATCGAGACGGTGGAGATCGTCATCAAGCTGCACGTGTGCTGAACGCGGAGGTGTCGTCCGTTCGGCGCTAGATCGGAAGGACCGTGATCGAGATCGCGAGACAGTTCGTGATGAGATCGCGGAACAGATCGTGATGAGTTCGCGGGATAGATCGTGATCAAGATCGTGAGACGGATCGTGATGAGATCGCGAGACGGATCGTGATGAGTTCACGGGACGGATCGTGATTGTATCGCGGGACGGATCGTGATGAGATCGCGGGACGCTCGCCGATTTGGATCGCGAAGATGTTCGACTACACCACTTAACGCTTCCTGCTTAGCGATCTACAAGGGTATGTAGATCCACTCTCCCTCTCGTAGATGCTCATCACCATGGATAGGTTTGCGTGTGCGTAGGAAATTTTTTGTTTCCCATGCGACGTTCCCCAACACGGACGACCCCGGATTTGGCCGGTCGGGGCACGGGGGGTGCCTACCTAGAGGACCATCGGCTCCCACATGGAACCGGTGCTTCATCAGAGACGCTGTCTGGGAGTTCAGACAGCGTGGGTGACGAGCCAACATGTGTGTTTTGAAAAGCCCGGTACTCCCTTACTTTGGTATACCCGGGGGTCATATCCCCGTCATAGATGCACTTCTAATGCGAGACTCCATATCTAGCTTCCACTTAGCAAACCCATTAGCTTTCAAAGGGGGCGGAGGCCCAACAGGATTAATGCGACGATGTTGCAAGGGTTGTGGTGAGTAAAAAGGTTGTGTGACATTGTTCCTAGGAACTTGAGTGCGAACTGGTGATGCAAGGGGTTCCCTTGAGTCATCCGCATCAAATACCTCATTTGGATAAATGAGTTTAATGTGGATGTTGATGGCTTTAAGCACACATCAATTTCCTTCTTAACCGAGGAACGAACTTCTCTCAACATTGCGGTTTTGAGATCCGCAAACATTGAGAGGAAATCCGTTGTGGTTAAGGGGGCAACCGGGTTGGGAGCTACGAAAGCAACGGCTTGAGGTATGGAGACCTCGACCATGAGGGGAATTTCATTTTGACCAAGTACCGTGGCCGGGAGTTGACCTCCCACATCCTCAATGTCTTCCATATCCTCTAGGGTTGTAAAACCTTATATAAGAGCACAAGGCTCTAACACCAATTGAAAGGACCGATACGGTCGACTAGAGGGGGGTGAATAGGAGACTACAAATTTTAATCTTGTTTGTCAATTTTAGGGATAAGCGGATAAAAAGGGTTCACTAGATATGCAACTAGGTGAACACAACCTATATGACAAACACAAGTAGTACTGAATATGCTAGGCAACAACATAACTAACAAGCCAACAAGCATACAAGGCAAGGTAAAGAGCGGGAAAGGATTAACAAGAAGTGAGACGAGGACACAAAATTTATCCCGAAGTTCACTCTTCCTTGGGGAAGAGCTACTCTCCATTTAGAGCGGTGCTGGAGCCAAAGCTTGCGGAACGCCATGGAAGGCTCACCGTGTCTCTTTCAAGTCACCCCAACGGATGAGCCTCAAATCACTTGGGGTTGGTCTTGAAGGCAACCACCACACCTTTACAAACTTCTAAGGAGCACACCACAAGCAAGGAAGCTTCGGAGGAACCTCTAACCGCCTAGGAGCCCAATATCCAAGAGTAACAAATCAATGGTGAACTAATGTTGTGGGGAACACAAATTTGGTTTGGTCAAAGTGTAGATTGGGTCTTGCTCTCTCAGTCCCCAAAGTATCAACAAGTCTGGGTGGAGGGACCGAGAATATTGAGCTAAATGAGGTGTAGCAATAGTGGAGCTGAACAAGACATTAGGGTTAGGTATGAAGGAGTAAGAAGGGGTCCTTTTATAGTGTTCTTGGCTGGGAGGGGAAATCTGACCGCTGGACCCCGATGGCCCGGTCCAAGTCAGCCCCGTGCACACGGGGTACTCGGGGAGATTCAGGGTACCCCGTGCACACGGGGTCAAAAGACCCTGTGTGCACGCGCTACTCAAGGAGTTTCGAGGTACCCTGTGCGCACGGGGGTCAAAAGTCCCCGTGCGCACGGGCTACTCACGGAGTTTTGGGGTACCCCGTGCGCACAGGGGTCGACCCCCGTGCACACAGGTGTCCAGAAATTCTCTAAAAACACCTCAGAGTACCCGGGCACGACACTAACAGACCCAATGGATGCAGGAAGTGGTAGGAAGACTGAAGAAAAGTCTTGGATGTATACCCACATAACACAATTCCACTACAAACCCTCTTAATAGTGCGGTATTGCCTATGACTCAAATCGAACCAAAACGAAAACCTTCGAGTCGCCGAAAACACCACGCCTTTAACTTTTTTGCATTGGGGGGGGGGTCACACACCTCCATAGACAACTGCATGGAACAAATCACCTGAGATAAAATAGCAGCTGATATTAGATCCTCTAACCATATTGCCATCACACCAAAACACAACTAAGTGCGAGTTGCACTTTCATTTACACATAGATATAGTAGTCGACCATGTTTGTTGCCAAACAAATTTAGTACATTTACAATTTATAATTCACGCCGGTGCATGTGAACTAAGAGAGAAATAATCCATGCCCACATCCCTACCTCCAAATATACTCACTTGCACACGATTGACGAGAATGTGCTTCAAATATTTCACCTAATGTTTTCATTACATTAGATGCTTCACTTCTTGGATGAAGTTGATATTTGGGTCCATGGTGCAGCGAATCATCTTTTCACAAAGAGTCTGAATCATCCTTTCCTCTTTATGTTGCCAATTGGCGCAACATGCCATCTATTGAAAATAATGCATTGAGTCTTGCCCATATGAGAAGTAATCAAATCAGATGAGCACATCTGTATGGAAGTGCTTCTCTACCCCCCCCCCAAACTCATATGGACCCACAGGCAGTAAAATCCTAAAAAGGGAAAATGTTTTTAAAAATAATTTGAATTTTTCTATCAACAAACACGCTTGAGTGGTCTACCTATGCAGAAATTTTGTGAAGAAATAACATTCATGGTGGTTTAGAGAGAGAAAAACCTATGCTCCAAAAGTTTTACAAAATGACCATTTTAGAGCATCATTTTCTTTCTGGTGCGGAATAATTTTCATCCACTTTCACAAAAATTTACACATATATACAACAATCAGCCATGTTTGTTGCTAAACAAAGTTAGTACTTTTAGAAATTTATTATTCACGTTGATGCATGTGAACCTAGAGAGAAATAATCGATGTCCACATCCCTACCTCCAAATATAACCACTTACACACAGTTGACGAGAATGTGCTTCAAATATTTCACCTAATTTTTTCGTTGCATTATATGCTTCACTTCTTGGATGAAGTTGATATTTGCGTCCATGATGCAACGATCATCTTTTCACAAAGAGTCCGGGTCAATTATTGTCGGAATCATCCTTTTCTCTTTAGAGAGAGAAAAACCAGTGCTCCAAAAAGTTTTACAAAATGATCATTTTAGAGCATCATTTTCTTTCTAGTGTAGAATAAATTTCATCCACTTTCACAAACATGTACACATAGATACAATAGTCGGTCATGTTTGTTGCCAAACAAGGTGCCGATCATAGGCTTGTATGATAATTCTTTGAAGAATGTCAACAACTATTATGAAGACCTTCCGTGCCCGATCCTTCAATACGTGGACGACACCCTAATTTTTGTCAGGGCACACACTTTGGCTGCTAAAACCCTAAAACGTGTCTTGGATGACTTCTCTAGCGCCACTGGCCTCGCCATAAACTTCTCCAAAATAACGTTCGTCCCATTAAACATTGCACCAGAGCTCGCCTCCTCGATGGTGGACACCCTTGCCACCACCTTCCCGCAATAGTACCTTGGCCTCCCTCTCTCTCTCCCACAAACTCCCCCCTTCAACGTTCCAACCTGTCATTGACCATTGTGATGCTTATTTAGCAGGGTAGTGTGCCCTTTTGCTCTCTCGTGGTGGTCGCCTGATACTCTTATCAGACGTGCTCGACAACCTCCGCACTTACTTCATGACGTGTTTCTCGCTCCCCAAAAGCATTCTTGAAGAAATTGATAAGCGTAGATGGATTTTCTTCTGGTCCAACGACGACTCCTTCTTGGGGGCTAAGTGTTTGGTTTTGTGGGACCGAGTGTGTATGCCTAAGCAAGCAGGTGGCCTTGGCGTTAAAAACTTACGTGCACATTTTTTTGCCTTATGTTGAGTTTTGCATTCAAATTCCTTCACTCTTCTTTGTTGCCTTGGAAAGATTGGATTATAACCACTCACCACTTCATATGTTTTAGGGGAAATGCCTCCTTCCCTCGCAAGGCTATTTTCAGACACCTTGATACTCTTCGTGAGATCTCTCAGGTTAGGATTAGGGACGGTTCGTCCACATTTTTTGGGTTAGATCGATGGCTTCTTCCAGATCCTCTCTCCACCACCTTCCCAGCCTTATTTTCCCACCACACAAAACAAAATGTTTTAGTAAAAAATATCATGATGGATGGGATTGATGGGCTTGCGTAGCCGACTAACCTTAATAGCTGCCAATGAACTTGTTTCCTTGAGACTGTTGTTCCAGGATGTGCACCTCACTGGGGCTCCGAATGAAAGATCTTTGCTGAACGGGGCGGCCTTCTCCACAGAGGGAGCCTACGACGCTCTTGCCTCTTAGCTTGCTGACCCAAATCTTGCTCACATTTGGGATGCTCGGGTCCCTAGCAGGATTCGCATGTTCGGATGGCTGTTCTATTTGGACAGGCTCAACACCCAGGCCAACCTTCGTCGCAAGACCATCATCGACTCATCGTCCTGCCCCCGATGCAGTGGGGCACAGGAAGATCATGCACGCCTGTTCTTCGCTTGCCTCGTCGTAGTCGCCATTTGGGACCCTATGGGATTACAGCCGTGCTACTCCCCTCTTATGGAGCTATGGATCTCACCATGTAACCCAACGCTTCCGCGGTCGGTGTGGCCTTTTGTCATGCTACTCCTCCTCTAGAAAATCCGGGATGCACAGAATGTGATGAACCTTAGGGGGGTAAACCAAACACACAATGATTTAATCATGGCGATAATCTCGGACCTCACTCTTTGGTCTCACCGTCTCAAAAAAGGCGGACCAAAAAATCCGCGTCGGAATGTGGCAGGGATTTTTCTCCTCTCGTCTCGCATAAACATTGTAATGTTTGTTGCCAACAAAAATTAATACTTTATTTATTATTCACAATGGTGCATGTGAACTCATAGAGAAATAATTCATGTCCACATCCCTACCTCCAGATTGTAGCCAAAGCAAAAGCAAAAGAAAACGGCTGTTGTCCAGAAAGAAGAAAAAGCAAACCTAAACTATGGAAAATGAAAAACAATAGGGGGCATTCCGAGAATTGAACTCGAGACCTCTCGCACCCTAAGCGAGAGTCATACCACTAGACCAAATGCCCTTGTTGCTATATTCTTCCTAACACTTTATTCATACCAAAAACATTGGGATCATCGTCGCCATGCGGCCCCGGTTCCTGCCCCGTCGTCTTCAATCCCCACCCCATTCCTCTCCTCACATCGCGCCACCTCCGCCTCATCTCCTCCTCCTCCTCCCCATCCGCCTCGACCTACTTCGTCCACCGCATGCTCGTACGACTGCGTTAGTTGAGGGACGACGTCGTGTTTGCACAATCTCTCAAATCGCTGGATCTCGGGGGGGCATGGAGCCCTTTTTTGCCATCCAAGGAATTTTCTTTTGACAGAAACATGCGGTTCAGGATGACGATGGATGCTGTCGTGCGAAGCGTCGCGAGGTTCTTTTGCAGGCAAACCGCAGCGCCCAATTCTGGCAAACGTGGGGATCAGAGCAGCATTTCCTGCATTGAGGTAGAGAAGGGTGTCTCTTCTCAACTTCTCTTGGGCTAGAGGATGTTCGTCACCACACATTGTGGGTCGCGCTCGTCATCACACTTAATAAAATGCTAAGGGTTTGGGTATTTGATCTGGGTTGGTCGTTTGACCTTTTTCGCACTAACCTTCACGTGGGACAAGTTATGGGTACTCAACGTCGTTGTATCAGCCGAAGCTCTTCGGACGTTAGCAATGGATCAGCGCATGCCCGAGTGATCCATGACGGCATTGTTCTTGTATAAGAGGTGCTAGGACTGATCTCGGCCGCCCACGCATCGTACAAGAGTGCAAAGGGTGACTGGGCCCATGAACCCTGCGCGCTTAGGATTTAGACCGGCAGGCTGGCCTCTCTGTTGAGCCTAGGTAGGGTGACGACGTGTTGATATCCCGAGGCCGGGCATGACACAAGAAAGTGTGTCTGGCTGGAGGTGATCAAGCGTGTTGGAAATGTGGTGCACCCCTGCAGGGATGAATTCAACTATTCGAATAGTCGTGTCCACGGTAACAGGACGACTTGGAGTTGTACCTCGATCTAATACAACTAAAAGTGTGATTTAAATTGAAATGAATGTTGGCTCCGAGGTTACTTTCTCGCAGGGAAACGAGGAAGAATCTCTGGGCGTGGTTACTTAATAAAATTGTTACAATAATTTTGTTACACGTGAGTTACCATTCTACATTCTTCTAATGCTGCAAGATGTTGAAGATGCTAGTCTTCGATAGGACTAGGACTTCCCTCCTATTCTTGCTTTTTCTGCAATCAGTCCAAAGATATAACCCCATCCCTTTGATATTGATGCATATTGTAGCATAGTTTTGATGCAATACTTGCGAGTACTTTGGATGAGTACTCACCGCTCCTTTGCCTTCTCTTTCCCCCTCGATACGATTACCGCGTTCAGATGACGAAGCTCGGGAGATGGAGTACACCCAAGATGACTACTACAACACCGCTGGAGCTTACTACTATGTGGAGAGTGCCGACGCTCAGGAATAGTTAGGAGGTTCCCAAGCAGGAGGACTCACCTCTTTCGATCCGCTGCTTATGTTTGTGCTAGCCTTCTTAAGGCAAAACTTGTTTAACTTATGTCTGTACTCAGATATTATTTGCTTTCGCTAACTCGTTTGTATGTCGAGCTTATGTATTCGAGCCCTCGAGGCCCTGGCTTGTAATATGAAGCTTGTATGACTTTAATTTGTATCTAGAGTTGTGTTGTGATATCTTCTAGTGAGTCTCTAATCTTGGCCGTATGCATTTGCGTGTATGATTAGCGTACGATCAAAATGGGGAATGCCACAATGATTCCCCCACGAGTCGGGATGAGACTCCGGATGAAAAAAAAAGAGAAAGAAAAAAAAGAGAAAAAGGAAAAAAGAGAAAAGGAAAAATGAGAGAAAAGAGAGAAGGGACAGTGCTACTACCTCTTATTCCACACTTGTGCCTCAAAGTGGCACCATGTTCTTCATATATAGAGTCTCTTGTTTCGTCACTTCCATATGCTAGTGAGAATTTTTCATTATAGAACTTGGCTTCTATATTCCGATGACATCCTTCCTCAAATGCCTAAGGTCTTCATGAGCAAGCAAGTTGGATGCACACCCAGTTAGCTTCAGTCAAGCTTTCATACACTTATAGCTCCAATGCATCTTTTGCATGGAAATCCCTACTCCTCGCATTGATATCTATTGATGGACATCTACATAGCCCTTTGATACGCCTAGTTTATGCGAGACTTTCTTCTCCACTTTCACCCCTTTGAAACCTACCACCATATTCTATTCCACCTTTATGCTATATCCATGGTTCACACTCATATTTTGCGTAATAAAAAGCTGAAGCATGTTAAAAAGTACGATCCAATTGCCTGACTTGACACTTCGGTGCTTGACATTTGTATTTATGTGGTGAGGATGGAGCCGTGCTATGCTAATATGATAAAATGAATAGGGGTGAACATTCTTTAAGGATCGTACACTTTGAAACTTGATTATTATGTTGCTTGTGTTTATAAATATTACTATGTTGAGTTTATTAATCCATCATTTCTCAATGATCAAACCTGCAATAGATTACATGTTGGGTAGCATTGTCACATCAAAAATTCTGTTTTTATCATTTACCTACTCGAGGACGAGCAAGAATTAAGCTTAGGGATGTTGATATGTCTCCAACGTATCTATAGTTTTGATTGTTCCATGCTATTATATTATCCTTATAGGATAATTTTTGGGTGTTTATTTACCAATTAATATTATTTGAGCACTAACCTATTAACCAAGCGCCCAGTGCCAGTTGTTGTTTTCTGCATGTTTTTTACTTTTCAGGTTTAATATGATTTTTTATCAAAAGAAGACCTAGAAGCTCCGGGAGGAGGCCGGGGGCCCCACGAGGGAGGCACCACACAACAGGGCACGCCCTGGGGTGGGTCATGCCCTGTTGCCTCGTGCCCCCCTCGGGAGTCCCCAGGTGCCCCTCTTTGGCTTATAGATTCTCATAAACCCTCAAACCCCAGAGAGCCTCTCGAAACACTTTTTCCATCACCGCAAGTCTTTGTTCAGCCGTGTGCCCATCCGGAGCCCTATTTCGGTGCGTTGTCGGAGGGGGGGGGTCGATCACGGAGGGCCTCTACATCAACCTTGCTGCTCCCATGGTGATGTGTGAGTAGTTGAACACAGACCTACGGGTCGGTAGTTAGTACCTAGATGGCTCTCTCTCTCTCTCTCCTGATCTTCAATACAATGATCATCGCATCTTCGCTTTGATCTATCTGATGTAATTCATTTGTGCGATGCGTTTGTCGGGATCCGATGAATTGTGGGTTTATGTTCAGATTATTCATGATAAAAGATTTGAGTTTTCTTTGAATTCTATTATGATTCTTATTTGCATGATTATCATGGCTTCGTAAATCTCTCTGATCTATTGATTTGCTTTGGCCAAGTAGATTGACCTTTCTTCAGTGAGACTGGTGCGTTGTAGTGGGTTCAATTTGACGAGTTTCTATATCCCAGTGACAGAAGAGGACAAGATACATTTTTGTGTTGTTGCCACTAAGGATAAAACGATGGGGTTAATTCATATTGACTGATTTCTCTTTGTCTACACCATGTCATTGTTCTCCGAGCATTACTCTGTTTTACTTAATACTCTAGATGCATGCTGGATAGCGGTCGATGAGTGGAGTAATAGTAATAGATGCAAGCAGGAGTCGACCTATTTTATTATGTACGTGATGCCTATATACGATCATTGTCGTGAATATCACATAACTATGCGCTTTTCTATCAATTGCCCAAAAGTAATTTGTTTACCCATCGTGTGCTTACTACATGAGAGATGACACTAGGAAAAACTATGGCCACCTGGTCTATTCACTTATAGGATTACAAACGCTACAATTTCCTTGCTGCAATTTATTGTTCACTATTTTATTTCGCAATTTACAATTATCAACTATCATCTACACACTTCATTTGCTTGCAAATAATGAGTACAAGGGGATTGACAACCCTCTTGCTCGCGTTGGGTGCAAGTGTTTGCTCTTTTGTGTGCAGTCGCTGAAGACGGTGGTTGACCGTTACTCCTATTGGTTCGATAAACCTTGGTTCTTAACAGAGGGAAATACTTATCCATATTGTGTTGCATTATCCGTTCCTCTTCACGGAAAACCCATCGCAGATCACAAGTATCAGTAGGCCCTTGCCCTTGATGAGGGTCGCCTCGTTAGCCGCGCGCTGGGGGCTTTGCGCGGCCTCCTCCTCGTCCTGCGGCGGCGGCGTGTGCAGGGGGCTCGTCGCGGTCTCTTGGTGGGCATCATTCCCGCCAGCAGGCGTGGCGCTCGCAGGGGGGTCCGCCTCGTTCTCCACCTCCATTTCGGTGGCGCCCCTAGCATCGGGCGCCTCCGGAGATGCCTCCTCCTCCCCTAAGGATTTCTCCCAGCCTTATTTTCCCACCGCACAAAACAAAATGTTTTAGTCAAAAATATCATGATGGATAGGATTGATCTGGGCTTGCGTAGCCGACTAACCTTAACGACTGCCAATGAACTTGTTTCCTTAAGACTGTTGTTGCAGGATGTGCACCTCACTAGGGCTCCGGACGAAATACCTCTGCTAAACAGGACGACCTTCTCCACAAGGGGCGCTCTTGCCTCTCAACTGACTGACCCAAACCTTGCTCACATTTGGGATGTTCGTGTACCTAGTAGGATCCGCGTGTTCGGATGGCTGTTCTATTTGGACAGGCTCAACACCCGGGTCAACCTTCATCGCAAGACCATCATCGACTCGTCATCCTGCCCCCGATGCAACGGGGCACAGGAAGATCTTGCGCACATGTTCTTCGCTTGCCCCGCCGTGGTCACCATTTGGGACACTATGGGATTGCAACCCTGCTACTCTATTCTTATGAAGCAATGGATCTCGCCATGTCACCCAACGCTGTTGCAGTCGGTGTGGCCTTTTATCATGTAGCTCCTCCTCTAGAAAATATGGGATGCGCGGAATGCGATAACCTTTAGGAGGGTAAACCAAACACCCAGTGATCTCGAACCTCATTCTTTGGTCTCATCGTCTCAAAGAGGCGGACCAAAAAATCCACGCCCTCTCATCTCGCATAAACAAGTGGGGAGCCCCCCTAACAGTTAAAAAAATGTTTGTTGCCAAACAAATTAAATACTTTTACAATTTTCCCTACCTCTAGATTATGTGACTAGCCAAAGCAAAAGCAAAAGAAAACGGTTGCTGTCTAGAAAAAAAAATGCAAACCTAAACTGTGGAAAATGAAAAATTAAAAACAAAACAATAATGGGGCATTCCGAGAATTGAACTCGGGACCTCTCGCACCCTAAGCGAGAATCATACCACTAGACCAAATGCCCTTGTTGTTATATTCTTCCTAACACTTTATTCATACGAGAAACACTGGGATCATCGTTGCCATGCGGCCCCGGCTCCTGCCCCGTCGACTTCAATCCTCACCCCATTCCCCTCCTCACGTCGCGCCGCCGCCGCCTCGTCTCCTCCTCCTCCTCCCTGTCCGCCTCGACCTACTTCTTCCACCGCATGCTCGTATGGCTGCGGTAGTTGAGGGACGACGTCGTGTTTGCACGGTCTCTCAAATCGCTGGATCTCGGGGGTGTGGAGCCCTTTTTCGCCATCCAAGGAAGTTTCTTTCGGCAGAAACATGCGGTTCAGGGCGACGGCGACGACGGCGGCCGCCGCTGTGCGAAGCGCCGCGAGGTTCTTCTGCAGGCAAACCGCCGCGCCCAATTCTGGCAAACGTGGGGAGCAGAGCAGAGCAGCATTTCCTGCAGTGAGGTAGAGCAGGGTGCCTCTTCTCAGCTTCTCTTGGGCTAGAGGATGCTCCTAAATAGCAGCGCTCTCTGATGATGCGGTTGACATCCAACTCTTCTTGACAGTCGCAGAAGCCCATCGATTATTTCTTTTGTTCTGGAGAAGAACCTCATCATTATTGTTATTTTGGAGATGAAGGCCATCAAGTATTGCTTGTCAGTATACCTTGTGCACGACCGACTAGGTGATGCTTGTGCCTTTTCTCCCTGTTGTCGCCTGCCAAGCAGAATTACGGCACTCATGAAGGTATCCTATCTTTGTTCGGCCCCATTTCAACTGCATATGGTGGATTCAAGTATGTGGTTTAGTTTTTCACTAATTGATTCCATTTCACATGGCCAAGATTGCAGATCATTTTTTGGTGGATCTTGTCACAGTGGCCACGACATGCCAGGGCAACTCCAAGAGGTGGACAGTTCATGGCCTGAACTAGGTGAGCACATTCCTGGAGGTTGAGTCAACTACTAGATCTTATTTCTTATTATCCTCTTATTTCTGCTCCCTCAACCTCTATCCAGCAGAAAATGGGACACCCGTGCGGTTTATTCTGCCTGGAACAGTCGGAACATGGCATCGAAGCACGTTGCAGAATTTTGATGTGTGGGTCGTGGATCATTCTGTAGATAGCAAGCGGTCCTCCAACAAACCCCAATTGCACAGCTCACATTTCTTTTCTTTTGGTTGCTGCGTATCAGTCAACAATGTAGATTAATTCTGAGTAATGTTAAACATTCGTGCATATGCTTTGCCACCAATTGTAGGGACATCACCTGCTTGTAAGCTCACTTATTGATGCCTGTTGCACAAACAAGATGAGACAACATAAACTGGCTTTGCTTCCATATAACCATAGCGCAAAACTTGCTTCATATTGCTTAGATGATCACTGGCTTTGCTTCCATTAGCCTTTTGATTCTCAACTATAAATGGAGTGTGCCTGAAGAGCTGAACGGTGTGCAACTTTTCTTCCTTTCTCTTCTCTTCCATGTCCTGAAGAAATATACCATCACTCATTCACCCATCCATCACAAACATGTCTTGCCATCTAAGATCTGCAAGTCTGCCTTCTAGGCCGCATTTTAGTGAAATCAAAGCAGAAGAAGAGTTGCACAGCCTAAAAACATGCTTCTATAGGCAGCCCGCTACCCTTGCCACACTGAGCGATGGTTTGAGGAAGCTTGCACATGTCTACAACTGTGTTGAGGAGATTATGCGCTTGCCGAGGAACCAAGTTGACCTCTGCTCGCCCCAGCAAAAGAAAATGGCGGAGAAAGAACTGGAACAGTCCCTTGCGCTGCTTGATATCTGCAATGCTATGCAAGAGAACTTTGCCGAGTTGAAGATGAGTATCCAAGAGCTGCAACTAGTCCTTAAACGAGGAGATCATGCCACTGCCAATCTCAAAATTGAGTCTTTCTTCTGTTCAGCAACGAAAGGCAAAAGCATTTCAAGAAATACAGCAGTAAAGCTACTCCTGTGAAAGTCTCAGCCTTGTCAGGCTACTAGCAAAAGCCAGAGAGATAGCTGTTTCCCTACTTGAATCTGCATCGTACCTCATGCCCAAGCAGATTGCCACATCCAATTCTAGCAAATGGTCTCTGGTATCCAAAAGGTTCTAGAAAAGATAAGTTGTATGTGAGGAGGATCAGCTACAAGCATTAGAGTGCAGAATTGGAGACCTTGAGAATAGTGTAGGGTTTCTGTTCAGGAGATTGATCCAGACTAGGGTCTCTCTCCTGAACATTCTTAGCTCATCCATATGCCTTGCTGCTCTGGCGCCCTATGAATGGCATCCACCTTTTAATGCTGAGACCACATGCACATATTACTGGTAGACTAAAAGGAAAAATGTGTTCATCATGTTTATGTTGCCAATGATCCTTTGTACGTACTTGTAAATTCTGACTCTGGTGAAATGCGATTTTTCTTATCCCTGGCTAAATACTCGTATCCTCAGTATGACAATACCTCTCATATGTTGTCTGTTTTTTTGAGAACACCTCGAGAGGGGCAGGGGGTTCCTGCATTTCATTAAGAAGAAGAGAGTTGGTCCAGTTTATAAGGAAAACCAGACCCAAAAACCTAACATTCTCGGCTAATCAGGGAAAACCGGATGAAAACCCACAAAGAAAGAAAAAAGAAAACGAGAAAAGGAGACACAAGAACTAGGGGATAGGGACGGGACATATGTCTCGTCCCTCATATGTTGTCTGTAGGTTTTAACCGGGGCTATTGCGATATTGTCATTTGATGCTTTTACCTCATATTTTTTCTCTACTTGCATTAAGCTTATTATTTTGTGATTGATTTTCTCTACATGCATGAGTTCATAAGATCCAGGCTATGTGTGTAGACTCTTAATTAGGCTGAATAATAAGAAAGAAGAGAAAACTTGAAAAACTAACAAATGTGCAGGAACCAGACTGAAGCGCGTGTTACCTATGACACAGATACTTTGTGTTTCATTGAAAGTTTACAGTCTTACCATTTATCAATGATACTTTTAATATGGTCAAAGATGCTGATCCTTTTATGATGGATCTTATTGTAGGTGGATGAAACTTGTCAGTACTAGTCCCTGAGGTGTTGATTTCATGCTTATCTTGAAGCCTACGTAGCCCACATTAGCATTGAACACGTTTTTGGAGGTTGTGCGTGTCAACTTTTCCTCTCATGAACTGGGATTCTTGCTCACCACCTCATAGCAGAAAACAACTCTGTGTACTCGTGCAGTCCGTATTGTCAGGCATAATTTAAACATCAGACTGGCAATACCAAATAGCAACCAGTCTTCCTGTACTGTCAAGTAGTCGTGCAGACCACAGTTTGCCTACGTTTGGAACATATCAAAGGTGCATTATTTAGCACTTAGCAACGCGTGCTGTTTTAAACTAAGATAGACAAGGCATCAACTTGTCTGAGGCTGTGGTGGCCATGTGAGTACATGGGTTCTGCAGAGATAAAGATACTTTCTGTCTGTTGTGCCGTATTCTCAAGTTTCACATGTAATTGGGCACATTTACCTCTGCTACTGAAGGATCACACCACAGATTCTTACAGAAACATTACCTTTTAATATCTGGAATTTTGCAAGCTAGAAACAGTCAAACTGACATTTATAAGTTGGTTTGCGTAAGTTGCTTATGTTCTAAGCAAGTAAACGTTGCAGCAGAAGAAGTGAAGCATCTATTGATGATTATAAGGCATGTGTGGTGGATCATGCTGCAGCTAGCAGACATACCAGCACATCAACAGTGCTGCACGGCAATTGAGGCGAAGTTGCAGCTGTCATAAGTTGAGAAGCAAATTGACAGGCTGTTCGAAGGTAAAGTCATCTGGTCCTTCATCATACACCTCAGTTGCATGACTTGCATTCTAGTTTATTTTGCCTCTGTTTGCTGATCTGGTTTCTGTGTTAAACTAAGCACTTGCGCAGATGCTTTGCCGCCAATCGTTGAGATTTGGCACGCACTTAGTGATTCTTGTCTCCTTGACAAGATTGTAATGGATTTAGAGGGTTATGTTGCTCCAAAAAAAAATGATCCATTATTGGCAACAAATGGAGCATGG
This sequence comes from Hordeum marinum, assembly GCA_022496015.1. Taxonomy (NCBI): domain Eukaryota; kingdom Viridiplantae; phylum Streptophyta; class Magnoliopsida; order Poales; family Poaceae; genus Hordeum; species Hordeum marinum. Next base: position 86,573,057 of record CM039675.1, on the reverse strand, counting down.
TGCACAATATTCTTGCTGCCTAATGGGCTTTGCCAGCAAGACTGTTTTTATTTCTTGATGACTATAAATAGAGTGTGCTGCAAAGGTCTGAGCACCAACAAAGCGCATCTGCTCTTCACTTTCTCTAACCTTGCAAACAGAAACACATCATCACTTCATCCATTAGAAACATGGCTTGCCATCAAAGATCCGCAAGTTTGCCTTACTCCAGTGAGTCCAAAGTGGAGATGGAGCTGCAGGGCCTGAAGTCATGCATCTCTTCACCCTCCGCAACCATCGACACAATGTGTAGTGGTTACGCAAGGCTTGGAGACATCTACAAGTGCATAGAGGAGATCATGGGCTTGCCCAGCAACCAAGTTGGCCTCTCCTCCCCCCAAAACAAGAAAATGGTGGAAGAGGAACTGGAAAGGTCCCTCATGCTGATCGATCTCTGCAATTCCATGCAAGAGAATTTAGCAGGGCTCAAGATGAGTACCCAGGAGATGCAACTGATTCTCAAAAGAGGAGATGGTGCGGCCCTTCAGCTCAAGGTCGAGTCTTTCATTCGCCTCGCGAAGCAGGCACAGAAGCCTTTCAAGAAGATCGCAAGCAGCAAAGCTATTGCTGAGGATTGCAAGCTGGTCAGTCTACTGGCGGAAGCCAGAGACATGTCTGTCTCTCTACTGGAGTCCACATTGCAGCTATTGCCGAAGCAGTTCGCCACCACCAAAGGAAGCAAATGGTCTCTTGTCCAGAAAAGAAAGGTCGTTTGCGAGGAGGAACAGTTGCAGATGCTGGAGCGAAGCATGGGCGATCTTGAGAACGGTTCAGAGCTTCTGTTCAGGAGATTGATCCAAAGCAGGGTTTCGCTCCTGAACATTCTCAGCTCGTAGACACTCTCAGGCCTTGTTTCTCTAGCATATTGCGATTGGCATCCGCCTTTTAAAGGATTCACCAGTCATATAGAACCTTTGTAGCTTGCGTACAATACCAATGTACGTACAAATGATCAATTGATGGAAACAGTTTTGACCATGTTCAGACCATGACTTTACTAGGCAGTGATTTTGATTATGTTTCATAGCTGAATGTCATGCTGGCATGTTCTCCTTTTGAGAGTATATGATGAATGCCAAGGAATCAGGAAGGAAATTCCTCGTGAGAAAATGGCGTCGTGGAGTCTAAGTGAAGAATCGAAGATCATCCAGAATTTCGGCAGGAGCTTTATGTAATTATTTCTAGCTATAAGTTATACACTGTACAATTTGTATTCGGTCTTAGACCTCCATGTTTACACCAATTACAGTTTGCAATCGGCGCCATGATCTTTTATTTGCGATACTCTTAACAACCATGAACAGGCCAGCTCTAGGCCATGTGGTAGCCGCTCATTATTAGCCTGATCACTGGCATAAGGTAGAAGGTCTATTATGCCCAGCAGATGTACCATACTTAATTAAACACATGCCACCAATGATTTATATCCTCTGAAGTTTTTGTTTCGATGGTCAAGAATAATGCTGATCCTTATGTTTTGCGGCGGATCTTGTTGCAGGTTGATGAAACAAGACAGCAATGCTTCATGAGGTGTTGAGTTCATGCTTTTCTAGATGTTACCTTGACCATATCATGACTGAGCATGTTTCTGTAGGTAAAGTCAACTCTTTCCTCTCTCTTAACAACTTATAGACACTGTCTAGGGGGTAACATTAGGTGTAGTATAGTCATATGAGATGTAATTTGATGTGAATCTTTCTCCTTCGTGCTATGGCCAAATGAAACTTGAATCCCCGTACATTCCATTTCTTTTCTCTGGATCAACTGCAACATGACAGATAAGAAACACTAATTAGATGTATTCATTTATCTCCCCATCTAATTATGAAGTACTCGTGAAGACTGCACATTAAAACAGCAACCTGCAATATTGAGTGAGATAGACTGATAATTTATCCAATCGAAGTTGTTCTATATTCTCTTCGCAATGAAAATAGGGTGCATTGTCACTGTGTGTCTGAGACAAAAAAAATACTTCACCTTTTTCTATTATTGCACCTAGATTAACGGCCGTGCGCTCCGTTTTCTCTCTCTCTCTCGAACAACTGAAACATTACACATAGGAAACACTAATTAGATGCATTTATCTCCTTATCTATATTATGAAGTATTCTTGAAACCAATAATTAGATCTTATTGTAGGTGGATGAAACTTGCCGGTGGTACTCCATGAGGCGTTGAGTTCATGCTTATCTTGAAGCTGCCTGGCCATATGAGCATTGAACACGTTCTTGTAGGTTCTGTCTCTGAACTTTTCCTCTCATGAAGTGCGATTCTTGCTTACCACCTTATAGCAGAAAAATAGTGGGTACTCGTGCAGTCCATTTTGTCAGACATAATTGAAACATGACAGATTGGCAATACTAAGTAGCAACTTGTCTTCCTGTAGTGTCAAGTAGTCATGCAGACCACCGTTTGCCTACGTTTGGAACATGTCAAAGTTGCTTGTTTAGTATTAGCACCGCGTGCTCTTTTAAACTAAGATAGATAAGAGTACCAACTTGCCTGAGGCTATGTGGCCATGTGAGTACATGGGTTATGCTGAGATAGAGATACTTTCTGTCTGTATATCAATCCGCTGTGCCTTATTCTCAAGTTTCTCATGTAATTAGCACCTCTACATCTGCTACTGAAGGATGACACCACAGAAACATGCATACCTTCTAGTATCAATTTTTGCAAAGCTAGAACCTGTTCCAGTGATTATTATGAATGCATGTGTCGGCGTGGTGGATCATGCTGCAGATAGCAGAGACATACCAGCAAAGCAACAGTGCTGCGTGGCAATTGAGGCGAAGGTGCAGCTGACTTAAATTGAGAACCAAATTGACAGGCTGTTGGAAGGTAACGGCTTCTGGTCCTTCAACATACACGTCAGTTGCACAACTTGCATTCTAGTTTTTTGCTTGTGTTTGCTGATCTGGATTCTCTGTTAAGTTAAGCACCTGTGCCGATGCTTTGCCTCCAATGTCGAGACAGGGCATGCACTTAGTGATGCTTGTCTCCTTAACAAGATTGTAACAGATAGAGATGGTTATGCTGCTCCAAAAAATTGATTCATCATTGGCAAAAAATGGAGCGTGGTGCACTATTTTTTGCCAGCAAGACTGCTTTTGTGTTTGACTATAAATAGAGTGCAGCACGATGGTTGAGCACCAACAAAGCGCATCTGCTCTTCACTTTCTCTTCCATTACAAACATAAACACATCATCAATTCATCCATTAGAAACATGGCTTGCCATCAAAGATCCGCAAGTTTGCCTTACTCCAGTGAATCTAAAGTGGAGGTGGAGCTGCTGGGCCTGAAATCATGCATCTCTTCACCCTCTGCAACCATCAACACAATGTGTGGTGGTTACGCAAGGCTTGGAGACATCTACAAGTGCATAGAGGAGATCATGGGCTTGCCCAGCAACCAAGTTGACCTCTCCTCCCCCCAAAACAAGAAAATGGTGGAAGAGGAACTGGAAAGGTCCCTCATGCTGATCGATCTCTGCAATTCCATGCAAGAGAATTTAGCTGGGCTGAAGATGAGTACCGAGGAGCTGCAACTGGTTCTCAAAAGAGGAGATGATGCGTCTGTTCAACTCAAGGTTGACTCTTTCATTCGCCTGGCGAAGCAGGCGCAGAAGCCTTTCAAGAAGATCGCAAGCAGCAAAGCTAGTGGTGAGGATTGCAGGCTGGTCAGGCTACTGGCGGAAGCCAGAGAGATGTCTGTCTCTCTACTGGAATCCACGTCACAGCTGTTGCCGAAGCAGTTCGCCACCACCAAAGGAAGCAAATGGTCTCTTGTCCAAAAGAGAAAGGTCGTTTGCGAAGAGGAACAGTTGCAAGTGCTAGAGCGAAGCATGGGACATCTTGAGAACGGTGTGGAGCTTCTGTTCAGGAAATTGATCCAAAGCAGGGTTTCACTCCTGAACATTCTCAGCTCGTAGACACTCTCAGGCCTTGTTTCTCTAGCATATTGCGACCGGCATCCAGCTTTTAAAGGATTCACCAGTCATATAGAACCTTTCTAGCTTGTGTACCGAGTACACTACTAAATGTACATACACATGATCAGTTGACGAAAGCAGTTTTGACTATGCCCATAAAATTACTTGTGATTTCACCGATCTTTACCGTGCGATGATTTTGATTTATTTTTCATAGCGGAATGTCATGTCGATATGTTCTCTTTCAAGTATATGATGAATGCTAAGGAACCGAAAAGGAATTTCCTCTTGAGAAAATGGCATGCAGAGTCTAGGCGAAGATTAAATCATTCTGCATTTATCTGTAATTATTTCTAGCTATAAGTTGTAGACATGTACAATTTGTATTTGATCTTACCTTTCAAACGGACATGTTACGTCACACCAATTACAGCTTGCAATCGGCGCCATCATCTTTTGCCTACAATATTCTTAACAGCCATGAACATGCCAGCTCTAGGCCATGTGGTAGCGCTCATTATTAGCTGATCACCAGCATACGGTGGAAACACATTATGCCCAGCAGATGTACCGGACTTAATTAAACACATGCCACAAATGACGTAGATCCTCTGAATCACATTTCCCCAATAACCATTATCTTAGTTATCTCACGCCTCTTCATGAGAGTTTCTGTTTTGGCTAGTCAAGAATAATGCTGATCCTTCTGTTCTGCGGCGGATCTTGTTGCAGGTTGATGAAACAAGACAGCAATGCTCCATAAGGTGTTGAGTTCATGCTTATCTAGATGCTACCTGGACTGAGCGCGTTTCTGTAGGTAAAGTCAACTCTTTCCTCTCTCTTAACAAATTATAGACACTGTCCTAGCCATATGAGATGTAATATGATGTATCCTATGCCTTCATGAATCTTTCTCCCTGGTGCTATGGCCAAATCAAACATGAACCCCCGTGCATACCATTTTTTTTCTCTGGATCAACTGCAACATATTTAGATATAACTCCTCATCCAGTACTCGTGAAGACTACACATTCTAACGGTTGTTTCTTATCATCTGGGATGTTAGTAGATTAAAAGAGCAACCTGCAGTATTAAGCGCGATAGACCGGTAATTTATCCAATCAAAGTTGTTCTATATTCTCTTCTCACTGAAATTAGGGCTCATTTTCACTGTGTGTCCGAGACAGAAAAAAGAGTTAACTTTCTCTATTTCCGCACCTAGATTATCGGCCGTGCATTCCGTTTTTTCTCTCTCGAACAGCTGAAAAATGATACATAGGAACACTAATTAGATGCATTTATCTCCTTATCTATATTATGAAGTACTCATGAAACAATAATTGGATCTTACTTTAGGCGGATGAAACTTGCCAGTCGTACTTCATGAGGCGTTGAGTTCATGCTTATCTTGAAGCTGACTGGCCCATATTAGCATTGAACACGTTTTTGGAGGTTCTGTGTCTCAGATTTTCCTCTCATGAACTGCGATTCTTGCCCACCACCTTATAGCAGAAAACAACTCTGTGTACTCGTGTAGTCCATTTTGCCGGGCATAATTCAAACATGACAGATTGGCAATACCAAATAGCAACTTGTCTTCCTGTAGTCATGCAGACCACAGTTTGCCTACGTTTGGAATATCTCAAGGCTGCACTGTTTAGTAATTTAGCAACGCGTGCAGTTTTAAACAAAGATAGACAAAGGTACCAACTTGGCTGAGGCTGTAGTGGCCATGTGAGTACATGGGATCTGCAGAGATAGAGATACTTTCTGTCTGTATATCAATCCGTTGTGCCTTATTCTCAAATTTCTCTTGCAATTGGGCAAATTGGGCACCTCTACTTCTGCTACTGAAGGATGACACAACATATTTTCTATGGAAGCAGAATATCTAGAATTTTGCAAGCTAGAACCCGTTCCGGTGACGTTTATGAGTTAGTTTTCACTTATGTTCTAAACGAGTAAATGTTGCATCAGAAGAAGTGAAGCATGTATTGATGATTAAATGCATGTGTGATGGATCATGCTGCGCGTAGCAGAGACATACCAGCACAGCAACGGCGCTTCATGGCAATTGCAGCGAAGGAGCACCTCTCATGAATTGGGAACCAAATTGACAGGCTGTTGGAAGGTGAACTCATTTGCTCCTTCAACATACACCACAGTTGCATGACCTGCATTCTAGTTTATTTTTCCTCGGTTTGCTTGTCTGGATTCTCTGTTAAGCTAAGCCCTTGTGCAGATTCTTTGCCTCCAATCGTCGAGACATGGCATGCACTTAGTGATGCTTGTCTCCTTAACAAGATGTAATGGACAGAGATGGTTATGCTGGTCCAGAAAATCGATCCATTATTGGCAGCAAATTGAGCGTCGTGCATAATATTCCCGCTGCCTAATGGGCTTTGCCAGCAAGACTGCTTTTGTTTCTTGACTATAAATAGAGTGCACCGCGATGGTTGAACACCAACAAAGCGCATCTGCTCTCCATTTTCTCTTCCATTGCAAACAGAAACACATCATCATTTCATCCATTAGAAACATGGCTTGCCATCAAAGATCTGCAAGTTTGCCTTCTATTGCTCACTCCAGTGAATCCAAAGTAGAGGTACAGCTACAGAGTCTGAAGTCATCCATCTCTTCACCCTCTGCAACCATCGGCACAATGTGTGGTGGCTACGCAAGGCTGGGAGACATCTACAAGAGCATAGAGGAGACCATGGGCTTGCCCAGCAACCAAGTTGGCTTCTCCTTTCCCCAAAACAAGAAAATGGTGGAAGAGGAACTGGAACGGTCCCTCATGCTTATCGATCTCTGCAATTCCATGCAAGAGAATTTAGCTGGGCTGAAGATGAGTACCGAGGAGCTGCAACTGGTTCTCAAAAGAGGAGATGATGCGTCTGTTCAACTCAAAGTTGAGTCTTTCATTCGCCTCGCAAAGCAGGCACAGAAGCCTTTCAAGAAGATCAGCAGCAGCACAACTAGTGCTCAAGATTGCAGGCTGGTCAGGCTACTGGCGGAAGCCAGAGAGATATCTGTCTCTCTACTTGAGTCCACGTCGCAGCTGTTGCCGAAGCAGTTCGCCACCACCAAAGGAAGCAAATGGTCTCTTGTCCATAAAAGAAAGGTTGTTTGCGAGGAGGAACAGTTGCAGGTCCTAGAGCGAAGAATGGGAGATCTTGAGAACGGCGTTGAGCTTCTGTTCAGGAGATTGATCCAAAGCAGGGTTTCGCTCCTGAACATTCTCAGCTCATAGACACTCTCAGGCCTCATTTCTCTAGCATATTGCGACTGGCATCCACCTTTTAAAGGATTCACCAGTCATATAGAACCTTTCTAGCTTGTGTACAGAGGACAATACCAAATATACATACAAATGATCAGCTGATGAAAACAGTTTTGACTATGTTCATACCATGACTTCTGATTTCACTCACATTGATATTTACTAGGCAGTGATTTTGATTACTTTTCATAGCTGAATGCCATGCTGGCATTATTTCTTTTCGAGAATACGATGAATGCTAAGGAACCGAAAAGTAAATTCTTCATAAGCAAATGACATGCAGAGTCTAAGTGAAGATTAAATTATTCAGAATTTCGGTGAGAGGTGTATGTGTAGTAATTTCTAGCTGGAACTTTTGTGACCTAAAACGTCTTATTTGTTTACTGAGGGAATACAATTTTATTTGATCTTATCTTTGAAACGGACATGTTAGGTCACAGCAACTACAGTTTACAACTGGCGCCACCATCTTTTACCTGCAGTACTCTTAACAACCATGGACATGCCAGCTCTAAGCCATGTGGTAGCCGCTCATCATTAGCCTGATGACTAGCACGAAGCCCTGTTATTTCCACGGATGTACCACCAGACTTAAGCATATGGCACCAATTATTTAGATCCTCTGAACAGAGGCGATAATAACCACTATCTCGGCTCATATTCTATTGCACGTGAAGTTATCGCACACCTCTTTAAGCGAGTTTTTCTTTCGGCTGGTGAAGAATAATGCTGATCTTTCTGCTGTGCGGCGGATCCTGTTGCAGGTTGATGAAACAAGACAGCGATGCTCCACGTCCACGAGGTGTTGAGTTCATGCTCATCTAGATGTTGCCTGGAACGTATCATGACTAAGTGTGTTTCTGTAGGTAAAGTCAGCTCTTCCCTCTGTCTTAACAACTTGTTTTTTGAATTAAAACTATTAGCATATTAGGTGCACTAGCCATATGAGATGTAATCTGATTTATGTATCCTATGCTTCCATGAATCTTTCTCCCTCGTGCTATGGCCAAGTCGAACTTGTACGCCCGTGCATTCTATTTCTTTTTCTTGAATATAATCGAAACATGGCAGATAGGCAATACTAATTGGATGCGTGCATACATGTATCTCATCATCATATTATTATGAAGTACCACTCGTGGCCTTCTAACAGTTGTTGGAGCTCAGCGAACAAACTTGTCATATATTCTCTTCTCAGTGAAAATAGGGCGCAGTCAGAGTCCATGTTAAGATCCCATGTTGTTACTTTCTAGATTACCATTCCTTAAAAAAAGAGAATCTGTCTACATTACACACCTATACTCCCATGCTAAGACCCGATGAGCTCTTGTGCCTCTGTTATGTTTTCCTATACTCACTCTGATCCATATTAATTGTCGCTGATTTAGGAGTACAAAGTTTTGCTAAATCAGCAGCAATTAATATGGATCGGAAGTAGTAGTAAGATATGACATTTATGAACTAGCTCCCATAAGAAATGTTACTCTAGTTTGATTTGAGACTATTAGTTTAGCCAAGAGCTAAAGATTTGAAGCGTCTATTAAGAATTATAGCGCATGTGTGGTGGACCATGATGCAATTAGCAGACATGCCAAGAAGGCAAGATTGCTGCTGCACGAGGGTTGAGGTGCGGGTGCAACCATCACTCGTTGACAACCAAATTGCCAGAAGGTATTTTGCCAATCTGGATGATGAGACGAACCACTCGTGCGGATACTTTGCCATCTATAGACAAGACATGCACACGCTCTCAATCTCACTCATTGATGTCAGTTGCACTAACTAAAATAAGAGAACACCAGCCTTGGCGGCAGATGATTAAGCCGCAGCGGAGAACTTTCTCCATTACCAATTCCTCTCGGTTCTCGACTATAAATAGAGCGCGCTGCAAAGGTCTCAGCACCAACAAAGCACCTCTGCTCTTCACCTTCTCTTCCATTGCAAACAGAAACACATAATCAGTTCATCCATTAGAAACATGGCCTGCCATCAAAGATCTGCGAGTCTGCCTTCCATCCCCCACTCCACTGAATCCAAGGTGGAGGTGGAGCTGCAGGACCTGCAGACACGCATCTCCGTGCCTTCCGCAATCATCGACACGATGTGCGGCGGCCTGAGAAGCCTTGGGGACATCTACAGCTCCATAGAAGAGATCATGAGCTTGCCCAGCAACCAAGTCGGCCTCTCCCTTCCCCTGCAGAGGAAAATGGTCGAGGAAGAGCTTGACAGGTCACTTGTCCTGGTGGATCTCTGCAATGCCATGCAGGAGAGCCTGGCAGAGCTGAAGGCGAGCATCCAGGACCTGCAGCTCACCCTCAAGAGGGGAGATGGCGCGGCTGTCCAGATCAAGATCGAGTCCTTCATTCGCCTGGCGAAGAAGGCGCAAAAGCCTTTCAAGAAGATCACAAGCAGTAAGGCTACAGCCGAAGGCTGCAGGACGGTCAGGCTACTGGCTGAAGCAAGAGACATGGCGGTCTCTCTGCTGGAATCCATGTCGCGCCTCCTACCGAAGCAAATTGCGGTCACCAACGGAAGCAGATGGTCTCTGGTCTCACAGAGGTTCCAGAAGAAGAGGGTTGTCTGCGAGGCGGCACAGCTGCAAGCGCTGGAGCGCGGCATGGCAGGTCTTGAGAACGGTGTCGAGTCCCTGTTTAGGAGGTTGATCCAGAACAGGGTTTCACTCCTGAACATCCTTAGCTCCTAGATGCTTCTCAACTCTCAGGCCTTGTTACTCTACCGATCTTTTGTACATTATATACCAAACATACACATATAATCAAATGATTACACAGTTTTGATCATGTATTTTGTCTACTGATCAGTTCTATCCATGGATATCTTCCTTTTGCGTATGTGATGGATACAATGGGAAACAAAAGAAAAGGCTGAATATGCAGAATGTTAATATATGCATTATCTCAAAATTTATTATCTATAGGCTTCAACCAGGTTAACTGAAACTTACTGTTTTGCTTCTCCATGGTGATCGTCGCATCAAGTCTTCACATATCTGGTTGATGCACGGACATGCCAGCTCCAACAATCACATGAACAGAGATTCTTGTTCCCAACAACTGAACATATCAAACTGAAAGTTCCGTTTGAGCCATCCACTACACTTCAGACAAAATGGGCCTGCAATTATCATTGTGAATTTTCAGTAGTTCACGTGGTTCCTTTGCCAACACAGACAGCAAGTAGTATAGGTTACTCAACAGTCAGTTTCAACATGCCAAGAATCACAAGGAGCACAGGATAATAGTTCCAAGTATTTGCATCATATATGGTAAGAAAAGATGAACCGATGGTAATTTGCATGTCATTATCTAGTACAGAGGAGATGCTTCTACATTACAATCTTTCAACTGACCTAGCACAACACAGGAGTAACCTCAGCTAAGTCGGCTCTTAATACAACATACAGAGAGCGAACACCACCACAGTTCAGTCCTCAACACGACGGGGACTAGCTAGCAGACAAGCACAGAGACGGATAAAGATGTGAGGCACAGTGAGCCCGCACTGGAAGCTAAAGAGCTCTCAGGTCTACTGCTAGCCTGTTTCTACCCTAAGAGTGACCGCTGCGCCATGCCTTAAGCGGAAACAGCTCCAGGTATGCTCCTCGGGAACCACAAGCATGATTGCCATGGACATGTTCTGATCCTACATCACTGACCCGGGTTTTGTCATCACCTGCTGCACAGCAAACATTAATGCACCTTCCTTCTGCATCTCCTGGATGAGTTGCGCAGATCTTGGTGTCCGGGAGACAACAAAACCACAGAGTTTAAGTGGCGGAGCTTCTGGATTTGAGCAGGGCTGCCCATGATCAGCTGGGACGATATTTGCAGAAACTAGAGCCCCCACGTCAACAGGGGGCAGGCCATTGCCAGACAACGCTTCCTTTCCTAGTTGGTTTGCATCCAGCAAGGGTTGATTCTCTGGATGCACGACCAGGTCCAGGGTGTCGCTTTGCGCCTTGTCTTGCTGGTCCAGGGTATCGCTTCGCGCCTTGTCTTCCTGGTCCAAGGCATGCTGTTCTTGGGCATGTTCTTCCTTTGAAACATATGCCGCACACTCTTGTTCCACTGGAGGTAATCTTCTGATCTTATATTTTCTGGGCTTGAACACTCCCAACAGATAGGATTTCCCTTGGAACGCTACAACAAGACAGAAATTAATGACTGGCTGACAAATTACTTAAAATATATTTGACATGGAGCACAGGCCACATAAACCATGCATGCTCCACCATGACAAGCAAAACAATGTTCAAGTAGGCAGTATGGAAAAACATGCACAGCTGCATTACACATTACTATGCCAATGCAGTTTATAACATTAGTGGTAACATAGGCAGATTAGGCATAATATCACATATTTTGCATGATACTCATAATTTTGAATGATGATGAAATCAGCCATGTGAATTACTCTGATATTCCACTGGTAGTACACCAGAAGGGAAGACAAACAGCTTCGCCAAACCAACAACAGCTTCTAGAATAGTTCCACTATCAGCGAGATGCTTCACTAGCTCATCCAGCGCTTTATTTGGCCTAGAGGATCAAAGAACGTTAGACCCTAGCATGTGTAGAAGAAATAAGACAGACAAATATGCACAGACTCAACAAACCTTATATCACCCGAAAAGAAATACAAGCCAATGCTATCAGCTGTAGGTATCAGTGCCTCCAAGTGCTTTGGACATGATTTCGATGTAGAAAGCTTGGCCACTTTCATTATTGGTGGCAGTGATCTTGACAGTTCCTGCACCTTCTTGCCTGCGTTGGTCGACAGGTGTGCAGCCAATGGGATATAGTTATTGTTGTTGACCTTCATGATTCCACTATCAACATAAAGAGAACATATTAGCACTCGACAGATAAAAAAGGATGCAATTAATGGAATAAAGGGCATTTAACATACGTCCAATAAGGTATATCAAGTGGTTGCCCGCCAATACATTCTGAAATGACTGGCATCCTTGCACATCCAGCATTCGGATTTCTTACAGACGCATTTTCATCTTCCTCTGCCTCTATGCTTCTCTGCTTCTTCACCTGCTTATGATTCTTAGAACATCGATGATTCAAATTTCCTGACCCCAAAGCTTCTTTACCTTCTTCTACAGATCTTCTCTGTTTCGCCACAGCATTTTCCATGCATTTTCTTTGCTTCTTCACATGTTCATCATCATCACAAGACCGGGAATTCAAATCTTCTGCCTGCAAGGCCTCAGCATCTTCCTCTTCGTCATAAGTTAAAATGAGTTTTCTTCGTTTCTTTGGTTCATCACCCTCGCTTAATTCTTTCGTTTTTGAAGAGAAACCTGATGCTTGCGCTGCACAACTGCTGCTTGGATTATTCAACACGCAGCTGCTTTCCATCAGTGCCAGATCCATGTTTTTTGAAGGTCTTGATCTGTCCACAGAACGTCTACGCAGAGAGTAGGGTGAAGATTTTGATCTGTCCACTGAACGTCTACGCAGAGAATAGGGTGAAGGTCTTGATCTGTCCACGGAATGTCTACGCAGAGAGTAGGGCTGCAAGACACTGGTAACCATACCTCTGTTACGTGAAGGTCTTGATCTGTTGACAGAAAGTCTACGCAGAGAGTTGGGTTGCAAGACACCGGTAACCATACCTCTCTTCCGCGAATCTCGGATGCCATTGTTAGCCAGCCATGACTTGTCCATTTTCTTGCTTTTTCCCATCTTTGAGTGCCGAATAACTTTATCATTGCTACCATTGCCTTTCCTGGGCATGTTCTTGCAAGCTCGTGCTGGTCTACCACTTTTTGACTGTGCAACATTGGCATTTTCATTCCCGCTTATAATACAATCTTCCTGATATTTTGTTCCATCAGGAGCGTATTTTTCTGATTGCTTACGCTTTCTAGGGTTGAGTTTTGTTGACTCACATGGACCAACAAACTTGGAAGGCAATAACTCGTTGTTAATGCCTTCCTCTTGCAATATCAGCTGAAGAGGCACCTTTTTGATGGCAAGAGAAGTCTTTCCTGCTAGGTTTATTGCATCTCGGTCACCACATGCTGACTGAGGATCTGTAATTCCATTTACATTGCAAGAGTTAACTATCTTACTAGCAGCACACAATCGCCTTCGCATCTTATTGTCTTTGGTGCTTGATAAAAGCTCATCTGATCTTCTATTTGCTTCATCTGAGTTGCCTTGACTAGAACTCAAGCTTTCATTTGCCATTGAGGGATTTGATCCTTTGTGGTTCCCCAATTTGGAGGCAACAGTTTCCTTGCCCACCAAGCAACTTGTTCTTTCAGCCCCGTTTTCCTGAATAGCCGCATCATTTAGTTCATTTGAGGGACTTGGTTGCAGCAATGCCAAAGAGTCCAAATGCTGCTCTAGAGGATTCAAGACATCCACACTCCCTATCTTCAGATCTGATCTTTGCATTGGCTTTGAATGATCTGGTGCAAACTTTGATGCTACAACACTCTCCTCCAATCCTTTAACCAACTTCAAAGGTTCAGATTTCTCCATGTTTACCGATAAACCATCCACTTGCTCCATGCTTGCCGATGTAGAACAACACTTGTCCACAATCATCGGGCAGGATCCCTCGATATCATTCATTAGAGAGAACATATCACCCTTTCTTCCTTGTGGAACAAAACCCTCAACATACTTCGATGAAGCAAAGCAGCCACTCCTTGCATTTGGGAGATCAGGACAGTCCATAGAATCTGAAGCAAGTTTAGAACCACCCATTGCCCTTTGCGAATTGTTGGGTTCAATACTTGAAGCATGATCCAAAGCCAAATTACTTGAACCATCAAAACTCTCCAATGTGCAAATTAAGTGTCCATTTATATCCTCCCCTTTCTTCTTACAATCAATCTGGTTGGGTATATCCCTGACAGAGATTTCACAAGAATCTAATGTGTCTTCAACACATCGTCTCCGATTCGATGTGTCACCACTCGGGACATGTTCAATACTTCCATCGAAACTATCTTCTCTTTTTCGACATAGTCTTTTTCTACGAAGTCCTCGTGCCTTCGTTGCCTTCTCTTGCTCCACATTTGGTTCATTAACTACAAACAAACTCAACTGGGTGTTCCTTAGTTGCCGTTGACAATTTGCCTCTCCTAGTGACCAAATGGCTTCACTCTGTTTTGGGATACAATCACTACACAACCACTCCACTTCCGAATCAAAGTTTATCTCATCCAAGCAGTATCTACAAAACAACAAACCATATATTAAGTACAAGATATAGCTTAGATTGTTCAAGATGTTAATAGAGACAATACTTAATCCTAGACATCTTAACACATGACAAAAAGGAATTTGCCCTCTCTTTACAAAGGCATAGATACCTAGGCCCCTCAATCTGATTGGATTTAGAAGTGCATGGAAATATGAAATGTTGTTGTAGAGTGGACTATAATGATGATTGGTCAGCCATCATAAGTTCCATCCACTATAGAGCCAAACCCAACGGAGCCTTTGAAATCTCTTCAAAACACAGCCAGTGGCACTCGGCGATCCCGTAGCGCTTCACGGGCGGTACTACTAGATTGGATACAGGTACCAACCAATTGGCTTATGTGTCGAGTTACGGAACCCAACATTGAGTATAACCTTAAGGGTCCATGGGTCCGTTTGTTCAGGGCCGGTGTAATAGCCCCGAACCAACACTTCCCTTAGAAATTGATTGTGCATCATAACCATCTCATCAACATTATATTTCTTAAAGAGATAAAACCCTAAATTGTGCCAATTGTCCAAAATGCCCTTCCTGAAACCTAAAATATTTGGCAAAGACATCATATTCATTATGTGGGCCATCCCAAAATTTTAAGGTTTAAAACCCTAAGCATTATTAATTGAGGTTATTTTTCCAGAAAATATATAAATGACCACAAAAATTACGATTTTTTGCGAGGCTTTGTGATAGTCCCGATCAGCCACCACCTACCCAGCGGAAACCATACCCAACTAACCGGCCAAGTAACCCCGGCAAAAACTTAGCCACCCACTTCAGGCCCAATCCGCCACCACGCCCTCCATTCCCCATTCCCTTCTCTCCTAGATCACGCCATGACCCCAGCCGTCCAACAACCAACACCTCCTATGCTCTACAAAATCTCATAAATTTTGGAGTTCCCAGCAAATTATAGTAGGTAATTATTTTGAAGAGAGAAATTGCTACTATGACACAATTAAACCAAATGCGCCCAGGGCACAATATAGCTGCACAACGCCACAACCATTAGCTAACAGGCAGGTCCATATAAATGTTAACTCTAACTGGCCAACTAACTCTAGCCAGCCCACCACCTAGCCCTAAGGATCAAGGCTCATCTAACCTATATATAGGCCCAAACGGCCACCCCCTCCCGCCTACCCAACAAAAACCCTAGCCTCCAGGAGACTCAGACACCCACCTCATGCTCAATTCGTCCCGCGCCCTCTGTTCCCTCTTCCTCTCTTAGATCACGCCATGAGTCCAGCCGTCCCACAACAAACACCTCCTACGCCGGCCATGGCGGCCATCATGCCAATTGTCCAAAATGCCCTTCCTGAAACCTAAAATATTTGGTCAAAGACCTCGTATTCATTATGTGGGCCCTCCCAAAATTTTAACGTTTAAAATGGATTTTTGGCTTAAAACCTAAGCATAATTTATCAAGGTTATTTTTTCTAGAAAATATAAAAATGACCACAAAAATTACGATGCCTTTAGGCTTCGTTATAGTCCAAATAGGCTTCTACAAAATTTCATAAATTTTGGAGTTCCCAGCAAATTTATCGAGGTTATTTTTTCTAGAAAATATAAAAATGACCACAAAAATTATGATGCCTTTAGGCTTTGTTATAGTCCAAATAGGCTCTACTCCCAACAGAAATTATGATGCCTTTAGGCTTTGTTAAATAAAATAATTAAGGAGAGAGAAATTGCTACTATGACACAATTAAACCAAATGCGCCCAGGGTGCAATATAGCAGCACAACACCACATCCAGTAGCTAACAGGCATGTCCATATAAACGCTAACTCTAACTGGCCAACTAACTCTAGCCAGCCCACAACCTAGCCCTAGGGCCCATCTAACCTGTAAATAGGCCCGAACAGCCACCACCTCACCCACCTACCCAACGAAAACCCTAGCCTCCAACAGACCCAGACACCCACCTCATGCTCAATTCGTCCCGCGCCCTCGGTTCCCTCTTCCTCTCCTAGATCACGCCATGACCCCAACCGTCCAACAACCAACACCTCCTATGCCGGCCATGGCGACAGTCGTGCCAATTGTCCAAAATGCCCTTCCTGAAACCCAAAATATTTGGTCAAATACCTCGTATTCATTATGTGGGCCCTCCCAAAATTTTAACGTTTCAAATGGATTTCTAGCTTAAAACCTAAGCATAATTTATCAAGGTTATTTTTTCTAGAAAATATAAAAATGACCACAAAAATTACGATGCCTTTAGGCTTTGTTATAGTCCAAATAGGCTTCTACAAAATTTCATAAATTTTGGAGTTCCCAGGAAATTTATCGAGGTTATTTTTTCTAGAAAATATAAAAATGACCACAAAAATTATGATGCCTTTAGGCTTTGTTATAGTCCAAATAGGCTCTACTCCCAGCAAAAATTATGATGCCTTTAGGCTTTGTTAAATAAAATAATTAAGGAGAGAGAAATTGCTACTATGACACAATTAAACCAAATGCGCCTAGGGTGCAATATAGCAGCACAACACCACATCCAGTAGCTATCAGGCACGTCCATATAAACGCTAACTCTAACTAGCCAACTAACTCTAGCCAGCCCACCACCTAGCCCTAGGGCCCATCTAACCTGTAAATAGGCCCGAACAGCCACCCCCTCACCCACCTACCCAACGAAAACCCTAGCCTCCAAGAGACCCAGACACCCACATCATGCTCAATTCATCTTGCGCCCTCGGTTCCCTCTTCCTCTCCTAGATCACGCCATGACCCCAACCGTCCAACAACCAACACCTCCTATGCCGGCCATGGCGACAGTCATGCCAATTGTCCAAAATGCCCTTCCTGAAACCCAAAATATTTGGTCAAATACCTCGTATTCATTATGTGGGCCCTCCCAAAATTTTAACGTTTCAAATGGATTTCTAGCTTAAAACCTAAGCATAATTTATCAAGGTTATTTTTTCTAGAAAATGGAAAAATGACCACAAAAATTATGATGGCTTTAGGCCTTGTTATAGTCCAAATAGGCTTCTACAAAATTTCATAAATTTTGGAGTTCCCAACAAATTTTAAATAAAATAATTAAGGAGAGAGAAATTGCTACTATGACACAATTAAACCAAATGCGCCCAGGGCGCAATATAACAGCACAACGCCACATCCAGTAGCTAACAGGCATGTCCATATAAACGCTAACTCTAACTGGCCAACTAACTCTAGCCAGCCCACCACCTAGCCCTAAGGACCACGGCCCATCTAACCTATATATAGGTGCGAACAGCCACCCCCTCACCCGCCTACCCAACGAAAACCCAAGCCCCTTGGAGACCTAGACACCCACCTCATGCTCAATTCGTCTCGTGCCCTCGGTTCCCTCTTCCTCTCCTAGATCATGCCATGACCCCAACCATCCCACAACCAACACCTCTTGCGCCAGCCATGGCGACAGTCATGCCAATTGTCCAAAATGTCCTTCCTGAAACCTAAAATATTTGGTCAAAGACCTCATATTCATTATGTGGGCCCTCCCAAAATTTTAACGTTTAAAATGGACTTCTGGCTTAAAACCTAAGCATAATTTATCGAGGTTATTTTTTCTAGAATATATATAAATGACCACAAAAATTATGATACCTTTAGGCTTTGTTATGGTCCAAATAGGCTCTACAAAATTTCATAAGCTTTGGAGTTCCAAGCAAATTATAGTGGGTAATTATTTTAAATGAAATAATTAATGAGAGAGAAACTGCTACTATGACACAGTTAAACCAACTGTGCCCAGGGGCAATATAGTTGCACAACGCCACGGCCAGTAGCTAACAAGCAGGTCCATATAAAAGCTACTCTAACTGGCCAACTAACTCTAGCCAACCCACCAGCCCTAAGGACCAAGACCCATCTAACCTATATATAGGCCCGATCAGCCACCCCCCCTTTCGCCTACCCATCAAAAACCCTAGCCTACAGGAGACCCAAACACCCACCTCATGCTCAATTCATCCCACACCCTCTGTTCCCTCTTCCTCTCCTAGATCACGCCAACCCCAACCGTCCGACAACCAACACCTCCTACCCAACCATGGCAACAATCGTGCCTCGCCGCACAATGGCCCTACCTACGCTACCTCCTGCATACCTCCTACGCTCGGCCACCTAGCCATGGATCTCGACACCCATGGCTCCTCATCGCCGATGGCTAGCTTGATGCCCAACCACCTGCCTTCCTAGCCTTTGGGAACCTACACCTCGTCATCCAACACTTCAGGCGTCCTCCTCAACCACAACCACCTCGAGCATTGGCCTCTGCCCTTCGTCAACCCATCGGCCCCATTAAAGACCCCAACATCCCCTAACCAGGATCTGCAACAAGCTCAATTCAACTTCCGCTGATCGCCACCATCGTCCACCGCCCTAGATTTGCTCGCCCATTGAACCCACTGCACATGTCGTCTATCATCGCCTCCGAATGTTCGCCACTCCATACCCGACCATCAACGATTGTCTAATCCATTTTCGGCACCAAATGACCCCCGAACGACACTGCCACATTCCTCAACAATCAGAACCGCCACCACACAAGTACCTCATCGCTGATGTCCGCCGCAAACATACCACCAAGTTCAACAACAAGGACTAATGAATCTGATCTGCATCACCTACACGCTACAAAGGTATCAACGAGACAACTGACGAGTGCGATGATGTGGATACTCAAAACGACACGTAGGTAGTTGCTCCATGGTGAGATTCGACGTATGCATGTGATGTATGAGATGCACCTCGAGTATGTATCTCCCCCCATGACCGGATCACTCCCAGTAGAAGAACATAACACGCGCCCACACACTTACTCCCCCCATGACCGGATCACTCCCAGTAGAAGAACATAACACGCGCCCACACACTTGGGAACAAGCGTATCATTACTATAGCAACCCAAAATTGTTTCCATGGTAGCCAATTTGTGCTTGTCGTGGCATAAAATCATATATTATATCATTTTTTAGAAATTTGCCTAGAACCTTAATATGTCGTTCTCATGCATGTTAACACCGTTCAATATTGTTATTTAGTTCAAATAACATTAAGTGACTTTTTATTAGTATGGAGAAGGAATTGCTTTATATAACTCATTCTTCTCCATTTAACTCGTGTAATTTGGCCTAGTACATCCCCATCATCATCTTATGCCATGTTCATCGATGTTTAACAACATTTAACATGATGTTAGGATTAAACAAAATGAACACTTAATTGTTGCAATTAGTGAAAATGTTATACTTAGCGCATTTCAATTCCAATTAACTTGGATAGTGATGCATTAGATTATTTTCAGCTCCACACCATGTTCAACAACCATTTTAAATGAACGCCTAGTTTAACAACTTTGTCGTTAATAATTTGGGCTCTTTAAAAAATGCATCATGTGATGCATCATGTAATAATTTGGGCTCTTGTTCGTTAGGATAATGTTGCATAATCATATGACATGTCATGCATTGCATTTCATGAACATATTGCATCTTTGCCGTGATAGTAGAGTGCATCATTGCGTTTTTCCAGTGTTTCTGCTTCTTCACGATAGGATCCAAAGATGACTTGAGCAATGAGTGAGGTCCGAGAATGTACCAAAGCATAGATTCCAAGCAAGGAAAACCTCCTTGGTCATTCTGACTCAATTCTATTGATTTACCCTTATGCATTATTGTAAGGATGCTATAGGTCTTTCAATACCTATTCCTTGCATGGCATGTTTATTGTCGCCATAATATTGCCTTTACTTTCTAGTCCTATAATGAGTAGTTACTTGGTTGTGTTCTTGCCATGTTTAGAACTACTTGTCATGGTATGCATGCTTAAGTTTGTTACTTTAGTCATGTTATATATCTACTTACCATTATCTATGAGTAGTTGAACCTGGCTCTGATACATTATTGTCATGCTACAAATATAGTTATGTTCATATGCAATGAAGGCAACAGTTGGAGGCCATGTTTCAACGCATGGTGTTCTATTCAACTGAGCTGACACTAGGACCCGACAACATGTTTGGTAATTTTTTGCAAGGGGATTGGGAATTTAGAGGAGGGAGTCGTGACAAGATTAGACATGGGAAGTGCGGTATTTTATTCCTCATCCCTTGTTTGGTACTAGGTGAGATTACACGTGGGAATTTAAGAGGGAACGTTTATTCCCTCGTTTGGTTAGTGTGAATTCACGGGGACTTGGATGAGAGATGGCAACATAAGTTACGATGAAGGGGCAAGATGTTCCGTGTAAATCACCCCCCCCCCTATTCCTAATCCCTTGTTTGGCACTAGGTGAGATTACATGTGGGAATTTAAGAGGGATGTTTATTCCCTCGTTTGGTTAGTGGGGATTCATGGGGACTTCCATGAGAAATGGCAATATAAGTTATGATGAAGGGGCAAGATGTTCCGTGTAAATCAAACCCCCCCCCCCCAATAAAATTGAGAGAATTGGACTCTAACAATCCCTTCTAAATTCCTATTCCTTCCAACCAAGCATGTAACTTTATGTTTTTAAACTCCTACGTTCCCATTACCCCCAACAACAAGTTGTGAGTTCTTGTTATCTTGATCAAAGACCGAGCGTACCAACCCCTGAATGGTGGAGAATAGGCCCCTCTCACAACCTAGTACCTAATTCCCATACCTGTTTAGGGGCCCCATAGTTCGAGCTTTCCTTTTGGCATATGAAAAGTTGCTTGAATCATCATCATCTATGATGAGTATGAGTTGTTATTCTTATCACTGAATGAGGTTTTCACCTAATGTTTGCATACATATAGGTATGTGGCCAAAGCCAAGTTATTATCACGATCAAGGCTCTAGCCATCTTGGACCACACACACACAATAATTGTTCTTAGATCAAGTACAAAATCACAAGGCATGTCATTCCTAGGGTATGTTAGTAGAGTGAGGTAGGCCACGAACACTACCCACATACCCTAGGAACACACTACCCACATACCCTAGGAACGATAGGCCCTGTTAAGGTACAACAATACATCCCTCTAGAATAAAATTTATTCAACAATCATGTCTAAGGTTATGAACAACTTTGTGATTTAGCACTTGCTATAAGAACAACTTCAACTAACTAATAAAACTTGCCGACTTAAGTGTGAGTGCCATGGATTTACTTCCTTATGGGTGATAGCGGGGATTCGCGATGTGGTGTAATGTTTGACATTAGGATACAAGAAGCAAGTTAAACTTTTTGCATACATTGCCAATGTTTCCAGCACTATTTGAAGAACTTGTGCATCCAATTAGGAAATCGTTGCCCTATAAGATGAATCTTGAAGCATAATAGCTCTTTTCTCTTAGTTGCTAAGGCATCGACCCCCTTAGGTTCAGGTGAACTTTATGATAACGTTGAAAATGTCATAGCCTTTATATTCCCAACCACGTCTTGTTCTTGACTCCCATCTCAGGGCAAAAGACGAGCGATCTCATTGGCAAGGCCGACAACATCACGACGAGGGTGGTAGGCCTAAGGGGAGGCAAGCAGCAACGAGGAGGTTAGGGGCTAGAGAGCTTGGAAAGTGTTTGCAACGGCCACATTGGAGAAATTGAGGAAGAGAAGATCACGCACATATGACGGGAGAACATGAATAGACTAGTTTATCACTTTCCTAACCCAAACATGATTTTCTATAAACTGGTTATTCAAAAGAAGTTCATAAAACCATTTTTGCTAAAAACCAGTTATAAGCTCGTTTACTATATTGGTGGCCAGTGTTCTCTATCCAAACAACCAGTAAGAGATGGGAACATTTGAGAGATGGCTCACTAGAAGATCTTGATCTATTACTCTTGGAGATTTGATGTCACCTAGATGCCCAAGCGTCATTGAGAGCTTTCATCTTGTGGGTCCACCTCGAGCAAGCTTGCGAAGGTTCATGAATCACCTTAGGTTCCATCTTCAGTGATTGGGTGAGTCCTTCATGAACTTTGCTCAAGGAGAAGATGAATACTAAGTTGGGGTACATGCCTAAGCCTGACGCCAACCCCTAGAATTTCGGATACTACCAATGTCTTTGTTCTCGGCTCATTATTTTCTAGTTCTTGCATTGTGCTTGCAATTAGCTAGATGTCATCATTGTCATTGTAGCATTGTCATGCCAAAATGAGGGAGAAATTGTGTGGCAGAAGTGACTTATGTGCTCAAAACGATGCCCCCGACAAACAAGGAAGAGAACTGTTGTGTTCGAGATTGTTTGGATTCCAAAACAGTGGTACTTCCTGTGTTGGCAATAATACACCTCATATGTTCCACAATATAAGGTGCATACGGGTTATCTTGTATGTTTGACCAAGATTTTAGAAAAGAAGTATTAATATCTATAATACCAAAATTTTATAATTAGATCCCCATGAAATCTATTTCATATTTTATTTATTTTGTTTTAATGATGTTGATATTTATTATAGAATCCTGGTTGACTTTCATGAAAATCGATACACCTTGTATTATGGAACCATATGCCCTCTATATTATGCAAAGGGAGTAACAGATATAGATACAATAAATCAAAGGATGACCAAATTAGGGAAGCACCAAAGGATGAGCAAATATTATGGAACAAAGGGAGTAACAGATATAGATACAATAAATCAAAGGAAGACCAAATTAGGGAAGCACCAAAGGATGAGCAAATATTATGGAACCAATGGAGTAACAGATATAGATACAATAAATCAAAGGAGGACCAAATTAGGGAAGGACCAAAGGATGAGCAAATTATGGAAGAAAGAACAAAGTGTCATCACTTGGGTAACAAGACCAAATTATCCCAAAAAAATTGTATATCTTTCCCCCAAAATATGACAGCCACTAAACTATGAAAAATAGCGTCATAATCAATATGAGTGGCCTTGGTCATTTGGATTACAAAACAAAGGTGCTTTTGGTACTGGTATAATATACTCAGGAAAGCAAAAAAACTACGCCCTTCTTTGAGGACCGGGGGTAGTCATAGATAATATGGAGAAAGATCAAAGGATGGCAAATTAGGGAGAAAGAACAGAATGTCATCGGCTTTGATGGCTGCGATCAAATTAATCCAAGAATTTAGTATAGTTCTTCTCGAATTCCCAAACTATGACAGCCACTAAATTGCAAAAATAGCATAAAAAGATGGGTAGCAACGCCACCACTTTAGCCTGGAACAACAGTGGCGTGAATAAATAAAATCCATGCATTTAGTACGAAGTAAAATCCTCAGATCTAGCGTTTTGAGACGAAAGCAGGGGGCATGGTGATTAAGGAGCATATATTTAGCAGGACCGGGAAGCATACCGGTGCCTAGAAGCGTTGTTGCAGTTGCTGCAGCGCAGCAGAAGGTGACTGTAGCCGACATCTCCACACTCGTCGCACACATCATCCTGCACGCGAAAATCCACCAAAAGATGATGTATTGTCGGATGAGCATTGGCTTTAAAGATCTCCCGAGAAAAGAAAATCTGTATTGATCTTATCAACTCTAAACGCAGATCGCTCCCATCCCTCCTAAATAGCACCATGTCGCCGGCGGCGATCCAGGCAAATCCACGCCGGCCCCGCCCCTGCCGCCTCCACCAGGAGATGAAACCTCGAAAAAACCCATAGGAGAAGGAGAGAGACGATGCCCATGGTGGAACAGATAGAGAAGAAACGTACCATCTCGCGGCGTCCCCCCGGATCTTCCGCCTCCCGTACTAGAAGAGCATCGCAAACCAGCACCACCAGACGAGGCAGCAGCAGCTGGGAAGGAGAGAGCGCCGCTGGCGACGGAGGACTGAAACCGAAAGGAACAGAGGCGGCGCTAATAGGGGAAACGCTGCGCGTATATAGGGCATGCGACGTGTCTAGGGTTTTCTTTTCTTTTCTTTTTTCGAGATACGTGTCTAGGTGGTCGGGCCGGCGGCTGCCTCGTGGCACAGATGGGCCGTCCGCGCGTCGCAAATAGTGGTCACTTCCCACGCAGCGCCACAGATGGGCCGGCCCACATCGCGGCAGCGCTGCTTCGTTTTTCTTTTCCCTGTTCTTTTTTGTTTATTTGTTCTTTTTTGTTTTCTATTTGTAATATCTTTTGATTTTTTATTAGTAGAAGTTGGTTTTTTGTCATTATTTTTATTTATTTTGGTTTTGTGTTGGGTTTTCAGTTTTTTTGTTTGTTTTTTGTTATTTTCTCTTTTAGACTTGGTTTTCATTTTTGCCTTTTTCTTATACATCTTTTATATAGTTTTGTAATACATGGCGCGCATATTTTAAATATACAATAAATTGTTTCAATACACGGTAAATATATTTTTAAATACACATTGAATATTTTTCAATATATGAAAGGTTTTTTGTAATATACGTAAACATTTTTAATATACAATGTACTTTTTGGATTTTATAATGAATTTTTTAATACACAATGATTATCTTTTTATATATTGTGACATTTGTAAACTGAACGGTTTTCTAAGGAAATCGTTTATTTTCTACCGGCTGATAATAGGGACGCGTAAGTCGCCTCTCTCTTCTACCACGTGTTCTTTGTGACCGCACCCACCATTTTTCTCGCGCACTCCACTCTTTCTCATGTATCTCTGTTCTTTCTCCAATGAAGCAACAACGAGCCACCGGCCAGCCGTGCTATGAGGGGACGGAGCCATGTGCTTCATCGCAGCATCGGCAAGAGCCGTCCTGCTCTTCGTCCCAACGTTTGCCATGCTCTTCATCGCAGCGTCCGTCGGTGCCACCGTGATCTTCATCGTAGCGTCGGTCGGTGCCTCCATGCTCTTCGTCGCATCGTACGTCGTCGCGTCATGCGCTGCATAGGAGCCACCTCCGTCACCGTCACGCGCTGCATCGCATCATCCACTGACGAAGCAGTAACAAGCCACCACCGACCACTAATGCAGCGAGGGACAGACCATGGCTACTTCTCATTCCGGCAACCGGTCGTAGCCGCCACGTGCAACATCACAACAACCATTGCCGCTGATGTGGATGCATAGCAGCAACGGCCATCGCTGTCTCGCGCTGATAGCATCAACCGCCTTCGCCGTAGCATCAATCGTCGTCGTCGCCGCGCGCTGCGATGGAACACTGGTGTGTTGGTGTCGCGTTGCAATGAAGCATCGCGGGCTTCCGTCGATGCTGGGTGAAACTGCGACGGGCCGCTGGTGTTGCAATGGAGCCGTTGCGACGGTGTTGTCATTGCAATGAAGGATGCTAGTTTTCGTCGATTCTGTGATGGAGCTGCGATGGGCTGCGATGGAGCACCGCCACCGAAGGTGTTGGCGCTGCAATGGAGGAATCATGCTCCTGTTGCTGCAACCCGGATGTGTCGTGCCGGTCCAACACTCGTCGGCGCCTTGCGACAGACTGATGCAAGAGGAGACAAGGCTATGGTGCGTGCTGCGGATGATGGACTTCGCCGGTGAGGGGAAGGCACTACTGGAATCAAAAGATTTGTCGTCTGCCACCTCTTTGCCGTCCGCTAGCAGACGGCAAAGAGTGGCTTTGCCATCAGCTAGCAGAAAGCAGACGACAAAGAGGTGGCAGACGGCAAAGGGTGGCTTTGCCATCAGCCACTTCTTTGTCGTCTGCTAGCGGATGGCAAAGGAGGTTTGCCGTCCGCTAGCAGATGGCAAAGAGGGAAGGGGCCCACCCTAAACCCAGCCCGCAACTTGACCTAACGGCCCCCCTCTTTGCCGTCCGCTAGCGGACGGCAAATCTCCTTTGTCATCCGCTAGCGGACGCAAAGAGGGGGGCTAACTAACGGCTAACGCCCTCCCTTGACCCGCCTCTCTCTCTCTCTCTTTCTCTCCCTCTCTCCTTCCCGTCGACCGCCGCCCGCCTCTCTCTCTCTCTTTCTCTCCCTCTCTCTCTCTCTTTCTAGCCCACCGCCGGCTGCCACCCGTGCCCACCGCCGGCTGCCGCCCGCGCCCCCACCCCCACCGTCGCGTCGCCACCGTCGGCCGCCGCCCGCGCCCACCACCACACCACCCCGCCCCTCTCTCCCTCCCCGGCGCCCCCGACACCCCACCGGCACTGCCACCCGTCGTGCCACCCGCCGCCCCCGACGCCCCACCGCCGGCGCCCCACCGTCGACCACGCCGTCCACGTCCTCCACGACCCCAACCCCACCCGCCCGCTCCTCCCGCTCACCATCGCCAAGATCCTCCGCGCCCTCGCGCTCCAGGAGAGCCTCGGCCTCCTCATCCTCGGCAAGCAGGTCCGCCGCCCCGTCTTCGATTTGGCCTTGATTTAGTCAGTTTTGCCTGCTCTTTCGTGTCTCTGAAACTATCAAGTGTTAGTTGGAACAAAGTTCAGAACTGAGACCAAGTATTATTGACACAACATGCTCAACATCATCACATCCACTGCTTGTATAACACCTGAATCCTTAGTTTTACTGTTTGAAGTTAAACAAGAAGCATTGCGGGGCTTAATTTTGTTGATAACAAACTTCAGTCGAACAATCTTTACAGAAAACCAGCTTAATTACGAGATTCTTGTTGTTTTAGTCTAGCTGCAAAACAAAGGATGAGAGATTTCTCATTGCACGTTCTCCTCGGTACATAGTCTAAAGTCCAAACTGTTTTCGACACGGAAGATCAGGGAAGTTGCTTACAGATGACGACAATTGTAACTCGGATGATCAAAACAGAACATCATTTATCTTTCGAGGGGTATTCGTAGAAATTATGCATGTCTATTCACTATATGTTCATTACATAGGATATATGATAGATAACATTACATTGACGTGGTAATCTGCCATGCTATAGATCGCTCTATTGCTCAAATTGAAATGTTTCTCCTACTGTTTCCGGGTTAAGAAAACGTTTGGAGTGTTTCTTTCTCACAAGGGAGTTTAAGGATAAGGTAAATGTTTTTGTGATTGCCTGAAGGGAATGGATATCTGTGTTTGTTTTCTTCCTGTTGACTTAGCTGCTTACCTTTTTTTTTACCACCGACACGACACCCCGACACGGCACCCCAGACCCCGACACAGCACCCCTACCCCGACACCCCGACACGGCCCCCCGACACCACGACACGGCACCCCGACACCACGACACGGCACCCCGACACCCCGACACCCCGACACGGCACCCCGACCCCTAACACGACACCCCGACACGGCACCCCCGACCCCGACACAGCATCCCTACCCCGACACGACACCACCGACACCCCGACCCCCGACACGACACCCCAACACAGCACCCCTACCCCGACACGACACCACCGACACCCCGACCCGCGACACGACACCCCGACACGGCACCCCAGACCCCGACACAGCACCCCTACCCCGACACGACACCCCCGACACCCCAACCCCGACCCGACCCCCCCGACCCCCCGACGCAGCACCCCTACCCCGACACGGCACCCCATGCCCCAACACAGCACCCCTACCCCG
Source organism: Hordeum marinum (assembly GCA_022496015.1). NCBI lineage: Eukaryota > Viridiplantae > Streptophyta > Magnoliopsida > Poales > Poaceae > Hordeum > Hordeum marinum. The sequence continues at coordinate 86,545,138 of CM039675.1, read as the reverse complement.
ACACGACACCCCCGACACCCCGACCCCTGACACGACACCTTGACACCCCGACACGGCACCTCCGACCCCGACACAGCACCCCTACCCCGACACAACACCACTAACACCCCGACCCCCGACACGATACCCTGACACGGCACCCCAGACCCCGACACAGCACCCCTACCCCGACACGACACCCTTGGCACCCCGACCCCGACACGACACCCTTGGCACCCCGACCCCGACACGACACCCTTGGCACCCCGACCCCGACACGACACATATATTATTAATTATTATTATAATGTGAGGTATTCAATTATTATTATGTACATATATATTATTAATTAGTTCATGTTATTAGGTATTCAAATTTTTTATGTTGAACTAATTTCGTTCACTCTTTGTCATTGCAGGTGTTGACAGATGGTGGGCGGGGGTCGAGAGGGCTCTGAGCCTCCTTCCTCGGCGCGTGCTGGGAGGGGTGCTATTATTCCACCCCAGCAACTCCGGAGAGCGCTGGTACACAGCATGCAGACACCGGCGGGCGCTTCTTCTTCGATCGGGAGAGGTCGGGGGAAGCCGAAGAGAGGTGCTAGAGGTAGGAAGGCTATTGCGCCTTCCTCGCCGCCATCCCCAGCTGATTCTCTCGACCACAGGAGTGCTCCGTCTCAGATGGACCCGTCTGACTTGGACCCGTCTCGGACTCCGGTCCACGAGCCTCGGGTCACCGAGCCTTCGTCCCAGGAGACTCCCGTCCCAGAGTCTTCGTCCCACGTGACTCCGGAGGCTAGTGGCCATGCTGATGGTGGCGAGGACTGTTGGGGAACGTCGCATGGGAAACAAAAAATTTCCTACGCACACGCAAACCTATCCATGGTGATGAGCATCTACGAGAGGGAGAGTGGATCTACGTACCCTTGTAGATCGCTAAGCGGGAAGCGTTAAGAAACGTGATTGGTGTAGTCGAACTTCTTCGCGATCCAAATCGCCGAGCGTCCCGCGATCCAATCACGAACCGTCCCGCGATCTCGTCACGATCCGTCTCGCGATCCAATCACGAACGTCTCGTGGCCTTGATCACGATCCTTCCGATCTAGTACCGAACGGACGGCACCTCCGCATTCAGCACACGTGCAGCTTGATGACGATCTCCACCGTCTTGATCCAGTAAGAGGAGGTGCAGAGGAGAGAGAGTTCACCGGCAGCGTGACGGCGCTCCGATGATGGTGGTGGTGGAGCAATTCCGGCAGGGCTTCGCCTAAGCGCTGCAGAAATCCGATCTAGAGGAGCACCGGTGAAACGGGTAACACGTGCGTAAGTTGTGTCCCGTGTGCTAGCCCTGCCCCTCTATTTATATGTTGAGCCCTGGGGTCTAATCTTGGAGCAAAAACCTCTACAAGGTCAGTTTTTCCCGCACAAGGTCAGTTTGGCCCGCAAGGAAAGAGTCCAACTCGGATCCCTGCAGTCCCGCGCACAAGCGGTAGTACCGCTTCACGAGCGGTAGTACCGCTCGAGCGGTAGTACCGCTTCACCAGCGGTAGTACTACCCTACTGCTTAAGGCAGCAACAAAACTTCCTTTTTCCCTTTCCAATACCTCGTGGGTTTTACCCCATTGGTCCATATAAAGTGTTGCTATACCCGAACACTTCGGTAAACATCCGGAACCCCTTCCGGTTAATTCCGAAACTCTTCCAGAGATCAAAACACTATTATCACATATATCAATCTTTATCTCGAGACTCTTCCGGAGATCCTCGTCATGTCCGGGATCGTATCCGAGACTCCGAACATCCTTCGGTCACCACCATATATAACTCTATACTACCGAAACATCACCAAACCTTAAGTGTGCAGACCCTGCGGGTTCGATAACTATGTAGACATGACCGAGACACCTCTATGGCCAATAACCAATGGCGGGACCGGGATGTCCACATTGGTTCCTACATATTCTACGAAGATCTATCGGTCGAACCTCTATGTCAAGGATTCAGTTAATCCCGTATAACGTTCCCTTTGTTCTTCGGTATGTTACTTGCCCGAGATTCGATCGTCGGTATCTCCATACCTAGTTCAATCTCGTTACCGGCAAGTCTCTTTACTCGTTCCGTAATACAAGATCCCGCAACTAACAATTAGTCACATTGCTTGCAAGGCTTATTGTGATGTTGCATTACCGAGTGGGCCCCGAGATACCTCTCCGTCACACGGAGTAACAAATCCCAGTCTCGATCCATGCCAACTCAACAGACACCATCGGAGATACCTGTAGAGCACCTTTATAGTCACCCAGTTACGTTGCGACGTTTGATACACAGAAGGCACTCCTCCGATATCCGTGAGTTGCATGATCTCATGGTCATAGGAACATATACTTTGACATGCAGAAAACAGTAGCAATAAACTGACACGATCATATGCTACGTTTGTAGTTTGGGTCTTGTCCATCACATCATTCTCCTAATGATGTGATCCCGTTATCAAATGACATCACATGTCTATGGCTAGGAAACCCTGACCATCTTTGATCAACGAGCTAGTTCACTAGAGGCATACTAGGGACACATTGTTGTCTATTCACCCACACATGCAGTGTGTTTCCGATCACTACAATTATAGCATGGATAATAAACGATTATCATGAACAAGGAAATATAATAATAAACACTTTATATATTGCCTCTAGGGCATATTTCCAACAAGGACAACTTGTCTGAGGACACCTATAGCGAGGGCGAGCTGGTTGAGGAGGGCAAGAAGGTCTACCAACGTGGTTGTACAAAACTGCCGCCCGTGCCGACGACCCGCGAGCAGAGGTGGTTGATTGCACCTAATGCGGAGAAGTAAGTGCATTTACTATTTTTTAACCTTTTGCCTTCATCTTTTTTCAAATTAATATCTAATGTGTTGGCTTTGTCCTACTGTAGGGGTTGGAAATACGAGCATGGTGTCCGCAGGCCCAACCAGGTCCTTGGTGTGCTTCTCCGGCACCACTTCCCGAGGAAGGTCCAGTTACCCGATGAGGGTGAGTCTCCATAGGTAGCACTGACCTGGGAGCTGTACAAGGCCGCCCCGGCCCCGCCGGAGGAGATGGTCGACGGTGTCTTGTGCGAGACGGTGGTTGACATTGTGAACCGTCACTTTTGGGTAATTTCTTCTTTACAGAATTAAAAATCAACAACACCTAGTGATTGTAGTAATCAGTGTTGTCTTGTTTGATTGGAGACCTTCTACAGGTGTCTTGAGGAAGACGAGGCGAAAGCGGATGTTGTTCTCGAAGCCGAGTGCAAGCGTCTACTTTAGAACTTATGGCACGAGGCTCGGGTGCAGGCTATTCGAGACTACTACGCCTCGAGTAACATTAAGAGGGCCAAGAAGAAGTGCCGCAAAAATTATCCGAGTAAGGAGAAGTTAATGAAGGTAATTATCTATTCTTAAGGCCTTGTACTTAGTTTCTTTGATTTGATTCGTAGGCGTAGCGCTGAAATTTCTCTTGTCTAACTTAGGTGCCCCCGAGATGGTGTGCGGATATGATGGACTGTTGGGAGGCATTGGTGGATGAGTGTGCTCTCCCGAATGGCTAGCCGAACACAACAAGGCCAAGGATAAGCGTGTCCAAATGAGAGGTGTGCCACACCATCAAGGGAGCTCCAACCTGTTTGAGTTCGGAGATAACTGGGTATGTGGTTTGCTTCATGATTCATGCAATTTAGCTTGAGCCCTTAACTAATATTTTTGTTCCTCTCTTTTAGGCGCGACACAACAAGAAGGAGGTGCCACCTCTGTTCGACCTCTATGCCATGGCCCATACTGCCTCGTACAAGAAGGCCAAGGCATTCTCTGAGGATGACCTCGATCATCCATAGAGCTTCAGCAACATCTCCTCCCACAACAAACTCGTGAGGTATAGGGATGAGGGGAAGGCGAGGAAAGGGAAGGACTTCAACCCGAGCCAGAGTCCTTTTGATCCAGAGCTCGTGATGATATCTGGTGGCGGGAGGCCCCATGGCTCGATAGCCATTGGGGATGGACTGATACGTTGTCCTAGAACTCTCCCAGAGATCAAGAAGCACCAAACGAGCTCTGATCCTGAGATAAGGCCTCGTCCACGGCCAATGGAGCTCGCCATTGAGGCTAGGGCCCAGGAGCTTCTGGTGGAGGCAAACAGGCAGGCGGCGTAGAGGGAGAGGGACATGGAGGAGAGGACAGCTAGGCTGTTAGAGGAGGAGAGGAACCGGAACGACGCGTCTCACCGGGCCCTATACGAGCTCCTCGTGGTAAGTTTCTCCTGCATATTAGCCAAATCATGCATGTAATGTTCGTTTCATCACTAACTAATATGAATGACTTGTGAAAACAAAATGTGCAGACCGTGTGCCAGAACAATGGTCAGACCCCTCCGTCGATGCCCCATATTGCTATAGCACCCACAATGAGTTTCATTTAAATGGTCATTAGTTACTGGTATTCACATTTGAGTTGCATCATGCTAAGGAGACATTGCAAATGATCGTTGGTGCAGCGTGCCTCCCGACAAGCATCGACCGATCCTTCTGCGGCTGCCGCAAGCCCGACCGGTCCTTCTACGTCTCACCCTGGCGCAAACCCTACCGGTCCTTCACCTCCGTGTTGATGGTAAGTTTTCCCAAGTGTTTTCATTAACAAATGCATACTTAGCTTAAGAAATGACCTACTTAGCTCCAAAATGACCTATACTTAACTTTTTTTCCTCAAAAATGACTTTATATGCTTAGTTAGCTAGAAAATGGTATATTCTACCTAGGATAGCTATAAAATGACCTATACTTAGCATTTTTTCCTCCAAAATGACTTGATATGCTTAGTTAGCTAGAAAATGGCATTACTACCTAGTATAGCTCAATAATGATCTATAGCTAGCTTAGGTAGTTCATTTATGACACAATTAGCTCACTTAGGTACAAAATGGCATAACTACCTAGGATAGCTCAATAATGATCTATAATTAGCTTAGCTAGTTCATCTATGACATAATTAACTCACTTAGGTAAAAATGGCATAATAACCTTGGTTTAGCTCCAAAATGACTTATACTTAGCTTATTTTCCTCAATAATGACATAATAACCTTACTTACCTCCAAAATGATATATTCTACCTAGGATGGCTATAAAATGACCTATACTTATCGTTTTTCCTCCAAAATGACTTGATATGCTTAGTTAGCTAGAAAATGGAATTACTACCTTGGAGAAGAGGAGAGGAGAGGAGAAAAAGAAACAGAAGATAAATTCTTCTTTTTTCTTCTTCTAGCTAGTCTTCTTCTTCTTCTTCTAACTTTCATCTTTCCTACTTTGCAAATTTGCTATAGATGAGTAAGCTTGCAATGATGGAGTGTACTCTTCAACTTCTGCTTCCTTTTTGTTTATGGAAACTTGTTTTGGATATGTATGTTGGATACGTTGTTCGAAACTTGTATATGTTGGATATGTTGTTGGAACTTATTGTTGGTATGCTTGTTGAAACTTATTGTTGATATGCTTGTTGAAACTTATTGTTGGTATGCTTGTTGGAAACTTGTATTGTTGATATGTTGGATATATATGTGATATTCTGTCAAATTGAATGATTTTAAGAAAAAACAGAAAAAACAGGGGCTGCATAGCCACTTTGCCGTCTGCTGGCGGACGGCAAAGAGCATTGCCGTCTGCTGGCAGACGGCAAAGACCTTTGTCGTCTGCCAGCAAACGGCAAAGATACCACGTGGCAGCTGCCTGTGCAACCTGGGGCTGGCCTAGATGGGTTCTTTGTCGTCTGCCAGCGGACGGCAAAGCACGTCGTTAAGCACTTAATGGAGCTAAGTTGCCACGTGTGCCGTCTAGGCCCTTTGCCGTTCGTTGGTAGACGGCAAAGATTCAAAGGTCTTTGCCGTCCGCCAGTAGACGACAAAGCGCCCTTTACCGTGGCTTATTCAGCCGGACGGTTTGCCGTCTGCTGGTGGACGACAAAGTCTTTGTCGTCTGGGATGCATGCGCTTGCCGTCCGGGATGGCTGACGGCAAAGTGCCTGATTCCTGTAGTGAGGGGGTGCATTTGTTGCTGCCAGCCAGGCGACGCTGCTCCCATGGCAACGTCCATCGTTGCTTTCGCTGCAGGCTAAAGGAGACGAGAATGAGATAAGAATGACGCGTTGATGAAATCTAATGGTTGTGAGGGGAGGGATCGGACGGCTCAGGACCCAGCTGATTTCCCAGGAAATCGGCGAGATGATTTGTAGCAGCCGCCATTTCTAAATATTTGAACTATGTTTTAATAGTTTTATAAAAATGTTTAGCTCCTAAAAGGCATGGGTCACTTTTTTGTGTTTTTGTGCAAACTGAAAAAGGGACCAAAGAAAAAATCAATCAAAACCGCTTGCGGGTAAAGTGGCTCGACCCATTTTCCTAGGCTTCAAAGTGGAGGCTCTCTTAGATTGGTTATAATGAAAAGTATCATATGTTAGTATCAAGCATATGATACTAGTGTATGATAACACCAGTAGTGCATTGTATCATAGGTTAGTATTATGGAATAGTTCATAGGCTAGTATATGATGAGGTATTATGACATAATACTCAACTTTTTTTCTTCATTTAATTTTATATCACTTTATGACATAATACTCAACTTTTTTTCTTTATTTAATTTTATATCACTTTATTAAAATTGTCTAGTTAACATGCATAATACTACTTTTAATACTCTTATTACGACAACCTTATTTGATGCATGCGCGCGTTCAAATAGGAGCTCTTCCTTTTAACAACTAGTAAGCGTGCACGTGTAACGCACGTATCATCAAAAAGTCATGGTTCACTCCCTCCTAACACTCTCATTAACAGGAAAATGGTGGCAACAGTTTGCCCCTCCTTTGTTGTCTCGATAGTGGGTCCCTGTATTCATATTCCACTGCTCTAAACCGGAGCGCCTTGATTCTAGTGTGGCGAGGATGATGTCGCACCAGAATAATATAACTCGCTCTCCTCCTACCTTCAAAAAATTATTGATGACAGACCATTCATGTCATATTTTTCTTCTAGGAGAAACAATAATTTATTTATGAATAATTTACAATGTCACTTAAAACCAGTGGCCTAACAACACACCTACGCTCGGGCTTCAGCTTTCATAACATTGCTTAATATCTAGATGTCTAGAGCAGAAGTAACACATCCCCTTTGTGGTTTCAAGCACTGACATCAATATTGGTTTGGTCATTATTTTTCCAAATAGAATTGCCATTTACCTTCACCTATTCACTCATTTTTCTCTAGTCACCTATCTAGCTGCCTAGCCAGCATATCCAACGGCCACAAAAGCCCCAAAGTGTAGATCTGATGGCTGAAAACGTTGATGGCCTGAGAGGGTTAGAAAGATGCACAGTTTTAATGTCACTAAATAGTGACAAACTGCATGACATATACCTGCAAAATAGGTAATTTTACAATTATCATGAGATAGAGTTTCTACATCATTTCCCCCTGTCATATTGGTGCTGCTTCAAAATAAACATAAAAATAGCTCCTTTGGTCTGATCAAAAAGTAAATACCAGTGCATCCTAATATGGTTACCGAATTTCCTTGCAGGTTACCAGGTATGGGATGTTAAAGTAATAGTCGTGAGGGCATGTTGAGAACATATTGTCATGTATGTTAATAAAGAAAGAAAAGTTTAAACTAAATTTAAAGTATTTTAATAACCTTGAGATAATTATGAATTCGTTCATAATCAACAATAACTTTGAACCACAATCTCCCACACTTGGTTGGGGAAACGAGGACCACATCCTAAAATTCAGTGGGGTTTGAATCAACTACTGTAGAACACGTACGTCTGTAGGATTCTTTCCGTGAAAAACGTCCGTAGGTGTATCATTATCGCTTTTCAGAGTCCCAGTCTTCTCAAGCATTACATTGGTACTTGCTGCTAAGAGAAACATCAAAATAGCTATTAGAAAAATCAAGACAGCTTAGAAACAAAGAAAATGAGTTAATCAATACTCATATTACTTGAGAAAGAATCATTCAGTCAATATCCAAAGTCTGCAACAGTTGATGACTTTGTATGCTTGCTAGATTTAATGCAGACGTGGCCAATGTGTCGTCTATTCTTTGATCTCCTGCAAAACTACTAAAAACAGAGAAATGGTTTGCATATAGATCAGTATTTTTCTGCTAAAAAAAGGCTTAAATTTTACTTACAAAGATATTCCTTTTTCCAAGAACATGCTGGAGAAGCATGCAAGTATATTAAAAAGGGAAGAGTACGTCAACCTAAAGAAGGCCAACAAGAGCACCAGAGCGCGCCGTAAAGTTACAACTACTATAAGACAAGAACAAGACACAGCCTGAAACTATATATCGTTCTTTTGTAAAAGTAATTCTACAAACAAATTTTGCTATAACTTAGTATGGGGACTATTCATACATAAAGTGTCAGTTTAAATAAAGAAAATGAACAATGCATTTTTTCTTGATCTCAATTCATGAACCCGTAATTTATGAGAACTCCAATTTTACCCATCAGCCTTTAACTATGTGTTTTGAACGAAAGAAGGAAAAAACCATCTTTAAAACTCTCCCTCCTAAACTATCAACACCATGAAATTTATTTGCAAAATTTTGATCTGCGCCATGTCTAGAGCGCAGAGGAAGAACACTATAAATCGCTTGCACATCATGTCCTTGTTGTGCTTCTCTCTCCTCACTCTACTCTCCACTTACACACCGGTCCATTATTACTAGATAACGACGCCAGTGCTCTTCTCTCCTCACTCTACTCTCCACTTACACAGCGGTCCATTATTACCAGATAACGACGCCAGAGCCCCTTACGAAAGCGACGTCGAGCGACTACACCGTTTTGGCGAGAGTGCGGATGCCTGCGAGCAAGTGGTGGTGGCCGTCGACTTGCGCCATGCAGTTGGCATCATTGGCACCCGCATGTTGGCTGCCCGCGTGCAATACGTCGTCGCCAGTAGGTGGCCGTCCTCCGGAACAACAATGACAATGACGTGGTCGTCATCCGCAGGAACTTGAAGGAGTCCGTAGATGCCCCAACTCCGTGAGGCGTGCGATTGCTGGACATCGGCCTGCGCCATGCCGTGGACATGTCCGTGCGCGCATGTTGGCCGCCTATATCGCCACATAGTCACCATCGTTGGGCTGCGCGAGGGGGCAAACCTCTTGAACGGCATGGCCGAGGCCGTGGCATCCGTCCACGAGCTCGCCATCACCTTGGTGGACACCATCCTTCATGGGCACGCCATCGTACAGGTGGACGACGTTGCCCTGATGGATGCCGCCCTTCGTGGGAATGCCTTCGTGCGGATGGACGTTGCTGTCCGCGAGGGCGTCGTCGTCCCGGATGCCACCATCATCGAGCATGCTGATCCTTTGCTAGTTAGACAGAATGAGCAGAGAAATAGGAATGAAAGAAAAGAAAAGGTTGTCTCACGTTGAACAGAACCGAAATCACCCAAGGATGCAAACCTGATCATGGGCACCAAATCATGTTGATACTGTAACTACAAAATTGACAGTGCCAATGAGGCAGCCGTATAAGAGAAATCAACATCGTCGATTGGGCAGTGACCAAAAATCAGGATCGTATATTTCTCATCACAAGATCTGTTGCCTCACTTTTCTCATCATAAGATCTATTGCCTCACTTGTTTTTAACTGAATCTGCAAACAACAGCCAAGAAACACGCACGCATCCTCTATACCTCGAGAGGAATGAACAACCGACTGGATCTCCAGGAGTAAACCCAAAATCCTATCAGCGACGCATCAAAATTCGAGACCCTATCTGAAAGGCCGCGGAGCGGCGGCCGCGCGTGGCAGCATACCTAGTTTGCCGCCGCGGCAGGCGCAGGAGCTGTCGGAGTGCTACGCGGTGACGTAGGTGAAGGAAGCACGACCGGCAAGGATCTGATCCCAAGCTCGCCGAGGCACGCGGCAACATCAACACGCGTGGTGGTGGAGATGGCCCGGCCCTCATGGTCCTTTCAGGACGCCATGCGTTGGGACCCCTCAGCATGCGGGAGGAGATTTCAGGATGACCTGCTGTGACTTGGAACGATGGCGTGGATTGATCAGGACGCGTGATTTTAGGATTGATCTGGACGATGCACATAAGGAAATTGTTGGCGTGATTTGAGGAACAATCAAAGCCTCATCCGATCGGGGGACAGGTAGCGATACACATCGCGGGAGACGACGGCAGAACATTGAATCTGAGCCATTAGATACTATGGCAGACCATCAGAGTAAGATAGACTCTTGGATTTCATTAAGTGGGAATGATATGATCTGAGGGTACTGATTGTTCTGTGTACACTTGTGTTTGGTGGCTATTGAATTTTTTTAGTTCACTCTTTTAATAGTAGTAGAGATATTGGAACCTATTTGCTGCCTAACGGGTAGGGTGAAGCGGGCCAGCCTAGTTCCGGATTGTGTGTGCAGGATATGATATTTTTGTCGCTTGTTTTCTTTGTCGTCTTTCCTTTTGTCGCTTTCTTCTTTGTGGTTTTCTATTTTCGGTTTCTTCTTTCAGGAATAGTTTTTCTCATGTCTTTTCTTTCGAGTTATTATTTTTACAGTTTTTGTACTATAATTTTTCGTAACATACATTTTCTGTTAGATGCAAACTGAACATTTTCTACTACCTGGTGAATATTTTTCAAATACAAACTAGATGATTTTTTAATACATTGTGATTTTTAAATATATGTTGAATATTTTTAAGATGTGTATTTTGTAATACATTGCGAATGAATTTCTTAATATATTGTGAATTTCTATACTATTAAATGGGAGTTGGTATGTCGTCATTTGCAGCGTTGATAATGCAAAAAATAATTCAAAAACCGAGCACCGAATCAATTTAGAAATCAAGTCACTAATGCAATTAACTAGCCATATAATTAATTACATGCACAATTAATTAGGTCTATTTATTAAATAGGCAATTTTTGTGTCAAATAAATTTAAAATTCAAGCCATCAATCTATACTCTTAAAAAAGAGTTGGTACATCACCGTTATGCATGTTGTTCACAATGCAAAAATAATGTGAAACTGAGCATGGAATTAATTCGAAATCAAGTCATAAATGCAATTAATCAGTCAAATAATTAATTAAAACAAATAATTATATTCACGCCAAATTAATTTGAAAATCAAATCATTGATGCAATTAATTAATTAGTCATGCAACTAGTTTGGCCTACTGATAATTAGTAGTAGAGATTATTTTTTTCATCCACATTTCTGGTAGTACCGTAATAGTAGAGATTATTTCCTAATTAGACTATAAGTTACCGCTTCGCATGCATCTAGACTAATTAGCCACCAATGTCACTACAACACAATCAACATCACCACGGTCGATGATGATGAGTCACACGCCACCACTCTATACATAGTGTTTCGTCCGATAGAAATGCACGGGTGTTTAGCTCGTTTTTTAGTTATACAATGAACTTGTTTGAAAATACAAATTAAAATATTTTTAAACACATGTTTGATATTATTTTAATATATGATGAACTTAAAAAATGGCTTTTGTTTTAATAGGTTATTATGTATTTGAAATTCTAAAAAAGGTTCAAACAACCAAATTAGGGAACAAAACCAATTGAAGATCAATCAAACAAAAAGCAAACAAAAGAACTTATCTCCGAGTGGGTTGGAGGCCCATTACACATACATAATGTGTGAAGGCTCATCTACTTGACGCTCGAGCATCAAGCAAGAAGTCTCTTTAATGAAGGGAAATGTTTCGAGGGATAGAATTTGGGAGAAATTCCTGGAGCTGCATTTCGGTGATTAGGTGCATGTTTCATCGCCTGCACCCCACCCGCCCACTCCGGCCGCCCCCAAATAGACACGCTAGGTTCAAGAAAAACTCATTGTTTTGTGTACACTAGGCGTTGATCTACAGACAAACGTGTGCGTGTGCCCCCGCGTACACACACACACAAACGATCTTTAAGCAGCCGAGAACGTGACTCCCTAGGAATGATCGATTCGTTCGTTTTCAGTGAGCTAGATTGAGTCGATCGTAAATGGGGGTGATACACAGCGGTGCAGAGGCAATCAACATGAAAATGGTTCGAGGACAAAATCTACTAGCGTGGGATGGCGCGAGATCGGATCTTGCCTCCTATTTTACTCACTCGCCAATTACGGTAGGGCAAATCCAATCTCAGTTCTCATCACACTTCTACAGATCCGAACAACACTAACCCCTCATCACTAACGGGCCACTCGCCAAGTGTCACTGATGAGGGTCATCACAAATCAGCCAGAAAAAGTGCATCGGTGATATGTATTCCTTGATTTTTTAAGGTTATCACTGATCGATCTATAACGACCAATATGATCGATGAGACCAAATGACAGATTGTAATCATTGACACACTGCTCCATCTGACCTATATATTTTTTGTATTTTGTGTGGGTTATTTCTCTATTTTATAGAAAGAAAGATCCCCTCCACGCACACAACCACATTATTAATTATTGAAGAACAATGAAGCAAATCCGGCATTACCGCTATTTATACCTATTAATAATTTCATTATTGTCTCTCTCCGTCCATCCAAAAATTACCCCACACATCTCGTAAACAAAAAAGAAGCCTAAACAAAAAAGGGATTTCCAAAAAAAATGACATAAATTACTCACTATGCCATCCATAAATGAAAAAAATAATTCACTTTTTCCAGTCGTGTTCGGTTCTTATATTGTGATACCCTCATATGTCACAAGCAGCAAGCCTCGCAGGGGCTAAAGCCTCACTCTTCCACACTCGAGACCCGGGTTTGATCCCAGGGTCTACCATTTTTCTCTCCTTTTCTACACCTACTATTAAAATACAAAGTGTTTTTGCTCGTACGTCATTGAAATTACCCCAAAAGTTGCAAAATATTACCCACCAATGCCACCTTTAAGTTATAAAATACGTTTCACACAGAAATTTCGGACTGGGCCGGCCCATGCAAGAATATCCTATACTGCAAACTGTGTGCTAGAAAAAGACACGGCACGCCTGGGCCCGCCCATATATGGGCGACCAATTTTTAATTTTTGGTTTTCTTTTCCATCATTGTATTTTTCTACTTTAAATAATTTAAAATTTTCGAAATTTTTAAAAATAGGAATGTCGAAATAAAAGTGTAATAATCACAATTGTTTGTGGCTTCAGAAATTGTTTACGATTTTTAAAAAATATTAGCAATTTTTCTAATAAATGTTCGGGAAATAAAAATATGCTCATGAGTTTTTTTAAAAGTCCGTATATTAAAAATGTTCTCAAAATTCACAAAAAATCGCCAATTCAAAAATATTCATGTATTAGAAAATAACATAAAAAACTAAAAATTGCCCATAAATTAAAATATATAGTTTATTCTTTCACAAAATATACGATGATTCAAAAAAGATCATGCAGTTCAAAAAATATTAACCAATTTAGAAAATTATTTCATCGAATCCCAAAAAAGTGTTAATCGATTCTAGAAATGTTCATCGATTAAAAAAATGTTTAAAAATATATTTGCAAATAGTATAACATGTTCATGAATTCAAGAAATATTCTTGATTTTAGAAAATGTTCACGAATTTAAAAAATGTTGACAATTTTAAATATGTTCACGAGTTTAGAAAAATGATCATGATTTTTAAAAATTGTTTACGATTTCACAAAAATGAGACTGATAGTGTATCTCGATGATGTAGTAAAATGCCTATTCGTTATGCATGTCCTCATAGGTTAATTGTTTTCGATGGGGATATCTAACATGTTTGCAAGAGAATTAAGTCTTGACTTGAATTACAGTTGCAAATACATATATAGATAAGACAAAAGTAATGCTCTTATGCACATGCTATTATTTAGTATTAAAGTGTACTTTTATATTTTTAGCCTAATGCAATTTTTGTTTGGATATCACTAAGATGGAACATCATAAAGACGTCATTTGATACCGGAAATTAGATAGATAATTATGTTGTGTAATAAACCAGACAGAATTTTGAGTTACTTAAAAAACCGTCCCACCTTTACATTGATGCATAACACAACTTATCATGTTGTTTCTCATATGGCATTGTGAATGATTTCAAGTGATGCTGCTGCTGTCGTCGCGTGTGTGTATGGCGGGTGATTTTCTTTTCTCCCGTTACAACGCACGGTCATATTTGCTAGTCTCACTTAATAGCAAGCACACCTCCTCACCTCACGTGTTCATGGGCAGGATGTGACGCATGTCTTTTATTTTATGTTTTGCCTTTTCCTTTTTTCTTTTCTTTTCTTTTTCGTCTTTAATTTATTTTAATATTTTAAAAAATCAACAAATCATAAAATGTTTGTGAATTCAAAAAATATTTAGGAAATCTTAAAATGTTCATGATTTTAAAAAAAGTTCGCATATTATAGAAAATTTCATGATTTGATAAAACATAAAGTAAATAACGAATCTTCATGATTTAAAAAATGATCATGTATTAAAAATGTATTCTTAAATTTGAAAAAATATTCATGAATTTTCTGAAATTTTTTAGAAGAAATGAAATAGATCAGTAAATAACGTTCAAAATGAACCGCAGCTTACATAGAGTTTTTTTAGGGGATTCGTAGAGGCTGGTTTATGATTTTATTTAGTCCAGCGCGCATCCAGTAAAAAAAGTGTTGAGCTTTAAAAAGATTGACACAACTTCGTTTTGGAGCTTGGACTCCATGGATCCCTTTATTTTTGAAAAATTCAAAATTCAAAATTCCCGGTTTCAAAAAAATCTGAAAAGTATATGCAAGTACACAAGGATGAAAAATATATGTGCGCAAAAATTCAAGACGAAATACCTTGAGGTGTGATCTGTGCAAAACGAACAAATTCATATACTTTTGGGATGAATAGTATCATGTGATAAAAAGACACAAATTTATCTTTTTTGCACAGACGTCATTTCAAACGTATTTCCTCCTAAATATTTACAAACATGTGTGTTATGCCTCCATGTGTATCTGTATTTTTCAGTTTTTTAAATGTAAAAATATGAATTTTGGGTTTTTCAAAAATTGGCCTCTATGGAGGCCGGGCTCCAAACAGCATTTTCGTCTAGTTTGCCTTCATCCATAGCTATGATTATTCCGGCACCACGGTTTTACAGGTCATGGAAAACACCACGATGCTAGGTCAAAGCGAGACACATTATTCGTCAGTGTAGCTCATGTAGGGTCCATCGATACAGTGCTCAGTCAAAAAAATATTTCGTTGTGGCACCTTAGGAAATGAAGTCGTGATGGAACTATCACATTTTTCAATTTTTGAAAGAAAAAAGTCCAGTTTACTACCATGAATAAAGTGGGTGGTTCATTTTACCCTCTGATCTATTTTTCTCCTTCTTCTAGCCCCCAAACAAACTCAAATCGGACAAAACACCCTTGGCTGGTTTGTTTGCACCCGCTACTGATGTTGCACTAGTCACTGACGGTTTTGATCTGGGTGGAGCCCATCTAAAAAAAATCCCAATTTGTTCTCTGCTCTCTCCGGCGACCCATGGCGGCGTGGGCGCACGACCGTGCGGGCGAGGTAACCCGTTGCAGCGCTCGCGAGCTGGGGTGTGCATGAGCTGGCCGGAGCGGCAAGGGACCCACATGCGGGTGGTGGTGGGCCGGGTGGAGCGATGTTGGAGATGGAGTTGGGGCGGACGGCCAGAGTGGCGTGGGAGCGCCTGGAGGAGGCCGATGCGGGCATGGAGCAAGGGCATGGGACCACGTGAAAGGGGTCGGAGTGGGTGGCGAAAGGATGTGGATGTCGCCTAAAGGGGGGGAGTGAATAGGCGCTTTAAAATAATTACGGTTGAGGCTTGAACAAATACGGAATAAAACTAACATTTAATCAGTCAAGCACAAAAAATAAAACAACTAGGCTCAACTATGTGGACCAACAACTTATGCTAAGCAAGATAAACAACTAAGAGATAGCAAGATATGTAGCATGAAACAATATGACTATCACAAAGCAAAGTGCATAACTAAAGGGCTCGGGTAAGAGATAACCGAGGCACGAGGAGACGATGATGTATCCCGAAGTTCACACCTTGCAGATGCTAATCTCCGTTTGGGCGGTGTAGAGGCCCAATGCTCCCCAATAAGCCACTAGGGCCACCGTAATATCCTCACACCCTCGCACAATGCAAGATGTCGTGATTCCACTAATGATGCCCTTGAAGGCGATGACCAAACCTTTAGAAACAAGGTTGGGGCAATCTCCACAACTTAATTGGAGGCTTCCAATAACACCACGAAGCTTCACCACAATGGATTGTGCTTCCGAGGTGACCTCCATTGCTCGAGGCAATCTCCACAACCTAATTGGAGACCCTGATGTTTGCCCGGAGCTTTACACCACAATCATTGAGCTTTGAGACACCACCAACCGTCTAGGCACCAAGGCACCCAAGAGGCACAAGCTCTAGGGTGCCCAAACACCCAAGAGTAATAAGCTTCTCAAACTTCACTTCCACGTATCACCGTGGAGAATTCCAACCTATGCAAGTAATGCAATGGCAAGAACACACGGAGTGGTCAAGGCCCACACTCCCAAATCCGACCACAACAACAAAAGCTATGGAAGAATATGATAGGAAAAACAAGGATCTCACAAAGAACTCCAAGATCTAGATCCAAGGGGTCCCCCTCACATAGAGGAGAAAGTGATTAGTGTAAACATAGATCTAGATCTCCTCTCTCTTTTCCCTCAAGAACTAGCAAGAATCATTGGAGGGATTGAGAGTTATCAAGCTCAAATAAGGTCAACAATGGGGGGAGAATACGAGCTCAAAGGATATGATCCATTGGGGAAGAACATCCACTTTTATAGGCAGGAAAAAAATCCAACCATTACCCCCTCAGCCCGCAAATAAGCGGTACTATCGCTACGGAGAGCGGTACTATCGCTCGGGCGGCAGTGCTCTGCTTAGCAGTGCAATGGCACGAAGCCATGAGGCGGTAGTGCCGCCGAAGCGGTACTACCGCTCGCCCAGCAGTACTATCGCTTATAAGCAAAAGTGGAGCGGTAGAGACGGGCGGTATCACCGCTTGTAGGCAGTACTACCGCTTCGTACTACCGTGCCACTACCGCATAGTCTAACACGAAAAGTCGAGACCGCGCAGAGGCAACGGTAGTACCAGCAGAACTGGACAGGGGTACTACCATCTATAGGCGGGTAATACCGCTTGATCAGAGCGGTACTACCTCTAATTGGCGGTACTACCACTTTTCCAAAGCGATACTTGTTGGAAATATGCCCTAGAGGCAATAATAAATGGTTATTATTACATGATAATCGTTTATTATCCATGCTATAATTGTATTGATTGGAAACACATTGCATGTGTGGATACATAGACAACACTTTGTCCCTAGTATGCCTCTAGTAGACTAGCTCGTTGATCAAGGATGGTCAAGGTTTCCTATTCATTGACATGAGATGTCATTTGATAACGGGATCACATCATTGGGAGAATGATGTGATGGACAAGACCCAAATTATAAACACGTCATATGATCGTGACAGTTTATTGCTACAATTTTCTGCATGTCAAGTATCTGTTCCTATGACCATGAGATCATGCAACTCATCGACACTGGAGGAGTGCCTTGTGTGTATCAAATGTCGCAACAAACTGGGGTGACTATAAAGGTGTTGTACAGGTATATCCGAGAGTGTCTGTTGATTGGGTATGGATCAAGACTAGGATTTGTTACTCCGTGTGACGGAGAGGTATCTCAGGGCCCACTCGGTAATACAACATCACAACAAGCCTTGCAAGCAATGTGACTAAAGTGTTAGCCACGAGAGCTTGTATCACGGAATGAGTAAAGAGACTTGCCGGTAACGAGATTGAACTAGGTATACAGATATTGACGATCGAATCTCGGGCAAGTAACATACCGATGTACAATAGGAACAACATACGGGATTAACTGAATCCTTGGCATAGAGGTTCAACCGATAAAGATCTTCGTAGAATATGTAGGAACCAATATGGGCATCTAGGTCCCGCTATTGGTTATTGACCATGGAGGTATCTCGGTCATGTCTACATAGTTCTCGAACCCACAAGGTCTGCACATTTAAGGTTCGGTGACGTTTCGGTGTAGTAAAGTTATGTATGGTGGTGACCGAAGGTTTTTCGGAGTCTCGGCTGAGATCCCAGACGTCACGAGGAGCTCTATAATGGTCCGTAGGTAAAGATTGATATATAGGAAGTCCTGTTTTGGTCACCAACAAAGTTTTGGGCTCATCGGTAGTGTACCGGAAGTGTCGGGAGGGTACCGGGGGACCATCAGGAGGGGTGTCTCGACCCAAGGGGCCACATGGGCGGTGGGAGGAGGGAAACCAGCCCCTAGTGGGCTGGCCAAAGCCTCCACTAAAGGCCCATGCGGCTGGGGTGGAGAAACCCAAATGTGGAAGAGGTGGAAAAGGGTTTCCAAAGTGGGAGAAGGAATCCTACTCCAAGTAGGATTGGAGTAGGACTCCTCCCTTCGCCACCTCGGCCGAAGGCCTCCTTAAAGGAGGGGCCAAGGTAGCCTCCCGTCCCCTCCTCCTATATATGCTAGAGGTTTAGAGGTGAGGGCTAACCCTAATT
Source organism: Hordeum marinum (assembly GCA_022496015.1). Taxonomy (NCBI): domain Eukaryota; kingdom Viridiplantae; phylum Streptophyta; class Magnoliopsida; order Poales; family Poaceae; genus Hordeum; species Hordeum marinum. The sequence goes on along the minus strand of CM039675.1, from coordinate 86,526,473 downwards.
TCCACGTGCTCCCTCTACTTCATCTAGATCGGTTTTCTCCTCTAGTCTAGTTCGGTTGTGCTTAGGCGAAGCCTGTCGGTGTCAAAACCGGCGGATCTCGGGTAGGGGGTCCCAAACTGTGAGACTAGGATCAATGGTAATAGGAGACGAAGGGGAGACAAATTTACCTAGGTTCGGGCCCTCCTATGGAGGTAATACCCTATGTCCTGCTTGGTTGTATTGATGGTATATGGGGTTACATAGTTGATCTACCTCGAGATCAAATAGCTAACCCTAGATGAGTTGTTCTGTGCCTATAACCTAAAACCCTCTGGCTTATATAGGCGTCGAGGATACCTAGGGTTTGCACATGGTCAGTTACACGCCAAAGAGATAAACATGCCTATTTGCTACATCAAATGTGGAGCGCAAGCCATACTTCCCGAAGCTTCCATCTTGGAGATAAGGTCTTTAATGAATCCTGTGTTCGGTAAGTGGACCATATAGTCTAGCCCATAGATATAGGTCGGCCTCCCGAGGACCCCTTAATCCAGGACTCCCTTAGTAGCCCCGAACTTGCCTCCAATGCCAAGGGTCCCAACTTTGATTGCTTCACACGATCAGAGTCTTTGGCTTGCGAGGTTAGTTATTCCCGCCGAACCTAGTTTGGCATCCGATGACAAGTAGCTTTTCGCATAGTGGCGCATCCAAACACTGTAAATAGGCCGGCCTTGAAGGCCAAACGTCAAGGGGTAAATAACATTCCTCTGACGACCCTTCTGACGAAAGATCACAGCCCACCACGACCGCTAGGCCAGTTACACAAACTTGATTCGCGGTTCGAGGCTGTTTTAATCATCACGATCTATCAATGTACCGATGGTGTCCCGTTTTATATATAATATGTTTAATCACACGTGCGCAACGGCTCACATGTCTAGGAAAATGGAGGGATTCACGGCGCAGCAAGGGGAGACCGAATCGATAAGCCTCATAAAAGGGGAGGAAAACCCTGAAGCCTATTCAGCTCCCTATTCGCTTTCTCCATCTTCCATTCCTCTGCACCTCCAAAGCATAGATCTAGGTCTTTCACCCCCACCCCCAAGCTCATCAACGGCGGGCTCCAATGGCCAGGGGAGGCCTCCACAGTCACCGACCGGGACATCCTCGACCTCAAGAAGGCCGACTACCTCTCCGCCGATATCCCTCATCGCACACTGGAGGAGGGCCAAGTGATCCACACTCCCTAGCCGGGCAAAAGGGTGGTCTTCCTCCCTCACTTCATCAGGGGGTTAAGCTTCCCACTCCACCCCTTTGTCAGGGGGTTAATTTTTTTCTACGGCCTCGTCTTCCATGACCTCCCACCAAACTCTTTTATGCACATCTCGGCATTCATCCTCATCTCTGAGGCTTTCCTGCGAGTCGAGCTGCACTTTGGGCTATGGCTCAAAGTGTTCAACGTCAAGCCGAAGTGCATCAGCGGGAAGCACACAGACTATGGCGGAGCTGTCATCGGCAAGCTCACCCGTGTCGTGTGGCCATCGGGCACCTTCATCGACACCATCAAGGCATGGCAGAAGGAGTGGTTGCACATCATAGAACCACGATAAGAAGGTCAAATTCCTCCTGCCAAATTCAGATCCGGTCCCCCCCACCAGACTAGCTTCATGGCTCAAAAAGGGCCTTAACTGGGGACCGAGCAAGGAGGTGAGCGACCTACAGAAGCACATCAGCTCCATGGTCGAGAAGGACATCAAGCTGACCAATGTGGTCCAGGTGATGCTCTGGAGATGCATCCTCCCCTGCCAGCGCTGGGACACTCCCTCGTGGGCTCGTTAGCTTGACGATGCACCCACAATTCAGAACCTCTTCCGCACTACATGGGAGAAGCTATGGAAGGCACTCTTCAAGTCACAGGAGAGCTGGCCATCCGAGTAGGAAGATAGAGGCATGTAGGCCTCCAAGCCTACTACCGAGGTATGGTAAAATTCTGCTTGATCGGCTTTTACTTTTCCCAAATAGGATCCATAATGTTTTCTTCCGATCACTCCCTTGCAGAAATGGCTAAGGAAAGCCGTTAATATCAGCAGTCCGACACCTCAGCCCGACGACGCCAGGTCCGGGCTGTTGGCAGAGATGCTCGTGGCGAAGCCTTACGAGGCTCCCACGAAGAAGGAGAAGAAGAAGAAACCAAGCCGGAGTGGCCTTCGCATCAGGGACCAGTCATAGACTGTGTCCGGGGAGACTCATGCCTCCTCGAATCAAGAGGAACATGAGGAGGAAGAGGAAGAGGAGGAGCAAGAGGAAGAAAAGGAGGACGAAGCCGAGGGGGAAGGCAATTCCCCCTCTCATGAAAGAGGGCGGCATCATCGAATGCCCCGGAGGAGGTACCCCCTCCTGCCCAGAAGAGGACTCGTCGGGCACAGGTGATCCTGTCCGACTACAGCTCGAACTCAGGTACTGAGTCCGATGACCTCGTGGTGGTTCCACGAAGGAACCTCAGGGTCAAGCCCCCGTCCCAAAGGTTAGGATCCAAAGACCTCTTATTCGTCCTTTAACAGGTTTAGAGTTTACTAACACGCAGGTGCTTATTGAATTTGCAGCCCCTCGCGCGTCCTTCCCACCGATCAGATATTGGACAGGGAGACCCCACCCAGCGAACTAGCGAAGAGCGGGAATGCCTCGCATCTCGCCACTCTAGGCGCCACGAAGGATAGCGCAAAGGAGTCATCCCAACATGCTCCTATGGAGCCGTGCACCGGCGGCGGGGGAGACGACATAATGGCTGAGGCTAACACCTCGGTCACCGAAGACCGGGGGAGGTACCCCGCCCGGACACTAAGGAGGCTGGACGAGCGGCCGCTCAGTCCCCTCCGAGGGCATCTCCGAAGCACACCATGACTCCGGAGGTACTGGTTCAAACCCTAGTCGGTGATCGGGTTATCCGATCACCTTCGGCGCCACCAACTAATGGGTGGCCGGTCATGGAGGAGGCTCTATCGAGCGCCTCTATCTCTGAGGAGCACCACACCCTTATGGGTGCGGTATTATAGATCATTCAGTCCGTCGACAACGGACAGAAGGAGGCCTTCAAAGGTCTCCTAACAGGTTTTCAAGTAAGTCACATGAAACTCTTATTTGCCAAGTTTTTACTTATTTTTATTATTATGTACATGGCAGCCCCCGAGCCCAAGGTGAGTTTGAAAAAACTTACCTAGGGGTCAATCCTGTATCTGATTCCGGACTAGATACAAATTAAGTGTCCGGAGCGTTAGAGTAGCCCCTAATTAGGTCGAACATATGATCGTATTGAATATAGTTCGGGAGTATATAACCCATGTAACATGTCCACTGCATGTGTATTGCAGGCTTCGTCATCGGCGGTGGCCATAAATGGCGCCGAACTGGATGAAGTAAATCGGAAGCTTAAACGCTCCGAGGATGAAGTTGATGCCCTCAACAGAAGATTCGACGAGGCACAAGGTAGGTCGAAACAAAATCCAAATACCTTTGCCCGAACACCTTTACCCGAACACTGTCCATGTAGTTTTTCAGAATGTTTTAATGTTTAAACAACTTCGGCGAAAGAGGTGGAGAGGCTCAAGGCCGAGCTCCAACAAGCAAAATACCACGCGGTCGTCGAGAGGGCGGCAGCCAAAGAAGCGACAACCGCCCTCTCCGCCCCGTGAGCCACCAGCCAGAAGCACGAGGCTCGTGTGGTGGAGGTCTAGCAGGAACTCAAGGAGGCTAGCCGGAAGTGCGAGGCCCTTGAGCAGAAGGGCAAGGAGAGCACGGCCGAACTGTCCACCCTGAAGAACGAGCTTTAGAAGGACCGGGTGGACAGGCGGTTCTATGAGGAGCAGGTCCACCAAGCGAATGGCATAATGGATGGTAAGCCATACTTACTACACTGCATCTTCGGGGATAGTAAATTCAAATTGCTTGCCCAGGTGTGGCGTTCTTCAGGAGCCTCCTCCGATCTCTAGAAGAGCGTGGTGGACGCCAATCGACTGCTCGCCTCGAGGGAAGGAGACGAGACTCGGCTGTTCTGGGCACAATTCGGAGCCCCCGAGCGCTCGCCTCTTCTCGTGGAGCAACTAAAATAGCTGATGGAGCTGCACCAGATGGCGGAGCCGGCCATGAAGGACCTCTGCCTCCGCCTATGGCCCGGCAAACCACTGCCAGGCAGCTACTTTGGCCTGGTGCAGAAGTTAGTTGCCGCTTCGCCCCACTTCGACACCGTGAAGCACTCCTCCTGCGTCGAGGGAGTCCGGATGGCACTTGCCAAGGCCAAGGTGCACTATCCGGGGCTGGATCCGATGAAGGTAGCCACTGCCCCGCCGCCTCGCGGGAGGGAGCATAGACGCCCCGAGCTATACTTCGCTGGAGTGATGGAAGGTGCTCGGGCGATAGCTTCTCAGTGTTTGGGCGATGATTTATTCGAATGATTTGCAATGCGTCCGAAGACTTTTCAAAGTTTTTAATGTTATAAGTTATTTATTCAGCTTTGATGTTTTTGCAATCCTTTATAACTCATGTGTGGCTGTTTAAACCTGAAAGATGCGAGTCGTCGGCTTCAGCCCCCATGTAGATACTACATGGGGTGTCTTTGCCAATGCACAATATTCCTTAGCCGAGTGATTGAAACCCGAAGGCGGTAGAGTGTGGCGGACTAGGCAATCAGACTATAGTGCCTTATTTCTTTCACTTAGCCATAGGGGCGCGAAAAGGACTGTGGGGGGCTAAGTACTGGCCCCCGGAGTGTTGTGATGTTCGGATGAACCGCGGCTAAGGCCAGCATCACATGGTTCACATGGATAGCAAACCCCTCGTGCAACACAAAATATCCTCTAACAAGGAGTAAGTATAACACTTCAGGCTCGGATTCACAAATCGGCTCTCGCATACTATGATGGTCAGTTTTCGGCTTTCTCCCCTGAGGTGCTTGACCAGACTAACCGAAAGCACAATCGCATGGGTTCTCCCTTTGCCCTTTTAGCCGAACGAGCAGAACATAAAGGGGCAAGCACAGGAGCCGGGCAACCCAACTATTGACCCAAGACATAGTTCGGAACCGATGCATATAAAGTGAACTCCAAGATGCCGAACACATAATAAAACATACGTAAGGCGATTTTTTTGTAAGCTCGAGCCCCTGGTATATTATCCAGTTGTGTCGTAACATATCGAGCCGTGTCGCGAGAAGAGGGAGAAAAGGAAAATATGTGCCAAAAAGGACAACCACACAAACATGTAAAATGATGCTATATATTTTTGTTTTCTCCATAACTCTTCTTACTCAGAATGCCGAAACAACTACTTACAGGTATGTGAAAAAGGAGAATATAGGAGTGGTTGTACCATGGGTCTTCGATTGGTGGCCTTACGTCCTCGATGTGCCCTGTTGCTAGTTTACTCCTGATATTTAGTAGTTCGGCGAATGATCTTGCAAACGAGGTCTTGAAAAGTCGCCGAATTGTGAATAAGCTTTACGCCCTTGGTGGGCCCTTCAATGGTCCCTGCATTTTGTCTGAAGACGTATTTAATGGTAGTAGTCTGGTCCAGCCGGACTCCTACCTTTATTTCCCCACCGCTACCCATGGGATTTTAAGCACAAAGTTGTGCCTTCCTGGCACGTACTTCGCTAGTCCTAGGGGCATGTGATGGGGGGTGAGTCCCTATTTAAGGGGAGAGGAAGGCTCTGAGAGTTCGGCCTGAAGCCGAGCTCGCTTACCAACCTTGCATGCCTTTACGGCTGATGCCGGAACTTGCCGATTATCTTTGTAATTAAATTCGGCCGACAGGGCCAGCGCATGTTCCACAATTCGTAAAGATCGCCCTGTATTGCCATTAATAGTGATGACCCCTTTGGGGCCAGACATCTTGAGTTTGAGGTATGCGTAATGCGGGACGATGTTGAAACGGGCGAACGCTGTCCGACCGAGCAGGGCGTGATAGCCGCTGCGGAAAGGCACAATGTCGAAGGTCAAGTCTTCGCTGCGAAAGTTATCAGGCGAGCCGAACACAACTTCCAGGGTAACGGATCCCATGCATCGGGCTTCGACACCTGGAATCACCCCTCTAAAGGTAGTGTTACTAGGTTTAATTCGTGACGGGTCTATGCCCATCTTTTTCACTGTGTTTGAATAAATCAGGTTAAGGCTACTTCCTCCGTCCATTAGGACTTTTGTGAGGTGATATCCATCAATAATAGGGTTGAGTACAAGTGCGGTCGAACCTCCATGACGGATGCTGGTCAGGTGATCGCACCGATCAAAGGTGATCGGATATGCCGACCATGGGTTGTACTTTGGGGCCACGGGTTCTACAACGTAGACCTCTCGAAGGGCGCGCTTCCTCTCCTTCTTGGGTATATGGGTGGCGTATATCATGTTTACCGTCTTGACTTTCGTAGGAAATTTCTTTTGATTGCCACCAATTGGACCCCGAGGCTCATCCTCATCCTCGCTATGAGGGCTCTTGCTTTGATCCTTGTGTGGGAGCTTGCCGACCTATTTGAACACCCAACATTGCGGTGTGTGTGGTTGGCGGGCTTCTCTTGGGCCCCGTGGATTTGGCAAGGCCTATCCATGATTTTCTACAACGGAGTGGGTCCATCGTGATTGCCTTTAGGAGGCTTCTTCCGCTGCCCAGGATGGGAATTGCGAAATCCGGCATTGATGGCCGTATCATCGGCATCACTGTTATTGTGCCGACGCTTGTTCTTGTTGCGCTTGGGCTTCCCATTGCCATCCTGAACCTTAGAGGTTCCGGGGGCTTCGGAGTTGTGGCTGCATCTTGCTAGCCAATTGTCTTCACTCGCGCAAAAGTGGGTCATTAGGGAAGTTAGGGCGGACATGGTCCGAGGTTTATCCTGGCCGAGCTAGCGAGCTAGCCATTCGTCTCGAATATTATGCCTAAAAGAGGCTATTTCCTTGGCATCCGAATAGTCGACAATCTGGTTCTTCTTGGTCAAGAACCGATTCCAAAATTGTCGTGCAGACTCTCCGGGTTTTTGTACGGCGTTACTTAGGTTGGAGGAGTCCGGTGGCCAAACATAGGTTCCCTAGAAGTTAGAGCGGAATAAATTCTCCAGGTCTTCCCAGCATCCGTTGGAGTTTTCGGAGAGGCTGTTTAGCCAGTGCGGAGATGGCCCCATGAGTTTAAGGGGGAGTTATTTGATGGCATGGAGATCATCTCCTCGAGCCATGTGGATGTGGAGGAGGAAGTCCTCGATCCACATGATTGGGTCAGTTGTCCCATCGTACTATTTGATATTCACGGGTTTAAACCCTTCTGAGAACTGGTGCCGCATCACCTCATCCGTGAAACACTGTGGGTGAGCGGCTCCTCGAACCCGAGCTATGTCGCGCATGTGATCGGTGTCTGTTCTGGCTCGGTTGCGTTCCTGGTCTCTATTATTCCCTTGGTAGAGACATGGTCTGTACCCATCTCGTCTATTGAGTGAGTAGTCTCTGGATCCATAGATGGATCTTGTACGACCTGCTCTGTGATCTAAGTCATCACGCAGGTCGAATCTGCCATTGGGCTCTAGTGGCTCCTTTCCCCATCTTCGGGGTATTGCTGGCCTATAACCGGTGTCGTCGGCCGTCCGATCACGCCCGCGAGGAGGGCGGTCTGGCTTGTTGTGCAGAGTATGTTTCGGAGACAGAGTATCGGTGAGCTCCTCATCAAATTGTGGCAGCAGCCTTCTTCATGGATAGCTCTTGGGCTGGTCCGACAGACCAGTACCATGTCCTTCCTTAGCTAAGAGGACTCTTGTCCATCGATCATTGAGGTCATCATGTTCGGTTTTAAGCTGCCGTTCCTTAGCTCTCAGGCTTCGCGCCGTCGTTATGTGCTGCTGTCTGAACAATTCCTGATCTTCATGGTTATTAGGGATGTCCAAGTCATTGGCTGCCGGGATATCCTCCTCCTCGACAGGGGGAGGTAGTTATCGTCCTCGAAGTCGTTGACGTCATCGGGGTTACTCTGGTCTTCAGGCTTTTCCTGACTCTCTAACGGGTGTTCGGGGATATCAGGGTCGCCGCGGTCCTCTGAGGTAACTCCGTCCTTGGTGCCGATGATAGCTTACCTTCCCTTTTTGCCTTTGGACCGCTTATGCGGTTTCCGGTGCCTTGACGGTGCATCGCCTGACTTATCACCGTCATTATTAGGCGTTTTGTCGCCATTAGGAGTGTCCGCATGTAGACATCATATGTTGAAGTGGCGGCCCCTCAACCGATATTAACAGCGATGGGGGCACAATCCTCTTCATCCATGTATTATGCCTCATCGGAGGCATAGTCTAGCATGTTAGTTAAATCTTCGACTGTGGCTATCAAATGGGTGGTGGGTGGGTCGAAGAATTCATCCTGACCTACCGTAACCGATCTGAGAGTAGATCGGGGTTGAATCCTTGGAAATTTCCATCAACGAAATCTGATCTAGGGCCTCGTCGAATGCCGAGGGCTCAATCGGATAATACTGTTCGGAACCTCTAGAGTTGACCTCCGATGCATCTGAACGAGAAGGATGTTCGGCAAGAATGAGTGTCCGGCCTTCAGAACTATGGCCGGATCCAGACCAGGAGTGGGTACGCCACCGTGGTTGACCCCACTAGTGTGACCGGAGAAGGAGCTCGAGGTTAAAGCCTCGGGGTCTTTGGACATGGCAAGCGGAGTCGCAAGCCCGGTTAATGACAAGTCGCCCCGAGAATCCACGAAGAACTCTAGGTTCCCGAATCGGACCTGTTGATCGGGGGCGAGACTCTCGGAACGTCCTAGATGGCCGGTCGAGTCGGCGTGCAACACAACACTGCCCAAGGAGAAGATCTGTCTGAGGACGAAAGTGTCCATGTTACGGACCTCTTCGTTGATGATAAGGCGAGAAATCGATCCCTTGAGTTCTCACAGAGGAACTCTCAATGAAAGCACCAATGTCGGTGTCAAAACCGGTGGATCTCGGGTAGGGGGTCCCAAACTGTGAGACTAGGATCAATGGTAACAGGAGACGAAGGGGACACAGATTTACCCAGGTTCGGGCCATCCTATGGAGGTAATGCCCTACGTCCTGCTTGGTTGTATTGATGGTATAGGGGGTTACAGAGTTGATCTACCTCGAGATCGAATAGTTAACCCTAGATGAGTTGTTCTGTGCCTATAACCTAAACCCCCCCGGCTTATATAGACGCCGAGGATACCTAGGGTTTACACATGGTCGGTTACACGCCGAAGAGATAAACATGCCTATTTGCTACATCAAACGTGGAGTGCAAGCCGTACTTCCCAAAGCTTCCATCTTGGAGATAAGGTCTTCAATGAATCATGTGTTTGGTAAGTGGCCCATATAGTCTGGCCCATAGAGATAGGTTGCCCCCTCGAGGACCCCTTAATCCAAGACTCCCTCAAAGCCCTCCCGGAATAGTTCCACCACCATCGCCGCCACGCCATCGCGCTGCCGAAGAACTCATCTACCTCTCCGCTCCGTCTTACTGGATCAAGAAGGCGGAGATCGTCATCGAGTTGTACGCATGCTGAACGTGGAGGTGCCGTCCATTCGGCACTAGATCGGGACGGGTCGTGATTGTATCGTGGGACACTCGGAGATTTGGATCATGAAGACGTTCGACTACATCAACCGCGTTTCTTAACGCTTCCCACTTAGCGATCTACAAGGGTATGTAGATCCACTCTCCCTCTCGTAGATACTCATCACAATGGATAGATCTTGCGTGTGCGTAGGAATATTTTTGTTTCCCATACAATGTTCCCCAACAATAGTACCGCGGGAGAGAAACAAAGAATCCCAAGCAAACAGATGGATACAATAAAATCTGAACTACCATAACTTTCGCATGCGAGCTCCGAATTGAGCAAACTCAAGCTTGTTCGACAGAGGACGACAAGAACATGTAGTAGAATCCCAAGCAAATAGGTTATATTAAGAAGAGGCAATATAAAAATTCCAATCGTATAGAGATGTGAAACCTCTGTGAATGAAGAACAGGTAAAAACTCCAACATCGGAAACATCATAGAAGATGCATGTGAACTCCATTTTCGATGAACTCGAGCTTGTCATGAAAATGACCATAAGCTCTAAAACTCACAAAGAGAAACACCGAACAAGAACCAAGAAAGATTATGCAAGGATGCAAATTGTTTGAGCTCTCAACGAACGATACGATCAAGCTACTCACTTGAGAGCCCTTCTTGATAGTAGGGCAAATGATCCTATAACCTGGTCTCCCAACTACCACCATGAGACCGGTAAAATAGAAAACCTATCAAGGGCAAACCTATACCTTGAACATAGTCCACTTGAACTAGATGATGACGATCTTGACTTCCTCCACTTGGATCATCTTTCTTGATTGTGTGGCCTTGAGGAAGACAAGTTGATTGCTGCCCATACTTCACTATGGATGGCCACTCTTCGGCACATCTTCACAAGTCCATTGACACCACAATGGATGGCAAGCTTCAAGCACGATCTATTCGTGATGCTCCACTTGAACTTGCACACCACAATCTTGATGACGATCACCACTTGATGTCATCCTCCATGAGTTGTATGAGATCTTCCTCTTGATGCAAGCCCATCGAAACATACCTAACCCCACATAGAACTCTCACTTAGACCATGGGTTAGTACACAAAGTGTAATGGACAATGCTTACCACATCATGGGATCATTTGATCCCTCTTGGTACATCTTGTACACTTTGTGTGTTGATCAACTTGATTCACTCTTTGACTTAGTCTTGATCAACCTTGTATCTTATCTTCTTTCTTCATACAGATGATGTCTTGAAGATAAACATGAATGTTCACACAGTTTTTTTAAGACATGCTGGCAGTAACCTCAACTCTCACATGCCCAATCTTTGGATAAAACCTTGAGTACCACCTTGGTCACCATATAAACTCCTAGAAACCAACAGATGGACTTCAAGAAGTGTCCATGGACAAATCTTTCGAATACAAATCCAAGAAACAATTAGTCCGTGGGGATTGTCATCAATTACCAAAACCACACATGGAGAAATATGCTCTAACGGGTGGCGAGGCGCGTCAGCACGTGGCCGTGGGGGCAGGAGGTGTATCGGGCAGGCAGGTGTGGCGGCAACATCGCCGGGGGGCGACACAGAGGGGGACGACAACGATGGGGCAGCGGTGCAGGGCAGCAGGTCAGGAGGCGGGGAGAGGGTGACGCGGGTGTCACATCCCTAGCTAGGTTTCTTAGGACAGCATGTGTGTGCATCATGTTTCACTTTTTGCATCAACTTGAAATGGGGATTAACAGAAACCCCAAACCCTCATTTGAACCAAACCAATTTAAAGATTGTGAAAACCAACAAATCCAAAATGCCCATAAAAAATGTCCCCTATGTCTGATAAATGTGGACATGAATATATCAGGGGTCATTCTAAATATATGAATATTTATAGCATTTCAAAAATAAATATTAAACCTGCCGAAAATGCCAAATAAAGCATTAAAAATATTCCAGTTTTCAAAATATTCTAAAACTTTTTATAGAAGTTTGAAATATTAAACTAATTTCTATGAAATATTTGGGATATTTTATACCTAACATTTGTGCCTAAAAATAAATAAAACAAATATAGAAAAAAATTAAAGCAGAGAAAAAAATTAAAAAGGAAAAAGGAAATAGGCCCAGGGGAGGCTGGCCTCGCAGCCCATCTGGCCCAGCCAGCCTCCACCGTCTTCAACCTCCTGCCAGTAGGCAGGAGGGCGTGTGCCCGTGGCGCGCCGGCACGTGCGTGGCCACCTCCTGCTTGCCGCCAAGGCTGGAGGCCGCTAGGAGCGCCAGCGTGATGCCCCGGAACCCCCTCGAGCCGTTCTTTCTTCCCCTGCCGCTCTCTCTCACTCTTCCCCCTCTCCTTTGCTCTCTCCTCGCCGGACCAAAGCCGCCGCCGATTCGTCGCCCCCCGCGTGTCCCCGACCACGCCATGGCGCTAGAAGCCCCTCGGTGAGGCCCCGGTTCTTTTTCCCCTAGCCCCATCGCCATTTTCCTCCTCTAGCCCCGCCAGTCGCCGGAACCGAGAGAAGCTCGCCGCCGGCCATGGCGTAGCCATGGCCATAGCGGCCACAGCTCGCGCCTGACCATGGCCTCGTGCTCAGGGCGCTCTCGGGAGCCCGTAGCCGCCCCTAGCTCCTCCTCCTGCAGCCTGTAGCGCCGCTGCCGCCTTCGCCCAAGCTCCGACCGTCATGAGCGAGCTCGCCGCCGTCAGCTCCGTCCGCCCCCTTGCCTCCCCGCGTGTCCCACGCGATGCGGACAAGCTCAGGCTGCACCCCAATGGTCTTAGGCCGCCCGGAGACCCCCTGTAGCGCGTTTCCGGCAAGCCTCCACCGTCGGTTTGGTCGCCGCCGACCAAACTCCGACGGGGCCGACGTGGCGGCCGTTAGCGTTAACCCTCACGGTTAATCAGCCCCCGAGAGGCTGACAGTGGGCCCCGCAAGCGGGTCAAACCCCAGTCAGCGCGGGATTTGATCCTGCTTAGCGGTGGGTCGCTGACCAGTGGGTCCCGCTAGTCAGTTTGACCTGGACCGGTCGTTTAACTAGGCTGACGTCACAGTGAGGTCAGGCTGACGCATTAATGCATTTATGTATTTAAATAAATTCTAGAAAATGCTAAAACCTAGAAAATTCATATAAATTAATCTATAAATTAGATGAAAATAATTTATATATGAAAATTTATCAGAAACATCCAATGAATCCAATGGTGTTGTTATCATGCATGTTAGAGCAACCTAAGTAGGTGACATTGACATTTACTAATAGGTTAACATATGAAATATGAAATGGAGAATGATTTGAACCTATATTCAGAATCACTTCATTTAACTTGGACAGTAGTTGCATTGGCTCATCCATACATGCTGCCATGTCATGATCATGCATCATATTGTTGCACTTGCCGTGTATTGATCGTTATCTATCTACATTGCGGTAGGCCCTGCTTTTGAGGATACCTCCAAGTATTCCAACGAAGGAGAAAACCTTTATGCTACCCAGCAAGGCAAGCAACCCCTTTTATCATTCCGATAACATCCCACTCTCTCGCTCCTTCTCTTGTTTATTGCATTAGGACAAACGTTCACTTGACTGTCATACACGGTAGATGAACCCATTCTTTTGCTTGACCTATCATTGTCACAATAAATATCTAAACCTTGCAACCTAGCATACGTGGTAGATGCTTGTGCCATGATGTGCTTTGCTTACTTTGCATGCTATGCTTGCTATGCTTAGAGTTGTGTCAGGTCTGATTCATCTGGGTGATGAACTAGAGTGAAACAATGTTGTTCTGATGTGATAAGCTTATGATGAACATGATATGGTAAAGGTAGCAATGAGAGGCTATGTAGGAGTGCATAGCGGGTTGTCTCATTATGACCGTTATTAGGAACTGAGTTCCGTGTTTGCGATCCAAGACTAGTTACTACCACATGCTGGGCCCTGAAATATGACCCCGCTCGACTTATCAATCGCTTAGTCCTTGGTCTAGGAGTTGCAAGTAGTTTCTGGTGTTTATAGTATGCTAGAGGCCGTGCGTAGCGCTGACCCTAAGGGTGGGTTACAACGCGGTAGGCGGTGGCACGGTGTACCAAGGGTCACCCGAATGGTGGGCTTGGGAACCCTGCGCACATCGTTTGGGGCCGTAGCGGAAACATCGGCCGGACTTCCGTGCGGGTTCAGTCTCAAATAGGCAATAGCCTGGACTAGAGGTCTTATGTGAATGACGGTTGTGGCCGACTCCCTCGCTGGGCTTCCGCTTGAAGGTTTCCGTGGTGCATGGTTTTATGAGCACACATTGATAAGTGGCGAGAGCGTGTGTGAAGAAGTACACCCCTAGAGGGTATGAAACTATTCGAATAGCCGCATCCTCGGATATGGACTACTTGGAGAACTTATGTTGTTCATAGATAATTAAATGGATACTCATAAAAATATCAAGACAAGTGTGAGTATCGTGGATGGCACTCTCCTAGGAGAGGGAAGTGAATCCATGGTGGTGTATCGGTGTGGAGTTAGTGGACTCGTGTGCGATATCTAAAAATCTAATCAAAGAGTTAAAATTGTATAGTATTGGTTAGCCATGAGTCAAAGATGGCATTGCTGCATAAACTCCACCACTCCCCTTGTTGATACATGAGCATGAATAGTCTAGGTCTGTTTTAAAGACTTGCTGAGTATGTTTGTACTCACGTTTGCTTAATAAATGTTGCAGATGAGACTCGGGACCCATCAGGTGGGTTCTATCTAGATGTCGACGATGCCGAATAGCTGGTGTCCCAGCTACGACCTTATGCCCTATGGTGGGCTGTAGATAGTCAGGCCATGTGCCTTTTTACCATTTCAACTGTCTGTACTCAGACAGCTTTATGCTTCCACTTGGTTTGTATGAACTTGCTTGTATGACTTGAGTGTCGGGTCATGTGACCTCTACCTGTAAGAACATATTATGCAAGGCTCGTCTGAGCCTCTTAAATAAAAGTTGTGTTATGTATGGTTATGTTGTGATGCCATAGTTGTATCTATGCATATCGGGCATGTCGTGCGTACGTGTGATGTGCAACGGTATGTATGGGATCCGACACCTAGTCATGTGCCTTTAGTAGTACTCTTTACGAGAAACTGCCTCTTTATGCTTCCATCGAGCCTTGGTAGCTTGCTACTGCTCCGGACACATTGATTGACCGGCATGTATCCTTCTTTGTTGATGTGTCTATCCCTTCGGGGAAATGTGTCGCAGTGTAATGGAGTCCCTGTAGCCTGCTACGACTCGTCTACGTGCAGTGATGACATTTATGTCCCACGGCGTAATGGAGTCCTTGTATCTTGCTATGACTCGTCTACACACGCTTGAGGCCGACACCTGCATTGCTGGGTTACGTATGCCTGTTTCCATACGGATGTGCCACTTGGGTTCTATGACTAGTCATGTCGGCCCGGGTTCTTTGTCGTTTGATTGCCAGCGACATGTTCACATACATGAGCCAAAAGACGCAAACGGTCCCAGATAAGGTAAGGCTGCAGTCGTGGAGCTTACCGTGCGTGAGGCTGCAAAGTGATGTGATATGTTACAGTCTGGATTCATATGACTTAGGATCGGGGTCCCGACAACATTGGTATCAGAGCCTGACTAACTGTAGGACTACCAAGCCAAACCGGTCGAAGAGTCTAGAAACACTATAGAAAAGTAGGGGAATTGATTGTGGAAGGGAATGTAAGGCTCTTTTTACTCCTCTTCCCAAGTTATTCTATTCTGAGTCATTCTCATCTTTTCTACGGGGATAAGAACTAGGCTTCTCACCTACTGCTTAGGATGACGAGTTACTAGCCATGGACTATTAGCTAGCTTGTTCGCAAGTGAATGTCGGTATTTGAGTATTGTTGGTGTGACAAACAGTTGGAGAAGAGATTTGAGTCTAGATAATCGAGTGGTTATGCTTTTCGATCTTTTGCAGTTGTCTCAAAATCCTTTTTGAGTAATTACAACTGTTATGGTGTCCAATTTCTGCTAGAGTCTCTAATGTCTTTGCATCATTCTCTATTTCAGATGCCCCCTCGTCCTTCTCGCCAGGTGGTCCGTCTGACCAGGTGCATCGATGTACTGGGTCACACGGCCATGTTGGTTAGAGTTATGATGGAGGCTAGTTACCGTTGGTACCCAGAGTACACAGTGGAGGAGCAGTATCGAGATTTCAATCAGAGCCAGTATCCGTGTACTTTTAGGATATATCCATCACATCCTGGAGCTACAGAGCCGCTTCACTGGACTTATGGGTTAGGTGTCACCATAGACATGGCAATTCAGGAGGCCGCCTACACCATGCTGACTATCATGAGGTTTCATCATGGTCTGCTTCAGAACACAGAGTTCTGTTATGTTCCTGCTTCTTTGGGAGGAGAGGATAGTTATCTTAGCGTAGCCTACTATGATCATTATCATGAGGACCCTAGGCTGCAGGTGACCTCTTAGATGTTGGAGAACAGGGATCGTGATGCATGTGCCCTTCGCATGGAGTTATATGCTACCCGTGCACGTCTTTGGACAGCCCTGGCGCAGCTAGCACCTGTCGTGCAGACAGGCTATGGAGATTTGGAGATGCTGAGCCCAGCGCGGACTCATGTGCTAGCACACGTAGACTGGCCCGATGGAGGCATCACCCCTCTTCGAGGACCGCTGTTGCCACCTACAAGGGGACCAAGGCCACATCCGTGTCCTTACGGTTTCCAAGGATCACATGCTAGGGTGTTTCCAGATCCTCAGGTTCAACTCCCGGGCCACGGGGGTAACCTATATGAGGCATTCTATGGCGATGCTTGAGTACGTGGATGTTAGTACTAGTATGGTAGTAGTCGTATTGCCACAGTCCTGCGTGTCTTGTGGGATATGACTGAGGTTGAGAGTTGAGTTCCGGAGGTGTAGATATATAGTGTATAGGAAGCTTGTAATGCCTCCAATGAGTTGTGTCATCTCTCTGTAGTTCGTATTTTAGCTTGGGGTTGTACTGAACTATGTCATGGTGTGTATGAATCATGGTGTTCATATGGCAGTTGTTATTACCATGTTGATCGGGTGTTTACCCATGCATGCCATGTTGTCCAGTACATTCCTTATCTCATTCCTTAGAGTTGATGTCCTCTATGTCTAAGCTATGGGTTTGTTTTCCCAGGATGGTGGCAACTAGGAATAACCCCGTGCCTGCCCCCGAGCAGGGCGAGGGAAGTCAGCCAAGGCAAGAGAACCTGCCACAGGCTCCCTCTTTGGCAGAAGTGACGCTCGAAGCTGAACGGAACAAAAGGGAGGCCAACAGGCTGTTGGAACGTATTGAACAGAACACAACGCGTGCTCCCCGCAATGATCACAATGATGGTGTCTCTCTCAACGACTTCGTCAAGTTGTGCCCACCTAAGTTTCACCATTTAGTCGACCCGCTCGACGCGGATGACTCGCTGACCAGCATGTCCCGCAAAATCCAAGCTGTCAATGTATCTGAGGCCAACAAGGTGACCTTTGCTGCATACTTTCTGGAGGGACATGTCAATATGTGGTGGGAAAATTATGAAGCTATGCGTCCCGCAGGCCCCGCACCAACTTGGGCAGACTTCAGTGAGGCATTCCATACCCATCACATCCTAGAAGGGCTGATGGATCGCAAGAGAGAGGAGTTCTGTGCTTTCACCCAAGGCAGAATGACCGTGGATGCTTATAGCCGTGAGTTTGGCAATCTTGCTCGTTATGCTCCGAAGGAAGTGTCAAATGATGCCAAGAAACAGGCTAGGTTCCGCAAGGGACTTAGTACTGAGCTTCGTCGAGATCTGCGCCTACATGAGTGCACAACCTTCCAGGTTCTCGTCAACAAGGCTATCAATGCCGAAACTGGACAGACTAACTACAAGGCAACCAGGAAGCACAATCGTGACTTCAGCCCTGCATCTGGCTTGGGCTCCAACAAACGCCGGGTGTGGGTGCCCAACGCAGCTCTGCTGCCAAGGTACAACGCGAGGCCATCCTTCTAGGTGCCTCGCCTAGCTCAGCCCAATCCTCCGGCCAGGACATTTGGAGGTCCTCTTGTCAATGCTGCTCCCCGTGCCACCGTTGTCTGCTACAAATGTGGGGAACCAGGACACTACTCCTATGAGTGCCCTCAGAACAATGCTAAGCCGGCTGGATGTGGGAAGCCGGGAAAAGCCTTCTATGTGAAGCCAGCTCCTGCTCATGGTCGAGTGAACTATGTTTTTGCTGAGGAAGCCCTTGAGGATCCTGATGTTATCCTAGGTACGCTCCTTGTTAATAGTCATCCATCATCTGTTCTGTTTGATACTGGAGCATCTCATTCTTTCATCTTAGAAAGTTATGCATAGTTGCATAACATGTCTTTTTGTGATATGCCTACTCCTTTAGTAGTTCAGACTCCTGGTTCAAAATGGAAAACTTCTAGGGTAAGCCATGACAATGAGATTCTTGTGGATAGGCTAATCTTCCTAGCATCTTTGATAGCCTCAAGTCTTCGGACATCAATATCATCTTAGGCATGGACTAGATGAAAGCCCACTATGCTAAGATTGATACTCATACTAGGAATGTTCAACTTTCACATCCCTCGGGTGAGATAGTTAATGTCTCCACTCGAGCAGCCAAGCACCAACTCTGTTCTCTCAATGCTAGCCCTCTTCTAGAATTAGAAGATATTCCGGTAGTCTGAGACTTCCCGGATGTCTTTCCAGAAGAACTACTAGGAATTCCATCAGTCAGAGATGTTGAGTTTGTGATAGAGCTCATCCCAGGGACTGTCCCAATAGCCAGAAGACCCTATAAGATGCCACCCTTAGAACTAGCCGAACTTAAGAAACAACTAGATGAGGCTTTGAAGAAAGGTTTCATCCGTCCTAGTTCTTCTCCTTGGGCTTGCCCCGTTCTCTTTGTTAAGAAGAAGGACGGATCGGATCGGATGGTTGTGGATTATTGGCCAGTGAATCTGGTCACCATAAAGAACAAGTATCTGCTTCCCAGGATCAACGACTTGTATGATCAACTCGCTGGATCCTCTGTCTTTTCCAAAATGGATTTGAGGTTGGGATACCATCAAATCAGAATTAGAAACGAGGACATTCCAAAACGGCTTTTGTTACTCGTTATGGCCAATACGAGTACACCGTCATGTCCTTCGGTTTAACCAATGCCCCAGCCACCTTCTCTCGCTTGATGAATTCGATATTCATGGAGTATTTGGATAAATTCGTCGTGGTTTACCTCGACGATATACTCATCTACTTGAAGAACAAACAGGAACATGCCGAGCATCTAAGGCTGGTATTGATGAAACTTCGAGAGCATCATTTATACGCCAAATTCTCCAAGTGTGAATTTTGGTTGCCAGAAGTGACCTATCTAGGCCACTTGATCTCTGGTAAAGGTATTGCTATCAATCCCGAGAGAGTTCAGGCCGTCCTTGATTGGACTCAACCTGAATCGGTTAAGCAAGTTCGGAGTTTCCTTGGCTTAGCGAGCTACTGTCGCCGATTTGTCGAGAACTTCTCCAAGGTTGCAAAACCTCTGACTGAACTCCTCAAGAAAGATAAAAAGTTCGAGTGGACTCCACAATGCGAGCACAATTTTCAGGAGTTGAAAAGACGACTGACCTCTGCTCCTGTTCTGGTGCCACCTGACTTCTCTAAGGACTTTGTTATATATTGCGATGCCTCGTGACAAGGATTAGGTTGCTTTCTCATGCAAGATCGTCATGTGATTGCATATGCATCTCGACAGTTGCGTCCACATGAGGATAATTATCCAACATATGATCTTGAGCTTTCAGCTATGGTCCATGCACTGAAAACTTGGTGACATTACCTTCTGGGAAATCGTTGTGAAATTTACACTGATCACCAAAGTCTGAAGTATATTTTCACCCAGCCGGATTTGAATCTCAGGCAAAGACGATGGGTTGAGTTGATTACAGATTACGACTTAGGGATAACTTACACCCCGGGGAAAGCCAATGTTATGGCTGATGCACTAAGTCGTAAGTCTTATTGTAACAATCTGATTTTACAACAAGGTCAACCACTTCTCTATGAGGAATTTCGGAAGTTGAACCTTCACATTGTTCCTCAAGGATTCCTTTCCATCCTGGTGGCGAAACATACTCTTAAGGATCAAATTATAGCTGGCCAAAAGCGTGATAAGGGTATTTCCCAGATCAAAGAGAACCTCGTTAGCGGTATCGCTAAGGATTTCACTATTGATGAACAAGGTGTGGTGTTCTTCCAGAACCGTTTGGTGGTTCCCAAGAACCAACATCTTCGGCAGCTGATCCTTAAGGAGGCTCATGATTCTCCTCTCACAATTCATCCGGGTAGTACCAAGATGTATCAGGACCTACGCCAGAGGTTCTGGTGGACTAGGATGAAGAGAGAAATTGCTTAGTTCGTTGATAACTGTGACGTTTGTCGTCGAGTGAAGGCAGAACATCAAAGGCCTGCTGGCACCCTTCAACCTTTAGCTATTCCTGAATGGAAATGGGATAAAGTCGGTATGGATTTCATTACTGGATTTCCCAGGATTAAGAGAGGAAATAATGCTATCTTTGTGGTCATAGACCGCCTTTCCAAAGTGGCTCATTTTCTTCCTGTTTGGGAGAGTATAACTGCTAGTCATCTAGCAGAGTTATATGTTTCTCGAATAGTTTATCTTCATGGTGTTCCATTGGAGATTAACTCAGACCGTGGAAGTATCTTTACTTCTCGATTTTGGGAAAGTTTCCAAACCGCTATGGGGACTCATCTATCCTTTAGCACTGCTTTCCACCCACATTCAAGTGGTCAATTTGAGCGAGTCAATCAAATCCTTGAAGACATGCTCTGAGCTTGTGTTATATCCTTTGGTATGAACTGGGAGAAATGTCTTCCATTTGCCGAGTTTGCTTATAACAATAGTTATCAATCAAGCTTGGGTAAAGCCCCTTTTGAAGTTCTCTATGGACGAAGGTGTCGAACACCTCTTAACTGGTCAGAAACTAGAGAGAGGCAACTCTTTGGCCCGGATATGATCCAAGATGCAGAGGAGCAAGTTCGCATTATTCGTGAAAAGTTGAAAACAGCCCAATCTCGTCAAAAGAGCCAATATGATCGTCATCATACAACTGTGACCGATGAAGTTGACGAGAAGGCTTATCTTCGGGTTACACCTCTGAAGGGTACCCATCGATTCGGTATCAAGGGCAAGTTGGCTCCTCGTTACATTGGACCTTTTCACATTCTTGCTAAACGAGGAGAGGTTGCCTACCAATTGGAACTTCCGCCGCATCCTTTCAAGGTTCATGATGTCTTCCACGTCTCGCAACTCAGGCGTTGCTTCTCGAACCCTATCCGTGAAGTAGACCACGAAGCACTTGATCTCCAAGATAACCTTACATATCGAGAATACCCTGTTCGTATTCTTGATCAAGCTAAGCATACCACTCGGCGTCAGAACATCAAGTTTCTCAAGGTTCAGTGGTCACACCATTCTGAGAAGGAGGCCACATGGGAAAGAGAGGATCGTCTTCGACTAGAGTACCCCGCGCTCTTCCCGACGACTTCCAAATCTCGGGACGAGATTCTTTTGAGTGGGGGTGAGTTGTCACATACCTAGCTAGCTTTCTTAGGATAGCATGTGTGTGCATCATGTTTCACTTTTTGAATCAATCTGAAATGGGGATTAACAGAAACCCCAAACCCTCATTTGAATCAAACCAATTTAAAGATTGTGAAAAACCAACAAATCCAAAATGCCCAACAAAAATGTCCCCTATGTCTGATAAATGTGGACATGAATATATCAGGGGTCATTCTAAATATTTGAATATTTATAGCATTTCAAAAATAAATATTAAAGCTGCTGAAAATGCCAAATAAAGCATTAAAAATATTTCAGTTTTCAAAATATTCTGAAACTTTTTATAGAAGTTTGAAATATTCAAAGTAATTTCTATAAAATATTTGGGATATTTTATACCTAACATTTGTGCCTAAAAATAAATAAAACAAATGTTAGAAAAAAATAAAAGCAGAGAAAAAAATTTAAAAGGAAAAAGGAAAGAGGCCCAGGGAGGCTGGCCCAGCCAGCCTCCACCGTCTTCAACCTCCTGCCAGTAGGCAGGAGGGCGTGTGCCCACGGCGCGCCGGCACGCGTGTGCCCACCTCCTGCTTGTCGCCGAGGCTGGAGGTCGCTAGGAGTGCCAGCGCGACGCCCCGAAACCCCCTCAAGCCGTTCTTTCTCCCCCTGCCGCTCTCTCTCACTCTTCCCCTCTCCTCTGCTCTCTCCTTGCCGGACCGAAGCCGCCGCCGATTCATCATCCCCCCGCGCGTCCCCGACCACGCCACGACACCAGAAGCTCCCCGGTGAGGCCCCGGTTCTTTTTCCCCTAGCCCCGTCGCAGTTTTCCTCCTCTAGCCCCGCCACTCGCCGGAACTGAGAGATGCTAGCCGCCGGCCATGGCGTAGCCATGGCCACAACGGCCACAACTCGCGCCTGACCACGACCTCGTGCTCAGGGCGCTGTCGGGAGCCATAGCCGCCCCTAGCTCCTCCTCCCGCAGCCTGTAGCGCCGCTGCCGCCTTCGCCCGAGCTCCGACTGTCGTGAGCGAGCTCGCCGCCGTCATCTCCGACCGCCCCCTTGCTTTCCCGCGTGTCCCACGCGATGCGGACGAGCTCAGGCTGCACCCCAGTGGTCTCAGGCCACCCAGAGACCCCCTGCAGCGCGTTTCCGACGAGCCTCCACCGTCGGTTTGGTCGCCACCGGCCAAACTCTGGCGGAGCCGACGTGGCGGCCGTTAACGTTAACCCCCATGGTTAATAACCCCCCGAGAGGCTGACAATGGGCCCCACAAGCGGGTAAACCCCAGTCAACACGGGATTTGACCCTGCTTAGCGGTGGGTCGCTGACCAGTGGGTCCCGCTGGTCAGTTTGACCTGGACCGGTCGTTTGACCAGGCTGACATCACAGTGACGTCACACTGACGTATTAATGCATTTATGTGTTTAAATAAATTCCAGAAAATGCTAAAAACTTAGAAAATTCATATAAATTAATCTGTAAATCAGATGAAAATAATTTATATATGAAAATTTATCAGAAACATCCAATGAATCCAATGGTGTTGTTATCATGCATGTTAGAGCAACCTAAGTAGGTGAACATTAAAATTTACTAATAGGTTAACATATGAAATATGAAATGGAGAATGATTTTGAACCTATATTCAAAATCACTTCATTTAACTTGGATAGTAGTTGCATTAGCTCATCCATACATGCTGCCATGTCATGATCATGCATCATATTGTTGCACTTGCCGTGTATTGATTGCTATCTATCTGCATTTGCGGTAGGCCTGCTTCTGAGGATACATCCGAGTATTCCAACGAAGGAGAAAACCTTTCCGCTACCCAGCAAGGCAAGCAACCCCTTTGATCATTCCAATAACATCCCACTCTCTCGCTCCTGCTCTTGTTTATTGCATTAGGACAAACGTTCACTTGTCTGTCATATACGGTAGGTGAACGTATTCCTTTGCATGACCTGTCATTGTCACAGTAAATAGCTAAACCTTGCAACCTAGCATACGTGGTAGATGCTTGTGCCATGATGTGCTTTCCTTACTTTGCCTGCTATGCTTGCTATGCTTAGAGTTGTGTCAGGTCTGATTCATCTGGGTGATGAACTGGAGTGAAACAATGTTGTTCTGATGTGATAAGCTTATGATGAACCTGATTTGGTAAAGGTAGCGATGAGAGGCTATGTAGGAGTACATAGCGGGTTGTCTCATTGGGACCGTTCTTAGGAACTGAGTTCCGTGTTTGTGATCCAAGACTAGTTACTACCACATGCTGGGCCCTGAAATATGACCCTGCTCGACTTATCAATTGCTTAGTCCTTGGTCCAGGAGTTGCAAGTAGTTTCTGGTGTTTATAGTATGCTGGAGGCCGTGCGTAGCGCTGACCCTAGGGGTGGGTTATGACGCGGTAGGCGGTGGCATGGTGTACCAAGGGTCACCCGAATGGTGGGCTTGGGAACCTTGCGCACATCGTTTGGGGCCGTAGCAGAAACTTTGGCCGGACTTCCGTGCGGGTTCAGTCTCAAATAGGCGATAGCCTGGACTAGAGGTCTTATGTGAATGACGGTCGTGGCCGACTCCCTCGCTGGGCTTCCGCTTGAAGGTTGCCGAGGTGCATGGTTTTATGAGCGCATAACGATAAGTGGCGAGAGCGTGTGTGAAGAAGTACACCCCTGCAGGGTATGAAACTATTTGAGTAGCCGCGTCCTCGAATATGGACTACTTGGAGAACTTATGCTGTTCATAGATAATTAAATGGATAATCATAAAAATAGCAAGACAAGTGTGAGTACCGTGGATGGCACTCTCCTAGGAGAGGGAAGTGAATCCATGGTGGTGTATCGGTGTGGAGTTAGTGGACTCGTGTGCGATATCTAAAAATCTAATCAAAGAGTTAAAATTGTGTAGTATTGGTTAGCCATGAGTCAAAGCTGGCATTATTGCGTAAACTCCACCACTCCCCTTGTCGATACATGAGCATGAATAGTCTAGGTCTGTTTTAAAGACTTGCTGAGTACGTTTGTACTCATGTTTGCTTAATAAATGTTGCAGGTGAGAATCAGGACCCATCAGGTGGGTTCTATCTAGATGTCGACGATGCCGAATAGCTGGTGTCCCAGCTAAGACCTTATGCCCTATGGCGGGCTATAGATAGTCAAGCCATGTGCCTTTTTACCATTTCAACTGTTTGTACTCAGACAACTTTATGCTTCCGCTTGGTTTGTATGAACTTGCTTGTATGACTTGAGTGTCGGGTCATGTGACCCCTACCTGTAAGAACATATTATGCAAGGCTCGTCTGAGCCTCTAAAATAAAAGTTGTGTTGATGTATGGTTATGTTGTGATGCCATAGTTGTATCTATGCATATCGGGCATGTCGTGTGTACGTGTGATGTGCAACGGTATGTATGGGATCCGACACCTAGTCATGTGCCTTTAGTAGTACTCTTTACGGGAAACTGCCTCTGTGTGCTTCCATCGAGCCTTGGTAGCTTGCTACTGCTCCGGACACATTGATTGACCGTCATGTATCCTTCTTTGCTGTTGTGTCTGTCCCTTCGGGGAAATGTCTCGCAGTGTAATGGAGTCCCTATAGCCTGCTACGACTCGTCTACGTGCAATGATGACATTTATGTCCCACGGCGTAATGGAGTCCTTGTAGCTTGCTATGACTCGTCTACACACGCTTGAGGCCGACACCTGCATTGTTGGGTTATGTATGCCTGTTTCCGTATGGATGTGCCACTTGGGTTCTATGACTAGTCATGTCGGCCTGGGTTCTCTGTCGTTTGATTGCCAACGACATGTTCACATACGTGAGCCAAAAGACACAAACGGTCCTGGCTAAGGTAATGCTGCAGCCGTGGAGCTTATCGTGCATGAGGCCGTAAAGTGATGTGATATGTTATAGTCTAGATTCATATGACTTAGGATAGGAGTCCCGACAGCAGGCAAGAGAGGACGGTCGCGAGGCCCGACCTATCACCGACGAGGGGCGATGGCTAGGTGTGCGGGCTCCCCCACTGCTATCCCAGCTCCACCTGAAAAATGGGCCCCACCCAGATCAAAACCGTCGTTGACTAGTGCCACATCAGCAGCGGGCAGAGACAAAACTAGCCAGGGGGATGTTTTGTTTGGTTTGGGGGTTAGAAAAAGCAGAAAAATCGATGAGGGGTAAAGTGAACCACCCACTTTATTCAGAGTAGTAAAATGGACTTTTTTCTTTTTGAAACGAGTTTTTAGAAGTCCCTTATCTCATGATGACATGTTCATATGTAGTTTATGAAATGACATTTTAAAAGCCCTTATCTCATCTTGGCATAATATGCATAACCTGAATTTTTTTTCTCTCACAACACACAAGCATATTTGCTATAAATTTAAAAATCAAAACACAAAGACAACCATATTGGATCTACTTGACGATATTCCCTTCAAAATATTTCTACAAGAAAGCCTACCTGCAATATGCTAGCATAGAAACCAAACAATGCTTCGAAATAAGGGCATCTTTAACGCTGACCCTTAAATTGCCTGCAATCGTCTAGGCCGCTCAGTCCGGACGTGTTCCACCATCCAACGTGGGCATGTAAGTTCGAATAGTATCCACACCCGCTTCCGACCACCCTGGCCCACCCAAAATCCTCCTCCCTCACCCATGCGCGTTCCTGCCCGACCCAAGTTGCCCGCTTTCATGTTGTTGCAGAGCGGACGCTTCACATTGAAGTCAACCCAGAGTAGATGTAACTTCTCACTGGATTGACATTGAATTTGTGCGTTGGTCGAGGGCATCGCTCGCTAAACAATCGGCTGAACACGCCTCCTTGTTGCATTCAAACGCCTCCATTAAACCTGCGTGTGTGTGCCAAGAAACGTACTCCAGCCACACGCCCGTACGCGATCCGACTGGCATTAAACACAACACCGGGTAAGCCTCACGCCCACCTGCTATTTAAAGGAGACCAGACGCCGAGCAAGAATCGCACCACTCCTTTGCTTCCTATCTCCTCCTTCTACCATTTTCTCCACCCTTTAAATGGCATCTGACGAGCAGAAAGAGCAGTTCCTTGACATAAAAGCCAACTAAATGGCATGCCGAGCCCGTCGGATATGAGCCACACAACTTGCTGCTCCACCTCCCTCGCCTAGCCCGATTGAGCAAGTTGTTGCTCCAAGCCAGCTCGCGTAGGAGTGACGAGCTGCTTGAGGCAGGAACGTGGGGGAGCACTATGGAACCGACATCGTGGCTGCCATGGACGAGGGCACACGTTGTGCCATCGATCGTCAACGTTAGGGAAACCACGCCCGATTGACGGAGAAAGAAGTCGGCTACGCGCAGATCGATGAGTCGGTAGTTAACGCATCCGCGCCTGCCGCCAACATCAAGAAAAAGTAGAACATGGGAGGCCGCCACCGCTTGGGTCTGAGGAAGGTGTCCGTCAGCTCGTCACTAACGTACACAACCGGTGACTTGCCCGGTTCAACGCAGACCAGCATCGACCCTTGCCGTGGCTTCACGAAAGTGGAGGACCCCCTTCCCCTCAGGCTAAAGCACCCCTTTGCCACTCTGACGAGAGACATTGTCAGACATAGGGAAGATGTGGGGGAATAATATACCTCCCGGGCTCCCGACAGTCCGATTAGCATGAGCGCGAGCCATGGATATATCACTATAGGTGGAATGGAATATGGTGGAGGTTGTCAAGGAAAGGGAGAAGATAGCCTCACATCAACTAGGTGTATCAACGGGCTATGGAGATGCCCATCAATAGATATCAATGTGAGTGAGTAGGGATTGCCATGCAACGGATGCACTAGATCTATAAGTGTATGAAAGCTCAAAAGGAAACTAAGTGGACGTGCATCATGAAGAAAAATTCCACTAGCTATATGAAAGTGACAAAATAGGAGACTCTCTATTATGAAGATCATGGTGCTACTTTGAAGCACAAGCGTGGAAAAGGATAGTAGAAATGTCCCTTCTCTCTTTTCTCTCATTTTTTCTTTTTTTTTTCCATTTTTTTCCATTTTTCCATTTTTATGTGGGCATCTAAGGCCTCTTTTATTCATTTTTTTAATTTAGTTTGGAATCTCATCCCCACTTGTGAGGGAATCATAGCTTCCATCATCCTTTCCTCACATGGGACATGCTCTAATAATGAAAATCATTACACTTTTATTTACTTAGAACTCAAAAGAAAATTACAACTCGATACCTATGACAAATATGACTCTATATGCAATATGGAAGTGATGATGCATGTCATAAAAGGAAACAGTGGAAGTTGCATGGCAATATATCTCGGAATGGCTATGGAAATGCCATAATAGGTAGGTATGGTGGTTGTTTTGAGGAAAGATATATGGTGGATGTTTTGAGGAAAGATATATGGTGGCTGTTTTGAGGAAGGTGTGTGGTGTACCAATGAAAGTTGGGCGGTACTAGAAAGGCTAGCAAAAGTGGAAGGGTGAGAGTGCGTATAATCCATGGACTCAACATTATTCATAAAGAACTCACATACTTATTGCAAAAGTCTATTAGTCATTGAAGCAAGGCATTAAATGCATGCTCCTAGGGGGGAGGTTGGTAGGAGTTAACCATCGTGCGCCCCGACCCTCACACAAAGGTCAACAATCTATAAACAAGTGATGCTCCGATTTCCTTACATAACGGTTCACCATACGTGCATGCTACGGGAATCACAAACCTTTACACGAGTATTTTTACCAACTCAAAATTTACTTCCTAACATGTATATTAACATTACCATCTTTATATCTCAAAACTTTCTGCAAGGAATCAAACTTCTCATATATACTCAATGCACTTAATATGGAAGTTTTTATTATATCCCTTTTGGATTCGTATCATATTAGGACTAAATTCATAACCTATACAAATTACCATTCTGTTTTAGAAACTCTCAAAATAATATAAGTGAGGTACGAGAGTTCAAGTATTTCTATAAAAACACAAACACCACCGTGCTCTAAAAGATATAAGTGAAGCACATACAGAAAAATTGTCCAACTCAAAAGATATAAGTGAAGCACATAGAGTATTCTAATAAATTCATGATTTAGCGTGTCTCTCTCAAAATATGTGTGCAACAAGGATGATTGTAGCAATATAACAATCAAAGACTCATATCATACAAGACGCTCCAAGCAAAACACATATCATGTGGTGAATAAAAATATAGCCTCAAGTAAATTTATCGATGGATTGAAGACGAAAGAGGGGATGCCTTCCGGGGCATCCCAAGCTTAGGCTCTTTGGCATACTTGAATATGACTTGGGGTGCCTTGGTCATCCCCAAGCTTAGGCTCTTGACACTCCTTATTCCGTAGTCCATCAAATCTTTACCCAAAACTTGAAAACTTCACAACACAAAACTTAACAGAAAACTCGTGAGATCCGTTAGCATAAGAAACTAAATCAACACTTTAGGTACTATTGTGAACTCATTATTTATTTATATTGGTGTTATACCTACTATAATATAACTTCTCCATGACTCATACCACATGATACAACCCATAGATTCATCAAAATAGGCAAACAACTCAACAACTACCTGGACTGAGCACAAAAGTTTCTGTTTTTCAGCAAGATCAAATCAACAACTACCATAGATCTCCCCAAAGGTTTTACTTGGCTCGAACACTAATTAAAACACCAAAACACAATTACTACAGAAGTAATAATGTGGGAAGCACTCAAAAACATAAGCAAAAATAGAACACAAAAATAAAATTGGGTTGCGTCCCAACAAGCGCTATTGTTTAACTCCCCTAGCTAGGCAAAACGCAATAGATCTAGGCGTTGTCATAATATTAAAAAGGGAGATCATTCATGCTCATCTCATACTCCCTTCTTTCATTAGCTAATTTCTTCTGTGGCAAGCAAAAATTATCAAAAGGGCTAAATTTAATAGGATAGGGATCCTGAAGATCAAGTGCGGGAGGGATAGGTGAGGGAGTCCTGGATTAAGGGGTCCTCGGGAGGCCGACCTATCCTTACAGGCAGGACTATATGGGCTGCTTACCGGACACAGGAATATTTGAAGGCCCAGTCCCCAAGATGGAAGCTCAGGAAGTACGGCCTGTGCTCCACGTTTAATGTAGCGAATAGGCATGTTTATCACTTCGGCATGCAACCGACCATGTGTAAACCCTAGGTGCCCTCGGCGTCTATATAAGCCGGAGGGTTTTAGGGTATAGGGAAAAATAGCTAATCTAGGGTTAGACATTCGATCTCGAGGTAGATCAACTCCGTAACACCCCATATCATCAATACAACCAAGCAGGAAGTAGGGTATTACCTCCATAGGAGGGCCCAAACCTGTGTAAATCCATGTTCCCTTTGTCTCCTGTTACCGTCGGTTCTAGTCTCACAGTTCGGGAACCCCTACCCAAGATCCGCCGGTTTTGACACTGACGTTGGTTCTTTCATTGAGAGTCCCTCTGTGAGCAAGATGGAATCGACGCCTTGCCTTGTCATCAACGAAGAGGTCCGCAACTGGGACACTTTTGTCCCCAGATAGATCTTTGCCTTCGGCAGCGTTGTGCTGCACGCTGATCCCACTGGCCATCTAGGTTGTGTCGAGAGCTTCACCCCGGATCGAGGGGTCAGATTCGGAAACTTGTCAGGGCGACTTGTCATTAACCGGGCTTGCAGCTTTGCCTGTAGTACCCGAGGACTCTGAGGCTTTAACCTCAAGCACCTTCTTTGGACATGCCCATGGGGTCGCCAACAGCGATGGGTCGACCTCCTATCCTGGTCCGTCCATTGAGCCAGATGACAAAAACGTGTTCTCACTGAACACTCCCTGTTGGGGATATGACCCGCCGTAGAGGCTCCGGGTCATGTTATTGGCTCGTGAACCGGCCCAAAGGCGAGCCGTGAGATTAAGTGGCCCAAGAGGATAGGCGGCTCACGGTGTGGGCCGTACGACGGCCCGGACAGAGAAGACCCGAGCGTGCAAGACGACTCATAGACGGCTTGGACAAGAAGATAGAGAGATACTCGGTTAGCAATTGTAACGACCCAGATGTTTTGGCCTCTTATATAAAGGCAGACCCGGGCAACTTAGAGGACAGGCAATCGAGAACTAGGTCAAGCTTTAGGCCCCTTGTAATCGATACACAAGCAATACAAACACAAGCATGACATAGGCTATTACCTCGATTTGAGGGGCTGAACCTGGGTAAATCCGTGTCTTTCGTCCCGACTAACCCCTTTGAGTCCACCCCATTGGCGATGGCCTCGAACCGAAGTCCGTTCACCTGGACATCTGCCATGATAAAACTACGACAGATGGCACCCACCGTGGGGCTAGTGCTCGGTGGTGTTGAGTTTTCAAAGGGTTCTCTCCCAGGGCTCGAAGGATACGTGGTTGGAAGGATGAGCAAGAGTCGCCGCGGCCGGCTCTACATCGACAACGCCGGCTGGGGGCTTGATGCTGGTTCTGTGGAGTATGGATTCCGGGTTTCGTTCGGCGGGATCCAGGTTTTCATCGGAAAGGTTGATGGATCTACACCCGGGCCGGACGTCTGCGCCAACATCGTCGAGCTGGCTCAGCGTCTCCGATCTACGCGTGTTATGCAGTCGGCCCGTGCCCGTCTGGGTCAAAAGCACATTCTCGTGGGCTTCACTCAAGGTATGGACCTAGAAGCATCTGGGTCACAGGGAACTCTCGTTTGCTCAGAAGACGAGTCTTCCAGTGGAGAGACGGAATCAGTGTATCGGCTCAGCAACGGTGGCCTTGGGGGCTACTACGACAACTATTCTGAGGTAGAGGGCGTTGAGATGGATGCTCTGAGCCCCCCGGTTCACGCGGCGGTGTTCATGGCAGGATCGGCTTCAGCCGTCGGTGACACGACTACGGGAGCCGCCGCAGCAGGTGATAACCCGCCGCCGCCGGCTCAGGTTCAAGTGGAATTGATGGACGAACTCACAGCTCTCATGGCCACAGAGGTAACCCCGGGTAATCAAGCAGCTAGGAATCTAGAGGTGGCACGGATTAAGGGCCGGATGGCAGAGGAACGGCAAAGGATGGACGAGCTGAAAGCCCAGATGGAGGAAGAAGCGGAGCGTATCAAGGCAGACGCTTTCCGACTGGAGCTAGAGCAGAGGTCAGCGGCCGCGGTGCACCGGAGGAGGCATCAATCCCGTCTACCAGAACGTTACGAAGCGAGGAACCTTTTTAACACCCCTGGTGCGGGGCGGGTTATGGGTGCGCCGGAGAGCCACCCGATGGAGTGCCCGGCGACTCATCCACCCCAGCATAACCAAATCTCACCTAGGGCTTTTCCAACACCGGCGGGTCATTATTCTAACCCAGCCGAGAACATGGTAGCAGCGGGCGCTCGGCTTGAGACGATCCCCATCCCAGATGACGCACCCTTTGCGGAGGAGGTGCGGAACGCCATTGGATATTTACAGACGGCCATGGCCCAGCAAGAGAAGTATACTCATAGCCGGAGCCGGGTTCACTCTACCCCTCTCCCCAGTCGAAGTTTCAGCCGGCGTTATGAGTCGCCGACGGGTTCCAGCAGTCACCCGTGCCGTGGACCACCGGAGGACAATAGGGCGGCTCTAGATGCACAAGCCGTCATGGACCAGGCGGGAGACAGGCGAGAGGCGGAGATAGCTGCAGCCCGTCCAGAGCCGGCGCTTTTCGTGTCAATGGGAGTAGTTAGTACCAGAGCCGTAGGGGTGCCATGTTTAACTCCGGCTCTGAGGAATGAACGGCTGCCCAAAGACTTTAAGGGGCCTCGAAAGGTTCCGAATTACACAGCTGATTTACCCCCGGAGGCGTGGGTTGAAAGTTATGAACTGGCCATGGAGATGCTGGATGTCAGTGAGGCGGTATGCGCAAAATACTTCATCATGATGCTTGAGGGTCCGACCCGTACATGGCTGAAAGGTCTGCCGCCTAAAACGATAAGCTCATGGGCGGAGCTGAGAGCAAAGTTTATTAAGAATTTCCAGGGGACCTGTAAGCAGCCTATGACTATTGTCGATCTGGACCACTGTGTTCAACAGGAGAATGAGTCGGCCCATCATTGGGTCTAGCGGGTGTCGACCATTATTCACTCTTCGGAGCAGATCACGGCGGCTCAAGCGGTGCTTATCTTAGAGAAGAATTGTCATTTTGTTCCATTGAAGCAGAAGCTCGGCCGACTCAAGCGCACGTGTCAGGATATGGGAGAGCTCATGACGGCCTTGACGAAGTATGCCGACTCAGATAACACCAAGGATCCGAGTTCGGATGATGAGAAAGCCAATCAAGGGAAGAAAAACAATCAAGGAAAAGGTTTGGTGAACAATGGGAGTCAGAATAAGCGGAAGAACGCCGATGGCGGATCCGAGCTGGTGGCGAATACCAACACAAGACAGAATCATCCCAAGGGGGGTGGAAGATTCAGGCCAAGGAACAAGGGCCCTTTTAATTTAGAGGAGGCGCTTAGGAAGCCCTGTCCGAAGCACAGCATGCCTGACAAGCCGGCGTTGCATGCGTGGGGTGATTGCTTTATCATGTAGAGATTCAAAAACCAACATTCCCAACCGCGTAATAACCAGGGCGGTGGCCCGCCCGGCGGCTTAGGGCACGACGGGTCAGGGGCTGGATTCGGTGCTGGCGGTTCAGGAAACGGGCATCCGGGTCAGTATAACCAAGGGGGGCACCAACAACATTCTGGCAACAACGACAATAACAACAATCAGTAGCAACGCAATCAGTCCGGGTTTCAGAGTAACCCGAAGCAGCTCAGTTCTGGGCAGTATCACGTATTCACGACTGGTCACAGTAAACGAGACGAGAAGTTGCGGAGGCGAGCGGTTAATACGGTTGCTCCGGCTCTCTCGCGATGTTTGTCATGGTCTGAATATGATATAATGTGGAGCCGGGAGGATCACCCGCCGCGAGTGGATGACCCAGGACGGCTGGCTCTGGTTGTGGCCCCTCAGGTGAATGGCTATATGGTGAATAAAGTGCTTATGGACGGAGGTAGCAGCATCAACATCCTTTACTATGACACTTTCCGGCGGATGAAGTTGCTTGACAAGGATCTTAAGCCTTCCTCCACCATCTTTCATGGCGTGGTCCCGGGTAAATCAGCATACCCGGTGGGCCGGATTTCGTTGGAAGTAGCTTTTGGGGATGAGCATAATTACAGGGTGGAGTCTTTGTGGTTTGAAGTGGTCAAAATCAAAAGTCCCTATAATGCGCTATTTGGGAGGCCACCTTATGCTAAATTTATGGCTAGGCCTTGCTATGTTTATTTGCAACTCAAAATGCCCGGCTTAAATGGCACAATTACCATTCATGGTAACAGGAAAACGGCTCTTGAGTGTGAAGAAGGAGATGCGGCTTATGCAGAGGCTAGTTGTGCTCAGGAGGAGCTGAAATTTTACAAGGAGAACGTTGATCCGGAGGATATGACCCCGCTCAAAAAGCCTACAACAGAAGTTGAGCCGCCACTCAAGTTTTCAGCGGATGACACCAAGGCAGTAGATTTTAATCTGGGTGATCCATCCAAGCAGTTCATCATTGGGGCTCACATGGATCCCAAATAGGAAAGCGCGCTCATCGAATTCATCCGTGAGAATCGGGACATCTTCGCATGGAAGCCTTCTGACATGCTGGGTGTACTGAGAGAGTTCGCTGAGCACAATCTCAATGTGGATCCGAAGTTTAAGCCGATCAAACAATTTCTACGGTGTTTCAACGAAGAGAGACGTAAAACTATTGGGGAGGAAGTTGCTCGGCTCTTGGTCGCAGGCTTTATAGTGGAAGTTTTTCACCCGGAGTGGTTGGCTAACCCGGTGCTAGTACTAAAAAAGAACGGCACGTGGCGTATGTGCATAGATTACATGGACCTTAACAAGGCTTGCCCGGCTGACCCTTTTGCGCTCCCTCGTATCGATCAAATTATTGATGCAACAGCCGGATGTGAAAGTTTATGCTTCCTGGACGCTTATTCAGGGTATCATCAAATCAAGATGGCAATGAAGGATTAGGAGAAGACGACGTTCATTACACCTTTTGGCGCGTTCTGCTATGTCTCCATGCCTTTCGGGCTCAAGAGTGCCCAGGCGACTTACCAACGTTGTGTGCAGAATTGCCTCCACAGTCAGATTGGCCGAAATGTCCATGCTTATGTAGACGACATCGTGGTTAAGTACAGAAAGAAGGAAACTCTTTTAGAGGATTTGAAAGAAACCTTTGATAATCTTCGGGTCTACAAGATGATGCTTAACCCAACGAAGTGTGTCTTTGGTGTTCCAGTAGGAAAGCTTTTGGGTTTCTTGGTCTCTGAGCGGGGCATTAAGGCTAACCCAGATAAGATTAAAGCCATCACTTCTTTGGGTGAGCCGACGTGTATTAATGACGTTCAGCGCCTTGCAGGGCGGATTGCTGCGTTGAGCCGCTTCATAAGCCGGCTTGGGGAGAAAGCTATTCCTTTATACCAGATGATGAAGAAGACAGACAAGTTTAAATGGAGCGCAGCCGCGGCCAAAGCACTTGAAGCTCTTAAAAAGCAGTTGACTGAGCCGCCAGTGTTAGCCGCCCCGGTTGAGAAAGAGCCTTTGCTCCTTTATGTGACGGCTAACAACAGAGCGGTCAGTGTAGCAATTGTGGTTGAGCGCAAGGAGGCAGGGAAAGAATATCCTGTGCAAAGGCCGGCTTATTACATCAGTGAAGTTTTGGCAGAGTCTAAACAGAGGTATCCGCATTGGTAGAAGTTAGTATATGGAGTTTTCATGGCCAATCACAAGTTAAAACATTACTTTTTGGGGCACCAAATAACAGTGGTCAGTTCTGCCCCGTTGGGGGATATCATTCAAAATAGAGAAGCTATAGGGAGGATTGCCAAGTGGGCCTTAGAGCTGAGTCCTTTTGGCATCAAGTATGTTCCTCGTACAACAATTAAGTCTCAAGATTTGGTGGATTTCATAAATGATTGGACTGAATGTCAAGCCCCTGAAGAGAAGCCGGATAACACGTATTGGACTATACACTTTGATCGATCCAAGCAGCTAGAAGGATCCGGGGCAGGAGTTGTTCTCACCTCCCCTAAGGGGTGACAAGTTTTGTTATGTGCTCCGGTTAATGTTCCCTTGTACTAATAATGCAGCTGAGTATGAAGCGCTGCTCCATGGTCTCAGAGTCGCTAAAGAGATGAGTTTAAGCCGGGTCAGGTGTTTAGGCGACTCAGATCTGGTGGCTTAGCAAGTTTCAGGCACTTGGGATTCCAAGGATCTGCGGATGGCGGCTTATCGACAGGCGGTTGATATCATAGCTGGTCACTTCAAGGGGTACCAGGTGGATCACATTGATCATCGCAGGAATGAGGCGGCTGATGCCTTGTCATGGTTAGGTTCTCAACAAAAGCCGGTACCACCTAATGTTTTTCTGGATGTATTACATCATTTGACCGTCAAGATACCTTCCAAGGAGGATCTGGCTATTCCTGACCCGGAGGCGGAGCTGGTGGCGGCTCTGCATGCTACCCCAGACTGGACTATTCCTTATTTGGCATATCTGACACGCGGCGAGTTACCTCAAGAGGAGGATCTGGCCAGGAAGATCACTCGGCATTCTAAGTCTATGACGATTGTCAATGGTGAGTTACATAAGTGTAGTGTGATGGGTGTCTTTCAGCACTGCATCATTAAGTGAAATTCATGTTGGCGACTGTGGGCATCACGCCGGGTCAAAATCTTTGGTGGCTAAAGCTTTTCGACATGGGTTTTTCTGGTTGACGGCTCACAAGGATGCAGTGGACTTAGTTCGCAAGTGTGACGACTGTCAGAAATTCGGCCGGCGTGCTCACGTCCCGGCTCAAGAGTTGAGGATGATACCAATCATTTGGCCGTTTGCGGTCTGGGGGCTTGATATGGTAGGACCTTTCAAGCGATCTAAGGATAAGAAAACGCACCTTCTGGTGGCGGTTGATAAATTTACTAAGTGGGTAGAGGCAGAGCCGGTCAGTAAATGTGACGCAGCTACGGCGGTTCAATTTATTAAGAAGCTGATTTATCGCTTTGGTTACCCACACAATATTATTACACACAATGGGACAAATTTATCCAAAGGATCTATGAAAACTTTCTGTGAGAAAGAGCATATCCGGCTTGATGTTTCAGCCGTGGCACATCCAAAGTCTAATGGTCAGGCAGAGCGAGCCAATTAGGAAATTTTGAGAGGTGTCAAGCCACGGCTCATGGTTCCTTTGAAATGGACACCTGGATGTTGGGTTGAGGAGTTGCCTTCCGTCTTATGGAGCATCAGAACTACACCTAACAGATCTACAAGTTTTACACCTTTCTTCATGGTGTACGATGCTGAGGCGGTTCTACCCAGTGACATCCGACACAACTCACCTAGGGTGGCGGCTTATGTTGAGATGGACAATGAGGTAGCCCGCCAAGATGCATTGGACGCCTTGGATGAAGCACGAGAGTTAGCAGCAGCGAGGTAGGCAATTTATCAACAAGACCTGCGACGCTATCATAGCCGCAGGGTAAAGACCCGGACGTTCCAGGAAGGTGACCTGGTGCTCTGGTTGATTCAAGACCAATCTGGAATGCATAAGTTATCTCCACCATGGGAAGGACCTTTTGTGGTCAACAGGAACCTTAACAACGGGTCATATTACCTCACGGATGTCAGAGATGAGTCGGAAACTGCGGGACAAGAGATGTTGCGGCCCTGGAATATCGCACATCTGCGACCATACTTTACTTAACAGGGGTTGAAATCCGCTATCATTGTATATATCGTGAGCACATGAGTAAAAAGCTAGCATCCTCGCACAAGACTGGGGTCTCTGCTCTTATGTACACCTTTGTACAATCAAGATAAAATCTTCCGATTCAAAAAATTTGAGTTGAAGAGGGTTGTTCGCCGTCAAAACGGCTGGTCTACCCTTCGGCTTTACGCCCTATTAAACGCTGTTGCAAAGAGGCTTCTTGCCTTCGGGTATAGCTTACTTCTCCTTTGCACAACCAGCTGTCATTAAACTGTTGCAAGGAGGCTTCTTGCCTCCGGGTATAGCTTACTTCTCCCTTGCACAGTTGGCTTTATGCCTAGTTTGGTTACATTAAGCGCTGATTGTTAACGGAGGCTTCTTACCTTTTGGTATAGCTTACAGTGCCCTAAGACAACAGCGTGTATACCAAATTCCAGTTGCTTATCAACTGCGGCCATCAAAGGGGGCTTCTTACCGACGGGTATCGCTTATCTCACCCTAATGGCCGGCTTTATGCCACTTTCGGTTAATTATTAACCGCGATTGTCGAAGGGGGCTTCTTACCGACGGGTTTGCTTATCTCACCCTAACAACCGTGTTTACGCCAAATTTCAGTTGCTTATCAACTGTAGCTGTTGAAAGAGGCTTCTTACCTTCAGGTATAGCTTACTTCTCCTTTCAAACAGCCGGCTTTATGCTGTCTCAGGCTAATTATTAGCCGCGGTTGTCGATGGAGGCCTCTTGCCTTGGGGTATAGCTTACATCTCCCATTGACAGTCGGTGTTCACTATACTCTTACCAGTCAATCTCGCCTAGAGACCCTGAGCCGGTTCAAGAAATTGACGGCCAATCTCGCCTAGAGACCCTGAGCCGGTTCAAGAAATTGACGGCCAATCTCGCCTAGAGACCCTGAGCCGGTTCAAATAATTGACGACCAATCTCGACAGAGACCCTGAACTGGTATGAGTTTAACCGTTCGGATCCACGCAGAAGAGACGTCATATGATTTTTTTGAGGAAGGAAAGATCATCA
This sequence comes from Hordeum marinum, assembly GCA_022496015.1. Lineage (NCBI taxonomy): Eukaryota > Viridiplantae > Streptophyta > Magnoliopsida > Poales > Poaceae > Hordeum > Hordeum marinum. The sequence goes on along the minus strand of CM039675.1, from coordinate 86,488,556 downwards.
TTACGTATGGTATCATGCCGGCTTATCAAAAGCCGAGAAATTATAAGACCCGGGTTGCCACAGGCGCAACTACCCGACACTTGGGGGCTACACAGCCGAACTCTCCTCAAAGGTTCCGGCTCATCAATAGCCGCAGTTGTCGATAGAGGCTTCTTACCATTAGGTATAGCTTACATTATCCTAAAGACAACCGGCTCTTTAATAAACTCCGTCTGATGAAAGCCGGAGCCATGTGGTTTCGGTCAACAAAATTTAAGGTCTTAGAGAGATTGTCCGGCTTTAGTATTCTGGAGAAAGGAATGGCGTCTTAAAAGACAGGCCCCTCATCAGAAAATTTCAAAGGTATATCCCTGAAGAGCCGGCAACACATTAAAACACAGAGAGGTGCAAATATATATGGCCACCAAGTGGCAGAGTCATGGTTACTCTATTACAAAAGATACTCTCAGAAAGAGCAAAAGCATTGTCAACCGCCCACAGCAGGTCATTACATAAGTCTGTGCTCAGAAAGGCTAAAAGATTACAATTCAGTTGTTGGCGGCTCATCCTACTCCGGGTCTTCTGCTGGCTTTATCTGAAGATTGCCCAAGTCCTAGTTACAGTCAGCCAGAGCAGCAAATGACCCCTCAAGGAATGGAGACGCGTCAAGCTCACAAGGAAAGAGATCCTTACTGCGGGCGGGTGTTAGATCTTTCCACTCGTAGAGAGGCCCGCGGATTCTCTTCTCCTCTGCGTCATAAGCTGCCTGATAGGTGCTCAAATACGCTTCATCCGCCAGAACAGAGGCCAAATAGCGTGACTCTTTGACACACCAGGTGTAATCTTCCTCGGTGAAATCTGAGCCGTCATCTCTTTTAGATGGATAGCCATCCATCATTTCAGCCGGCGTTAGCTCGGGAGCAAAGGCAAGAGCCCGGCTCAAACCGGCAACGGCTCCTTGGCGGAAGGCAGACTTTTTGAGCTCTTCAATCTGCTTAGGCATTGTAGAGAAGAGTTCCAAGACCCCTTTCAGAGCAGTGGGGATCTTCTCCTTGTACTGCACACTCTTGATAGTGAAGATGGCGCCGCAGTATAACTGCTCTGCAAAATTATAAATGGCCTTCAGTGGCAGAAGGCTATTAGAAGCCAACTGCCGGCTCCTGGGACCTGGATGAGTCGGATAAAATTAATGAGCCGCCAGTTTTTTCACTAACAATGATAAACAGTACAAAGTAAACAAGAAGGCTTACCAAATAGGGGCTGACATCTTCGCAATGTGCTGTTTCAGACCTTGAAGTTCATCTGCCACGGCTGTAAGCCGTTGCTCAGCGTCGTCCGCCCGTTTGGTTAAAGCGGCCTTTTCAGATTCAGCCGTCTCTTTTAAAGAGGTAAGCTCGACGGCGACACTGGCCAGTTCCTCTGAGAGAAGCCGACATTTTTCATCCGTGATACTTCGAGCTTCTTGCTGAGCTGCCAAGTTGGCCTTCGGATCCGTCAGCTGAGACCCAACTTCATTCAAAGCTTACTATAATACATCAAAATACAGGATAAGCCGCTAAAATGCAGGACGAGTGTTAAAAGCAAATACAAAGTCTCAAACAGATTGCAAGCAATATATTTGACACTTGGGGGCTAATGTGTATTTGATCTTGCAAAGTATGCAGTTCCGGTTCATTTCCTTCGAAGTTGATTCGGAACTTGGGGGCTATATAATGAATCTTCAATGTGCTAATAATGGAAGCACCGACTCAACTTGATCAAGTTTGAGCCGGCCCTTGGGGGCTACGATTACATCTTCAAGTTGTCTACATTACAGGCCCGACTCAAATATAATCCGAGACGGACCTTGGGGGCTACGATTGGTAGTTCACTTTACTTACAGTACAAAGCTAAAGCAATTTTAAAGGAATTTGACATGACAATCTTTGCAAGAGGTCACAGGAAGACCCGGCTCAACGATTCAATACATTAACCTGGATCTTGGGGGCTAAGAAAGGATATAGTAAAGAAGGAAATGTACCTCATATTTTGTCTTCATGGAAGAGATCAACCGAAGTTCCAAATCCTGGCTGGTGGTAACCCGGTTTATGTACCCAGCATGTAGCTCTTCAATGGCCATCTTCTCGCATGAAGAATCAAAGTTCAGTTTCTTTGAAGCTTCAGCCGGCTCTATATGTTTGGTCAACACATGAGCCGGGGGCGTTTCATGACCAGACCCAGTGATAACAACATCCGGGGTGTCAGGGGTCTTGGTAGGAGTTGCCGGCTTAGAAGGAGCCCTTGGAGGGCTCTCCATGATGACATCTTCAGTGGCCGGCTCAGCGGAGGCAGCCGGCGGGTTTTCTTCCGGTTGAGTTTCTTCTGGTTGCTCGGGCTCCGGTTCTTCAATAACTAGGCTGGAGGAGGGCTTATTGGCCTTGTGACATTTAGCTTGAGCACTGCAAAAAAGAAGAAGAATCAGCAGTTGAAGATATTGCTATCATAGTAACAACCGAATATCCAGATGCTTACAGCGGATTAATCTTGGGCGGTGGTATGATTGACTCCGAAGAGTCGCCGGAGGAAGGAGATTTCTGCAAAATAAAACATGTAACATCCCAAAATTTCATTTTGGAATGTTATGAAATATAGCTATGCATCCATCATCATCATTGCTTGAATACCTGTATTGTTGAAATGTTCTTTCTAAAATTTTGAAAGCCCTTTCTACTTTCCCTAAGTTGCTTTCACCTATTTGAAATCTTGGTAAAATGTTCAAAATAAGAGGGGAGTAACATGACACTCCACACCAGGGTCATTTTGGTGATCTATTTGAACAAAAGTAACCAGGAGTTGTTTGAAAATAATTGCAAAAAGGTTTTAAAAACAAATAGGCAATTTCTAAATAATAATATTTTTTTTGAAAGTATTCAAATGACAGAATAAAAATGTTGATTAAATAGCATTTATTATTCTGTTAATTTTGATATATAATACTCCTATATTTAGAGAACATTTGAATGCTTTAAAGGTTTTTGAAACGCTCTGGAAAAACATTAAACAGAAAACGGTAACGGTTTTAGAATTAAAACGGGCCGGCCCACAGGCTTTATTTCGCGAATTCAATACGCGCCGGCCGACCGACGCGGAAACCTCGCCCTCCCTCTCGCTGCCACCGGGCCCCACCCCGACCGACCGTTAGCTCGCTCGGTCATCACCTTCCTCCCCCGCACGCGCCGGACCTCGCCGCCCGTTTCTTTCCCCCTCCCGGATCTCTCTCCTCTCTCCTTCCCCGCACTCCCTAGCGCCCCTATAAGTACCGGCCACTCCCCGCATCCATTCCCCCCCGAGCCCCTCTCTCCCTCGCCTAGACGCTGCCAAATCTCTCGCCGGAGCCCCTGCCACCACCGGAGCTCCCATCGCCCGTGCCCGTCGCTCCACTCTCCCCCTCGCCCCACGGTTGCCACCAATCGACGCCGGACGTCAAGCGCCGCCGCCCGGACCACTCCGCAGCTTCCCTCGACCTCCGGAGCCCCTCGCCGACGACCTCGCCACCTCGGAACCCGCCGGAGATCCCCTCGCCGGCGACCCCTTCCTCTATAAGCTCCCTGGACCGTCGGATCTATAACCAACGCATAGGATTAGAATAGTTTAAAACCCGAACCGGTATCCCCATTAGTTCGGTCGACCGCCCGTAACCCCGCTCAGACACCCCCCTTAGCCAATAGGATAGTGCCACGTAGCCCCCTGGCCGTCCGGTAGATTTTCCCTTTTCTGTTTTTGTTTTAGTTAACAGAGTGAATCCAAATTTTGTTTTGCTTATAACTTTTAATATATTAAATGTTTTGAGTTGATTCTTTTTGCAATAGCTCACATTTTTCATGTAGTTTCACACTATACTTTTAAATTTCAAATATGAACTATAAAATTTGAATTGAATCAAATTTGCTCAAATCATTTAAATATGAATAACTAGAGTTTGAAAATAGATTTTGATATGAATCTTTTTGCTACTGTTTGGTATTAGTTAGAACTATCATCATGTTTAGTTTGAGGATTTTTAGGATGATAATTGTTAGTGTTTTAGCTATAAACAGAATCTGCTTAGTATTATAGTATAGTTTTATTTACTTAGTTTTAGTTAGTTTAACTTAGATTTAGTTTTAATTTGTTTAGTAGGTTCTGTTGTTTAAACATTTAGTGTTTTACTTGTTGTTAATAAAAATATAAAATTGTTTAGTCATTTCTTTGTTAAGATAGGAATCACAATTTCTTTTCAAATAGGTTTATTTTGATTAAAACAACTAGTTAGTAATAGTTTTGCTTTCAAACAAAGTTTTATATAATTTAATTTTGTTTTCTAAAACAAGTTTATTTGTAAATTCTTTTCTGTTAACAACATGTTTTATTAATAACTAACAAGTTTTGTTTTGCTCTCTTGTTAGTAAAACTATAGTTGTTTCATATAGTGTTTATCAAAACTTTCAAAAACTTTACTAAAAGTTTTCCCAACAAACTTAATGTGGTTTTATTCTGTTTATTAATAAAATATTTTATTGTTTTCTTGCTGTCAACTATTGTTTTGGTTAATACCAATAGTTTCATTATGTTAGTAGTGTTTTATCAATCATCTTTTAGAAAACAAAACTTTGTGTGTTTTTTCCTTACTTGTGATTTGTGCATTGTTTTGTCTTGACTGTTTACTAGTTCTTGATTGATGTTTGTGGGTTACAATATTCTATTTTATGCTTATTGAGTGTTTGTTTGTTTCGTTAGATTATCCGGAGTGCGAAGCTTGTTACTTAGAGTCACTCACGTACGAAGATCATCAATCAGGCAAGTCACGTTGATCATGTTTACCCATGTTTTATATGCATTAGTTCTACCATCTTCCCCAATTGCATGCAAGATAGGTTAGTTGGAAACTTGGTTACATTGTAGTAGTATCATGTGGTAGGTACCCCCCCTCAAACTCTTTGACACATTGGCCCCGGGAAACGTTGTTTTACTTTTTGCTATGCTATTAGTAGACGGGGTTGGTTGTGTGATTCATGAGAGTTGAGAGAGTTAATAATTTCAAGACCTACATAATGATCAAGATTTCAAGACTTCGAGTTTTCAACATACCTCTGGGTGGATGATGGTTGAACGGCACCCTGGAGAAACCAGTGGATTTGCCTAGGTGATGCTGGAGATGGCCAGTATTCACGCGGAAAGATACACCCAGGCACAAAGAGATGGATGGGTGCTTCAAGACCCAAGGCTTACCTGCACAGCCACAAGTCATTATGGGCTCTGGCTTGGTTGGATATCGTGGTGACCCTGGACAGGCGGTGCTACGAGATGTAGAAGAACGGTAGGAAAGGATGGGCACCGTCAGAGTCGCAGGGAAACCCTTTGGAAGACCATGTTTTGGTCATCCGTTTCTCAAACACCGTGAAGTGCGAGAAATTAAACGGAGGCGACCAAATCTTGTGGAGAACATGTGCAAAACTCTGTAGAGTACTCAAACCTAATTGATTAGCCGTGTCCACGGTCATGGACGACTTGAGCCAAAGGAACTGAAACATTCGGAATTCTCAACACAATTAATATGATGATGTGGGTATTTAACAATTGGGTATGAGAATTGGTTGGTGGAACCATCTCATTAATCAACCAACTTAGTAATAATTTTTGGCTTATTCCTCTCTTGGTGTAGGAAAAATTGGCTTTACGCAAAAACTTACCCCCCACCTGCCATATAAGCATGTAGATTAGATGATTATCTTTTCACCCCTCTCTTGTGACTTTGCCGGCATATTCCATATGCTGACCTACACGGCTGCAACATATCATGTTGCAGAGAACTTTTCCGACCAGGAGTGAGGACACGTTCTATGCTCAGTGAGATGCCCTTGGAGTCAGATGGACTCATCTACCTTCGATGCTTCCGAAAGATTTAGACATTCTCATGAGTTGGCTTTCAACCACTTTATTGTAATTTTTATTGTAATAAAGGACTCGATATGAGATTTCGATTAATATAATGCTGTGTGATTTCCCTTTGATATATACATTGATGTATCGTGTGTGTACCAGCATGATCTTGGGATGGTACGGAAACACGGGAGATTCGACCTTTCAGGTCGGGTCGCTACAGAAATGGTATCAGAGCACACGCTGACCGTAGGACGTAACCTCTAGGACTGGAAAGCCTTAGGATTGTATCTCTTGTCTTTAAAATTCTTATACTCTCATCTACTGACTCCTCTCCGATTATTTCAGAATCTATAGATGGCCACCTTCATTCCAGTGTTGATCACGGAGTTTTGTCAGCCTGACGCAACAATGCCTTTTGGTAAGGAGCTGATGAGGATCGTCAAGGACGTGAGGATTGCTTTGCCGAGCATCATCGGGACTCCTATCATGTCATTTCCACAAGATGGACGCTACAGGATCGAGGTGCACATCCCAGGGAAGACCTTTGGGAATCGGAAGAAACCCATCGACTTCAAGTTCGTGGCACCCAGTTGGATACTTGGAAGAGACATGGCCATTCATCGTGCCCTTGGACGTATTCAAGAGGAATACAGAGGTGGAACCATTTCACCAGGACTCAGCATGGTTTGCCGCAGAGATGTCCATGGAAACATCATAACTCCTCCCACTGCAGACACCACTATTTCTTATATCCAGACCCTGGAGACTCACATCAGGACTCTGGAGCTTCGAGTTTGTGCTGATACGAAGACAATCAAGAATCTGATGAACCGCGAGATTGACCTCGAAGCTGACTTACGGGAAGCCAACTACGAGCATGAATATGAGGTGAAAGATTTCTTAGAGAGGATCGACAAGCTGAACACTCGCATCGCCACTCTGGAGGAACAGATGGACATGGGTGAAAATCTTCATCCTGAGGGAGACTTGGCTCCTTTCATCAGCGACGATGATGACTATGAGGAGAGCACCACTGGAGGAGACTCAGTCACCATGTACTTCTAAGGAAAACTTTAGTTATGCCCTCCATGTATCTTTTATTTTCAACGTTAAGAGCGTAGGTCGATGTGTAGTTTGATTGAGACTTGTATTCCCGATGTTTGACATCGATTGAATAAATGAATGAGTGGTTGGTGTGATATGTTTGTTGCATTGCATATGGGTAGTGAATTTCTTTTAGGCCCTTGTTCTATTCTAATTCTCACCCCTCTGAAAACAGCAAGATGCCTCCACGACGTGAGTCCGACTTCACCTTCCCGTCGGAACTCACGCAACTCCTTCAGCAGCAGAATGCACTGATGCAGCTATTGATCCAGAATCAGACCAACAACCAGAACAACAACAACCACCAACATCCACCCCAGACTGACAATCTCACCCGCTTTCTGAGGTTGAACCCTCCAACTTTCTCCAGCAGCACTGAGCCCATTGTGGCAGATGACTGGCTCCGTAAGATGGAGAGAGAACTCGTCACCGTTGGATGTACTGACGCTGAGAAGGTGCGTTTTGCCGCACATCAACTAGATGGACCAGTAGCTTCATGGTGGGAGAACTACACCACCACATATCCTATTGCTGATATATCTTGGGAGCAGTTCCAGCAAGCTTTCCGCACCGCACATGTTTCAGCTGGAGCCATGAGTCTGAAGAAGCGCGAGTTTCGCAACTTGCGCCAGGGAAATCGCTCTGTGGCCCAGTACGTGGACGATTTCAGCACATTGGCACGTTATGCACCAGGAGACGTGGCCGATGATGCGGCCAAGCAAGAGAAGTTTCTGGAAGGACTCAACGATGAGTTGAGCATGCAGCTGGTAGTGGCTACTTTCAACAACTACCAAGAGCTGGTGGACAAGGCCCTCATCTTGGAGGGTAAACAGCAGCAAATTAAGAACCGCAAGAGGAAGTACACTCAAGGGAAGTTTAACTCTGGAGCTCATCATAAGCCCCGCTACTCCCCGTACTCAGGGAATACCGGATCAGGGACCGGTAAGTTTGGAAGGCACACTCATGCGGTGCACAACCATGGAGGCCACAACCATGAAGGAAATGGGAATGCCTGTCCCAACCATGGCAATTTCAAGACTGACAATGGGAATGGGAACAACAACCAGCACCGTCACGTTCCTACTCATAAGGACCTGAGCCACATCACCTGTTTCAAGTGCCAGAAGACAGGGCACTATGCTACTGAGTGTCCCCAGAGCAAGCAGGGAAATGGAAACGGCAACTCCGCAGCCAAGAAGCCAAACCCTTTTCCTCGTGCCCAGGTGAATCACCTTGACGTGGAAGAAGTGTATGATCAACCCGAGACTGTGGTTGGTAAGTTCTTATTGCATTCACGTCCTGTTACAGTACTTTTTGATTCCGGTGCAACTCATTCATTCATATCAAGGGTAGTTGTGGATAAGTATGGTTTGCCCACTAAAACCCTTAGAAAGCCCATTAAGGTCAGTTCCCCAGGAGGTATGATGATAGCAGGGATAGGATGCCATGCCCTGAAACTCAATATAGGAAACCATGTTTTTCCCACCGACCTCATTGTCTTAGAATCCCAGGGATTGTATGTAACCCTAGGCATGGATTGGATGACCAAGTATGAAGGAAATCTTGATTGCCCTAGCAAGTCTGTTTCACTCACCACTCCGAAGAACAAGAGGATTAAGTATGTATCCCAACGCACACGTATGAGTGCTCGGTTAAATGCCCTCACCGGAGTTGTTCAGGAGGAAGTACCTGTGGTAAAAGACTTTCTGGATGTATTTCCGGAAGAATTACCAGGAATGCCACCAGATAGGGAGATTGAGTTCCTAATAGAGCTACAGCCAGGGACAGCTCCAATTTCCAAGAGACCCTATCGGATGCCCGCAAATGATCTGTTGGAAATCAAGAAGCAAATTAAGGAGTTATTGGACAAAGGTTATATACGACCAAGTTCTTCACCTTGGGGAGCCCCAGTTCTTTTGGTGGAGAAGAAGGATAAAACCTTGAGAATGGTAGTCGATTATCGTGCCTTGAACGAGATGACTATCAAGAACAAGTACCCTCTGCCGATGATTAATGACTTGATTGATCAGCTAGTTGGCGCCAAAGTATTCTCTAAGATCGATCTTCGATCAGGGTATCACCAACTGAAGATTCGTGAACAGGATATACCCAAAACAGCTTTCACCACAAGGTATGGCTTGTATGAGTATACTGTCATGTCCTTTGGTTTGACTAATGCTCCTGCCTACTTCATGAATTTGATGAACAAAGTGTTTATGGAATATTTGGACAAGTTTGTCATCGTGTTCATCGATGACATTTTGATATTCTCCAAGAACAAGGAAGAACACAAGGAACATTTGCGTTTAGTTCTGGAAAAGCTAAGAGAGCATCAGTTATATGCCAAGTTTAGCAAATGTGAATTTTGGCCGATGGAAGTCGGATTCCTTGGACATGTTATTTCCGAAGAAGGAATAGCCGTAGACCCCGCTAAGGTTGAAGCCGTCACCGAGTGGAAGTCACCCACCTCAGTTAAGGAAATCCGCAGTTTCCTTGGACTTGCCGGATATTACCGGAGATTCATTGAGAATTTCTCAAAGATTGCCAAGCCCATGACAGAGTTGTTGAAGAAAGAATCCAAGTATGTTTGGACTGAGGAATGTGAAGCCAGTTTCCAGGAGTTGAAGAAACGTTTGGTCACAACCCCAGTGTTGATTTTGCCCAATATTCGGAAGGACTTCCAAGTTTATTGTGATGCTTCACATCAAGGACTTGGAGGAGTACTCATGCAAGATGGAAAGGTTGTAGCTTATGGATCCAGACAACTACGACCTCATGAGTTGAATTATGCCACCCATGATTTGGAACTAGCAGCCGTTGTGCATGCACTCAAGACCTGGAGACATTTTCTTATAGGAAATAGTTGTGATGTTTACACCGACTATAAGAGCCTGAAATATATTTTCACTCAGAAGGAGTTGAACCTCAGACAGAGGAGATGGTTAGAGTTAATCAAGGACTATGACATGAGATTACATTACCATCCAGGTAAGGCCAATGTTGTAGCCGATGCCTTGAGTCGGAAAACTTATGTAAACACACTCACAGCGGGAGGATTACCCCAAGAGTTAGCCGATGATCTCAGAGAGCTCAAGCTAGAGATAGTTCCAAGAGGATATGTTGATACACTGGAAATTCAGTCCACCTTGACCGAAAGAATTCGTGAAGCCCAGAAATCGGACAAGGAGGTAGCTGAGATAAAGCAGAGAATGGAAGATGATAAGGCTAAAGGTTTTCGTGAGGATGAACACGGAACTTTGTGGTTTGAGAACCGAATCTATGTGACCAATGACCCAGAGCTCAGGAAGTTGATACTTCAGGAAGCCCACGATTCCCCTTACTCAATACACCCAGGCAATACCAAGATGTATCTGGATTTAAAGGAAAGTTATTGGTGGACAGGTATGAAGAAAGATATTGCGGAACATGTTGCAATATGTGATGTTTGTCAGAGATTAAAGGCAGAACATCAGAAACCAGCAGGGTTACTCCAACCTCTGCCGATACCCGAGTGGAAATGGGAAAAGCTTGGTATGGATTTCATCACAGGATTACCCAGGACCCGTTCAGGTCATGATTCCATCTGGGTAGTGGTAGATCGCTCGACCAAGGTAGCTCATTTCGTTCCAGTGAAAACCACCTATACCAGCGCTAAGCTAGCCAAGATATATATGACCAGGATCGTATGTCTGCATGGAGTTCCGAGGAGTATCGTGTCAGATAGAGGAACACAATTTACCTCAAAGTTTTGGCATCAGTTACATGAAACTTTGGGTACAAGGCTGGAGTTTAGTACAGCTTTTCATCCACAGACAGATGGACAGACTGAGAGAGTCAACCAGATTCTGGAAGACATGTTGAGAGCTTGTGCGCTAGATTATGGATCTAGTTGGGATGACAACTTACCTTATGCAGAATTCTCGTACAACAACAGTTATCAGACCAGTCTGAAGATGGCCCCTTTCGAAGCTTTATATGGAAGGAGGTGCAGAATGCCACTGACGTGGGATGGTGTTGGAGACCGACAACTTTTTGGTCCCGACCTTATCCGAGATTCTGAAGAGAAAGTCAGGTTGATTCGCGATAGACTCAAGATAGCTCAATCTCGACAGAAGAGTTATGCTGACAAACGTAAAGAAGTGACGTATAAAGTGGGAGACCGAGCATATCTTCATGTGTCCCCGCTTCGAGGAATCAAGAGGTTTGGTGTTAAAGGAAAGTTAGCACCCAGATTCATAGGCCCCTAGAAAATTCTTGAACGTAGAGGCGAAGTTGCATACAAGCTAGAATTGCCGGAAGGATTATCCGGAGTTCATAATGTGTTCCATGTGTCCCAGCTAAAGAAATGTCATGCTGAGATGACTGATATTCCCTTGAGAGACACAATGCCCCTAGAGGCCATACAACTTGACAGTGATCTGACCTACGAGGAGAAACCTGTCAGAATCCTTGAGACTAACAACAGAGTTACCCGCAGCAAGATCATCAAGTTCTGTAAGGTTATGTGGAGTCACCACACTGAGGAAGAAGCCACCTGGGAACGCGAAGAAGATCTTCGTAGAGACCACCCGCACCTATTTTCTAGCCAACCCGAATCTCGAGGGCGAGATTCATCTTAAGGTGGGTAGGTTTGTAACATCCCAAAATTTCATTTTGGAATGTTATGAAATATAGCTATGCATCCATCATCATCATTGCTTGAATACCTGTATTGTTGAAATGTTCTTTCTAAAATTCTGAAAGCCCTTTCTACTTTCCCTAAGTTGCTTTCACCTATTTGAAATCTTGGTAAAATGTTCAAAATAAGAGGGGAGTAACATGACACTCCACACCAGGGTCATTTTGGTGATCTATTTGAACAAAAGTAACCAGGAGTTGTTTTGAAAATAATTGCAAAAAGGTTTTAAAAACAAATAGGCAATTTCTGAATAATAATATTTTTTTGAAAGTATTCAAATGACAGAATAAAAATGTTGATTAAATAGAATTTATTATTCTGTTAATTTTGATATATAATACTCCTATATTTAGAGACCATTTGAATGCTTTAAAGGTTTTTGAAACGCTCTGGAAAAACATTAAACAGAAAACGGTAACGGTTTTAGAATTAAAACGGGCCAGCCCACAAGCTTTATTTCGCGAATTCAATATGCGCCGGCCGACCGACGCGGAAACCTCGCCCTCCCTCTCGCTGCCACCGGGCCCCACCCCCGACCGATCGTTAGCTCGCTCGGTCATCACCTTCCTCCCCCGCACGCGCCGGACCTCGCCGGCCATTTCTTTCCCCCTCCCGGATCTCTCTCCTCTCTCCTTCCCCACACTCCCCAGCGCCCCTATAAGTACCGGCCACTCCCCGCATCCATTTCCCCCCCGAGCCCCTCTCTCCCTCGCCTAGATGCTGCCAAATCTCTCGCCGAAGCCCCTGCCACCACCGGAGCTCCCATCGCCCGTGCCCGTCGCTCCACTCTCCCCCTCGCCCCACGGTTGCCACCAATCGACGCCGGACGTCAAGCGCCGCTGCCCGGACCACTCCGCAGCTTCCCTCGACCTCCAGAGCCCCTCACCGATGACCTCGCCACCTCGGAACCCGCCGGAGATCCCCTCGCCGGCGACCCCTTCCTCTGTAAGCTCCCTGGATCGTCGGATCTATAACCAACGCATAGGATTAGAATAGTTTAAAACCCGAACCGGTATCCCCATTAGTTCGGTCGACCGCCCGTAACCCCGCTCGGACACCCCCCTTAGCCAATAGGACAGTGCCACGTAGCCCCCTGGCCGTCCGGTAGATTTTTCCCTTTTCTGTTTTTTTTAGTTAACAGAGTGAATCCAAATTTTGTTTTGCTTATAACTTTTAATATATTAAATGTTTTGAGTTGATTCTTTTTGCAATAGCTCACATTTTTCATGTATTTTCACACTGTACTTTTAAATTTCAAATTTGAACTATAAAATTTGAATTGAATCAAATTTGCTCAAATCATTCAAATCTGAATAACTAGAGTTTGAAAATAGATTTTGATATGAATATTTTTGCTACTGTTTGGTATTAGTTAGAACTATCATCATGTTTAGTTTGAGGATTTTTAGGATGATCATTGTTAGTGTTTTAGCTATAAACAGAATCTGCTTAGTATTATAGTATAGTTTTATTTACTTAGTTTTAGTTAGTTTAACTTAGATTTAGTTTTAATTTGTTTAGTAGGTTCTGTTGTTTAAAAATTTAGTGTTTTACTTGTTGTTAATAAAAATATAAAATTGTTTAGTTATTTCTTTGTTAAGATAGGAATCACAATTTCTTTTCAAATAGGTTTATTTTGATTAAAACAACTAGTTAGTAATAGTTTTGCTTTCAAACAAAGTTTTATATAATTTAATTTTGTTTTCTAAAACAAGTTTATTTGTAAATTCTTTTCTGTTAACAACATGTTTTATTAATAACTAACAAGTTTTGTTTTGCTCTCTTGTTAGTAAAACTATAGTTGTTTCATATAGTGTTTATCAAAACTTTCAAAAACTTTACTAAAAGTTTTCCCAACAAACTTAATGTGGTTTTATTCTGTTTATTAATAAAATATTTTATTGTTTTCTTGCTGTCAACTATTGTTTTGGTTAATACCAATAGTTTCATTATGTTAGTAGTGTTTTATCAATCATCTTTTAGAAAACAAAACTTTGTGTGTTTTTTCCTTACTTGTGATTTGTGCATTGTTTTGTCTTGACTGTTTACTAGTTCTTGATTGATGTTTGTGGGTTACAATATTCTATTTTATGCTTATTGAGTGTTTGTTTGTTTCGTCAGATTATCCGGAGTGCGAAGCTTGTTACTTAGAGTCACTCACGTACGAAGATCATCAATCAGGCAAGTCACGTTGATCATGTTTACCCATGTTTTATATGCATTAGTTCTACCATCTTCCCCAATTGCATGCAAGATAGGTTAGTTGGAAACTTGGTTACATTGTAGTAGTATCATGTGGTAGGTACCCCCCCTCAAACTCTTTGACACATTGGCCCCGGGAAACGTTGTTTTACTTTTTGCTATGCTATTAGTAGACGGGGTTGGTTGTGTGATTCATGAGAGTTGAGAGAGTTAATAATTTCAAGACCTACATAATGATCAAGATTTCAAGACTTCGAGTTTTCAACATACCTCTGGGTGGATGATGGTTGAACGGCACCCTGGAGAAACCAGTGGATTTGCCTAGGTGATGCTGGAGATGGCCAGTATTCACGCGGAAAGATCCACCCAGGCACAAAGAGATGGATGGGTGCTTCAAGACCCAAGGCTTACCTGCACAGCCACAAGTCATTATGGGCTCTGGCTTGGTTGGATATCGTGGTGACCCTGGACAGGCGATGCTACGAGATGTAGAAGAACGGTAGGAAAGGATGGGCACCGTCAAAGTCGCAGGGAAACCCTTTGGAAGACCATGTTTTGGTCATCCGTTTCTCAAACACCCTGAAGTGCGAGAAATTAAACGGAGGCGACCAAATCTTGTGGGGAACGTGTGCAAAACTCTGCAGAGTACTCAAACCTAATCGATTAGCCGTGTCCACGGTCATGGACGACTTGAACCAAAGGAACTGAAACATTCGGAATTCTCAACACAATTAATATGATGATGTGGGTATTTAACAATTGGGTATGAGAATTGGTTGGTGGAACCATCTCATTAATCAACCAACTTAGTAATAATTTTTGGCTTATTCCTCTCTTGGTGTAGGAAAAATTGGCTTTACGCAAAAACTTACCCCCCACCTACCATATAAGCATGTAGATTAGATGATTATCTTTTCACCCCTCTCTTGTGACTTTGCCGGCATATTCCATATGCTGACCTACACGGATGCAACGTATCATGTTGCAGAGAACTTTTCCGACCAGGAGTGAGGACACGTTCTATGCTCAGTGAGATGCCCTTGGAGTCAGATGGACTCATCTACCTTCGACGCTTCTGCAAGATTTAGACATTCTCATGAGTTGGCTTTCAGCCACTTTATTGTATTTTTTATTGTAATAAAGGACTCGATATGAGATTTCGATTAATATAATGCTGTGTGATTTCCCTTTGATATATACATTGATGTACCGTGTGTGTACCAGCATGATCTTGGGATGGTACGGAAACACCGGAGATTCGACCTTTCAGGTCGGGTCGCTACAAAACAGAAAGGTGAGGAGAGTATCAAGTTTACGAAGGAAAGATAAAGGGAAAGAAGGGGTTTAAACCTCGGCGGGGCATTTCTTGGGAGCCAGAGAGTTTGGCAACCCGGATATGAGCTCGATAGAGCCGGTGCTTCGAGTCTGTCGATGCTCAATTTGCTGTTGCTTTTTTAAGAGGAAATCGGGAGCCAGATAAGCAAGAGGGTGAGAAAGAGGAACTTTTCTGATAACCCGCCGTGGCTTTCGGGGGATGAAACATTCTGAGCCGGAGGAAAAGTAATTTACCTGAGGAGCATTGGCACGGCTGGTCTCCACTTCATCCTGTGAGTAAAGTAAGTGTTAAAATAGGAAGGTAAAAGATCAAGCAAGACAGTTGAAACTTTACCTCTGAGCTGGATGATGGTGGCGGGTCAAACAAATTATCTTGCGGGACATGTTTCTTAGCCTTCTTAGTTGGGACCTTCTTCCTGGATTTCTTTGGAGGGGCAATATATTCCCTCTTCCAGAAGTCTGAGTCGGACTATAAGAGTGACCCGGAGAGTGAATATCAAATCAGCAAAGTGCAAACAACGTCTAAGAGATGGAAGAGAAGATATTAAACTTATATCGGGAGCCGGATTGTTGGCACTAAAAGGTGCCAGGCCGATTTCGCTACATGATCCGGAAGCTTCATGGACAAGGCTCCGGATGGTGAGGGTAATGTCATTTTCCGTCAATGTGGATCGGCTGAAGCATAATGAGCTGTCATACTTGCCTTTATATTCACACATGAGTCGGCTTCTATGACTCAAAGGCATAATCCGCCACGAAATACAGCAGTGGATCAGGTCTAGCCTGATTAAGCCATTGGCCATGAGAGCTTTGATTTTGGCATGTGCCAGCTCATATCTTGCACGTTCTGAAGTTGATAGCCAGCCAGGAAGCTCTGATGTTGTTGTGAGCCGGGAAGGACGATAACCCGACAAAGGACGCTCGTTCTCAGGAGAGGTGTCCTTGCAATAGAACCAGGTCCTGTTCCAGTCCTTGGGGTGACTCGACATCTGTGTAGCTAGAAAGATGATATCCCTACGCCGTTGGATGGATATGCCTCCAAGTTCTAGGCTCAGGCCGGCTTTCACTTCAGTTTGCCGGTTAGCATAAAAGAACTCCCGAAAGAATCCCACAGACGGCTTGATTTGAAGATAAGCTTCACAGAGCACTTGGAAATTGCATATGTTTGAGACGGAATTGGGGGCTAAGTCTTGCGTGTGAAGCTTATAACAGTGAAGGACGTCCCGAAAGAATTTTGAGCCGGGAGGCACGAACCCTTGCTTAATATGGTTAGAGAAAACCACCACTTCACCTTCTTGAGGTTTGGGCCGCGTCTCGTCGCCTGGGACCCGCCAGCTAATGACTTCCTTAGGGGGAAGAGTACCCGCGTGAACAAAATCCAACAAAAAGTCCTCCGTAATGCATGACCCAACCCAGTTGCATGAGTTAGATGAGCGAGACATGTTGGCGGCTTAAGAGCTGTGCAAGATAAAAAGCGTGACGAGTTGAAGCGCAAGCAAATATTTTTGACGGCTTAACAGTTTAAGGGCTCTACGGATAAAGCAGAAGACCCGGCTGATAAGAGCCGGAGAAGCTTGGCGACTCAACAGGGAAAGGGAAGGTCGAAAATCGGCTAAGTCCTAAAACCAGATTCCGCAAAATGTCGCTATATCTACGGATCTACAAAAGCAGAGAAAATGAATTTATTTCTGACCTAGCGATGAACAGCGGAGGAAAAAAGAAACGGACTAGGGCCATCGTGGCCCATGCATTACGCGCGACCGGACCGTGTGTGGCGATGGAGCAAGAGCGCATCCTAAAGACGTTAGCAGCGTCGAGATGCACTGGCGATAACGGCGCTGGAGCCCAAACGACGGCGGCGGAGCACCGGTGAAAACCCTACTACGGCGGCGACCATCTAGGGAGCAGGAAAACTTACCAGAGACGGCGCGGCAGAGGCGGACGGATCTCTGGTACGTTCAGGGTGATGCAGCGGCCAGGGTTGGGGACGATGTGCGGACGGCGTCGGCGCAGAGCTCGAAGGCACTGGGGCGGCGACAGGAAGAAGACGAAGAAACAGAGGCGCGGGCGGGAGAATGGAAACCCCGACCCGTGCGGGTCATATTTAAAAGGGGGTTAAGGAAGGCGCGAAAATCCAGGCGATGACACCGTTCCACCGAGGCAGACGCCTCGATTCTCGGGATGACAGTTAAGTGAAAGATTTGGTGACACGCCAGCAGATCTCATGATGTCACGTTGGGTCATTTCCGGGCGACTCGCCAAAAGTGGAAGAGAAGGATGAAGTGAGCAAGTTAAATTCAACCTGGGGCCTAATGTTGGGGATATGACCCACCGTAGAGGCTTTGGGTCATGTTATTGGCTCGTGAACCGGCCCAAAGGTGAGCCGTGAGATTAAGTGGCCCAAGAGGATAGGCGACTCACGGTGTGGGCCGTACGACGGCCCGGACAGAGAAGACCCGGGCGTGCAAGCCGACTCACAGACGGCTTGGACAAGAAGATAGAGAGAGACTCGGTTAGCAATTGTAACGATCCGGATGTTCTGACCTCTTATATAAAGGCAGACCCGGGGCGACTTAGAGGACAAGCAATCGAGAACTAGGTCAAGCTTTAGGCCCCTTGTAATCGATACACAAGCAATACAAACACAAGCAGGACGTAGGCTATTACCTTGATTTGAGGGGCTGAACCTGGGTAAATCCATGTCTTTCGTCCTGACTAACCCCTTTGAGTCCACCCCATTGGCGATGGCCTCGAACCGAAGTCCGTTCACCCGGAAATCTGCCATGATAAAACTACGACACTCCCCATGTCTGGATGCCCTGGAGGTCAACTCTACAAGTTCCGAACAGTTTGACCCAATAGGGCCCTCAGCTGTTGACGAGGCCCTAGGTCGGATCTCGTCGATGAAGATCATTGACGATCCAGCCCCGATCTATGCTCAGTTCGGTTACAGTGCAGGTTGGGACGAAATTTTTGACCCACCCACCACCCATTTGATTGCCACTATCGAAGATTTAACTGAGATGCTGGACTATGCCTTCGAGGAGGCACAATACATGGATGAAGAGGACCGTCCTCCCACCCCCGTTAGCACCGGGAGGTGGGCTGCCACTTCCACGTACGATGTCTACATGGTAGATACTCCCGCCGATAAAGGCGACGACATGCCTAACAATGATGGTGACAAGTCGGGCGATGCGCCGTCAAGGTGCCGAAAATCGCATAAGCGGTCCAAAGACAAAAAGGGAAGGAAAGCTATCATCCGCAACGGGGACGATAATACCCTGGCTGACCAGGGCAATCCCGACATCCCCGAACACCTGCTAGAGGGTCTGGAAGGGCCCGAGGACCAGAAGAGTCCCAATAACATCAATGACTCTGAGGGATCACTAGAAGAGTGTCTAGAGGGGGGGGGGGTGAATAGACTACTAGCAGAAAATTAAAACCTAAACTTTTCCCAAGTTAATTGGTTGGCAGATTTTAACATTTTCAGAAAGACTAGCAAGTCTATATACCCTACATATGCATGTCAACAAATATAGCAGCGGAAAGTAAAGACATTGCATATGAGTAAAGAGTTGAGATATGGAGATCAAACGCAATTGGAGACGCAAGGATTTTTCCCGTGGTTCCGATAGGTGGTGCTATCATACGTCCACTTTTATAGAGTCTTCAACCCACGGAGGGTAACAGTCGCGAGAGTCCACGAAGGGCTCCACCCATAAGGGTCCACGATGTAGCAACCTTGACATTTCCATAATGGCTTCCATCCATGAAGGACTAGCCTCACTATGGGTAGATCTTCACGAAGTAGGTGATCTCCTTGCCCTTACAAACTTCTTGGTTCACTCCACAACACGAAGTAGGAGGCTCCCAAGCGACACCTAACCAATCTAGGAGGTACCGCCCTCCAAAAGCTAATAGCTCGGTAATGTCGATGAACTCCTTGCTCTTGTGCTTCAAGATGATAGACTCCTCAACACATAATCACTCTCTCACAGATATGGCTTGGTATAAGAGATGGGATTGGTGGAAAGCAACTTATGGAGTCTAGAAATCAAGATCCATATGGTTGGAGTGGAATATCTTGACCTCAACACAAGGGTAGGTGGTTCTCTCTCAAAAAACTGATAGGATAGGTATGGAATGGTTCTGAGTGCTTCTCTTTCGAGTAGGTGGCGGTGAAGGGGTATATATAGGCATCCCCAAAAATCCAACTGTTACACACAATAAGTCAGACTCGATGACACCGATGTGTTAATCTCGGTGGTACCGAAGTGACCAAAAGGTGGTAACTTTTGAATCTCGGTGAGACCGATATAGGAATCTCGGTTGCACCGATGAGGTGACCAACGGTCAGAATGCTTAATCTCGGTGACGCTGATTCAACAATCTCGGAGGGACCGAAATTGTGAACTTGCATAACAGAAAGTTGACAACCCAACTCGGTGGCACCGAATATAGTATTGGCTGCACTGAAAGGCTAGGGTTTAGCTGAGTCTGTCTAGGGTTTGGAATCGGTGGCACCGAGTGTAGAATGTTGGTTGCTTCGATTTTGAGTGTTTGGCTTTGGACAGACTTTGGTGGGAGAGTTTGTGGGTGTCTTTGGTGACTATCACTTGTGCACGCATGAGCATTTTGTTCACCAACAAACCTTACCCCCTTTTAATAGTATTGGCTTTCTATGGACTCAAAGTGATTTCTCACAAATATGAAATATAGAGTCCTCTTGCTTGAAGTTTTGCCAACCTATTTCCTTACATCTTGGGGTATTCCACAATCTCTTTGCCAACCCAACTCTCCATGGACTATTATCTTAAACACACTAGATAAAAGTATTAGTCCAAGAGACAATGTATGTTGTCATGAATTATCAAAACCACCAAGGGAGCATGTTGTGCTTTCAATCTCCCCCCTTTTTGGTAATTGATGACAACATACAATCAAAGCTTCAAATAAAGACATGCATGGATATAATGAATACTTTGAGAGACACATGACTTAGATTTGCTCCCCCTAAATGTGTGCAGTCATTTTAAAGGATAGTTGCTTTGGAATGCATCGACACACATATGGATGAGGGGATATATAAGGAGTCATGTGTATCTTGGTTATATGCATCAAAATATATGTGAATGAGATGGGTCCTTGTTCAAGACTTCACTCTTGTAAACAATATGTGCAAGAAGCAAGAGATCATCTTGATCAAAGATGTGATGCATATACTTACCTTGAGTTCTTGATCATTGTAGTAGTAGAAACACGCTTGAGAAAACAATGTTAGGAAACACAAGAGTATTCTACTAATATGAAGTCAATAAAACTCAGAAGTAAACACTATAGCTTTGTACTTTTAGATATGGAGAACATATAGAAAATAGTAATCCTTAAGATTAATATGTCTCCACCTTTGGCATTAATCCTTTAGAGCTTTCTCCCCTTAGATATGAAAGTAGTAGTTCATCCTCCCCCCTGAATCTCAGCATGTAGATATTGGGATTGGATAGGGTGAGAAAAGTCTAACATGAGAAATCAAATAAAATACATATTTCTCCAAAACATATTTTTCTCCCCCTACGTTGGTATTATCCCCTTGTTTATATAAGTATAAACTTTCGATATTATCCTCTCCCCCTAAATCATATCTCCCCCTTTGCATAAGCATGTATCTCTCCCTTTAGCATGAAGCTTTGGTATTCTCCCCCTTTGGCATTGATTTCCAAAAGGTTTTTTTACATTTGTGCCCCTCGTTCCTTAGCTCTACTCATTCATCCCCGTGCTCTTAACATTTGCTCAGTTTTCCCCACTCCCTTGCTAGAAACCCTCAGAACTGGTCACAACGGATGTTGCCATCGGGTCAAAGGCTTGACCGTTAACTCTGACGAGTGGGGCCGCTCTAGACTGTGTTGTCCGTTGGACCTAACAAGTGGGGTCGCTGTTCGACCGTTGGGCCATGGTTTCGTTGGGCCGTCCCTTGCATTAAACGCCTACGCGCACCGCCAGGTCAGAAGCCTGCTATGCATGCACCCAGCAAACCCTGCCTACACGCGTCGATCGAGCCTGCATGCGCTGATGCCATGATGCCACGATGCACCGATCGAGCCTACATGCGCCGATGCATCCACCGTGATGCACTGACCGAGCAGCTTTCTTGCACGCCAACCGCCACGGATGCAGCGACGGTCACTGCCGCTGGTTCCCCTCTTCTAGCTAGGTGGCTACATATTTGTGGCTTGTATAAAAAAAGAGAAGTGTTCGTTGTGGCTGCTTGCACTAGGTGGTTACTAATAAGGGAACCCTACTAACAAAGCGAGCTCTGTAAGAAAACAATCAACAAATATGCAGTCCCAATATGTAGATAGGGCCAACAAGCCCATAGCACGATCACATAGTTCAAACTAGGAAGAACTTAATAATAGAATAGATAGAAAACTTAATAATATAACTTAATAAAAGGACCAACAAGCCCATAACAACTCCAACATAGTTCAATTACAACTTAACATAACATAGACTAAAAAAATATAGAGGGTTTAGAACCCTAGCTGCCGCCTTCTCCACCTTGCTCCTCCTCTGGGCACCCTTTTCACTGCTCCTCCGAGGCATTGTCGATTGGGTACGGAAGAGTGTGCATGCGCGTCGCGGTGGGGAAGATGTTGGTGTAATCCGTGAACCTATTGTGGGTGGTGAAAGCGATGAACTCGCAGCCACACCAAAACACCCGACCGAGGATGTAGAAGGCGTCAATTATGTTGGTGAAGTGGGCAAGGAGAGCAACCACCACCCCGTTTTGTATGACCTCCTCGATGCGGAACATCGTTGGAGATCCCCGCGGGAGGTGTCTATAGCCGGCCCCGAGGAAGAACTCGGTGAAGTTCCTTGCAGTCCCCCACCTTGATATCGCCCACACACGTAGTGTACGCTCAACGTACACGCCGGTAGGGTAGAGCCTCTCCGGCACGGTGGGTGGGAAGCGGTAGGTTGGTTCGGTGTACTGCATGGCCAAGGGATGTGAAGAAGAAGGAGAAGGGGACGAAGAGCAAGAAGGGCAGATGGCAGAGGATGGAAGATGGATGAAGGATGGCAGAGGAAGAGGGTGGCTTAAATATAGCTATAGTGCTATGTGTTATTTGGTCATGGCAAGAACGGGGTCAAATGTGAAGTAGCCCGTTTTCAAACCCATCACAGCATCGGGAGTGTACACGCATGGGAAATGGTGGTTTGAAAAGAAGAAGAAAAAGAAGCTAATTGCACGCGTGGGAATCCGTGGTCATATATATTATATGAACAAATACGTCAAAAAATCCTAAAAAATATACTATATGAACAAAAAGAGACAATTTTTCAATAGTTTGTGGCCATTTTGCATGATAAAAATAAATCTGGCCCTTATAAATTTGGTCATTTTGCATTTGTATAGAACAAAAAGAACTAATTTTTCTATGCAATGTCAATTGTTGTGTAATGTCAAACGATGCAACCAAGAAACAGAGCCAACACGTTCACAAAAAATAGAGCAAACGATGCAAAAAAAATGACACAATTCGACAGCCCAACCAAAGCTTGGTTTCCTTTTGGGTCCAATAACAATTCGACAGACATGATCCATTTTTTTGCGGAGTCAGTGATGGGCGAGCAGCCGAGCACAACCAATAGGATTGCCTCTCAAGAATTGCCCCACGACCCAATGATGTGGAGCCGTCCTTGTGATCCAACAGCGCACAGCTTGCACGCAGCCTGCCCACCAAATTCCTTCTAGAAGACCACATCTGAGGGTTGTCGCTTGGCACTAGGGTATGATCGGACGGCTGACATTCGGAGCTAGGGTTAGGCGAAACCCCGCGGGGTTTAGAGGGGTTTTGAGCTGGTCAACGGGGTTTCGAAGGCTTTGACTAAGCATAACTAATTTAAAATATCAAAAAAATAAGAACCTTCGCCGTTCGTCGTTTTATAAGACACACTAACGAGGAAAAATATTAAACTTGGTCTATGATCATTTTCATGAAAAAACCCTAGCTAACACGATCAAGGTCAAATGAGCACCATTAATTTAAAAAAATCAAAAAATATAAAACCTGCGCACAATGTTCTCTTATGTGACATGTTACCAAGCAAAAATCTTAAACTTGGTCTATGGTCATTTTCATGAGAAAATCTTCACACATATGAGCTATCATGTACAAGATTTCATAGAGTTCAAGGAGAGGAGGTAGGGTTACCTACAGGGTCTGAAAAATAAAAATAATAAAAATCACCAAAGCTTTATTTCAAAGTGAATAAGAAGAATCTAAACTTAGTTTTCCATTTTCATATTTTAAACGTGTTTTTAATAGTATTTATATTAAAGCATATTTTTTCAAAATAAAATGTAAACATATGAATATTAATTCAAAAAATAGTGAGACTTCAAATCTACACTATATAGATTGAATAGGTGTTAATAAAAAACATTTGGCTCATTTAGAGTAGGTCCAAAAAACTTGATTACAAATGGGCTGTTTACCCTAGCCCGGGAGCTCATTTGGAGCACATTTCTCAAATTCAAATTTCTTTGACCTCCTCTAAATCACCTCAAATTTTGCACACATGATCTCCTATACAAACATAGATAGTTGGCCAAGTTTTTTTTTGCATTTTCTTGAATTTATACTGTCCTGCCGAATGTTAGTTTAAAACATCAGATAATGAGACATGCTGGTGGGAAAAAACATGCATTTGATTATAAAACATGAGACAAATAATTTTTGTACTACTTTATTACAAAAATCATTACATCTTCATTCAAATGTTGTATTTTGCTCTGTTATTGGAATATTTGATTAAATGATGGACTATTTGCTCTTTTTTCTTATTCTTTGCAGCATGTCTGATCAGTGAAGCAACACTAAAACAACATGTGTGATCATTACAACACCTAAACTTTGAAAATAAACACTGAAACAAATCATAGCAGACAAATTTAGAAACACACAAATAAGCAATATAGATAGCCACATGCATATATAGAAGACCACATAGTACCATACCATCCATAGAACACATCTAGTTCACAAACAAAGTTCCCAAACAACCAAACACATCCACATGCATATATACAAGACCACATAGTACCATACCATCCATACCATCCATAGAACACATCCAGACCACATAGTACCATACCATACCATGCTCTGTTAGTTGGGAATGGGAGTCAGGACTTTCACGAGGGCAGCATGCTGGCCCCTGATCTTGTAGTCCTCGTCGTGGATGGCTACATCTTCTGCATGAGCTAGAAGGTGAATGAAGCGGCCGGACTTTGGCTTTGCCTTGGTGGTGCAGTAGGGGCAGCGCCAAATTTTGGTCCTCCTCTTGTAGTAGTAATCATCTCCCTTGGCCCTGATCTTCTCCTCTTCCTTCGCTTTGAAGGACGTGAAGCTTCCTTCGTCCACATCCACTTCTTCTCCAGAGATGTACTCCACACACGAATGAATTTAGATATATACATTTAGTTTCATATACACCATGTCAAAGGAACTAGGGTAAATGAACAATCTAAATTTCAAGCAGGCTTACCTCACACTCTTCGTCGATCCAATACCCTGGATCTTATGGGTCCTTGAAGTCAGTAAGGTCCAGCTTCCTCTTTTTTTCCCAACCATCCTCCTCCTGAATATACAATTACACACCATTGAAAATTTAGATATGCATTTTACATTGATCATAGGGCTAATATACTATGATCCTATTTGCATCTTCCATTGTCATGCACACACATTGAACAACAGAGCTAATATAAGTACATATTGTGGACAAATTTATATACTAATGAATCAAATAACTTCTTAATCAATGGATTCCATTTGGGCATATGACATTCAAAACCCCAATATGAGTAGCATTCAAAAACAAATCTAATAGATACCCAATCTAATAAGCATACATGTCTGTAGCATTAAAAACCCAATCTCTGAGCATTAAAAAAAATCTAATAAGCATATATCTGTGTAGCATTGAAGCACATAGATCCCTATCTCTCATACAGATCTATCTAGCATTTTTGCAACGAATTTATCCAACAAACCCTAGTACAAACCCCCCATCCCCCCCAATACAAAAAACCCTAGCCCATCTGTCAAACCAACCACTTTAACCATCTGAACTACCGTATGGATCACAATCTAACCAATGCAACTAACTCTACAAGCTAATATCCTAAAGCAAGTGCAAATACCTCTTGCTCCTCGCCAGGCTGCGCATCGGGGGGATCGGGATGGACTGCACCACTCGATGCCGTCACCTTCTGCAGCGCTGAGGCGAAGCTAGCCACCTTCTTCTCCACATCCGCAGCGGTTGCGAGTTTCCCCACACCGCCGTGGACGCTGCCAACATCCTTCACTTCATCCGCGGTCACCGCGCCCTACAGCTCCACTACATCTCCGGCCGCTGCGCTGGCGTCGCCACGAGCTTCTGCCATCGGACAGATAGAGGCAATGAAGGTGAGGAAGAGGATGCGGTGGGGGAGAGCAAGACGGTGCGATGGAGGCAATGGAGGAGAGCAAGATGACGCCGGTGGGGGAGAGGAAGACGATGCGGCAGGGATGGGATTTGGGGGGAAATTGTAGGGGCGATGGAGGTGGTTGCCCCTTTTATACGATGTGATGTTTCGGGCAATGTCCCATGGACACGTGCTACCCCACGACCCCGGTCAGTTGCATGCGCCCACGTATATGAATACCATTGTATGGTCAGCATACAAAACCTCTATACGAGTAAACGGTCAAAGGTGGACTCGGACCTACGCGACCCCACTCGTCAGAGTTAATGGTCAAAGGCATTGACCCGACGACAACGTCTGTTGTAACCTGTTCTGAGGGTTTCGGGCAAGGGAGTGGGGAAAAGTGAGCAAAAGTTAAGATCATGGGGATGAATGAGTACAACTAACGAACCAAGGGCACAAAAAAATCCCTTTCCAAAAAGGTCAAATTTAGGAGTAGGTACAAGGAGCATTGACAAGGAAGGGATCCTTGAGAACAAGGGTCATTGAAAGTAGGGTTCATAGAAAAGAACTGAGGGAATCATTAAAGGTAACTTCTCTCCCTATGACAAATAGTAGTGATTTCTTGTTAAGTCTTCTCCTCGTTTGAGCTAGGGATCCTTGAATAAAGAATTTCTCCCCCTAAGTTTTTTAAGGGATCATCGAAGTAACAGAATAAGGACAGCTAATATAAGAAAAACATATCGGTGACTCCGAGACAGATAGATCGATGGTACCAAGATTTTGTAGTGCAACTTGTCTGCAATTTTGGTAGAACCGAGATATCTGAGTCGGTGGCTCCGAGGCTAAAACAGAAAGAAAAGAATAAGAGACCAATCTTCTATTTTCAAAGAGTCAAAAGAAAATATTTCCAAAGGAAAAGTGAAGGGCATCATCCATAAAAGATTTTAGTGGTTACTAGAGATCATGCAAATAGAGAACAAACCACACGAGATTCTTAACTAGTGATGGGCGGTGACTAGGTCACCTATATTATAGTATATTGACTTAGGAGACAAGCAAGAATACTTGATCATAGGTCATACTCTATGTTAAGCTCAAAATGGGGTTAGCATTTTTCAATTAAGCATTTTAATGTCTTCATATCACTTGAGTTGCTTTAGCTCATGACTTGGGGTAAAGCCTTTTCAAGGATATGAGTGCATACCTTTGAGTGATGTTGATGACGTTGCTCGTAGGTGAACTTGTTGAGGATGCTTGAGATTGATGAAGAACATCTTGAGTTGGGAGCAATCCTTCTCGTTCTAGTACACTTGTTACCTACAAAGGTTAGTCATGCAAGGAAGAACAATAGGTATATCCATTTGACATGATACCAATAGATATTTTCCAATAATGATCAAGTATATGTCAAGGATATGTTTTTGTTGTCTTCTTCCTTCCATCATCAAGAGGGGTTGTGGATACTTGGTCAAGACAAGATTGCTTATATTGGAGTTGGTTGCAATCTCGTGGAATGAAGTTCTTCCAAGTACCCACAAACGGTTAGATACAATACAAGGGAGCATAGAATTTCATGGTATAAGATATCACGTTAGCAATATCATGGAAGTATCAAGAAGGCTCATGCCCTTGTAGGCATCCGAGTGAGTCTAGCTCAAGTTTGAAGCATCAATGATGTTCAACTCACTCCTCAAGTGAAAAAAAGTTTTCTCATCAAGTGTCTTAGTAAAGATATCGTCCAATTGCTTGTTAGTACGAACATGCTTAAGATTAATATTTCCTTTGGCAACATGATCGCGAATGAAATGATGTCGAACTTGAATATGCTTAGTTCGAGAATGTTGCACAAGATTATGACCAATCTTAATAGCACTTTCATTGTCACAAAGCAATGGAACATTTTAACATGGATTCCATAATCCTTAAGCGTTTGTGTCATCCATAGTAATTGCGCACAACAAGATCCAGCAGCAATATACTCAGCTTCGGCAGTCGATAGAGATAATGAGTATTGTTTCTTGAAGGACCAAGACACATGAGATCTACCTAAAAATTGACAAGTACCTGAGGTGGATTTTCTATCAACCTTGTGACCGGCATAGTCTGAATCGGAATAGCCAACAAGGTTAAAAGAAGATCCCTTGGGATACCAAATGCCAAAGTTTGGTGTATGTATCAAGTATCTCACAATGCGTTTCACGGCCAAAAGATGACACTCCTTAGGTGCAGCTTGATATCTAGCACACATGCAAACACTAAGCATAATATCGGGATGAGATGCACAAGGATATAGCAATGAACCAATCATAGATCGATAAACTTTTTGATCAACCCGTTCATCTTCCTTGGTAAGGTCAACATGTCCACTAGTTGGCATGGGAGTTTTCATACCTTTGCACTCCTGCATGTTGAACTTCTCAGTATACTTAGTTTGAGAGATGAAAGTTCCTTCTCTTGATTGTTTGATTTGCAATCCAAGAAAGAATTTCAGGTCACACATCATGGACATCTCATACTTCTCGGACATCAACCTTCCAAATCTTTCACTAAATTGAGGGTTAGTGGAACCAAAGATAATATCATCCACATAGATTTGGCACACAAATAATTCTCCATTAACTCTCTTAGTGAACAAGGTTGCATCAATTTTACCAATTTCAAACCTTTTTCAATGAGAAACTTCGTTAAGCATTTGTACCAAGCACGAGGGGCTTGCTTAAGACCATAAAGGGCTTTATGAAGCTTGTAAACATGATTAGGTTTCTTAGGATTCACAAAACCAGGTGGTTGCTTAACATAAACCTCTTCTTCAATTTCACCATTTAAAAATGCATTTTTATTTCCATTTGATAAAGCGTGATATCATGGTGATTAGCGTAAGCAAGAAGAATTTGAATAGCTTCTAGTCTAGCAACAGGGGCATAAGTCTCACCGTAGTCCATACCTTCGACTTGAGTATATCCTTGGGCCACGAGACATGCCTTGTTGCATATGACTTGACCGTCTTTGTCTTGCTTGTTCCGAAACACCCATTTGGTTCCGATGATGTTGTGCTCATCCTCGAGCTTCTCCACGAGTGTCCACACTTTGTTCCTTTCGAAGTTGTGAAGCTCTTCATGCATAGCGTTCACCCAATCCGCGTCTTCAAGAGCTTGTTCTACCTTCAAAGGCTCAATGCTAGATATGAAATAATAATGCTCACAAAAGTTAGCTAGACGAGTTTTAGAGCGAGTGATTCTCCCGGTTTGGATGTCACCAAAGATTTGGTTTAGGGGATGGTTCTTGGTCACTTGTGCTCAAACTCGGGTCAGCTTATGATTGTTGGATGGTGGATCTTCTTCTTCATCATTATCTCCTTTTTCTTCGTTGTTGTCAACGTGATCATCTTCTTGAGGTGGTGGTGAAGAAGGTTGTGGTGGACCTTCATGATGTACTTCCTCCTCCTCTTCATCTTGTTGTGTACCACTTGTGGATGCTTCTATGTCGTATTGTCGGTAGCCTTGATTCGAAGTAGGAGCTTCCACTTGGGTTGATGAAGTGCTTTCCTTCACCTCCATGGGACGAATTTTGCCAATAGACAAGTCTTGGATAGCTTCTGAGGGATCCTTATCACCTACATCATTTGGCAATAGTTCGACTTGTGAAACATTAGATTCTCCAAACTTCACATCTACCGTCTCTTCAACTTTTCGAGTAAAGTTGTTGTAGACACGGTAAGTGTGAGAGTTTGATCCATAACCAAGTAGGAGCAAATTTAGTACGACGATGCTTGTCAAGAATGTAGCACTTGGAGCCGAATACCCGAAAGTATCCAACTTGGGGTTTGTTACCGGTGAGTAGCTCATATGCCGTTTTATCGAGAAGCTTGTGCAAGTAAAGTCGGATTGTGGCATGACATGCTGTTTCCACGACTTCTGCCCAAAAGTGACTTGGCGTCTTGTATTCGTCAAGCATCGTTCTAGCCATCTCAATAAGTGTCCGGTTCTTCCTCTCAACAACTCCATTTTGTTGAGGTGTGTATGTAGCCGAGAACTCATGTGAGACACCTTCTTCGTCAAGAAAGGTATACACATGGGTGTTCTTGAACTCCGATCCGTTATCGTTCTGAAATTTCTTGATCTTCACTTCAAACTGATTTTGCGCTTTGCGAACGAAGTTCTTGAAGATCTTTTGAACCTACGACTTATCATCAAGGAAAAATACCCACGTAAATCTAGAAAAATCATCAACTATAACTAGACCATAGGAATTTCCACCAAGACTCTTGTAAGCATTGGGACCAAAAAGATCCATATGAAGTAACTCGAGTGGTCTCCTAGTAGTCATGATATTCTTAACAGGATGACTTCCGCCTACTTGCTTTTCGGATTGACAAGCACTATAAAGTCTATCTTTGTCAAAGATAACATCTTTAACACCAAGAATGTGATCGACCTTGATTATCTTATCTAGATTGCGCATGCCTACATGTCCAAGCCTTCTATGCCATAGCCAACCTTTAGAAGATCTTGTAATTAAACAAGTACGAGGTTGGCCTTTTTAGTGAAATCAACAATGTATAGATCACCTCTACGAATACTGGTGAAGACAATTTTATGATTATCAAATCGAAACACTTGGCAATCTACTTTAGTAAATAGCACATTGAAACCGAAGTCTGTTAGTCTAGATACAGAAAGGAGATTGTAGCCAAGGGATTAAACAAGCATCACATTTTGAATTGAGCTATCATGAGATATGGACACCTTACCAAGGCCGAGTACCTTACCCTTAGAGTTGTCTCCAAAGGTCATGTACCTTTGAGGACCTTGATTAGGTGTGACCTCTTGGAACATGTCTTTATCACCAGTCATGTGATCCGTACATCCACGATCGAGAATCCACTCTTTTCCTCCAGACATATAATCCTTGAAGTTTCCCATTAGACTTAGATTCTTCATGATCTTTTCATGCTCAATGTTGAACAACTCATCTTCACCAAGGTGGTTATGTTCCACATTGTCATCATTAAGTGGGAAATCCTCATCATAAAAAACAAGAGATTCGTTAGAATTGTGATCATGACAATGTTCAAGTTTATGAATGTGAATGGCTTCAAACATAATGTTGTTGATAGTGGTGTCATCTCCTTTAGCACGTATAAGATCACGGAGCTCAAATAGGCATTTATCAAAGTTTGGATCACTAGGCTTCATTTTGTGAAAAGCAACAGTTTTATGAAGAATTTCATCAAGATTTCCTAATGAAAGATTTGGATATCGTTTCTCCAAATCAGTCCACAAGGTATAGGCACATGCAAAGTTCTTCAATTGAGAAAGCACGAATCTTGGTAAACCTCTAACAATAAGATTGACAGTTCTTAGGTTACCAAGCATGTTAATTTCCTGTTCGTGTGTGGGATGCAATGCATCAATAGGGAGCACATAGGGGTTTTCAATATATTTTCTAAAATGGAATTTATCAAATATATCAATCATGGCATTCTTCCATCGACTATAGTACTCTCCATCAAGAATGGGCACTCTACAATACAAACTCTCTATACTAGACACATCCATCTTCCTCCTCGGTGATTAAACGGAAGCAATGGAGAGCAATGCTCTGGTACCAATTGAGGGATCACTAGAAGAGTGTCTAGAGGAGCGGGGGGGGGGGTGAATAGACTACTAGCAGAAAATTAAAACCTAACCTTTTCCCAAGTTAATTGGTTGGTAGATTTTAACATTTTTAGCAAGACTAGCAAGTCTATATACCCTACACATGCATGTCAACAAATATAGCAACGGAAAGTAAAGACATTGCACATGAAGTAAAGAGTTGAGATATGGAGATTAAACGCAATTGGAGATGCAAGGATTTTTCCCGTGGTTCCGATAGGTGGTGCAATCGTACGTCCACTTTTATGGAGTCTTCAACCCACGGAGGGTAACGGTCGCGAGAGTCCACGAAGGGCTCCACCCATAAGGGTCCACGAAGTAGCAACCTTGACTATTCCATAACGGCTTCCATCCACGAAGGACTAGCCTCACTATGGGTCAATCTTTACGAACTAGGCGATCTCCTTGCCCTTACAAACTTCTTGGTTCACTCCACAACACAAAGTAGGAGGCTCCCAAGAGACACCTAACCAATCTAGGAGGCACCACCCTCCAAAAAGTAATAGGCTTGGTAATGTCGATGAACTCCTTGATCTTGTGCTTCAAGATGATAGACTCCTCAACACACAATCACTCTCTCACAGATATGGGTCGGTAAAAGAGATGGGATTGGTGGAAAGCAACTTGTGGAGGCTAGAAATCAAGATCCATATGGTTGGAGTGGAAGATCTTGACCTCAACACAAGGGTAGGTGGTTCTCTCTCAGAAAACTGATAGGATAGTTATGGAATGGTTCTGAGTGCTTCTCTTTCGAGTAGGTGGTGGTGAAGGGGTATATATAGGCATCCCCAAAAATCCAACCGTTACACACAAAACTTGAAAACTTCACAACACAAAACTAAACAGAAAACTCGTGAGATCCGTTAGCATAAGAAAATAAATCACCACTTTATGTACTATTGTGAACTCATTCTTTATTTATATTGGTGTTATACCTACTGTAATCTAAATTCTCCATGACTCATACCACATGATACAACCCATAGATTCATCAAAATAGGCAAACAACTCAAAGAAAACAGAATCTGTCAAAAACAGAACAGTCTGAAGCAAACTGAAACTTAGTATACTTATGTAACTAAAAAAATTCTGGAAAATGAGGACGACCTGGGAAATTTATATATCAATATTTTGTAAAAAAATCAAACCAATTCTAGGCGCTGACAAAATTAGAAAATTCCTGGACTGAGCACAAAAGTTTCTGTTTTTCAGCAAGATCAAATCAACAACTACCATAGATCACCCCAAAGGTTTTACTTGGCTCAAACACTAATTAATACACCAAAACAAAATTACTACAGAATTAATAATGTGGGAAACACTCAAAAACATAAGCAAAAACCGAACACAAAAATAAAATTGGGTTGCCTCCCAACAAGCGCTATTTTTAACGCCCCTAGCTAGGAAAAACGCAATAGATCTAGGTGTTGTCATAATAGTAATAAGGGAGATCATTCATGCTCCTCTCGTACTCCCTTATTTCGGAGATCATTCATGCTCCTCTCGTACTCCCTTCTTTCAGTAGCTAATTTCCTTTGTGGCAAGCAAAAATAATCAAAAGTGATAAATTTAATAGGATAGGGATCCTCAAGATCAAGTGCGGGAGGGATAGGTGAGGGAGTCCTGGATTAAGGGGTCCTCGAGAGGCCGACCTATCCTTACAGGCCGGACTATATGGGCTGCTTACCAGACACAAGAATATTTGAAAGCCCAGTCCCCAAGATGGAAGCTTCGGGAAGTACGGCTTGTGCTCCACGTTTGATGTAGCGAATAGGCAATGTTTATCTCTTCGGCATGTAACCGACCATGTGTAAACCCTAGGTGCCCTCGGCGTCTATATAAGCCAGAGGGTTTTAGGGTATAGGGACAAAAAATACTAATCTAGGGTTAGACATACGATATTGAGGTAGATCAACTCTGTACCCCCCATATAATCAATACAACCAAGTAGGACGTAGGGTATTACCTCCGTAGGAGGGCCCGAACCAGGGTAAATCCGTGTTCCCTTTGTCTACTCTTACCGTTGGTTCTAGTCTCACAGTTCGGGACCCCCTACCCGAGATCCGCCGGTTTTGACACCGACATTGGTGCTTTCATTGAGAGTTCCTCTATGAGCAAGATGGAATCGATGCCTCGCGTTGTCATCAACAAAGAGGTCCGCAACTGGGACACTTTTGTCCTCGGACAGATCTTTGCCTTCGGCAGCGTTGTGCTGCACGCTAATCCCACTGGCCATCTAGGCTGTGTCGAGAGCTTCACCCCGGATTGAGAGGTTAGATTCGGAAACTTGTTGGGGCGACTTGTCATTAATCGGGCTTGCAGCTTTGCCTGTAGTACCTGAGGACTCTAAGGCTTTAACCTTGAGCCCCTTCTTTGGACATGCCCATGGGGTCGCCCACTGCGATGGGTCGACCCCCTATCCTGGTCCGGCCATTGAGCCAGATGACTGGACACGTGTTCTCGCCGAACACTCCCCATATCTGGATGCCCTGGAGGTCAACTCTACAAGTTCCGAACAGCTTGACCCGATCGGGCCCTCAGCTGTTGACGAGGCCCTAAATCGGATCTCGTTGATGTAGATCACTGACGATCCAACCCCCATCTTTGCTCAGTTTGGTTACGGTGCGGGTCAGGACGAACTTTTTGACCCACCCACCACCCACTTGATAGCCACTATCGAAGATTTAACCGACATGCTGGACAATGCCTCCGAGGAGGCAGAATACATGGATGAAGAGCACCGTTCTCCCACCCGCGTTAGCACCGGGAGGTGGGCCGCCACTTCCAAGTATGATGTCTACATGGTAGATACTCCCACTGATAAAGACGATGACATGCCAATGATGGCGACAAGTCGAGCGATGCGCTGTTAAGGCGCCGAAAACCGCATAAGCGGTCCAAAGACAAAAAGGGAAGGAAAGCTATCATTAGCAACAGGGACGGTAATACCCCGACTGACCATGGCAATCCCGACATCCCCAAACACCCGCTAGAGGGTCCGGAAGGGCCCGAGGACCAGAAGAGTCCCAATAACGTCAACGACTCTGAGGGATCACTAGAAGAGTGTCTAGAGGGGGGGGTGAATAGACTACTAGCAGAAAATTAAAACCTAACCTTTTCCCAAGTTATTTGGTTGGAAGATTTTAACATTTTTAGCAAGACTAGCAAGTATATATACCCTACACATGCATGTCAACAAATATAGCAGCGGAAAGTAAAGACGTTGCACATGAAGTAAAGAGTTGCGATATGGAGATCAATCGCAATTGGAGACGCAAGGATTTTTCCCGTGGTTCCGATAGGTGGTGCTATCGTACGTCCACTTTTATGGAGTCTTCAACCCATGGAGGGTAACGGTCGCGAGAGTCCACGAAGGCTCCACCCATAAGGGTCCACGAAGTAGCAACCTTGACTATTCCATAACGGCTTCCGTCCACGAAGGACTAGCCTCACTATGGGTAGATCTTCATGAAGTAGGCGATCTCCTTGCCCTTACAAACTTCTTGGTTCACTCCACGACATGAAGTAGGAGGCTCCCAAGCGACACCTAACCAATCTAGGAGGCACCACCCTCCAAAAGGTAATAGGATCGGTAATGTCAATGAACTCCTTACACTTGTGCTTCAATATGATAGACTCCTCAACACACAATCACTCTGTCACAAATATGGCTTGGTAGAAGAGATGGGATTGGTGGAAAGCAACTTGGGAAGGCTAGAAATCAAGATCCATATGGTTGGAGTGGAAGATCTTGACCTCAACACAAGGGTAGGTGGTTCTCTCTAAGAAAACTGATAGGATAGGTATGTAATGGTTCTGAGTGCTTCTCTTTCGAGTAGGAGGTGGTGAAGGGGTATATATACGCATCCCCAAAAATCCAACGTTTACACACAATAAGTCAGACTCGGTGACACCGATGTGTTAATCTCGGTGGTACCGAAGTGACCAAAAGGTGGCAACTTTTGAATCTCGGTGAGACCGATATAGGAATCTCGGTTGCACCGTGACCAACGGTCAGAATGCTCAATCTTGGTGACGCCAATTCGACAATCTCGGAGGGACCGAAACTATGAACTTGCATAACAGAAAGTTGGCAGCCCAACTCGGTGGCACCGAATACAGTATCGGCTGCACCGAAAGGCTAGGGTTTGGTTGAGTCTGTCTAGGGTTTGGAATCGGTGACACCGAGTGTAGAATATTGGTTGCATCAATTTTGAGTGTTTGGATTTTGACTAACTTTGGTGGGAGAGTTTGTGGGTGTATTTGGTGACTATCACTTGTGCACGCATGAGCATTTTTTTCACCAACAAAACCTTACCCCCTTTTAATAGTATTGGCTTTCCTATGGACTCAAAGTGATTTCTCACAAATATAAAATGTGAAGTCCTCTTGCTTGAAGTTTTGCCAACCTATTTCCTTGCATCTTGGGGTATTCCACAATCTCTTTGCCAACCCAACTCTCCATGGACTATTATCTGAAACACACTAGATAAAAGAGACAATGTATGTTGTCATGAATTATTAAAACCACAAAGGGAGCATGTTTTGCTTTTAGACTCCAAAGACGATAATTACCTTCCCCCCATCAAGGAGAAATATATACCGGAAGCCGATGACTTGTACATACCTGATAACCTCAAAGATCAGGAAGAAATCAGGCAGCGGCTCATAGCAATGGCTCGCAGCTTGAAAGTTAAAGAAGGCAACTCAAAGCCGAACATGATGACCTCAATGAT
This sequence comes from Hordeum marinum, assembly GCA_022496015.1. Lineage (NCBI taxonomy): Eukaryota > Viridiplantae > Streptophyta > Magnoliopsida > Poales > Poaceae > Hordeum > Hordeum marinum. Next base: position 86,452,484 of record CM039675.1, on the reverse strand, counting down.
CGATGGATGAAAGTCCACTCAGCTAAGGAAGGATATGGCACCGGTCTATCGGGCCAGCCCAAAAGCTACCCACAAAGAAGGCTGCTGCCGTAATTTGATGACAAACTCACTGATACTTCATCTCCGAACCGTACTCCATTCGACAAGCCGGACCGCCCCTCTCGAGGGCAGGACAGGACGGCTAACGACACCGGTTATATACTGGCAATGCCCCAAAGACGGGGTAAGGAGCCACTAGAGCCCAATGACAGGTTCGACCTGCGAGATGACCTGGATCACAGAGCAGGCCGTAGAAGATCCATCTACGAATCCAAGGAGTACTCACCTGATAGACAGTGCGGGTACAGACAATGGTTCGACTAAAACAATAGAGTCCGACAACGCAACCGGGCCCATACAGACGCCGAATACAGGCGCGACATAGCACGGGTTAGAGGCGCCGCTCAACCACTATGCTTCACAGATGAGGTAATGCGACATCAGTTCCCCGAGGGGTTTAAACCTGTGAATATAGAATAGTATGATGGGACTACTGACCCAAGCGTATGGATTGAGGACTTCCTCCTCCATATCCACATGGCGCGAGGGGATGATCTCCATGCCATCAAATATCTACCTCTTAAGCTTAAGGGGCCAGCTCGACACTAGTTAAGCAGCCTCCCCGAAAACTCCATTGGATGCTGGTAAGACCTGGAAGACGCGCTCCACTCTAACTTCTAGGGAACCTATGTCCGCCCGCTGGATTCTTCTGAACTCAACAACATCGTCCAAAAACCTGGTGAGTCTGCTTGACAATTCTGGAATCGGTTCTTGATTAAGAAGAACCAAATTGTCGACTATTCGGATGCTGAGGCCATAGACCCCTTCCGACACAATATTGGGGACAAATGGATGGCCCGCTAGCTTGGCCAGGATAAACCTCGGACCATGTCCGCCCTCAGTACCCTCATGACCCACTTTTGCGCGGGCGAAGACAATTGGCTGGCAAAACGTAGCTCGAAGATCCCGTAGCCTCTAAAGCCTGGGATGGTAACTGAAAACCAAAGCGCAATAAGAATAAGCGTTGACACAATAATAGCGATGCCGATGACACGACTGTAAATGCCGGATTCCACAACTCCCAACCGGGGCAACGGAAGAAGCCTCCTAAAGGCAATGGCGATGGACCCACCTAGCTAAAGAAGATCATGGAAAGACCTTGCCAAATCCATAGGACCAAGGAGAATCCCACAAACCACACACACCACAATTGATGGGTGTTTAAACAGTCCGGCAAGATACCACTGAGGACCAAGGCAAAAGCTCTCACAGTGATGACGAGGATGAGCCTCGGGGTCCAATTGGTGGCGGACAAAAGAAATTTCCTCCCGAAGTCAAAACAATGAATATGATATACGCCACCCATATACCTAAGAAGGAGAGGAAGTGTGCCCTTCGGGAGGTCTATGCTGTGGAACTTGTAGCGTTGAAGTACAACCCATGGTCGGCATACCCGATCACCTTTGATCGACGTGATCACCCGACCAGTATTCGTAGTGGGGGTTCGGCGGCCCTTGTCCTAGACCCCATTATAGATGGGTATCACCTCAAAAAAGTCCTAATGGATGGAGGAAGTAGCCTTAACCTGATTTACTCAGATACGGTGAAAAAGATGAGCATAGATCCGTCAAGGATCAAACCCAGTAGCACTACCTTCAAAGGAGTGATCCTAGGCGTTGAGGCCCGATGCATGGGTTCTATAACCCGGGAAGTTGTGTTCGGCTCGCCCGGTAACTTTCCCTGCGAAGAGTTGATCTTCGAAATTGTGCCCTTCCATGGCAGCTATCACATGCTGCTTGGTCGGATAGTGTTCGCTCATTTCAACACAGTCCCACATTATGCTTACCTCAAGCTCAAGATGTCGGGCCCCAAGGGGGTCATTATTGTTAACGGCAATACAGAGCGCTCCCCTAGAACCGAGGAACATGCACTGGCCCTCGCGGCTAAATTCAGCTACAAAGACGATCGGCAAGTTCCGATATCTGCCATAAAGGCAAACAAGGCTGGGAAGCGAGTTCGGTTTCAGACCGAAAACTTAGATCCTTCCTCCTCCCTTCAATAGGGACTCACCTCCCACCGCACAACCCTAAGACCAGCAAAGCACGTGCCAAGGAGGCACAACTTCGCACTTAAAATTACATAGGTAGTGGTGGGGAAATAAAAATGGGTGTTCGGCTGGCCCGAACCTCTACCCTCAACATGTCTTCGGAAAAAATGCAGGTGGTCCTAAAAGACCTGCCTATGGCATAAAGCTCACCTACAATTCAGCGGCCTCTCCAGACCTTGTTTGCAAGATCTGTTCGCCAAACACTAACACCCATCAAGGTGCATCCAACAGAAGGAGTTAACTAGAAACAGGGCTTATCAAGGACGTCAGGTTATCAATCGAAGACCCTTGGTACAACAACTCCTACATAGGCAATCCGAGTTATAAGAGTTGTTGAGAAAAATGTAAATTGCATGGCACAAGTTTTCCTCACCTATCCTTTTTTGGCGCATATTTTCACCTCTCTCCCTCTTCTCGTATGATGCGATGCAACCGACTAATAGACCAGGGGCTCAAGTTTAAAAAACAAAATGACCTTATGTACATTCTATCATGCATTCAGCGTCTTGGTGTTTGCTTTATATGCATCGGTTCCGAACCATGTCTTGGGTCAATAGTTGGGTTGCCCGGCTCATGTGCTTGCCCCTTTATGTTCCGCTCGTTCGGCTAAAAGGGCAAAGGGAGCACCCCTGCGACTATGCTTCAGGATAGTCTGGTCAAGCACTTAGGGGAGAAAGCCAAAAACCGACTGCTATAGTATGCGAGATCCGGTCTGTGAACCCGAGCTCGAAGTATTATACTTCAATCCTCATAAGCAGTTATTCCATGTTATACGAGGAATTTGTCCTTTATGCAAACATTGTGATACCGGCTTTTGCCACGGTTCGTCCGAATATCACAACACTTTGGTGGCTAATCGCATGCTTCTCATAGTCCTTTTCGCGCCCCTACGGCTAAGTGAAAGAAAATAAAGCACTATGGTCTGATTGCCTAGTCTGCCGCACTGTACCGCCTTCGGGTTCCGATAATTCAGCTAAGGGACATAGTGCATTGGCATAGACACCCCATGTAGTATCTACATGGGGGCTGAAGCCGACGACTCACATCTTTCAGTATTGAACGACCACATAGGAGTTATAAAGGAATACAAAACCATATAAGAACAATAACTAATATTATAAAAAGTTTGGACAAGTCTTTGGACGCGTTACACTTCATTCAAACAAATGATCGCCCGTACACTGGGATGCTATCAACCGAGCACTCTCCATCACCCCATCAAAGTATAGCCCGGGGCGTCTATGCTCCTTCCCGGTAGGTGGCGGGGCGGTGGCTACCTTCATCGGATCAAGCCCCGGCCAATGCACCTTCGCTCTTGCAAGGGCCAGCCGGACTCCCTCGATGCTGGAGGAGCGCTTGACAATGTTGAGGCGGGGCGAAGCAGCAATCAACCTTTGCACCAGGGCAAAGTAGCTGCCTGGCAGCGGCTCGCCGGGCCAAATCCGGGGGCTACTGAGGGAGTGCTGGATTAAGGGGTCCTCGGGAGGCCGACCTATCCTTACGGGTCGGACTATATGGACTGCTTACCGGACACAGGAATATTTGAAGGCCTAGTCCCCAAGATGGAAGCTTTGGGAAGTACGGCTTGTGATCCACGTTTGATGTAGCGAATAGGCTTGTTTATATCTTCGGCATGTAACCGACCATGCGTAAACCCTAGGTGCCCTCGGCGTCTATATAAGCCGGAGGGTTTTAGGGTATAGGGACAGAACAACTCATCTAGGGTTAGACATACGATCTCGAGGTAGATCAACTCTGTAACCCCCCATATCATCAATACAACCAAGCAGGACGTAGGGTATTACCTCCATAGGAGGGCCCAAACCTGGGTAAATCCGTGTTTCCTTTGTCTCCTATTACCGTCGGTTCTAGTCTCACAGTTCAGGACCCCCTACCCAAGATCCGCCGGTTTTGACACCAACAATAGGTTCCTCCTTTGGCCCCTTATAGTGTATAATCAATTCATCATTATAAGCTTTCCGTTGGGTAAAGTCCATGAGCCTTTTTATAAGAATGAACTCTAATCCGTTATTTTGTATAGCAAAATTATCATTGAGTTCAGAAATCTTATCAACCAAAACATCGATAGGGACCTTTTTTTTCTCAAATTTTCATTATAAGCAACTAGATTGGGAGATCGCAGTCTCATTATCTCTTCTCGATTAAGAAGTATCTCCTCAATAGGGGGACATCCATCATTAATTTTATAATGAGAAAAAATTTCACTAGCCTCTTTCATGATAAATCTAAACTCATGGGCTAGGAATATAGTGGCGGCACGTTAACAGAAGAATGTTGAATATTAGAGAACTCAAGAAAATCATTTGTATGCAAGGGTGCATATGCAAGAACTGCCTCCCAAGTTCACTTATTAACAAAGTTATAGCGGTCACAAGACTATTAGTTTTATTGAGAATGGAACTACCTAAGGTAGGAAGTGTTCCCGCACAAGTGAAGAAATCTTGAATAACACCTTTTCCAATGATATTACCACTACCTATGCGGAACTTTTTTGTATGAAGGATAGTAGATTATTTCTGAGGGTTGTCATTAGCAAGGTCATCAGAATTCCCCTCAAGATTATTACTATCTCTTTCATTGAAAATCTCCCTAGATTCCAACATGGTGGCAAAGCAAGCAATCAAGCACACAAGCAAAAGAAAGGCAAATGAAAGAAGGGCAAATAAAAAGGCAAATATTTTTGATATTTTCTGAAAATCGTTTTAGAAGTGGGGGAGAGGAAAATGAGAGGCAAATGGCAAATAAAGTAAATGCAAGAGATGAGTTTGTGATAGGTACTTGGTAGGCTTGATGTGTATCCTCCCCGACAACGGCGCCAAAAATCCTTCTTGCTACCTCTTGAGCATGCGTTGGTTTTCCCTTAAAGAGGAAAGGATGATGCAGCAAAGTAGATAAGTATTTCCCTCAGTTGTTGAGAACCAAGGTATCAATCCAGTAGGAGGAACAAGCAAGTCACCAATGGTTGCACCTACACAAACAATCAAACTCTTGCACCCACCGCTATAAAGGGGTTGTCAATCCCTTCACGGTTATTTGCAAGGATTAGATCCGATAGAGATATATGTAAACGAGTGCAGAAAGTAAAAGATAAATAAATTGCAGCAAGGTATAGATCTGAAAATATATGATGGAAAATAGACCTGGGGGCATAGGTTTCACTAGAGGCTTCTCTCTTGAAGGCAAATATCATGGTGGGTAAACAAATTACTGTCAAGCAACTGATAGAAAACTGAATAATCATGTAGTTATCCAAGGCAATGATCATGCATATAGGCATCACGTCCGTGACAAGTAGACTACTACTATTACTCAACACATCGATCGACTCCTGCCTGCATCTAGAGTATTAAGTTCATGAAGAATAGAGTAACGCATTAAGAAAGATGACATGATGTAGAGGGATAAACTCAAGCAATATGATGAAAACCCCATCTTATTACCCTTGATGGCAACAATACAATACGTGCCTCGCTACCCCTACTATGTCACAGGGTGAGGACACTGCAATATTGAACCCAAAACCAAGCACTTCTCCCATTGCAAGAATTACCAATCTAGTTGGCCAAACCAAACAAATAACTCTAAGAGACTTGCAAGGATATGAAATCATGCAAATAAGAATTCAGAGGATATTCAAATAAGATTCATTTATAATCCGAACATAAACTCACAATTCATCGGGTCTTGACAAACACACCACGAAAGAGGATTACATCAGATAGATCTCCATGAAGATCATGAAGAACATGGTATTGAAGATCAAAGACAGAGAAGAAGCCATCTAGATACTAGCTATGGACCCGTAGGTCTGCGGTGGACTACTCACGCATCATCAGAGGGGCAATGAAGTTGATGTAGATGCCCTCCATGATGGATTCCCCCTCCGACAGAGTACCGGAGAAGGCCCCAAGATTAGATCTCTTGGGAACGGAGGCTTCCGGCGGCGGAAAAGTATTTGTGTGGCTATTTTTGATGTTGGGGGAATATTTGGGTATTCATAGGCCAAGAGTTAGGGTTAGGAGACCTGCCAGGAGGCGACAAGACTGCTAGGCGCGGCCAGGGGGGCCTGCACCTAGCAGGCTTGTGGCGCCATGGCTCCTCCCCTGACGTGCACTCCAAGCTTGGATGCCTTGTTTCCTTCCAGAAAAATTCCTTCTGAAGGTTTTATTCCACTTGGACTCCATTTAATATTCCATATCTGCAAAACTCAAAAACAAGGAAAAACAGAAACTAGCACTTTGCTCTAGATTAATAGGTTAGTCCGAAAAATAATATAAAATAGCATATATCCAAAATAGATAATATAACAGCATGTGATACATCTCCAACGTATATATAATTTATGAAGTATTCATGCCATGTTTATAATTATTCTATATGATTTTGGTATGATTTTATTAGAACTAACCCGGACTAACGCTGTTTTCAGCAGAACTGCCATTTTTTTGTTCAGAAATAAAAGTTCTCGGAATGGGCTGAAAATTTAGTATGATTTTTTCTGGACCAAAAGCGACCCCCGAAGCATTGGAGTTGGACCAGAAGAGCCACGAGGAGGTCACAAGCCTGCCAGGCGCGGCCACCCCCTTGGCCGCGCCTAGCAGGCTTGTCAGCGCCTCGTGCCTCCCCTTGACGTGAGATCGATGCCAAAAATTCCTATAAATATATAAACCTCCGAAAAGAAACTTAGATCAAGAGTTCCGCCACTGCAAGCCTCTAGAGCCACGAAAAACGAATCGGGAGCCCATTCCAGCACCCTGCCGGAGGGGGAAACCATCACCGGAGGCCATCTTCATCATCCTGACGCTCTCCATGACGAGGAGGGAGTAGTTCATCCTCGAGGCTGAGGGTATGTACCAGTAGCTAGGTGTTTGATCTCTCTCTCTCCCCCTCTCTCGTGTTCTTGAGGTGACTCTTGATGTACCGCGAGCTTTATTGATATAGATGAATCATATGGAGTTTCCCCTCTCTATCTTGTTGTGATGAATTGAGTTTTCCCTTTGAAGTTTTCTTATCGGATTGCGTATTTAAGGATTTGAGAACACTTGATGTATGTATTGCGATGGGATATCTGTGGTGACAATGGGATGTTCTATTGATCCACTTGATGTATGTTTTCGTGATCAACTTGCGGGTTCCGTGACCTTGGGAATCTATGCATAGGGGTTGGCACACGTTTTTGTCTTGACTTTCCGGTAGAAACTTTGGGGCACTCTTTGAAGTTCTTTGTGTTGGATTGAACATGACGAATCTGAAATTGTGTGATGCATATCGTATAATCAAGCCCATGGGTACTTGTGGTGATATTGGAGTATCTAGGTGACATTAGGGTTTTGGTTGATGTGTATCTTAAGTTGTTATTTTAGTATGAACTCTAGGGCTGTTTGTGACACTTATAGGGATAGCTCATAAGATTGATCGGAAAAGATAACTTTGAGGTGGTTTCGTACCCTACAATAATTTCTTCGTTAGTTCTCCGCTATTTATGATCTTGGAGTGAACTCTTTGTCGCACGAGAGGTATTTACATATGATTCAACTATGTTAGTATTGTTGAGAGATTGCACTAGTGAAAGTATGAACCCTAGGCCTTGTTTTCAAGCATTGCAATACCATTTGTGCTCACTTTTGTTACTTGTTACCTTGCTATTTTTATATTTTCAGATTACAAAAAGCTATATCTACCATCCATATTACACTTGTATCACCATCTCTTCACCGAACTAGTGCACCTAAAACTTACCATTGTATTGGGTGTGTTGGGGACACAAGAGACTCTTTGAGGGAAAATTGCCATTGTCCTACAAAACTCTACGCTTGGAGGCCCAACACGAGTCTACAAGAAGAAGGTTGCATAGTAGACATAAAAAAACATGCATAAAAATGAACTGGCACTGGGCAGAAGGTCAATAGGTTAGTGCTAAAAAATAATACAAATTGGTAAATAAATACCCAAAAAGTATCCTAGAATGATAATAGATCAGCATAGAACAATCAATATTTATAGATACGTTGGAGACGTATCAAGTAGCCGGGTCGATATTTTGCCAAATCAAGCTCACTCGCAAGCTGAGTTGACATCACGCGCGTCTCCCTCACACACTTAGCATAATTCTCTTGCGTGAACTCGGAGTTGTCCAACTTATATTCCGGAAATCCACCCTCTATTTGAGCTAGCTCCTGTTCATGCAAATATCCCTTCGCGCGAGAAATGGCAGCGCTGGCCCCTGCACGAGCTGTCGATCTCTTCAATTCTTCGATCTACTCGGGAAGGGTTGACAAGTGGGTGAGCATGCTTTTCAGCCGCCTAGGAGATTTCTCGGCTCTTATCACAACTTTGATTGTATATACTCCTCATGTAAACATCTGCTCCAGCTATGTGTATATGGCCTTCAGTTTTATTATAGGTTGTTGCATGAGTTTGTTACTTTTTCTGCCTGTAAACAAGAAGGATATATCAAGCCAGCTTTTAACTTACAAACTGGAGGTAAATATAATATGGTCACTTACTATAGATTGCCAGATTCATATCTGTGATATGGGACTTCATCATTTTTACCTCCTCGATCACCGGGCCAAGACTATTTTCGGCATCTTCTGCACGCTTCAGCAGGGCGGCTCTTTCTTTGTCAAAATTGGCCTTAGCTTGATCTAGCAGATCATTTGCTTGGCACACAGAATATCGAAGATGAGCCGCCAAAAGTTCTGCATCAGTCTTGAGTTTTTTCTCTTGTTTTAGCCTCTTTTGCAAGCCGGCTGAAACAGACCCGACTTCATCCAATGATTCCTTCAAAAACATAAAAAGCATGAGAGCAAGTATACAAGCCCCGAGCTGCCGCAAGCAGATGACCCGACACTTGGGGGCTACAACATACAAAAATTGGTATATTTTTCAAGTCCCATGCAGTTGCAGCCAATCTACATGTCACTTGGGGGCTAATGTAAGTCACTTCTAAACAACAGCAAGACCCAGGTATTTCAAAGAAATAAGCCAACACTTGGGGGCTACAAGACCAATTTTACAAGTTAGAGGCAATAAATGTTTCCATACAAGAAAAGACCCAACTAGTTCAAAGAAATAAGCCAACCCATGGGGGTTACAGGGCATTTTATCTTCAGGATTTCAGGCAATTTAGAAAGCATCAGCTCATTATTAACATAATAACCCGGTTCTTGGGGGCTACAATTGGTTCTTGAGTTTACAACAAGACCAAGCTCACTACTTATTGTACTAAGCTGGCCTTGGGGGCTATAAGAGTATGCATGAAGAATGGAAAAGTATAAGTTTTACCTCATATTTTTGCTTCAAAGTGTTGATCAAATTCATCTCAATGTCCCGGCTCTTAGACAACCGGGTCAGATATTGTTGATACAAGCCATCAATATCAAGTTCAAACAATTCCAGAAGCTCCAACTTGGCTTTCCATTTCTCCAGCATTTCCGACTCATTTTTGGTCAGAATCTTGGCCAAAAAGGTTGAAGTTCCAGGAGCCTGGAAAGCTTCTCCTACAATGGTTATGTCTGTATTTTTCACGGTGTCTGGTAGGGTGGTGCTTTCCACCTTGAGAACATGACTTGAAGGATGAGCGGGACTTGGCGGTTCAAAGGTTGTGTCATTTGCCACAACTTGATCTTGAGCTGCCGTTTTCGTGATGACCGTCTCTTCAACATGGGCCGTCTCCACATCATGAGCCGGCTTAGACCCCAAGTTCGGGTCATGTTTTCCAAAAGGCTCAGTATGAGTCGACACTTCATCTGGCGGCGGATTTTGAATATTGGGTTCCACAACATCAGAAGATGACCTGCCCACCTTTTTTCTCGCGAAGGCTTTGGCTCTACAATCATAAAAAGTCAGGGTAAGAAAATGACAAGTGACGGCAAAATAAATGAAACCAACTTAAATATAAACTTACCCACGGTTAATGGTGAAAGCCAGAAGTTGTGTTGTTGTCAAGTCGCCACAAGAGGGCGGTGATTCCTGATAAAGTGAATCATAAGGGCCAAGTGGTTGTTTAAAAAGACCGGCTCGAGGACGAGATAGAGTTGGACTGTGCGGCACCCCCTGGCCGCGCCTAGTAGGCTTGTCACCGCCTCGTGGCACCCTTTGACGTGATTCCAACATCAAAATCCCTATAAATATAGAAACCTCCGAAAAGAAACCTAGATCGTGAGTTCCGCCGCTGCAAGCCTCCAGAGCCATGAAAAACCAATCGGGAGCCCGTTCCGGCACCCTATTGGAGGGGGAAACCATCACCGGAGGCCATCTTCATCATCCCTGCGGCCTCCATGATGAGGCGGGAGTAGTTCACCCTCGGGGCTGAGGGTATGTACCACTAGCTATGTGTTTGATCTCTCTCTCTCTCTCGTGTTCTTGAGATTACATGATCTTGATGTACCACGAGCTTTATTGATATAGATGAATCATATGAAGTTTTCCCCTCTCTGTTTTGTTGTGATGAATTGAGTTTTCCCTTTGAAGTTTTCTTATTGGATTGAGTCTTTAAGGGTTTGAGAACACTTGATGTATGTCTTGCGATGGGATATCCGTGATGACAATGCGATGTTCTATTGATCCACTTGATGTATGTTTCAACTTGCGGGTTCCGTGACCTTGGGAATCTATGCATAGGGGTTGGCACACGTTTTTGTCTTGACTTTCCGATAGAAACTTTGGGGCACTCTTTGAAATTCTTTGTGTTGGATTGAACATGATGAATCTGAAATTATGTGATGCGCATAGTATAATCAAGCCCATGGGTACTTGTGGAGACATTGGAGTATCTAGGTGACATTAAGGTTTTGGTTGATGTGTATCTTAAGGTGTTATTTTAGTACGAACTCTAGGGTTGTTCGTGACACTTTATAGAGATAGCTCGTAAGATTGATCAGAAAAGATAACTTTGAAGTAGTTTCGTACCCTACAATAATTTATTCGTTAGTTCTCTGCTATTTGTGACTTTGGAGTGAACTCTTTGTCGCACGAGAGGTATTTACGTATGATTCAACTATGTTAGTATTGTTGAGAGAACTTGCACTAGTGAAAGTATGAACCCTAGGCCTTGTTTTGAAGCATTGCAATACCGTTTTTGCTCACTTTTATCATTAGTTACCTTGCTGTTTTTATATTTTCAGATTACAAAAACATATATCTACCATCCATATTGCACTTGTATAACCAACTCTTCACCGAACTAGTGCACCTATACAATTTACCATTGTATTGGGTATGTTGGGAACACAAGAGACTCTTTGTTATTTGGTTGCAGGGTTGTTTGAGAGAGACGATCTTCATCCTATGCCTCCCATGGATTGATATACCTTAGGTCATCCACTTGAGGGAAAATTGCCACTGTCCTACAAAACTCTGTGCTTGGAGGCCCAACACGAGTCTACAAGAAGAAGGTTGTGTAGTAGACATCAGCATGCCATCATAAAAAATTATAGATATGTTGGAGACATATCACAACCCAGGTTGGCTAAAATATTAAGTCAAATTGATACATATTTCTTTGTAACGATGATTATAGAAGGCAGCACTCGCATATTGAATATATGTTTGTTAATGCTATATGCTATTTTGACTCCTTTGTGACCGTTTATCATTTGAGAGTGGCCCATCATCGGCTTCTACCCCTTTGTAGATGCTACGCAGGGTGTTTCTGCAGTAACAAGACAACTCTTAGCCGACGTCTCGGTGCCCGGAGGCTGTTGTGTTAGCGGAAATGAGGCAATTAGATATTCGAGCTTTATAACTTTCACTTAGTCAAGGAGCATATTTTTGGGGGCAACTTAATAGTCCTCGATATACGTCGACTCCTCGGATTGCTCAAGGTCAAAACACCCACAAGTTGGCCTTTTCAAGAAAGAAAGGCCCTATCTTTTGCTCGGATAACCTCGATCGGCTATATTTGGTTGAACACCGCATGCTGTTCGCTGACCGATTTACGCTTGTTGTGACAGTCAGTTTTCAGCTTTCTCCAACTAAGGCACTTACCCAATTAAACCGGAAGTGACAATCGCAGTGGTTCTCCCTTTACCCCTTAGCCAAACAAAGCGGAAACGTAAGGGGTAATCACAGGAGCTGGTAAGTCCAACTATAGACCAAAGACACAACTCGAAACCAATGCATATAAACGTGATATACCGAGGACACTTTGCCGAGGACTACACAGAGTACCTCGGTGTTTGGTGTGTTCGGTGCTAACTTCAGACCCCCTTTAATATTGCTGATACGTGAAATGCATCTAGCATTGTACTGCGAGAGTTATGCTCGGAAATACCAAAAAACTTACGCAATAAATTTTATGTTTAGATAAAAGAAAATTGTGCCCATCCAAAATTGGCCTAAGATTTAATTTGTGCTTCGGTCGTGCTTTAACATGATACATCCGATCTCCGGACTCCAAGCGGGCAGACTTTGGCTTCAACCTCCATATCCCGAATGCGGAGTTTTTCTCTGACGCCTGTTTAGCAAACTAAACTCAAGCAACTTTAGAAAGAAACCAGGCTATCTGGCTATTGACCACACGCTAGTGTCAGAAAAAGGAGTAGTATAAAAAGACTTTGCAATGATTAAGAAGAGAACACAATTATTATAAAATGGATCTTACAAATTTAAGAGCCCCCCGGTTAAATAGGGTAGAGAATTTTTTTAACAAACAAAGTTTTTTTGTTTAACAAAAAATATAATATTTGGTTGCACCGAATCAAAAAGTAAAATTTCAAAGAGAGCTGAGCACGAAAACGACTTAGCTGGTTAATGTGCTCGATGCGGTTTTGGGTTGTGGCGAGACTAAGACGTAGTCCTTAGCCTGCACGAGGTCTCAGCCCCCAATCCTGAGGTAATCGAGCGAAGAGCTCGGGTCGAGAAGTGGCAACGCAACATGGTTGCTGTGGCGAGGCGAGCCCCCCGGTCCAGCCGAGAAGAGTAGTTCGGCAGCGTGACGACGAAGCCCCCATTTATCATGGGAAAAGAAAGTGTTTCTAACAAACAATTTTTTTATTTAACACAAATATAATGCTTGGTCGAACCGAGCAAAAGTTAAATTTTTTAAAAAGTTGAGCATGAAAGCGACTTAGCTGGTTAATGTGCTTGTGACATGTGTCAAGCTTGTAGTGGGTCAAGGTCCCAGCCCCCAAGCCGGTCACAAGGTAGCCGAAGAAGAGCTCGACTTGATGAAGTGACAACACAACACTTCTGAAGGTGAGGAGGAAACCACAGTCGAGTCGAGCAAACGGAGTAGTTTGACAGCATGACGGCAAAGCCCCTAGTCCGTCGGCCATGTCGACGACACAATTTGGCTGATGGAGGCAGGACAACGATGTAGGCACGCCAAGGTGACCGCATGACATAGCCGAAGTCGATTACTTGTGCACACAATATAGTGCAAGCCAAGAGTACTAACAAATAAAGGTAATAATATATTTAAAAAAATTATTCTACTTAGTTAGTTTAAGTGAAGCAGATAATTAAAGGAATATGGCCTAGGCACCGATGTGCGTGAGCGAAGAGTTCGGCTTGATGAAGTGGTGATGCTTCACGGTCTATGTGGCGAGGCGAAGTCCTTGGTTCAGCTAACATGGCAAAGCTGGTCGGCTGGTGACGCCGAAGTCCCTGGAGCGGGTTGATGAAGAGATGGCAAATCCCCCAGTCTAGCCGAGGTGACAGAGCAGGTCAGCTGGTGACACCGAAGTCTCATGCCAACCAAGGTGTCGAAGCAGGTCGGCTGGTGATGCCAAAGGCTCATGCCAGCCGAGGCGTCGAAGCTGGTCGGTTGGTCAAGCCGAAGTCTCATGCCAACTAAGGTGTCAAAGCTGGTCGGCTGGTGATGCTGAAGTCCTCAGAGCAGGTTGATGAGCAGATGACGAAGCCCCCGGTCTAGTTGAGCTGACGGAGCAGGTCGGAAAGGTGATGCTAGAGCCCCATGCCAGCCGACGTGTCAAAGCAGGTGGGCATGGTGGACGTCATCCTGAAAAAACAACGGCGTGGCATGTTGGGTAATGCGGTAGAAAAAAAAATCCGACCTACGCACCAGCCCAGGACCACTATGGAGACTGCATACAAGGTTTGATCATTTTCGTACCGACTCGTAGCGCAGCGGAAGTAGAGTCGATGACGAACGGCGGTGCAGATCACCGCAGCTAGGATTTTACAACCTCCCAACCGCGAGGATGTATACCCTCACCTGCCCTGCGGACAGCCCTCCGGGAGGCGGTCGGACAGTCCCCCGGATGGTGTCGCGGACAGCCCTTCGGGAGGACCTCCGAAACTTGGACTGTCACTCGGTCAGCCCTTCGGGAGGACCTCCAAAACTCGGACGATCACACGGACAGCCCTTCGGGAGGCACTCTCGAACTAAGACCGAAACTACGATCTCTCTATAGAGTTGCACACATACGGTATCATCTATCCGGCAGGGCTTCACCGTCCAGAACTAGTTCCCACTGGAACCCAGACCGCCTTTCGGCTCTACGAAACTATTTCGCTGGGAGGGAGAGAGAATGCCAGATCATGCATGGCTTGTGTGAGAGAGTTTGAGTGAGGATGGAGAGCTCCTCTCCACCTCCTTATATAGTGGTGGAAGGGGTGAAGGGGGGCTGAAATTCAGCCCACAAAACATGCACCCACCAAACAAGGATACATGTTCCCATCAAACATGGAGAAAACATGTTCCCTTGTCCATGGTGTTCCCCCATGGGCCCCCACCTTCCAACACTATCCACCATTTGTGGAGGCTGCCCCCACCATGCCCCCCCAACACCTTTGTACAGCCACAAGGGGCTGCCCCTTCATGGGGGGCGCCCCCAAAACAGCCCCACGCATCATGGGATCTTGTCCCCTCACGTTGGGACAAGATGTTTTCCGTGACTATTACTTCTGAAAAATTCCGGAAGGTCCCAGAACATTTCCTGCACCCTCTAAAATTATCTTGACGCGCTTTGGAACATTTCCTGTATGGTGGTTTAATTTAAAACGATCTTCGTTTACCCGGTAAACAATTCTGGCAGCTCCGAAAACCTTTTCCGGTTTATTCTCCGAAAAAATTCCAGAAATTATCAGACCACTCTAGCAACCTCCAAAACATTCCTGGTGCTTGCCTAAACCTTTTTGGATCAATGGTTTTATCCGAAACAACTTTTCAGTTTTATCGAAACTTTTCCGGTGTTCTCTATGGAACCTTTCCGTTGTCTTCGAAACTTTTCCAGTGACTTTCTCTCGGATACCTTGTCTAGTATTCAGCAGATAGATGACCCTTAAGCGTGTGACCCTATAGGTTCGGTGAATTATAGACATGACCCGTAACCCCTTCCGATCAATGATCAACATCGGAGTCGTGGACACCCATATTGACCCCTATACCCACACGAATGAATATTCGAGTGAACCTCCAGTTGCCGTGTGCTATTCCTGTTGCTTCGCGATATGTTACAAATACCCGAGGTGAGACATGTTGGCATCCCCGTGGATCAACAACTTGTCCACTATGCCAGTTATCTCATTACCGATATTGTTCTCTTTTCTCGTTCCCGTGTTCCGGCATCCCCATGATCAAATCACAAAATGTCTGGCCAGACGATGATGGATACCGTAACACCAAGAGGGCCTAGAGATATCTCTCCATCATCGGAGGAGCAAATCCCAACTTGAGTAATCAAGTTACTTGACATACTTTTCCATGAACCCGTAAGCCGCCGTAATAGCCACCCATTTACGGTGACGTTTAACAAACCCCAAAGTTCATGAAGCAAGCATGAAGAAACTCGATACTCTCATGGTCTAAGGAATTATGCAAACATCAACTTCTCTGTGTTATTAACCGTTAACTTATGACGAATGTATCTCAAAGCATAACATCAATTTGGGTCGATTCAACACTAATGTTCTTCTAACATTGTGCCCTCAAAATTGTCAGCATAGCCATGCCCATGATCAGGAAAACAGGATCATCATGCAATACTTGAGCCAGTCTTAGAGGCCAGACTAGGAATACAATTTATCGTTTATTATTCCACACGTGCATATGAGTCTTCCTTCAAGCCTCATGGTTATTGTAGACTCGAGAACCATAGCAGTTATAGCATGGAACATAAACCTAATTATGAACAGGGAGATAATCAATAACATTTATTATTGCCTCTAGGGCATATCTCCTATGGACTCCCACTTGCACTAGACTCAATAATCTAGTCAATGCTAATGCACTTTACACCTATGGCATACTGGTGTAAAATATGCTTCGCATGTGGTATAGCCTGATGTCCAACGGATCTGACAACTTCAGCTCCATGTGTAACTTTGCATATTCTCGCGTTTTCACGCTATCACAAAATTCATATTTTGTGTGAACTTGGCTTTGCATATGTGTGAATCATTGGTCGAAATCTGATTCCTCAGACTGAGCTATGGAGCAACTATCTGCAATAGTGTCTCATAGACCAAAGCCATCTTGGAACCATACTAAGTTCATGAATGAACTATATGATTCAACAACTTCTTTGTCGCTTCCAAAGCGTCAACATACTTGGCCTTTGTTATTGAATTCGCCACAGTATCTTGTTTGGAACAATTTCTAACTACCGTGCCACCATGTTGTGTATTACACAAAACCCTTTACTTAAATCAAAAATCGCATGAAGCATTGATGAAGACTGTATCAATGTAATTACTTACAACGAGCACTTCATAATCTCTGCTTGCGAGAAACCATGTCATCAGTACTACTCTAGCACTCAATGACATCTTTTACTGTTGTCCTATGATCAGTACTTTGATACTTTGGTATCCATACTTGCAACAACTTTTGGAGTATCGGATATATCTGGTTGTTTTACATACCATGGAATACATGATTAATCCAAACACAAGAGTGTGTGGAATATCCATCATGTATTTTACTCATCAGTGTTTTGGGACATCGAGTCTTGCAAAAACTCTTTCCATGTGGCTTTGGCAAGAATCACTCCTTGGCGTTTTAAATGCTAAATTTTTTTAGCATCTTGTCAATATGTATTCATAGCTTCGCCCCATTAGGTATATCTATCTGCATAGATCATCATGCCTAATATTGATGCTATTTAGCCTAAGCACTCCATCGAAACACTATTTTCAAATGAAGTCCTAATTCGTGTCAAGAAATTCATTTCCAATTAACAATGTGTCAAGCACACAACATTTTTAGAAATATTATTATGCTCCCACTTACTTTCTTGAATCACAAGCATCTTCATTACCCATTGATGAAGTCAAAAACCCTTTTTGACCATTTCATCAAACCACGAAGATTCCAACTCCCTTTTGCTCTCTTCTGTCCATTGCTGGAACTCTGAAGTTTGCATACTTACTAGCATCCTCTGGATCGAGAAATTAGTTTGGACTGTATCACATACAAGTCCTAGGTTTCATTTCTATCAGATGGAAATCCTTTTGTCATCCATGTTTCATATCTCATGATTGATATATGTCTTAATTGCTATTTCAACCCGAACCGACCTTAAGCATCGCTACGGTGAAACAACCTCATCGTAGTCAACTCCTTGAACTTGTTATTTCAACAAGTCGAGCTTTATGGATAATTTTTTTTATCTGTATCAGTTTTTAGTTCCATAAATATTTGTTAGACTCTAAGTCCTCTGAAAGGTGTATCAAGGTTTTAATCTTGAATCACTTATATGGAAACTATCTCGGATTGTATTGGCATTTAGCCAATCCCGGAGTCAGGGCCCATCAACGCTTCCTTGTGTATTGTAGGTATAGTGTTTTCTAACAACAATATCTCGTTTGCGCACCTGATAGGTTTGCACGAGCTTTGCCTACGTGGTTCAGCTGCACGTTCGACCGAAGTCCATACATTTTATTGTAGAGACTTCCTTATAGTCATAGTTGGAAACAACGGAATCACTTCCAGGGTTTCTTTCCTTTGAACTGATGACGAAGATACTGGTTATCTCGTCGAGTTGCACTGTCCTCCCACTCACCTTTTGTAAGAACTATTCTCATTAAAAGCATACCGTTTTGTGGCAAAACCCTTTGCCTCGGTATAGTGGTGGGGGAATACCCAATGACTTGGGATAACCATACAAAGTAGCACTTGTCTGATTTGGAATAGGTTTGTAACCTTTTACACAAGCCCCATATTCCAAATGTTAAGAAAAGATATAATATGTTTGGGCATACCATACCATGGCGTCATTTCAACAGACCTGATGGATCTCTTTTCAGTGTAAAAGTTGCAGTCTCTAAAGCATCACTCTATAAAAGGGATAATGGCAAATCTATTTATGTCATCTTTGATCTTACCATGTCATAAATGGTTCGATTACATCTTCATGGACTTTCCACTTGCAGTGGTGTTTCGGGAGGTGCAAGTTATGAAACTCTTTTCACAACTCATCAGACATTCGCTAAACTTGTAACTCAAATATTCCTTTCCGTAAACAAATTGTAGAAACATAATTTTCTTGGTACAATAACTTCCACTTCATTTTTGAAAACCTTTCGAATGATTTCAAAAGATCCAAACTTACGTCTCATCAAGTAAATATCCATATATCTACTTGAGTCATTTTTGAAGGTAGACAAATCCACTGTTTGCAACAACATTTATCGGACTACATACATCAAATGTATGATCACCAATAAGTTCTTTGCTTGTTCCTTATGGCCTGTGAACGGTATTTTAGTTAGTTGACCTTTTGGAGGAAAGTTGCAAGTGTCAGATGATTCAAAATCAAACGACTTCAAAATCCATCATAATGGAATTTTCCATGCGGGTTTCTCCAATGTGACCAAATGCAGTGCCACACATATGTGGTATTCCTTTAGTCTTGCGACATTTAGCGTCAGTGTTATGGATGTATCATATTTCCATCAATATTCATAACATACATCCCATCTAGGATGGAAGCATGGACCTTCATGTTATTCATAATACTGAACAACAATTGTTGTTTTTTATGAACAACTCTTTTGCAACAAACATTGTGAAATGGGCTAGAGTGTATGAAACTCTAAAATGAAAAAGTAAAACCAGAGGTAATGTATTATTACCAATATTCATAACATATGCCTCATTCATAATGGAAGTATGGCCCTTATGTTATTCATAACACCGAACATGAAAAGTTCTCTTATGAACAACCTTTTTGCAAGATACCTTATGCAAAGGACTAGAGTGTGAAACTCTAAAAATGAATTACGAAACTTAATACATAGGGAATACACCGATGGAAGGCATGGTAACATTTACTATGTTCTCTGCGTGTATCTAAACCTCATCCCTGGCTAGTCTTTTAGGCCATAGTAGTTCTTACATCGAGTTGCAACAGAATGCAATCGACCGGGTATCTTTGTGACCAACTCACAATACCCAAGAATTAGTGATTAACATGTTTAACCATAATTCCCAAGAACTATATCTTTGACCAGCCTTCTATACATCAAAAACTTGTATGGCATTCATACATGAGCTGGATATTCCAGACTTCTTTCCTTTTGCCATTATACTTCTAACAATTTAACTTTTCAGTATTTCTCCTACTCTCAGAAGAAGCACCCAACTTAAGAGTGGCATTAGCCCCGGACTTCCTAGTCATGAAAGTCTTACTAACACCCTTCGGAGACTTCCTTTCTCTTTAAGTTGTTGTTTTATTCACCTTTCATCATATGACAGGCATTCTCCTGGATCCCTCTCTTATCAGTCTAATGCATAGTAAACTCCTTTACTAATAGTATGCAAACAAACATTGCTTTGGATATCTCATATCTTTTATTTTTTTCTATCTCTGAAAATGATTTTCAGATTCCATGAATATCACATAACTATCCAAACTTTCGAAGTTCCGGTCTCATGGAAGCAAACATATTGCACTTTGACTGAAAAGGAATTCTAGCTTTTGGATCGAAGGACGAGAGTCATATGATCCATAGCATTAGCGGGAGAATACCGAAAGCATGCGATAGGACAAAGTCCTTCTCGGCACTCTTGAGGACAATCCTCACATTACATTACCAACCATAAAGTTTTAACCAGATATTTAACAGCTATTCAATTTTAATAGGGAAGGTGGAAACGCGAGCCATTATCCTACAATTATTATGCAATCTACACTTAGACAAAGTTCACAATTAATTGCACTGAGAATTAAATGAATTAATCCTATAGTGCGCTCCCACTCAAATCAATATCTCTCATAATTGATTGTGAGTGATACAAGACCGCATTTAAATTGTTCGCCATTGGTGTAACACCACTGATGACGAAAAATCTCAACCGGTAGGCCAACTTGCCAATCACATCTCTATGTGACTCTTGTTCATCTTTCGATGCGTGTGTTCTGAGCTCATGACGGTCATGCCTAAACGTCAAGACAACCAAGTGATCTTGCTGCGAGGTCTCAACTCACCCGCCTCACACTTCTCTAATCGTTCGTACCCGTGTGACACGACGCACCCCGAAAAGATAGGTGCCGTGACGGTGCTACACTTGGGAGAACACTAACTACTTGATATTTTTGTGAGATATCACCCTAATAAAAGGCGAGTACCGCGCAATCAAGAAGGGTGCATCATAAGGGATAAACATCTCAGGCAATTCATAATAGTATGATATGGTATAGCCCTTTCTGACGGAGAAGTTTTGCATTTCTTCGTCTTCGGCATTTGCGTCGGTGTTCACCTTTGCGAAGATTGCCACCACCTTGTCGATGCACCAGATAATATTGCTATCTCTATAGCAAATAAAATAAGTGCATTACATAAGGTTGACACACAGGTCATTAAAGTGCAATCATATGGCTCCAACCATCATGCCGAATCACGACACGCAGGTCATGTTAATCAAATTACATCATATAGTCATCTCATACATAATCAAATTTATATGAGCTCTGCTATACCACATCACATGCACATGCAAACCATCCTGCAAAACCAAGTTAGACGCCTCTAATCGGTTCATGCAAAAACTTGTTTTTCGTGGCTTCTAAGGTTTCGAAACAAACCGAAGCTACCAACGTCCATCATCAAGCATGATAATCCAAGTTGCTCGATTAACTTTCTAGGGTGTATAAAACACGAGATAATAAAATCTTGAGCCTCATACTAAACTTCGTCATACGTGTGACCC
Source organism: Hordeum marinum (assembly GCA_022496015.1). Classification (NCBI taxonomy): domain Eukaryota; kingdom Viridiplantae; phylum Streptophyta; class Magnoliopsida; order Poales; family Poaceae; genus Hordeum; species Hordeum marinum. The sequence continues at coordinate 86,431,197 of CM039675.1, read as the reverse complement.
CCGTGTAGATCACATCTGCATTGCCCTTTCATTTGCGAAACATCCATCTTTCGCAACTATGGTGGAACCCAAAGAACTATTAGCACTTCGTTGATCTGTCAATCAGCATACTCAGGAGCAGCATGAAAGGATTGCGGATTGCTAGAACTTTGTGAGATTCGACCATTCCGTTAAGATCAGGACTACGCAAAATTAGGGAAGCAACAGGAACATCGGGTAACAGATTTCATCTGCTACCCGCACAAATAATTTTCAGCAACATATCTCATCTACTACCTAATTACATTGTGCAACACCCATACATCTCTATGTATTCTAGATCGCAACTTGCATCTACGCATAGCACGGCTCTTGATGCCACTGTTGGTTAACATAGTAGAAAACAAAAAATTTCCGACCTACGCACCAGCCCGGGACCACTATGGAGACTGCATACAAGGTTTGATCATTTTCATTACTGACTCGTAGCGCAGCGGAAGTAGAGTCGATGACGAACAGCGGTGCAGATCCCCACAGCTAGGATTTTACAACCTCCCAACTGCGAGGATGTATACCCTCATCTGCCCCGTGGACAGCCCTCCGGGAGGCGGTCAGATAGTCCCCCGGATGGTGTCGGGGATAGCCCTTCGGGAGGACCTCCGAAACGTGGACTGTCACTCGGATAGCCCTTCGGGAGGACCTCCAAAACTCGGACGGTCACACGGACAGCCCTTCAGGAGGCACTCTCGAACTAAGACCGAAACTACGATCTCTCTACAGAGTTGCACACATACGGTATCATCTATCTAGTAGGGCTTCGCCATCCAGAACTAGTTCCCACCGGAACCCTGACAACCTTTCGGCTCTACGAAACTATTTCGCTGGGAGGGAGAGAGAATGCCAGATCATGCATGGCTTGTGTGAGAGAGTTTGAGTGAGGATGGAGAGCTCCTCTCAACCTCCTTATATAGTGGTGGAAGGGGTGAAGGGGGGCTGAAATTCAGCCCAAAAAACATGCACCCACCAAACAAGGAAACATGTTCCCACCAAACATGGAGAAAACATGTTCCCTTGTCCATGGTGTTCCCCCATGGGCCCCCACCTTCCTCCCAACACTATCCACCATTTGTGGAGGCTGCCCACCACCATGGGGCCCCCCCAACACCTTTGTCCAGCCACAAGGGGCTGCCCCCTCATGGGGGGCGCCCCCCAAACAGCCACACGCATCGTGGGATCTTGTCCCCTCACGCTGGGACAAGATGTTTTCCACGACTATTACTTCTGAAAAATTCCGGAAGGTCCCAGAACATTTCCGGCACCCTATAAAATTATCTGGACATGCTCCAGAACATTTCCGGTATGGTGGTTTAATTTAAAACCATCTTCGTTTACCCGCTAAACAATTCCGACAGCTCCGAAAACCTTTTTCGGTTTATTCTCCGGAAAAATTCCAGAAATTACCAGACCACTCTAGCAACCTCCAAAACATTCCCGGTGCTTGTCGAAACCTTTTGGATCAATGGTTTTATCCGAAACAACTTTTCGGTTTTACCGAAACTTTTCCGGTGTTCTCTACGGAACCTTTCCGTTGTCTCCGAAACTTTTCCAGTCATTTTCTCTCGGATTCCTTGTCTAGTATTCAACAGATAGATGACCCTTAAGCGTGTGACCCTATAGGTTCGGTGAAGTATAGACATGACCCGGAACCCCTTCCGATCAATGATCAACATCGGAGCCGTGGACACCCATATTGACCCCTATACCCACATGAATGAATATTCGAGTGAACCTCCAGTTGCCGTGTGCTATTCATGTGGCTTCGCGATATGTTACAAATTCCCGAGGTGAGACATGTTGGCATCCCCGTGGATCAACTACTTGTCCACTATGCCAGTTATCTCGTTACTGATATTGTTCTCTTTTCTCGTTCCCGTGTTCCGGCATCCCCAAGATCAAATCACAAAATGTCTGGCCAGACGATGACGGATACCGTAACACCGAGAGGGCCTAGAGATATATCTCCATCGTCGGAGGAGCAAATCCCAATCTTGAGTAATCAAGTTACTTGACATACTTTTCCATGAACCCGTAAGCCGCCGTAATAGCCACCCATTTACGGATGACATTTAACAAACCCCAAAGTTCATGAAGCAAGCATGAAGAAACTCGATACTCTCATGGTCTATGGAATTATGAAAACATCAACTTCTCTGTGTTATTAACCATTAACTTATGACGAATGTATCTCATAGCATAACATCAATTTGGGACGATTCAACACAAATGTTCTTCTAACATTGTGCCCTCAAAATTGTCGGCATAGCCATGCCCATGATCAGGAAAACATGATCATCATGCAACAATTGAGCCAGTCTTAGAGGCCAGACTAGGAATACAATTTACCGTTTATTATTCCACACGTGCATATGAGTCTTCCTTCAAGCCTCGTGGTTATTGTAGACTCGAGAACCATAGCAGTTATAGCATGGAACATAAACCTAATTATGAACAGGGAGATAATCAATAACATTTATTATTGCCTCTAGGGCATATCTCCTACATGGCGATGCCGAGGCAGGTCGGAATTTGTGATGCGGTTAATGTTGGCTTATTGAAGCAACTGAGCGCCCGACCCGTACAACCTGGCGAGGATAGGTACCTAGGGTAGGGTCCTAGGCCAGATCTACATACCCTACCTAATGGCACTATTTTGGAGGACTTAAAGATTACAAGAGAGATACCGACTAGGTTCTTCATGATGTTCAAGTCACTCGACAATTAGTCCACTTGGCATCTTCTCCCTCCACTCGACAGTCACCTGTCACTCAGAAGACCTTGCCTTCAGTCGATGCTAGAAGACTAGAAGCCGCCCCTGGGAGGCCAACGGGGAGGCGTTAAGCCAATCATCATTAGTAGCAATTATGATGTATGTTACTAGTAACGCTCATCTTTATACCCACGATCGAACCCTTGGATGCCTTGCACTTATGAGGGGCAGCGTACTCTATATAAGCCGCCCCTCTCCTCTAGCACAAGGGTTCACAACCTCTATAATTCATACACTCCACACGACATAAGCTCCAAAGCATTGAGACGTAGGGTTGTTACCTCCAAGAGAGGGGCCTGAACTCATACATCCGTGTGTACATCCTCGTCGTAGCTAGGACTCTGCCCTCTCCCTTCATACCCCTGTCTTCTACTATCAGGCTCATTCCCACGACAGTTGGCGCCCACCTTGGGGAAGGCGTCTAAGCGACTTCCGACGAGGTTGCATTTTTTCCTCTTCGTCATGTCTTCCTGCGGTGTTTTCTACCTGGGCCACAAGATCCGTTTCGAGCGCTCACCTTCGTCGCCGATGATTCGGCATGGCTCCAGCAAGTACCTCTCGACATCGAGGTGCTCCCAGTCCGCGGGGCTACGCACTTCCATGCAAGTTCCTACGGCATGCTTCTACGGTAGCTGTCGACTCCCTACTTTTCGGCTCTCCCCGCTGTTCGCCGTTGCAAGTGATCCGATCGCTCACGACTCCAACGCTAGGTGAGACATGCGGTGGCCCGCCAAGTTTCATCTCCATATATTGCGGCAATCGAACCCGCCGATTCACTTCGCGACGTGTTTGAGTCGGACTCCGATCAGTCTGACGTTCCCTCCGAGTGCGAGAGATGTGATCCTGTGACGGAGGTTATTATGGCTGGTTCTCATTAGAGCCCGCTGCTGGGCTTCGGCCGTGGCAGGCGAGAAGTTGGTGGGCCGTCGAGTGGGCAACCGCGCTGAGATGAGGAGGTCCTCCATACTCCCATTGTCGGTGCGACCGGCAAGGCTCAGGCCTTGGAGGCCACGCACATTTGAATGAAGAGCTCCAGAGAGAATTCGACGAGCGCGCTCGCTAGTGTCCACCAGCTCCTAGTCGACGTGAGAGACAGCTGTTTCCGAGTGCTTCATAGAACAATGTCGAGGTATACCGTACTCTAGTCTTAAATGTTGTAGCTAGGATAGCAGATTCCATCCAGCCGTCACGATCAGAGGCTGCCAGAGGTTTGTTCCAGATTAGAGCATTGCTTGCTGCAGCGCAGCGCTAGAATTCAGTTGTTTCGCAGTCGCGCAATAGGATTCACAGTAATTCACCAAGAGCAGAGACTATGCAGTCGTCACACAGTCCTGGTTCACCTTTGCATCGTAGAAGTGGAGGTTTTCATGAGGATCAGTACAGAGATCAGGGACGAGATCGGTTTCACCATGATGACCACCGTCGAGTGCCCACTCCTCCGCGGGGTGGTTTGTACATGCCCCGATGCTAGGACGAAAGGCGCTTGTTCGGTGATGAGTGGGACCCAGGGTTTGATGCTCGAGACATCCTCACCCAGAAGCGAATCGATAGAGGCAGAGCTCATAGGGATGGGTATGACCGAGATTTTCTGAGTGGCATCACTGCTGTTGTTTCTGGTCCCGAGTGTTTCAGGAGGGCCATTCATTCTATAGAGATTCCCCCCAACTTCAGGCTGGTGGCTAGGATAGGCAAGTTTTCTGGCGAGTCAAAGCCAGAGACATGGTTGGATGATTACCCAATGGCTATTCAGATTGGTGGTGGTAATGACAACATTGCAATGAAACATTTGTCCTTGATGTTAGATGGTTCGGCTCATGCATGGATGAATCGCTTGGCTCCTTCTAGCATCCACTACTAGGAGGATCTTGCCCGAGTGTTCATGAGAAAGTTCGAGGGCATTTGCAAACGTTCTGCCAGTTTGATTGATTTGCAACATTGTGTTCATAAGCCCAACGATTCTTTGAGAGATTACATCCAGCGCTGGTCCACTTTGCATCACACACTGGATAATGTTTCCGAGCATCAGGCTGTTTGTGCCTTTAAGGCTGGAGTGAAATACAGAGAGCTTTACTTGAAGTTCAGGCGAAGAGGTGATATTTCGCTGAGTAAGATGATGGAAATCGCCACTCGGTACGCCAATGGTGAAGAAAAATACCGCCTCCACAATGGCAAAGGAAAAGCAGTTGACAACGATGCCAGCGGTAATTCCAGTCGGAAGCAGAAGCGGAAGGCTGATGGCCCTGTTACGGCAGAGGCAGACACTCTGGCGGCCCAAGGAAAAAACAAGGGGAAGTTCAAGAGACAGTTCAACCCCAAGAAAGGAAAAAATCAGTCAGGAACTGATCTTATGGATTTACCGTGTGCAATCCACATGAGGAAAGATGAAGAAGGAAATCCAATATTGCCCAAGCATACCACTCGACAGTGCCGTCTATTGATCTAGCAATTCAAGGAGGAGGCGTCGAGTGAGAAAACCCTTGAAAAGGAAGATGATGAAGACAAAGAGACGTTTCCCAATGTCAACACTACACTGATGATTTTTGCTGATGTTGAAAGCAAGAGTGGATTGAAGGTCATAAACAGAGAGGTCAACATGGCCGTGCCTACCACCCCCACCTACCTTAGGTGGTCTCAGACTGCCATCACTTTCGATCAGTTAGATCATCCTGCTCATGTGGCCACTCCCGGTCGGCAGGCTTTGGTGGTTGATCCCGTTGTGGGAGACACTCGACTCCGCAAAGTCCTCATGGATGGTGGAAGCGGTTTGAACATTCTGTATGCAGATACCCTTAAAGGGATGGGCATTCCTATGTCCCAACTGAGTGAGAGCAATATGCAGTTCCATGGAGTCATCCCAGGGAAGAAGGCCAAGTCACTCGGCCAAATCGCATTGGATGTGACATTCGGGACAGATAAAAAATTTCGTAAGGAGAAATTGACGTTTGAAGTCATGGACTTCCAAAGCGCGTACCATGCTATTCTTGGTCGGCCAGCTTATGCTCGTTTCATGGCCAGTCCATGTTACATGTATCTCAAACTGAAGATGCCTCGGCCCAAGGGTGTGATCACAGTCACTGGAAATCGATAGAGGGCTAAGGAGTACCTCCAGCAGGGCTCCAAAATTGCTGATCACCAGATGGCCTTGGTCAAGCTAGAAGAGTACAAGAAGAGTGCCGTCCCTGCTGATTTGCTGCATGCTAAGAAGCCTGCTTCTGAGTCAGCCTTTCAGTCAGCAGGGGAAGTGAAAAAGGTGCACATTCACCCGACAGATTTGACTGCGGCCCCGACCAACATATCATCAACACTCGATAGCAAATAGGAAGCCGAGCTCATCCAGTTCCTCCGTGAGAACTGGGACATCTTTGCATGGAAGCCTGCTGACATGCCGGGGGTTCCCAGGGAGCTGGCTAAGCACCGACTGAGAGTTGATCCAAAGGCCAAAGCAGTGAAAGAACATTTGCACTGGTCGGTAGCAAAGAAGCGTATAGCAATCGGCAAAGAAGTGGCTTGTCTCTTGCAGGCCAAATTCATTCGGGAGATTTTACCACTCCGAGTGGCTCTCAAATGTTTTCATGGTCCCCAAGAAGGACAAGTCGCTCCGCATGTGCATTGACTTCAAGCATATCTATCGGGTCTGCCCAAAAGATCATTTCCCGCTCCCTTGCATCGATCAGATCGTTGACTCGACTATGGGATGTGAGCGTTTGTCATTTCTAGATGCATACTCCGGTTACCATCAGATCCGTTTGTTTGGTCCGAATGAAATAAAAAACAGCCTTCATCACCCCATTCGGGTGTTTTTGCTATATCACCATGCCATTTGGTTTGAAGAATGCCGGTGCTAATTTCATGCGCATGATTCAGAAGTGTTTACTCGACCAGATTCCTCAGAATGTTGAAGCATACATGGATGATATTGTAGTCAAGTCCTTCAAAGGTTGCGACCTACTGGCTGACTTGGCTGAGACTTTCGCCAATCTGAGGAGGTATGATATCAAGCTGAATCCGCCTAAGTGTACTTTCGGCGTCCCTGGCGGCAAGTTACTCGGCTTTCTCATTTCCGAACGAGGGATCAACGTCAACCCTTAGAAAATCAGCGCTATTACCAGAATGAAGAGTCCCGTGCGAGTGCACGACATTCAGAAGCTCACAGGTTGCTTGGTAGCATTGAGTCGGTTCATTTCTCGTCTTGTTGAGAAGGCATTGCCTTTATACTGGCTAATAAAGAAATCCAACACGTTCGAGTGGACTCTAGAGGCCGAAGCAATGTTTGTAAAGCTCAAATCCCTGCTTTCCACCCAGCCGGTGCTTGCCGCTCCACACAACAAAGAGCCCTTGCTCCTGTACATCGCGGCCACTAATCAGGTCGCCACTACAGTTTTGACTGTCGAGCGGGAAGAGGAAGGCAAGGCCTATAAAGTCCATCGCCCAATCTACTACATTTCCAAAGTGTTAAATCCTTCAAAGCAAAGGTACCCGCATTACCAGAAGCTTGTCTATGGCATATATCTATCAGCGAAGAAGGTGGCACACTATATTCATGACCACTTGATTTCAGTCGTCAGTGATGCTCCATTATCTGAGATCCTTAACAATCGAGATGCGACTGGTCGAGCGGCTAAATGGGCGATTGAACTCCTATACTTTGACATCAAGTTTGAAGACAAGAAAGCGATCAAGTCTCAAGCACTTGCTGATTTCGTGGCCGAGTGGATTGAACAGCAGCAGCTAATCCAGATTCACTCGTCACACTGGACCATGTTCTTTGATGTCTCTAAAATGTTGAATGGGTCCGGTGCTGGCTTTGTTTTGGTGTCCCTAAAAGGCGTCAAACTTAGTTATGTCCTGCAGATTCACTTTGATTCCTCCAACAATGAAGCAGAATATGAAGCACTTTTGTATGGGTTGTGCATGGCTATTTCACTCGGCGTCAAGCGCCTGATGGTTTATGGTGACTCAGATTTGCTGGTCAATCAAGTGATGAAAGAGTGGGATGTTCGGAACCCTGCTATGGCTAGATACTGTAATGCTGTCAGAAAACTTGAGAAGAGATTTGAAGGTCTAGAACTTCATCATGTTCCCCAACTGAAGAATCAAGCAGCCGATGAGTTGGCAAAGATTGGATCCACTCGACGACCTGTCCCCAGCAATGTGTTCTTGGAGCACCTTCACACTCCTTCGGTATAGGAGGATCCCTTCACCGAAGAGCCCCCGCAAGCTATGAGATCCTCTGATCCGACTGAAGTTGAGGTCCCTGCTATTATTGATTTGGTCATGGAGATTTTGGTCATCATTCCCGACTGGACGATGCCTTATATTGCGTATATTTTGAGGCAAGTACTCCCCAAAGATGAGACTGAAGCCTGGTAGATCGTGCGTAGATCCAAAGCTTTTATCGTGATAGACGATCAGATATACAGAGAAAGTGTAACTGGTGTGGCATAGCGATGCATTTCCCCTGAAAAAGGCTGAATGATCCTAGAAGAAATTCACTCGGGAACTTGTGGTCATCACGCATCCTCTCGGACAATCGTTGCTAAAGGGTATCGAGCTGGTTTCTTCTGGCCGCGTGCCAATGAGATGGACAAGGACATTGTGGATCATTGTGAAGGGTGTCAGTTCTATTTAAACTTGTCTCACCAAACCTGCATCTGCTCTGAAGACCATCCCCTCGCTTGGCCATTCGCTGTCTGGGGTCTGGATATGGTTGGTCCCTTTCAGACTGGACAGAATGGATTTACACATTTGCTTGTTGCAGTCGACAAGTCTACGAAGTGGATTGAGGCCAAGCCAATAAATAAATAGAACTCTCGTACTACAGTCAAATTCATGAGAGAGATAATCTACCGGCATGGAGTTCCTCACAACATCATCACAGATAATGGCTCAAACTTCGACTCAGAAGAGTTCAGACACTTCTGCTTCTCCCAAGGCACTCGGGTGGATTATGACTCTGTTGCACACCCCCAAACCAATGGTCAAGCTGAACGAGCCAATGGCCTCATCTTGCAAGGTCTGAAGCCTCGTCTCATGCGAGATTTAGAACATGCTGCTGGAGCTTGGGTATCTGAGTTGCCTTCTGTTTTATGGGGCTTGAGAACTACTCCCAATTGGTAGAATGTACGAACTCCTTTTTTCCTGGTCTACGAAGCCGAAGCAGTTCTGCTGAGTGTTTGTTTCATAATTCTCTCCCGAGTGGATCTTTATTCTGAAGATGAAGCTGAACAAGCAAGACAAGATGGCATGGATCTCCTAGAAGAGCAACTAGAGATGGCTTTGATTCAGATGACTACATACCAGCAAGATTTGAGACGCTTCCATGTGAAGCACGTCAGGAGTCGGTCGTTTCATGAGGGTGACTTGGTGCTCCGAGTGGATCAGCAGCGACCCCACAAGCTCGCTCCGGTGTGGGAGGGTCCTTTCGTCGTCACCAAAGTGTTAAACAATGGACCCTATCACCTCTGCAACCTCAAGAAGAAGATTGACGAGCCACAATCCTGGAATGCAGATCTGCTCTGGCGTTTCTACACCTAAAAAAAAGTTGTGTTGATGTAATAAAAGTATTTCAGACAATGTCATTTAAGCGAATATGACTTCCGCAGTCTTTTGTCGATTCTGATCGTGCAATTTCACGCTTGGGAACACTCAGAGTGTTGAGCAATCCTCACACTCGGGGGATTAGCTGCGAACATGCTTTTGCCTAAGTTGAAAACCTTGCCGAGTGGATAGCATTCCATTCACTTGGTGACCTAGCTACGAATCAGTCTTCGTCTAAGTTCAAAACTTCTTCAAGTGTCGAGCAATCCTCACACTCGGGGGCTTAGCTACGAACATGCTCTCGCCTAAGTTGAAAACCTTGCCGTGTGGATAGCATTCCATTCACTCTATGACTTAGCTACGAATCAGTCTTCGTCTAAGTTTGAAACTTCTCCGAGTGTTGAGAAATACTCACACTCGGGGGCTTAGCTGCGAGCATGCTTTTGGCTAAGTTGAGAACCTTGCCGAGTGGATAGCATTCCATTCACTCCGTGACTTAGCTACGAATTAGTCTTCATCTAAGTTCAAAACTTCACCGAGTGTCGAGCAATCCTCACACTCGGTGGCTTAGCTACGAACCAAAATTTCGCCTAAGTTAAAGCTTCTCCAAGTGTTGAGAAATCCTCACACTCGGAGACTTAGTTGCGAACACGCTTTCGGCTAAGTTGAAGACCCTGCTGAGTGGATAGCATTCCATTCACTTGGAAACGTAGCTTTGAACCAGTCTTCGTCTAAGTTCAAAAATTCTCCGAGTGTTGAGCTATCCTCACACTCGGGGGCTTAGCTGCGAACCAACTTTCGCCTAAGTTAAAAACAAATTCAGTTGAGCAAGTGATTGGAAACAAAATACAGATAAATTTGAAAGTTTTAGCACGGATAAAGGTTTCACGCACAAGCAAAGGTGCTCAGGATTAAGGCCTGAATGAAGTTTTATGACCGATACAATTCCACTCGGCATTTCGAGGCAAATATCGTTTTTACTGCGAATAAAGTTTTCAAGCACCAGACGGACTTGCTGGCTCGACGAAGGTGTGCAAGTTGATCCCGTCTACGATCCTAGTGGCTGCTTCGATGAAGGTCTCCATGAAGTCTTCAAAATAAAGTTTTTTCATGTTCATCACCCGGAGGTCCTTTAGTTTGTCCTCTCTTGCTTCCTTGCAATGCACTATGACAAGGGAGAGTGCCACGTCAGCTCCGTAGCGAGCAGCTGACTTCTTCCAAGCTTGCACTCGACTAGGGATATCATTGAGACGAGCCATCATAGATGCAAGATCAGTCTGAAGGGTGTTCTCAGGCTACAGTTCCTTGTCGATCTTCTCCAGCATAGCCTTTAGTCGGAGGATATATGATTGAACGCCCTGGAGACAAACGTTGAGTCGGAACATGTTCATGGCCATGACATCTCCAACAGGCGACTTAGTGGGATCCAGATTGGGCTCGATTTCTTCAGTCTCTTTTTCGAAGTCTTGGCAGAATTCTATATAGGAGAAGGAATTGGAAGATGATTACATTTCTAGCCTGTGGAAATTGAGAAAATTCATTTGACAAGGGTACTGATACATCTCCAACGTATCTATAATTTATGAAGTATTCATGTTGTTATTTTATCATTCTTGGATGTTTTACAATCATTTTATAGCAACTTTATATCATTTTTTGGGACTAACCTATTAACCCAGTGCCCAGTGCCGGTTGCTGTTTTTTGTTTGCTTTTTACATCGCAGGAAATCAATATCAAAAGGAGTCCAAACACCATGAAACTGTTTGGAGATATGTTTTGGACCAGAAGGAACCCAATGGGCCAGAGCTGCACCTGGGGGTGCCCCGAGGGGGGCACAACCCACCAAGGCGCGCCAGGGCCCCCTGGCACGTCTAGGTGGGTTGTGCCCACCTCGATGGCCTCCCACACCCCCTCTTTGCACTATAAATTCCCAAATATTCTGAAACCCTTTGGGGTAGCCCTAGATCAGAAGTTCCACCGTTGCAAGCCTCTGTAGCCATCGAAAACCAATCGGGAGCCCGATTCGGCACCCTGCCGGAGGGGGAGATCATCACTGGTGGCCATCTTCATCATCCCGTCAGCCACCATGATGAGGAGGGAGTAGTCCACCCTCGGGGCTAAGGGTTTGTACCAGTAGCTATTTGTTTAATCTCTCTCTCTCTCATGATCTTGAGATGTCACGGTCTTGATATATCATGGGCTTTGTTAACATAGATGGATCATATGATGTTTCTACCCTCTATACTCTTCTTGTGATGAATTGAGTTTTCCCTTTGAGATTTCATTGTTATCGGATTGAATACTTTAATGGATTTGAGAACACTTGATATATGCCTTGCAATTGAATATTCGTGGTGACAATGGGGTATCGTATTGATTCAGTTGATATGTATTTTGGCATTCAACTTGCGGATTCCCGCGGTGACATTGGGGTAATCTATGCATAGGGGTTGATGCACGTTCTTGTCTTTGTTTCTCCGGTAGAATTCTTGGGGCACTCCTTGGAGTTCTTTGTGTTGGATTGAGTATTATGAATTTGAAATTATTTGGTGTTGTTTTAGTACGAACTCTTGATTAGATCGATCAGAAAGAATAGCTTCTGTTATTTTAGTATGAACTCTAGGATAGATCGAACGGAAAGAATAGCTTTGAGGTGGTTTCGTACCCTACAAACAATTTCTTCTTATGTTCTCCGCTAGATAGGAACTTTGGAGTGATTCTTAGTTGCACGTTGAGGGATGGTTATATGATCCAACTATGTTAGCATTGTTGAGAGATTGCACTAGCGAAAGTACGGACCCTAGGCCTCATTTTCAATCATTGCAATATCGTTTGTGCTCACTTTTTTTATTTGCTACCTTGCTGTATTAATTTATTCAAATTATAAAAATATATTTCTACCATCCATATTACACTTTGCCGAACTAGTGCACCTATACAATTTTCCATTGTATTGGGTGTGTTGGGGACACAAGAAATTTCTTGTATTTGGTTGCAGGGTCATTTCAGAGAGACCATCTTCATCCTACACCTCTCACGGATTGATAATCCTTAGGTCATCCACTTGAGGGAAAATTGCTACTGTCCTAAAAAACTCTGCGCTTGGAGGCCCAACACGTGTCTACAAGAATAAAGTTGCATAGTAGACATCAAGTAGTTACCGTCGAGCATGATGATCAACTTACTCGCAAATTCTCCCAAGTGCTTTTGTAGACCATTGCTCCTCTTGGTCAGCTGCTTGGTCTTCTTGAGGATTTCACTCTGTTCTAGCTTTAGCTTGGAGTTTTCATCCTCTACCTTCTTGACGGCGGCCAGTTTCTTCCCAGTGGCATCAATTTTCTCCCTCGCCACCTTTTAAGCGTCAGCAAGCGCTTTGTCCTTGTCCTCCAGTGCCTTCTTCATGGTATCTAATGAAATATCATTGTTGATTCACACTTGGAGTCGATGATTTTCATCACACACGTCTGTTCGAGCGAGAGCACTCGGTTCCAAGGATGGAAAGTGGGAGTAAGAGCGCATTGGGTCGACAAAGATTACCTCCACAGTCTTTAGCTCGGTCCGCATACATTCTAGGCTATTCTTGGAGACCTCCAGATCCACTCGCAGCTGGTTCCTTTCCTCCTCCAATTCCTTATATTGGGTGCCAAGTTCACAAGCCTTCTGAAATCAACAAAAATATAAAATTCAGTAGACGAAAAAAGTCCTTCACTTCCGAGTGAAAAAGGTCGACTGAAGGGCGGCCTGCCGCCCCACCCCCAGCTACTAAAATAGCGTGATATCATGGTTGATGAAATGATGTCCATAAACCCTGTGTCATATCATGGTTGATGGCAATAATATCCAAGAAACCTACAAGGTAGCTACGGCGTGGTATCGCAAAAGCAAAGAGTTCACTCGACCGGTCGAGTGGTAAGCGTACTCCATGTATGGTAGAGAACCCTGAGTTCAAGTTCTTAAGATTACCGCTCATCGTCATGATCAACAGTAAACTCGGGGACTACACCCAGTGGGTGCACTTAGCGTGCCCCCACTGGTTCTTAAATTACTCGATAGGGTCTGCCCTGTCCAAACACAAGATAGCCTCCATAAGACCCCCGCTAGTGTAAGCACTCGACGGTGGTCTCGGGGACTATACCCAGTGGGTGCACTCAGCGTGCCTCCACTAGATCTGCTAAACACTCGATTTGTCGAGTGGCAGAAAAATACAAAAACGTGCACAAGCATATGAACATCGTCTCTTTTCAGACCCCTGCCAATGCAAGCACTCGACGGAGGTCTCGGGGACTACATCCAGTGGGTGCACTCAGTGTGACCCCACTGGATTTGCTAATACCCAATCTGTCGAGTAACTACTAAAACAATTCTAAGATCCATGTCGATCTCTACACCATTCGACAGCGGTCTCGGGGACTACACCCAGTGGGTGCACTCAGCGTGCCCCCACTGGACCCAAACCTACTTGACTAAGACTTCATCTATTCGAGTGGGGATCTTACAAGTATTCTACCGAAGGAAAACACTCACTGGGTGTACAGTCAATAAAGACAAGAATTCAATTGGAAATGCACTCATAATCGCACTTACTCAGACGTTGGTCCGAAGCGTCGTGCTGGCATCATAAGCCAACTTGCTGGCCTCGTACACCTCCTTCTGTTGGAAATATGCCCTAGAGGCAATAATAAATTAGTTATTGTCATATTTCCTTGTTCATGATAATCATTTATTATCCATGCTATAATTGTGTTGATTGGAAACCCAGATACATGTGTGGATACATAGACAACACCATGTCCCTAGTATGCCTCTAATAGACTAGCTCGTTAATCAAAGATGGCTATGGTTTGCTACTCATGGACATGAGATGTCATTTGGTAATGGGATCACATCATTAGGTGAATGATGTGATGGACAAGACCTAAATGACAAATGTAGCATATGATCGTGTCAGTTTATTGCTACAGTTTCTGCATGTCAAGTATATGTTCCTATGACCATGAGATCATGCAACTCACTGACATCGGAGGAGTACCTTGTGTGTATCAAATGTCGCAACGTAACTGGGTGACTATAAAGGTGCTCTACAGGTATCTCCGAGGGTGTTTGTTGGGTTGGCATGGATCAAGACTGGGATTTGTTACTCCGTGTGACGGAGAGGTATCTTAGGGCCCACTCGGTAATACAACATCACAATAAGCCTTGCAAGCAATGTGACTAAGTGTTAGTCACGGGATCTTGTATTATGGAACGAGTAAAGAGACTTTCCGGTAACGAGGTTGAACTAGGTATGGAGATACCGACGATCGAATCTTGGGCAAGTAACATACCGAAGAACAAAGGGAACATCATACGGGATTAACTGAATCCTTGACATAGAGGTTCGACCGATAAAGATCTTCGTAGAATATGTAGGAACCAATATGGGCATCCAGGTCCCGCTATTGGTTATTGACCATAGAGGTGTCTCGGTCATGTCTACATTGTTCTCGAACCCGCAGGGTCTGCACACTTAAGGTTTGGTGACATTTCCGTAGTATAGAGTTATGTATGGTGGTGACCGAAGGTTGTTCAGAGTCCCAGATGAGATCCCGGATGTCACGAGGAGCTCCAGAATGGTCCGGAGGTAAAGATTGATATATAGGAAGTCCTATTTTGGTCGCCGGAAAAGTTTCGGGCTCACCGGTAATGTACCGGGAGTGCCGGTAGTGTATCGGGAGACCATCGGGAGGGGTATTTCGACCCAAGAGGCTACATGGGCTGTGGGATAGTAAATACCAGCCCTTACTGGGCTGGTGGAAGTCCCACACAAGGACCATGCGGCTGGGAAGAAAAGTCCAAAGATAAAAAGGTGGAAAAAGGCAAAAAAGGCAAAAAACAAGGAGGAGTCCTAGTCCTACTAGGATTGGAGGAGGAATCCTCCAATCCTCCTTGGTTCGGCCGACCCAAGGGCTGGATCCTTTGGAGCCAAGCCTCCTCCTCTCTTCCTCCTATATATACTAGAAATTTTAGGGTTTTTGGCACTAGATTTTCAGCCACGTGCTACCCGTTCCTCTAGTGCATAGTTTCTCCTCTAGATCGGATTTCTGCAGTGCTTAGGCGAAGCCTTGCGGGAATAGCTCCACCACCATCGCCGGAGCGCCGTCACACTGACGGAGAACTCTTCTACCACTCCGCTCCCTCTTGCTGGATCAAGAAGGTGGAGATCGTCATCGAGCTGTACGTGTGCTGAACGCGTTGGTGCCGTCCATTCGGCGCTAGATCGGAAGGACCGTGATCAAGATCGCGAAACAGATCGTGATGAGTTCGCGGGACGGATCGTGATGAGTTCGCGGGATGGATCGTGATGAGTTCGCGGGACGGATCGTGATTGGATCGCGGGACGGATCGTGATGAGATCGCGGGACGCTCGGCGATTTGGATCGCGAAGACGTTCGACTACACCAACCGCGTTTCTTAACGCTTCCCGCTTAGCGATCTACAAGGGTATGTAGATCCACTCTCCCTCTCGTAGATGCTCATTACCATGGATAGGTCTTGCGTGAACATAGGAATTTTTTTGTTTCCCATGCGACGTTCCCCAATAGTGGCATCATGAGCTAGGTCTATGTGTAGATGAGATCTCGAGTAGAACACAAAGTGTTTGTGGGCGTTGATGCTTAGATTGCTTCCTCCCTTGGTCGTGTTTTGGTTCAGCAGTATTATGAGATGAAGCGGCCTAGAACAACGTTACTCGTATGCTTACGAGAGACCGGTTCCCTCAATCGCAACTTGTTGCATAGATGGCTTGAGGGTGCCAGTTTCTCTCACTTTAGTTGGATCGGATTCGACAAAGGCGGTCCTTGAGAAGGTTGAAAAGCAACTAGTGTATCACCGTTGTGGTTTTTGCGTAGATGAGAATTGTTCTTGCTAGATACCTGTAGCAGCCACGTAAAACATGCAACAACAATTAGAGGATGTCTAGCTTGTTTTTGCAGGGTATGTTGTGATGTGATATGGCCAATTACATGATGTGATATATGTGATGTATGAGATGATCATGTGTTGTATAGAATATCATGACTTGCATGTCGATGAGTACGGCAACCGGTAGGAGCCATAGGTTTCAAACATTAAGCGCTATGTAATGCTTTACTTTATCGCTAAACGGTAGCAATAGTAGTACAAGCATGATGGGCATGACAACCCCAATGGCAACACTTTGATGGAGATCAAGATGATGGAGATCATGGTGTCGTGCCGGTGATGATGGATATCATGCCGGTTCTTTCAAGATGGAGATCAAAAGCACAAGTTCATGGCCATATCATGTCACTTATGATTTGCATGTGATGTTAATCCTTTTATGCACCTTGTTTTGCTTAGGACGACGGTAGCATTATAAGGTGATCCCTCACTTAAATTTCAAGATGAATTGTGTTCTCCCCAAGTGTGCACCGTTGCGAAAGTTTGTCGTGTTGAGTAACCACGTGATGATCGGGTGTGATAGACTCTACATTCACATACAATGGGTGCAAGCCAGTGTTGCACATGCAGAACACTTGGGTTAAACTTGACAAGCCTAGCATGTACAGACATGGCCTCGGAACACATGTGATCGAAAGGTCGAACATGAGTCATATAGCAGATATGATCAACATGATGATGGTCACCATTGAAACCTCCTCCACTCACGTGATGATCAGACTTGAGTTGGTGAATTCGGATCATGGATCACTCGAATGACCGGAGGGATGTCAATTTGAGTGGGAGTTCTTAAGTAATATGATTAATTGAACTCATTATCATGAACATAGTCAGTAGTGTCTTTGCAAACTGTGTTGTGGATTACTAGCTCACGCTGTAGGCCCTTGAATTTTTATATGTTCCTAGAGAAATAGAGTTGAAAGATGGTGGTAGCAATCTTGCGGACTGGCTCCGTGATCTGAGGATTGTCCTCGTTGCTGCATAGAAGGCTTATGTCCTTAATGCACCGCTCGGTGCGCCAACCCCTCTAGCATCGTCTATAGATGTTGTGGACATTTGACAGGCACGTTCTGATGACTACTTGATAGTTTAGTGCGTCATGCATTACGGCTTAGAATTGAGGCTCCGAAACGTTTTGGACGCCATGGAACATATGAGATGTTCTAAGAGCTGAAATTAGGATCTCAGGCTCGTGCCCGTGTTGCGAGATATGAGATCTCCAACAAGATTCTTTGCCTGCAAGATGAAAGAGAATAGCTCAATCGTTGAGCATGTGCTCAGATTGTTTGGGTGCTACAATCGCTTGAATCGAGTGGGAGTTGATCTTCCAGATAAGATAGTGATTGATATAGTTCTCCAAGTCACTGTCACTAACGCTAAATGTCATATTGTTATAAAGCGCATGAAGAAACTCCATGCTGATGGATCTTTGGACTCATTCGATTTCGAATCGGTTGAGACATGCGAACCATGCCTCTTGGGCTAAATGACTAAGGACCCCGTTTCCAGATGGATGGAGCGGGCAAGTGATTTATTGGAAATGATACATGTTGATGTATGCAATCCAATGAGTCTTGTAGCGTGCGGTGGATATCGTTATTTTCTTACCTTCACTGATGATTTGAGTAGATATAGTGTATATTTAATTAATGAAACACAAGTTTGAATCGTTTGAAAGGTTCAAGCAAATTCAGAGTGAAGTTTAAGATCATCGTGACAAGAAGATAAAAATGTCTGCGATATGATCGTGGAGGTAAATATCTGAGTTACGAGTTTGGCATACAACTTTCGACAATGTGAAACTTGTTTCACAACTCACGCTAGCTGGAACACCATAGTGTGATGGTGTGTTCGAACGTCATAGTCGTGCTCTATTGAAAATGGTGCTTGCTATGATATCTCTTATCGTTTTGCTACTATAATTTTGGGGTTATGCATTAGAGACAACTACATTCACTTTAGATAAGGCACCATCTAAATACGTTGAGATGACACCATGTGAATTATGGTTTGATAGAAACCTAAGCTGTCATTTCTTAATGTTTGGGGCTGCAGCACTTATGTGAAAAAGGTTTTCACCTAGTGAGCTCGAACCCAAAGCGTACAAATGCATCTTTATAGAATACCCTAAAGACAGTTGGGTAAACCTTCTATCTCAGATCCAAGCATAAATTGTTTGTTGCTAAAACTGGGTTCTTTCTCGAGAAAGAGTTTCTCTTGAAAGAATTGAGTGGGAGGAAGATAGAACTTGATGAGGTTGTTGAACCTTTGTTCAACCAGAGAGTAGCGCAGCGCAGGAATTTGTTTCTGTGAAGCCTACATTAGTTGAAGAGGAAGTTAATGATGATGATCATGAAGCTTTGGATCAAGTTACTATCGAACCTCGTAGGTCGACAAGGATGTGTACTGCTCCTGAGCAGTACGACAACCTTGTCTTGGAGGTCATGTTGTTGGACAATGATGAACCTACGAGTTGTGGAGGCCATGAAATGGTTAGAGGCCATGAAATCTGAGAAAGGATCCATGTATGAAAACCAAGTATAGACTTTGGTAGACTTGCTCGTTGGACGGCAGGTCGTTGAGTACAAATGGATGTTTAAAATGAAGACACACGCTCATGGTAAATGTCACCATTTGTAAAGCTCGACTTGATGCAAAGAAGTTTACGACAAGTTCAAGGAGTTGACTGTGATGAGACTTTCTCACTCGTAGCGATGCTAAAGTCTGTTGGAATTATGTTAGCAGTTGCTGCATTTTTCAATTATGAAATCTGGCAAATGGATATCAAAACATCGTTTCCTTAACGGTTTACTTGAGGAAAGGTTGTATGTGATACAACCAGAAGGTTTTGTCAGTCCTAAGGATGCTAAAAGGTGTGCAAGCTTCAGTGATTCTTCTATGAACTGAAGCAAGCATCTCGGAGTTGGAATATACACTTTGATGAGGTGGTCAAAGTTTTGAGTCTATACAAAGTTTACGATAAACTTGTATTTACAATAAAGTGAGTGGGAGCACTATAGAATTTCTGATAAGTATCTGTGGATGACATATTGTTGATCGAAAATGATGTAGAATTTCTAGAAAGCATAAACGGTTGTTTGAAAAGAGTTTTTCAAAGGAAGACCTGGATAAGGCTACCTAATTATTGAGCATCAAGATCTATAGAGATAGATCAAGATGCTTGATGAGACTTTCAATGAGTACATACCTTGACAAGATTTTGAAAGAGTTCAAAATGGATCAGTCAGAGAAAGAGTTCTCGCCTGATTTGTAAGGTGTGAAGTTGAGTGAGACTCAAAGCTTAACAACGGAAGAAGAAAGAGAAAGGATGAATGTCGTCCCCTATGCCTTAGCCATAGGCTCTGTATAGTACGCCATGCTGTGTACCACACCTGTGTGTGCCTTGCCATGAGTCTGTCAAGGGGTACAAGAGTGATCCAGAACTGGATCACTGGACAATGGTCAATATTATCCTTAATGACTAAAAGACTAAGGAGATGTTTCTCTATTATGGAGGTGATAAAGAGTTCGTCGTAAGGAGTTACGTCGATGCAAGCTTCAACACCAATCCGGATGACTCGTAGTTGCAATCTGAATACGTATAGTGGAGCATCCATTTGGAATAGTACCAAGTGAAGTGTTGTAGTAGTGTTTACGGTTTGACATATAGATTTGCAAAGTACACGCGGATCTGAATGTCGCGGACCCGTTGACTATAAGACCTCGCTCACATGCAAAGCATGATCGAGCCCCAGAACTCATTGGGTGTTAGATTCATAACAATGCGAATCACATGGTGATGTGAACTAGATTATTGACTCTAGTGCAAGTGGGAGACTATTGGAAATATGCCCTAGAGGCAATAATAAATTAGTTATGGTCATATTTCCTTGTTCATGATAATCGTTTATTATCCATGCTATAATTGTGTTGATCGAAAACTCAGATACATGTGTGGATACATAGACAACACCATGTCCCTAGTATGCCTCTAATAGACTAGCATGTTGATCAAAGATGGCTATGGTTTCCTAGTCATGGACATGAGATGTCATTTGGTAATGGGATCACATCATTAGGAGAATGATGTGATGGACAAGACCCAAACTACAAACGTAGCATATGATTGTGTCAGTTTATTGCTATAGTTTTCTGCATGTCAAGTATATGTTCCTATGACCATGAGATCATGCAACTCGATGACACCAGAGGAGTACCTTGTGTGTATCAAATGTCGCAACGTAACTGGGTGACTATAAAGGTGCTCTACAGGTATCTCCCAGGGTGTCTGTTTGGTTGGCATGGATCAAGACTAGGATTTGTTACTCCGTGTGACGGAGAGGTATCTTAGGGCCCACTCGGTAATACAACATCACAATAAGCCGTGCAAGCAATGTGACTAAGTGTTAGTCACGGGATCTTGTATTACAGAACGAGTAAAGAGACTTGTCGGTAACGAGGTTGAACTAGGTATGGAGATACCGACGATCGAATCTCGGGCAAGTAACATACCGAAGAACAAAGGGAACATCATACGGGATTAACTGAATCCTTGACATAGAGGTTCGACCGATAAAGATCTTTGTAGAATATGTAGGAACCAATATGGCCATCCAGGTCCCGCTATTTTTTATTGACCGTAGAGGTGTCTCGGTCATGTCTACATTGTTCTCGAACCCGCAGGGTCTGCACACTTAAGGTTCGGTGACGTTTCGGTAGTATAGAGTTATGTATGGTGCTGACCGAAGGTTTTTCAGAGTCCCAGATGAGATCCCGGATGTCACGAGGAGCTCCGGAATGGTCTAGAGGTAAATATTGATATATAGGAAGTCCTATTTTGGTCGCCGGAAAAGTTTCGGGCTCATCGGTAATGTACCGGGAGTGCCGGTAGTGTACCGGGAGACCATCGGGAGGGGTATTTCGACCCAAGTGGCTACATGGGCTGTGGGAGAGTAAATACCAGCCCTTAATGGGCTGGTGCAACTCCCACACAGGGACCATGCGGCTGGGAAGAAAAGCCCAAAGAGAAAAAGGTGGAAAAAGGCAAAAAAGGCAAAAACAAGGAGGAGTCCTAGTCCTACTAGGATTGGAGGAGGAATCCTCCAATCCTCCTTGGTTCGGCCGACCCAAGGGCTAGATCCTTGGGATCCAAGCCTCCTCCTCTATTCCTCCTAAATATACTAGAGGTTTTAGGGTTTTTGGCACTAGATTTTCAGCCACGTGCTACCCGTTCCTCTAGTGCATAGTTTCTCCTCTAGATCGGATTTCTGCAGTGCTTAGGCGAAGCCCTACCGAAATAGCTCCACCACCATCGCCGGAGCGCCGTCACACTAACGGAGAACTCTTCTACCTCTCCGCTCCCTCTCGCTAGATCAAGAAGGCAGAGATCGGCATCGAGCTGTACGTGTGCTGAACACAGAGGTGTCGTCCGTTCGGCGCTAGATCGGAAGGGCCGTGATCAAGATCGCGAAATAGATCGTGATGAGTTTGTGGGACGGATCGTGATGAGCTTGCGGGACAGATCCTGATGAGTTCGCGGGACGGATTGTGATTGGATCGCGGGACGGATCGTGATGTGATCGCGGAACGCTCGGCGATTTGGATCGCGAAGACGTTCGACTACACCAACCGCGTTTCTTAATGCTTCTCGTTTAGCGATCTACAAGGGTATGTAGATCCACTCTCCCTCTCGTAGATGCTCATCACTATGGATAGGTCTTGCGTGAACATAGGAAATTTTTTGTTTCCTATGCGACGTTCCCCAACACCTTTGTGTGCAGCATTATTTGCTCCGCCTGGATCATAGCTGGCTTCGCAGCTCCAGTTTGGTCTTCCGGGACGTGGTGCAGAGGAAAGGCAGACATCGGCTGGATTGATGCTGTGGCTGGAGTAGTTGAGGTAATCTGGGGTTGTCTGATTGGAGTCGACGCCATGGTTGAAGCAACTGGTGGAGCACTCGACAACGAAACCACGAGCTCGGTGATGGCTTGGGACGAGTCATCTATCCCCTAGGATGATGCAACAGTCGACCGCTGAGGCATTTGGGCTGATGGTGTTCTTCGGGCGCGTACGTGCGGGGTGCCTAAGGTCATGCCTTCACCCCCCATACCCGAGGCAGTTCTTCATCCTCCTCCAGTTGAATGATCTCTGCAAGCGTCAATCAACAACAGTAGCTTATACAATCGGTGAATCATTCTCAAGAATCAAGAGTTGAGCGAAGAGTTGTGTACCTCGTTGGGAAGTTGCCACGTCAGCAGTATCCACGTCCATTTGATCCTCTCTATCCCGTGGACGCGACTTCACTGAGGTGGCATCACTAGTGGTCCCAGTTCCACTCGGTCAGCCAGAATTCAAAGTCACATTCGACAGCGAAATAAGAAAGCAAACACTTATGTTGAGACAACAGGCACATCGATCTTCATGCGGGGCAAAGCTTTACGAGGTTTAGGCACATTCGGCTGCTTTGCGACCCGTTCACTTGACTCAATGGTCGAGTTTCGGTCCCGCTTCAGGTTCTTCTCACTCGACGCCGAGGCTTTGCCTGGACCAGTCGTGGGGTCCCGACGCAGCTTGGAGTGGTGCTCCGTGCGTGGGGGAGACTCGACTTCCTCCTCCTCCTCCTCTGCTGAGTTTTCATAGTCTTCCTCATTGTCGTCAGCATAATCGACGTCCATGTTGCCGCCCTCGCTCTCCCTGCCGTCTTCAGGCCGATTCTCGTTTGGCATGGGCGAGTGCATGTGCGTTCACTCCTGCAAGATTCAAATAATGAAGTCAGTCGACATATGAACTAATCACTCGACAAAGTAATATGACAGTCAACCAAATAAAGTTTACCAGATTCTTCAATAGATTCTCAGCAGAGTAAGGCTTGATCCTCTTGGCTCCGTGGGCGTTGTCACAGGCATCGGTAATGCTTCGAAGCCATTGCTTGATAGTTTCCTGTGAGACTTCTTCTGGGTGCGTGTGAGTCGATTCGGCAGGGCCTGAGTAATGCCACATAGTGTGATCCCTTTCCTGGAGCGGCTGGATCCATCGACTGAGGAACGTCTCTAGAAGATCCATTCCAGTCACTCCACTACGAACAAGGGCCACTACAACATCCACCAGGATTCCCACTTGAACTTTCTCCCCATCCAACACTTTCAAGGATTTGGGAACAACAGGACGATCTAACGTGAAGGGGGAAATACTAGTCGACGTATTGGGAGATGCTACATCCTTGCAATAAAACCATGCCAACTGCCAACCCCTAATAGATTCTGGGAAGGTCATAGAAGGAAAAGAACTCCTAGCTCTCTTCTGGATTCCCAAGCCACCGCACAGTTGGATGACTTAGGTTTTACCATCCTCGGGATTGGCCTTTTTGACCGACTGAGATCTGATGGTAAAAATATGTTTGAACAGACCCTAGTGGGGAGAACAACCCAGGAAGCACTCACATAGAGTGATGAAAGCAGAAAGATAGGAAATAGATTCGGAGGAAAATGGTGGAGCTGGGCGCCTAAGAAGTTCAGAAACCCTCGAAAGAATCAACGGGGGGCATGGAGAAACCTCTCTCGACGTGGGTGAGGAGGAGGACCCACTCCCCCTCGTGCGGCTCTGGCTCGAGCTCCCCCTCCGACAGCCTCCATGAACCTTTTGCCACGAGCCCATTGACGACAAGATTCTCGACGTCCGCAGTGGTGACTGTCGATGGGAGAAAATCCCCCTGGATCTACCTGGACGACGCGGTGAACCGCGTGGTCGACGGCTTCTTGGCCTTGCCCTTCACAGGACCCTTCTTGGTGCGCTCCAACTTCTCTGTCTTCCCCTTCGCCATCGTGGCGGCAGTGTTCGTCGGGGCGAAGCAGAGCGGCGCGCTGGAAGCAGGGGAGGCGGAGGAAGAGAGAAGATTTGGGGAAAAGTATTGTTCAGACCGCGGTGCAACATGATTTATACCTCGTAGAGTGTCTCGTTGACTCGTGGGCCCGTGGGATCCCCACATATCTCAACCGCAGATGCCGCATAGTACATGGCAAAATGAACGGCATGAAAATCGAGGCGTCGTGTCCCCGCTTGCCCCAGTCATGGCGTCATCCCCGCAGACGCGCACGCCTCCCAAATTTACGAGTCCCGCAAAATCCGGGCTTGGCAGAGCGACCCATCACGTCTAAAGATCCGTTCAGGTCACTTGGAACAGAATTGACATTGAGAATTCACTCAGACACTTTCAAGACAAAATCGATCCACGCGAATGACAAAGATTTCAATCGACACAAATTTCGTTGAAGCCCCGAAGTTCATTCGAAAGTTTGGTTCCTTCTTCAGAACTGGCATCGATCCCCTTTTATCACTTGAACCCTGATCCATTCGGGGGCTAATGATGAGGATATGTACCTAGGATAGGGTCCTAGGCTAGACATACATACCCTACCTAAGGGCACTATATTGGAGGACTTAAATATTACAAGAGAGATTCCGACTGGGTTCTTTATGATGTTCAAGTCACTTGACAAATAGTCCACTCGGCATCTTCTCCCTCCACTCGACAATCACCTGTCACTCGGAAGACCTCGCCTTCAGTCGATGCTAGAAGACCAGAAGACACCCCTGGGAGGCCAACGGACAGGCGTTGAGCCAGTCGTCATTAGTAGCAATTATGATGTACATTACCAATAATGCTCGTCTTTATACCCACGATCGGACCCTTGGATGCCTCACACTTATGAGGGGTAACGTACTCTATATAAGCCGCCTCTCTCCTCTAGCACAAGGGTTCGCAACCTCTGTAATTCATACACTCCAGACGACATAAGCTCCAGAGCACTGAGACGTAGGGCTGTTACCTCCAAGAGAGGGGCCTGAACTCATACATCTGTGTGTACATCCTTGTTGTAGCTAGGACTCTGCCCTCTCCCTTCGTACCCCTATCTTCTACTGTCAGATTCGTTCCCACGACACAACCCGCGGATGACGAGGCTCTCTTGGTGATTATTTGTACCTCACGATGCCGAACTCTCGATCGGCTGACCAAAATGATGAGAAAATTTCCTTCAAAAAGGACGCCTCACAACCCGTTCATGAAAAATATGAACTCGGGTCGGATTCGTTTTCACGCAGAAAATAGATTCAAAATTCATTGTACTCATTGGACGTTTCTCGGAGTTTGGACGGTCGGATTGAGTTGAAATTTTGAGGGGTGATCGGTATAGGAATTCCACAGCCGATGAATGGTGGGATTTTCCAACGGATATTCGAGCTAGATACTGGACACCTCATCCTAAACTCATCCAGATTCCCGTCCAAATTCGATGGGGCTCCGGTATATTGGAGATTGCCAGAGATTCCTCCATCGGAACGCAATGAAATTTTGCAAGGTTGTTGTAGATACACTTCCACACAATTCCACTGAAGCAATCATCAAAGCGACGCTCGAGGAAACGAGGATGACAAATACAAATTCGTTGTCGAGAAAAAATTGCAACCTACAAAGTAGCTATTGATCCTTCTGGCGATCCCATAGCGAAACTCTCAATGAAAGCACCAATGTCGGTGTCAAAACCGGCGGATCTCGAGTAGGGGGTCTGGAATTGTGGATCTTGGATCGATTGGTAACAGGAGACAAGGGAGACGGTATTTACCTAGGTTCGGGCCCTCTTAATGGAGGTAAAACCCTACGTCCTACTTCGCTTGTATTGATGATGGTGTATCGAGTACAGAGTTGATCTTCGTCTGTAGTGGTCTAAACCCCAAAAGCTATGATCGTTTTATGATATTATCTATGATGATCTGATTGCCCCTAATGACTAGTCTGGCCTCAGCTTATATAACACACCAGAGGCCTAGGATAACAAGAGTCCTAGTCGGCTACATCGGTTGAGATGAATCCTTGTCTTGATCACAGAGTCTTGCGAAATCTTCCTCGTATGCATCACGGGCTATCCGAACTGGCTCATTAATGAACCGCATTGGGGGTCCTCGACCCGACCCACTGGTCGGGAGACGACGTGGTGACTACCCCCTAGTCCAGGACACCGTCACCCCCAGGTGGGCACAACCCACCAGGGCGCGCCAGCCCCCCTGGCCACACCCTGATGGGCTCTACCCATCCTGGCCCACTTCCGTTGCCCATCTTATGGTATAAATTCCCAAAAAACCTAAAAAATAGAGGGAGGACTTTCGGGATGAAGCGCCACCGTCACGAGGCGGAACTTGGGCAGAAGCACTTTTACCCTCCAGCGGAGAGGGAAATCGAAGCTATCGTCATCACCAACACCCCTCTCATCTTTGGGAGGCCAATCTTCATCAACATCTTCAACATCACCATCTCCTCTGAAACCCTAGTTCATCTCTTGTGTTCAATCTTTGAACCGGAACCTCAGATTGGTACCTGTGGGTGACTAGTAGTCTTGATTACCTTGCGTAGTTGATTACTATATGGTTTATTTGGTGGAAGATTATATGTTCAGATCCATTATGCTATTCAATACTACTCTGATCTTGAGCATGAATATTATTTGTGAGTAGTTACCTTTGTTCCTGAGGTCATGAGAGAAGTCATGTTGCGAGTAATCATCTGAATTTGATATATGTTCGATATTTTGATGATATGTGTGGTGTGGTGTCATGTCAATGTCGACTACATGACAGTTCACCATTCATGGGACTAAGGGAATGCATTGTGGAGTAGTTATTAGATGTTGGTTTCCTAGAGTGACAAGCTTAAACCCTAGCTTATGCGTTACTCCGAAAGGGGCTGATTTGGATCCACATGTTTAATGCTATGTTTAGACTTAGTATTAATACTTTTCTCGTAGTTGCGGATGCTTGCGAGGGGTTTAATCATAAGTAGGTTGTTAGTTAAAGTAAGAACGACACCTTAGCACTGGTCCACCCACATATCAAATTATCAAAGTACCAAACACAAATCAAACCAACATGACAAAAGTGACTAGACGAAATTCCCGTGTACCCTCAAGAACACTTTGCCTATTACTAATGATTGTTATGGCCTGTCCTTTTCCTCAAAAGGATTGGGCTACCTTTCTGCACCTTGTTTACGGTTACCGTTACTTGCTTGTAACATATTACCTTGCTATCAAACTATCCGTTACCTAGAATTTCAGTGCTTGCGGAGATTACCTTGCTAAAAACCGCTTGTCATTTCCTTCTGATCCTCGTTGGGTTCGACACTCTTACTTATCAAAAGGTCTACGATTGCCCCCCTATACTTGTGGGTCATCAAGACTCTTTTTTGGCGCCATTGCCAGGGAGTGAAGCGCTCTTGGTAAGTGGAAATCGGTAAGGAAAAACTTATACTACATGCTGAAATTTATTGCTACTTGCTACTATGGAGAACAATCCTTTGAGGGGTTTGTTCAGGGTATCTTCACCTCGACCGGAACCACAATTAGTTACCCCTCCACCTACATCACCTATTTAAAATGTTACTTATGAAATTCCTTTGGGTATGCTAGAAAAACTGCTTGCTAAACCTTATGCAGGAGATGGAACTGAACATCCTGATATGCATCTTTTATATGTGAACGAAATATGTGGATTATTTAAGCTTGCAGGTTTATCTGGAGATGAAATTAATAAGAAGGTTTTACATTTATCTTTTGAGGGAAAAGAATTGACATGGTATAGGCTATGTGATGATCTTGGATCGTGGAACTGGAATTGCTTGCAATTGGAATTCCATCAAAAGTTTTATCGTATGCATCTAGTTCACCACGATCAGAATTATATATATATATATAATTTTTAGCCTCGTGAAGGAGAAAGTATCGCTCTATCTTGGGGGAGGCTTAAGTCAATGTTATATTCATGCCCCAATCATGAGATTCCGAGGGAAGTTATCATTCAGAATTTTTATGCTCGGCTTTCTCATAATGATCAATCCATGCTCGATACTTCTTGTGTTGGTTCTTATATGAAGAAGAATATTGATTTCAAGTGGGATCTCTTAGAAATAATTAAATGCAACTCTGAAGATTGGGAACTCGACGAAGGTAATGAGTCGGGTATAAAGCTTGAATTTGATTGTGTTAAATCTTTTATGAATACCAATACTTTTCATAAGTTTAGCACTAAATATGGACTTGACTTTGAGATAGAAGCCTCTTTCTGTGAAGCATTTGCTACTCATGTTGACCTCCCTGAGGATAAGTGGTTTAAATATCATCCCCCTATTAAAGAAGAAATTAAAAAACCAGTCATAGCTAAAGAAGAACCTATCGTTTACAATGTTGATCCAGTTGTGCCTACTGCTTATATTGAGAACCACCTTTTCCTGTTAGGATAAAGGAACATGCTAAGGTATCGATTGTTATTCGCAAAATCAATATTATAACACCTAAGACCTCTGAACAAATTAAATTAGAACCTAGTGTTTCTATGGTTAAAGATCTCTTGGTAGAAAATGTTGATGGGCATGTCCTTAACTTCGTGATGAAGCTGCTAGAATTGCTAAACCCGATGAAAAAGACAAACATAGACCCGTAGTTGGCTTGTGTGTTTTTTCAATCAAAATAGGAGATCACTGTTATCATGGCTTATGATATTTAGGTGCTAGCATGAGTGCTATTCCTTTTACCTTATATCAATAAATTACGAATGAAAATGATGTTACTATTAAACTTGCTAATAGAGACACCATCACACCACTTGGGATTGTTAGAGATGTTGAAGTCTTGTGTGGGAAATAAAATATCCTACTGATTTTATAGTTCTTGGTTCCCCCAAGATGACTTTTGTCCCATTATCTTTGGTAGACCTTTCTTGAACACTGTTAATGCTAAGATAAATTGCAAAAAGTAATCTGTCAGTGTTGAGTTTGGTGATGTGTCTCATGAGTTTAATTTTTCCAATTTTTGTAGACAACCTCGTGATAGAGAATTACCTAATAAGGATGAAATAATTGGTCTTGCTTCTATTGTCATTCCTCCTACCAATCCACTAGAACAATATTTGCTAGACCATGAAAATGATTTAAACTTTCGTGAAAGAAACGAGATAGATAAAATTTTCTTTGAAAAACAACCTCTACTGAAACACAATTTGCTTATTGAAACTCTTGGAGATCCTCCTCCACCTAAAGGTGATCCTGTGTTTGAACTAAAACAATTGCCTGACACTCTGAAATATGCTTACCTTGATGAGAACAAGATATATCCTGTTATTATTAGTGCTAACCTTTCAGAACATGAAGAAGAAAGATTATTGAAAATTCTGAGGAAGCACCGGGCCGCTATTGGATATACTCTTGATGATCTTAAGGGCTTTAGTCCCGCACTATGTCAGCACAAGATTAATATGGAACCTGATGCTAAACACGTTGTTGATCATCAACGACGATTGAATCCCAAGATGAAAGAAGTGAGATGTGAACAAACTAATCTTGTCTTTAATTGGAAGAAGTGTCACTTTATGGTTAATGAATGTATTGTCTTGGGGCATAAAATATCCGAACGAGGTATTGAGGTGGATAAAGCTAAAGTTGATGCAATTGAGAAAATGCCAAGTCCTAAAGATATTAAAGGTATTCTAAGTTTCCTTGGTCATGCTGGTTTTTATAGGAGGTTCATTAAAGACTTCTCTAAAATTTCTAGGCCCCTTACTATCTTTTGTAAAAGGATATCCCTTTTGTTTTTGATAACGATTGTGTAGAAGCCTTTGAAACACTCAAGAAAGCCTTAACCTCTGCACCTATCGTTCAACCACCTGATTGGAACTTGCCTTTTGAAATTATGTGTGATGCTAGTGATTATGCTGTTGGTGCTGTCCTAGGACAAAGAGTTGATAAGAAGTTGAATGTTATCCATTATGCTAGTAAAAATCTAGACTGTGCCAAATGAAATTATGATACTACTCAAAAATAATTTTTAGCAGTTGTGTTTGCTCGTGATAAATTTAGATCCTATATTGTTGACTCCAAAATTATCGTTCACACCGATCATGCTGCTATAAAATATCTTACGGAAAAGAAGGATGCTAAACCTAGACTTATTAGGTGGGTTCTTTTTCTTCAAGAATTTGACTTACATATTGTTGATTGGAAAGGAGCTAAGAATCCCGTAGCTGATAACTTATATAGGTTAGAAAATATTCTTGATGACCCACTACCTATTGATTATAGTTTCCCTGATGAACAACTAGTTGCAATAAGTGTCTCACACAACACACCTTGGTATGCTGATTATGCTAATTACATTGTCGCTAAATATATACCACCTAGCTTTACATATCAACAAAAGAAAACATTCTTCTATGACTTGAGATGTTACTTTTGGGACGACCCACATCTTTATAAAGGAGTGGGTGGTATTATTAGACGTTGTGTACCTTAGCATGAACAGGAACAAATCCTACGAAAATTTCATTCCGAAGCTTATGGAGGACATCATGCGGGACATAGAACTGCTCACAAGGTATTGCAATCTGGTTCTTATTAGCCTACTCTATTCAAGGATTCTCGTAAGTTTGTCTTGACTTGTGATGAATGTCAAAGAATTGGTAATATCAGTAAGCGTCAAGAAATGCCTATGAATTATTCACTTGTTGTTGAACCGTTTGACGTGTGGGGTTTTGATTATATGGGACCTTTTCCTTCCTCTAACGAATACACTCATATTTTAGTTGTGGTTGATTATGTCACTAAGTGGGTAGAAGCTATTCCAACTAGTAGTGTTGATCACCACACCTCCATTAACATGCTTAAAGAGGTTATCTTTCCGAGGTTTTGAGTCCCTAGATATTTAATGGACGATGGTGGTTCACACTTTATTCATGGTGCTTTCCGTAAGATGCTTGCTAAGTATGATGTTAACCATATAATTGCATCACCCTATCATCCTCAATCTAGTGGTGAGGTAGAACTTAGCAATACAGAAATAAAATTTATATTACAAAAAACTGTCAATTGGTCTCATAAGAATTGGTCTAAGAAAATAGATGATGCACTTTGGGACTATAGAACGGCTTATAAAAATCCTATGGGTATGTCTCCATATAAAATGGTGTATGGAAAAGCTTGTCATTTGCCTCTAGAACTAGAACACGAAGCATTTTGGGCAATCAAAGAGCTCAACTATGATTTCAGACTTGCCAGGGAGAAGAGGCTATTTGATATTAGCTCACTAGATGAATGGAGAACCCAAGCGTATGAAAATGCCAAATATTCCAAGAAAAAGTAAAGAGATGGCATGACAAGAGAATCCAAAAGCGGGAATTCAAAATAGGAGACTATGTTCTTTTGTTAAACTCTCGTTTAAGATTTTTTGCAGGAAAGCTTCTCTCCAAATGGGAAGGACCATATATTATCGAAGAAGTCTATCGTTCTGGAGCAATCAAGATTAATAATGCCGAAGGTACTAACCCAAAGGTGGTCAATGGACAAAGAATTAAGCATTATATCTCAGGTACGCCTATTAATGTTGAAAGCAATGTTATCCAAACCATGACACCGGAGGAGCACATAAAAGAAACCTTCTAGAACACTCGAGCATTCTTAAAAATAGGAGGTACATGATTCGGTAAGTAAACAGACTCCAAAAAATCCGCAAAAATATTTTTTGTCAGTTTTGGCATATTTTAGAATTTTGGAAATAAATAAATAAACCAGAAGGTGATTGAGGTGAGCACGATACACCAGGGCACGCCATGCACCCCTGGCTGCGCCCTGGTGGGGTTTGTCCACCTCGGATTCCTTCCTGACTCCATTTTCCTTCCAAATACTTTTTTCCCAAGAATATTATTTTCTATATATACCGTAGACTGTTTTGACGACCGCATCGCAGAAAAATCCTCTGTTCTTGTTCCTTGTTGTTTTCTCGCTAGATCTGGATGTCCGTGGCTCCACCAAGCTCCTCCAAGGACAAGTTCTTCGAGAAAGTCATCAACCCGTACTTGCCGGAGGTGATGAAGCACCCTCAAGACATTAACATGCGTGAGGGGGTGCTCCACATCCGCGATGTTCAAGGACCCAAGAAGACTGGAAGCGTGGAGGCTAGGCTCGAGGCGGTGGAACAAGAAATCTTCAAGTGTCAGAAGATGGTGGATCATGGACTTAGTGCCAATCACTCCATGATCATGGAATTCACCCGTGATCCGACAATGGAGGACCGGTCCATGAAGGACACCATCTTAACCCTCAACGAGCAAATTAATTTTCTGTAGAGACAAGTTTATGATCTTCAAAAGCAAGTCTTCGAATATGAAGCGAGATTTAAAGGTATGAGTTTAGCTGCCAGTTTCAGGACTCAGGGAACCCTTGCCCTGGAAGCTGGAGGACAAGCTTACATCATCACCACCACCACCTACATCAACTCCTCCACCTCCTTCATCACCACCACCAAAGATGACTTGATCACACGGGTATGGGCACTCCCCTTCGCATAAGCCAAGCTCGGGGGAGGTGCCCCGATATCGTATCACGACCACTTTTATTCGCCTTTACCTCTTTTAGTTCAATCCTTAGTTTTCCTTTGCTTTAGTTGAGTAAAAGCTAGCATGATCTATTTGGGTGTGTTAGTCCCGTGGCCTATCTATCTATGTAATCGAGTGAAAGTTATATAATAAAGTTAGTTTTAGTTTTTACCTCTTTACTTTCTAGTTGCAATCAAATAAAGGAAAAGAGACAAATAAAAAATAATATGCTAATTTTATGGTGAGTAAGTATAAGTAGTAAAATTTATTGGAGATTGACAAACATAGCATTGGTCAATGATGCAATTTCATGAAAGAATTAATAAGGGAAGAGAAGATTCACATGCAAATACACTATCTTGGACATCTTTTATGATTGTGAGCCCCCATCAAATATTATATGTCAAAATTGTCGACGTTGGACAAGGAAGACAACGTAATTATTTATGTTTGTTCATATCCACATAGAAGTTATATAGTCATAGATCCTTTAACATGTGGTACTTGCCCAATATCTCTGCTAGCCAAAAATTCCGCACTAAGTAGAGATACTACTTGTGCATCCACAAACCCAAACCAAACTCTTTTTTTGAGTGTCCACCATACCTACCTATAGATAGAGAAAGACCCTTCAAGTAAGTTGTCATCGGTGCAATAAGGAAATAAAAATTGCTTTTAAAAATGTTTTGATCAATTAGTGTAAGAGAAAATTGAGCGTTATACGAACTTATGATAGCAAAGTAATAAAAGCGATGGAATGCATAATAAAGGTTGCTATCATAGGGGGCAATATAGCGTGACATTCTTTTACATTAAGGGATTTAGCATACAAACCAATAAGCGCATGACAACCTCTGCTTCCCTCTGTGAAGGGCCTATCTTTTACTTTTATGCACTTACTTTTATGCAAGAGTCAAAGTATTCTCCCTATTCCTTTTTTACTTTTTACTTTTGCAAGCATCATGTGGTGAGGAAAGATCTAGGCACATATATCCAGTTGGATATGGGTGTGCATGATTTATTATTGTTGACATCACCTTTGAGGTGAGTGAGTTGGGAGGCGAAACTATAGGCCCCTATATTCCTATGTGTCCGATTGAAACTTTTTCCTCATGGGTATGTCGTGAGTGTTAGAAATCATAGAAGACTAAATGATAGTTGAGTATGTGGACTTGCCAAAATGTTCCGACATGAGACCCTTTCCTAAAAATATGATGAATTGTAGTTGCAAAGTTGACTGAGAACATAGTTTGTTGGTTTCCAATAGGGTTTATTCTTTATACTTCTATGTTGTGATGAATTGTTACTTGTTCATGAGAAGCCTTATGATAAAAAATGTATTGAAATAAGTTCTTATGTTAGAGTTTGTTGCTAATGCTAATAAGCATGATGATTCTATGTCCGTATTTTGTTTTATCGACACCTCTCTCTCAAACCATATGGACATGCTTTTCAATTTCGACTTTCGCTTGAGGACAAGCGAGGTCTAAGCTTGGGGGAGTTGATACGTCCATTTTTTATCATGATTTCCTACTGTTATTTACTTTTTTTGTTGAATAATAATGCTTTGGGGAGTGATTCTAATGCCTTTTCTCTCGTAATATGCAAGGTTTACACAAAGAGGGAGAATACCGGCAGCTGGAATTCTGGACCCAAGAAAAGCACGTCAGAGATACCTATTCTGCACAACTCCACTGAAGCTGAAATTTTATGGAGATTATTTTTGTATTTGATAAAAATTACTAGAGCTTAAAACTACCAAAGGAGGTCCCCCAAGTGGGCACAACCTACCAGGGCGCGCCAGCCCCCTTGGTCGCGCCCTGATGGGTTGTGCCCAGCCTGGCCCGCTTTAGGTGCCCATCTTTTGGTATAAATTCCCAAAAAACCTAAAAAAAAGAGAGAGGACTTTCGGGGTGAAGCTCCGCCGCCATGAGGCAGAACTTGGGTAGGAGCACTTTTGCCCTCCGACGGAGCGATTCCGCAGCGGGAACTTCCCTCCCGGAGGGGGAAATTGAAGCTATCGTCATCACCAACACCCCTCTCATCTTTGGGAGGCCAATCTTCATCAACATCTTCAACAGCACCATCTCCTCTCAAACCCTAGTTCATCTCTTGTATTCAATCTTTGTACCGGAACCTCAGATTGGTACCTGTGGGTGACTAGTAGTGTTGATTACCTTGCGTAGTTGATTACTATATGGTTTATTTGGTGCAAGATTATATGTTAGTATCCATTATGCTTTTCAATACTCCTCTGATCTTGAGCATGAATATTATTTGTGAGTATTTACCTTTGTTCTTGATGTCACGGGAGAAGTCATGTTGCGAGAAATCATGTGAATTTGATATATGTTCGATATTTTGATGATATGTGTGTTGTGATTCCCTTAGTGTTGTCATGTGAACGTCGACTACATGACACTTCACCATTCATGGGCCTAAGGGAATGCATTGTGGAGTAGTTATTAGATGATGGGTTGCTAGAGTGACAGAAGCTTAAACCCTAGTTTATGCGCTACTTCATGAGGGGCTAATTTGGATCCACATGTGTAATGCTATGGTTAGACTTAGTCTTAATACTTTTCTCATAGTTGCAAATGCTTACGAGGGGGTTAATGTCGGATTTTGGGCTCCGCAAAACCCTCAAGGTTCGAACACACGGGCGTGTGTGAAGATCCCTCGTGGCGTCGTCCAACCTAGCTCGCTCCTCAATGAACACAGCAAAGAACTCGCGCGATGACAAGGAAGAAAACAAACACAATAGTTTACCCAGGTTCGGGCCGCCGTGAAGCGTAAGACCCTACTCCTGGATTTGGTGGATTGCCTCTCGAGGAGGTGAGGTGGATGAACAAGTATAGTGTTTCGGAGCCTCCTGAGGGCTCTCGGTGGTGTTCGAGGCTCCTTGTGGTTTGATGGTTGGTGAATGGTGGGGTTGGTCGATGCCCGTCTCTAAGAAGCAGCCTACCCTCTATATATAGCGGTGGCCTGGGTCCTCTTCCCTTATTGCAATGGCGGGAAGGGATCCCACAAAGCTCAATTTTGAAGGGGGACAGGGGTTCGTGCTCGCCCTGCCCAAAGGCGGTCTTCGCCTGCAAAGTAGCTATCGACGCCACAGGGACGGACCCAGCGATGACGTCTGTCTTGCGGAGCTGGTGGTTGCGGTCTTGCTACACCGGAATGGAAACATGTTGGGAGTGCTTTTGGAACCCACGTACGTCCTTGCTCCCTTTGCACCAAAGGGGAAACTGCACCGCCTGGCGCACTGGCGCATGCCTGTCCTTCCTTGCGTCATATTTGACTCCTGAGGTCGGACCTTGCATAGAGATCTCCGCCGCTCTGGAGGGGGCCTGGGGAGGCCCGTCCCCTGCTGGTCTTGATGCTCCTCCTCCTCGTGAGGCTTGGGTCCTCATGAGGGCCTTATCGTTAGTGGGGCCACACCTTGCTACGTTGGGTCATTGAGGTGGGCCATGCCCTAGGCCGCAGGCAAGCAGGTCTGGGTACCCCCGTTCCCAGAATGCCGACAGTAGCCCCGGGGACCAAGGCACGCTCGAGCTGGCTTCTGACCGAAGCCTTGAGGACGGCTCGAAGCACCGCGGGCCCCACTTGCCTACGGGCCAGGCTTTACACACGTCGAACGACCACGCGACGACGCCTTCGCTCCCCGAGGCATCCGGAAACGCTCCCGATCAAACTAACACAACATCAGGGCGCTGCGCTGGACATCATCGCTCTATATTGAATGCTGCTACCACCTCAGGCCACGCATATGTGACCCTTGAGAGGGTTGTGCACCCCTGGAACACGAGGGGGCGTCGGGCGGTCCTCTATTGTATATAAGCGGGCGAGGAAGAGAAAACCCTCGCCCACCTTTCCCTTCTCTTCCTTTGCATCCCTCGAATCGTCTCTTCCCAGCAATGGCGTCGGTCAGGAAGTTCTTTGCTTCCGAGAAAGAGAAAGCTTCCGGGGGATCCTGCTGCTCTGCCGCCTCAGAAGTATGTTGTGATGCCGGCGGCGGCTCCCGGCAAACACAACCATTTCCCAGCGCGTTGCGGCGACCGCGATGGAACGCCGTCCTACGCGGGCGACCGCAGTGGCCGAGGCAGCGGCGACTGAGGTGGGAGGTTGGAGGTGGCCACCCGGCCACCGCGTCCACGGCTCCATTCGGCCGACTCGGCTTTAGAGTTTGTGACGTGGGCGGGCATGCCGGAAGCTGCCTGGTTCTAGCTTTCGTGCTCCTTCATGAAGGCCCTGCCCACTAGAGTGCCTGCCAGCCTATGGCTACAGGCCAACGGCTGCTGCAGTGGGCGTCTTGGGTGGAGGTCGAGGTCACCCTTGAAGGCTATGTGTACCTGAACCGCGGGTGGCAAGTGTTCGCCCGCGCCCACGGCCTGAAGGGGAGGCACAACTTCCACTTCAAGTATGACGAGGAGGCGATGCTCTTCGTCAAGTTCTTCAGGGGAGAGGGTGAGCACCTGAGGTGCTGCCCGGAAGACGTCGGCCGTGGTGATCCTAAAGGTGAGCTTGCCCTTGGAGACGGGCGCCGTGCCTACAACAGTAGTGACACCCCCCTCCGGAAGGAGCCCGAGCGACAGCAGCGACAACAGCTACGATGCACTGTCGCGCCGGCGCGCCTGGGTCTCTAGGGGAGCCAGCCATCATGGCGCCACTCTCCCGCTCTGAGAACATCTGCCCCGTCGCGCTTCCGTGGGGCCGTGAACGAGGAGGAGGATACCGACTAAGCACCGGTGCTACTACGTCAGGGTCCCCGAGGCGACGGCCCCCGTGGGGCTTTTCACTTTCTTTCTCCTCCTTTCCTCATGTATCCTGTGGATTAAGAACTAAGGAAGGACCTTCAGGTGTGTAATACGCTTGGGCGCCTGCCCCTTTTTATCAGCGCCTTTTGCATTCTATTGATTGGAGTTGCCTTCCGGCCATGGTTAGGATACTTAGCTTGTCAGACCTGCGGTAGGCTTTCGGGCTGTGGAGGCGCGGCTGAGGCACTCGGAGGGCCCGCGCGCCTGGCGGGCTTCTTCTTCTTGCAGTTGAGACGGGTTGGGGGCTCTGACGGTGCTTTGTGTCTATTGGTTCCAGTCCCACGCATTTCCCCACCGTTGCAAGGTACGACCACCTTACCGTGGATGCTCCTTACGAGGCAAGGCTTCGGTACTCCTGATGCCGACCGGAAACCAAGGATGGCACCAGGAAGTTGAGTGGCATTATAACCAGTAAGGCTCCCGAGGCACGTTGCCCAGGAACCCCCTTTGACACCCAAGCAGCTCTACGTTGACACAACCCAGCCCCACGCATTTTCCTACCATCGCAAAGCACGACCACCTTACCATGGACGCTCCTCATCAGATGGGGCCCCGACACTCCTGATGCCGATCGGAAACCAAGGTCGACAACAGGAGGCCGAGTGGCATTATGACCGGTAAGGCTCCTAAGGCGCAATGCCCAGGAGCCCCCTTAGATGCTCAAGCGCCCCCCGCAGATTTTGCTTCATGCTCCGGGAAGGCTGGGCTTCATGAGGCTTCGATTTGTAGTTCAAGTAGCCCTGTGCCAGCAGGTCCGAGTCCCGCACATTTCCCCACCACTATTAGGTACGACCGGAAACCAAGGACGCACTTCATAGTGTGAAGCCCCAACACTCCTGATGCCAACCGGAAACCAAGGATGACATCAGGGGGCCGGGTGCCCTTATGACCGGTAAGGCTCTTGAGGCACGATGCTCAGGAGCTCCCTTAGACGCTCAAGCTGTCGCAAGAAAAAATTAAATTTTTGTTTCCTTTCCAAGATGGCGCGTCAGGTCGTGAATGGAGCCCTCGAGCGAGTACGAGACGACATGCGCCTGCTAATTCGTCTTTGAGTACCATGCGAGGATCTGGGCGCCAAGGCCTTGGCGAGGTGTAAGCACCGTGCCCCCCATCCCCTGCTCGTGGGGTATGAGGGGGAGGGGAGCAGATGAGTGCTTGACTCAGAGAAAGAGAAAGCAACGCAAGAAATGGCAATGAAAACAAATCTTTGACCCTTCCCTTTAAAGCGTGATATGAAAAAAAACCGAGTTTAGTTTCGTAAAGGTTGGCAAATCCAAGCAGGAGAAAGGCAAATAATGACTGCATTCGGCACCTAGTCTAGTCTTCGTCTTCCCCCAGCGTCGAGCGTAGGGCATCCACGTTGCATGGGCATAGCCATTGATGGGCAGTGTTGACTTCTCCGCTAGCTCTAGGCTGTGTCTACCACATTGCGTGGGAGGGACCCCTCCGCGTCCATAGGGAGCCCCGGGCGTATACAGCCCGCTCATTATTACGTGAGTGTCACGGGTAAAACTTCTGGAGGTGCTGGATGTTCCAGGCGTTCTGGATGGGGACCCCTTCTTGAGTCTCC
Organism: Hordeum marinum; assembly: GCA_022496015.1. Lineage (NCBI taxonomy): Eukaryota > Viridiplantae > Streptophyta > Magnoliopsida > Poales > Poaceae > Hordeum > Hordeum marinum. Next base: position 86,392,102 of record CM039675.1, on the reverse strand, counting down.
AGGTGCACGGCGCTAGGCCTAGAGACATGAACGACCTTGAACGGGCCCTCCCACATGGATGAGAGCTTGTGTAAGCCCTCCCTGGAGAGAACCCGCCTCAGGAAGAGGTCATCGACTTCGAAGGTCCTGTAGCGGATATTGCGGCAGTGGTAGCGCCACAAGGCTTGCTGATACCGCACAGCTCGGAGTGTGGCCCGATGATGCGCCTCCTCTCTGAGCACAAGGTCCGTTCCCTGCACAATCTCCTGGCGCTCCTCGTCAAATGCCAAGACCCACGGGGATCGGTGCTTGATCTCATGAGGAAGGACTGCTTTGGCTCCATAGACGAGGAAGAACGGGGTTTCGCTAGTGGGCTTAGTTGCGGTGGTGCGGATGGACCAAAACACTGACTGAAGCTCATTGACCCAACCCCTGCCGCAAGCTTCAAGCTTCTTCTTGAAGCTCCTTGCCTTGAGGCCTCACAGGACCTCAGCGCTGGCGCGCTCCGCCTAGTCGTTGCTCCGCGGGTGGGCTACCGAAGCATAACATATCTGCGTTCCAAGGTTAGCACAATAAGTCTTGAAGAGGTGGCTTGAATTGCGAACCGTTGTTGGTGATGATGCGGTTGGGGATGCCGAAGCGGCTCACGAGGCCCGTGATGAACTTGACGGCCGACCCGGCCGGGATGGTGCACACGTGTTCCACCTCCGCCCACTTGGTGAACTTGTCGATGGCGACATAGAGGTAGCGGTACCCGCCCGCTGCTCGCGGGAAGGGCCCCAGTATGTCCAGTCCCCAGACCGCAAAGGGTCAGGAGAGTGGAATGGTTTGGAGGCCCTGTGCATGCTAGTGAATCTACTTGGCATGAAACTGGCAGGCCTCGCAAGACCGAACTAGCTCGATGGCATCGTCGAGCGCTGAAGGCCAGTAGAAGCCCGATCGGAATGCCTTCCCTGCGAGCGTGCATGAGGAAGAGTGATGCTCGCAGTCTCCTCCGTGGATGTTGGCTAGCAGTTCGCATCCTTGCTCCTTGGAAACGAACCGCAGCACAGCGTCAGTCGGGCACTTACGGTACAAATCGCCGTCTTGCAAGCAGTAGGTTGTGGCTTGTCGGGCTACGTGCTTCACGTCCTCCTCCTTCTCTGGTAGCATGCTGTGGAGCAGGTACGCCTTGAATTCTTGCATCCAGCTATCGGCCTGGGGCTCCAAGGCCAGAAGTAGTCCAGCCCCCGAGGCCGAGACACAGTCTGGAGCCCCCAAGGGCGGTGCTGGGGGAAGCTCCTCACTCCGAGGCGCCAGGCCTTCAGTAGGCGATGTTGCGGAGGGCTTGAAGAGTCACTCCTCGAAGACGCCTAGCTCGTGAGGTTCACGATGTGAAGCTCTCTTGGCGATGCCATCCGCCTCCTTGTTCGCACCGCGTGGGATGTGCTGCAGCTCCAAGCCCTAAAAACGTTTTTCAATCTAGCGTACCTCTTCTAGATATGCCTCCATGTGCTCATCCTTGGGCATATACTCTTGTTGGAAATATGCCCTAGAGGCAATAATAAATTAGTTATTATCATATTTCCTTGTTCATGATAATCTTTTATTATCCATGCTATAATTATATTGATCGGAGACTTAGATGCATGTGTGGATACATAGACAAAACCATGTCCCTAGTATGCCTCTTATAGACTAGATCGTTGATCAAAGATGGTCAAGGTTTCCTAGCCATGGACATGAGATGTCATTTGATAACGGGTTCACATCATTAGGAGAATGGTATGATGGACAAGACCCAAACTACAAATGTAGCATATGATCGTGTCAGTTTAATGCTACTGTTTTTTGCATGTCAAGTATCTGTTCCTATGACCATGAGATCATGCAACTCACTGACACCGGAGGAGTGCCTTGTGTGTGTCAAACGTCGCAACGTAACTGGGTGACTATAAAGGTACTCTACAGGTATCTCCGAGGGTGTCTGTTGGGTTGGCATGGATCAAGACTGGGATTTGTTACTCCGTGTGACGGAGAGGTATCTCAGGGCCCACTCGGTAATACAACATCACAATAAGCCTTGCAAGCAATGTGACTAAGTGTTAGTCACGGGATTTTGTATTATGGAACGAGTAAAGAGACTTGCCGATAACGAGGTTGAACTAGGTATGGAGATACCGACTATCGAATCTCGGGCAAGTAACATACCGAAGAACAAAGGGAACATCATACGGGATTAACTGAATACTTGACATAGAGGTTCGACCGATAAAGATCTTCGTAGAATATGTAGGAACCAATATGGGCATCCAGGTCCCGCTATTGGTTATTGACCGTCGAGGTGTCTCGGTCATGTCTACATAGTTCTCGAACCCGCAGGGTTTGCACACTTAAGGTTCGGTGACGTTTCGGTAGTATAGAGTTATGTATGGTGGTTACCTAATGTTGTTTGGAGTCCCAGATGAGATCCCAGATGCCACGAGGAGCTTCGGAATGGTCCGGAGGTAAAGATTGATATATAGGAAGGCCTATTTTGGTCGCCGGAAAAGTTTTGGGCTTATCGGTAGTGTACCGGGAGTGCCGGTAGTGTACCCGGAGACCATCGGGAGGGGTATTTCGACCGAAGAGGCTACATGGGATGTGGGAGAGTGAATACCAGCCCTTAGTTGGCGGGTGGAAGTCCCACAAAAGGCCCATGCGGCTGGGAGAGAAAACCCAAAGAGAAAAGGTGGAAAAAAAGGAAAATAGGGAGGAATCCTAGTCCTGCTAGGATTGGAGGAGGAGTCCTCCTCTCCTCCTTGATTCGTCCGACCCAAGGGCTGGCCCCTTGAGGGACAAGCCTCCTTCTCTCTTGCTCCTATATATACTAGAGGTTTTAGGGGTCTTGGCACTAGATTTTCAGCCACGTGCTACCCGTTCCTCTAGTGCATAGTTTCACCTCTAGATCAGTTTTCTGCAGTGCTTAGGCAAAGCCCTGCCGGAATTACTCCACCACCATTGCTGCGGCACCGTCACGCTGCCGGAGAACTCATCTACCTCTCCGCTCCCTCTTGCTGGATCAAGAAGGCGGAGATCGTCATCGAGTTGTACATGTGCTGAACGCGGAGGTGTCGTCCATTCGGCGCAAGATCGGAAGAACCGTGATCAAGATTGCGAGACAGATCGTGATGAGATCGCGGGACGGATCGTGATGAGTTCGTGGGAAGGATCGTGATTGGACCGCGGGATGGATTATGATGAGATCGCGGGACGCTCGGCGATTTGGATCGCGAAGACGTTGGACTACACCAACCGCGTTTCTTAACGCTTCCCGCTTAGCGATCTACAAGGGTATGTAGATCCACTCTCCCTCTCGTAGATGATCATCACCATGGATAGATCTTGCATGTGCGTAAGATTTTTTTCGTTTCCCATGCAATGTTCCCCAACACTGGCATCATGAGCTAGGTCTATGTGTAGATGAGATCTCGAGTAGAACACAAAGAGTTTGTGGGCGTTGATGCTTAGATTGCTTCCTCCGTTGGTCTTGTTTTGGTTCAGCGGTATTATGGGATGAAGCGGCCCGGACCAACATTATGTTGGAAATATGCCCTAGAGGCAATAATAAATTAGTTATTATCATATTTCCTTGTTCATGATAATCGTTTATTATCCATGCTATAATTGTATTGATCGGAGACTTAGATGCATGTGTGGATACATAGACAAAACCATGTCCCTAGTATGCCTCTAATGGACTAGCTCATTGATCAAAGATGGTTAAGGTTTCCTAGCAATGCACATGAGATGTCATTTCATAACGGGATCACATCATTAGGAGAATGGTGTGATGGACAAGACCCAAACTACAAACGTAGCATATGATCGTGTCAGTTTATGGCTACTGTTTTTTGCATGTCAAGTATACGTTCCTATGACCATGAGATCATGCAACTCATTGACACCGGAGGAGTTCCTTGTGTGTATCAAATGTCGCAACATAACTGGGTGACTATAAAGGTGCTCTACAGGTATCTCCGAGGGTGTCTGTTGGGTTGGCATGGATCAAGACTAGGATTTGTTACTCCGTGTGATGGAGAGGTTTCTCAGGGCCCACTCGGTAATACGACATCACAATAAGCCTTGCAAGCAATGTGACTAAGTGTTAGTCACGGGATCTTGTATTACGGAATGAGTAAAGAGACTTGCCAGTAACGAGGTTGAACTAGGCATGGAGATACCGACTATCGAATCTCGGGCAAGTAACATACCGAAGAACAAAGGGAACATCATACGGGATTAACTGAATCCTTGACATAAAGGTTCGACCAATAAAGATCTTTGTAGAATATGTAGGAACCAATATGGGCATCCAGGTCCCGCTATTGGTTATTGACCGTAGAGGTGTCTCGGTCATGTCTACATAGTTCTCGAACCCGCAGGGTCTGCATACTTAAGGTTTGGTGACGTTTCGGTAGTATAGAGTTATGTATGGTGGTGACCGAAGGTTGTTCGGAGTCCCAGATGAGATCCCGGATGTCATGAGGAGCTCCGGAATGGTCCGTAGGTAAAGATTCATACATTGGAAGTCCTGTTTTGGTCACCGGAAAAGTTTTGGGCTCATCGGTAGTGTACCGGGAGTGTCGGTAGTGTACCGGGAGACCACCGGGAGGGGGTTTTCGACCCAAGAGGCTTCATGGGCTGTGGGAGAGTAAATACCAGCCCTTTGTGGGCTGGTGGACGTCCCACACAAGGCCCATACGGCTGGGAAGAAAAGCCCAAACAGAAAAAGGTGGAAAAAGGCAAAAAAAGGCAAAAATAAGGAGGAGTCCTAGTCCTACTAGGATTGGAGGAGGAATCCTCCAATCCCACTAGGTTTGGCCGACCCAAGGGCTGCCTCTTTGGCAGCCAAGCCTCCTCCTCCTCTCCTCCTATATATACTAGAGGATTTTAGGGTTTTGGCACAGAATTTTCAGCCACGTGCTACCCGTTCCTCTAGTGCATAGTTTCTCCTCTAGATCGGTTTTCTACAGTGCTTAGGCGAAGCCCTGCCGGAATAGCTCCACCACCATCGCTGGAGCGGCGTCATGCTGCCAGAGAACTCTTCTTCCTCTCTGCTCCCTCTTGCTGGATCAAGACGGCGGAGATCGTCATCAAGTTGTATGTGTGCTGAACGAGGAGGTGCCATCCGTTCAGTGCTAGATCGGAAGGACCGTGATCAAGATCGTGAGACGGTTCGTGATGAGTTCGCGGGACGGATCGCGATGAGTTCACGGGACGGATCATGATGAGTTCGCGAGACGGATCGTGATGAGATAGCGGGACGGATCATGATGAGTTCACGAGACGGATTGTGATGAGTTCGCGGGACGGATCGTGATTGGATCGCGGGACGGATCGTGATGAGATCGTGGGACGCTCGGCGATTTGGATTGTGAAGATGTTCAACTACACCAACCGCGTTTCTTAACGCTTCCCACTTAGCGATCTACAAGGGTACGTAGATCCACTCTCCCTTTCGTAGATGCTCATCACCATGGATAGATCTTGCGCGTGCGTAAGAAATTTTTTGTTTCCCATGCAACGTTCCCCAACAGTGGTATCAGAGCTAGGTCTATGTTTGGATGAGATATCGAGTAGAACACAAAAGGTTTGCGGGCGTTGATGCTTAGATTGCTTCCTCCCTTGGTAGGATTTTGGTTCAGCGGTATTGTGAGATGAAGCGGCCCGGACCAACATTACTCGTACGCTTACGAGAGACCGGTTCCCTCGACCGCAACTTGTTCCATAGATGGCTTGCGGGTGCTAGTTTCTCTCACTTTAGTTGGATCGGATTCGACAAAGGCGGTCCTTGAGAAGGTTGAAAAGCAACTAGTGTAAAACCGTTGTGGTTTTTGCGTAGGTGAGAATTGTTCTTGCTAGATACCCGTAGCAGCCACGTAAAACATGCAACAACAATTAGAGGACGTCTAACTTGTTTTTGTAGGGTATGTTGTGATATGATATGGCCAATTACATGATGTGATATATGTGATGTATGAGATGATCATGTGATGTATAGATTATCACGACTTGCATGTCGATGAGTACGACAACTGGCAGGAGCCATAGGGTTGTCTTTAATTATTGTATGACCTGCGTGTCAATCATTAAGCGCTATGTAATGCTTTACTTTATCGCTACGGTAGCAATAGTGGTAGAAGCATGTTGGGCACGACAACCCCAATGGCGACACGTTGATGGAGATCAAGATGATGGAGATCATGGTGTCATGCCGGTGACGATGTAGATCATGGGGGTGCTTTCATGATGGAGATCAAAAGCACAAGTTCATGGCCATATCATGTCACTTATGATTTGCATGTGATGTTAATCCTATTATGCACCTTGTTTTGCTGAGGACGACGGTAGCATTATAAGGTGATCCCTCACTTAATTTCAAGATAAATTGTGTTCTCCCTGAGTGTGCACCGTTGCGAAAGTTCTTCGTGTCGAGACACCACGTGATGATCGGGTGTGATAGACTCTACGTTCACATACAACGGGTGCAAGCCAGTGTTGCACATGTAGAACACTCGGGCTAAACATGACGATCCTAGCATGTACATACATGGCATCGAAACACAAGAGAACGAAAGGTCAAACATGAGTCATATAGTAGATATGATCAACATGATTATGTTCACCATTGTAACCACCTCAACTCACGTGATGATCGGACTTGAGTTGGTGAATTTGGATCATGTATCACTCGAATGACCAGAGGGATGTCAATTTGAGTGGGAGTTCTTAAGTAATATGATTAATTGAACTCATTATCATGAACATAGTGAGTAGTATCTTTGCAAATTATGTTGTAGATTTCTTGCTCGCGCTGTAGCTCCCTTGAATTTTTATATGTTCCTAGAGAAATAGAGTTGAAAAATGATGGTACCAATATTGCGGACTGGCTCCGTGATCGGAGGATTGTCCTCGTTGCTGCACAGAAGGCTTATGTCCTTAATGCACCGCTCGGTACGCCAAGCCCTCTAGCATCGTCTGTAGAGGTTGTGAACATCTGACAGGCATGTTCTTATGACTACTTGATAGTTTAGTGCGTCATGCATTACGGCTTAGAATTGAGGCTCCAAAACATTTTGAACGTGACGGAACATATGAGATGTTTTAAGAGCTGAAAATAGGATCTCAGGCTCGTGCCCGTGTTGCGAGATATGAGATCTCCAACAAGATTCTTTGCCTGTAATATGAAAGAGAATAGCTCAATCGTTGAGCATGTGCTCAGATTGTCTGGGTGCTACAATCGCTTGAATCGAGTGGGAGTTGATCTTCCAGATAATATAGTGATTGATATAGTTCTCCAAGTCAATGTCACTAAGCTACTAGAACTTGGTGATGAACTATAAAATGCCAGGGATAGAAATAATGATCCCTGAGTTGTTCGCGATGTTTGACACCGCGAAGGTAGAAATCAAGAAGGAGCGTCAAGTGTTGATGGTTAGTCAAACCACTAGTTTCGAGAAGGGCAGGAGCAAGGAGGGAAAACTTCATGGATAGCAAGTAAGTTGCTGCTCCAGTGAAGCAACCCAAAGTTGAACCCAAACCCGAGACTAAGTGCTTCGATTATGAGGAGAGCGGTCGCTGAAGCGGATCAACCGTAGATACTTGGTAGATAACAACGCTGGCAACCTCGACAGAAGTATATTTGATGTACATGTTATTTATGTGTACCTTGCTAGTACTCCTAGTAGCACCTGGGTATTGGATACCGGTTCGGTTGCTAAATGTTAGAAACTCGAAATAAAAGCTACAGAATAAACGGAGCACTAGCTAAGGGTGAGGTGACGATGTGTGTTGGAAATGTTTCCAAGGTTGATGTGATCAACATCGCACGCTCTCTCTACCTTCGGGATTGGTGAGGAACCTAAATAAATGTTATTTGGTGTTTTGCATTGAGCATGAACGTGATTAGATCGTGTTTATTGCAAACATAGTTATTCATTTAAGTGAAAGAATAATGGTTATTCTGTTTACATGAATAATACCTTCAATGGTCATGCACCCAGTGAGAATGGTTTGTTGAATCTTGATCATAGTAATACACATGTTCATAACATTGATGCCAAAAGATACAAAGTTAATAATGATAGTACCACATACTTGTGGCACTGCCGCTAAATGTCTTATTGGTATAAAGCGCATGAAGAAACTCCATGCTGATGGATCTTTGGACTCATTCGATTTCGAATCGGTTGAGATATGCAAATCATGCCTCTTGGGCAAGATGACTAAGGACCCTGTTTTCTGGTTTGATGGAGCGGGCAAGTGATTTATTGGAAATGATACATGTTGATGTATGCAATCCAATGAGTCTTGTAGCATGCGATGGATATCGTTGTTTTCTTACCTTCACTGATTATTTGAGTAGATAATAGTGTATATTTACTTAATGAAACGCAAGTCTGAATCATTTGAAAAAGTTCAAGCAAATTCGGAGTGAAGTTTAAGATCATCGTGACAAGAAGATAAAATGTCCACGATATGATCGTGGAGGTGAATATCTGAGTTGCGAGTTTGGTATACAACTTAAGACACTGTGAAAGTTGTTTCACAACTCACGCCACCTGGAACAACATAGTGTGATGGTGTGTCCAAACGTCATAGTCGTGCTCTATTGGATATGGTGCAAATTATGATGTCTCTTATCCTTTTACCACTATCGTTTTGGGGTTATGCATTAGAGACAACTACATTCACTTTAGATAAGGCACCATCTAAATCCGTTGAGATGACACCGTGTGAATTATGGTTTGATAGAAACCTAAGCTGTCATTTCTTAATGTTTGGGGCTGCAATACTTATGTGAAAAAGGGTTTTTCACCTAATGAGCTCGGACCCAAAGCGGACAAATGCATCTTCATATAATACCCTAAAGACAGTTGGGTAAACCTTCTATCTCAGATCCAAGCATAAAATGTTTGTTGCTAAAACTGGGTCCTTTCTCGAGAAAGAGTTTCTCTTGAAAGAATTGAGTGGGAGAAAAGATAGAACTTGATGAGGTTGTTGAACCTTTGTTCAACCAGGGAGTAGAGCAGCGCAGGAAGATGTTTTTGTGAAGCCTACGTTAGTTGAAGAGGAAGTTAATGATGATGATCATGAAGCTTCAAATCAAGTTACTATCGAACCTCGTAGGTCGACAAGGACGTGTACTGCTCCTGAGCGGTACGACAACCCTGTCTTGGAGGTCATGTTGTTGGACAAGGATGAACCTACGAGCTATGGAGAAACGATGATGGGCCCGGATTCCGACAAATGGTTAGAGGCCATGAAATCCTAGAAGGGATCCATGTATGAAAACATAGTATAGACTTTGGTATTCTTGCTCATTGGACGGCAGGTCGTTGAGTACAAATGGATGTTTAAAATGAAGACAGACGCTCATGGTAAATGTCACCATTTGTAAAGCTCGACTTGTTGCAAAGAAGTTTACGACAAGTTCAAGGAGTTGACTACGATGAGACTTTCTCACTCGTAGTGATGCTAAAGTCTGTTGGAATTATGTTAGCAGTTGCTGCATTTTTAATTATGAAATCTGGCAGATGGATGCCAAAACATCGTTTCCTTCCTTAAGGAAAGGTTGTATGAGATACAACCAAAAGGTTTTGTCAGTCCTAAGGATGCTAAAAGGTCTGCAAGCTTCAGATTCTTCTACGAACTAAAACAAGCATCTCGGAGTTGGAATATACACTTTGATGAGGTGATCAAAGTTTTTAAGTCTATACAAAGTTTACGAGAAACTTGTATTTGCAATAAAGTGAGTGGGAGCACTATAGAGTTTCTAATAAGTATATGTGGATGACATATTGCTATTCGGAAATGATGTAGAATTTTTGGAGAGCATAAACGGTTGTTTGAAAAGAGTTTTTCAAAGGAAGACATGGATAAAGATACCTAATTGTTGAGCATCAAGATCTATAAAGATAGATCAAGATGTTTGACAAGACTTTCAATGAGTACATACCTTGACAAGATTTTGAAAGAGTTCAAAATGGATAGTCAGAGAGAAGTGTTCTTGCCTGCTTTGTAAGGTGTGAAGTTGAGTGAGACTCAAAGCTCGACAACGGCAGAAGAAAAAGAAAGGACAAATGTCGTCCCCTATGCCTTAGCCATAGGCTCTGTATAGTATGCCATGCTGTGTACCGCACCTGTGTGTGCCTTGCCATGAGTCCGTCAAGGGGTACAAGAGTGATCCAGGAGTGGATCACTAGATAGCGGTCAAGATTATCCTTAGTAACAAAAAGACTTAGGAGATGTTTCTCGATTATGGAGGTGATAAAGAGTCCGTCGTAAAGAGTTACGTCGATGCAAGCTTTAACACCAATCCGGATGACCCATAGTAGCAATCTGGATACATCTAGTGGAGCAGCCATTTGGAATAGTACCAAGTGGAGTGTGGTAGCAGTGTTTACAGTTTGACATAGAGATTTGCAAAGTACATACAGATCTGAATGTCGCAGACCCGTTGACTATAAGACCTCTCTCACATGCAAAGCATGAACGAGCCCCAGAAATCATTGGGTGTTACATTCATAACAATGCGTATCACATGGTGACGTGAACTAGATTGTTGACTCTAGTGCAAGTGGGAGACTGTTGGAAATATGCCCTAGAGGCAATAATAAATTAGTTATTATCATATTTCCTTGTTCATGATAATCGTTTATTATCCATGCTATAATTTAATTGATCGGAGACTTAGATGCATGTGTGGATACATAGACAAAACCATGTCCCTAGTATGCCACTAATGGACTAGCTCGTTGATCAAAGATGGTTAAGGTTTCCTAGCCATGGACATGAGATGTCATTTGATAATGGGATCAAATCATTAGGAGAATGGTGTGATGGACAAGACCCAAACTACAAACGTAGCATATGATCGTGTCAATTTATTGCTACTATTTTCTGCATGTCAAGTATATGTTCCTATGACCATGAGATCATGCAACTCATTGACACCGTAGGAGTGGCTTGTGTGTATCAAACGTCACAACGTAATTGGGTGACTATAAAGGTGCTCTACAGGTATCTTCGAGGGTGTCTGTTGGGTTGGCATGGATCAAGACCGGGATTTGTTACTCTGTGTGACGGAGAGGTATCTCAGGGCCCACTCGGTAATACAACATCACAATAAGCCTTGCAAGCAATGTGACTAAGTGTTAGTCACGGGATCTTGTATTATGGAACGAGTAAAGAGACTTGACAGTAACGAGGTTGAACTAGGTATGGAGATACCGACGATCAAATCTCGAGCAAGTAACATGCCGAAGAACAAAGGGAACATCATACGGGATTAACTGAATCCTTGACATAAAGGTTCGACCGATAAAGATCTTTGTAGAATATGTAGGAAGCAATATGGGCACCCAGGTCCCGCTATTGGTTATTGACCCTAGAGGTGTCTCGGTCATGTCTACATAGTTCTCGAACCCGCAGGGTCTGCACACTTAAGGTTTGGTGACGTTTCGGGAGTATAGAGTTATTTATGGTGGTGACCGGAGGTTTTTTGGAGTCCCGGATGAGATCCCGGACGTCACGAGGAGATCCGGAATGGTCCGAAGGTAAAGATTCATATATAGGAAGTCCTGTTTTGGTCTCCGGAAAAGTTTCGGGCTCATCGGTAGTGTACCGGGACTGCCGATAGTGTACCGGGAGACCACCGGGAGGGGTATTTCGACCAAGAGGCTTAATGGGCTGTCGGAGAGTAAATACCAGCCCTTTGTGGGCTGTTGGAAGTCCCACACAAGGCGCATGCGACTGGGAAGAAAAGCCCAAAGAGAAAAAGGTGGAAAAAGGCAAAAAAGGCAAAAATAAGGAGGAGTCCTAGTCCTACTAGGATTGGAGGAGGAATCCTCCAATCCCACTAGGTTCGGCTGACCCAAGGGCTGCCTCTTTGGCATCCAAGCCTCCTCCTCCTCCTCTCCTCCTATATATACTAGAGGATTTTAGGGTTTTGGCACAGAATTTTCAGCCACGTGCTACCCGTTCCTCTAGTGCATAGTTTCTCCTCTAGATCGGTTTTCTGTAGTGCTTAGGCGAAGCCCTGTCGGAATAGCTCCACCACCATCGCCGGAGCGCCATCATGCTGCCGGAGAAATCTTCTTCCTCTCCGCTCCCTCTTGCTGTATCAAGACGGTGGAGATCGTCATCAAGCTATACGTGTGCTGAACGCGGAGGTGTCGTCCGTTCGGCGCTAGATCGGAAGGACCGTGATCAAATCGCGAGACGGTTCATGATGAGTTCGTGGGACGGATTGCGATGAGTTCACGGGACGGATCATGATGAGTTCGCGAGACAGATCATGGTGAGATCGTGGGACAGATCGTGATGAGTTCACGAGATGGACCGTGATGAGTTCGCGGGACGGATCGTGATTGGATCGTAGGACGGATCGTGATGAGATCGTGGGATGCTCGGCGATTTGGATCGCGAAGATGTTCGACTACACCAACCGTGTTTCTTAACGCTTCTCGCTTAGCAATATACAAGGGTACATAGATCCACTCTCCCTCTCATAGATGCTCATCACCATGGATAGATCTGCGTGTGCGTAGGAAATTTTTTGTTTCCCATGCGACGTTCCCCAACAGTGGCATCATGAGCTAGGTCTATGTGTAGATGAGATCTCGAGTAGAACACAAAAGGTTTGTGGGCGTTGATGCTTAGATTGCTTCCTCCCTTGGTCGGATTTTGGTTCAGCGGTATTGTGAGATGAAGCGGCCCGGACCAACATTACTCGTACGCTTACGAGAGACCGGTTCCCTCGACCGCAACTTGTTGCATAGATGGCTTGCGGGTGCCAGTTTCTCTCACTTTAGTTGGATCGGATTCGACAAAGGCGGTCCTTGAGAAGGTTGAAAAGCAACTAGTGTGTCACCGTTGTGTTTTTTGCGTAGATCAGAATTGTTCTTGCTAGATACCCGTAGCAGCCACGTAAAACATGCAACAACAATTAGAGGACATCTAACTTGTTTTTGCAGGGTATGTTGTGATGTGATATGGCCAATTACATGATGTGATATATGTGATGTATGAGATGATCATGTGATGTATAGATTATCATGACTTGCCTGTCGATGAATACGGCAACCGGCAGGAGCCATAGGGTTGTCTTTAATTATTGTATGACCTGCGTGTCAATCATTAAGCGCTATGTAATGCTTTACTTTATCGCTAAACGGTAGCAATAGTAGTACAAGCATGATGGGCGCGACAACCACGATGGCTACACGTTGATGGAGAGCATGGTGTCGTGCCGGTGACGATGGAGATCATGCCGGTGCTTTCAAGATAGGAGATCAAAAGCACAAGTTCATGGCCATATCATGTCACTTATGATTTGCATGTGATGTTAATCCTTTTATGCACCTTGTTTTGCTTAGGACGAAGGTAGCATTATAAGGTGATCCCTCACTTGAATTTCAAGATGAATTGTGTTCTCCCTGAGTGTGCACCGTTGCGAAAGTTCGTCGTGTTGAGACACCACATGATGATCGGGTGTGATAGACTATACATTCACATACAATGGTGCAAGCCAGTGTTGCACATGCAGAACACTCGGGTTAAACTTGACGAGCCTAGCATGTACAGACATGGCCTCGGAACACAAGAGACCGAGAGGTCGACCATGAGTCATATAGTAGATATGATCAACATGATGATGTTCACCATTGAAACCACCTCAACTCACGTGATGATCGGACTTGAGTTGGTGAATTTGGATCATGTATCTCTTGAATGACCGGAAGGGATGTCAATTTGAGTGGGAGTTCTTAAGTAATATGATTAATTGAACTCATTATCATGAACTTAATCAGTAGTGTCTTTGCAAAATTATGTTATAGATTACTAGCTCATGCTGTAGCACCCTTGAATTTTTATATGTTCCTAGAGAAATAGAGTTGAAAGATAATGGTAGCAATACTGCAGACTGGGTCCATGATCTGAGGATTGTCCTCATTGCTACACAGAAGGCTTATGTCCTTAATGCACCGCTAACTATCAAGTAGTCATCGGAACGTGCCTGTTAGATGTTCACAACATCTACAGACGACGCTAGAGCAGGTGGCCTCTATGGCTTAGAATTGAGGCTCCGAAACATTTTGAACGTCACGGAACATATTCTAAGAGCTGAAATTGGGATCTCAGGCTCGCGCCCGTGTTGTGAGATATGAAATCTCCAAGAAGATTCTTTGCCTGCAAGATGAAGGAGAATAGCTCAATTGTTGAGCATGTGCTCAGATTGTCTGGGTGCTACAATCGCTTGAATCGAGTGGGAGTTGATCTTCCAGATAAGATAGTGATTTATATAGTTCTCCAAGTCACTGTCACTAAGCTACTAGAATTTGGTGATGAACTATAAAACACCAGGGATAGAAATAATGATCCACGAGCTGTTCGCGATGTTTGACATAGCGGAGGTAGAAATCAAGAAGGAGCGTCAAGTGTTGATGGTTAGTCAAACCACAAGTTTCAAGAAGGGCAGGAGCAAGGAGGGAAACTTCATGGATAGCAAGTCAGTTGCTGCTCCAGTGAAGCAACCCAAAGTTGAACCCAAACCCGAGACTAAATGCTTCGATTATGAGGAGAGCGATCGCTGAAGAGGAACAACCCTAGATACATGATAGATAAGAAGGCTGGCAACGTCGACAGAAGTATATTTGATATACGTGTTGTTGATGTGTACCTTGCTAGTACTCCTAGTAGCACCTGGATATTGGATACCGGTTCGGTTGCTAAATGTTAGTAACTCGAAATAAAAGCTACGGAATAAACGGAGAACTAGCTAAGGGTGAGGTGACGATGTGTGTTGGAAATGTTTCCAAGGTTGATGTGATCAACATCGCACGCTCTCTCTACCTTAGGGATTAGTGACAAACCTAAATAAATGTTATTTGGTGTTTTGCATTGAGCATGAACGTGATTAGATCATGTTTATTGCAACATGGTTATTCATTTAAGTTAGAGAATAATGGTTATTCTGTTTACATGAATAATACCTTCAATGGCCATGCACCCAATGAGAATGGTTTGTTGAATCTTGATTGTAGTAATACACATGTTCATAACATTGATGCCAAAAGATGCAAAGTTAATAATAATAGTACCACATACTTGTGGCATTGCCGCTAAATGTCATATTGGTATAAAACGCATGAAGAAACTCCATGCTGATGGATCTGTGGACTCATTCGATTTCGAATCGGTTGAGACGTCTGAACAATGCCTCTTGGTCAAGATGACTAAGGACCCCGTTTTCTGGTTTGATGGAGCGGGCAAGTGATTTATTGGAAATGATACATGTTGATGTATGCAATCCAATGAGTCTTATAGCGTGCGGTCGATATCGTTATTTTCTTACCTTCACTGATGATTTGAGTAGATATAGTGTATATTTACTTAATGAAACACAAGTTTGAATCATTTGAAAGGTTCAAGCAAATTCAGAGTGAAGTTTAAGATCATCGTGACAAGAAGAAATGTCTGCGATATGATCATGGAGGTGAATATCTGAGTTATGAGTTTGGCATACAACTTTAGACAATGTGAAAGTTGTTTCACAACTCATGCCACCTGGAACACCATAGTGTGATGGTGTGTCTGAACCTCATAGTCGTGCTCTATTGGATATGGTGCGTTCTATGATGTCTCTTATCATTTTGCTACTATAATTTTAAGGGTTATGCATTAGAGACAACTACATTCACTTTAAATAGGGCACCATCTAAATCCGTTGAGATGACACCGTGTGAATTAGGGTTTGATAGAAACCCAAGCTGTCATTTCTTAATGTTTGGGGCTGCGACGCTTGTGTGGAAAATGTTTTCACCGAATGAGCTCAAACCCAAAGCGGACAAATGCATCTTCATAGAATACCCTAAGAACAGTTGGGTGAACCTTCTATCTTAGATCCAAGCATAAAATGTTTGTTGCTAAAACTGGGTCCTTTCTCGAGAAAGAGTTTCTCTCGAAAGAATTGAGTGGGAGGAAGATAGAACTTGATGAGGTTGTTGAACCTTTGTTTCAAAGAGAGAGTAGCGCAGCACAGAAAGATGTTTCTGTGGAACCTACATCAGTTGAAGAGGAAGTAAATGATGATGATCATGAAGCTTTGGATCAAGTTACTGTTGAACCTCGTAGGTCGACAAGGATGCGTACTACTCCTGAGTGGTACGACAACCCTGTCTTGGAGGTCATGTTGTTGGACAATGATGAACCTACGAGATATGGAGAAGCAATGATGGGCCCAGATTTCGACAAATGGTTAGAGGCCATGAAATCCGAGAAAGGATCCATGTATGAAAACCAAGTATAGAATTTGGTAGACTTTCTGGTTGGACGGCAGGTCGTCGAATACAAATGGACCTTTGAGATGGTGACAGACGCTGATGGTAAATGTCACCATTTATAGAGCTCGACTTTTCGCAAAGAAGTTTCACACAAGTTCAAAGAGTTGACTGTGATGAGACTTTCTCATTCGCAGCGATGCTAAACTATTGCAATTATGTTAGCAGTTGCTGCAATTTTCAATTATGAAATCTGGCAGATGGATGTCAAAACATCGTTTCCTTAAGGAAAGGTTGTATGTGATACAACCAACATGTTTTGTGAGTCCTAAGGATGCTAAAAGGTGTGCGAGCTCCGGCAGTCCATCTGAGGGCTAGAGCAAGCATCTCTGAGTTGGAATATACACTTTGACGAGGTGAACAAAGTTTTTGAGTCTATTCAAAGTTTATGAGAAACTTGTATTTACAATAAAGTGAGTGGGAGCACTATAGAGTTTCTGGTAAGCCTATGTGGTTGACATATTGTTGATCGGAAATGATGTAGAATTTCTAGAAAGCATAAACAGTTGTTTGAAAAATGATTTTCAAAGGAAGACCTGGATAAAGCTACCTAATTGTTGAGCATCAAGATCTATAGAGATAGATCAAGATGTTTGATGAGACTTTCAATGAGTACATACCTTGACAAGATTTTGAAAGAGTTCAAAATGGATCAGTGAGAGAAAGAATTCTCGCCTGATTTGTTAGGTGTGAAGTTGACTGAGACTCAAAGCTCGACCACAGCAGAAGAAAGAGAAAGGACGAACGTCGTCCCCTATGCCTTAGCCATAGGCTCTCTATAGTATGCCATGTTGTGTACCGCACCTGGTGTGTGCCTTGCCATGAGTCTGTCAAGGGGTACAAAAGTGATCCAGGAGTGGATCACTGGACAACGGTCACGATTATCCTTAGTAACTAAAAGACTAAGGAGATGTTTCTCGATTATGGAGGTGATAAAGAGTCTGTCGTAAAGAGTTACGTCGATGCAAGCTTTAACACCAATCCGGATGACTCGTAGTAGCAATCTGGATACGTATAGTGGATCAGCCATTTGGAATAGTACCAAGTGGAGTGTGGTAGCAGTGTTTATGGTTTTGACATAGAGATTTGCAAAGTACACACGGATCTGTATGTCGTAGACCCGTTGACTATAAGACCTCTCTCACATGCAAAGCATGATCGAGCCCCAGAACTCATTGGGTGTTAGATTCATAACAATGCGAATCACATGGTGATGTGAACTAGATTATTGACTCTAGTGCAAGTGGGAGACTGTTGGAAATATGCCCTAGAGGCAATAATAAATTAGTTATTATCATATTTCCTTGTTCATGATAATCTTTTATTATCCATGCTATAATTGTATTGATCGGAGACTTAGATGCATGTGTGGATACATAGACAAAACCATGTCCCTAGTATGCCTCTAATAGACTAGCTCGCTGATCAAAGATGGTTAAGGTTTCCTAGCCATGGACATGAGATGTCATTTGATAACATGATCACATCATTAGGAGAATGGTGTGATGGACAAGACCCAAACTACAAATGTAGCATATGATCGTGTCAGTTTAATGCTACTGTTTTCTTCATGTCAAGTATCTGTTCCTATGACCATGAGATCATGCAACTCACTAACACCAGAGGAGTGACTTGTGTGTATCAAACGTCGCAACATAACTAGGTGACTATAAAGGTACTCTACAGCTATCTCCGAGGGTGTCTATTGGGTTGGCATGGATCAAGACTGGGATTTGTTACTCCGTGTGACGGAGAGGTATCTCAGGGCCCACTCGGTAATACAACATCACAATAAGCCTTGGAAGCAATGTCACAAAGTGTTAGTCACAGGATCTTGTATTATGGAATGATTAAAGAGACTTTCCAGTAACGAGGTTGAACTAGGTATGGAGATACCGACGATCGAATCTCGGGCAAGTAACATACCAAAGAACAAAGGGAACATCATACGGGATTAACTGAATCCTTGACATAGAGGTACGACCGATAAAGATCTTCATAGAATATGTAGAACCAATATGGGCATCCAGGTACCGCTATTGGTTATTGACCATAGAGGTGTCTCGGTCATGTCTAAATAGTTCTCGAACCCGCGGGGTCTGCACACTTAAGGTTCGGTGACGTTTAGGTAGTATAAAGTTATGTATGGTGGTTACCGAATGTTTTTCGGAGTCTCGGCTGAGATCCCGGACATCATGAAGCGCTCCGGAATGGTCCGGAGGTAAAGATTGATATATAGGAAGTCCTATTTTGGTCGCCGGAAAAGTTTCGGGCTCATCGGTAGTGTACCGGGAGTGCCGGTAGTGTACAGGGAGACCATCGGGAGGGGTATTTCGACCCAAGAGGCTACATGGTCTGTGGGAGAGTGAATACCAGCCCTTAGTGGGCTGGTGGAAGTCCCACACAAGGCCCATGCGGCTGGGAGAGAAAACCCAAAGAGAAAAGGTGGAAAAAAGGCAAAATAGGGAGGAATCCTAGTCCTAGTAGGATTGGAGGAGGAGTCCTCCTCTCCTCCTTGATTCGGCCAAACCAAGGGCTGGCCCCTTGAGGGCCAAGCCTCCTCCTCTCTTCCTCCTATATATATTAGAGGTTTTAGGGTTTTTGGCACTAGATTTTTAGCCACGTGCTACCCATTCCTCTAGTGCATAGTTTCTCCTCTAGATCAGTTTTCTGCAGTGCTTAGGTGAAGCCCTGCCGGAATTGCTCCACCACCATCGCCACGGCACCGTCATGCTGCCGGAGAAATCTTCTACCTCTCCGCTCCCTCTTGCTGGATCAAGAAGGCCGAGATCATCATCGAGTTGTACGTGTGCTGAACGCGGAGGTGTCGTCCGTTCGGCGCTAGATCGGAAGGACCATGATCAAGATTGCGAGACGGATCGTGATGAGATCGTAGGAAGGATCATGATGAGTTTGCGGGATGGATCATGATTGGATAGCGGGACGGATTGTGATGAGATCGCGGGACGCTCGGCGATTTGGATCGCGAAGATGTTCGACTACACCAACCGCATTTCTTAACGCTTCCCGCTTAGCAATCTACAAGGGTATGTAGATCCACTCTCCCTCTCTTAGATGCTCATCACCATGGATAGATCTTGCGTGTGCGTAGCATTTTTTTTGTTTCCCATGCAATGTTCCCCAACAACTCTTTGTTGGAGAAGTTAACAAGGAGCTAGGAGTCGCCCATGACGGTGAGGCACCAAACCCCCAAGGCCGCCGCCGCCTTAAGGCTTGCGATGAGGCCTTCGTACTCCGCGATATTGTTGGAGACCTTCTCCCCATGCTAGAAGCAGAGCTGCACAGCATAGTTGAGCTTGTCTCTTGTCAGGGAAGTGAGCGCGACCCCAGCTCCCGCTCCCTTGCGCGTGAAGGCTCCGTCGAAATGCATGGTCCATCCTTCGTGTCCTTCGTCACCGGGAGAGAGGGACTGGCTCCCTTCCCGCCACCGGTCTGGGACGTTCGTCCATTCCGCCATGAAGTTCGCTAGGGCTGCTCCTTTGATGACCCTAGTTGTGCTTAACTCTATGTTGAAGGCCTGCAGTTCGATGCTCCATTCGGCAACCCTCCCCGCCGCATTGGGGTTGTGCAGGATCTTCTCCAAGGGGTAAGCAGAGACAACCTTGATTGGATGCCCCTGGAAGTAGTGGCGCAATTTTCTTAAGGTGACAAGGAGTGCTAAGAGAAGCTTCTATTGCATGGGTAACATGAACGCACGTCCCGCAGCACCGTGCTGACGTAGTACACCGGGTGTTCGACGAGGGTGAGGCCTCTTGAGGCGTCTTGCCCTGTGGCGGGCTCAGGAGGCTTGGTCGCCTCGCGGTCCGTGGAAGAAGCAAGGGCCTTAGGATGGTTGGGCACTTCTTGGCCCTTCAGAGCGGCTTGGGCTTCGGGTTCCCCGGCTTGAGAAGGAGCTGGCTCTTGTTTATCGTGCGAGCCCCCTGACTCCGTGCACGAGGGCCCACCGAAGCCCTTCGATGTGGTACATGCGCCTGCTTGCTCCTTCCTGACCGGCACCAATGCAGCGCTGGCAGAGTGGGGGTGGCAGACAGGTATAACAACAAGGGTTCCCGTGGGCGAGGCGCTACCATCACCGGTGGGCTCGTGAGGTATCGCTTGAGTTCCTCAAAGGCTGCATCGGCCTCTGGGGTCCATTCGAAAGGCCCCTTCCTTTTCATGATCTTGAAGAAAGGCATGACCCGCTCGCTGAGCTTGGATATGAAATGCCCCAAGGAGGCCATGCACCCCGCCAACTTTTGCATTTCCTTGAGTGTTTGGGGCGGGCTCATCTTGTTTATGGCCTTGATCTTCTCCGGATTCAACTCGATTCCCTGATGTGACACTAGGAAGCCGAGCAACTTGCCTGAGGGAACCCCGAAGACACACTTTTCGGGGTTGAGCTTCAAGTTTACCTCCCTTAGGCTGGCAAATGTCTCCTCCAAGTCCTCGACCAAGGTCTTGGCCGCCCTTGACTTGACTACGATGTCGTCGACGTAGGCTTCTGCATTCCTCTCGAGATGAGGCCCCAGGGCCATGTGCATCAGTCGTTGGAAGGTTGCCCCAGCGTTCCACAACCCAAAAGGCATGCACGTGTAGAAGAATACCCCACACGTGGTGAGGAAGGCCGTATTCTCAACCTCCTCCACTGCCATCTTGATCTGGTGGTAACCCGAGAAGGCGTCCAGGAAGCACAACAGATCACACTCCGCGGTGGAGTCCACGATCTGGTCGATGCATGGCAGTGGGAATGGGTCCTAGGGGGCAAGCCTTCTTGAGGCTCGTGAAGTCGACGCACATATGCTCCTTCCTGCACTTCTTTGGGACGACCACCAGGCTGGCCACCCACTCTAGGTAACGCACCTCCCGGATGACCCCTGCCTCCTTCAGCTTGCCGACCTCTTAAGCGATGAATGCCTGCTTCTCCGGAGCTTCCTCCTTGCCTTTTGCTTCACCGGGTGTGTGTTCGGGCACACCATGAGGTGGTGCTCGATTACGTCCCTCGGGACCCCACCAAGTCGGAGGCGCTCCATGCAAACGCGTCTTTGTTTGCCCTGAGGAAGGTCACCAACGCCTTCTCTTGGTCTTGAGGCAAGTCGGCGCTGATGGTGAAAGTTGGGCCTCGGTTTCCCTCGTCCACTGGTACTTACTTCGTTTCCGCCCGGTTCTGGGAGAACAATTGCTTCTTTTTCACGGGCGCGACGTCACAGACGCCTCCAAGGTCCTCCACGGCCCGCGCCTCGCCCCCGACGCTGGTGCGTGCCGCGGCCGCGGTCTTGTAGGAGAGCTTGAGTACGTGGGACGCATCTTTGACATCTCCCACGATGGTGAGGATGCCGCCACTCCCGGGCATCTTGACGACGTTGTAGCCCGTGTGCGTTGCCGCCATGAACTGAGCGAGGGTGGGGTAGACGAGTATCGCGTTGTACAGGAGGTGGGTGTGAGTGACATCAAAGTTGACCTGCTCAGTGCGGAAGTTGTAGCGGGTGCCGAAGGTGACGGGGAGGCGAACCAGCCCCATGGGAACGAACGACCCAGCCACCACCCCAAAGAAGGGCCTTGAAGGTGTGAGCTGCTCATGGGGTAACTACAGCGCGTCAAAGGCCTCCACGGTGATGAGGTTGAGGTCGGCGCTGCCGTCGATGAGGGTCCTGGGGATGACCACGCCGCGTATGGTCGGTGTGCACAGCATGGGAAGTGATGTCGATTTCCGGCCATGTGCGGCGCTCCGCGGGCACGGACCGTGGCTGAACAGCTCCCACATGGCGTAGGGAGAGCTTAATATGGCGTTCCATGACCCACCGAGGATGTAGCCCTACGCGCTCAAAGACCATCTCTCGCCGGGGGCGGCCCTATGCGCCCAAACACCATCTCTCTCCGGGGACCAGCGGTCGTCGGGGATCATGTCCGCCATGGAGTTGCTGAGCCGGGGCTGGCCTTCACCGCAAGTGGGGAAGCTCCGACACGCCCCCTACCTGGCATGCCAAATGTCGGATTTCGGGCTCCGCAAAACTCTCAAGGTTCGAACACAGGAGCGTGTGCGAAGATCCCCCGCGACGTCGTCCAACCTAGCTCGCTACTCGATGAACACAGCAAAGAACTCGCGCAATGACGAGGAAGAAAACGAACACAAGAGTTTACCCAGGTTCGGGCCGCTGTGAAGCATAATACCCTACTCCTACCTTTGGTGGATTGCCTCTCGAGGAGGTGAGGTGCATGAACAAGTATAGTGTTTCGGAGCCTCTTGAGGGCTCTC
Organism: Hordeum marinum; assembly: GCA_022496015.1. NCBI lineage: Eukaryota > Viridiplantae > Streptophyta > Magnoliopsida > Poales > Poaceae > Hordeum > Hordeum marinum. The sequence goes on along the minus strand of CM039675.1, from coordinate 86,369,506 downwards.
GGTGGTGTTTGAGGCTCCTTGTGGTTTGATGGTTGGTGAATGGTCGAGTTGGTCGATGCCCGTCTCTATGAAGCAGCCTGCCCTCTATATATAACGGTGGTCCAGATCCTCTTCCCTTATCGCAATGGTAGGAAGGGATCCCACAACGACCAATTTTCAAGGGGGACATGGGTTCGTGCTCGCCCAGCCCAAAGGCGGTCTTCGCCTGCAAAGTAGTTGTCGATGCCGTAGGGACAGGCCCAGCAATGATGTCCGTCCTGCGGAGCTAGTGGTTGCGGTCTTGTTGCACCAGAATGGAAACCTGTTGGGGGTGCTTTGGGAACCCGCCTACATCCTCCCTTTGCACTAAAGGGGAAACTGCACCGCCTGGCGCACCGGCACTCGCCTGTCCTTCCTTGCGTCATCTTTGACTCCTGAGGCCGGACCTTGCATATAGATCTCTGTTGGGGAATGTTGCATGGGAAGCAAAAAATTTCCTACGCACACGCAAGATCTATCCATGGTGATGAGCATCTACGAGAGGGAGAGTGGATCTACGTACCCTTGTAGATCGCTAAGTGGGAAGCGTTAAGAAACGCGGTTGGTGTAGTCGAACATCTTCGCGATCCAAATCGCCGAGCGTCCCGCGATCTCATCACAATCCGTCCCGCGAACTCATCATGATCCGTCCCGTGAACTCATCACGATCCGTCCCGCAATCTTGATCACGGTCCTTCCGATCTAGCGCCGAACGAACGGCACCTCCACGTTCAGCACACGTACAGCCCGATGACGATCTCCGCCTTGTTGATCTAGCAAGAGGGAGCGGAGAGGTAGAAGAGTTCTCTGGCAGCATGACAGCGCTCCGATGATGGTGGTGGAGCTATTCCGGCAGGGCTTCGCCTAAGATCTGCAGAAATCCGAACTAGAGGAGAAACTATGCACTGGAGCAACGGGCAGCACGTGGCTAAAAATTCTGTGCAAAAACCCTAAAACCTCCAGTATATATAAGAGGAAGAGAGGAGGAGTCTTGGCACAAGGGCCAAGCCTCCAAGGAGTCGGCCGAACGAGGTGGAGGAGGTGGACTCCACCTCCAATCCTAGTAGGACTAGGATTCACCCTATTTTTACCTTTTTCCACTTTTTCTCTTTGGGCCTTTTTTCCCAAACTGCATGGGCCTTGTGTGGGACTTCCACCATCCCACTAAGGGCTCGCAAACACTCTCCCACAGCCCATGGAACCTCTTGGGTCAAAATACCCCTCCCGATGCTCTCCCGATACACTACCGGCACTCCCAGTACACTACCGACGAGCCCGAAACTTTTCCGGTGACCAAAACAGGACTTCCTATATATGAATCTTTACCTCCGGACCATTCCAGAGCTCCTCGTGACGTCCAGGATCTCATCCAGGACTCTGAACAACCTTCGGTCACCACCGTGCATAACTCTATACTATCGAAACTTAAGTGTGCAGACCCTGCGGGTTCAGAACTATGTAGACATGACCGAGACACCTCTACGGTCAATAACCAATAGCGGGACCTGGATGCCCATATTGGTTCCTACATATTCTACGAAGATCTTTATTGGTAGAACCTCTATGTCAAGGATTCAGTTAATCCCGTATGATGTTCCCTTTGTTCTTCGGTATGTTACTTGCCCGAGATTCGATCGTCGGTATCTCCATACCTAGTTCAACCTTGTTATCGGCAAGTCACTTTACTCATTCCGTAATACAAGATCCCGTGACTAACACTTAGTCACATTGATTGCAAGGCTTGTTGTGATGTTGTATTACCAAGTGGGCCCTGAGATACCTCTCCGTCACACGGAGTAACAAATTCCAGTCTTGATCCATGCCAACTCAACAGACACCCTCGGAGATACCTGTAGAGCACCTTTATAGTCACCCAGTTATGTTGCGACGTTTGATACACACAAGGCACTCCTCCGGTATCCGTGAGTTGCATGATCTCATGGTCATAGGAACATATACTTGACATGCAGAAAACAGTAGCAATAAACTGACACGATCATATGCTACATTTGTAGTTTGGGTCTTGTCCATCACACCATTCTCCTAATGATGTGACTCCGTTTATCAAATGACATCTCATGTCCATGGCTAGGAAACCTTAACCATCTTTGATCAACGAGCTAGTCTATTAGAGGCATACTAGGGACATGGTTTTGTCTATGTATCCACACATGCATCTAAGTCTCCGATCAATACAATTATAGCATGGATAATAAACGATTATCATGAACAAGGAAATATGATAATAACTAATTTATTATTGTCTCTAGGGCATATTTCCAACAGTCTCCCACTTGCACTAGAGTCAATAATCTAGTTCACATCACCATGTGATTTGCATTGTTATGAATCTAACACCCAATGAGTTCTGGGGCTCGATCATGCTTTGCATGTGAGAGAGGTCTTATAGTCAACGGATCTGCGACATTCAGATCCGTGTGTACTTTGCAAATCTCTATGTCAAACCATAAACACTGCTACCACACTCCACTTGGTACTATTCCAAATGGCTGCTCCACCATACGTATCCAGATTGCTACTACGAGTCATCTGGATTGGTGTTAAACCTTGCATCGACATAACTCTTTACGACGAACTCTTTATCACCTCCATAATCGAGAAACATCTCCTTAGTCTTTTAGTCACTAAGGATAATCTTGACTGTTGTCCAGTGATCCACTCCTGGATCACTTTTGTACCCCTTGACTGACTCATGGCAAGGCACACACAGGTGCGGTACACAGCATGACATACTATACACAGCCTATGGCTAAGGCATAGGGGACGACATTCGTCCTTTCTCTTTCTTATGCCGTGGTCGAGCTTTGAGTCTCACTCAACTTCACACCTTACAAAGCAGGCGAGAACAATTCTCTCTGACTAATCCATTTTGAACTCTTTCAAAATCTTGTCAAGGTATGTACTCATTGAAAGTCTTATCAAACATCTTGATCTATCTCTATAGATCTTGATGCTCAATAATTAGGTAGCTTTATTCAGGTCTTCCTTTGAAAATCACTTTTCAAACAACCGTTTATGCTTTCCAGAAATTCCACATTATTTCTAAATAGCAATATGTCATCCACATACACTTATCAAAAACTCTATGGTGCTCCCACTCACTTTATTGCAAATACAAGTTTCTCATAAACTTTGTATAGACTCAAAAACTTTGATCACCTCATCAAAGTGTACATTCCAACTCTGAGATGCTTGCTTCAGTCTATAAAAGGATCACTGAAGCTTTCCACACCTTCTAGCATCCTTAGTACTGACAAAACCTTCTGGTTGTATCACCTACAACTTTTCCTCAAGTAAACCGTTAAGGAAACGATGTTTTGATATCCATCTGCCAGATTTCATAATTGAAAGTGCAGCAACTGCTAACATAATTTCAACAAACTTTAGCATCGCTACGAATGAGAAAGTCTTATCACAGTCAACTCCTTGAACTTGTCGTAAACTTCTTTGCAACAAGTCGAGCTTTACAAATGGTGACATTTACCATCAGCGTCTGTCTTCATTTTAAAGATCCATTTGTACTTAACGACCTGCCGTCCAACGAGCAAGTCCACCAAAGTCTATACTTGGTTTTCATACATGGATCCTTTCTCGGATTTCATAGCCTCTAACCATTTGTTGGTTTTCGAGCCCATCATCGCTTCTCCATAGTTCGTAGGTTCATTGTTGTCCAACAACATGACCTCTAAGACAGGGTTGCCGCACCACTCAGGAGCAGTACACGTCCTTGTCGACCTACGAAGTTCGATAGTAACTTGATCCGAAGCTTCATGATCATCATCATTAACTTCCTCTTCAACTAACGTAGGCTTCACAGAAACAACTTCCTACGCTGCGCTACTCTCTGGTTGAACAAAGGTTCAACAACCTCATCAAGTTCTATCTTCCTCCCACTCAATATTTCGAGAGAAACTCTTTCTCGAGAAAGGACCCAGTTTTAGCAACAAACATTTTATGCTTGGATCTGAGATAGAAGGTTCACCTAACCGTTCTTAGGGTATTCTATGAAGATGCATTTGTCCGCTTTGGGTTCGAGCTCATTAGGTGAAAACATTTTCCACACAAGCGTCGCAGCCCCAAACATTAAGAAATGACAACTTAGGTTTCTATCAAACCATAATTCACACGGTGTCATCTCAACGGATTTAGATGGTGCCGTATTTAAAGTGAATGTAGTTGTCTCTAATGCATAACCCCAAAATTATAGTAACAAAACGATAATAGACATCATAGCACACACCATATCCAATAGAGCACGACTATGATGTTCGGACACACCATCACACTATGGTGTTCCAGGTGGCGTGAGTTGTGAAACAACTTTCACATTGTCTAAATTGTATGCCAAACTCATAACTCAGATATTCACCTCCACGATCATATCACAAATATTTTTATCTTCTTGTCACGATAATCTTAAACTTCACTCTGAATTTGCTTGAACCTTTCAAATGATTCAGACTTATGTTTCATTAAGTAAATATACACTATATCCATTCAAATCATCAGTGAAGGTAAGAAAATAACGATATCCACCGCACGCTACAAGACTCATTGGATTGCATACATCAACATGTATCATTTCCAATAAATCACTTGCCCGCTTCATCAAAACAGAAAACGGGGTCCTTAGTCATCTTGACCAAGAGGCATGGTTTGCATGTCTCAACCGATTCGAAATCGAATGAGTCCAAAGATCCATCAGCATGGAGTTTCTTCATGCGTTTTATACCAATATGACATTTAGTGGCAGTGCCATAGGTATGTGGTACTATTATTATTAACTTTGTATCTTTTTGGCATCAATGTTATGAACATGTGTATTACTACGATCAAGTTTCAACAAACCATTCTTACTGGGTGCATGACCATTGAAGGTATTATTCATGTAAATAGAATAACCATTATTCTCTAACTTAAATGAATAACCATGTTGCAATGAACATGATCTAATCACGTTCATGCTCAACGCAAAAACACCAAATAACATTTATTTAGGTTCGTCACTAATCTCGAAGGTAGAGAGAGCGTGCGATGATGATGACATCAACCTTGGAAACATTTCCAACACACATCGTCACCTCACACTTAGCTAGTATCCGTTTATTCCGTAGATTTTACTTCGAGTTACTAACATTTAGCAACCGAACCGGTATCCAATACCCAGGTGCTACTAGGAGTACTAGCAAGGTACACATAAATAACACGTATATCAAATATACTTCTGTCGACTTTGCCAGCCTTCTTATCTACCAAGTATCTAGGGTTGTTCTGCTTCAGCGACCGTTCTCCTCATAATCAAAGCACTTAGTCCCGGGTTTGGGTTAGACTTTGGGTTGCTTCACTGGAGCTGCAACTGACTTGCTATCCATGAAGTTTCCCTCCTTGCTATTGCCCTTCTCGAAACTAGTGGTTTTGACTAACCATCAACACCTGACGCTCCTTCTCGATTTCTACCTTCGCGGTGTCAAACATCGCGAACAGCTCAGGGATCATTATTTCTATCCCTGGCGTTTTATAGTTCATCACCAAGTTCTAGTAGCTTAGTGACAATGACTTGGAGAACTATATCAATCACTATCCTATCTGGAAGATCAACTCCCACTCGATTCAAGTGATTGTAGCACCCAGACAATCTGAGCACATGCTCAACGATTGAGCTATTCTCCTTCATCTTGTAGGCAAAGAATCTTGTTGGAGATCTCATATCTCGCAACACGGGCATGAGCCTGAGATCCTAATTTCAGCTCTTAGAACATCTCATATGTTTCGTGACGTTCAAAATGTTTTGGAGCCTCAATTCTAAGCCATAATGCATGACACACTAAACTATCAAGTAGTCATCAGAACGTGCGTGTCAGACGTTCACAACATCTACAAACAACACTAGAGGGGTTGGTGCACCGAGCAGTGCATTAAGGATATAAGCCTTCTGTGCAGTAACGAGGACAATCCTCAGATCATGGAGCCAGTCCGCAATAATGCTACCATCATCTTTCAACTCTATTTCTCTAGGAACATATAAAATTCAAGGGAGATACAGTGTGAGCTAGTAATCTACAACACAGTTTGCAAAGACACTACTGACTATGTTCATGATAATGAGTTCAATTAATCATATTACTTAAGAACTGCCACTCAAATTGACATCCCTCCGATCATTCGAGTGATACATGATCCAAATTCACCAACTCAAGTTCGATCATCACGTGAGTTGAGGTGGTTTCAATGGTGAACATCATCATGTTGATCATATCTACTATATGACTCATGTTCGACCTTTCGGTCTCTTGTGTTCCGAGGCCATGTCTGTACATGCTAGGCTCGTCAAGTTTAACCCGAGTGTTCTGCATGTGCAACACTCGCTTGCACCCGTTGTATGTGAACGTAGAGTCTATCACACCTGATCATCACGTCGTGTCTCAACACGACGAACTTTCGCAACGGTGCACACTCGGGGAGAACACAATTCATCTTGAAATTCAAGTGAGGGATCACCTTATAATGCTACCGTCGTCCTAAGAAAAACAAGGTGCATAAAAGGATTAACATCACATGCAAATCATAAGTGACATGATATGGCCATGAACTTGTGCTTTTGATCTCCATCTTGAAAGCACCGGCATGATCTCCATCGTCACCGGCAAGACACCATGATCTCCATCATCTTGATCTCCATCAACGTGTCACCATCGGGGTTGTTGCGCCCAACATGCTTCTACTACTATTGCTACCGTTTAGCGATAAAGTAAAGCATTACATAGCGCTTAATGATTGACACGCAGGTCATACAATAATTAAAGACAACCCTATGGCTCCTGCCGGTTGCCGTACTCATCGGCATGCAAGTCGTTATAATCTATACATCACATGATCATCTCATACATCACATATATCACATCATGTAATTGTCCATATCACATCACAACATACCCTGCAAAAACAAGTTAGACGTCCTCTACTTGTTGTTGCATGTTTTACGTGGCTGCTACGGGTATCTAGCAAGAACAATTCTGATCTACGCAAAAACCACAACGGTGACACACTAGTTGCTTTTCAACCTTCTCAAGGACCGCCTTTGTCAAATCCGATCCAACTAAAGTGAGAGAAACTGGCACCCGCAAGCCATCTATGCAACAAGTTGCGGTCAAGGGAACCGGTCTCTCGTAAGCGTACGAGTAATGTTGGTCCGGGCCGCTTCATCTCACAATACCGCTGAACCAAAATCCGACCAAGGGACGAAGCAATCTATGTATCAACGCCCACAAACCTTTTGTGTTCTACTCGAGATCTCATCTACACATAGACCTAGCTCATGATGCCACTGTTGGGGAACATTGCATGGAAAAAAAATCCTACGCACACGCAAGATCTATCCATCTTGATGAGCATCTACGAGAGGGAGAGTGGATCTACGTACCCTTGTAGATCGCTAAGCGGAAAGCGTTAAGAAACGCGGTTGGTGTAGTCAAACATCTTCGCGATCCAAATCGCCGAGCGTCCCGCGATCTCATCACGATCCATCCTGCGATCCAATCACGATCCGTCCCGCGAACTCATGACAATCCATCCCGCGATGTCGTCACGATCCGTCCAGCGAACTCATCACGATCCGTCCCACGATCTTGATCATGGTCCTTCCGATCTAGTGCCGAACGGATGGCACCTCCGCGTTTAGCACACGTATAACCCGATGACGATCTCCGCCTTCCTTATCCAGCAAGAGGGAGCGGAGAGGTAGAAGATTTCTCCGGCAGCATGATATCGCTCCGGCGATGGTGGTGGAACTATTCCGGCAGGGCTTCGCCTAAGCACTGCAGAAATCCGATCTAGAGGAGAAACTATGCACTGGAGGAACGGGCAACACCTGGCTAAAACTTCTGTGCAAAAACCCTAAAACCTCCAGTATATATAAGAGGAAGAGAGGAGGAGGCTTTGCACTAGGGCCAAGCCTCCAAGGAGTCGGCCGAACCAGGTGGAGGAGGTGGACTCCACCTCCAATCCTAGTAGGACTAGGATTCACCCTATTTTTGCCTTTTTCCACTTTTTCTCTTTGGGCCTTTTTTTCCAAACCGCATGGGCCTTGTGTGGGACTTCCACCAGCCCACTAAGGGCTGGTAAACACTCTCCCACAGCCCATGGAACCTCTTGGGTCGAAATACCCCTCCCTATGGTCTCCCGGTACATTACCGGCACTCCCGGTACACTACTGATGAGCCCGAAACTTTTCTGGCGACCAAAACAGGACTTCCTAAATATAAATCTTTACCTCCGGACCATTCCGGAGCTCCTCGTGACATACGGGATCTCATCCGAGACTCCGAACAACCTTCAGTCACCACCATGCATAACTCTATACTACCGAAACATCACCGAACCTTAAGTGTGCAGACCCTGCGGGTTCGAGAACTATGTAGACATGACCGAGACACCTCTACGGTCAATAACCAATAGCGGGACCTGGATGCCCATATTGGTTCCTACCTACATATTCTACGAAGATCTTTATCGGTCGAACCTCTATGTCAAGGTTTGATCTGATCTGAACCTCTATGCCCAATAGCGGGAACGCGATAGAAAACAAAAATTTCCGGTATAGCGAGCACGCCCAGGACCACTATGGAGACTGCATACAAGGTTTGATCTGATCCGTACCGACTCGAAGCGCAGCGGAAGTAGAGTCGATGACGAACGGCGGTGCAGATCCCCGCAGCTAGGATTTTACAACCTCCCAACCGCGAGGATGTATACCGTCATCTGCCCTGCGGACAGCCCTCCGGGAGGCGGTCGCATAGCCCCCCGGACGGTGTCGCGGACAGCCCTTCGGGAGGACCTCCGAAACTCGGACTGTCACTCGGACAGCCCTTCGGGAGGACCTCCAAAACTTGGACGGTCACACAGACAGCCCTTCGGGAGGCACTCTCGAACTAAGACCGAAACTACGATCTCTCTACAGAGTTGCACACATACGGTGTCATCTATCCGGCAGGGCTTCGCCGTCCAGAACTAGTTCCTGCCGGAACCCAGACAGCCTTTCGGCTCTACGAAACTATTTCGCTGGGAGGGAGAGAGAGAGCTTGCAAAGCAAAGCATGTGTATGAGAGCACAAGGATGAGGATTTTGGGCTGCCTCCTCACCCCTATTTATAAGATGAGAGACTATGGTAAAAATACCAAAATGCCCTCAGATATTTTCACTATTCATAATAGTGATTCCACTATTCATAAATAGTGTTCCCCACTATTCACAATAGTGTTTTCCACTATTTCGTAATAGTGTTTTCACTAGTCATGAGATATTTTCTCCCAATAGTGTTTTCCACTATTCATAATAGTGTTTCCACTATTCACGAATAGTGTTTCCACTATTCACAAATAGTGTTTCCAATAAAGTAATCCAAAAAGCACTTTCACTATTCATGACGATATTTTTCAGCGTCCGTTCGAACTAAAAATATTTATGTGGGCTTAGAACATTTCCAGTACCCACTAAAATAATTTTCAATACGATCCGGAACAATTCCGGAATAGTGATTTTCATCTGTGAAAAGCATCTGAAGCGGTTCCGGCAGCTCCGGAACATTTCCGGTTATTCTTCCGGAAAATTCCCAGAAGTTTCCAGAATGATTCTGGCACCCTCCAAGAATTATCAGGCATGTGCCAAAACCAATTTGACTTTATGGTATCCTCTGAAACAACTTTTCAGTTTCACCAAAACTGTTCCGGTGACCTGTCTGCGGAACATTTCCGGTGTCCGAAACTTTACCGGTGTCCGAAACTTTTTGGTGATTTTCTCTCAGACTCCCTGTCTAGTATTCAACAGATAGATGACCCTTAAGCGTGTGACCCTATAGGTTCAGTGAAGCATAGACATGACCTGGAACCCCTTCCGATCAATGATCAACATCGGAGCCGTGGACACCCATATCGATCCCTATACCCCACACGAATAAATATTCGAGTGAACCTCTAGTTGCCGTGTGCTATTCCTGTTGCTTCGCGATATGTTACAAATACCCGAGGTGAGACATGTTGGCATCCCCATGGATCAACAACTTGTCCACTATGCCGGTTACCTCGTTATCGGTATTGTTCTCTTTTCTCGTTCCCGTGTTCCGGCATCCCCGTGATCAAATCGCAAAGTGTCTGGCCAGACGATGATGGATACCGTAACACCGAGAGGGCCCAGAGATATCTCTCCATCGTCGGAGGAGCAAATCCCAATCTTGAGCTATCAAGTTACTTCACTTACTTTTCCATGAACCCGTAAGCCGCCGTAATAGCCACCCATTTACGGATGACATTTAACAAACCCCAAAGTTCATGAAGCAAGCATGAAGAAACTCGATACTCTCATGGTCTAAGGAATTATGCAAACATTAACTTCTTTGTGTTATTAACCATTAACTTATGACGAATGTTTCTCATAGCATAACATTAATTTTGGTCGATTCAACACAAATGTTCTTCTAACATTGTGCCCTCAAAATTGCCGGCATAGCCATGCCCATGATCAGGAAAACAGGATCATCATGCAATACTTGAGCCAGTCTTAGAGGCCAGACTAGGAATACATTTTACCATTTATTATCCCACACGTGCACATGAGTTTCCCTCCAAGCCTCGTTTTATTTGTAGACTCGAGAATCATTGCAGTTATAGCATGGAACATAAACATAATTATGAACAGGGAGATAATCAATAACATTTATTATTGCCTCTAGGGCATATCTCCTACACTAATCTTGGAGCAAAAACCTCTACAAGGTCTGTTTTGCCCGCACAAGGGCGGTTTGGACCACAAGGAAAGAGTCCAACTCGGATCCCTGCAGTCCCGCGCACAAGCGGTAGTACCGCTTTACGAGCGGTAGTACCGCTTGAGCGGTAGTACCGCTTCACAAGCGGTAGTACTGCCCTACTACTTAAGGCAGCAGCAAAACTTCCTTTTGCCCTTTCCAATACCTCGTGGGTTTTACCCCATTGGTCCATATAAAGTGTTGCTATACCCGAACACTTCGGTAAACATCCGGAACCCCTTCCGGTTAATTCTGGAACTCTTCCAAAGATCAAAACACTATTATCACATATATCAATCTTTATCTGCAGACTCCTCCGGAGATCCTCGTCATGTCCGGGATCATATCCGAGACTCCGAACATCCTTCGGTCACCACCATACATAACTCTATACTACCGAAACGTCACCAAACCTTAAGTGTGCAGACCCTGCGGGTTCGAGAACTATGTAGACATGACCGAGACACCTCTACGACAAATAACCAATGGCGGGACCTGGACGTCCACATTGGTTCCTACATATTCTACGAAGATCTATCGGTCGAACCTCTATGTCAAGGATTCAGTTAATCCCGTATAACGTTCCCTTTGTTCTTCGGTATGTTACTTGCCCGAGATTCGATCGTCGGTATCTCCATACCTAGTTCAATCTCGTTATGAGCAAGTCTCTTTACTCGTTCCGTAATACAAGATCCCGCAACTAACAATTAGTCACATTGCTTGCAAGGCTTATTGTGATGTTGCATTACCGAGTGGGCCCCGAGATACCTCTCCGTCACACGGAGTAACAAATCCCAGTCTCGATCCATGCCAACTCAACAGACACCATCGGAGATACCTGTAGAGCACCTTTATAGTCACCCAGTTACATTGCGACGTTTGATACACACAAGTCACTCCTCCGATATCCGTGAGTTGCATGATCTCATGGTCATAGGAACATATACTTTGACATGCAGAAAACAGTAGCAATAAACTGACACGATCATATGCTACATTTGTAGTTTGGGTCTTGTCCATCACATCATTCTCCTAATGATGTGATCCCGTTATCAAATGACATCACATGTCTATGGCTAGGAAACCCTGACCATATTTGATCAACGAGCTAGTTCACTAGAGGCATACTAGGGACACATTGTTGTCTATTCACCCACACATGCAGTGTGTTTCCGATCACTACAATTATAGCATGGATAATAAACGATTATCATGAACAAGGAAATATAATAATAAACACTTTATATATTGCCTCTAGGGCATATTTCCAACAGTCTCCCACTTGCACTAGAGTCAATAATCTAGTTCACATCACTATGTGATTTACATGGTAATAAATCGAACACCCATACAGTTCTGGTGTTGATCATGTTTAGCCCTTGGAAGAGGTTTTGTCAACGGGTCTGCCACATTCAGATCCGTGTGCACTTTGCTAATATTTATGTCCTTCTCCTCGATGTAGAACCGGATGGAGTTGAAGCGTCGCTTTATGTGTCTGGTCCTCTTGTGAAACCTTGGTTCCTTGGCTAGAGCAATGGCACCAGTGTTGTCACAGAACAGGTTTATTGGATTTAGTGCACTGGGCACTACTCCAAGATTTGTCATGAACTGTATCATCCAGACACCTTCCTTCGCTGCCTCCGAGGCTGCGATGTACTCCGCTTCGCACGTAGAATCAGCTACCATGCTTTGCTTGGAACTGCACCAGCTTACCGCTCCCCCGTTAAGAATAAATACGTATCCGGTTTGCGATTTAGGATCGTCCAGATCAGTGTCAAAGCTTGCATCGACGTAACCCTTTATGACGAGCTCTTCATCACCTCCAAAAACGAGAAACATGTCCTTAGTCCTGTTAAGGTACTTAAGGATATGCTTGACCGCTTGCCAGTGCTCCATTCCAGGATCACTTTGGAACCTTCCAGCCATACTTATGGCAAGGCTGACATCGGGTCTTGTGCACAACATTGCATACATGATAGAGCCTATGGCTGAAGCATAGGGGATGACGCTCATCTTTTCTTTATCTTCTGCAGTCACTGGGCATTGAGTCTTACTCAACTTCACACCTTGTAACACAGGCAAGAACCCTTTCTTGGACTGTTCCATTTTGAACTTCTTCAAAACTTTATCAAGGTATGTGCTCTGTGAAAGTGCTATTAAGCTCCTCGAACTATCTCTATAGATCTTAATGCCTAATATGAAAGCAACTTCTCCTAGGTCCTTCATTGAAAAACTCTTATTCAAATATTCCTTCATGCTTTCCAGCATTTCTATATCGTTTCCGATCAGCAATATGTCATCCACATATAACACTAAAAACGCTATAGAGCTCCCACTCACTTTCTTGTAAATACAAGCTTCTCCATAAACTTGTATAAACCCAAACGCTTTGATCACCTCATCAAAGCGCTTATTCCAACTCCGAGATGCTTGCACCAGTCCATAAATGGATCGCTAGAGTTTGCAAACTTTGTCAGCATTCTCTAGATCGACAAAACCTTCGGGTTGCATCATATACAACTCTTCCTCAAGGAAACCGTTGAGGAACGCCGTTTTGACATCCATCGGCCAAATTTCATAGTCAAAATAAGCAGCTATTGCCAACATAATTCTGACAGACTTAAGCATCGCTACGGGTGAGAAAGTCTCATCGTAGTCAACTCCTTGAACTTGTGAAAAACCCTTTGCCACAAGTCGAGCTTTATGGACGGTGACATTACCGTCCGCGTCCATCTTCTTCTTATAGATCCATTTGTTCTGAATGGCCTTTCGCCCTTCAGGTAGTACTTCCAAAGTCCATACTTTGTTTTCATACATGGATCCCATCTCAGATTTCATGGCCTCTAGCCATTTCTCGGAATCCGGGCCCATCACTGCTCCTCCATAGCTCGTAGGTTCATTGTTGTCCAACAACATGACCTCTAAGACAGGGTTGCCGTACCACTCGGGAGTAGTACGCGTCCTTGTCGACCTACGAGGTTCAATAGCAACTTGATCCGAAGCTTCATGATCATCATCATTGACTTCCTCTTCTACCGTCGTAGGTTCCACAGAAACATCTTTCTACACTGCGCTACTCTCTGGTTGAAGTAAAGGTTCAATAACCTCATCAAGCTCTATTTTCCTCCCACTCAATTCTTTCGAGAGAAACTCTTTCTCAAGAAATGTTCCATTCTTAGCGACAAACACTTTGCCTTCGGATCTGAGATAGAAGGTATACCCGACTGTCTCTTTCGGGTATCCTATGAAGACGCATTTTTCCGCTTTGGGTTCCAGCTTTTCAGGCTGAAGCTTTTTGACATAAGCATCACATCCCCAAACTTTAAGAAACGAGAACTTCGGCTTTTTTCCAAACCACAATTCATATGGCGTCGTCTCAACGGATTTCGATGGTGCCCTATTTAAAGTGAATGCAGTTGTCTCTAATGCATAACCCCAAAACGATAGTGGCAAATCGGCAAGAGACATCATAGAATGCACCATATCTAATAAGGTCCGATTACGACATTCAGACACACCATTACGCTGTGGTGTTCCGGGCGGTGTCAACTGTGAAACAATTCCACGCTGTCTTAAGTGACTGCCAAACTCATAACTCAGATATTCACCTCCTCGATCAGATCGTAGAAATTTAATCTTCTTGTTACGATGATTCTCAACTTCACTCTGAAATTGCTTGAACTTTTCAAATGTTTCAGACTTGTGTTTCATCAAGTAAATATACCCATATCTACTCAAGTCATCAGTGAAGGTGAGAAACTAACGATAACCACCGCGCGCTTCAACATTCATTGGACCGCACACATCAGTATGTATGATTTCTAACAAGTCACTCGCCCGTTCCATTGTTCCAGAGAACGGCATTTTGGTCATCTTGCCCATCAGGCATGGTTCACATGTGCCAAGTGATTCAAAATCAAGTGACTCCAAAAGTCCATCAGCATGGATCTTCCTCATGCGTTTTACACCAATATGATCTAAACGGCAGTGCCACAAGAAAGTGGTACTATCATTAACAACCCTACATCTTTTGGCATCAATGTTATGAACATGTGTGTCATCACTATCAAGATTCAAAATGAATAAACCCCTAACATTGGGTGCATGACCATAAAAGATATTACTCATATAAATTGAACAACCTTTATTCTCTGATTTAAATGAGTAACCGTCTCGCAATAAACAAGATCCAGATATAATGTTCATGCTTAATGCAGGCACTAAATAACAATTATTCAGGTTCATCACTAATCCCGATGGTAATCGAAGAGAGAGAGTGCCGACGGCGATCACATCAACCTTGGAACCATTTCCCACGCGCATCGTCACTTCGTCCTTTGCCAGTCTTCATTTATTCCGTAGTTCCTGTTTTGAGTTGCAAATGTGAGCAACCGAACCGGTATCAAATACCCAGGCACTACTACGAGAACTAGTAAGGTACACATCAATAACATGTATATCATATATACCTTGTTTGTCGTTGGCCGCCTTCTTGTCAGCCAGGTACTTGGGGCAGTTCCGCTTCCAGTGACCAGTTCCCTTGCAATGAAAGCACTCAGTTTCTGGCTTAGGTCCATGCTTAGGCTTCTTTGTAGGAGTAGCAACTGCTTTGCCATCCTTCTTGGTTTTACCCTTCTTGCCTTTGCCCTTGCCATTTTTCTTGAAACTAGTGGTTTTATTGACCATCAACACTTGATGTTCTTTTTGGATTTCAGACTCAGCGACCTTCAGCATCGCAAACAGCTCGGCTGATGACTTGTTCATCCCGTGCATGTTATAGTTCATCACAAAACTCTTGTAACTAGGTGACAGTGATTGAAGAACTCTATCAATGATCGCCTCTTGCGGAAGGGCAATTCCCAACTCAGCTAGACGGTTTGAGTACCCAGACATTCTGAGTATATGCTCATTGATAGACTCGTTCTCCTCCATCTTGCAAGCATAGAATTTATCGGAGGTCTCATACCTCTCGATCCAAGCATTCTTCTGAAAGATAAACTTCAACTCCTGGAACATCTCATATGCTCCATGACGTTCAAAACGTCTTTGAAGTCCCGGTTCTAAGCCATACAATATTGCACACTGAACTATTGAGTAGTCTCCAGCACGAGCCTCCCAAGCGTTCTTAACGTCTTCGGAGGTCATGTCTTCTGGTTGGTCACCAAGCGGTGCATCAAGGACATATTGTTTCTGGGAAGCCGTAAGGATAATCCTCAGATTACGGGCCCAATTAACAAAGTTACTTCCGTCATCTTTCAACTTAGCTTTCTCTAGGAACGCATTAAAATTCAGGGGTGCTACTGCGCGAGCCATTGATCTACAACATAAATATGCAAAGGTTACTTAGACTATTGTTCATGATAATGACTTTAGTTAATCAAATTACTAAAGCTCCCACTCAAATTGACATCCCTCAGGTCATCTGAGTGTCACATGATCCAAATTCACCAACTCAAGTCCGATCATCACGTGAGTTAAGTTGGCTTCAATGGTGAACATCACTATGTTGATCATATCTACTATATGACTCATGTTCGACCTTTCGGTCTCTTGTGTTCCGAGGCCATGTCTGTACATGCTAGGCTCGTCAAGTTTAACCCTAGTGTTCTGCACGTGCAAATCTGGCTTGCACCCGTTGTATGTGAACGTAGAGTCTATCACACCCGATCATCACGTGGTGTCTCGACACGACGAACTTTCGCAACGGTGCACACTCGGGGAGAACACAATTCATCTTGAAATTCAAGTGAGGGATCACCTTATAATGCTACCGCCGTACTAAGCAAAACAAGGTGCATAAAAGGATTAACATCTCATGCAATTCATAAGTGACATGATATGGCCATGAACTTGTGTTTAAGATCTCCATCTTTGAAACACCGGCATGATCTCCATCGTCACCGGCATGACACCATGATCTCCATCATCTTGATCTCCATCAACGTGTCGCCATCGGGGTTGTCACGCCCTGCATGCTTCTACTACTACTGCTACCGTTTAGCGATAAAGTAAAGCATTACATAGCGCTTAATGATTGACACGCAGGTCATACAATAATTAAAGACAACCCTATGGCTCCTGCCGGTTGCCGTATTCATCGACAGGCAAGTCGTGATAATCTATACATCACATGATCATCTCATACATCACATATATCACATCATGTAATTGGCCATATCATATCACAACATACCCTGCAAAAACAAGTTAGACGTCCTCTAATTGTTGTTGCATGTTTTACGTGGCTGCTACGGGTATCTAGCAAGAACAATTCTCACCAACACAAAAACCACAATGGTGATACACTAGTATCTTTTCAACCTTCTCAAGGACCGCCTTTGTCGAATCCGATCGAACTAAAGTGAGAGAAATTGTCACCCGCAAGCCATCTAGGCAACAAGTTGCGTCGAGGGAACCGGTCTCTCGTAGCGTACGAGTAATGTTGGTCCGGGCCGCTTCATCTCACAATCCCGCTGAACCAAAATATGACCAAGGGAGGAAGCAATCTAAGCATCAACGCCCACAAACCTTTTGTGTTCTACTCGAGATCTCATCGAACCATCAACCTAGCTCATGATGCCACTGTTGGGGAACGTTGCATGGGTAACAAAAAATTTCCTACACACACACAAACCTATCCATGGTGATGAGCATCTACGAGAAGGAGAGTAGATCTACGTACCCTTGTAGATCGCTAAGCGGGAAGCGTTAAGAAACGCGGTTGGTGTAGTCGTACTTCTTCGCGATCCAAATCGCCGAGCGTCCCGCGATCTAATCACGAACCGTCCTGCGAACCAATCATGAACCGTCCCGCGATCTCGTCACAATCCGTCCCGCGATCCGATCACGAACGTCCCGTGGTCTTTATCATGATCCTTCCGATCTAGTACCGAACGGACGGCACCTCCGCGTTCAGCACACGTGCAGCTTGATGACGATCTCCACTGTCTTGATCCAGCAAGAGGAGGTGGAGAGGAGAGAGAGTTCACCGGCAGCGTGACGGCGCTCCGGTGATGGTGGTGGTGGAGCAATTTTGGCAGGGCTTCGCCTAAGCGCTGCAGAAAACTGATCTAGAGGAGCACCGGTGGAACGGGTAGCACGTGGCCGTAAGTTGTGTCCCGTGTGCTAGCCCTGCCCCTCTATTTATATGTTGAGACCTGGGGTCTAATCTTGGAGCAAAAACCTCTACAAGGTCGGTTTTGCCCGCACAAGGTCGGTTTTGCCCACAAGGAAAGAGTCCAACTCGGATCCCTGCAGTCCCGCGCACAAGCGGTAGTACCGCTTCACAAGCGGCAGTACCGCTTGAGCGGTAGTACCGCTTCACAAGCGGTAGTACTGCCCTACTGCTTAAGGCAGCAGCAAAACTTCCTTTTGCCCTTTCCAATACCTCGTGGGTTTTGCCCCATTGGTCCATATAAAGTGTTGCTATACCCGAACACTTCGGTAAACATCCGGAACCCCTTCCGGTTAATTCTGGAACTCTTCCAGAGATCAAAACACTATTATCACATATATCAATCTTTATCTCCAGACTCTTCCGGAGATCCTCGTCATGTCCAGGATCGTATCCGAGACTCCGAACATCCTTCGGTCACCACCATACATAACTCTATACTACCGAAACGTCACCAAACCTTAAGTGTGCAGACCCTGCGGGTTCGAGAACTATGTACACATGACCGAGACACCTCTACGGCCAATAACCAATGGCGGGACCTGGACGTCCACATTGGTTCCTACATATTCTACGAAGATCTATCGGTCGAACCTCTATGTCTAGGATTCAGTTAATCCCGTATAACGTTCCCTTTGTTCTTCGGTATGTTACTTGCCCGAGATTCGATCGTCGGTATCTCCATACCTAGTTCAATCTCGTTACCGGCAAGTCTCTTTACTCGTTCCGTAATACAAGATCCCGCAACTAACAATTAGTCACATTGCTTGCAAGGCTTATTGTGATGTTGCATTACCGAGTGGGCCCCGAGATACCTCTCCGTCACACGGAGTAACAAATCCCAGTCTCGATCCATGCCAACTCAACAGACACCATCGGAGATACCTGTAGAGTACCTTTATAGTCACCCAGTTACGTTACGACGTTTGATACACACAAGGCACTCCTCCGATATCCGTGAGTTGCATGATCTCATGGTCATAGGAACATATAATTTGACATGCAGAAAACAGTAGCAATAAACTGACACGATCATATGCTACGTTTGTAGTTTGGGTCTTGTCCATCACATCATTCTCCTAATGATGTGATCCCGTTATCAAATGACATCACATGTCTATGGCTAGGAAGCCCTGACCATATTTGATCAACGGGGGACATCAAGCGGCTTAAATAGTCGGAGTTGGCCTCGGGTGGCGAGCTGGAGCGGTGCCACGCGGCGTTCACATAGCGGCGACGGTCTACGCATCCTTCAGACCGTCGGTTTTCCGGGCGAGTACGCGTGGGATCTCATCGTCAGGCCGACATGACGGGCGTGCATGGGCGCGTCCAGGCGCCTTCATATATCTGGCCCATATTTAGGCTGGATATGAAGGGTGTCGGTCAGCCCAGACGTTTGAGACTCATTGAGACGTCCCCATCGAGTTGATTTTTTGTGACCGATCAATAACCGGGAGGCCTGTCCAAAGATTTGAGACGTTATGAGGGTCTGGTTGTAGATGCTCTAAGAGCATCTCTAGCAGATCCCGTATAATGCCCCGGTCCGCAAAATAACCACCAAAATATGGGTCCATGCGGAAGAAAACCGTCCGATCAGACCCCGCAAACGCGTTGGACCCGTAAAATTTTTTGAGGGGCGCGGTAAAATCCAACCTCCAACTCGTGAAAACGCAGGTTTCCCCCTCGACCCGTCGGTGCCCCGTATCTGAGAAAAAGCGGTTGGCGGGAGGGACATTTCAGCCCGCACGCGTTCCCCACCCCTTCCACAGCCACCCGCCATCGGTTTCGCCCGTCCATCGCCGACGATTCTAGCCATATTTGCGAACGGAATCAGCCGCCGGGCCGCCCCTCACCCGGTTCCCCCTAGGCGCTTCACCGGCTCCTCGGATCCGTCGAGCCGAGCCCCCTCGAGATCGACCGCCACCGACCCAACGCCACGAGCCGTCGATGAGTACTTGTGCTTGTGCTTTCGGATGCGATATGCATAGTTGGTTCATGCGTCGTTCGTATTTGTGACTTTAGATGGAATTGAGCCCTTGCGAGAAGTTTGTGCTTGAGGATTCGTCCGATTCGGATGGTTTGAATGTGGAGATGATGCTTGTGAACCATCGGTAACAGATGTTGGTGATGTCTCTCGCCATGAAGGAGCACGACGATGAGAACTGAAAGAGACGGTGAGGATCGACCGTCGACCGTCTTTGCATTCCACTCAATCGCCATCTCGAGAACAAGATGTTGATGCAAGACTACTTCGCGGACAATCCAACATATTCATCGCACCTCTTCCGGAGAAGGTACCGAATACGCTGATCCTTCTTTGTAAAATTAGTGCAATCTTGCAAGGCCAATTATCGCTATTTTACCCAAAGAAGAAATGTCGCGGGTTTGAAGGGATTTATTGCATATAAAAAAAATCTTGACAACTATAAGAGTAATTGCATACGACATTCCGACTGAATATTCCGTTTTACAAGTTCGCTATGGGGTTTGCTCAGCCACAGCCCGCGCCGGCCCGTAAAATCGTTTTTTCGCAAACTGTAAACGAATTTTACGAATCGACGATATACGGTGTGTGTGCTCGAGATACCCTAAAGACTTTGCAATTTTGAGCCCATCGATTGCTTAATGGTAGTTGCTTTCCTTTGTAGGCGCGTCCGCCCACTTGGAGCGTGCCCGTGCAATGCATTGGCAGGAGGAGCTGCTAAACGAGGAGGACAAAGGGAAGCTTTGCCTACACACATTTCCAACTCCGTGCAGACAGCCCACGTACATCGCGAACTGGGAGTCGGTTTGGCACTCCTCTAGCAAAGCAAAGGCAGATCCGGACGAAGCAAAACCGTCACGGGCTTCCGTTGCATCGCCCGCAATGCAATGATCCTACCTAGTAAGTAGTAGCACAGTAGTTACTCACTCAGCAGACAGTAGGTGGAGCACCGCTACTTGGTGCGCGGCCTTTCACGCGAACGCTGCCGCATCAACATCTCAAGCTTTATTTGGTTTCCTTTTCGAACAGCGTCTTCTCTCAACAGCGGAGCAGCTCAACAGTGCGGCAGCTCTGCAAGCGACAGCTCTACCCCGTCCTCCTTGCCCGGCGAATGGTGAGGAAAAGCCGGAGGGGGTGGGGAAGGAAGACGCCCCTCCTCCACTCGGATCGAAAATCATGGCACTTTGGGAGCAAGTAGCCCAATCAAAACGACCTTAAAAAAAAACTCCCTCAAAACATGTCAAAAAGAAAACTCCCTCAATCTTATCGCATGGCGTAGTGCCCTTGCTCGCCGACACACTACGGGCTACGCGCCGGGCGGGCCAGAAAAGCGGCTGCACTGCAGCGAGAACGCTACGGGTGGAAAGGTGGCGGTGAGCTAAGCCATTCTGGATGGCACCACTTTTATTTTCCCTGCATGAAATCCCGCTGGTTTTAAGGTGGTCGGCCCACCCAGCACCGAGAGGTGGCTGGCGTCGATCGCAGCTGCGCGCAATCATGCGTGTCAGCCTGTGCATGCGCCACCAGCTAGTTTAAAACCAGGGCCGCCACTGCACCCACCCACCCTTGCTTCCTCATCTCTTCTTCTTCCTCCCGCCGGCCTCCCTCTCGGCTGGCTGGCTCTTCTTGCTTTGCCACCAGCGACTGCTACCAAGAAGGCAAACCCTTGGAGCTGGAGGTAAGACCGACCTTCTCTGCTCTCTCCATTAGCGCACGTCTTTTCGTACGTACATGCTCGGAGTTTCTCCCGGTACGCAAATACTATCAAAGTTCATCGACTGCTATGAAATCCTTGTTGGGTTCACCCCTTTGCCTATCGGCTGAAACTCCCCTTTTTTTAACGAGGCAGAAGGGTCTCGCCGAAACTCTAATGCTAGCAGTAAATTAAACCCTTTATTCAGATGATCGGTACAGTACTTCTGGTGTGCTGAGTACGCTTGGTGGGATAGCTGATTTGCTTTGTGGTTGTGCCGTGTCCACCAAAGTAGGAGACGTGGAGTAGAGATCAAGGCAACGAGCGATATGCTTTCCTCTTTTCTCTTTAAAATAAATTGACCAACTACCTAGCTACTACTGTAGCTAGTACGTAGTTGTTGGTCCGGGGATACGTCGGCCGGAGAAGGAGTCAATTTTCCCATGAAAATTAGGATTCTGATTCACTCATCCTCTGCTTCTCTCCTGAAACTGAACCGGTGAATTCGCAAAAAAAAAGAAAAAAAGAAACTGAATCGGTGGTGAATTTGTTAGTTAGGGAATGTAACAAAAGAAGTCTGGACTAATTGCAAGATACTTTTTACTTCTCAGATGTCGACAATCATCATGACAGTCGACCTTGACTGCGACAGATGCTACAAGAAGATCCGAAAGGTCCTCTGCAAGCTCCAAGGTTAGTTGCCCCGAGATCTTAATCGTGCATCACCTTGTAGAACATACTGTCAGGAGCAAATTGTAAAGGAAAGATTCTTGATCCATGGACTAAATAGCTCAGTTCTGTTTCTGTATATGCATCAACAGGCAGGGAAAACATCAAGATGATCTCGTACGACGAGAAGAAGAACACGGTGACGGTGTCCGGCTCCTTCGACGCCGAGGAGGTCGCCGACAGGCTCTGCTCCGATGCTGGTAAGGTGATCACCGACGTACAAGTCGCCAGAGGGAACCAGATGAACCCCGGCGCCAAGGTGGCGCCCAAGCAGCTCGGCAAGGAGGGATACGGCCACGGCCACGGCCCCGGCCCCCAAGCGCACGGTCACGGCGGCAAGCAGGAGAAGACCAAGCACGTCAAGTTCGGCATGGACGACGACGAACGAGTCGATCGGCGCGGCCACCACGACCAAGGCCACGGACAAGGACATGGACTAGGCCACGGACAAGGACAAGGACATGGACATGGACACGGCAACGGACACGGCGGCAAGCCGAAGGTGGTAACTACCACGGCGATGTCACGAAATGAGGCCCCGCGCGCCCAGCAGCCGGCGTCCATGATGGCCATGGCGCCGATGCGGATGCCGACGCCGGCGCCCAGCATGACGATGATGCCGCAGGCGATGGCCACGCCGTCCATCTGGCCGGCCGCCCCTGGCCCTGAGTGGGGGTACAGCGCACCAGCATACGGGTACGGCCACGCGCACGCCGGAGGGGCACCTGCCGGAGGGTACTACGGCGGGCCCGTGTGCGACCACGGCGCGTACGGGGCGTATGCCGGAGGGTACGGCAGGAATCCGTACCAGCCGCAGTACTACGAGGAGGAGCCTAGCGCTGGGTGCAGCGTCATGTGATGAACTGAACACGCACGGAGCGCACATGAAAACCTTGATCAGTTCACAATAGCCAGTCCCTCCTCAGTTTGTGCCTGTCCGTCACGTTGGTGTGTGATGTGAAACGATAGGCGAGTAGATACGTTTAACTCTTTCTGTGTATACCACCTATTGTATCTACTCTATAATCTCCACCTAACTTGTTGTGACAACCTATATAGGCCCAGTTCTTTTGTTAGAATTTAGGGATTCTTTGAGAATCTAACCCTTCTCCAGCTTTCCTAGAATCTTTCAAGATTCTCCTACAATCTGACCCCTCTTCAACGTTTTTCCAGAAAATTTAAGAAAAAATCTTAAAGATTCTGAAAGAAGCTGGGGAGGGGTCAGATTCTGGGAGAATTTCCAGATTCTGACAAAAGAACTGGGTCATAATTCTATCGGTCGTAAATAAATTAACGTTCTTATATTTCTTATATAAATTAACGTTCTCATATTTCCAGATTCTGGGAGATTGCTATCAGAGTACTCCCTCCGTAAATAAATTAACGTTCTTATATTTCTTTCCGAAGTGAATATAAAACTGGACACTTTACAGACCCTCTTACAGATGTTTTTTTAACACATTACAGACGCAAGCGCTCATATACACGCGCATACACTCACCCCTATGAACGCACACACGCACACCTTATCCATATGGGCACCTCCGAAAGACTGAGCCGGCATATCATCTTGAAATTTACGAAGTCACCGTAGGCGTCTCGTCGTTGACGGGAACGTCTCCTCCCACTGAATGCGCATGGCCGGAAATCTTGAAATAAATTCAGTAATAAATGCGAGCACTAGGGTTTGAACCCTGGTGGCCTGAGGATACCACAGTCTCTCTAACCATCCAATCACAGGTTGGTTCGCTCCTCTCACACGTGTTACAGTTTTGGTCGTCGGTATGCTTGGTTAGTTACCTTCCCCAAATGGGCTAATGTCTTATAGAATGCTACTCCAAGAAAAAGTCCAAGGTACTATGGTTGATTGGTCCAAAACCCATATAACATGACTCTTTTGCTTACATTCACATTTGCGTTGTTTGACGATGGTAATCTAATCTGCAGTGTTGCTCCATCGGTCTTCCTCAGCAGAAGGAGGCCCTTGACCGACCTCTTCTCTATCACACTTTGATAAGCCTAAGGTGTGGCACCATCCATGCCCCTGCCACAGCCCAACTCCCCTTTACATTGATGGGATCTTGCCTTCCACCTTGCCCGACTCGTGCGACGGCACTAGTGTCGTCCCCTCACCCATGCTCCACGAGTTGGCCTCTTGCCGCTTCTCTCCCCTTAGCGGTCTTCACTCCCTGCGCCACCATGACGTCGGCCCTGCGGGGCATGTCCCCAACGTCATACTCCCTAGACACTGTCGCTTCCCTTGACGGGGTTTCATCCGCATTGCGATCAATTTTTTTCATGTATGAGGACCTTGAACGAGCATGTGAAGAGGCATGCATTCTCGATGGTCCTCCGTGCTTGGGCATGGTTGATGAAGAAGCAAAGAAAACTCAAGTCTTAGCCCTCTACCTAGTGCGCAAGATGTTGATGTGTGATCGTTGAGGTCGGAGATAAAGGTTAACCCCCTTTTTCTTGTTCGATCAGGGGCTAAAACACTTTCGCAAATTTCACGTCTGAAACACATATTTTTCTACCAAGGTTTATGCAAAGTGTGAGGTGTAATACCCTACGCCATGCTTTAGCTCTTGATCTGCTTAAACAAGTGGTTACAACCTACCGGTCGAGGTAGTGGTAGTGCTCGGGCATCAATATTGCTCTTCTCCTGGCTCTAGTCTTCTGTGGAACTTGTCGAATAAACTAATATATTCAAGTGTCATCCTCATTCATGGTCGTGGTCCTTCCCTTATATATGGGTGGGGGTACAACAGTAGCCTTTACAAACCTTCAGACGCTTTGGATTTTTCAAGGGTACAAAATTGCATATCCCACATGGGCCAGTGAGGTGATTGTTTTTGGGGAACGTTGCATGGGAAACAAAAAAATTCCTACGCTTCACCAAGATCAATCTAGGAGATGAGCATCTACGAGAGGAGAGATTAGATCTACATACCATTGTAGATTGCTAAGCAGGAAGCATTAGGAAATGCGGTTGATGTAGTCGAACGTCTTCGCGATCCAAATCGCAAGCCGTCCCGTGACCTAATCACGATCTAGTGCCGAACGGACGACACCTCTGTGTTCAGCACACGTCCACTTCCTTCATCAATAAAGCGAGGGCGGAGAGGTAGATGGGTTCTCTGGCAGCACGACGGTGTGGCGGCGGCGGTGGTGGAGCTGATACGACAGAGCTTCGCCAAGCTATACCGAACAGATCTAGAGGAGAAGGACGATCTAGAGGGGAGAGGGCAGCACATGGCTTTTCAGGTGGTGGCTGCTAATATGTCCATTTTGCACCATGATTCTACATTGATATTTATTGCATTATGGGCTGTTATTACACGTTATGGTACAATACTATGCCTTTCTCTCTTATTTTACAAGGTTTACATGAATAGGGAGAATACCGGCAGCTGGAATTCTAGACTGGAAAAGAAGCAAATCTGAGATACCTATTCTGCACAACTCCAAAAGTCCTAAAAATTTACGGAGAATATTTTTTGGATTTAATAAAAAATACTGGCGCAAGAATCAACCAGAGGGGGGCACCTGCACGCCACAAGCTTTCTAGGCGCGACCACCCCCTAGCCGCGCCTAGCAGGCTTGTGGGCCCCCTATGGCTCCCTCGACGCCCATCTTCTACTATATGAAGGGTTTTGACCTGAAAAATAATAATAGGGGAGCTTCCGGGACGAAGCGCCGCCGTCTCGAGGCGAAACTTGGACAGGACCAATCTAGAGCTCCGGTAGGGCTGTTCTGCCGGGGAAACTTCCTTCCCGGAGGGGGAAATTGAAGCCATCGTCATCACCAATGATCCTCTCATCGAGAGGGGGTCAATATCCATCAACATCTTCACCGGCACCATCTCCTCTCCAAATCCTAGTTCATCTCTTGTATCCGATCTTTGTCTGAACACCTCAGATTGGTACATGTGGGTTGCTAGTAGTGTTGATTACTCATTGTAGTTGATGCTAGTTGGTTTACTTGGTGGAAGATCATATGTTCACATCCTTTATGATAATTAATACTCCTCTGATCTTGAACATGAATATGCTTTGTGAGTAGTTACGTTTGTTCCTGAGGACATGGGATAAGTCTTGTTATAAGTAATCACGTGAATTTGATATTCGTTCGATATTTTGATGAGATGTATGTTGTCTCTCCTCTAGTGGTGTTATGTGAACGCTGACTACATAAAACTTCACCATTATTTGGGCCTAGGGGAAGGCATTGGGAATTAGTAAGTAGACGATGGGTTGCTAGAGTGACAGAAGCTTAAACCCTAGTTTATGCGTTGTTTCGTAAGGGGCTGATTTGGATCCATATGTTTCATGCTATGGTTAGATTTACCTTAATTCTTCTTTCATAGTTGTGGATGCCTGCGAGGAGGGTTAATCTTAAGTGGGAAGTTTGTCCAAGTAAGGGCAGCACCATGGCACCGATCCACCTACATATCAAATTATCAAAGTAACAAACGCGAATCCAATGAGCATGATGAAAACTAGCTTGACAGAAATTCCCATGTGTCCTCGGGAGCGCTTTGCTTTATATAAGAGTTTGTCCAAGCCTGTCCTTTGCTACAAAATGGATTGGGCTACCTAGCCACCTTTGCTACACTTGTTACATGTTACTCGTTATGAATTATCTTATCACAAAACTATCTGTCACCGATAATTTCAGTGCTTGCAGAGAATACCTTACTGGAAACCGCTTGTCATTTCCTTCTGGTCCTCGTTGGGTTCAACACTCTTACTTATCGAAAGGACTACGATAGATCCCCTATACTTGTGGGTCATCATCTGCCCTCAAAACCTCCACTATATATAGGAGGGAGAGGGGGTAGGTGGGGCGCCCTAGGGTTTCCCCTAGGGTGTTGGCGGATGATGACTATGATCTGCGTTGGGTTTTCCATGAAGAGGAACGGGTTATCGCAACACAATGCGGGTAAGTATTTCCCTTAGTTATGAAACCAAGGTTTATCGAACCAATAGGAATACCAATCCTCAACCATCTTCATGTTGGAAATATGCCCTAGAAGCAATAATAAATTAGTTATTATCATATTTCCTTGTTCATGATAATCGTTTATTATCCATGCTATAATTGTATTGATCGGAGACTTAGATGCATGTGTGGATACATAGACAAAACCATGTCCCTAGTATGCCTCTAATAGACAAGCTCGTTGATCAAAGATGATTAAGGTTTCCTAGCCATGGACATGAGATATCATTTGATAAACGGGATCACATCATTAGGAGAATGGTGTGATGGACAAGACCCAAACTACAAACGTAGCATATGAACGTGTCAGTTTATTGCTACTATTTTCTGCATGTCAAGTATATGTTCCTATGACCATGAGATCATGCAACTCACTGACACCGAAGGAGTGCCTTGTGTGTATCAAACGTCGCAACGTAACTAGGTGACTATAAAGGTACTCTACAGGTATCTCCGAGGGTGTCTGTTGAGTTGGCATGGATCAAGACTGCGATTTGTTACTCCGTGTGACGGAGAGGTATCTCAGGGCCCACTCGGTAATACAACATCACAACAAGCCTTGCAAGCAATGTGACTAAGTGTTAGTCATGGGATCTTGTATTATGGAACGAATAAAGAGACTTGCCGGTAACGAGGTTGAACTAGGTATGGAGATACCGACAATCGAATCTCGGGCAAGTAACATACCGAAGAACAAAGGGAACATCATACGGGATTAACTGAATCCTTGACACAGAGGTTCGACCGATAAAGATCTTCGTAGAATATGTAGGAACCAATATGAGCATCCAGGTCCCGCTATTGGTTATTGACCGTAGAGGTCTCTCGGTCATGTCTACATAGTTCTCAAACCCGCAGGGTCTGCACACTTAAGGTTCGGTGACGTTTCGGTAGTATAGAGTTATGCATGGTGGTGACCGAAGGTTGTTCGGAGTCCCGGATGAGATCCCGGACGTCACGAGGAGCTCAGGAATGGTCCGGAGGTAAAGATTGATATATAGGAAGTCCTATTTTGGTCGCCGGAAAAGTTTCGGGCTCATCGGTAGTGTAGCGGGAGTGCCGGTAGTGTACCGGGAGACCATCGGGAGGGGTATTTCGACCCAAGAGGCTACATGGGCTGTGGGAGGATGAATACCAGCCCTTAGTGGGCTGGTGGAAGTCCCACACAAGGCCCATGTGGCTGGGAAGAAAAGCCCAAAAGGAAAAAGGTGGAAAAAGGCAAAAAGGGCTAAATTAGGAAGGAGTCCTAATCCTACTAGGAGTGGAGGAGGATGACTCCTCCCTCCTGGTTCGGCCGACCCAAGGGCTGCCTCCTTGGGAGGCAAGCCTCCTCCTCCTCTCCTCCTATATATATTAGAGGGTTTTAGGGTTTTGGCACAAGATTTTCAGCCACGTGCTACCCGTTCCTCTAGTGCATAGTTTCTCCTCTAGATCGGATTTCTGCAATGCTTAGGCGAAGCCCTGCCGAAATAGCTCCACCACCATCACCGGAGCACCGTCGCGCTGCCGGAGAACTCTTCTACCTCTCAGCTCCCTCTTGCTGGATCAAGAAGGCGGAGATCGTCATCGAGCTGTACGTGCGCTGAACGCGGAGGTGCCGTCCGTTCGGCGCTAGATCGGAAGGATCGTGATCAAGATCGCGAGACGGGTCGTGATGAGATCGCAGGACGGATCATGATGAGATCGCGGGACGGATCGTGATGAGATCGCGGGACGGATCGTGCTAAGTTCGCGGGACGGATCGTGATTGGATCGCGGGACGGATCGTGATGAGATCGCGGGACGCTCAGCGATTTGGATCGCAAAGATGTTTGACTACACCAACCGCATTTCTTAAACGCTTCCCGCTTAGAAATGTAAAAGGGTACATAGATCCACTCTCCCTCTCGTAAATGCTCATCACCATGGATAGATCTGCGTGTGCGTAGGAATTTTTTTGTTTCCCATGCGATGTTCCCCAACAGTGGCATCATGAGCTAGGTCTAAGTGTAGAAGAGATCTCGAGTAGAACACAAAAGGTTTGTGGGCGTTGATGCTTAGATTGCTTCCTCCTTTGGTCGGATTTTGGTTTAGCGGTATTGTGAGATGAAGCGGCCCGGACCAACATTACTCGTACGCTTACGAGAGACCGGTTCCCTCGACCGCAACTTGTTGCATAGATGGCTTGCGGGTGCCAGTTTCTCTCACTTTAGTTGGATCGGATTCGACAAAGGCGGTCCTTGAGAAGGTTGAAAAGCAACTAGTGTATCACCGTTGTGGTTTTTGCGTATATGAGAATTGTTCTTGCTAGATACCCGTAGCAGCCACGTAAAACATGCAACAACAATTAGAGGACGTCTAACTTGTTTTTGCAGGGTATGTTGTGATGTGATATGGCCAATTACATGATGTGATATATGTGATGTATGAGATGATCATGTGATGTATACATTATCATGACTTGCATGTTGATGAGTACGGCAACCGGCAGGAGCCATAGGGTTGTCTTTAATGATTGTATGACCTGCGTGTCAATCATTAAGCGCTATGTAATGCTTTACTTTATCGCTAAATAGTAGCAATAGTAGTAGAAGCATGTTGGGCGCGACAACCCCGATGGCGACACGTTGATGGAGATCAAGATGATGGAGATCATCGTGTCTTGTCAGTGACGATGGAGATCATGCCGGTGCTTTCAAGATGGAGATCAAAAGCAAAAGTTCATGGCCATATCATGTCACTTATGATTTGCATGTGAGGTTAATCCTTTTATTCACCTTGTTTTTGCTTTGGACGGCGGTAGCATTATAAGGTGATCCCTCACTTAAATTTCAAGATGAATTGTGTTCTCCCCGAGTGTGCACCGTTGCGAAAGTTCAACGTGTTGAGACACCACGTGATGATCAGGTGTGATAGACTCTACGTTCACATACAACGGGTGCAAGCCAGTGTTGCACATGCAGAACACTCGGGTTAAACTTGACGAGCCTAGCCTGCACAGACATGGCCTCGGAACACAAGAGACCGAAAGGTCGAACATGAGTCATATAGTAGATATGATCAACATGATGATGTTCACCATTGAAACCACCTCAACTCACGTGATGATCGGACTTGAGTTGGTGAATTTGGATCATTTATCACTCAAATGACTGGAGGGATGTCAATTTGAGTGGGAGTTCTTAAGTAATATGATTAATTGAACTCATTATCATGAACATAGTCAGTAGTGTCTTTGCAAACTGTGTTGTAGATTACTAGCTCACGTTGTAGCTCCCTTGAATTTTTATATGTTCGTAGAGAAATAGAGTTGAAAGATGATGGTAGCAATATTGCTGACTGGCTCTGTGACCTGAGGATTGTCCTCATTACTGCACAAAAGGCTTATGTCCTTAATGCACCGCTCGGTGTGCCAACCCCTCTAGCGTTGTTTGTAGATGTTGTGAACATCTGACAGGTACGTTTTGATAACTACTTGATAGTTTAGTGCGTCATGCATTACAGCTTAGAATTGAGGCTCCAAAACATTTTGAATGTCACAGAACATATGAGATGTTCTAAGAGCTGAAATTAGGATCTCAGGCTCATGCCCGTGTTGCGAGATATGAGATCTCCAACAAGATTCTTTGCCTGTAATATGAAAGAGAATAGCTCAATCATTGAGCATGTGCTCAGATTGTCTGGGTGCTACAATCGCTTGAATCGAGTGGGAGTTGATCTTCCAGATAAGATAGTGATTAATATAGTTCTCCAAGTCACTGTCACTAAGCTACTAGAAGTTGGTGAGGAACTATAAAATGCCAGGGATAGAAATAATGATCCCTGAGCTGTTCGTGATGTTTGACACCGCAAAGGTAGAAATCAAGAAGGAGCGTGAAGTGTTGATGGTTAGTCAAACCACTAGTTTCGAGAAGGGCAGGAGCATGGAGGGAAAACTTCATGGATAGCAAGTCAGTTGCTGCTCCAGTGAAGCAACCCAAAGTTGAACCCAAACCCGAGACTAAGTGCTTCGATTATGAGGAGAGCGGTCGCTGAAGCGAAACAACCCTAGATACTTGGTAGATAAGAAGGCTGGCAACATCGACAGAAGTATATTTGATATAACGAGTTATTGATGTGTACCTTGCTAGTACTCCTAGTAGCACCTGGGTATTGGATACCGGTTCGGTTGCTAAATGTTAGTAACTCAAAGCTACGGAATAAACGGAGAACTAGCTAAGGGTGAGGTGATGATGTGTGTTGGAAATGTTTCCAAGGTTGATGTGATTAACATCGCACGCTCTCTCTACCTTCGGGATTAGTGACAAACCTAAATAAATGTTATTTGGTGTTTTTCGTTGAGCATGAAAGTGATTGGATCGTGTTTATTGCAACACGGTTATTCATTTAAGTTAGAGAATAATGGTTATTTTGTTTACATGAATAATACCTTCAATGGTCAAGCACCCAGTGAGAATGGTTTGTTGAATCTTGATCGTAGTAATACACATGTTCATAACATTGATGCCAAAATATATAAATTTAATAATAATAGTACCACATACTTGTGGCACTGCCGCTAAATGTCATATTGGTATAAAGCGCATGAAGAAACTCCATGCTGATGGATCTTTGGACTCATTCGATTTCGAATCGGTTGAGACATGCGGACCATGCCTCTTGGGCAAGATGACTAAGGACCCCATTTTCTGGTTTGATGGAGCGGGCAAGTGATTTATTGGGAATGATACATGTTGATGTATGCAATCCATTGAGTCTTGTAGCATGCGGTGGATATCGTTATTTTCTTACCTTCATTGATAATTTGAGTAGATAATAGTGTATATTTACTTAATGAAACACAAGTCTGAATCGTTTGAAAAAGTTCAAGCAAATTCAGAGTGAAGTTTAAGATCATCGTGACAAGAGGATAAAATGTCCGCGATATGATCGTGGAGGTGAATATCTGAGTTACGAGTTTGGTATACAACTTAAGACAATGTGAAAGTTGTTTCACAACTCATGCCACCTGGAACACCATAGTGATGGTGTGTCCGAATGTCATAGTCGTGCTCTATTGGATATGGGGCATGCTATGATGTCTCTTATCATTTTGTTACAATAATTTTGGGGTTATGCATTAGAGACAACTACATTCACTTTAAATAGGGCACCATGTGAATTATGGCTTGATAGAAACCTAAGCTGTCATTTCTTAATGTTCGGGGCTATGACGCTTGTGTGGAAAATGTTTTCACATAATGAGCTCGAACCCAAAGCGGACAAATGCATCTTCATAGAATACCCTAAGAACAGTTGGGTGAACCTTCTATCTCAGATCCAAGCATAAAATGTTTGTTGCTAAAACTGGGTCCTTTCTCGAGAAAACTTTCTCTTGAAAGAATTGAGTGGGAGGAGGATAGAACTTGATGAGGTTATTGAACCTCTGTTTCAACCAGAGAGTAGCGCAGCGCAGGAAGTTTTTTCTGTGAAGCCTACGTTAGTTGAAGAGGAAGTTAATGATGATGATCATGAAGCTTCAAATCAAGTTACTATCGAACCTCGTAGGTCGACAAGGACGTGTACTACTCCTGAGTGGTGTGGCAGCCCTGTCTTAGAGGTCAAGTTGTTGGACAACGATGAACCTACGAACTATGGAGAAGTGATGATGGGCCCGAAAACCAACAAATGGTTAGAGGCCATGAAATCCGAGAAATGTTCCATGTATGAAAACCAAGTATAGACTTTGGTGGACTTTCTCGTTGGACGGCAGGTCGTTAAGTACGAATGGATCTTTGAAATGAAGACAGACGCTGATGGTAAATGTCACCATTTGTAAAGCTCGACTTGTTGCAAAGAAGTTTACGACAAGTTCAAGGAGTTGACTGCGATGAGATATTCTCACTCGTAACGATGCTAAAGTCTATTGAAATTATGTTAGCAGTTGCTGCACTTTCAATTATGAAATCTGGCAGATGGATGTCAAAACATCGTTTCCTTAACGGTTTACTTGAGGAAAGGTTGTATGTGATACAACCAAAAGGTTTTGTCAGTCCTAAGGATGCTAAAAGGTGTGCAAGCTTCAGTGATCCTTTTATAGACTGAAGCAAGCATCTCAGAGTTGGAATGTACACTTTGATGAGGTGATCAAAGTTTTTGAGTCTATACAAAGTTTATGAGAAACTTGTATTTGCAATAAAGTGAGTGGGAGCACCATAGAGTTTTTGATAAGTGTATGTGGATGACATATTGCTATTTAGAAATAATGTGGAATTTCTGGAAAGCATAAACGGTTGTTTGAAAAGTGATTTTCAAAGGAAGACCTGAATAAAGCTACCTAATTATTGAGCATCAAGATCTATAGAGATAGATCAAGATGTTTGATAAGACTTTCAATGAGTACATACCTTGACAAGATTTTGAAAGAGTTCAAAATGGATTAGTCAGAGAGAATTGTTCTCGCCTGCTTTGTAAGGTGTGAAGTTGAGTGAGACTCAAAGCTCGACCACGGCATAAGAAAGAGAAAGGACGAATGTCGTCCCCTATGCCTTAGCCATAGGCTGTGTATAGTATGTCATGCTGTGTACCGCACCTGTGTGTGCCTTGCCATGAGTCAGTCAAGGGGTACAAAAGTGATCCAGGAGTGGATCACTGGACAACAGTCAAGATTATCCTTAGTGACTAAAAGACTAAGGAGATGTTTCTCGATTATGGAGGTGATAAAGAGTTCGTCGTAAAGAGTTATGTCGATGCAAGGTTTAACACCAATCCAGATGACTCGTAGTAGCAATCTGGATACGTATGGTGGAGCAGCCATTTGGAATAGTACCAAGTGGAGTGGGGTAGCAGTGTTTACGGTTTGACATAGAGATTTTCAAAGTACACATGGATCTCAATGTCGCAGATCCGTTGACTATAAGACCTCTCTCACATGCAAAGCATGATCGAGCCCCAGAACTCATTGGGTGTTAGATTCATAACAATGCGAATCACATGGTGATGTGAACTAGATTATTGACTCTAGTGCAAGTGGGAGACTGTTGGAAATATGCCCTAGAGGCAATAATAAATTAGTTATTATCATATTTCCTTGTTCATGATAATCGTTTATTATCCATGCTATAATTGTATTGATCGGAGACCTAGATGTATGTGTGGATACATAGACAAAACCATGTCCCTAGTATGCCTCTAATAGACTAGCTCGTTGATCAAAGATGGTTAAGGTTTCCTAGCCATGGACATGAGATGTCATTTGATAAATGGGGTCACATCATTAGGATAATGGTGTGATGGACAAGACCCAAACTACAAACGTAGCATATGATGGTGTTAGTTTATTGCTACTGTTTTCTACATGTCAAGTATATGTTCCTATAACCATGATATCATGCAACTCACGGATACCGGAGGAGTGCCTTGTGTGTATCAAACATCACAACATAACTGGGTGACTATAAAGGTGCTCTATAGGTATCTTCGAGGGTGTCTGTTGAGTTGGCATGGATCAAGACTGGAATTTGTTTCTCCGTGTGACGGACAGGTATCTCAGGGCCCACTCGGTAATACAACATCACAACAAGCCTTGCAAGCAATGTGACTAAGTGTTAGTCACAGGATCTTGTATTACGGAACGAGTAAAGAGACTTGCCGGTAACGAGGTTGAACTAGGTATGGAGATACCGACGATCGAATCTTGGGCAAGTAACATACCGAAGAACAAAGGGAACATCATACGAGATTAACTGAATCCTTGACATAGAGGTTCGACCGATAAAGATCTTCGTAGAATATGTAGGAACCAATATGGGCATCCAGGTCCCGCTATTGGTTATTGACCGTAGAGGTGTCTTGGTCATGTCTACATAGTTCTCGAACCCGCAGGGTCTGCACACTTAAGGTTCGGTGACGTTTTGGTCGTTTAGAGTTATGCATGGTGGTGACCGAAGGTTGTTCGGAGTCCCGGATGAGAACCTGGACGTCACGAGGATCTCCAGAATGGTCCGGAGGTAAATATTGATATATAGGAAGTCCTATTTTGGTCACCGGAAAAGTTTCGGGCTCATCGGTAGTGTACTGGGAGTGCCGGTAGTGTACCGGGAGACCATCGGGAGGGGTATTTCGAACCAAGAGGCTACATGGGCTGTGGGAGGATCAATACAATCAAAAGCAAGACGTAGGGTATTATCTCCTTGAGAGAGCCCGAACCTGGATAAGATCCTATGTCCATGTTACCATCGCTCCAAGACGCCTAGCTTAGGACCCCTACTACGAGATATGCCGTATTTGACACTGACATTGGTGATTTCATTGAAAGCCTGTTGGGTAGTCGCTGCGGTGCGATGGAAATTCAGATCGGCTCCATCGCGATCTACGTTTCAGACCTGAGCTACATCGTCAACGTCGGCATCTTCGTCGCTAGCTTGACTAGTCACCTCGGCTATGCTGAAGATTGCGCTCCACGTCAGATCATATAGATCGCACGGGGGTCTTCATCAACATGAACTTCAATCTCAACCAATATCATGGAAGAACCCTTCATGTTGCTCGGGGGCTCAATGTCAACATTGCCCTCGCGCGATCATGCAGTTTTTTGGACATCGGATTCGTGTTCGTCATTCCCGCCTCCTTGAGTGTCGTTTTGACGATTGCTTCAGTGAAATTGTGCAGAATTGAGTCTAGAACAACCCTACAAAATTTCTTCGTGTTCCGATAGAGGAATCTCCAGCGATCTACAATCTATTGAAGCCGTGTCGAATCTGGACGAGAATCTGGGCGAGTTTAGGGCGAGGAATCTAGTCTCTAGATCGGACGTCCGTTGGAAAATCCCACCGTTCATCGGCTCTGGAATTCCTATACTGATCACCCCTTGAAATTTCAGCTCGATATGACCGTGCAAACTCCGGGAAACATCCTATTAGTACAACGAATTTTGGATCTATTTTCTGCGCGAAAATGAATCCGACCCAAGTTCATCTTTTTCATGAACGGGTTGTCTGGCATCCTTTTTGAAGGAATTTTTCTCATCATCTCAGTCATCCGACCAAGAGTTCGGCATCGCGAGGGCCAAATAATCATCAAGCGAACCTCGTCATCTGCGGGTTGTATGGGTTGGACGCTCCATTGCTTCATCAAGCCAGCATCGGCCTCGTCACAAATTCCGACCTGTGTCGGCATCGCCGCGCCGTTACTTTTTCAAGCTGACGTCCACCATGCCGATGTGCTTTGACATGTCGGCTGGCACGGGGCTCAAACGTCACCTTACAATTCTTCTCTGTCACTCGGCTAGACCGGGGGCTTCACCATCCCTTCATCAACCCGCTCGGGAGACTTTGGCGTCACCAGCCGACCAACTTCGACACCTCGGCTGGAGTGAGACTTCGGCGTCACCAGCCGACCAGCTATGACACCTTGGCTGGCGTTAGACTTCGACATCACCAGTCGACCTGCTCTGTCACCTCGGCTAGACTGGGGCCTTGGCATCCCCTCATCAACATGCTCAGGGAACTTCGGCGTCACTAGTCGACCTGCTTCAACACATTGGCTGGCATGAGACTTCGGCGTCACCAACCGACCTGCATGAGACTTCGGCGTCCGCCGATCAGAGTTTCGCCATGTTAACTGGACCGAGGACTTCATCTCGCCACGTCGACCGTGCAACATCGCCACTTCGTCAAGCCGAACTCTTCGTTCAGGCACCTCGACGCCCAGGCCATATTCCTTTACTCATTTGCTTCACTTAAATTAACTAAGTGGAAGATTTTTTTTAAAAAATATACTATTATCTTTCTTTGTTATTA
The DNA here is from genome assembly GCA_022496015.1 of Hordeum marinum. NCBI lineage: Eukaryota > Viridiplantae > Streptophyta > Magnoliopsida > Poales > Poaceae > Hordeum > Hordeum marinum. The sequence goes on along the minus strand of CM039675.1, from coordinate 86,332,333 downwards.
CTTTTGGCTTGCATTATTTTATGAGTGCAGGAAATCGACTTCGACTGCCGTCGCGCGGTCACCCCGGCGTCACTTTGCGGACCTACTCCACCACCTCGGCTGGACCAGGGGCTTCGCCTCGCCACATCGGCCGAGCCGTGACACTACTTTAGATTGCCGAACTCCTCGTTTGGTCACCTTAGGACAGACTCTGGGGCTGGGACCTCGGTCATGTCGAAGACTACACACCGATGTGTCAAATTCGATGGGCATCCTCGTCCCGCCACAAGCCCGGATCGCGTCAACGACACCGAGCACATTAACCTGCTAAGTCGCTTTCATGCTCAAAAACTTTCAGTTTTAAATTTTTGTTCAAATCGACCAAGCATTATACTTTCATGACAAAAATGTTGTTTGTGAAAAAAATTCTTTGTCAAAACTTCTGTTTGTTACAAACAAAATCAAATACCCCGTTTACTTGGGGGCTTCCTTTATGAAACCTTTTCTCTTTGCATGTGATTATTATTGTACAACTTCTTTCCTTGCTCGTGTATTATGCCTAAATATGCATCATGTTGACTTAAGTGTTCTACAAAGTTAGGTTGCCTGGCTCCTGTGCTTACCCCTACGTTCCCGATTGTTCGACTAGGGAGTAAAGGGAGCACCTCTGCGATTGTTACGATCGGGTCATCCGAACTCGTACCTTAGACGGGTGAAGCCGAAAGCTAGCACTCTTATTGTTTTCAACTATGGTCGGCACACGACGAAACTCACGCGCACACAAATCTATTGCACAAGTCTCATAGTAATCATGAGCGGCCAAAGAAAGGTACCGTTGGGGGCACTATTTTCTTTGAAGATGCTTCTTACGTTACATAAGTAATATAGAATATGTTCCCTAGGTGCGCTTTGTCTATTACAGCCTCATGGCTTGATTGCCTAGTTATCCGAAACACCGTCGATATTCTCTGTAGGCGGAGTAGATAACACTTTTTGGCCCTTGGCCGAAGAGGGACAAGCCGACGGTCGGTTGAGACACGTTCAAAGTTTCGGCGAACACAGATATTATATAAGTACTTCGGTACATACAATCATTATACATAAAATTCTTTTACCCAAAGTCACTTGGGGGCTCTTAAATTAATATGAGCCGTTTTATAATAGATGTTTTCTTCTTAGTCGTTGCAAAGTATTTTTCTACCACTCCTTTCTCGACTCAAGTGTATGATCAATAGCCGGGTAGCCTGGTTTCTCTCTAAAGTCGCTCACGTTTAGTTCGCTAAACTGGCTTGAGAAACACTCCACCTTCGGGATAGGGAGGTTGAAGCCGAAGGATGACCCACTTAAATTCTAGAGATCGAATGTGTCATGTCAAAGCACGACGGAAGCACAATTTTAAGACCAATTTCGTATTGGCACAAAAAAACTTGATTCAATCTAGACGTAAAGTTTTTTACGCATGTTTTTTTGGTCTTTTCATCTTATAACATATTTCACCTATTATATATTTTCCTTTCGGCAGGACATTTTCTTGGTTGAGGTGTTCGGCGTGAAACTCTTTTCTAAAACTACAGTTCAGCATCTTTCCTGCTGAACTCCACCTCGGTGTTTTTAAAACATACATGACAGTTGAACTAGTTCCCGAGGAGGTATGATCCTAGGGTCGGCCATGTTGCCCAACCCAAGTCTCAGGGGCTACTGCATTGAAAATTCTGTTGGGAGACGTAGTAGTAAATCAAAAAATTTCCTACGCATTCACCAAGATCCATCTATGGAGAAACCAGCAACGAGCAAGGGGAGAGTGGATCTTCATACCTTTGAAGATCGCTAAGCGGAAGCGTTACAAGAACGCGGTTGATGGAGTCGTACTCGCAGCGATTCAGATCGCGGTAGATCCGATCAAGTGCCGAACGGACGGCACCTCCGCGTTCAACACACGTGCAGCCCGGTGACGTCTCCAACACCTTGATCCAGCAAGGAGGAAGGAGAGGTTGGGGAAGGGCTCCAACAGCAGCACGACGGCGTGGTGGTGGTGGAGTAGCAAGGTATCTCGGCAGGGCTTCGCCTAAGCACTGCGGAGGAGGAAGAAGCAGAATAGGGCTGCAGCGAGAGAGAAAGAGTTCGTCGTCTCAAACCTGCCCAAACCCTTGCATATATATAGGAGGAAGGAGAGGGAGGGCTGGCTTGGCCCCTCCTCCAAGGAGGAGGGATTCGGCCGAAGTGGGGGGAGAGTCCTCCTCCCACACGGGAGGTGGATCTCCCCCTTTTAAATCCCTTTTGCCTCTATCTCCAGATCCCTGGCGCATGGGCCCTTTCTAGAAGGTATTGGCTGGCCCAATATGGGCTGGCACACCTCCTCTAAGGGCCCATGAGGTCCTTTGGTCGTCACCCCCTCCCGGGGGTCCTCCGGCACCCTCCCGGCACTCCCGGTACACTACCGATGAGCCCGAAAACTTTCCGGTGACCAAAACTGGACTTCCTATATATCAATCTTTACCTCCGGACCATTCCGGAGCTCCTCGTGACGTCCGGGATCTCATCCGGGACTCCGAACAACCTTCGGTAATCACGTATACCTTTTCCCTATAACCCTAGCGGCATCGAACCTTAAGTGTGTAGACCCTACGGGTTCGGGAGACACGTAGACATGACCGAGACACCTCTCCGGCCAATAACCAACAGCGGGATCTGGATACCCATGTTGGCTCCCACGTACTCCACGATGATCTCATCGGATGAACCACGATGTCAGGGATTCAATCAATCCCGTATACAATTCCCTTTGTCTATCGGTATGGTACTTGCCCGAGATTCGATCGTCGGTATCCCCATACCTTGTTCAATCTCGTTACTGGCAAGTCTCTTTACTCGTTCCGTAATACATCATCCCGTGGCTAACTCCTTAGTCACATTGAGCTCATTATGATGATGTCTTACCGAGTGGGCCCAGAGATACCTCTCCGTCACACGGAGTGACAAATCCCAGTCTCGATTCGTGCCAACCCAACAGATACTTTCAGAGATACCCGTAGTGCACCTTTATAGCCACCCAGTTACGTTGTGACGTTTGGCACACCCAAAGCATTCCTACGGTATCCGGGAGTTGCACAATCTCATGGTCTAAGGAAACGATACTTGACATTGAAAAGCTTTAGCAAATGAACTACACGATCTAGTGCTATGCTTAGGATTGGGTCTTGTCCATCACATCATTCTCCTAATGATGTGATCCCGTTATCAACGACATCCAATGTCCATGGCCATGAAACCGTGACCATCTATTGATCAACGAGCTAGTCAACTAGAGGCTCACTAGGGACATGTTGTGGTCTATGTATTCACACATGTATTATGGTTTCCGGTTAACACAATTATAGCATGAACAATAGACAATTATCATGAACAAGGAAATACAATAATAACCATTTTATTATTGCCTCTAGGGCATATTTCCAACAGTCTCCCACTTGCACTAGAGTCAATAATCTAGTTCACATCACCATGTGATTAACACTTACATCACCATATGATCATATCATCATGTGATTAACACCGAATAAGTTCTGGGGTTTGTTCATGTTCTGCTCGTGAAAGAGGTTTTTAGTCAGCGGGTCTGCGACATTCAGATCCGTGTGTACCTTGCAAACTTTCCATGTCATATTTGTAGATACTGCTCCCACGCTCCACTTGGAGCTATTCCAAATGGCTGCTCCACTATACGTAGCCAGATTTCTACTAAGAGTCATCCGGATTGGAGTTAAAGCTTGCATCATCGTAACCCTTTACGATGAACTCTTTATCACCTCCATAATCGAGAAATATTTCCTTAGTTCTCAAGTTACTAAGGATAACTTTGACCATTGTCTAGTGATCCACTCTTGGATTACTCTTGTGCCCCTTGACAGACTCATGGCAAGGCACACACAGGTGCGGTACACAGCATGGCATACTATATAGAGCCTATGGCTAAAGCATAGGAGATGACACTCATCTTTTCTTTATCTTCTGCCGTGGTCGGGTATTGAGTCTTACTCAATTTCACACCTTACAATACAGTCAAGAACTCCTTCTTTGACCCATCTATTTTGAACTCCTTCAAAAACTTGTCAAGGTATGTCTTCGTCGAAAAAACTTATCAAGCGAATTGATCTATCCCTATAGATCTTGATGCTCAATAAAATAGTAGCTTTATCTGGGTCTTCCTTTGAAAAAACTCTTTTCAAACAACCCTTCATGCTCTTCCAGAAATTCTACATCATTTCCGATCAATAATATGTCAACTACATATTCTTATAAGAAATTCTATAGTGCTCCCACTCACTTTCTTGCAAATACAAGTTTCTCATAAACTTTGTATAAACTTAAACACTTTGATCACCTCATCAAAGCATATATTCCAACTCCGACATGCTTGCTCCAGTCCATAGAAGGATCGCTGGAGTTTGCATATTATTAGCATCCTTAGGATTGACAAAACCTTCTGGTTGTATCACATACAACTCTTCCTCACAGAAACCATTACGGAAACCTTGTTTTGTCATCCATCTGCCAGATTTCATAATCGAAAAATGCAGCAACTGCTAACAAGATTTTAATAGACTTTTAGCATCGCTACAGATGAGACAATCTCATCGTAGTCAACTCCTTGAACTTGGCGGAAACTTCTTTGCGACAAGTCGAGCTTTATAAACGGTGACATTTCACCATTAGCGTCTATGTTTATCTCAAAGGTCCATTTGTACTCAATGACCCGCCATTCAACAGGCAAGTCTACCAAAGTCCATACTTGGTTTTCATACATGGATCCTTTCTCGGATTTCATGGCTCCTAGCCATTTGTTGGAATCCGGGCCCACCATCGCTTCTCCATAGTTCGTAGGTTCATCGTTGTCCAACAACATGATTTCCAAGACAGGGTTGTCGTACTACTCAGGAGCAGTACGCGTCCTTGTCGACCTACGAGGTTCGATAGTGACTTGATCCGAAGCTTCATGATCATCATCATTAACTTCCTTTTCAACTGAGTAGGCTCTACAGAAACATCTTTCTGTGTTGCGCTATTCTCTGGTTGAAACAAAGGTTCAACAACCTCATCAAGTTCTATCTTCCTCCCACTCAATTCTTTCGAGAGAAACTCTTTCTCAATAAAGGACCCGTTCTTAGCAACAAACACCTTTTGCGCTTGGATCTGAGATAGAAGGTATACCCAATGTCTCATTAGGGTATTCTATGAAGATGCATTTGTCTGCTTTGAGTTCTAGCTCGCTAGGTGAAAAACCCATTTTCACATAAGCGTCGCAGCCCCAAACATTAGGAAATGACAGCTTAGGCTTCTGTCAAACCATAATTCTCACGGTGTCATCTCAACAGACTTAGATGGTGCCCTATTAAAGTGAATGGATTTGTCTTTAATGCATAACCCCATAACGATAGTGGCAAAATGATAAGCGACATCATAGTACTCACTATATCCAATAGAGCACGACTACGACGTTCGAACACACCATCACACTGTGGTGTTCCAGGAGGCGTGAGCTGTGAAACAATTTCCACATTGTCTAAAATTGCATACCAAACTCGTAACTTAGATATTCACCTCCATGATCATATCATAGACATTTATCTTCTTGTCACGATGATCTTTAACTTCACTCTGAAACTCCTTGAACCTTTCAAACATTTTAGATTCGTGTTTCATTAAGTAAATATCCCCATATTTACTCAAATCATCAGTGAAGGTAAAGAAAAACAACGATATCCACTGTGTGTTTCAACACTCATTGGACCACATACATCAACATGTATTATTTCCAATAAGCCACTTGCCCGCTCCATCATATTGGATGACGGGGTCTCAGTCATCTTGCCCAAGAGGCATGGCTCGCATGTCTCAACCGATTCGAAATCGAGTGAGTCAAAAATCCATCATCATGGAGTTTCTTCATGCGATTTATACCAATATGACATTTAGCGGCAGTGCCACAAGTATGTGGTACTATCATTATTACCTTTATATATTTTTGGTACCAACGTTATGAACATGTGTACTACTACGATCATGATTCGATAAACCATTCCGAGTGGGTGCATGACCATTGAAGGCATTATCCATGTAAATAGAATAACCATTATTCTCTAACTTATATGAATAACCGTATTGCACTAATCATGATCTAATCACGTTCATGCTCAACGCAAACACCAAATAACATTTATTTAGGTTTATCACAAATCTCGAAGGTAGAGAGAGCGTGCGATGGTGATCACATCAATCTTGGAAATACTTCCAACAGACATCGTCACCTTTCACCTAGCTAGTCTCCATTTACTCCGTAGCTTTTATTTCGAGTTGCTAACACTTAGCAACCGAACCGGTATCCAATACCCAGGTGCTACTAGGAGTACCAGCAAGGTACACATCACTAACACGTATATCAAATATACTTCCATTGACATTACCAGCCTTCTTATCTACCAAGCATCTAGGGGTTTTCCGCTTCAGCGAACATTCTCCTCATAACAGAAGCACTTAGTCTCGGGTTCGGGCTCAACCTTGGGTTTCTTCACTAGAGCAACAACTGGCTTGCCATTCCTGAAGTTTTCCGTTCTTGCCCTTGCCCCTTTTGAAACTAGTGGTTTCACTTAACCATCAACACTTGATGCTCCTTCTTGATTTCTACCTTCGTGGTGTCAAACATCACGAACAACTCAGGGATCATCTTATCCATCCCTGGCATGTTATAGTTCATCACGAAGCTCTAGTAGCTTGGTGGCAGTGACTTGGAGAACTGCATTAATCACTATCTCATCTGGAAGATTAACTCCCACTTGATTCAAGTGATTGTAGCACCCAGACAATCTGAGCACACGCTCAGCGATTGAGCTATTCTCCTTTATCTTGCAGACAAAGAATCTTGTTGGAGGTCTCATACCTCTCAACATAGGCACGAGCCTGAGATCACAATCTCAGCTCCTAGAACATCTCATATGTTCCGTGACGTTCAAAACGTTTTGGAGCCTCAATTCTAAGCCGTAATGCATGACGCATTGAACTATCACGTAGTCACCAAAAAGTGCCTGTCATATGTTCACAACATCTACAGACAACGCTTGAGGGAGTGATGCAGTTAGCGGTACATAAAAAACATAAGCTTTCTGTGCAACAATGAGGACAATCCTCAGATCACGGACCCAGTCCGCATTATTGCTACCATCAACTTTCAACTTACTTTTCTCTAGGATTGTATCAATAAAACTGGGGAGCTACAGCGTGAGCTATCTACGACATAATTTGCAAGGACATTTTTAGACTAAGTTCATGATAATTAAGTTCATTTAATCAAATTATTAATGAACTCCCACTTAGATAGACATCTCTCTAGTCTTCCAAGTGATACATGATCCATGTCAACTAGCCCGTGTCCGATCATCACGTGAGACGGACTAGTCATCCATGGTGAACATCTCTATGTTGATCGTATCTTCTATACGACTCATGTTCGACCTTTCGGTCTTCCGTGTTCCGAGGCCATGTTTGTACATGCTAGGCTCGTCAAGTCAACCTAAGTGTTTCGCATGTGTAAATCTGGCTTACACCCGTTGTATGCGAACGTTAGAACCTATCACACCCGATCATCACGTGGTGCTTCGGAACGACGATCCTTAGCAACGGTGCACAGTTAGGGTGAACACCTTTCTTGAAATTTTATTGAGAGATCATCTTATTTACTACCGTCGTTCTATGCAAATAAGATGTAAACTGATAGACATCACATGCAATCAATATAGTGACATGATATGGCCAATATCATCTTGCTCCTTTGATCTCCATCTTCGGGGCACCATGATCATCATTGTCACCGGCACGACACCATGATCTCCATCATCATGATCTCCATCATTGTGTCTTCATGAAGTTGTCTCGCCAACTATTACTTCTACTACTATAGCTAACGTTTAGCAATAAAGTAAAGTAATTACATGGCGTTTATGATTGACACGCAGGTCATACAATAGTATAAGACAACTCCTATGGCTCCTGCCGGTTGTCATAGTCATCGACGTGCAAGTCGTGAACCCTATTACAAGAACATGATCAATCTCATACATCACAATGCATCACATCACATCCTTTTGGCCATATCACATCACACGGCATATGCTGCAAAAACAAGTTAGACGTCCTCTAATTTGTAGTTGCAAGTTTTTACGTGGTTGCTATAGGTTTCTAGCAAGAACGTTTCTTACCTACGTCCAAACCACAACGTGATATGCCAATTGCTATTTACCCTTCATAAGGACCCTTTTCATCGAATCCAATCCGACTAAGGTGGGAGAGACAGACACCCGCTAGCCACCTTATGCAACTGGTGCATGTCAGGCGGTGGAACCGGTCTCACGTAAGCGTACGTGTAAGGTTGGTCCGGGCCGCTTCATCCCACAATACCGTCGAATCAAGATAAGACTAGTAACGGCAAGCATATTAACAAAATCGACGCCCACAACTGCTTTGTGTTCTACTCGTGCATGGATTCTACGCATAGACCTAGCTCATGATGCCACTGTTGGGAGACGTAGTAGTAAATCAAAAAATTTCCTACGCATTCACCAAGATCCATCTATGGAGAAACCAGCAACGAGCAAGGGGAGAGTGGATCTTCATACCTTTGAAGATCGCTAAGCGGAAGCGTTACAAGAACGCGGTTGATGGAGTCGTACTCGCAGCGATTCAGATCGCGGTAGATCCGATCAAGTGCCGAACGGACGGCACCTCCGCGTTCAACACACGTGCAGCCCGGTGACGTCTCCAACACCTTGATCCAGCAAGGAGGAAGGAGAGGTTGGGGAAGGTCTCCAACAGCAGCACGACGGCGTGGTGGTGGTGGAGTAGCAAGGTATCTCGGCAGGGCTTCGCCTAAGCACTGCGGAGGAGGAAGAAGCAGAATAGGGCTGCAGCGAGAGAGAAAGAGTTCGTCGTCTCAAACCTGCCCAAACCCTTGCATATATATAGGAGGAAGGAGAGGGAGGGCTGGCTTGGCCCCTCCTCCAAGGAGGAGGGATTCGGCCGAAGTGGGGGGAGAGTCCTCCTCCCACACGGGAGGTGGATCTCCCCCTTTTAAATCCCTTTTGCCTCTATCTCCAGATCCCTGGCGCATGGGCCCTTTCTAGAAGGTATTGGCTGGCCCAATATGGGCTGGCACACCTCCTCTAAGGGCCCATGAGGTCCTTTGGTCGTCACCCCCTCCCGGGGGTCCTCCGGCACCCTCCCGGCACTCCCGGTACACTACCGATGAGCCCGAAAACTTTCCGGTGACCAAAACTGGACTTCCTATATATCAATCTTTACCTCCGGACCATTCCGGAGCTCCTCGTGACGTCCGGGATCTCATCCGGGACTCCGAACAACCTTCGGTAATCACGTATACCTTTTCCCTATAACCCTAGCGGCATCGAACCTTAAGTGTGTAGACCCTACGGGTTCGGGAGACACGTAGACATGACCGAGACACCTCTCCGGCCAATAACCAACAGCGGGATCTGGATACCCATGTTGGCTCCCACGTACTCCACGATGATCTCATCGGATGAACCACGATGTCAGGGATTCAATCAATCCCGTATACAATTCCCTTTGTCTATCGGTATGGTACTTGCCCGAGATTCGATCGTCGGTATCCCCATACCTTGTTCAATCTCGTTACTGGCAAGTCTCTTTACTCGTTCCGTAATACATCATCCCGTGGCTAACTCCTTAGTCACATTGAGCTCATTATGATGATGTCTTACCGAGTGGGCCCAGAGATACCTCTCCGTCACACGGAGTGACAAATCCCAGTCTCGATTCGTGCCAACCCAACAGATACTTTCAGAGATACCCGTAGTGCACCTTTATAGCCACCCAGTTACGTTGTGACGTTTGGCACACCCAAAGCATTCCTACGGTATCCGGGAGTTGCACAATCTCATGGTCTAAGGAAACGATACTTGACATTGAAAAGCTTTAGCAAATGAACTACACGATCTAGTGCTATGCTTAGGATTGGGTCTTGTCCATCACATCATTCTCCTAATGATGTGATCCCGTTATCAACGACATCCAATGTCCATGGCCATGAAACCGTGACCATCTATTGATCAACGAGCTAGTCAACTAGAGGCTCACTAGGGACATGTTGTGGTCTATGTATTCACACATGTATTATGGTTTCCGGTTAACACAATTATAGCATGAACAATAGACAATTATCATGAACAAGGAAATACAATAATAACCATTTTATTATTGCCTCTAGGGCATATTTCCAACAAATTCAATGCAGAAAATTTAAGTGCAATAATATTTCCGAGGAGATTATGGTCCTCAGGTTGGTCGACCGCACCCAACTTGAGTCTCGAGGTTTGTGCACACCGCTTTTGTGTTACGAAGTATGCTGCCGAGCTAGGAGTTGATCCTTAGGCCGATTTTGCGAATCGACCTGAGTCTCAGGGGCTACTGGGATCAGTGGTTTTATGTCATCCTTCAGGTGCATCTCGGGTTTTAGACCGACACACACCTTGAGTGCTATTGGCTATATATATCTCGGCAGAGAATAAATTGCACCAATCGAAAATATCCATGAAAAATCAGCCCACGATCGGGGTGATGCATCACCTCAGAAGCAATCCGGCATAAAGCTCGGGCGCAAGTGGCTGGCTCCGTAGAGGGCATTTCCGGCATTAAGATCGGATGAATTTCTTCAATTTTTTGAAGACTGAGGTAATCTAAGATACCTCGGACGCCGATCATCAGTGGAGCTCGGATGCAGTTCAACGTTGGAGATCGGAAGTAGTCCAACATAAAGCTCAAGATCGGAGACACCTCAAAAGCAGTATGTCATAAAGCTCGGATGAGAACGGCTGGCTCCATAAAATACTTTTACTAGCATTAAGCTTGGATAAACTCCTTCAAAAAATTTCAAGACCAAGTTAATCTATGAAACCTCGGACACAATCCGGCATTGGAGCTCGGACGCAGCCCGTCATTGGCGCTCAAATGCCAATCAGCATTGGAGCTCGGCTGCAAAAGACACCTAGGATGCAGTCCGGCCTTAGAGCTCAGACTCAAGAGGATACCTTGAATGCCGAATAGTGTTTGAGCTCGGCTGTGGAAAGACGCCTCGAATGTAGTTCGGCGTTGGAGCTCGGACGCAAAAAAATGCCACCGCACGGGAAACACTTCAAACCCCAGGTGTGACGTAAAAAATTACAAGGCATTGATAAAGGCCGATAACTTAAAAAGACTCCTTGGATGCCCGACATGTAAACTCTTCGGATTCAGCTCGACGATCCTCAAGATAGGACATGGGAGGATTTGTTGAACCAGTTTTCAAGACCAGCGATCGAAGACGAAGAATTATTCGGAAGAACTGAGGAGTGTCCTCAACTTGAACACATGTTCAGGGGGCTACTAACGGTATCCTGGACTAGGGGGTACTCACCACGTCGTCTCCCGACCAGTGGGTCAGGCCGAGGACCCCCATGATGATTCACTAATGGGCCACTTCGGGCAACCCATGCCGAATAAAAGGAGGATTCCACAAGAATTGGCACAGAAGACAAGGACTCCTCTAAACCCTAGGCCTCTGGTATTATATAAACCGAGGCCAGGCTAGTCAATAGACGATCTCATATTCATTACAACAATCTCTTGGTAGATACATGTACTCTATACTATCCCCCATATCGATACAATCAAAAGCAGGACGTAGGGTATCATCTCCTTGAGAGAGCCCGAACCTGGGTAAAATCTTGTGTCCATATTACCATCACTCCAAGACGCCTAGATTAGGACCCCTACTACGAGATATTCCGGATTTGACACCGACACCTTTCTGTCACCAAGATATAGAAATTCGCTAGGTTGAACCTACTACAACGCACCACTCCCACTGAAGAAATATTAATCTAGTTGGCCAAACTATCTCAATAGATTGGAGAGCATTACAAAGCTATGATGATCATGCAATTAAGAATCATAATAATCATAAGTGACTCCAATACTTTTCATGAATAATCTAAACATAAACCCACAATTCATCGGATCCCAACAAACACACCATAGAAAGTGATTACATCGGATAGATCAAAGCGGAGATGCGATGAACATTGTATTAAAGATCATAAGAGAGAGAGAGATTACCGTCTAGGTACTGCCTACGGACCCGTAGGTCTGTGGTGAACTACTCACACATCATGGTGAGGGCACCAAGGTTGATGTAGAGGCTCTCCGTGTTGATCTCCCCTCCGGCAAATCGCAAGAACGGAGGTTTAGATGGCCTCCTGCTAGAACAGAGACTTGCGGCGGCGGAAAAAGTGTTTCGGGAGTGCTTCTAGGGTTTTTGGAATATATGAGGATTTATGGGCCACAGAACGACGCCGGGAGGGGCGCTAGGGGACCACAAGCTATCTGGCCACGCCCCTTAGGGCGCGGCCAGATGGCTTGTGGGGCCCTGGCACACCTCCTGGCACTCCTCCGATGCTTGTCGTGCTTCATATTGTCCAGATTGTTTTTAAAGTTTCGTTGTATTTGGACTCCGTTTGATAAGGCAAACCCGCAAAGCAAAAAAACACGCAAAAAACAGCAACCGACACTTGGCACTAGGTCAATAGGTTAGTGCTAAAAAATATTATAAATTGGTAAACTAATGCCTAAAAAGTATCCTAGGATGATAATATATCAGCATGGAACAATAAAAAATTATAGATACGCTGGAGACGTCAAGCATCCCCAAGCTTAATTCCTGCTCGTTCTCGAGTAGGTAAATGATAAAAACAGATTTTTTGATGTGACATGCTATCCATAATGTAATCTCTTGTATGTATGATCATTGAGAAATGAAGAATTAAAAAAACATCATAATATTTATTAAGTATAATCAACATAAATATTGATTTTCAAAGTATATGATCCTAAAACAATGTTTACCCCCCATTCATCTTATTATATTAGCAAGGCATGACTCCGTCTTCACCACATAAATATAAATTTTAAGCACCATGGTGTCCAAGTCAGGCAATTGGATCGTAATTTTTCAACATGCACCAACTTTTTATTCTTCACGCAATACATGAGCGTGAACCATTGGACATAGCATATAGGTGGAATAGAATATGGTGATAGGTATCAAGGGGTAAAAATTGGAGAAGATAGTCTCACATCAACTAGGCGTATCAACGAGCTATGGAGATGCTCATCGATAGATGTCAATGCGAGGAGTAGGGATTGCCATGCAAATGATGCACTAGAGCTACAAGTGTATGAAAGCTCAACTGAAGCTAAGTGGGGTGTGCATCCAACTTGCTTGCTCATGAAGACCTAGGGCGTTTGAGAAAGCCCGTCAGTGGAATATACAAGCCAAGTTTATTATGATAAGGTAATTCCCACTAGAATATGGAAGTGATAGCATAGGAGACTCTCGCTATGAATAACATGGTGCCACTTTGAGGCACAAGTGTGGTAAAGGTTAGTAGCAAAGTCCCTTCTCTCTTTTTCTCTCATTTATTTGTTTATATGGTGGGATTTTCTCTTTTTTTGCCTCCCCCATAATATTTTTTTATATGGTGGGCTCATTTGGCCCCCCCCATTTTTATTTTATTTTTCGTCCGGAGTGTCATCCCGACTTGTGGGGGAATCACAGTCGCCATCATCCTTTTCTCACTGGGACAATGCTCTAATAAGGATGATCATCACACTTCTTTTTAGTTACAACTCAATATGAAGAGTTGATAGGAAGATATGACTCTTTGTGAATTCCTCTAGCAGTGTACCATGATGTGTAATGATCTAGCGTGACATGTATAAAAAACATGATGGAAGGTGGCTTTGCCACAAATACTATGTCAGCTCTATATGATCATGCAAAGCAATATGACGATGAACGAACTAGTCATGTGAAGTGACGATGGAATTTGCATGGCAATATATCTCGGAATGGCTATGGAAATGCCATAATAGGTAGGTATGTTGGCTGTTTTGAGGAAGATATAATGAGGCTTATGTGCAATAGAGCGTATGATGCTGCAAGGTGTGGATGCACTGGCGAAAGTTGCACCAATTCTCAAGGTGAGAATGGACTATGCACGGTACCGAAGAGGCTAGCAAATATGAAAAGGTGGAGATGCATATGTCCAAGGTGTCACATTAGTCATAAATAACGCACATACTTATTGCGAAGTTTTATTAGTTTTATTACACATCAAAGCAGTACTCGCATGCCCCGAGGGAGGAGGTTGGTAGGAGTTAATCGCCGTGCGCCCCCGACTCGAAACCACACTAGGATTTTAACGAGGAATAAGAATGCTCACACACCATCACCATGCCTATTTAATATTTAGATGAACAACAAGTTAACACCCCCTTAATCTTGACACTTATATGAATCAACAATTATGGACTTACACCTTTTTCATATTACCACAACAATGTCATTAACTCACAATTTCTCTATATGTGCTACATGATGGTTTTGATTATCACTCAGTGAATGCCTATTATTTTAGGATTAGTCTTATGACCCATGAAAATTACCGTCACTATTTATTCAGCTCTCAAACAAATATAAGTGAATAACGAGAGCATATTATTTCTATAAAATCTACACGCCACCATGCTCGAAAAGGTATAAGTGAAGTACTAGAGCAACTGCCAAGCTCAAAAGATATACGTGAATCACATAGAGTATTCTAACAAATTGTAATGAAGGTGAGTCTCTCTCAAAGAGGTGTTTACAGAAAATGATGATTGTGGCAAACAGAAAGTAAAAGCGAACAAAAGCAAACGACGCTCCAAGCAAAATTCATATCATGTGATGAATAAAATTGTAGCTCCAAGTGACATACCGATTGTCGTGGATTTGTCACGGCAGATGTCCGGGTGAATGGACTTAGGTTCGGGGCGATCGCAACTATGTGGTAGCCCCCAAGCTCCGAGATTATCCATGATGACTTGGTGCTTTGCAATAGTATATTGGACTGTGTAGCCCCCAAGTGCCGGGTTGTCCTGCCTGCAGCAGCCTGGGACTTGTAACTATCTTATACCTTATAAAGCTTCGGCGGGTGTAGCCCCCAAGGGCCGGCTCATCAGTATGTGATGGGCCGGGTCTTCAGTTTGAACCTCACAATCTGTTTGAACAACTGAATACTGTAGCCCCCAAGTGCTGGGTCAGTAAGAATTACTGGGATGGGACTTAGAAAAAATATAGAAATGCCGGTTCATCTCCTTGAGATAATAGGGTCTTGCTGACAATGTAATGATTTGAAAACCGGCTTACATTAGCCCCCAAGTGCTGTGGTGCATGCTTGCAGCGACATGGGACTTGCATACTTGATATAAACTGTATTTGAATGATGTAGCCCCTAAGGGCCGGGTCGTCTGCCTGCGGCGACTTGGGACTATGTGCCAACTGTCGTCGTTGTAATATAACCCAGAATGAATATCCTGGAATAATTCCTTTGTCTTTGACATGAAATCCCTGCTCATGGTTGCGGTGCAACCCGACAAATATATATTTGCTAAATCCATGAGTGTTGTAGATTACTACAGAGTACAATTGAAGAAATCCGAGAACCGGTCAATTAGATGACACGACATTATATCTGATAGGGCATCTCTTCAAGAATAATCAACTTTCCAATCTGGCTTGAAAAAACCCAATCACTTAATACTGGTTATGATAAACCATGATGAAATCCAACCATTTTGGCTATCAAAGATCTATTTGTTCCTGTAGAAGTTCTTTCATCATATTTAACGTCGGCTCATCTTAAGAGACAAGACCTGCAAAAAATAAACAAGACAAAATACTCTGCAATGTTTGCCTAGGCAGCTTGGAAAAGCATAACCCGGAGATCTTAATATTGCCTTGCTTTTATATTTCAAAATCTTTCTCTGGCCCAACTTATAACATGAATGCAATGTATGATGCAATATGTGATGTAATGCATGATGATCTTGATCTCCCTTTTTTCGAAAACTCATATTCTGGCCCTTCTGAGGGGGATTGTTGCTTTGAACCACTTAACAGTGCAAGGTCTCTAACGAGAGTGACCGCCAATCTTGCACGGCTCAGGGTCTCTAGGCGAGATTAACTATCAAGGGCGCGACAGACCAGAATTTACAACAGGGTGAGTACCCCGGGCCCATAAGCTACTTCTCACGTGACATAAATCCGTCGTTTGAACCTTAAACAACGTCACTTGTTAAGAGTACGACGATCCACTTGGCGAAGAGTACGTAGCAGATGAGAGAGCTTCCCTCGCCACTGTATGAGGCCCTCGGAGGGGGTGAATTGATAGCTTGCTGCATCCCTGGACGAGCGGCAGCTACATACAGTGGGGGGCGACCTTCACCCACTCTGGCACTTGCTCTGGTCCGCGACCCGTATTGCATCATGGCACCTATGTTTGAATGGCTCGAACCTGGCGGCTCATCCTCTTTGGTGTCCATGGTACCCATGTTTGAACGGCTCGCATCATGGCGGCTCGCCCTCTTGAGCGACTTGAGACCTTTCACCCATAAGGTAAGGCACCCATGTTTAAATGGCTCGCATCGTGGTGGCTCATCCTCTTGAGTGACCATAAATGAAAGTTTCATCAATAAAGCAGTGCACCCATGTTTGAACGGCCCACAACGTGGCGGCTCATCCTCTTGAGTGACCTGAAAAACTTTCGTCCATAAGGCGGTGCACCCATGTTTGAATGGCTCGCAACGTGGCGGCACGTCCTCTTGAGCAATCTTAAGCCTTTCGCCATCTTGCATGCTACCATCGCGTTGTCCGCCGATTTGTAAGCCGCCATCTTGTAGACTGCCATCTTGTAAGTCGCCGCACAATGGTGCTATTTTGGCTGAAGAGCTGGTCAAAAAGGGTGAGCAAGCTAAACCCGACGGGTTGGAAGCCCCCAAGTGACCATGTAGAAGTATCCACCTTTGCACAATCTGAAATGTATAAATAGCAGAAACTCCAAGTTACTTTATGATGATCAAATAAATCAGGATACCCATGATTGAATGGCGCATCACGGCGGCTCGTCCTCTTGGGCAAATTTTAATTCTACCGCCAATAACGTAGTAGCCCCTGTTGGAAATATGCCCTAGAGGCAATAATAAAATGGTTATTATTGTATTTCCTTGTTCATGATAATTGTATATTTTTCATGCTATAATTGTATTAACCGGAAACCAGAATGCATGTGCGAATACATAGACCACAACGTGTCCCTAGTGAGCCTCTAGTTGACTAGCTCGTTGATCAATAGATGGTCACGGTTTCATGACCATGGACATTGGATGTCGTTGATAACGGGATCACATCATTAGGAGAATGATGTGATGGATAAGTGAGATTGTGCAACTCCTGGATACCGTAGGAATGCTTTGGGTGTGCCAAACGTCACAACGTAACTGGGTGGCTATAAAGGTGCACTACGGGTATCTCCGAAAGTGTCTGTTGGATTGGCACGAATCGAGACTGGGATTTGTCACTCTGTATGACAGAGAGGTATCTCTGGGCCCACTCGGTAAGACATCATCATAATGAGCTCAATGTGACTAAGGAGTTAGCCACGGGATGATGTGTTACAGAACGAGTAAAGAGACCTGCCGGTAATGAGATTGAACAAGGTATAGGGATACTGACGATCGAATCTTGGGCAAGTATCATACCGATAGACAAACGGAATTGCATACGGGATTGATTGAATCCCTGACATCGTGGTTCATCCGATGAGATCATCGTGGAGCATGTGGGAGCCAACATGGGTATCCAGATCCCGCTATTGGTTATTGACCGGAGAGGTGTCTCGGTCATGTCTACGTGTCTCTTAAACCCGTAGGGTCTACACACTTAAGGTTCGATGATGCTAGGGTTCTAGGGAAATGGTATACGTGATTACCGAAGGTTGTTCGGAGTCCCAGATGAGATTCCAGATGTCACGAGGAGCTTCGGAATGGTCCAGAGGTAAAGATTGATATGTAGGAAGTCCAGTTTTGGTCACCGGAAAGTTTTCGGGCTCATCGGTAGTGTACCGAGAGTGCCGGGAGGGTGCTAGAGGACCCCCGGGAGGGGTGTGAAGACCAAAAGACTTCGTGGGCCCTTAGAGGAGGTGTACCAGCCCTTATTGGGCTGGCCAAGACCTTCCAGAAGGGCCCATGCGGCTAGGGATAAGAGATAAGGCTAAAAAGGATTCAAAAGGAAGAGATCCACCTCCCTTGTGGGAGGTGGACTCCTCCCTAGGTTCAGCCGAACCTCTCCTCCTTGGAGGAGGGGCCAAGGCAGCCCTCCCTCTCCCTCCTCCTATATATATCCAAGGTATTGGGGCTGATTTGAGACACGATCTCTCTCTCCCACGGCGCAGCCCTACCTCTCTTCTTCCTCCTCCGAAGTGCTTAGGCGAAGCCCTGTCGGAATACCTTGCTGCTTAACCACCACCACGCCGTCGTGCTGCTGTTGGAGCTCTGTTGGGGAACGTCGCATGGGAAACAAAAAATTTCCTACGCACACGCAGATCTATCCATGGTGATGAGCATCTACGAGAGGGAGAGTGGATCTACATACCCTTGTAGATCGCTAAGCGGGAAGCGTTAAGAAACGCGGTTGGTGTAGTCGAACATCTTCGCAATCCAAATTGCTGAGTGTCCCGCGATCTCATCACGATCCGCCCCGCGATCCAATCACGATCCGTCCCGTGAACTCATCATGATCCGTCCCACGATCTCATCACGATCCGTCTCACGATCTTGATCACGATCTGTCCCGCGAACTCATCACGATCCGTTCCGCGATCTCATCACGAACCGTCTCATGATCTCGATCACGGTCCTTCCGATCTAGCGCCGAACGGACGGCACCTCCGTGTTCAGCACACGTACAACTTGATGACGATCTCCACCGTCTTGATCCATCACGAGAGAGAGAGGAGAGGTAGAAGAGTTCGCCGGCAGCGTGATGGCGCTCCGGCGATGGTGGTGGAGCTGTTCCAGCAGGGCTTCGCCTAAGCACTTCCGAACTAGTCTAGTTTAGAGGAACTTGATCTAGAGGTAGGGTTTAGACGTGGCTGAAAATCCTTGTCCAAAAAACCCTAAAACCAGTCATATATATAGGAGGAGGGGAGAGGAGGCTGCGCCCAAAGGAGGGCTCTCCTTTTGGTTCGGCCGAACTAGTGGAGGGAGAGTCCTCCTCCACCTGAGAGTCCACCTCTCACACGAGAGGTGGAACTTGGGGAGGACTCCACCCCAATTCGGTTTGGGCCTCCTCTTCCTGCACCTAGGCCACCTTGGCCGACCCCACCAGCCCACTAGGGGCTGGTGGGTCGCCACTTTGGCCCATGGGGTGGGTTGGCCCCACTGGTGGACCCCCGGGACCCATTCGTCACTCCCGGTATGCTATCGAAAGTGCCCGAAATCTTTCCGGAGTCCAAAACAGGACTTCATATATATAAATCTTTACCTCCGGACCATTCCGAAGCTCCTCGTGATGTCCGGGATCTCATCCGGGACTCCGAACTACCTTCAGTCACCACCATTCATAACTCTATACTACCGAAATGTCACCAAACCTTAAGTGTGCAGACCCTACGGGTTCGAGAACTATGTAGACATGACCGAGACACCTCTACGGTCAATAACCAATGGCGGGACCTGGATGTCCACATTGGTTCCTACATATTCTACGAAGATCTTTATCGGTCGAACCTCTATGTCAAGGATTCAGTTAATCCCGTATGATGTTCCCTTTGTTCTTCGGTATGTTACTTGCCCGAGATCCGATCGTCGGTATCTCCATACCTAGTTCAACCTCGTTACCGGCAAGTCTCTTTACTCGTTCCATAATACAAGATCCCGCAACTAACAATTAGTCACATTGCTTTCAAGGCTCATTGTGATGTTGTATTACCGAGTGGGCCCCGAGATACCTCTCCGTCACACGGAGTAACGAATCCCAGTCTCGATCCATGCCAACTCAACAGACACCATCGGAGATACCTGTAGAGCACCTTTATAGTCACTCAGTTACGTTGCGACGTTTGATACACACAAGGCACTCCTCCGATATCCGTGAGTTGCATGATCTCATGGTCATATGAACATATACTTGACATGCAGAAAACAGTAGCAACAAACTGACACGATCATATGCTACGTTTGTAGTTTGGGTCTTGTCCATCACATCATTCTCCTAATGATGTGATCCCGTTATCAAATGACATCTCATCTCCATGGCTAGGAAACCTTAACCATCTTTTGATCGACGAGCTAGTCTATTAGAGGCATACTAGGGACATGGTTTTGTCTATGTATCCACACATGTATCTAAGTCTCCGATCAATACAATTATAGCATGGATAATAAACGATTATCATGAACAAGGAAATATGATAATAACTAATTTATTATTGCCTCTAGGGCATATTTCCAATAGTCTCCCACTTGCACTAGAGTCAATAATCTAGTTCACATCACTATGTGATTCGCATTGGTATGAATCTAACACCCAATTAGTTCTGGGGCTCGATCATGCTTTGCATGTGAGAGAGGTCTTATAGTCAACGGGTCTGCAAAATTCAGATCCGTGTGTACTTTGCAAATCCCTATGTCAAACTGTAAACACTGCTACCACACTCCACTTGGTACTATTCCAAATGGCCACTCCACTATATGTATCCAGATTGCTATTATGAGTCATCCGGATTGGTGTTAAAGCTTGCATTGACGTAACTCTTTACAACGAACTCTTTATCACCTCCATAATCGAGAAATATCTCCTTAGTCCTCTAGTTACTAAGGATAATTTTGACCGCTGTCCAATGATCCTACTCGTGGACCACTTCTTATACCCCTTGGCAGACTCATGGCAAGGCACACATAGGTGCGGTACACGGCATGGCATAATTTAGAGCCCATGGCTAAGGCATAGGGGACGACGTTCGTCCTTTCTCTTTCTTCTGCCATTGTCGAGCTTTGAGCCTTACTCAACTTCACACCTTACAAATCAGGCGAGAACTCTTTCTCTGACTGATCCATTTTGAACTCTTTCAAAATCTTGTCAAGGTATATACTCATTGAAAGTCTCATCAATCATATTGATCTATCTCTATAGATCTCGAGGCTCAACAATTAGGTAACTTTATCTAGGTCTTCCTTTGAAAATCACTTTCCAAACAACCGTTTATGCTTTCCAGAAATTCTACATTATTTCCGATCAATATGTCATCCACCTATACTTATCAGAAATTCTATAGTGCTCCCACTCACTTTATTGTAAATACAAGTTTCTCATAAACTTTGTATAAACTACAAAACTTTGATCACCTTATCAAAGTGTATATTCCAACTTCGAGATGCTTGCTTCAGTCTATAGAAGGATCACTCAAGCTTGCACACCTTTTAGCATCCCTAGGACTGACAAAACCTCCTGGTTGTATTACATACAACCTTTCCTCAAGTAAATCGTTAAGGAAACGATGTTTTGACATCCATCTGCCAGATTTCATAATTTGAAAAATGCAACAACTGCTAACATAATTCCAACAGACTTTAGCATCGCTACGAGTGAGAAAGTCTCATCGTAGTCAACTCCTTGAACTTGTCACAAACATCTTTGCAACAAGTCGAGCTTTACAAATGGTGACATTTACCATTAGTGTATGTCTTCATTTTAAAGATCCATTTGTTTTGAATGGCCTTTTGCCTTTCAGGTAATACTTCCAAAGTCCATACTTTTTTTTCATACATGGATCCCATCTCGGATTTCATGGCCTCCAACCATTTGTCGGAATCCGGGCCCATCATTGCTTCTCCATAGCTCGTAGGTTCATCGTTGTCCAACAACATGACCTCCAAGACAGGGTTGTCGTACCGCTTAGGAGCAGTACACATCCTTGTCGACCTACGAAGTTCGATAGTAACTTGATCCTGAAGCTTCATGATCATCATCATTAACTTCCTCTTTAACTAACGTAGGCTTCATAGAAACATCTTTATGTGCTGCGCTACTCTCTAGTTGAACAAAGGTTTAACAACCTCATCAAGTTCTATCTTCCTCCCACTCAATTCTTTCGAGAGAAACTTTTCCTCGAGAAAGGATCCATTTTAGCAACAAACACTTTGCACTTGGATCCGAGATATAAGGTTCACCCAACTGTTCTTAGGGTATTCTATGAAGATGCATTTGTCCGCCTTGGGTTCGACCTCATTAGGTGAAAACATTTTCCACACAAGTGTCGCAGCCCCTCAAATATTAAGAAATGACAGCTTAGGTTTCTATCAAACCATAATTCACACGGTGTCATCTCAACGGATTTAGATGGTGCCCTATTTAAAGTGAATATAGTTGTCTCTAATGCATAACCCCAAAATTATAGTAGTAAAATGATAAGAGACATCATAGCACGCACCATATCCAATAGAGTATGACTTATGATGTTAGGACACACCATCACACTATGGTGTTCCAGGTGGCGTTAGTTGTGAAACAAATTTCACATTGTCTTAAGTTGTATGCGAAACTCGTAACTCAGATATTCACCTCCACGATCATATCGCAGTCATTTTTATCTTCTTGTCACGATGATCTTAAACTTCACTCTGAATTTGCTTGAACCTTTCAAACGATTCAGACTTGTGTTTCATTAAGTAAATATACACTATATCTACTTAAATCATTAGTGAAGGTAAGAAAATAACGATATCCACTGCATGCTACAAGACTCACTAGATTGCATACATCAACATGTATCATTTCCAATGAATCACTTGCCCGCTCCATCCAACGGGTTTTTTTAGTCATCTTGCCCAAGAGGCATGGTTCGCATGTCTCAACCGATTCGAAATTGAATGAGTCCAAAGATCCATCAGCATGGAGTTTCTTCATGCGCTTTATTCCAATATGACATTTAGTGGCAGTGCCACAAGTATGTGGTACTATCATTATTAACTTTGTATCTTTTGACATCAATGTTATGAACATGTGTATTACTACGATCAAGATTTCAACAAACCATTCTCACTGGGTGCATGACCATTGAAGGTATTATTCAGGTAAACAAAATAACCATTATTCTCTAACTTCAATGAATAACCGTATTGCAATAAACATGATCTAATCATGTTCATGCTCAACGCAAAACACCAAATAACATTTATTTAGGTTCATCACTAATCCTGAAGGTAGAGAGAGCGTGCGATGTTGATCTCATCAACCTTGGAAACATTTCCAACACATATCGTCACCTCACCCTTAGCTAGTTCTCCGTTTATTCCGTAGCTTTTATTTCGAGTTACTAACATTTAGCAACCGAACCGGTATCCAATACCCAGGTGCTACTAGGAGTACTAGCAAGGTACATATCAATAACTCGTTATATCAAATATACTTCTATCGATGTTGCCAGCCTTCTTATCTACCAAGTTTCTAGGGTTGTTCCGCTTCAGCGACCGCTCACCTCATAACAGAAGCACTTAGTCTTGGGTTTGAGTTCAACTTTGGGTTGCTTCACTAGAGCAGCAACTGACTTGCTATCCATGAAGTTTCCCTCGTTGCTCTTGCCCTTCTCGAAACTAGTGGTTTGATTAACCATCAACACTTGATGCTCCTTCTTGATTTCTACCTTCGCGGTGTCAAACATCGCGAACAGCTCAGGGATCAATATTTCTATCCCTGGCGTTTTATAGTTCATCACTAAGTTCTAGTAGCTTTAGTGACAGTGACTTGGAGAACTATATCAATCACTATCTTATCTGGAAGATCAACTCCCACTTGATTCAAGCGATTGTAGCACCCAGACAATCTGAGCACATGCTCAATGATTGAGCTATTCTCTTTCATCTTGCAGGCAAAGAATCTTGTTGGAGATCTCATATCTCGCAACACGGGCACGAGCCTGAGATCCTAATTTCAGCTCTTAGAAACATCTCATATGTTCCATGACGTTCAAAACGTTTTGGAGCCTCAATTCTAAGCCGTAATGCATGACGCACTAAACTATCAAGTAGTCATCAGAACGTGCCTGTCAGATATTCACAACATCTACAGACGACGCTAGAGGGGTTGGCGCACCGAACGGTGCATTAAGGACATAAGCCTTTTGTGCAGCAATGAGGACAATCCTCAGATCATGGACCCAGTCCGCAATATTGCTCCCATCATCTTTCAACTCTATTTATCTAGGAACATATAAAAAATTAAGGGAGCTACAACGCGAGCTAGTAATCTACAACATAATTTGCAAAGACACTATTGACTATGTTCATGATAATGAGTTCAATTAATCATATTACTTAAGAACTCCCACTCAAATTGACATCCCTCCGGTCATTCGAATGATACATGATCCAAATTCACCAACTCAAGTCCGATCATCACGTGAGTTGAGGTGGCTACAACGGTGAACATCATCATGTTGATGATATATACTATATGACTCATGTTCGACTTTTCGGTCTCTTGTGTTCCGAGGCCATGTCTGTACATGCTAGGCTCGTCAAGTTTAACCCGAGTGTTCTGCATGTGCAACACTGGCTTGCACCCGTTGTATGTGAACGTAGAGTCTATCACACCCGATCATCACGTGGTCTCTCAACACGACGAACTCTCGCAACGATGCATACTCGGGGAGAACACAATTTATCTTAAAATTAAGTGAGGGATCACCTTATAATGCTACCGTCATCCTAAGCAAAACAAGGTGCATAAAAAGGATTAACATCACATGCAAATCATAAGTGACATGATATGGCCATGAATTTGTGCTTTTGATCTCCATCTAGAAAGCACCGGCATGATCTCCATCGTCACCGGCATGACACCATGATCTCCATCATCTTGATCTCCATCAACGTGTAGCCATCGGGGTTGTCACGCCCTGCATGCTTCTACTACTATTGCTACCTTTTAGCGATAAAGTAAAGCATTACATAGCGCTTAATGATTGACACGCATGTCATACAATAATTAAAGACAACCCTATGGCTCCTGCCGATTGCCGTATTCAACGACATGCAAGTCGTGATAATCTATACATCACATGATCATCTCATACATCACATATATCACATCATGTAATTGGCCATATCATATCACAACATACCCTGCAAAAACAAGTTAGACGTCCTCTAATTGTTGTTGCATGTTTTACGTGGCTGCTATGGGTATCTAGCAAGAACAATTCTCATCTACGCAAAAACTACAACGGGTATACACTAGTTGCTTTTCAACCTTCTCAAGGACCGCCTTTGTCTAATCCGATCCAACTAAAGTGAGAGAAACTGGCACCCGCAAGCCATCTATGCAACAAGTTGCGGTCCAGGGAACCGGTCTCTCGTAAGTGTACGAGTAATGTTGGTCCGGGCCGCTTCATCTCACAATACCGCTGAACCAAAATCCGACCAAGGGAGGAGGCAATATAAGCATCAACGCCCACAAACCTTTTGTGTTCTACTCGAGATCTCATCTACACATAGACCTAGCTCATGATGCCACTGTTGGGGAATGTCGCATGGGAAACAAAAAATTTCCTATGCACACGCAGATCTATCCATGGTGATGAGCATCTACGAGAGGGAGAGTGGATCTACATACCCTTGTAGATCGCTAAGCGGGAAGCATTAAGGAACGCGGTTGGTGTAGTCGAACATCTTCGCAATCCAAATCGCCGAGTGTCCCGCGATCTCATCACGATCCGTCCCGCGATCCAATCACGATCCGTCCCGTGAACTCATCACGATCCGTCCCGCGATCTCATCACGATCCGTCTCACGATCTTGATCACGATCTATCCCGCGAACTCATCACGATCCGTTCCGCGATCTCATCACGAACTGTCTCGCGATCTCTATCACGGTCCTTCCGATCTAGCGTCGAACGGACGGCACCTCCGTGTTCAGCACATGTACAGCTTGATGACGATCTCCGCCGTCTTGATCCAGCAAGAGAGAGCGGAGAGCTAGAAGAGTTCGCCGGCAGCGTGATGGCGCTCCGGCGATGGCGGTGGAGCTGTTCCGGCAGGGCTTCGCCTAAGCACTGCCGAACTAGTCTAGTTTAGAGGAACTTGATCTAGAGTTAGGGTTTAGACGTGGCTGCAAATCCTTGTCCAAAAAACCCTAAAACCACTCATATATATAGGAGGAGGGGAGAGGAGGCTGCGCCCAAAGGAGGGCTCTCCTTTTGGTTCGGCCGAACTGGTGGAGGGAGAGTCCTCCTCCACCTGAGAGTCCACCTCTCACACGAGAGGTGGAACTTGGGGAGGACTCCACCCCAATTCGGTTTGGGCCTTCTCTTCCTGCGCCTAGGCCACCTTGGCCGATACCACCAGCCCACTAGGGGCTGGTGGGTCGCCACTTTGGCCCATGGGGTGGGTTGGCCCCACTAGTGGACCCCCGGGACCCATTCGTCACTCCTGGTACGCTACCGAAAGTGCCCGAAATCTTTCCGGTGTCCAAAACAGGACTTGCTATATATGAATCTTTACCTCCGAACCATTCCGGAGCTCCTCGTGACGTCCGAGATCTCATCTGGGACTCCGAACTACCTTCGGTCACCACCATTCATAACTCTATACTACCGAAACGGCACCAAACCTTAAGTGTGCAGACCCTGCGGGTTCGAGAACTATGTAGACATGACCGAGACACCTCTATGGTAAATAACCAATGGCGGGACCTGGATGTCCACATTGGTTCCTACATATTCTACGAAGATCTTTATCGGTCGAACCTCTATGTCAAGGATTCAGTTAATCCCGTATGATGTTCCTTTGTTCTTCGGTATGTTACTTGCCCGAGATTCGATCGTCGGTATCTCCATACCTAGTTCAACCTCGTTACCGGAAAGTCTCTTTACTCGTTCCGTAATACAAGATCCCGCAACTAACAATTAGTCACATTGCTTGCAAGGCTCATTGTGATGTTGTATTACCGAGTGGGCCCCGAGATACCTCTCCGTCACACGGAGTAACAAATCCCAGTCTCGATCCATGCCAACTCAACAGACACCATCGGAGATACCTGTAGAGTACCTTTATAGTCACCCAGTTACGTTGCGACGTTTGATACACACAAGGCACTCCTCCGATATCCGTGATTTGCATGATCTCATGGTCATATGAACATATACTTGACATGCAGAAAATAGTAGCAACAAACTGACACGATCATATGCTACGTTTGTAGTTTGGGTCTTGTCCATCACATCATTCTCCTAATGATGTGATCCCGTTATCAAATGACATCTCATGTCCATGGCTAGGAAATCTTAACAATGTTTTGATCGACGAGCTAGTCTATTAGAGGCATACTAGGGACATGGTTTGTCTATGTATCCACACATGTATCTAAGTCTCCGATCAATACAATTATAGAATGGATAATAAACGATTATCATGAACAAGGAAATATGATAATAACTAATTTATTATTGCCTCTAGGGCATATTTCCAACAAGCTCTTCCCCAACCTATCCCTCCTCCTTGCTGGATCAAGGTGCGGGAGATGCCACCGGGCTGTATGCGTGTTGAACGCGGAGGCGCCGTTGTTCGGCGCTTAGATCGAAATCCACCGCGATCTGAATCATTGCGAGTACGACTCCACCAACCGCGTTCTTGTAACGCTTCCACTTAGTGATCTTCAAAGGTATGAAGATGCAATCTCTCCCCACTTGTTGCTGGTTTCTCCATAGATAGATCTTGGTGATCGTAGGAGAAATCTTGATTTACTACTACGTCTCCCAACAGTGGCATCATGAGCTAGGTCTATGCGTAGAATCTATGCACGAGTAGAACACAAAGTTGTTGTGGGCGTCGATCTTGTTAATTTGCTTACCACTAGTAGTCTTATCTTTATACGGCGGTATTGTGGGATGAAGCGGCCCGGACCAACTTTACACGTACGCTTACGTGAGACCTGTTCCACTGCCTGACATGCACTTGTTACATAAGGTGGCTAGCGGGTGTGTGTCTCTCCCATCTTAGTCGGATTGGATTCGATGAAAAGGGTCCTTATGAAGGGTAAATAGCAATTGGCATATCACGTTGTGGTTTTGGCGTAGGTAAGAAACGTTCTTGCTAGAAACCTATAGCAGCCACGTAAAAACTTGCAACTACAAATTAGAGGACGTCTAAGTTGTTTTTTGCAGCATATGCCTTGTGATGTGATATGGCCAAAGGATGTGATGTGATGTATTGTGATGTATGATATTGATCATGTTCTTGTAATAGGATTCACGACTTGCATATCGATGAGTATGACAACCGGCAGGAGCCATAGGAGTTGTCTTATTTTATTGTATGATCTGCGTGTCAATCAAGATCGCCATGTAATTACTTTTCTTTATTGCTAAACATTAGCCATAGTAGTAGAAGTAATAGTTGGCGAGACAACTTCATGAAGACACGATGATGGAGATCACGGCGTCGTGTCGGTGACAGTGATAATCATGGTGCCCCGAAGATGGAGATCAAAGGAGCAAGATTATATTGGCCATATCATGTCACTATATTGATTGCATGTGATGTTTATCATGTTTACATCTTATTTGCTTAGAACGACGGTAGCTAAATAAGATGATCTCTCAATAAAATTTCAAGAAATGTGTTCACCCTAACCGTGCATCGTTGCTAAGGATCGTTGTTCCGAAGCACCACGTGATGATCGGGTGTGATAGGTTCTAACGTTCGCATACAACGGGTGTAAGCCAGATTTACACATTCGAAACACTTAGGTTAACTCGACGAGCCTAGCAGGTACAGACATGGCCTTGGAACATGGAAGACCGAAAGGTCGAACATGAGTCATATAGAAGATATGATCAACATGGAGATGTTCACCATGGATGACTATTCCGTCTCATGTGATGATCGGACACGGGCTAGTTGACGTGGATCATGTGTCATTTGGATGACTAGAGAGATGTCTATCTAAGTGGGAGTTCATTAAATAATTTGATTATGTGAACTTAATTATCATGAACTTAGTCTAAAATTTTCGTTACAATCTATATTGTAGATCCAATGGCCAACGCTAATGTCACCCTCAACTTCAACGCGTTCCTAGAGAAAACCAAGCTGAAAGATGATGGAAGCAACTATGCGGACTGGGTCCGTGGTTTGAGGATCATCCTCATAGCTTCCAAGAGATTGTATGTCCTTGATGCACCGCTAGGTGACCCACCCATTTTCCCAGCAGACCAAGACGTTACGAATGCTTGGCAGTCACACTGTGATGATTACTCCCTTGTTCAGTGTGGCATGCTTTGCAGTTTAGAACCGGGGCTCCAAAAGCGTTTTGAGCAACACAGAGCATATGAGATGTTCCAAGAGCTGAAACTGATTTTCCAAGCTCATGCCCGGGTCGAGAGATATGACGTCTCCAACAAGTTCTTCAGCTGTAAGATGGAGGAGAATAGTTTTGTCAGTGAGCACATACTCAAAATGTCTGGGTTGCACAACCGCTTGACTCAGCTGGGAGTTAATCTCCCGGATGACTCGGTCATTGACAAAATCCTCCAGTCGCTTCCACCTAGCTACAAGAGCTTTGTGATGAACTACAACATGCAGGGGATGGAGAAGTCCATTCCTGAGTTTTACTCGATGCTGAAATCAGCGGAGGTCGAGATCAAAGAGGAGCATCAAGTGTTGATGGTGAATAAGACCACTAGTTTTAAGAAAGGCAAGGGTAAGAAGAACTTCAAGAAGGACGGCAAATCTGTTGCCACTCCTGGTAAGCAAGTTGCCAGGAAGAAGAACAAGCATGGACCCAAGTCTGAGATTGAGTGCTTTTATTGCAAGGGTACCGGTCACTAGAAGCGGAACTGCCCCAAGTACTTAGCGGATAAGAAGGACGGCAACGTTAAAGGTATATGTGATATACTTGTTATTGATTTGTACCTAACCAGCGCTCATAGTAGCTTGTGGGTATTTGATACCGGTGCAGTTGCTCACATTTGTTACCCCAAGCAGGAGCTGCGGAATAAGCGGAGGCTGGCAAAGGACGAGGTGACGATGCACGTCAGGAATGGTTCCAAGGTCGATGTGATCGTCGTCGGCATGCTACCTCTACATCTACCTTCGGGATTAGTGTTAAACCTCAATAATTGTTATTTAGTACCAACTTTGAGCATGAACATTGTATCTGGATCTCGTTTGATGCGAGATGGCTACTCATTTAAATCTGAGAATAATGGTTGTTCTATTTATATGAGAGATATGTTTTATGGTCATGCCCTGTTGGTCAATGGTTTATTTTTGATGAATCTTGAACATGATGTTACACATGTCCATAGTGTGAGTACCAAAAAGTGTAAGGTTGATAACGATAGTCCCACTTACATGTGGCACTGCCGCCTTGGTCATATTGGTGTCAAACACGTGAAGAAGCTCCATGCTGATGGACTTTTGGAGTCTCTTGATTTTGAATCATTTGACACGTGCGAACCATGCCTCATGGGCAAGATGACCAAGACTCCATTCTCCAGAACAATGGAGCGAGCAACTGACTTGTTGGAGATAATACATACCGATGTATGCGGTCTAGTGAGCGTCGAGGCTCGCGGTGGCTACCGTTATGTTCTCACCCTCATTGATGACTTGAGCAGATATGGGTATGTCTACTTGATGAAACACAAGTCTGAAACCTTTGAAAGGTTCAAGGAATTTCAGAGTGAGGTAGAGAATCAACATGACAGGAAAATAAAGTGCCTACAATCTGATCGTGGCGGAGAATATTTAAGTCACGAGTTTGGCACGCACCTAAGGAAATGTGGAATTGTTTCACAACTCGCGCCGCCTGGCACACCTCAGCGAAATTGTGTGTGTGAACGTCGTAATTGCACTCTATTGGATATGGTGCGATCTATGATGTCTCTTACTGACTTACCGCTATCATTTTGGGGATATGCATTAGAGACTGCCGCATTCACTTTAAATAGGGCACCGTCAAAATCCGTTGAGACGACACCGTATGAATTATGGTTTGGAAAGAAACCTAAGCTGTCGTTTCTAAAAGTTTGGGGATGCGATGCTTACGTGAAGAAAATTCAACCTGAGAAGCTCGAACCCAAAGCGGAAAAGTGCATCTTCATAGGATATCCCAAAGAGACTATTGGGTATACCTTCTAACTCAGATCCAAAGGCAAAGTCTTTGTTGCCAAGAATGGATCCTATCTTGAGAAAGTGTTTCTCTCGAAAGAAGTAAGTGGGAGGAAAATAGAACTTGATGAGGTAATTGTACCTCCACTCGAACCGGAGAGTAGCGCAGCACAGGAAGTTGTTTCTATGGAGCCTACACCGGCTGGAGAGGAAGTTGATGATGATGATCATGAAACTTTAGATCAAGTTACTATTGAATGTCGAAGGTCCACCAGGACATGTTCCGCACCAGAGTGGTATGGCAACCCTGTCTTGGAGATCATGTTGTTGGACAACGGTGAACCTTCGAACTATGAAGAAGTGATGGCGGGTCCGGATTCCAACAAATGGCTTGAGGCCATGAAATCCGAGATAGGATCCATGTATGAGAACAAAGTATGGAATTTGGTGGACTTGCCTGATGATAAGCGAGCCATTGAAAATAAATGGATCTTTAAGAAGAAGACTGACGCGGATGGTAATGTGACCGTCTATAAGGCTCGACTTGTCGCTAAGGGTTATCGACAAGTTCAAGGAGTTGACTACGATGAGACTTTCTCACCCGTAGCGATGCTGAAGTCTGTCCGAATCATGTTAGCAATTGCCACATTTTATGATTATGAGATCTGGCAAATGGATGTCAAAACGACATTCCTTAATGGCTTCCTCAAGGAAGAACTGTATATGATGCAGCCGGAAGGTTTTGTCGATCCTAAAGATGCTAACAAAGTATGCAAGCTCCAGCGCTCCATCTATGGGCTGGTGCAAGCATCTCAGAGTTGGAACATTCGCTTTAATGAGGTGATTAAAGCGTTTGGGTTTGTACAGGTTTATGGAGAACCCTGTATTTACAAGAAAGTGAGTGGGAGCTCTGTAGCATTTTTCATATTATATGTGGATGACATACTGATAATGGGAAATGATATAGAAGTTTTGGAAAGTGTAAAGGCCTACTTGAATAAATGTTTTTCAATGAAGGACCTTGGAGAAGCTGCTTACATATTAGGCATCAAGATCTATAGAGATAGATCGAGACGCCTCATAGGTCTTTCACAAAGCACATACCTTGACAAGATATTGAAGAAGTTCAATATGGATCAGTCCAAGAAGGGGTTCTTGCCTGTGTTACAAGGTGTGAGATTGAGTACGACTCAATGCCCGACCACGACAAAGGATAGAGAAGAGATGAGTGTCATCCCCTATGCTTCAGCCATAGGCTCTATTATGTATGCCATGTTGTGCACCAGACCTGATGTGAACCTTGCCATAAGTTTGGTAGGGAGGTACCAAAGTGATCCCGGAGCGGAACACTGGACAGCGGTCAAGAATATCCTGAAGTACCTGAAAAGGACAAAGGACATGTTTCTCGTATATGGAGGTGCCGAAGAGCTCGTCGTAAAGGGTTACGTCGATGCTAGCTTCGACACAGATCTGGACGACTCCAAGTCGCAAACCGGATACGTGTATATTTTGAACGGAGGGGCAATCAGCTGGTGCAGCAGCAAGCAAAGCATCGTGGCGGCATCTACATGTGAAGCGGAGTACATAGCTGCTTCGGAAGTAGCAAAGGAAGGAGTCTGGATGAAGGAGTTCATCACCGACCTAGGAGTGATTCCCAATGCATCGGGCCCGATGACTCTATTCTATGACAACACTAGAGCTATTGCCCTTGCGAAGGAGCCTAGGTTTCACAAGAAGACAAGACACATCAAGCGCCGCTTCAACTCCATGAGTGATTACATTCAGGAGGGAGATATAGATATTTGTAAAGTACATACGGATCTGAATGTCGCAGATCCGTTGACTAAACCTCTCTCACGAGCAAAACATGATCAACAACAGAATGCTATGGGTGTTCGATTCATCACAATGTAACTAGATTATTGACTCTAGTGCAAGTGGGAGACTGTTGGAAATATGCCCTAGAGGCAATAATAAAATGGTTATTATTGTATTTCCTTGTTCATGATAATTGTCTATTGTTCATGCTATAATTGTATTAACCGGAAACCAGAATGCATGTGTGAATACATAGACCACAACGTGTCCCTAGTGAGCCTCTATTTGACTAGCTCATTGATCAATAGATGGTCACGTTTCATGACCATGGACATTGGATGTTGTTGATAATGGGATCACATCATTAGGAGAATGATGTGATGGACAAGACCCAATCCTAAGCATAGCACAAGATCATGTAGTTCGTTTGCTAAAGCTTTTCAATGTCAAGTATTGTTTCCTTAGACCATGATATTGTGCAACTCCCAGATATTGTAGGAATTCTTTGGGTGTGCCAAACATCACAATGTAATTGGGTGGCTATAAAGGTGCACTATGGGTATCTCTGAAAGTGTCTGTTGGGTTGGCACGAATCGAGACTCGGATTTGTCACTCCGTATGACGGAGAGGTATCTCTGGGCCCACTCGGTAAGACATCATCATAATGAGCTCAATGTGACTAAGGAGTTAGCCACGAGATGATGTGTTACGGAACGAGTAAAGAGACTTGCCGGTAACGAGATTGAACAAGGTAGAGGGATGCCGACGATCGAATCTCGGGCAAGTATCATACCGATAGACAAAGGGAATTGCATACGGGATTGATTGAATCCCTAACATCGTGGTTCATCCGATGAGATCATCGTGGAGCATGTGGGAGCCAACATGGGTATCTAGATCCCGCTGTTGGTTATTGACCGGAGAGGTGTCTCGGTCATGTCTACGTGTCTCCCGAACTCGTAGGGTCTACACACTTAAGGTTCGATGACGCTAGGGTTATAGGGAAATGGTATACGTGATTACCGAAGGTTGTTTGGAGTCGCGGATGAGATCCCGGACATCACGAGGAGCTGCGGAATGGTCCGGAGGTAAAGACTGATATATAGGAAGTCCAGTTTTGGTCACCGGAAAGTTTTCGGGCTCATCGGTAGTGTAACGGGAGTGTCGGGAGGGTGCCAAAGGACCCCCGGGAGGGGTGTGACGACCAAAGGACTTCGTGGGCCCTTAGAGGAGTTGTACCAGCCCTTATTGGGCTGGCCAAGACCTTCCAGAAGGGCCCATGCGGCTAGGGATAAGAGATAAGGCTGAAAAGGATTCAAAAGGAAGAGATCCACCTCCCTTGTGGGAGGTGGACTCCTCCCTAGGTTCGGCCGAACCTCTCCTCCTTGGAGGAGGGGCCAAGGCAGCCCTCCCTCTCCCTCCTCCTATATATATCCAGGTTATTGGGGCTGATTTGAGACACGATCTCTCTCTCCCACGGCACAGCCCTACCTCTCTTCTTCCTCCTCCGCAATGCTTAGGCGAAGTCCTACCGGAATACCTTGCTGCTTCACCACCACCACGCCGTCGTGCTACTGTTGGAGCTCTTACCCAACCTCTCCCTCCTCCTTGCTGGATCAAGGTGCGGGAGACGTCACCGGGATGTACGTGTGTTGAACGCAGAGGCGCCGTTGTTCGGCGCTTAGATCGGAATCCACCGCGATCTGAATCGCTGTGAGTACAACTCCACCAACCGCGTTCTTGTAACACTTCCGCTTAGCGATCTTCAAAGGTATGAAGATGCAATATCTCCCCACTTGTTGCTGGTTTCTCCATAGATAGATCTTGGTGATCGTAGGAAAAATCTTGATTTACTACTACGTCTCCCAACAGCCCCCAGGATTGGGTTAACTTTGCAATGACCCGGAGTTCTTGTTGAAAACAACCAAATGTGTCTCGCCATGTCTGTAGCCCCCGAGTCTTAAGTTGACTTGAAGAGGCGGCTTGAGAATCTCCACTCAAGGTTGAGGTTGACCGTGGCGGGTTATAGATGATCCAGTTTCATTTGTTTCAATAATCCGGTCGATGGTTCGTCCCGGCTGGTTTGTTGAAGTTAACCAAACTGCAGTGGTGGCGACTTGTGTGCATGTCCGTCGGGTGGCTCGTGCAGGCGAACACTACACCGA
This sequence comes from Hordeum marinum, assembly GCA_022496015.1. Lineage (NCBI taxonomy): Eukaryota > Viridiplantae > Streptophyta > Magnoliopsida > Poales > Poaceae > Hordeum > Hordeum marinum. The sequence goes on along the minus strand of CM039675.1, from coordinate 86,297,262 downwards.
TATGTCAATGTATATTGGACTGCAGGGCGGCGATTCAGAACCATCCGTTGGGCGGCTCGTACTGGTGCATGTGACCCGTAGATGGCGAGTCAACCACGGCATGTTGTAAGCCGGCGCGGACGATGAGCTGACCACGCAGCACGGCTCGTGAAAACACCGGTGCCAAATGATGCTCAGCGCACACTCCATCTTCATGGTATAATATCACCCTGGTAATAAGCAATTGTCCTGCACAAAAATATTGCAAGAGACGAAGTAATTGTTCTCGGATGGGTTAATATGTACGAAAAAATAGATATGATGAACACCACCTAGATTTTTCGTCAGATGAATACGAACACTGGCACACACCTTTCTTATCCAAAACTCCTTCCACTTTTCTTCCTTCCCCATGCGAGAGGAGTGGCCGACGCGTGGACCGGCTCAGGCGGGCAGCCGCCACTACGGTAGTTGGTCCAGCAAACCAGGTAAGGAGGGGAGTCGGCGGAGGAGCGGCGATCAGGCAAAGCGGGAGCAGCGGTAGTGGCCACAACGGTGGCCGGCTTGGCGAGCAGGCGAAACGGGAGCCGATGGTGACTTGCCATCGACCGTTGACCCGGCGGTGGAGGCAGTGTGCGGTAGCAAGGGCCGCGACGGAGCGGCGAGGCGACCGGTGTGCTCGGGGCGACGGAGGCGGCACGTGGCGGCGACTCACGCGATGCAGGAGACAATAGGGGTGAGGTGGAACCGTTGGGCAGAGCCGGCGGCCCAGAGCAGGGGCGGGTTCAGCGGCCGAGGGCCGCTTCGACCGGCGGCTGCGGCCAGCGTCTGCGGAGGAAAGGTAAAGGTCGTAGGGCAGAGCCGGCATGATGGAGGCGAAACCATGGTGGTGAGGCCTGTCGGGGGGAGATGTCGGTTTGGAGGCGCAGCGATAGAGGTAGGCAAGGCCGGCTTGGCAGAGGCAAGGCCGTGGTGGCGGAGTCGAGCAAGCGACATGGCGGCTGAAGTACGCCGGCGAGACAAGGTGGAGCTATGGGGGCGGAGCCGACGCAGGTGGGCAAGGCAGGCGGAGCGGGACGACTCACACTGGCTGGCTCACAATAGCGGCGTGGAGACACAGACTCGGCGATGCCGGCCCGCGGCAGAGGCGGCTGGAGGTCGCGTGAAGGCGACGTAGGCGGCGTGGGGCGACTCGCGCTGGGCGGCTCACAATAGTAGCGCCGAGGCAGAGACTCGGCGATGCCGGCCCGCGGCAGAGGCGGCTTGAGTGCTGCGAGCGGGCAAGGTGAAGCCAAGGCAAGGCGGCGTTGGAGGCGAACGGAGGCGCGGGTATGCAGCGGCTCGCGGTGCATGGGCACTGAGCGAGCGCGCATGAAGCGGTGCAGGTGGCTCTCGGGCGTGGTGGAGTCGGCGGCTTATGGCATCTAAAGTGCCGACAGGCCTGCGCATGAAGGCGACTTGTGGCGATACAGCAGCGGCTCAGGACGAGGTCGGCTCATGGCGACTTGAGGAGTGGTGGTGGTGCGAGGTAGAGCAGCTGGGTGCGGCGCTAGCATAGAGGGAGTGCATGGCGGTGATGCAGGTGGCACGAGAGGTGTTGAGGCCACCACCCGACGAAGCGTGGATGAGACGGAGGCCAGCTCCGACACATAGGAGCGGAAACAGGTGGAGCCAACCCGGCTTGGACATGCGACTATGACGTGGGCAAGGAAAAACGAGGCCGACTCAAGGAGAACTCAGAGCGAGGTGGAGGCGCGTCACCAGTGAGGTGGGGCAGCTTGCGACGAAACCAGCAGTAGGCGCGATGAGGCCGAGTCCGCCTCTAAATTGTGGTCTTTTCCTTCAATAGCTGCCAATATGCGATGTCGATCCTGGACTCTGTTTTTGCTTTTAATTTGATCTGAGGGAACACTCGGCTAATCCCATTGGGACTGTAGTTTCCTTGTAGCCTTGGGATCTGACGGTTTCAACGGCAACGTAACCAGATGTGCCTCGAGTGCAGATGAGATAATTACGCATGGCAGAGATCGCGTCGCATCTGGGCATGCAAAACAACAAACCCTAATTCAAAATTTACAAACTCTCGACTCTTCTTCATCCGGCTCATATCGAGCTTCTCAATCCCTGAGGAGATCCCTCTAAGAACAGAACACCACCACGCGGGCCCCATGGTGGGCACCAACTGTCATGGATTTGTCATGGTAGATGTTTGGGTGAACGGACTTAGGTTCGGGGCGATCGCAACTATGTGGTGGCTTGAGAAGGGTTGGTCGGAATCGAGAGACGTGAGTTTACCTAGGTTCGGGCCCTCTAAATGAGGTAAAAGCCTACCTCCTGATTGTCTTGTATTGATGATGAGGAAGATCTCTTGGTTACAAGGGTGCGACATCGGTGCCTCTCATCTCTAGAGCCTCTAATCTATCTATCTCTAATGACTTGTGTCTGTCTAAACTTGAGAACTTGTGGACTTGTCTTTCTAGGGGTGCTCTACCCCTCCTTATATAGGTGGAACTGGTTGGCTTACATGTCGAGTCCTACTAGGAGTAGGATTAGGACTAGTCTTTCATGAATCCTAATCCGGGTCTCGTTTCCTTCGTGAGGGAATCCTCTCTCCTTTGGGCCTTCTCTTGTGAGCCGCCTGGTGTCGGCTTACACGCCGGGTCTTGGGCCTGGTCGTCCTGCGACCCGCCTACCAGGTCACCGATAAAATGCCATGTCTTAACTAGGTCTCCTGTGAGTCGCCATGCCGGGTCATACCGCCGGGTATATCCCCGACACCGATGGTTTGAGACGAAAGAGGGGATGCCTTTAGGGGCATCCCCAAGCTTACACGCTTGAGTCTTCCTTAGAGTAATACTTGGGGTGGCTTGGGCATCCCCAAGCTTACACGCTTGAGTCTTCCTTAGAGTAATACTTGGGGTGGATTGGGCATCCCCAAGCTTAGGCTCTTGCTACTCCTTATTCCATGGTCCATCATGATCACACTCAAAACTTGAAAACTTCAATCACACAAAACTCGACAAAACTTTGTGAGATCCGTTAGTATAGGAAACATATTACATTCTTTAGGTATTGTTGTAAATTGATTCTTAATTTATAATTTCATGATAGGTACTATATTCTAACTTATCCATGACTTATACCCCCCCCCGATATAATCCATAGCATCATCAAAACAAGCAAACTATGCAGGCAAAACAGAATCTTTTTAAAACATAACAGTCTGTAGCAATTTATACAGGTCCCATACTTCTATACTCTAAAAATTCTAAACACTTAGGACAATGTGGAAATTTTGTACACAAATATTGTGTAAAAATTTCAAGAATTGATCACGCTCTAGCAGAGAATTAGAAATTCTACTTTGGAGGAGAAAGTTTTTGTTTTTGCACAGCATCAATCATACTCATCAAATAAGTTATCCCAAAGACTTTACTTGGCACAAACACGAATTTAAACATAAAAACATAATCATTACAGAGGCAATGATCATTTCAACACAAAATAATAGCAACTAAAAACAAAAATTAAGATAACTATTGGCTTGCCTCCCAACAAGCGCTATTGTTTTATGCCCCTAGCTAGGCATAATGCATAGTTTCAAGTGTTGTCATCTTTGACATCAAGCTCCTCAATAACACAACCATGAATGATAGGAGTAATAGGATGTTTGATTAAATTTATAAATTTGGGATGAACATTAATCATCTTTAGATCCTCATTTCTTTTGGTAGGAGGTGTGCTAACGATTTTAGGAACATAGATGAAATTTGGCCTTTTGTTTTGAGAGGTGCTAGCATAAGTTTTAGGAGGTGTAAAAGCTGAACCTAATTTATCAATGACCTCCTCCATCTTATCAATTCTAGCCAAACTTTGTCCTATCCTCTCATCAATAATGGTGTCCTTATCCTTTAGAGTTTTCAAGTTAATTCCTACACGAGACCCAAGTTGAGTGATTTGATTATGAAGTTTGTTTTCTAACTCCTCAAGTGGTTCATGCGTGATCATTTTATTTTCAATAGCATCAATCCTTTGCATAGCATGTTCCAAAGTTAAATTGGTTCCATTAACAATAATAGGAGGTGTTCCAACAAGGCTTTCAATGGCATTATAGGCATCTAAAGTGTGACACATTAAAAAGTTCCCTCTAGTGATGGTGTCAAGGACAAACCTAAACCAAGTTGTCACACCAACATAAAAATTATGGAGCAAAGTAGTGGTGGATAACTTATTAGTTGCTTTATTTTTAGCATTTAAAATCCTATAACATGCGTCTTTCAAACTTTCTCCCCCTTTGTTTAAAGTTGATAACATCATTATCGGGAGTAACACGAACAAAAGGAGAACTAGCCATGACTTCAAACAAGAGTAGTAGTAACAAGCAAAGATAAATATTTTTTTATTTTTATTTTTTAAGTGACAAACTAAATATAACATCAAATAAAAATAATAATTAGTGACTGAAAATTTGTGAGAATATACTTGATAGTTGGTGATGGTATTCCCCGGCAACGGCGCCAGAAATCCTTCCTGATGATTGTGATCTGCGTTGGGTTTTCCGTGAAGAGGAACGGGTTATCGCAGCACAATGTGAGTAAGTATTTCCATCACTTATGAAACCAAGGTTTATCGAACCAATAGGAATACCAATCCTCAACCGTCTTAGGCGACTACACACAAAGAAACAAACAACTTGCACCCAACGCGGTCAAGAGGGTTGTCAATCCCCTTGATCTCGTTATTTGCAAGCACATGAGGTGTGTAGATAATTGTAAATTGCAAAATAAAATAAAACACAAATAATGACAGCAAGGTAGTAGTAGTGTTTGTAAATATATATAAGTGAATAGACCCCGGGGCCGTAGTGTTCCCTGATACGTCCATTTTGCACCATAATTCTATATTGATATTTATTGCATTATGGGCTGTTATTACACGTTATGGTACAATACTTATGCCTTTTCTATCTTATTTTATAAGGTTTACATGAAGAGGGAGAATGCCTACAACTGGAATTCTGGACTAGAAAAGAAGCTAATCTGATATACCTATTCTGCACAACTCCAAAAGTCCTGAAAAATTATGGAGAATTATTTTGGAATATATAAAAAATATTGGGCGAAACCGATACCTGAGGGGGGCCACCAGGAGGCGACAAGCCTGCCACGTGCGGCCACCCCCTGGCCGCACCTAGCAAGCTTGTGGTCCACCTGGCAAGCCTCTGATGCCCATCTTCTCCTATATGTTGGGTTTTGACCTGGAAAAAATTAGAAGGGAGATTTTTGGACGAAGCGTCACCGTCTCGAGGAGGAACTTGGACAGAACCAATCTAGAGCTCCGGCAGGGCTGTTCTGTTGGGGAAACTTCCCTCCCGGAGGGGGAAATCGAAGCCATCGTGATCACCAACAATCCTCTCATTGAGAGGGGGTCAATATCCATCAACATCTTCACTAGCACCATCTCTTCTCCAAACCCTAGTTCATCTCTTGTATCCGATCTTTGTCTCCACACCTCAAATTGGTACCTGTGGGTTGCTAGTAGTGTTGATTACTCCTTGTAGTTGATGCTAGTTGGTTTACTTGGTGGAAGATCATATGTTCAGATCCTTTATGATAATGAATACTCCTCTGATTATGAACATGAACATGTTTTGTTAGTAGTCACGTTTGTTCCCGAGGACATGGGATAAGTCTTGTTATAAGTAATCATGTGAATTTGGTATTCGTTCGATATTTTGATGAGATGTATGTTCTCTATCCTCTAGTGGTGTTATGTGAACATCGACTACATAACACTTCACCATTATTTGGGCCTAGGGGAAGGCATTGGGAAGTAATAAGTAGATGATGGGTTGCTAGAGTGACAGAAGCTTAAACCCTAGTTTATGTGTTGCTTCGTAAGTGGCTGATTTGGATCCATATGTTTCATGCTATGGTTAGGTTTACCTTAATTATTCTTTCGTAGTTGCGGATGCTTGCGAGAGGGGTTAATCATAAGTGGGAAGTTTGTCCAAGTAAGGGAAGCACCCAAGCACCGGTCCACACACATATCAAATTATCAAAGTAACGAACGTGAATCAAATGAGCATGATGAAAACTAGCTTGACAGAAATTCCCATGTGTCCTCGGGAGCGCTTTGCTTTATATAAGAGTTTGTCCAGGAATATCCTTTTCTACAAAAAGGATTGGGATACCTTTCTGCTCCTTTGCTACACTTGGTACTTGTTACTCATTACAAATTGTCTTATCACAAAACTATTTGTTACCGATAATTTCAGTGCTTGCGGAGAATACCTTACTGGAAACCTCTCCTCGTTGGGTTTGACACTCTTACTTATCAAAAGTACTATGATAGATCCGCTATACTTGTGGGTCATCAAGACTCTTTTCTGGCGTCGTTTCCGGGGAGTGAAGTGCCTTTGGTATGTGGAATCTGGTAAGGAAAAATTTATATAGTGTGCTGAAATTTACTGTCACTTGTCACTATGGAAAGTAATCCTTTGAGGGGCTTGTTCGGGGTATCTTCACCTTGATCGGAAACAAAAGGAGTTGTCCCTCAACCTACTGAATCTACTGAAAATATTTATTATGAAATTCCTTCAGGTATGATAGAGAAACTGCTGGCTAATCCTTATGCAGGAGATAGAACACTACATTTTGATTTGCATCTAATCTATGTGGATGAAGTTTGTGGAGTATTTAAGCTTGCAGGTCTACCTGAGGATCACGTCAAGAAGAAGGTCTTTCCTTTATCTTTGAAGGAAAATGCATTGACATGGTATAGGCTATGTGATGATATTGGATCATGGAGCTATAATCGATTGAAAATGGAATTTCATCAGAAGTTCTATCCTATGCATCTAGTTCATCCTGATCGGAATTTTATTTATAATTTTTGGCCTCGTGAAGGAGAAAGAATCGCTCAAGATTGGGGGAGGCTTAAGTCAATTTTATATTCATGCCCCAATCATGAGCTCTCGAGAGATATTATTATTTAGAATTTTTATGCTCGGCTTTCTCGTAATGATCAATTCATGCTCGATACTTCTTGTGTTGGTTCCTATATGAAGAAGGATATTGACTTCAAATGGGATTTATTGGAAAGAATTAAATGCAACTCTGAATATTGGGAACTCGACGAAGGTAAGGAGTCAGGTATGAACCTTAAGTTTGATTGTGTTAAATCCTTCGTAGACACCAATGCTTTTCGTGAATTTAGCACTAAATATGAACTTGACTCTGAGATAGTAACTTCTTTTTGTGAATCTTTTGCTGCTCATGTTGATCTCCCCAAGGAGAAGTGGTTTAAATATCATCCTCCCATTGAAGTGAAAGTAGTTGAACCTATTAAAGTTGAAGAGAAAACTATTACTTATAATGTTGATCATGTTATTCCCGTTGCTTATATTGAGAAACCACCTTTTCCTGTTAGAATAAAGGAACATGCTAAAGCTTCAACTATGGTTCGTAAGAGCTGTGCTAGAACACCTACACCCCTTGAGAAAATTAAATTTGAGCCTAGTATTGCTATGATTAAGGATCTCTTGGTTGATAATATTGATGGGCATGTTATTCAATTTTGTGCTGAAGCTACTAGAATTGCTAAATCTGATGCTAAAGATAAACATTGACCCATTGTCGGCATGCCTGTTGTTTATGTTAAAATAGGAGATCATTGTTATCGTGGCTTATGTGATATGGGTGCTAGTGTGAGTGCAATTACCTTTTCCTTATATAAAGGTATTATGACTGATATTGCACCAGCTAAGTTAGAGGAAATTGATATTACAATTAAGCTTGCTAATAGAGACACTATATCACCAGTTGGGATTATTAGAGATGTTGAAGTCTTCTGTGGGAAAATAAAATATCCTACTGATTTTCTTGTTCTTGGTTCCCCACAAGATGATTTTTGTCCCATTATATTTGGTAGACCCTTCTTGAATACCGTTAATGCCTAGATAGATTGTGAGAAGGAAACGGTTACCGTAAGTTTTGGGGACACATCTCATGAGTTTAATTTCTCTAAATTTCGTAAACAACCTCATGATAAAGGATGAAATTATTGGTCTTGCTTCTATTGTTGTGCCTCCTACTGATCCTTTAGAGCAATATTTGCTAGACCATGAAAATGACATGCATATGAATGAAAGGAATGAAATAGATATGATTTTCTTTGATTAGTGACGGGGTTATTACACCTGGGTAGGCCAAAGCAACAGGGTTCTCTCCCCCACTTCAAGAATTAGCACATGGCCGGCTGCTTGCGGCCGGCCGACGCAGCCGGCAGACACGTTGCCGGCTAGGTCGAGGTCGGCTGATCGAGGAGTCGGCCCGGCCCCCGCCGGCTGCCTTCGAACTGCCTCCTTCGTCGATCCTCGGTCGGACAAGCTTTCGTCCCATCCCTCTACGTGCAAGTATCGTGACACGACGGGACCCCCATGACGGGCACCAATGTAGCCACAGTGACCACTGATGCACGAGCGCATGTGGCCATAGTCCGGCCGGTCGTACCGCTGACCTTGGCCGACCGCGACCGGGCGGGGCAACAGTGCCGGCACGCCTCCTCCCACTCGATTACCTGCTTCGGCATGGCTACAGTGCAGCCGGCTGTACCGGAGACTTCGGCCGGCTGGCGCAGGACGACGCCACCCGGGTGACCCGTGCCGTAGTAGGTGGGCGGGGGCCAATCACGGAGCCGGGTAGCGGGCCCCAACGGGCAACGAGACCGCACAACCGATGGACCCTACGGGAGACGAGACGACTCGAGTGGCGGGCCCCCCTGGTCAGCCGGCGTGGCTGCCGGCTGGGCGCCTCATTTCGTACCTTAGGAGTATTGTAAGCCGGGGGATTGGCCTATAAATGCCCCCGAACCCCCATGCAATGGGGACGACGAGACTCACGCACACACATCTACGGGACACTTCCCTCACTCTCATACTTCGTAGCATAGGAAGGTGAGCCGGCTGCTCCCTCTTCCTCCTCTAGACACAACTCTAGGAGCAACCTTGTAAACACACCCATCCATCAACTAGACCAAGCAGGACTAGGGGTGTTACCTCCCACGGAGGGCCCTGAACCTGGGTACATCGTGTGTCACCACCGTTTGTATCTAATCCCGCACCCGGAGCCCGTCGGCGTCCTCCGGCCCCAACCACCTTCAATAAGCCTACCCATGGCATTTGTCATGAGAAAACGACGACAATCAGCATCCTATTATGAAACACAACTTTGCTGTTGAAATACTTGGGGATCCTCCCCCACCCAAGGGTGATCCCATGTTTGAGATTAAACAATTACCAGATACTCTGAAATATGCTTATCTTGATGAAAAGAAGATATATCCCGTTATTATTAGTGCTAACCTTTCAGAGCATGAAGAACAGAGATTATTGAAAACTTTGAGGAAGCACCGTGTTGCTATTGGATATAATCTTGATGATCTTAAGGGTATTAGTTCCACTCTATGTCAACACAAAATTAAAATGGAGCATGATGCTAAACCAGTTGTTGATCACCAACGACGGTTGAATCCTAAAATGAAGGAAGTGGTAAGAAATGAGATATTAAAGCTTCTGGAGGCAGGTATCATTTACCCTATTGCTGATAGTAGATGGGTTAGTCCCGTTCATTGTGTCCCTAAGAAAGGAGGTATTACCGTAGTTCCTAGTGATAAAAATGAATTGATTCCGCAGAGAATTGTTACAGGTTATAGAATGGTAATTGATTTTAGGAAATTGAATAAAGCTACTAGAAAAGATCATTACCCTCCACCTTTCATTGATCAAATGCTAGAAAATTATCCAAACACACCCATTTCTGCTTTCTAGATGGTTATTCTGGTTTCTCTAAAATACCTTTGTCAAAAGGTGACCAAGAGGAGACCACCTTTACCTGCCCTTTTGGTACCTTTGCTTATAGACGTATGCCTTTGGGTTCATGCACTGCACCTGCTACCTTTTAAAGATGCATGACTGCTATATTCTCTGATTTTTGTGAAAGAATTGTTGAGGTTTTCATGGATGATTTTTCCGTTTATGGAACTTCTGTTGATGATTGTTTGAGCAACCTTGATTGAGTTTTGTAGAGATGTGAATAAACTAATCTTGTCTTGAATTGGGTGAAGTGTCACTTTATGGTGAATCAAGGCATTGTCTTGGGACATCAAACTTCCGAAAGAGGTATTGAAGTTGGCAAGGCTAAAGTTGATGCTATTGAAAAAATGTTGTGTCCTACGGATATCAGAGGTATAAGAAGTTTCCTTGGCCATGCTGGTTTCTATAGGAGATTTATTAAAGATTTCTAGGCCTCTCACTAATCTTTTGCAAAAAGATGTTCCAATTGTTTTTGATGATGATTGTGTAGAACCTTTTGAAATTCTCAAGAATGCTTTGATTTTTGCACCTGTTGTTCTACCACCTGATTGGAACCTACCCTTTGAAATTATGTGTGATGCTAGTTATTATGTCGTTGGTGCTGTTCTAGGGCAAAGATTTGATAAGAAATTAAATGTTATTCATATGCTAGCAAAACTTTAGACAATGCTCAAAGAAACTATGCTACCACTGAAAAAGAATTTTTAGTAGTTGTGTTTGCTTGTGATAAGTTTGGACCCTATATTGTTAATTCTAAAGTAACTGTTCACATTGATCATGCTGCTATTAAATATCTCGTGGAAAAGAAAGATGCTAAACCTAGACTTATCAGGTGGGTTCTTCTGCTAAAAGAATTTGATTTGCATATTGTTGATAGAAAGGGTGCTGATAAGCCCAAGCAGATAACTTGTCTAGGTTAGAGAATGTTCTTGATGACCCACTACCTATTGATGATAGCTTTCCTGATGAACAATTGGCTGTCATAAATGCTTCTCGTAATGCTCCTTGGTATGCTGATTATGCTAATTACATTGTCGCTAAATTTATACCGCCTAGTTTCACATACCAACAAAAGAAAAAGTCCTTCTATGCATTATGGGCTTATAGAATTGCTTACAAGAATCCTATGGGTATGTCTCCGTATAAAATGGTATATGGTAAAGCATGTCACTTACCTCTAGAGCTAGAGCACAAAGCTTATTGGGCGATCAAAGAGCTCAACTATGATTTCAAACTTGCTGGTGGGAAGAGGTTATTTGACATTAGCTCTCTTGATGAATGGAGAACCCAGGCCTATGAGAATGCCAAGTTGTTTAAAGAAAAAGTTAATAGATGGCATGATAAAAGGATACAAAAGAATGAATTCCATGTAGGTGATCATGTCTTTCTATACAATTCTCGTTTAAGATTTTTTGCAGGAAAACTTCTCTCTAAATGGGAAGGACCTTACATTGTTGAGGAAGTATATCGTTCTGGTGCCATCAAGATCAACAATGCCGAAGGCACAAATCCAAAGGTGGTGAATGGGTAAAGAATAAAACATTATATCTCAGGTACTCCCATTAATGTTGAAACCAATGTTATCAATACCATAACTCCGGAAGAGCATATTAGGGAGACCTACGGGAATGTCCCAGACTCCGAAAAGGAATAGGTATGTGGTACGGTAACTAAACCGACTCCAAAACCTTCCCAATAGCAATTTTATTCAGTTTTGGAATATTTAAAAAAAATAGGAAAATAAAAAGTACTCCGAAGGATGCATGGGGAGGCGACAAGCCTGCTAAGTGCGGACACCCCCCTGGTCGCGCCTAGGGGGCTTGTCACCACCCCATGCGCCCCTAGACTCCGTTTTCTAGTGGTATACTCCTTCGGGTTGGAAAAAATTCATTATATAATCTCCCGAAGGTTTCTACTTTCGTATCACGACAATACCTCATGTTTTCGTTTTGAGTTGTTTCTGCAACAGATCTAGATCGTCAGTGCATCCCCCAGTGCTCCGAAGGACAAGTTTTTCGAGAAGGTCATCAACCCTTATCTAGCGGGGATGCTACAACACCCTCAAACCATTGAGATGCGTGAGGGGGTGCTGCACATCTGTAAAGTTTAGGGGCCAAGGAAGACCGGAAGTGTGGTAACAAGGCTCGAAGCAATGGAGCAACAAGTCTTCAAGTTCCAAGGGATGGTGGAACGTGGACTCAATGCCAATCATATGATGATCTCGAAGTTTAACCATAAGCACAAGTTGGACACCAAGGACATTGGGGAGCACATCTTCAAGCTTTACAAAAAAATTGAGCATCTCCAAGCCTAGATCTATGATCTGAAAAACCAAAACTTTGAGTATGAATACAGATTTAGGAGAATGAGTTTGGCTACAGATTTGATGATTCCGGAGACTCGTTCATCTTTTTATGATGGTGAGGCTATGCATTGGAAGACGGAGGACAAGTTTCCATCCTCATAAATGACTCCACCACCATCACCTCCGAAGAAGGACACCTAAGCACATGGGTATGGGCACTCCGCTTGGCTTGTGCCAAGCTTGGGGGAGGTGCCCCGGTATCGTATCACATCACACCTTTTTCCTTTTTTCGTTTTTCTTATATTTCTTAGTTCAATCCTTTTTGATTTTTGTAACATCCCAATTTTATTAAATTAGGATGTTAATAGGATCATCATATTACATATCATATTTTTATTGAATTTGGAGTTTATGATGTTCAAGTTTTTCCACTCACATAAAATAATAGAGAGAGGATAATATGACTTCCTCAAAATATACATGAGTGGGAAAGTGTTGGACTAATATTTCGTGTTTTCAAGGTTGCATCGAAAATTATTTTGTTAGCCAGAGTTAAATTTATTGCATTGGAAAAAAGAAAATGATTTTCTAAATTATATGAACATGAATTAATGTTCCTTGTGCTCTATTTTACCAATATGGATTTTATGAATTTCCTGATATATACATTTCTTTTTCTGATTTTGATTTGAAAAAAAATAGGTTTTCAAAAAATAAATACACAACGCACTCACACACACTGGCCAGGCCTGCCCAACCCAAGCCAGCGGTTGGCTAGCGCACTAGCCAGGAGGGAGCGTCCCTCGCTCGCTCGCGAGGCCACACCAGGCCGAGCTGCCTCTCGCTCGCCAGCCCCTCCCCACCTGATCGCATCTCTCTCTCTCTAGTCTCTCTCTCACACCTGTAGGTGGGGCCCGACCCTAGCCTTCGTCCCCAACCTCTCGCACAACATGGGATAGAGCCGTGCGAGCGCGTCTGCACCTGTCGGGCAAAGCTCTTGAGATAGAGCTTATCCCGTAGCCCCGTGCCACCAGATCGCGCCTATATAAAGCCCCGTCGCTCCTCGTCCCATTCAGCCAACCCGCACCACCTCTCGCTGCTCGGACCGCTCGCCCCATTCGTTTGCATCTCATTGAAGCCGAAGCTCTGCATCGACGTTTCCGACGCCGGTAGGCTGCCATGACCTCTTCTTCTTCATGAAATCGGACCCCCTCGTCCATGTGCATCTCCCTGACATGTGGTTTGGCCCTAGGTTTCACCGAAGACGCCGCCCCGACGACCTGCGTCGCCAGAGTTTGCCGGAGGGCACGAGCTCTGCCCGCTATCTCCGGTCATCGCCGTTGACCTCCGTCACCTTCGTTCGGACACCATTGCTGAGCTGCACCTGCCCGTCTACTTCGCCCATGCCAGAGCCAACCGGAGCCGCCACCCCGCCCGCCGCCCGAGATCCTGTCTACTCCATGCTAGCGCCCTGCTTGCTGTAAGTCGCCGCCCCTCACTCAATTCGTTCTGTAGGTTAGATTAGAAATAGTTTTTTTCTTTTCGATCAAACCGGTAGGTTTAGATGTAGATTGTTTTTTTAGTACGCGGTTAACCGCGGTCTGTTTTAAATAAACTTTCGGTTTTCTTTAGTTTGGTTAGCTTGCGAACGTTCATCACATAGCTTTGGCAACGAATCCATAGTCAACCAACCAGGGCAGGCCGCATCGCGCTCTAGCCGCGAACGTTCACACTTTAATGTTTTCAGAAACGTTCCTGTAGCAGTTTTTTTTCAGATTTAATTCAAAACTTCAAATGGCCTTAACTTTTTAACCGTAGATCGAAATGAGTTGAAACCAGTGGCTAAATTTTCATCTCGAACAGCCCTAACCAGAGAACCTATCGTTTCAAACTTTTGCAAGCTCAAATTTGAAATTATTTCAGATTTGAATTTAAATTTCATTAGGCCATATCTTCCAAACGGTATACCCGTTCGAAGTGATTCTTTTTGCACCGCGTCACACAAACTAAATCATATGCCGTGAACCTTTGCCACATTGTTTTCTACACAATTATTTTTCTGTTCATCACAATATTACTCGTATGCCTTGTAGGAACACTAGTGCACGTCACGAACTTTTGAACACTTTTTCACACGTAATTTTATACCTGGAAAATTTTCATGGTTATTTCATTTGTGGGATTTTATTTGGATTTTGCAAAATATTTTGTTGCATGTTCCTTTGAATTGTATGAATGGTTGTTTGCGTGAATTTATTTTTACTTTGCGATAGATTATCCGGAGTGCGAAGCAGATACCACTCCCTAGAACTTCACCCCCAGCACGAAGGCAAGTTACATTTTGATCATATATTTTTTACCTATGTTTTATATATGCACGTAGTCCTTTGTTGTAGGATTGTATGGTAGAATTTTTGTCCGAGGGTTGTGCTTGCACCCAGTAGTTCATTTGAGGTAGGTCTGAACCATATCAACTTTGTTGCCACCGTGTTATGTTACAATGCTTCGCCAAAGTAGACGTGGATTGGGGAGCGTTGTCACCTTGATATGTGAGTGACAAGTAGTAATTAGGACCAACTCTAATGAACTACATGGGTGGAAATTGGTTTGTATGGAGGCGAAGTATAGTGGGAGCATTCATGGGAATCCATGGGAGTGCACACTAGTGGTCCGTCCACCCAGGCTCAAAGGGATCAACCTTATTTTCATGTCTAAAAGTTTCTGTGTGCATCCGCAAGCCAATATGGGCTTTGGCTTAGTTGAGTAGATGGTGTGACCTCTTCCGGGATAGGCTAGCAGATATAGATGATGTAGGTGTACCGGCCTATCTGTGGGTTAGGAGAAATGCTTTCAAAAGACTATGTCTCGATCTTCCGATCAAGGATGTGGTTGAGTCTTGTGGGGAAAAGTGTGCAACCTTTGCAGAGTTAAAATCTAATCGATTAGACGTCTCCCCGGTCATGGACAACTTGAGCTTTTAGTAGTGGAAATGTAGGGAGATCTCATCACTCTTAACTAATCAACTGGGTACATAATTTTGGAATGGTTGAGATGGGGCACCATCTCAGACTTATGATATTTGTAGGAGTAGAACAATAATTTTTGATAGGGACAAACTAGCTTTATGCAAAACTAAACTTAGAGCTTTCCACCAGCCAACTTTCATGTACCATGTAGGCTCATTACACTTTTATGATGTGACTTGACAGTACATTCCATGTGCTGACCTACACGACTGCAACTTATCATGTTGCAGATTTATCCGACGATGAATAAGGTGCGATAGGTCGTTGTTTTGCACTCAGCTTGCTCGTGGAGTTGATGGACTCATTACACTTATTTGCTTCCGCATTATTTTGTTTTACTTGGCCTTAGGCCACATTATTGTAATAAATACTCTGAGGATTCCCGATGTAATAAAATGTGTGATTGAACTCTATTGTAAATCCTCAAGTATTGTGTGTGTCAGCATACCGATCCAGGGATGACACTTAAGCATAGAGACTCTGATCCCTTGAGATCGGGTCACTAGAAGATGGTATCAGAACACACGTTGATTGTAGGACGCGACCCTAGAAAATGGAAAGTCATAGGATTAAAACCATATTTTACAACTCTTTTATACCCCTGTTTTGGTCTTATGCCTTTCCCTGCTTCATTACTAATTCTCCTCTCTTTCAAACTGTAGATGTCGACCCCCATCGTTGAGTTTGCTCAACCTAACGCGACCATCCCCTTTGGAAGGCAACTGGTGAATATCATAGGACATCTGTGCATTGCCCTGTCTAGCGTCACCGGTACCTTCACGGCCACTCTACCTGAGGAGATGCGCTAGAGGATTGACATCCACATTCCAGGGCGAACTTTTGGGGACGCCACCGAGCCGATCAACTTCTACATAGAAGTATGATCATGGGGCATTGGCAAAGGGATCGACGTGCTCTTTGCACTTGGGCGCATCCGCCGGGACTACCGCGAGGATCTCAGGAAGACTAACTATGTCATGTTCGTGCGTCGTGACTTGGATGGAGTTGTGGTGCGCACCAGGGAGGACAACACCATCACCTCACACATTGAGGACCTAGAGGAGCTTATCACCAGGATGAAGGAAGAGATGGACAACAACCTCATCACCACCCACAACCTGATACCCACAAGGCCAAGCTGGAAGAGGAGCTTCGGAACGCTCGCGCAGAGCACGAGGAGGAGACCGATGCACTACAGGATAAGTTCGATGACTTAAAGCTTCAACTGGAGGAAGATGAGGAAAAGCTTGATAATGGGGAGAATCTCCAAGAGGATCACTCTTATGGGGACTACGTCAGTCAGGACAAAGACTATGAGGACGACGATGAGGAGATATAGAGTAATGTCGCTGGAGCCGACATCAACATGATAGATCTCTCTTCTGACGAGGAGTAGATTTAGACCACCATGAGAGATTAGGATTCGATATTCGATTAGTATTTGATTGATTTATTTGTGGGACCTTGGCAAATCTTGTGACATGGCTCGCCTTAGATTTGTTTCGTGTGAACTCTTTGATTGAATTGAATTGGAGTGATTTGGATTTTTGTTGCCATCATTTGCATATGGGTAGTGTTTCTCCCTTAGGCCTATTTCTCTCTATACCTCATCTATGCTAACCCAACGGATGCCACCAAGGCGCGACCCTACCGGGAGTTGTCCAAGAAGAAGCACCAGTGGTAAAAGATTATCACGATGTATTTCTAGAGGAGTTACCCCGTATGCCGCCAGATCGAGAGATTGAGTTGCTACCAGGCACCAGACCTATCTCCAAGAGGCCATATAGTATGCCCGCTAATGATCTAGCAGAAGTCAAGAAGCAGATTGAGGAGTTACTGGGGAAGGGGTATATTCGCCTGAGTTCATCACCTTGGGGAGCCCTAGTACTCTTAGTGGAGAAGAAGGATGGAACCTTGAGGATGTGTGTGGATTATCGCTCTTTGAATGGGGTGACCATCAAGAACAAGTATCCGTTGCTGATGATCAATGATTTGTTTGACCAGCTAGAAGGAGCTAGTGTTTTCTCCAAGACTGACCTTCGATCGGGTTATCATCAGTTGAAGATCCGTGAGAAGGATATACCTAAGACAAATTTTACCACGAGGTATGGGCTTTATGAGTATATAGTCATGTCTTTTGGTTTGACTAATGCCCCTGCCTATTTTATGAGCATTATGAACAAGGTATTCATGGAGTACTTGGATATGTTTATGTATTGGTTTTCTCCAAGAATGAGGAGGAGCACGCAGAACATATGCGCTTAGTTCTGGAGAAACTCAGAGAACACCAACTTTATGCCAAGTTTAGAAAGTGTGAGTTTTGGTTGAAGGAAGTCGGATTTCTCGGACATGTTGTGTCAGGGGAAGGAATTGACGTGGACCCTTCCAAGGTAGAAGCAGCCACAGAATGGAAGGTCGACCTCCGCAGTTTTCATGGACTTACAAGATATTATCGGAGGTTCATTGAGAATTTCTCCAAGATTGCAAAGCCCATGAAGGAGTTGTTGAAGAAGGACACCAAGTATAATTGGACTGAGGTATGTGAGGCCAGTTTCTAGGAGTTGAAGAAATGTTTGGTTACAACCCCAATACTGATTTTACCGAACATACACAAGGATTTTCAAGTGTATTGCGATGCTTCACGTCAAGGACTTGGAGGCATGCTTATGCAAGAAGGAAAGGTTGTAGCCTATGCTTCACGTCAGCTTCGACCTCATGAGTTGAACTATGCCACGCATGATCTGGAGTTAGCAGCAGTGGTGCATGCACTCAAGACCTGGAGACATTTCCTTATTGGGAATCAATGTGATGTTTACACCGATCACAAGAGTTTGAAGTATATCTTCACGCAAAAAGAGTTTAACCTCAGGCAAAGGAGATGGTTGGAGCTCATCAAGGATTATGACATGATTTTGCATTATCATCCAGGAAAAGCCAACATCATGGCAGATGCATTGAGCCGTAAGAGTTATGTTAACACTCTTATCGCAGGAGGATTACCTCAGGAGTTGTGTGATGAACTTAGAGATCTCCAGTTGGAAATAGTTCCAAGAGGTTATGTTGCCGCACTCGAAGTTCAGTCGACCTTGTTAGGAAGGATCAAAGAAGCTTAGAAGTTGGATGAAGGTATTGCTGAGATAAAGGAGAGGATCAGCAAAGGAAAGGCAGAAGGATTCCGTGAGGATGAGCATGGAACCATATGGTTTGAGCAGCGTATTTGTGTGCCCAATGATCCAGAGATCAGGAAGTTGATTCTTCAAGAGGCTCATGATTCGCCTTACTCAATACACCTAGGAAACACCTATATGTATTTGGACTTGAAGGAAAGTTTTTGGTGGACCGGTATGAAGAGGGAAATTGCTGAGTATGTAGCAGTATGTGATGTATGTCAGAGGGTAAAGGCAGAGCATCAGAAACCAGCACGTTTACTTTAGCCATTGCCAATACCTAATTGGAAATGGGATAAATTTGGCATGGACTTCATCACAGGATTACCCAGGACCCATTCAGGTTATGATTCCATTTGGGTGATAGTTGATCGCTTGACCAAGGTTGCTCACTTCATCCCCGTGAAGATTACCTATACAAGTGCTAAGCTGGCGAAGACATATATGACCAGGATTGTATGCCTGCATGGAGTTCCGAGGACCATTGTATCAGATAGAGGAATACAGTTTACTTCAAAGTTTTGGCATCAGCTACATGAAACTTTGGGTACCAGGCTAGAGTTCAATACAGCCTTCCATCCACAGACAGATGGGCAGACACAGAGAGTGAATCAGATTCTGGAGGACAAGTTGAGAGCTTGTGCGCTAGACTACGGGTCTAGTTGGGATGATAACTTACCTTATGCAGAGTTCTCATACAACAACAGTTACCAAGCCAGTTTGCAGATGGCCCCTTTTGAGGCATTGTATGGGAGGAAGTGCAGAACACCATTGATGTGGGATGGAGTTGGTGGTCGCAAATTTTTTGGATCGAATTTGATTTGAGATTGTGAGGAGAAGGTCAAGTTGATCCATGATAGACTCGAGATAGCTCAGTCTCGACAGAAGAGTTATGCTGATGCTAAACGCAAGGAAGTGATTTACGAAGTAGGAGATAGAGCATATATGCGAGTGTCTCCACTTCGAGGTATTAAGAGGTTTGGAGTCAAAGGAAAGTTAGCACCACGATCCATGGGGCCATACAGAGTTCTGGAATGCAGAGGAGAAGTTGCATACAAGTTGGAACTGCCAGATGGTTTGTCAGCAGTCCATGATGTGTTTCACGTTTCGCAGCTGAAGAAGTGTCATGCAGAGATGACCGATATTCCTTTGAGAGATACAATGCCTCTGGAAGCAATTCAATTGGAGAGTGATCTAACTTACGAGGAGAAGCCTGTTAATAAACTTGAGACTACCAAAAGGATCACTCGTACCAAGGTCATCAAGTTCTGTAAGGTTCATTGGAGTCACCACACCGAGGAGGGACCTACTTGGGAACGAGAGGAAGATCTCAAGCGTGACCATCCTCACCTTTTTGCTGGCCAACCCAAATCTCGAGGAAGAGGTTCATCTTAAGGGGGGTAGGTTTTTAACATACCAATTTTATTAAATTAGGATGTTAATAGGATAATCATATTGCATATCATATTTTTATTGCATTTGGAGTTTATGATGTTCAAGTTTTTCCACTCACATAAAATAATAGAGAGAGGATAATATGACTTCCTCAAAATATACATGAGTGGGAAAGTGTTGGACTAATATTTGGTGTTTTCAAGGTTGCATCGAAAATTATTTTGTTAGCCAGAGTTAAATTTATTGCATTAGAAAAAAGAAAATAATTTTCTAAATTATATGAGAAGGAATTAATGTTCCTTGTGCTCTATTTTACCAATAAGGATTTTTGGAATTTTCTGACATATATATTTCTTTTTTTGATTCTGATTTGGAAAAAAACAGGGTTTCAAAAAACAAATACACAACGCACTCACACACACTGGCCAGGCCGACCCAGCCCAAGCCAGCGGCTGGCTAGCGCACTAGCCAGGAGGGAGCGTCCCTCGCTCGCGAGGCCGCACCAGGTCGAGCCGCCTCTCGCTCGCCTGCCCCTTCCCACCTGATCGCATCTCTCTCTCTAGTCTCTCTCACACACACACACCTACAGGTGGGGCCCGACCCCAACCTTTGTCCCCAACCTCCCGCACAGCACGAGATAGAGCCACACAAGCGCGTCCGCACCTACCGGGCAAAGCTCTTGGGATAGAGCTTATCCCGCAGCCTCGCGCCCCTAGATCGCGTCTATATAAAGCCCCGTTGCTCCTCGTCCCATTCAGCCTACCTGCACCACCTCTCGCCACTCGCACCGCTCGCCCCGTTCGTTTGCATCTCGCTGAAGCCGAAGCTCTCCGTCGATGTTTCCGATGCCGGTGAGCCGCCATGACCTCTTCTTCTTCATGAAATCGGACCCCCTCGTCCGTGTGCATCTCCTTGACATGGGTTTGGCCCAAGGTTTTGCCGGAGACGCCGCCCCGATGACCTGCGCCTCCGGTCATCGCTGTCGACCTCCGTCACCGCCGTTCGAACACCCTCGCCGAGCTACACCCGCCCGTCTACTTCGCCCACGTCGGAGCCAACCGGAGCCGCCGCCCCATCCGCCGCCCGAGCTCCTGTCTACTCGACGCCGGCACCCTACTCGCTGTAAGCCGCCACCCCCGCTCGATTCATTTTGTAGGTTAGATTAGAAATAGTTTTTTTCTTTTAGATCAAACCAGTACGTTTAGATATAGATTGTTTTTGAGTATGTGGTTAACCGCAGTCTGTTTTAAATAACCTTTCGGTTTTCTTTAGTTTGGTTAGTTTGCGAACGCTCATCGCATAGCTTTGGCAACGAATCCATAGTCAACCAACCAGGGCTGGCCGCATCGCGCTCTATCCGCGAACGTTCACACTTTAATGTTTTCAGGAACGTTCCTGTAGCAGTTTTTTCCAGATTTAATTCAAAACTTTAAACCGCCTTAACTTTTTAACTGTAGATCGAAACGAGATGAAACCAGCGGCTAAATTTTTGTCTCGAATAGCCCTAACCAGAGAACTCGTCGTTGCAAACTGTTGCAAGTTCAAATTTGAAATTATTTCAGATTTGAATTTAAATTTCATTAGGCCATATCTTCCTAACGGTATACCCGTTCGAAGTGATTCTTTTTGCATCGCGTCACACAAACTAAATCCTATGACATGAACCTTTGCCACATTGTTTTCTACACAATTATTTTTCTGTTCATCACAATATTGCTAGTATGCCTTGTAGGAACACTAGTGCACGTCACGAATTTTTGAACACTTTTTCACACGTGATTTTATACATGGAAAATTGTCATGGTTATTTTATTTGTGGGATTTTATTTGGATTTTGCAAAATATTTTGTTGCATGTTCCTTTGAATTGTATGAATGCTTGGTTATGTGAATTTATTTTTACTTTGCGATAGATTGTTCAGAGTGCGAAACAGAATATTACCACTCCCTAGAACTTCACTCCCAGCATGGAGGCAAGTTACATTTTGATCATATCTGTTTTTACCTATGTTTTATATATGCACGTCGTCCTTTGTTGTAGGATTGCATGGTAGAATTTATGTCCGAGGGCTTTGCTTGTACCCAATAGTTCATTTGAGGTAGGTCTGAACCATACCAACTTTGTTGCCATCGTGTTATGTTACAATGCTTCGCCAAAGTAGATGTGGATTGGGGAGTGTTATCACCTTGAGATGTGAGTGACAAAGTAGTAATTAGGACCAATTCTAATGAACTACCTAGGTGGAAATTGGTTTGTATGGAGGCGAAGTACAGTGGGAGCATTCATGGGAATCCATGGGAGTGCACACTAGTGGTCCGTCCAACCAGGCTCAAAGGGATCAACCTTATTTTCATGTCTAAAAGTTTTCGTGTGCAGCCGCAAGCCAATATGGGCTCTGGCTTAGTTGAGTAGATGGTGTGACCTCTTCCGAGATAGGCTAGTAGATGTAGATGATGTAGGTGTACCGGCCTATCCGTGGGTTAGGGGAAATGCTTTCGAAAGACTATGTCTCAATCGTCCGGTCAAGGATGTGGTCGAGTCTTGTGGGGAAAAGTTTGCAACCTCTACAGAGTTAAAATCTAATCGGTTAGCCGTGTCCCCGGTCATGGGTAACTTGAGCTTTTAGTAGTGGAAATGTAGGGAGATCTCATCACTCTTAACTAATCAACTCGGTACATAATTTTGGAATGGTTGAGATGGGGCACCATCTCAAACTTATGATATTTGTAGGAGTAGAACAATAATTTTTGATAGGGAAAAACTAGCTTTATGCAAACGTAAACTTAGAGCTTTCCACCAGCCAACTTGCATGTACCATGTAGGCTCATTACACTTTTATGATGTGACTTGCCAGTACATTCCATGTGTTGACCTACACGACTGCAACTTATCATGTTGCAGATTTATCCGACGACGAATAAGATGCGATAGGTCGTTGTTCTGCGCTCAGCTTGCTTGTGGAGTTGATGGACTCGTTACACTTATTTGCTTCCGCATTATTATTTTTTACTTGGCCTTAGGCCACATTATTGTAATAAATACTCTTTGAGGATTCTCGATGTAATAAAATGTGTGATTGAACTCTATTGTAAATCCTCAAGTATAGTGTGTGTCAGCATAACGATCTAGGGATGACACTTAAGCACAGAGACTCCAATCCCTTGAGATCAGGTCGCTATAATTTTGTTTTGATCTAGTACAATAAAAGTTTTAGTATGATCTACCTTTTAGTTTTTGCTTTTGCTCCCGTTATGTAAGCAAGTACGAGAGTTATATAATTAAAGGTAGTTTTGATGAGAGGGATTTGCTAGATTACTATGCTCTTGAGAGTAATGAATAAAGTATAATAGAATAAAAGCGACCTAAAAATTTATGGAGAATTATTTTAGACTATATAAAAAATACTGCCGAAATAGATACCTGAGGGGGCCCACCAGGAGGCGACAAGCCTGCCAGGCGCGACCACCCCCCTGGCCGTGCCTAGCAGGCTTGTGGCTTAACTGGCAGGCCCCCAACGCCCATCTTCTCAGATATGTTGGGTTTTGACCTGGAAAAAATTAGAAGGGAGCTTTTGGGACGAAGCGTCGTCTTCTCGAAGCGAAACTTGGACAGAACCAGTCTACAGCTCCGGCAGGGCTGTTCTGCCGGGGAAACTTCCCTCCCAGAGGGGAAATCAAAGCCATCGTCATCACCAATGATCCTCTCATCGAGAGGGGGTCAGTCTCCATCAACATCTTCACCAGCACCATTTCCTCTCTAAACCCCAGTTCATCTCTTGTATCCAATCTTTGTCTCAACACCTCAGATTGGTACCTGTGGGTTGCTAGTAGTGTTGATTACTCCTTGTAGTTGATGCTAGTTGGTTTACTTGGCAGAAGATCATATGTTCAGATCCTTTATGATAATTAATACTCATTTGATTATGAACATGAACATGTTTTGTGAGTAGTTACGTTTGTTCCTGAGGACATGGGATAAGTCTTGTTATAAGTAATCATGTGAATTTGGTATTCGTTCGATATTTTGATGAGATGTATGTTGTCCCTCCTCTAGTGGTGTTATGTGAACGTCGACTACATAACACTTCACCATTATTTGGGATTAGGGGAAGGCATTGGGAATTAATAAGTAGATGATGGGTTGCTAGAGTGACAGAAGCTTAAACCCTAGTTTATGTGTTGCTTCATAAGGGGTTGATTTGGATCCATATGTTTCATGCTATGGTTAGGTTTACCTAAATTCTTGTTTCGTAGTTGCGGATGCTTGTGAGAGGGCTTAATCATAATTGGTAAGTTTTTCCAAGTAAGGGCAGCACCCAAGCACCGGTCCACCCACATATCAAATTATCAAAGTAGCGAACGCGAATCAAATGAGCATGATGAAAACTAGCTTGACAGAAATTCCCATGTGTCCTCGGGAGCGCTATGCTTTATATAAGAGTTTTACCAAGCCTGTCCTTTGCTACAAAAAGGATTGGGCTACCTTGTCGCACCTATGCTACACTTGGTACTTGCTACTCGTTATGAATTGTCTTATCACAAAACTATCTATTACCGATAATTTTAGTGCTTGCAGAGAATACCTTACTGGAAACCGCTTGTCATTTCCTTCAGATCCTCTTTGGGTTCGACACACTTACTTATCGAAAGGACTACAATAGATACCCTATACTTGTGGGTCATCATTCCCTAATGGCATCTCTCATGGAAAAGGCATATGGTGGGTAAACAAATTATTGTTGGGCAATTGATACAAAAGCAAATAATTATGCAATGTTCACGGCAATGATCATGTGTATATAGGCATCACGTCCATAAGAAAATAGGACGAATCCTACCTGCACCTATTACTATTACTCCACTTCAAGAGCGCTTCTATGCTTGCCTCTCTACGTATTAAGTAAAAACAAAGTAATGCTTGGAGAACAGTGACATGATGTAGACAAAGTAAACTCAATCGATATGAATAAACCCCATCATTTTATCCTTAGTAGCAGCAACACAAAGACGCATCTTGTCCCTTTTTGTCACCGGGATACAGAGATTCGCCAGGTTGAACCTACTACAATGCACCACTCTCACTGAAGAAATATTAATCTAGTTGGCCAAACTATCTCAATAGATCGGAGAGCATTACGAAGCTATGATGATCATGCAATTAAGAATCATAATAATCAGAGGTGACTCAAATACTTTTCATGAATAATCGGAACATGAACCCACAATTCATCGGATCCCAACAAACACACCATACAAAGTGATTACATAGGATAGATCAAAGCGAAGATGCGATGAACATTGTATTGAAGATCATAAGAGAGAGATTGCCATCTAGGTACTACCTACGAACCCGTAGGTCTGTGGTGAACTACTCACACATCATGGTGAGGGCAACAAGGTTGATGTAGGGGCCCTCCGTGATTGATCACCCCTCCGGCAGATCGCCGGAATGGAGGTTTAGATGGCCCGTTAGAGCAAAGACTTGCGGCGCCGGAAAAAGTGTTTCGGGAGCACTTCTAGGGATTTTGGAATATATGAGGATTTATAGGCCAGAGAACGACGCTAGGAGGGGCGCCAGGGGGCCACAAGCTATCTGGACTCCCCCCAGGGTGCGACCAGATGGCTTGTGGGGCCCTGGCACACCTCCTGGCACTCCTCCGATGCTTGTCGTGCTTCATATTGCCTAGAAAATATATATTAAAGTTTCATTGTATTTGGACTCTGTTTGATAAGGCAAACCTGCAAAGCAAAAAAAACACGTAGAAAACAGCAACTAGCACTTGGCACCAGGTCAATAGGTTAGTGCTCAAAAATATTATAAATTGGTGAACAAATGCCCAAAAAGTATCCTAGAATGGTAATATATCAGCATGGAACAATCAAAAATTATAGATACATTGGAGACATATCTGCGACGCAAGAGGGAGGAGTCCACCTCCCACAAGGGAGGTGGAGGCCCAAGGGAGGAGTCCCTCCTTAGCCCACCTCCCACCTACCCCCCATACACATGGGCTTCTAAGGGCTGGCTTCTCAGCCCTCGGGGTGGGTGGGCCCCTTTTGGTGAACCCCCAAAATCCTTCCGGCACCCCCGGTACGTTACTTGTGACGCTCGAACTTTTTCCGGTGACAATCATGGAACTTCCTATATATCAATCTTTACCTCCGGACCATTCCGGAGCTCCTCGTGATGTCTGGGATCTCATACGGAACTCCAAACAACCTACGGTCCCTAATACATATAAGTCAACAATACCAAATCGTCATCGAACATTAAGTGTGAAGACCCCGCGGGTTCGAGAACTATGTAGACATGACCAATACACATCTACGGCTAATAACCAATAGCGGGACCTGGAGGCCCATATTGTTTCCTACATATTCTACAAAGATCTTTATCAGCTGAACCTCTATGTCAAGGATTCACTTAATCCCATTGTAGCGACCGACCTGAAAGGTCGAATCTCCGGTGTTTCCGTACCATCCCAAGATCATGCTGGTACACACACGGCACATCAATGTATATATCAAAGGGAAATTACACAACATTATATTAAGGAAATCTTATATCGAGTCCTTTATTACAATAATCATTACAATAAAGTGGCTGAAGGCCAACTCATGAGACTATCTAAAATCTTGCGGAAGCGTCGAAGGTAGATGAGTCCATCTGACTCCAAGGGCATCTCACCGAGCGTAGAGCGTATCCTCACTCCTGGTCAGAAAAGTACTCTGCAACATGATACGTTGCAGTCGTGTAGGTCAGTATATGGAATATGCCGGCAAAGTCACAAGAGGGGGTGAAAAGATAATCTACTAATCTATATGCATATATGGCAGGTGGGGTGGTAAGTTTTTGCGTAAAGCCAAGTTTTTCCTACATCAAGAGAAGGGGTAAGCAAAAAATTATTACTAAGTTGGTTGATTAATGAGATGGTTCCACCAACCAATTCTCATACCCAAGTGTTTAATACCCACATCATCATATTAATTGTGTTGAGAATTCCGGAAGTTTCAGTTCCTTTGGCTCAAGTCGTCCATGACCGTGGACACGGCTAATTGATTTGGTTTGAGTACTCTGCAGAGTTTTGCACACGTTCCCCACAAGATTTGGTCGCCTCCGTTTGATTTCTCGCACTTCAGGGTGTTTGAGAAACGGATGACCAAACCATGGTCTTCCAAAGGGTTTCCCCGCGACTCTGTCGGTGCCCATCCTTTCCTACCGTTCTTCTACATCTCGTAGCACCGCCTGTCCAGGGTCACCACGATATCCAACCAAGCTAGAGCCCATAATGACTTGTGGCTGCGCAGGTAAGCCTTGGGTCTTGAAGCATCCATCCATCACTTTGTGCCTGGGTGGACCTTTCCGCGTGAATACTGGCCATCTCCAGCAACACCTAGGCAAATCCACTGGTTTCTCCAGGGTGTCGTTCAACCATCATCCACCCAAAGGTATGTTGAAAACTCGGAGTCTTGAAGTCTTGATCATTATGTAGGTCTTGAAATTATTAACTCTCTCAACTCTCATGAATCACACAACCAACCCCGTCTACTAATAGCATAGGAAAAAGTAAAACAACGTTTCCCGGGGCCAATGTTGTCAAAGGGGTTGAGGGGGTACCTACCACATGATACTACAACAATGTAACCAAGTTTCCAACTAACCTACTTTGCATGCAATTGGGGTGATGGAAGAACTAATGCAATAAAAACATGGGTAAAGATGATCAAAGTGACTTGCCATATTGATGATCTTCGTACGTGAGTGACTCTAGGTAACAAGCTTCGCACTCCGGATAATCTAACGAAGCAAACAAGCACTCAATAAGCATACAACAAAATATGTAATTCCCAAACATCAACAATGAACTAGTAAACAATCAAGACAAAAACAATGCACACATCACAAACAAGAAAACACACAAGGTTTTGTTTACTAGAAGATGATGGGAAAATCACTACTAACATAACTAAACTATTTGTATTAACAAAACAATGGTTGACAGCAAGTAAACAATAAATATTTTTACTAATAAACAGAATAAAATCAATTTAAAGTTTTGTAAGAAAAACTTTAGTAAAGTTTTGATAAACAATACTATATGAAGCAACTATAGTTTTACTAACAAGGAGCAAACAAAACTTATTATTTATTACTAAGACATTATCTTAACAGAAAAGAAAACTACTAAAACTTATCTTAGAAAACAGAATTAAATTATATAAAACTTTGTTGAAAGAAACTATTATTAACTAGTTGTTTTAATAAAATTAAACCTATTAGAAAAGAAGTTGTGATTCCTATATTAACAAAGAAATAAACTAAACAATTTTATATTTTTATTAACAGTAAGTAAAACACTAAATGTTCAAGCAACAGAACCTACTAAATCAAATTAAAACTAAATCTAATTTTAAACTAACTAAAACTAAGTAAATAAAACTATATTAGCTAATAGGCAGAATCTGTTTATAGCTAGAACACTAATCAAAATCATCCTAAAAATCCTTAAACTAAGCAGTAAGATAGCCCTAACTAATACCAAGTAGTAGCAAAAAGATTCATATCAAAATCCATTTTCAAACTCTAGTTATTCAGATTTGAATGATTTGAGAAAATTTGATTAAATTCAAATTTTATAGGTCAAATTTAGAATTTAAAAGTACAGGGTGAAACTACATGAAAAATGTGAGCTATTGCAAAAATAATCAACTCAAAACATTAAGCATATTAAAAGATATAAACAAAACAAATTTGGAATGCAATCTGTTTTCTGAAAAACAAAACCAAAAGGAAAACTAACTAACGGTCGGCTAGGGCTACGTGGCAAGATCCTATTGGATGCTAGCGTGCGTGTGCGGGTGATTCGAGCGGACTACCGAACCTAAGAGGATACTGGTTCGCGGCTTATGTTGTTATAATCTGGATCGTCAGATCCAGATCAAACGGATGTGGGGAGGTCCGACGACTTACCGGAGGGGAGGAAGATTTTCCGGCGAGGGTGGCGGCGGCCGGTGGTCGGAGGAGGTCGGGGGAGGCGTTCCGATGGTCGAGGGAGGTAGTGGAAAGGTCCAGACGATGGCGGAGGTCCTCCGGCGCCGATTGGTGGTGTCGGAGAGGTGCGAGGACGACCGAGGCGACGGGCAGGAGCAGTGGAGAGCTTCGGTGGTCGGAGCAACTCCGGCGAGGCTCGAGCGCGTCGTTCTGGGGAGGAGAGAGGGGGGTTGGGGGGAAATGGAGCGGGGGGGAGAGGCGCTACGTATAGGGTGCTCGGGGGGTGCGGGGAGGAGAGAGGAGGGAGATCCGGGGTGATGGAATCTCGGCGACGGCGGCGCGCGCGCGAGGAGAGGGATGACCGCGCGGGCTTTACAGGCGGTCAGGGTGGGACCCGGTGTCAGAGAGAGAAGAAGCGGCGAATGCGCGTTGGTCGACCGACTCGTAATAAATTCGCGAATAAATGCCCGTGGGCCGGCCCGTTTAAATACAAAAACCGTTACTCTTTTTAATAGTCAGAGCAGTAAAACCTCTTTAAAAGCATTTAAAACATTTTCAAATATAGGAGTATTATATATCAAAGTTAACATAATAATAAATTCCATTTATTGAAAATTTTTATTCTGTAATTTGAATAATTTGAAAAACATAATATTTTCAGAAATTGCCTAATTGTTTTTAAATCCTTTTTGCAAATATTTTCAAAACAACCCCTAGTTTTTATTGTTCAAATAAATCACCAATTAGGTCCTGGTGTGGAGTGTCATGTTCCTCCTCTCTTATTTGAACTTTTTACCAAGATTTCAAATAGGTGAAAGCAACACATTGAAAGTAGAAAGGGCTTTCAGAATTTCAGAAAAGGCATTTCAACTATTACATGTATTCAAGCAATGATGATGATAGATGCATAGCTATATTTCATAACATTCCAAAATGGAATTTTGGGATGTTACAAACCTACCCACCTTAAGATGAATCTCGCCCTCGAGATTCGGGTTGGCTAGAAAATAGGTGCGGGTGGTCTCTACGAAGATCTTCTTCGCGTTCCCAGGTGGCTTCTTCCTCGGTGTGGTGACTCCACAAAACCTTACAGAACTTGATGATCTTGCTGCGGGTAACTCTGTTGGTAGTCTCTAGGATTCTGACAGGCTTCTCCTCGTAAGTCAGATCACTGTCAAATTGTATGGCCTCTAGGGGCACTGTGTCTCTCAAAGGGATATCAGCCATCTCAGCATGGCATTTCTTCAGCTGGGACACATGGAACACATCATGGACTCCTGACAATCCTTCCGGCAATTCCAGCTTGTATGCAACTTCGCCTCTATGTTCAAGAATTTTGTAGGGGCCTATGAATTTGGGTGCTAACTTTCCTTTAACACCAAACCTCTTGATTCCTCGAAGCGGGGACACATGAAGATATGCTCGGTCTCCCACTTCATACGTCACTTCTTTACGTTTGCTGTCAGCATAACTCTTTTGTCGAGATTGAGCTATCTTGAGTCTGTCGCGAATCAGCTTGACTTTCTCTTCAGAATCTCGGATAAGGTCGGGACCAAAAAGTTGTCGGTCTCCAACACCATCCCACGTCAACGGTGTTCTGCACCTCCTTCCGTATAAGGCTTCGAAAGGGGCCATCTTCAGACTGGTCTGATAACTGTTGTTGTACGAGAATTCTGCGTAAGGTAAGTTGTCATCCCAACTGGATCCATAATTTAGTGCACAAGCTCTCAACATGTCCTCCAGAATCTGCTTGACTCTCTTAGTCTGTCCATCGGTCTGCGGATGAAAAGCTGTACTGAACTCCAGCCTTGTACCCAAAGTTTCATGTAACTGATGCCAAAACTTTGAGGTAAATTGTGTTCCTCTATCTGACATGATACTCCTCGGAACTCCATGCAGACACACGATCCTGGTTATGTATATCTTGGCTGGCTTAGCACTGGTATAGGTGGTTTTCACTGGAATGAAATGAGCCACCTTGGTCAAGCGATCGACCACTACCCAGATGGAATCATAACCTGAACAGGTCCTGGGTAGTCCTGTGATGAAGTCCGTACCAAGCTTTTCCCATTTCCACTCGGGTATCAGCAAAGGTTGGAGTAACCCTGCTGGTTTTCTATGTTCTGCCTTTACTCGCTGACAAACATCAAATATTGCAGCATGTTCAGCAATATCCTTCTTCATACCTGTCCACCAATAACTGTCCTTTAAATCCAGATACATCTTGGTGTTACCTGGGTGTATTGAGTAAGGGGAATCGTGGGCTTCTTGAAGTATCAACTTCCTGAGCTCTGGGTCATTGGGCACATAGATTCGGTTCTCGAACCACAAAGTTCCGTGTTCATCCTCACGAAAACCTTTAGCCTTGCCTTCCTACATTCT
Source organism: Hordeum marinum (assembly GCA_022496015.1). Lineage (NCBI taxonomy): Eukaryota > Viridiplantae > Streptophyta > Magnoliopsida > Poales > Poaceae > Hordeum > Hordeum marinum. The sequence continues at coordinate 86,266,143 of CM039675.1, read as the reverse complement.
CTTCTTTATCTTAGCTATCTCCTTGTCCGTCTTCTGGGCTTCTCGAATTCTTTCGGTCAAGGTGGACTGGATTTCCAGTGTGGCAACATATCCGCTTGGGACTATCTCTAGCCTGAGCTCTGTGAGATCATCGGCTAACTCTTGGGGTAATCCTCCCGCTATGAGTGTGTTCACATAACTCTTCCGACTCAAAGCATCTGCCACAACATTGGCTTTTCCTGGATGGTAGTGTAATGTCATGTCATAGTCCTTGATTAACTCTAACCATCTCCTCTGTCTGAGGTTCAACTCCTTCTGCGTGAAGATATATTTCAGGCTCTTATGGTCGGTGTAAACATCACAACTATTTCCGATAAGGAAATGTCTCCAGGTCTTGAGTGCGTGCACTACGGCTGCTAGTTCCAAATCATGGGTGGCATAATTCAACTCATGAGGTCATAGTTGTCTGGATGCATAAGCTACAACCTTTCCATCTTGCATGAGTACTCCTCCAAGTCCTTGACGTGAAGCATCACAATAAACCTGGAAGTCCTTCTGAATATTGGGCAAAATCAACACTGGGGCTGTGACCAAATGTTTCTTCAACTCCTCGAAACTGGCTTCACATTCCTCAGTCCAAATATACTTAGACTCTTTCTTCAACAACTCCGTCATGGGCTTGGCTATCTTTGAGAAATTCTCAATGAACCTCCGGTAATATACGGCAAGTCCGAGGAAACTGTGGATCTCCTTAACTGAGGTGGGTAACTTCCACTCGGTGACGGCTTCAACCTTAGCGGGGTCTACGGCTATTCCTTCTCCGGAAATAATATGTCCAAGAAATCCGACTTCCGTCAGCCAAAATTCACATTTGCTGAACTTGGCATATAACTGATGCTCTCTCAGTTTCTCCAGAACTAAACGCAAATGTTCCTTGTGTTCTTCCTCGTTCTTGGAGAATATCAAAATGTCATCGATGAACACCACGACAAACTTGTCCAGGTATTCCATGAACACTTTGTTCATCAAATTCATGAAGTAGGCAAGAGCATTAGTCAAACCAAAGGACATGACAGTATACTCATACAAGCCATACCTTGTGGTGAAAGCTGTTTTGGGTATATCCTGTTTACGAATCTTCAGTTGGTGATACCCTGATCGAAGATCGATCTTGGAGAATACTTTGGCGCCTACTAGCTGATCAAACAAGTCATTAATCATCGGCAGAGGGTACTTGTTCTGGATAGTCACCTCATTCAAGGCACGATAATCGACTACCATTCTCAAGGTTTTATCCTTCTTCTCCACCAAAAGAACTGGGGCTCCCCAAGGTGAAGAACTTGGGCGAATATACCCTTTGTCCAATAACTCCTTAATTTGCTTCTTGATTTCCAACAGATCATTTGCGGGCATCCGATAGGGTCTCTTGGAAATTGGGTTGTCCCTAGTTGTAGTTCTATTAGGAACTCAATCTCCCTATCTGGTGGCATGCCTGATAATTCTTCCGGAAATACATCCGGAAAGTCTTTTACCACAGGTACTTCCTCCTAAACAACTCCTGTGAGAGAATTTAACCGAGAACTCATACGTGTGCGTCGGGATACATACTTAATCCTCTTGTTCTCCGGGGTGGTGAGTGAAACAGACTTGCTAGGGCAATCAAGATTTCCTTCATACTTGGTCATCCAATCCATGCCTAGGATTACATCCAATCCCTGGGATTCTAAGACGATGAGGTCGGTGGGAAAAACATGGTTTCCTATGTGAAGTTTCAGAACATGGCATCCTATCCCTGCCATCATCATACCTCCTGGGGAACTGACCTTAATGGGCTGACTAAGGGTTTTGGTGGGAAAACCATATTTATCCACAACTACCCTTGATATGAATGAATGAGTTGCACCAGAATCAAAAAGTACTGTAAGTGGACGTGAATGCAATAAAAACTTACCAACCACAGTCTCGGGTTGATCATAGACTTCTTCCACGTCGAGGTGGTTCACCTGGGCACGAGGAAACGGATTTGGCTTCTTGGCTGTGGAGTTGCCGTTTCCATTTCCATGCTTGCTCTCGGGACACTCAGTAGCATAGTGCCCTGTCTTCTGGCACTTGAAACAGGTGATGTGGCTCGGATCCTTCTAAGTAGGAGCGTGACAGTGCTGGTTGTTGTTCCCATTCCCATTGTCAGTCTTGAAGTTGCCATGGTTGGGACGGGCATTCCCATTTCCTCCATGGTTGTGGCCTCCATGGTTGTGCACGGCATGAGTGTGCCTTCCAAACTTACCGGTCCCTGATACGGTATTCCCTGAGTACGGGGAGTAGCGGGGCTTCTGATGAGCTCCAGAGTTAAACTTCCCCTGAGTGTACTTCCTCTTGCGGTTCTCAATTTGCTGCTGCTTTCCCTCCAAGATGAGGGCCTTGTCCACCAGCTCTTGGTAGTTGTTGAAGGTTGCCACTACCAGCCGCATGCTCAACTCATCGTTGAGTCCTTCCAAAAACTTCTCTTGCTTGGCTGCATCATCGGCCACGTCTCCTGGTGCATAACGAGCCAATGTGCTGAAGTCGTCCACGTACTGGGCCACCGAGCGATTTCCCTGGCGCAAGTTGCGAAACTCGCGCTTCTTCAGACTCATGGCTCCAGCTGAAACATGTGCGGTGCGGAAAGCTTGCTTGAACTGCTCCCAAGTTATATCAGCAATAGGATATGTGGTGGTGTAGTTCTCCCACCATGAAGCTGCTGGTCCATCCAGTTGATGTGCGGCAAAGCGCACTTTCTCAGCATCAGTACATCCAGCGGTGACGAGTTCTCTCTCCATCTTACGGAGCCAGTCATCTGCCACAATGGGCTCAGTGCTGCTGGAGAAAGTTGGAGGGTTCAACCTCAGAAAACGGGTGAGATTGTCAGCCTGGGGTGGATGGTGGTGGTTTTTGTTCTGGTTGTTGGTCTGATTCTGGATCAATAGCTGCATCAGTGCATTCTACTGCTGAAGAAGTTGGGTGAGTTCCGACGGGAAGGTGAAGTCGGACTCACGTCGTGGAGGCATCTTGTTGTTTTTCAGAGGGGTGAGAATTAGAATAGAACAAGGGCCTAAAAGGAGAAATTCACTACCCATATGCAATGCAGCAAACATATCACACCAAACACTCATTCATTTATTCAATCCAGGTCAAACATCGAGATACAAATCTCCATCAAACTAAACATCGACCTACGCTTTAACGTCAAAAAACTAAAAGATACATTGGAGGGCATGACTAAAGTTTTCCTCAGAAGTACATGGTGACTGAGCCTCCTCCAGTGGTGCTCTCCTCATAGTCATCATCGTTGCTGATGAAAGGAGCCAAGTCTCCCTCAGGATGAAGATTTTCACCCATGTCCATCTGTTCCTCCAGAGTGGCGATGCGAGTGTTCAGCTTGTCGATCCTCTCTAAGAAATCCTTCACCTCATACTCATGCTCGTACTCGGCTTCCCGTAAGTCGGCTTCGAGGTCAATCTCATGGTTCATCAGATTCTTAATTGTCTTCGTATCAGCACGAACTCAAAGCTCCAGAGTCCTGATGTGAGTCTCCAGGGTCTGGATATAGGAAATGGTGGTGTCTGTAGTGGGAGTGGTTATGATGTTTCCATTGGCATCCCTACGACAAACTACGCTGAGTCCTGGTGAAATGGTTCCACCTCTGTATTCCTCCTGAATACGTCCAAGGGCACGATGAATGGCCATGTCTCTCCCAAGTATCCAGCTGGGTGCCACAAACTTAAAGTCGATGGGTTCCTTCCGATTCCCAAAGGTCTTCCCTGAGATGTGAACCTCGATCCTGTAGCGTCCATCTTGTGGAAAGGACATGATAGGAATCCCGGTGATGCTCGGCAAAGCAATCCTTACGTCCTTGACGATCCTCATCAGCTCCTTACCAAAAGGCATCGTTGCGTCAGGCTGGCAAAACTCCGTGATCAACACTGGGATGAAGGTGGCCATCTATAAATTTTGAAATAATCAGAGAGAAGTCAGAAACGAGTAGATGAGAGTATAAGAATTTTAAAGACAAATAGAAATAAGTCCTAAGTCTTTCCAATCCTAGAGGTTACGTCCTACGGTCAGCGTGTGCTCTGATACCATTTCTGTAGCGACCCGACCTGAAAGGTCGAATCTCCGGTGTTTCCGTACCATCCCAAGATCATGCTGGTACACACACGGTACATCAATGTATATATCAAAGGGAAATCACACAGCATTATATTAACGAAATCTCATATTGAGTCCTTTATTACAATAATCATTACAATAAAGTGGTTGAAGGCCAACCCATGAGACTATCTAAAATCTTGCGGAAGCGTCGAAGGTAGATGAGTCCATCTGACTCCAAGGGCATCTCACCGAGCATAGAGCGTATCCTCACTCCTGGTCGGAAAAGTACTCTACAACATGATACGTTGCAGCCGTGTAGGTCAGCATATGGAATATGCCGGCAAAGTCACAAGAGGGGGTGAAAAGATAATCATCTAATCTGTATGCATATATGGCAGGTGGGGTGGTAAGTTTTTGCGTAAAGCCAAGTTTTTCCTACATCAAGAGAAGGGGTAAGAAAAAAATTATTACTAAGTTGGTTGATTAATGAGATGGTTCCACCAACCAATTCTCATACCCAAGTTATTAATACCCACATCAACATATTAATTGTGTTGAGAATTCCGGAAGTTTCAGTTCCTTTGGCTCAAGTCGTCCATGACCGTGGACACGGCTAATCGATTAGGTTTGAGTACTCTGCAGAGTTTTGCACACATTCCCCACAAGATTTGGTCGCCTCCGTTTGATTTCTCGCACTTCAGGGTGTTTGAGAAACGGATGACCAAAACATGGTCTTCCAAAGGGTTTCCCTGCGACTCTGTCAGTGCCCATCCTTTCCTACCGTTCTTCTACATCTCGTAGCACCGCCTGTCCAAGGTCACCACGATATCCAACCAAGCTAGAGCCCATAATGACTTGTGGCTGCGCAGGTAAGCCTTGGGTCTTGAAGCATCCATCCGTCACTTTGTGTCTGGGTGGACCTTTCCGCGTGAATACTGGCCATCTCCAGCAACACCTAGGCAAATCCATTGGTTTATCCAGGGTGTCGTTCAACCATCATCCACCCAGAGGTATGTTGAAAACTCGGAGTCTTGAAGTCTTGATCATTATGTAGGTCTTGAAATTATTAACTCTCTCAACTCTCATGAATCACACAACCAACCCCGTCTACTAATAGCATAGCAAAAAGTAAAACAACGTTTCCCGGGGCCAATGTTGTCAAAGGGGTTGAGGGGGTACCTACCACATGATACTACAACAATGTAACCAAGTTTCCAACTAACCTACTTTGCATGCAATTGGGGTGATGGAAGAACTAATGCAATAAAAACATGGGTAAAGATGATCAAAGTGACTTGCCTTATTGATGATCTTCGTACGTGAGTGACTCTAGGTAACAGGCTTCGCACTCCGGATAATCTAACGAAGCAAACAAGCACTCAATAAGCATACAACAAAATATGTAATTCCCAAACATCAACAATGAACTAGTAAACAATCAAGACAAAAACAATGCACACATCACAAACAAGAAAACACACAAGGTTTTGTTTACTAGAAGATGATGGGAAAATCACTACTAACATAACTAAACTATTTGTATTAACAAAACAATGGTTGACAGCAAGTAAATAATAAATATTTTTACTAATAAACAGAATAAAATCAATTTAAATTTTTGTAAGAAAATCTTTAGTAAAGTTTTGATAAACAATACTATATGAAGCAACTATAGTTTTACTAACAAGGAGCAAACAAAACTTATTATTTATTACTAAGACATTATCTTAACAGAAAAGAAAACTACTCAAACTTATCTTAGAAAACAGAATTAAATTATATAAAACTTTGTTGAAAGAAACTATTATTAACTAGTTGTTTTAATAAAATTAAACCTATTAGAAAAAAGTTGTGATTCCTATATTAACAAAGAAATAAACTAAACAATTTTATATTTTTATTAACAGTAAGTAAAACACTAAATGTTCAAGCAACGGAACCTACTAAATCAAATTAAAACTAAATATAATTTTAAACTTACTAAAACTAAGTAAATAAAACTATATTAGCTAATAGGCAGAATCTGTTTATAGCTAGAACACTAATCAAAATCATCCTAAAAATCCTTAAACTAAGCAGTAAGATAGCCCTAACTAATACCAAGTAGTAGCAAAAAGAATCATATCAAAATCTATTTTCAAACTCTAGTTATTCAGATTTGAATGATTTGAGCAAATTTGATTAAATTCAAATTTTATAGTTCAAATTTAAAATTTAAAAGTACAGGGTGAAACTACATGAAAAATGTGATCTATTGCAAAAAGAATCAACTCAAAACATTAAACAGATTAAAATATATAAACAAAACAAATTTGGAATGCAATCTGTTTTCTGAAAAACAAAACCAAAAGGAAAACTAACTAACGGTCAGCCAGGGCTACGTGGCAAGATCCTATTGGATGCTAGCGTGCGTGTGCGGGTGATTCGAGCGGACTACCGAACCTAAGAGGATACCGGTTCGCGGCTTATGTTGTTATAATCTGGATCGTCAGATCCAGATCGAACGGATGTGGGGAGGTCCGACGACTTACCGGAGGGGAGGAAGATTTTCCGGCGAGGGTGGTGGCGGCCGGTGGTCGGAGGAGGTCGAGGGAGGCGTTCCGATGGTCGAGGGAGGTAGTGGAAAGTTCCAGACGACAGCGGAGGTCCTCCGGCGCCGATTGGTGGTGTCGGAGAGGTGCGAGGACGACCGAGGCGACGGGCAGGAGCAGTGGAGAGCTTCGGTGGTCGGAGCAACTCCGGCGAGGCTCGAGCGCGTTGTTCTGGCAAGGAGAGTGGGGGCTCGAGGGGGGGGGAAATGGAGCGGGTGAGGGATAGGTGCTACTTATAGGGTGCTCGGGGGTGCGGGGAGGAGAGAGGAGGGAGATCCGGGGCGATGGAATCCTAGCGACGGCGGCGAACGTGCGAGGAGAGGGATGACCACGCGGGCGTTACAGGCGGTTGGGGTGGGACCCGGTGTTAGAGAGAGAAGAAGCGGCGAATGCGCGTCGGTCGACCGGCTCGTAATAAATTCGCGAATAAATGCCCGTGGGCCGGCCCGTTTAAATACAAAAACCGTTACTCTTTTTAATAGTCAAAGCGGTAAAACCTTTTTAAAAGCATTCAAAACATTTTCAAATATAGGAGTATTATGTATCAAAATTAACAAAATAATAAATTCCATTTATTGAACATTTTTATTCTGTCATTTGAATACTTTGAGAAAAATAATATTTTCAGAAATTGCCTAATTGTTTTTAAATCCTTTTTGCAAATATTTTCAAAACAACCCCTGGTTTTTATTGTTCAAATAAATCACCAATTAGGTCCTGGTGTGGAGTGTCATGTTCCTCCTCTCTTATTTGAACTTTTTACCAAGATTTCAAATAGGTGAAAGCAACACATTAAAAGTAGAAAGGGCTTTCAGAATTTCAGAAAAGGCATTTCAACTATTATATGTATTCAGGCAATAATGATGATAGATGCATAGCTATATTTCATAACATTCCAAAATGGAATTTTGGGATGTTACACCCGTACACTGTTCCCTTTGTTCATCAGTATGTTACTTGCCCGAGATTCAATCGTCGGTATCTCTATACCTAGTTCTATATCATTACCGACAAGTCTCTTTACTCATTCAGTAATACAAGATACCGTGGCTAACTCTTTAGTCACTTTACTTGCAAGCTCATTATGATGTTGTATTACTGAGTGGGCTCTGAGATATCTCTCTGTCACATGGAGTAACAAATCCCAGTCTCGATCCATACCAACCTAACAGACACCCTCGGAGATACCTGTAGAGTACCTTTATAGTCACCTAGTTACGTTGCAACGTTATATACACACAAGGCACTCCTCCAATGTGAGTGAGTTGCATGATCTCATGGTCATAGGAACAGATACTTAAAATGCAGAAAAACTATAGCAATAAACTGACACGATCATATGCTATGTTTATAGTTTGGGTCTTGTCCATCACATCATTCTCCTAATGATGTGATCCCGTTATCAAATGATATCTCATGTCCATGGCTAGGAAACATCGACCATGTTTGATCAATGAGCTAGTCTATTAGAATCACACTAGGGACACAGTGTTATCTATGTACCCACACATGTATTTGAGTTTACAATCAATACAATTATAGCATGGATAATAAACGATTATCATGAACAAGGTAATATAATAATAACCAATTTATTATTGCCTCTAGAGCATATTTCCAACAGTCTCCCACTTGCACTAGAGTCAATAATCTAGCTCACATAGCCATGTGATTTACATTGTGATTAATCTTACACCCATACAGTTCTGGTGTTGATCATGTTTAGACCGTGGAAGAGGTTTAGTCAACGGGTCTGCGACATTCAGATCCGTGTGTACTTTGCAAATATTTATGTCCTCCTCCCTTATGTACTCGCGAATGGAATTGAAGCATCGCTTTATGTGTCTGGTCCTCTTGTGAAACCTTGGTTCCTTGGCCAGAGCAATGGCACTAGTGTTATCACATAACAGAGTCATTGGGTCCACTGCATTGGGCACTACTCCAAGAACCGTCATGAACTACTTCATCGAGATACCATCCTTCGCTGCCTCCGAGGCAGCAATGTACTCCGCTTCGCATGTAGAATCAGCTACCATGCTTTGCTTGGGAGTGCACCAGCTTACCGCTCCCCCATTGTGAATAAATACGTATTCGGTTTGAGACTTAGAGTCATCCGAATCAGTGTCAAAGATTGCATCGACGTAACCCCTTACGACGAGCTCTTGATCACCTCCATAAACGAGGAACATTTCCTTGGTCCTTTTCAGGTACTTAAGGATACTCTTGACCGCCGTCCAGTGTTCCATTCCTGGATCACTTTGAAACCTTCCGGACATACTTAAGGCAAGGCTGACATCTGGTCTTGTGCACAGCATCGCATACATGATAGAGCTTATGGTAGAAGCATAGGGGATGACACTCATATTTTCCCTATCTTCTATAGTCACTAGGCATTGAGTCTTACCCAAATTCACACCTTGCAATACAGGCAAGAACCCTTTCTTGGACTAATCCATTTTGAACTTCTTCAAAACTTTGTCAACGTATCTGCTCTGTGAAAGTCCTATTAAGCGTATCGATCTATCTCTATAAATCTTGATGCCTAATATGAAAGCAGCTTCTCCTAGGTCCTTCATTGAAAAACTCTTGTTCAAATATTCCTTTACACCTTCCAAAAATTCTATATTGTTTCCAATTAGAAATATGTCATCCACATATAATATCAGAAACACTATAGAGGTCCCACTCACTTTCTTGTAAATACAAGATTCTCCATAAACTTGTATAAACCTGAACTCTTTGGTCACCTCAACAAAGCAAAGATTCCAACTCCGAGATGCTTGTACCAGTCCATAAATGGATCGCTGGAGTTTGCAAACTTTGTCAGCATTCTCTGGACCGACAAAACTTTTCGGTTGCATCATATACAACTCTTCCTTAAGGAAACTATTAAGGAACGCTATTTTGACATCCATTTGCCAAATTTCATAATCAAAAAATGTAGCTATTGCTAACTGACATGGCTTGAGATTGCGTCGTTATTTCCCCAAAGAGGAAGGGATGATGCAGCACAGTGACGGTAAGTATTTACCTCAGTTATGAAACCAAGATATCAATCCGTAGAGGAAGATCATGCACCCACGTAAATAACACCTGCACATAAATAACAAATACTTGCAACCTCGACGCAAAAGAGAGGTTGTCAATCTCTCTAGGGTAAGATGATAGATTGGCTTATGATAGTTTTGGAAAATAGATCTCGCAAGAACAAAAAAATAAACTAAGTAAACAAAAAGTGCAGCAAGGTATTTTTTTGGTTTTTGGATTTGTAGACCTGAAAACAAAAGGCAAAATAGTAGACCGGAAAACAATATGTTGGAAAAGTAGACCCGAGGGCCGTAGGTTTCACTATTGGCTTCTCTCATGACTATAGCACACGATGGGTGAACAAATTACTGTTGGGAAATAAATAGAAGATCAAATAATCATGATGATATCCAGGCAATGATCATTATATAGGCATCACGTCCAAGACAAGTAGACCGAAACGATTATGCATCTACCTCTGTTACTCCACACATCGACCGCTATGCATCATGCATCTAGTGTATTAAGTTCACGGAGAAATAAAGTAATGCAATAAGAACGTGACATGATGTAGACGAGATCTATTCATGTAGGAATAGACCCCATCTTGTTATCCTCAATGGCAACAATACATGTGTGCCTTGTTGTCCCTTTTGTCACTCGGAAAGAACACCGCAAGATCGAACCCATCACAAAGCACCTCTTTCCATGGCAAAAAAAATCAATCTAGTTGGCTTAACTAAACCAAAAATTCAAAGAAGAAATACGAGGCTATAAGTAATCATGCAAATAGGAGATCAAAGAAGACTCAAATCATATTCATGGATAGAAACTGATCATGAACTCAAAATTCATTTGATCCCAACAAACACATCGCAAATGTCATTACATCAAATAGATCTCCAAGAGACCATTGTATTGAGAATCATAGACATAGAGGAAGTCATCTAACTACTGGCTACATACCCATAGGTCTATGGTGGACTACTATTGCATCATCGAAGAGGCACCTATGATGAAGATGAACCCCTTCATGATGGTGTTAGATTGGATCTCGAGGTTCTGGAACTTCCGGCAGCTGGAATTGTGTTTCGTCGACTCCTCTAGGGTTTTCTGAATATTTGGGAATTTATAGGGTGAATAGTCGGTTGAGGGGAGTCCTGAGGTGGGCACCCTCTACCAGGCCACGATAGGGGCCTCTGGCGCGCCCTGGTGGAGGGTGACCACCCTGGTCCCCCTCTCATGTGGTTGTTTGTCCCATGTTGGTTCTTCTGGTCCACAAAAAATCTCCGAAAATTCCCATAGAGTTTGAGCTCCGTTTGGTACTGATTTTCTACAAAGTAAAAAACAAGCAAAAATAGCAACTGGCACTTTGGCACTATGTCAATAGGTTAGTCCCAAAAAATGATATAAAGCTGCTATAAAATGATTGTAAAACATCCAAGATTGATAATATAATAACATGGATCAAGCAAAAGTTATAGATACGTTTGCGACGTATCATCATCCCCAAGATTAATTCCTACTTGTCCTCGAGTAGGTAAATGATAAAAACAGAAATTTTGATGTGGAATGTTACCTAACATGTTCATCATATCTTCTTTTCTTTGTAGCATGGACATTTGGACTTTTTTAATGGATCAAAGCAATGGTCTAGTTTTGACATGAAAACTTTAATACTCAAGTATATCAACAAGCAACCATGTCTTTCAAAATACCAATGCTAAAGCAAGTTATCCCTAGCCCATCATGCTCAATCATTGATTCATTCACAATACACACTCAAATATTAGATACACCTAATGCTCAAGTACGATCCTAGTGCCTCCTAGTTGGTGCTTTATAAGAGAAGATGGAGACTCGAATTGAAAAATAAAAATTACATAAAGTAAATAGATAGGCCCTTCGCAGAGGGAAGTAGGTATTTGTAGAGGTGCCAGAGCTCAAGTGTTTAAATTGATAGAGAAAAATATTTTGGGTGGTATGTCTTTCCTATGAACGAAAACGACTCAGAGATTTCAATATCTTTCCACGCTAGATACATCATAGGTGGTTCCCAAACAGAAAATAAAGTTTATTCCTTTTTCCACCATACTTTCGCTTTCCATGGCTAGCTGAATCCATGGTTGCCTTCCATACCAACACTTTCCAAGGAATTTATTATTTGACAATGATAACCCACAAGTGTAGGGGATCGCAACAGTTTTGAGGGTAGAGTATTCAACCCAAATTTATTGATTCTACACAAGGGGATCCAAAGAATATTCTCGAGTATTAGCAGCTGAGTTGTCAATTCAACCACACCTGAAAGACTTAATATCTATAGCAAAGTATTTAGTAGCAAAGTAGTATGGAAGTAGTGATAACGATGGCAAAAGTGACAGTAGCAGTTTTGTAGTGATTGTAACAGTAGCAACGGGAAAGTGACTTAGCAAAGATCGATATGTGAAAAGATCGTAGGCAATGGATAAGTGATGGATAATTATGTCGGATGGCATTCATCATGCAACAGTTATAACATAGGGTGACACAGAACTAGCTCCAATTCATCAATGTAATGTAGGAATGTATTCCGTATATAGTCATACGTGCTTATGGAAAAGAACTTGCATCACATCTTTTGTCCTACCCTCCCATGACAGCGGGGTCCTAATGGAAACTAATTCCTCGTTTGGAAGTTGATATTGAGCCTTAGATTTAGATATTGGTATTGCTCTGCCCTGAATATCGTTGTTTAGATGGATGTGGCATTCAGGATTGGAAACTAGCCCGAATATTGACCCGAGCGTGGCAAAGTGCGTGCCAGGCCTTCTTCAATTCAGATCCCCACTGCTCGATATTGCCTTGCGAGAGCCTCTCCCCCGCCAAACGTAATGCTTTGCTCCCGCTCGAGGAAAGGAAAAGGCATGAGCGATGACACGATTCAGGAACTCACGACCGGTGGTGCAGGTGAGATCCACCTGCCTCATCCTCCCCTCCCATCGCACCCCTCTATCCCCGGCGAGGACCGGTCGCCCCCATCCTGCTCCCCCCTCCCCATGCCATTCCTTTGCCCCCTCTCTCACCAGCAATTCTGGCCGGCGACAGAGGTGCTTCCTCCCCACGGCAGCGGCGACGACTGTCAATTGGCCACCACAGCAAGAGCCCCCCTCTCCCCCCTCCCTACCAGTACTTGAGGCCCCATCTCAATCGCCCCCATGGTCTCCTCTCACCCTACATCTAGAACCCTAGAAATCTTGTCTGATCCCTATTTTATTTGCCTCTTGCAGGTCACTTGGTGGGTGTATGGATCCTTCTCAGCAGCCCGATTCAAGGCATATGGTGTTCATATGTGTGTGTGAAACGGATCTAAATCTGGCTAGATGTTTGTGTTCTCCAAATGCCAGGAATTGTAGTTATTTTAGATCATACATGTTGTTGTGATCAACAAATATGTTTGTGGTGCATCTTTTCTTATCTTATAGCAGGTCTTCATAGTTGCAACTTGATGTGCATTTTTGTTGTTTGATGTTTGCTTGATTAAATTATTGTCAACCTATTTGATGGCTAATAACTAAATTATTGTGTAGTTCCATAATGTCAGACCGACTAGACTTGGTTTCATACATAACCGAAGAGAACAAGAGAAGAAAGCAAAACGGATTGTTTTTACAAAACTTTACTTTGAATCGGTTCTTCTTGGGATGGCATACCTTAGTACATTGAGAGGACCTCGTGGACTGGGGACTCTTAGTGATGATGGGCACAAACACACACTTAGGAAGTATTTGTTGAAAGATATGTATGATGGGTCAGAAGTTGCATGCTACGATCATCTTCGTTTAACAAAAAGAAATTTTCATGATTTGTGCATCATGTTATGTGAGAAGTGTGGTCTGCTTGATAGTGTGTATGTGGCTATCAAAGAATTGGTTGCCATGTTCTTGCTAGTAGTGGGGCATGGTCTAAAAATGAGGTTGCTTCGAGGCACATACAAGCGATCTTTGGGAATTATTAGCACTCATTTTTCTGAAGTGTTGAATGCCATTATATCGCTGCATGGGGACTTCATTAAGTTGTTTGATGCTAATGTTCAACCTCCCAACGATTACAAATGGAAGTGGTTCAGTAATGCACTTGGAGCATTAGATGGCTGCCATGTAGATGTTTGTGTTCCTATGGCTGCCCAAGGGAGATATATGAATAGAAAACAAGCTATCACTACTAACATGATCGGTGTGGTGGACTAGAATATGAAATTTCTATATGTCTTGCCTGGCTGGGAGGATTCATCTTCCGACTCTAGAGTCCTGCGGGATTCCATGAGAACTAACCGTCAAGATGCATTTGTTTTACCTCATGGTATGGCTATTTCTCTTGGCATCTTGTTCTCTTTAATTAGAAATGCTACCTAACTAACTTTGAATTGTCTAACAATAGGAAAATATTACTTGGCTGATGCTAGTTACATGAATGGTCCTGGATTTCTAGCTCCATTCAGATCCACTCAGTGTCACTTGAAAGAGTGGGCATCAAGTCAACAACAACCCCAAACAGCCAAAGAGCTATATAACTTAGGCCACTCTCATGCTAGAAATGTAGTAGAGAGAACCTTTGGGTTGTGGAAGAAGAAGTGGGGTATCCTTTGCACTCAAAGTTTCTTTGACATAAAGGACCAGGTAACATATGTCCATGTGGTGTTCAATAAGAGGCCTAACTGCATGACAAATGCTTACTTAATAGAACCTTCTTACAAATTCGTATCATCAATGCTTGTTGTGCGTTACACAACTTTGTGAGGGATAGACAATATATGATGGACAACTTACTGGTGCAGGAAGTGGATAATGAACTAGATGATCAGCCAATTGAGGCTGGTGATGCTAACACAATCACAGGTGTTCAAGTCACTAATGAATGGACCAACTTCAGGAATAATTATCTGATGACGTGTTTGCTGAATATCTTGTTGCACATGCAGATTTACAGCCGTAGGATGACATGTGGATTAGTTAGAAAGATAGTCTCTACTTTTGTGCTAGCTAGATGACAATTTAGCTGGATGACATGGTCTCTTTTGTGCATAGCTTATGGATGGTGACTTTTGGATATTTTGTACATCCTCATCATGTGAAAGCAATTAATATATGTTCTCTTTTGTTTGCCAATTTTTATTCAATTACTTACTTGTAGCACCATGGTTGAAGAAACAAAAAAGAATTCTAGTAGGAATTACTTGACATGGACAGATGAGATGGATAAAACATTGTTGGATGTTCTTGTTGATCATCACAAATAGAGGTTATCATGCCCAGAATGGATGGAAGCCACATGCCTACAATGCTGCTATAAGCGATACGTGATAAGTGTGGACTGAACATCACAAAGGAGAAAATACGTTCAAGGATGAAGACTTTTGATAAGCATTATGAAATGATTAGCAAGATTCTTTCTCAAAGTGTATTTGGTTGGGATTGGATCAATAATAAGCTACTCATGGATAGTGATGATGTGCGGGACAAATATGTGAAGGTAAAAAAGAATGTTCATTTTTTTATTTTACTATGTTATATGCCAGGACCTAATTTACTATGTATGTGTGAGCAGGCTAATGACAAAGCAACTTGTTACAAGAACAAGGAAGTGAAGAACTGGGAGGCAATATGCACGATATACTCGAAAGATCATGCAACTGGTGAAGGTGCAATGACTGGTGTTGAAAGTGAAGTGCCACCAATTGTACCAGATGTAGTAAACACCGAAGCCTCACCGGAATTGCCCCCCTAAAAGGATGAGAACAAGCGAAGCTATCTTGTGCATGGTTGGAGACATGAAAGGTACTTTCCAAGATGCATTGAAGTCACTTGAGCCGCTAGAACCGCCCAAGGTTACTCCTCCTCTTGAAATCCTTGCTGCACTTGAAATGATACTGGATTTGGCTCGTCCCGACATGCTACGAGCATATGGTAAACTCATCTTTAGTGAACGCTTATTCCAAGCGCTTATGCAGTTGCCCATTGAATTTAGGAAGGAATGGTTGTTGATGTTGAACGAGAAGAATGGTGTTTGATTGCTTCCAAGCGCTTGGAGTTGCCCATTAGCATTTGGGCTACAATGTTTCCTTGGTTTGTTTCATGTAATAGCCATGAACTTATGGTACTAATTATTAGTATGTTATTGTAATGATGGAACACAAATGTATGAGACATGAAAGACTATGTTATGTGTTGTTCTTATCTAAATGTCGATGTTTAAGTGATGTTGTTTGTGTGTAAGTGTTGTTGTATAAGCGATGATGTTTGTGTATAAGTGTTGTTGTATAAGTGATGATGTTTGTGTATAAGTGTTGCTGATTGTGTATAAGTGTTGTTGTATAAGTGTTGCTGGTTGTGTATAAGTGATGTTGTTTGTGTTTAGGTGTTGTTGTTTTAAGTGTTGTTGTTTGTGTATAAGTGTTGTTGTTTTAAGTGTTGATGTTTGTGTATAAGTGTTGTTGCATACATGATATTCATGTATAATTGTTTTTTTGTGTGTAATAGCTGCTATCATACTCTTTGTATATAATTATTCAGAAAAAATGCTCATATATTGCATATCATTTATTTGTGAGCATTACATCAAAGTACAGTGTTCATTCTATGATAAATGAGCAATTCCAAATTCCAATGTAGAGAATGACTATTCAAGCAAGCTTTAGAATTGAGCCACTCATGTGAATTCCAAGTGTCAATTCTCTGCATATCCAAACAATAGAATTCAGGTTGAATGTCAATATCAAAGTCCGGGAGATTTGATATTGGGGCCAATTCAATTCCATGGTCCTGAATATCAACATCCAAACGAGGTGTAAGGGATAATATGCCTCCTTTTAATAGAGAACCATACCAAAGCATTAGCACTTAGTGAATACAT
This sequence comes from Hordeum marinum, assembly GCA_022496015.1. Taxonomy (NCBI): domain Eukaryota; kingdom Viridiplantae; phylum Streptophyta; class Magnoliopsida; order Poales; family Poaceae; genus Hordeum; species Hordeum marinum. Next base: position 86,249,527 of record CM039675.1, on the reverse strand, counting down.
GAACTCCTCAAACTACGGTAATCACCGGAAAGAATCCCAGTTATTGTCACCCTAGGGGATGCGGATCATAACTCGTAATAGGTGTCTACAACTTGCAAGATAGGATCAAGAACACATATATATTCATGAAAACATAATAGGTCCAGATCTAAAATCATGGCACTCGGGCCCTAGTGACAAGCATTAAGCATAGCAAAGTCATAGCAACATCAATCTCAAAACATAGTGGATACTAGGGATCAAACCCTATAAAAAACTAACTCGATTACATGGTAAATATCATCCAACCCATCACCGTCCAGCAAGACTACGATGGAATTACTCACGAACGGCGGAGAGCATCATGGAATTGGCGATGAAGGATGGTTGGTGATGACGATGGCATTGATTTCCCCTCTCCGGAGCCCAAAACGGACTCTAGATCTGGCCTCCCGAGGAGGAACATGAGGTGGCGGCGGCTCCGTATCGTGAAATGCAATGAAATCTTCTCTCTGATTTTTTTCTCCGCGGATGTGAATATATGGAGTTGGAATTGAGGTCAGTGGAGCTCCAGGGGGGCCACAAGCCTGATAGGTGCAGCCAGGGGGTAGCCGCACCCTTGGCTTGTGACCAATGGGTGGCCCCCCTCCGGTTGATTTTTTCGCTAGTATTTTTTATTAATTCCAAAAATAATCTCCGTAAATTTTCAGGTCAATCCAAGAACTTTTATTTCTGCACAAAAATAACGACAAGGCAATTCTGCTAAAAACAGCGTCAGTCCGGGGTAGTTCCATTCAAATCATGCAAATTAGAGTCCAAAACAAGGGCAAAAGAGTTTGGAAAAGTGGATATGATGGAGACGTATCAACTCCCCAAGCTTAACCCATTGCTTGTCCTCAAGCAATTCAGTTGATAAACTGAAAGTGATAAAGGAAAACTTTTGCAAACTCTATTTGATCTTGTTTTTGTAAATATGTCTAACTGATGTTCAGATTTTCAGAAAAGATTATAGACTAAACACGTTTATAATAACACTTAGGTCTCACATTTACTCATATCAATGGCATAATCAACTAGCAAGCAATAATAATAACTCTCAGATGACAACACTTTTATGAAAACAATCATGATACAATATGATATAATGGTATCTGGCTAGCCCTTTCTAAGACTGCAAAACATAAATGCAGAGCACCCCTGAAGAACAAGGACTGACTGGACATTGTAATTCATGGTAAAAGAGATCCAGTCACACTCATATTCAATATCAATTAATAGCAATGCATACAAATGATGGTGGTGCTCTCTAACTAGTGCTTTTTATAAGAGGAGGATGACTCAACAGTAAAGTAAAATATATAAGCCCTTCATAGAGGGGAGCATTGATTTGTAGAGGTGCCAGAGCTTGAGCTTTTTAAAACATGGATGAATAACAATTAGGAGCGATATGCTTTCATTGTCATCATAACGACCAAGAAATTTCACTATCTTCCATGCTAGATACATTATAGGCGGTTCCCAAACAGAATGATAAAGTTTGTACTCCCCCTCCACCAATCAAACACACTCCACGGCTAGGTGAATCCACGGGTACCGTCCATACAAACACAGTCCTGGGGGAGTTTTGTTTTGTTATATTTTGATTTGATTTTGAGCATGGAACTGGGTATCCCGAATACCAGCCACTTTCTCGTGAATGATACTGAATCAACACATATCGTGAGAATAACCCACCCAGCATGGAAGATACTGACCGCCCCCAGTCGCTACATGAGCGATTCGGGCATACAAAACAAAATATTATTTGAAGGTTTAGAGTTTGGCCCATGCAAATTTACTTGGAATGGCAGGTGAATACCGCATATAGGTAGGTATGGTGGACTCAGATGGAACAACTTTGGGTTTAAGGAAGTGGATGCACATGCAGTATTCCCGCTTAGTACAAATGAAGGCTAGCAAAAGACTGGGGAGCGACTAACTAGAGAGCGACAATAGTCATCAACATGTTTTGATATTAACCAACATTGAATGCAAGCACGAGTAGGATATAAATCACCATGAACATAAATATCGTGGAGGCTATGTTGATTTTGTTTCAACTACATGCATGAACATGTACCAAGTCAAACCACTTGAATCATTCAAAGGAGGATACCATCCTATCATACTACATCACAGCCATTTTAATATGCATGTTAGCACTCAAGAAAAACCATTATCCACTCTTAGCTAATTAAGCATGGCATGAGTAACTATAATCTCTAATTGTCATTGCAAATATGTTTCATCCATAATGAGCTGAATTCAGAACGATGAGCTAATCATATTTACAAAAGCAAAATAGGTCGAGTTCATACCAGCTTTTCTCTGTCTCAATCTTTTCATCATATATCGTCATTATTTCCTTTCACTTGCACGACCGAACGGTGTGAATAATAATAAGAGTGCACGTGCATTGGACTAAGTTGGAATCTGCAAACAATAACTCAAAGGAGAAGGCAAGGTAATATGGGATCTTTGATAGATAAACAATAATGCATATGAGAGCCACTCAACATTTTCATTGTGGTATTCTCCTTACGACCCAAAGAAAGAAATTTCAAACAAGAATGAGAAAAACTATTTACACGGGAAATCTCCCAACAATCAAAAGAAGAACGAGAAATCTTTTTGGGGTTTCTTTTGATGCTACAACTAAACAGACTAGAAGGTAAAGCTATAACTGTTTTTTTTGGATTTTATCAAGGTTAACTAAGCACACAAGAAGAAAACGGAAAGAAGAAATAAACTACCATGGATGGTACAATGAAAAAGTATGAGCACCAACTACCAAGATGAGTGTGTGAACATGAATGTAATGTCGGTGATAAATACGTACTCCCCCAAGCTTAGGCTTTTGTCCTAAGTTGGTCTAGGGCCATGGCTGAAAATAACCATCTCATGGATACTCGGAGGGTCCTGAGGGTTCCACTAGTTGGCGAGCTCCTGTGGCTCCAATTGAAAAACTGGATCCGGATACGGATCAAGGGCTGGTGCCGGCTCACGTGTTGGGGGTTGCGACAGACCCCAATATCTGTAGATGTCCTCGGGCATAATAGTGTACCTTCCAGAAAGAATATCAAACAAAGAAGAAGCAGGCAGAACAATAATCTCACAAGTGCCTTGACTAAACACTAAGTTGTAAAGCAGCCTCGTACGATTATTCTTTCTAATAAAATCATGCATTACCATACTGTCATAGTCTAAATATCTTGTAGGTAGCAGCATTTCCTCTTCCTCGTCAAGCCTAATGGGTATCTTAAACTGTGTGGCTAGACGAGATGCATAGATACCTCCGAATATGGGCCCCTTTGAACGGTTTAAGTTCAACTATTGGGCCACTGATAACCCACAAGTATAGGGGATCGCAACCGTTTTTGAGGGTAGAGTATTCAACCCAAATTTATTGATTCAACACAAGGGGAGCCAAAGAATATTCTCGAGTACTAGCAGCTGAGTTGTCAATTCAACCACACCTGAAAGACTTAATATCTGCAGCAAATTATTTAGTAGCAAAGTAGTATGGAAGTAACGGTAACGATGGCAATAGTGAGAGTAGCAGTTTTGTAGTGATTGTAACAGTAGCAATAGAGAAGTAACTTAGCAAAGATCAATATGTGGAAAGCTTGTAGGCAATGGATCGGTGATGGATAATTATGTCAGATGTCATTCATCATGCAACAGTTATAACATAGGGTGACATAGAACTAGCTCCAATTCATCAATGTAATGTAGGCATGTATTCCATATATAGTCATACGTGCTTACGGAAAACAACTTGCATGACATCTTTTGTCCTACCCTCCCATGGCAGCGGGGTCCTAATGGAAACTAAGGGATATTAATGCCTTCTTTTAATAGATAACCGAACCAAAGCATTAGCACTTAGTGAATACATGAACTCCTCAAATTACAGTAATCACGGGAAAGAATCCCAGTTATTGTCACCCTGGGGGATGCGGTTCATAACTCGTAATAGGTGTCTACAACTTGCAAGATAGGATCAAGAACAAATATATAATCATGAAAACATAATAGGTTCATATCTGAAATCATGGCACTCGGGCCCTAGTGACAAGCATTAAGCATAGCAAAGTCATAGCAACATCAATCTCAGAACATAGTGGATACTAGGGATCAGACCCTAACAAAACAAACTTGATTACATGATAAATCTCATCCAACCCATCACCGTCTAGCAAGCCTACGGTGGGATTACTAACAAACGGTGAAGAGCGTCATGGAATTGGTGATGAAGGATGGTTGGTGATGACGATGGCGTCGATTTCCCCTCTCCGGAGCCCAAAACGGACTCCAGATCTGGTCTCCCGAGGAAGAGCAAGAGGTGGCGGCGGCTCCGTATCGTGAAACACGATGACCTCTTCTCCTTTATTTTTTTTCTTCGCGAATAGGGTTATATGGAGCTGGAGATGAGGTCGTAGGAGCCACAGGGGCCCCATAAGCCTGCTAGGCGCGGCCAGGGGGTGTTGGGGAACGTTGCATGGGAAACAAAAAATTCCTATGCAGGATCGACAGAGAATGTTGGGGAACGTTGCATGGGAAACAAAAAAATTCCTACGCACACGCAAGATCTGTCCATGGTGATGAGCATCTACGAGAGGGAGAGTGGATCTACATACCCTTGTAGATCGCTAAGCGGGAAGCGTCAAGAAACGCGGTTGGTGTAGTCGAACATCTTCGCAATCCAAATCGCCGAGCGTCCCGCGATCTCATCACGATCCGTCCCGCGATCCCATCATGATCCATCTCGCGAACTCATCATGATCTGTCCCGCGATCTCATCATGATCCGTCTCGCGATCTTGATCATGGTCCTTCCGATCTAGCGCCGAACGGACGACACCTCCGCGTTTAGCACACGTACAGCTCGATGACGATCTCCGCCTTCTTGATCCAGCAAGAGGGAGCGGCGAAGTAGACGAGTTCTCCAGCAGCGTGATGGCGCCGCGGCGATGGTGGTGGAGCAATTCCGACAGGGCCTCGCCTAAGCACTGTAGAAAACCTATCTAGAGGAGAAACTATGCACTAGAGGAACGGGTAGCACGTGGCTGAAAATCTTGTGCCAAAACCCTAAAACCCTCTAGTATATATAGGAGGAGAGGAGGAGGAGGCTTGGCTCCCAAGGAGCTAGCCCTTGGGTTGGCCGAACCAGGAGGGAGGAGTCCTCCTCCTCCACTCCTAGTAGGATTAGGACTCCTTCCTAATCTAGCCCTTTTTTCACCTTTTCTCTTTGGGTTTCCTCTCCTAGCCACATGGGCCTTGTGTGGAACTTCCACCAGCCCACAAAGGGCTGGTATTCACTCTCCCACAGCCCATGTAGCCTCTTGGGTCGAAATATCCCTCCCGATGGTCTCCCGGTACACTACCAGCACTCCCGGTACACTACCGATGAGCCCGAAACTTTTCCGACGACCAAAATAGGACTTCCTATATATCAATCTTTACCTCCGGACCATTCCGGAGCTCCTTGTGATGTCCGGGATCTCATCCGGGACTCCGAACAACCTTAGGTCACCACCATACATAACTCTATACTACCTAAACGTCACCAAACCTTAAGTGTGCAGACCCTGCGGGTTCGAGAACTATGTAGACATGACCGAGACACCTCTACGGTCAATAACCAATAGCGGGACCTGGATGTCCATATTGGTTCCTACATATTCTACGAAGATCTTTATCGGTCGAACCTCTATGTCAAGGATTCAGTTAATCCCGTATGATGTTCCCTTTGTTCTTCGGTATGTTACTTGCCCGAGATTCGATCGTCGGTATCTCCATACCTAGTTCAACCTCGTTACCGGCAAGTCTCTTTACTCGTTCTGTAATACAAGATCCCATGACTAACACTTAGTCATATTGCTTGCAAGGCTTATAGTGATGTTGTATTACCGAGTGGGCCCTGAGATACCTCTCCGTCACACGGAGTAACAAATCCCAGTCTTGATCCATGCCAACCCAACAGACACCCTCGGAGATATCTGTAGAGCGCCTTTATAGTCACCCAGTTACGTTGCGACGTTTGATACACACAAGGTACTCCTCCGGTGTCAGTTAGTTGCATGATCTCATGGTCATAGGAACATATACTTGACATGCAAAAACAGTAGCAATGAACTAACACAATCATATGCTACGTTTGTAGTTTGGGTCTTGTCCATCACATCATTCTCCTAATGATGTGATCCCGTTACCAAATGACATCTTATGTCCATGACTAGGAAACCATAGCCATCTTTGATCAACGAGCTAGTCTATTAGAGGCATACTAGGGACATGGTGTTGTCTATGTATCCACACATGTATCTGAGTTTCCGATCAACACAATTATAGCATGGATAATAAACGATTATCATGAACAAGGACATATGATAATAACTAATTTATTATTGCCTCTAGGGCATATTTCCAACAGAGAATTCATAATCCTTATCAGCAACAAAGATAGGTGAAGTAGCAAACGTAGGATCATATTTCATTCTAGCATTCAGAGGTTTTTCTTTCGACTTGCATAGTAATTTCTTAAGATCATCTCTATCCTTACAAGCCAGAAAGTCCCTAGTTACCTCTCCTTCCATAACATAACCCTCAGGAATATCAGGCAATTAATATCTAGGAGATCTAGGTCTAGCAGGTGTCTCAAAGTGTTCAGTTTCAATAATTTCATAAGTTTCAGAAGTATCATAATTTTCAGCATTGGCTCTAGCAATTTGTTCATCAAGAAATTCACCCAGTGGCATAGTATTATCAAGCAAAGTATCATCATAAGTATCATGCATAGCAGAAGTGGCATCATCAATCACTTGTGACATATTAGAATTAATAGCAGGTGGTGGTGTCGCAAACTACTCATAACAGAAGGTGAATCAAGTGCAGAGCTAGATGGCAGTTCCTTACCTCCCCTCGTAGTAGAGGGATATATCTTGGTTTTTGGATCTTTCAGATTCTTCATAGTGATCAACATATATAAATCCCAAGTGACTCGGAGAACAAAGCTATGCTCCTCGGCAACGGTGCCAGAAAAAGGTCTTGATAACCCACAAGTATAGGGGATCGCAATAGTTTTCGAGGGCAAAGTATTCAACCCAAATTTATTGATTCGACACAAGGGGAGCCAAAGAATATTCTCGAGTATTAGCAGTTGAGTTGTCAATTCAACCACACCTAAAAGACTTAATATCTACAGCAAAGTATTTAGTAGCAAAGTAGTATGGAAGTAACGGTAACGATATCAATAGTGATAGTAGCAGTTTTGTACTGATTGTAACAGTAGCAACGGAGAAGTAACTTAGCAAAGATCAATATGTGGAAATCTCGTAGGCAATGGATCAGTTATGGATAATTATGTTGGATGGCATTCATCATGCAACAGTTATAACATATGGTGACACAGAACTAGCTCCAGTTCATCAATGTAATGTAGGCATGTATTCCATATATAGTCATACGTGCTTCTGCAAAAGAACTTGCATGGCATATTTTGTCCTACCCTCCCGTGGCAGCGGGGTCCTAATGGAAACTAAGGGATATTAAGGCCTCCTTTTAATAGAGAGCCGGACCAAAGAATTAGCACTTAGTGAATACATGAACTCCTCAAACTACGGTAATCACCGGAAAGAATCCCAGTTATTGTCACCCTGGGGAATGCAGATCATAACTCGTAATAGGTGTCTAAAACTTGCAAGATAGGATCAAGAACACATATATAATCATGAAAACATAATAGTTTCAGATCTGAAATCATGGCACTCGGGCCCTAGTGACAAGCATTAAGCATAGCAAAGTCATAGCAACATCAATCTCAGAACATAGTGGATACTAGGGATCAAACCCTAACAAAACTAACTCGATTACATGATAAATCTCATCCAACCCATCACCGTCCACCAAGACTACGATTATATTACTCACGAACGGCAGAGAGCGTCATGGAATTGGTGATGAAGGATGGTTGGTGATGGCGATGGCGTCGATTTCCCCTCTACGCAGCCCAAAACAGACTCCGGATCTGGTCTCCCGAGGAAGAACGGGAAGTGGCGACAGCTCCATATCGTGAAACACGATGAACTCTTCTCCTTTATTTTTTCCTCCGTGAATAGGGTTATATGGAGCTGGAGATGAGGTCGGAGGAGCAATAGGGGCCCCACAAGCCTGTTAGGCGCGACCAGGGGGTGGCCGCGCCTAGCAGGCTTGTGGCCTGCAGGTGGCCCTTCTCTAGTTGATTCTTGCGCCAATATTTTTTATTAGATCCAAAAATATTCTCCGTAAATTTTCAGGACAATCCGAGAACTTTTATTTTTGCACAAAAATAACACCAGGGCAATTCTGCTGAAAACAGCGTCATTCCGGCTTAGTTCCATTCAAAACATGCAAATTAGAGTCCAAAACAAGGGCAAAAGAGTTTGGAAAGGTGGATACGATGGAGACGTATCAGCCACCATAGCACCCAGACTAAAAGTTCTATCAGCAAGTAGAGCATGGCGCAAAATGGCAAGGTCGGGAGCACTAAGGCCTCCACTCTCCCCACGACCAACTAAACATCTCCCCGCAAATAATGAATAGTAGCATATAATAGGAAAATGTAAACTAGTTGCTCTTGCCTTTGACACCCCTCTCTCTTCCCCCATGGTGGTTGCGATAATAAAGTCCTCCATGTCTCTAGGACGTGGTTCACTAATGCTGCCCTCATAAGGTATTTTGCAAACAGTGCAAGAAGCTTAAAGTGTCATCTTCTTGGGCACATCATACAAGTAATACTCTACCATGGTAGGATCCTCCCGAGGATAAAAGTGAAAGTTTTTCACAAAGATATTAGTGAGTAAGAGGTACTTGTCACACTTATTATTGAGGAAGTCGGTGATGCATGCATTCTCTACCAAATAATAGAAATCTTCATAAATTTCAACCGCCCTCAAGAATGCATTGCCTGGCCATTCACACGGTCGAACCTTCTGCGACGCGAGGAAGATTGTATTTGGACTTCTTCTTCACCTCATTTCCATCTTATTTAAAGCACCAGCTTGAAGAGCCTCTTAACAATCTCCTCATCATTTCTTTCTCTGAAAAATTCCTGAAATTTTTAGTGACTCAAAATGAAGGAGAACAAAACTCAACAAAACTTGTAGCAACTACTCCCACAAGTGCCTAGAGGCTATATCATGCATCAAAACTACTTGGGACCATACAAATTTGACATGCAAGCTCAAGAACAAGGTCACCACAGCAGAAAAAATTTGCAATAAATAAAGCACTAGAACAAAAACTAATTAAACCATTGGAGGAGTCACATATCGAAGATCAATCCCCCAAAACGGTTTTGCAATTGGAGCTTTGCACAAGAAGATCGAAAATGGCAGCAAAATGAGCTAGAACACGGGTTTGAGCAATGGTGGGATTTTTTCTGGAGGAAGACAAAGTGAATGGTTGCTGGAATGAGTGAGGAGGGCCTATGTGGGACCCATAAGCCACCTGGGTGCGGCCAGGGGGTCGCCGCACCTTGTGAGCTTGTGGCCCACTTGTGCAGCCCCTACTATGTGCTCAGTGCCAAAAATTCTTAAATATTCTAGAAAAAATCATACTACATTTTCAGGGCATTTGGAGAACTTTTATTTTCAGGTCATTTTTTATTGCACGGAAAACTCAGAAAACGGAAAAAATACTAGCATTTTTACTTTGTCTAATCTAAACAACAGAAAGTAAAAGTTGGGTACAGTAGGTTGTGCCTTCTAAATTCATCCATCTTGTGCTCATCAAAAGGAATTCATTAACAAGGTTGATCAAGTCTTATTAACAAACTTCTTTCGAGTAATCATAAAACCGAAGAGTTTTCGAATAACACTAAGTTACCTCAATGGGGATATCCATATCCCCAACAATAAGTATATCATATTTCTTCTTAACAGTAGGGAGAGGGAATTTAAACCTCCAATAATAATCGTTGAAATTTTTTCAATGGAGTTGATACTATGAACTTGAGGTTGTTTCTTCGGAAAGTGCACCATATGCTCATTACCATTAACATGAAAAGTGACATTGCCCTTCTGGCGATCAATAACAACCCCTGTAGTATTCAAAAAAGGTCTACCAAGTATGTCGTCCTCGGGAATATCAAGAATAACAAAGTCCGTTAGGATAGTAACATTTGCAACGACGATAGGTACATCCTCACAAATACCGATGGGTAAAGTAGTTGATTTATCAGCCATTTGCAAAGAGATTTCAGTAGGTGTTAGCTTATTGAAATCAAGTCTACGATATAAAGAGAAATGCATAACACTAACACCAGCTCCAAGATCACATAAAGCAATTTTAACATAGTTTCTCTTAAGGGAGCATGGTATAGTTGGTATTCCTAGATCTCCTAATTTCTTTGGTATTCCACCTTAAAGTTATAGCTAGCAAGGATGGTGGAAATCTTAGCTTTTGGTATCTTTGTTTTATTTGTCACAATATCTTTCATATACTTAGCATAAGGAGGCATTTTCAGAATATCAGTCAAACGCATACGCAAAAAGACAGGTCTAAGCATTTCAGCAAAACACTTAAAGTCCTCATCATCCTTTTCTTGGATGGTTTAGGAGGAAAGGGCATGGGTTTCTGAACCCATGGTTCTCTTTCTTTACCATGCTTCCTAGCAACAAAGTCTCTTTTGTCATATCTTTTATTCTTAGGTTGTGGGTTATCAAGATCAACAACAGGTTCAATCTCCACATCATTATCATTACTAGGTTGAGCATCAACATGAACATCATCATTAATATTATCACTAGGCTCATGTTCATCACCAGATTGTGTCTCAACATCAGAAACAGAAATATCATTTGGGTTTTTAGGTGTATCTATAACAGGTTCACTAGCAGCATGCAAGGTCCTATCATCATTTTTTTCCTTTTATTACGGGAACGACTAGGGGTATCAGTATTAATTCCCTCAGAACCTTGCTCAGTTATCTTAGGATGGACCTCAGGATACAAAGGTTCCTGAGTCATTTTACCACCTCTAGTCATAGCTCTAATAGAATGATCATTGTTCTTACCATTCATCTCATTAAGCAAATCATTTTGTGCCTTAAGTACTTGTTCTACTTGAGTAGTTACCGTGGAAGCATGTTTACTAATAAGCTTAAGATCATTAATAGTTCTACTCATATAATCACCTAAGCGGTCAAGCATGTAAGCATTATGTTTCAATTGTCTACTAACATAAGCATTCAAATTTTCTTGCTTAACAACAAAGTTATCAAACTCATCCAAGCATTGTCTAGCAGACTTATTATAAGGAATATCATCTTCATCAAATCTACGGAGAGAATTTACCTCTACTACCTGTGTCGGGTTATCAAGACCATGTATTTCTTCAATAGGTGGCAGATTCTTAACATCTTCAGCTTTAATACCTTTTTATCTCATAGATTTCTTTGCCTCTTGCATATCTTCAGGACTGACAAATAGAATACCTCTTTTCTTCGGAGTGGGCTTTGGAGGTGGTTCGGGAATAGTCCAATCGTTATCATTGCTCAATATATTATTCAATAGTAGTTCAGCTTGTTCAATAGTTCGTTCCCTGAAAACACAACCAACACAACTATCTAGGTGGTCCCTAGAACCATCGGTTAATCCATTATAAAAGATATCAAGTATTTTGTTTTTCTTGAGAGGATGATCAGGAAAAGCATTAAGTAATTGGAGAAGCCTCCCCCAAGCTTGTGGGAGACTCTCTTCTTCAATTTGCACAAAGTTAAATATTTCCTGCAAGGCAGCTTGTTTTTTATGGGCAGGAAAATATTTTTCAGAGAAGTAATATATCATATCCTGGGGACTACGCACACAACCAGGAGCAAGAGAATTAAACCATATGTTACCATCACCCTTTAATGAGAAAAGAAACAACTTAAGAATATAGTAATAACGAATTTTTTCCTCATGAGTAAGTAGGGTGGCTATATCATTCAATTTAGTAAGATGTGCCACAACAGTTTCAGATTCATACCCATGGAAAGGATCAGATTCAACCAAAGTAATTAACTTAGGATCGACAGAGAATGCATAATCCTTATCGGTAACAAAGATAGGTGAAGTAGCAAACTTAGGATCATATTGTATTCTAGCATTCAAAGATTTTTTTTTCTTCCACTTGCATAGCAATTTCTTAAGATCATCTCCATCCTTACAAGCAAGAAAGTCCCTAGCTACCTCTCCTTCCATAACATAGCCCTTGGGTATATTAGGCAATTCATATCTAGGAGACCTAGGTCTATTAGGTGTCTCATAGTGTTCAGTTTCAATAATTTCATCAGTTTCAACATTGAATCTAGCAATTTGTTCATCAAGGAATTCACCCAGTGGCATAGTATTATCAAGCAAAGTATTATCATAAGCATCATGCATAGCATAAGTGGCATCATCAATTCCTTGCGACGTATCAAAATCAATAGATGGTGGTGGTGTCGCAAATTTACTCATAATAGAAGGTGAATCAAGTGCAAAGCTAGATGGCAATTCTTCACCTCCCCTCATAGTAGAGGGATAGATCTTGGTCTTTGGGTCTTTCAAATTCTTGATAGTGATAAACAGATATAAATCCCAAGTGACTTAGAGAATAGAGCTATGCTCCCCGGCAATGGCGCCAGAAAGGTCTTAATAACCCACAAGTATAGGGGATTGCAATAGTTTTCAAGGGTAGAGTATTCAACCCAAATTTATTGATTGGACACAAGGGGAGCCAAAGAATATTTTCGATTATTAGCAGCAAAGTTGTCGATGCAACCACACCTGAAAGACTTAATATCTGCATCAAATCATTTAGCAGCAAAGTAGTATGGAAGTAGCATAGCGATGGCAAAAGTGATAGTAGCAGTTTTGTAGTGATTGTATCAGTAGCAACGGAAAATTAACTTAGCAAAGATCAATATGTGAAAAGCTCGTAGGCAATGGATCAGTGATGGATAATTATGTCGGATGGCATTCATCATGCAATAGTTATAACATAGGGTGACACAGAACTAGCTCCAATTCATCAATCTAATGTAGGCATCTATTCCATATATAGTCATACGTGCTTATGGAAAAGAACTTGCATGAAATCTTTTGTCCTACCCTCACGTGGCAGCGGGGTCCTAACGGAAACTAAGGGATATTAAGTCCTCCTTTTAATAGAGAACCGGACCAAAGCATTAGCACTTAGTGAATACATGAACTCCTCAAACTACGGTAATCACCGGAAAGAATCCCAGTTATTGTCGCCCTGGGGGATGCGGATCATAACTCGTAATAGGTGTCTACAACTTGCAAGATAGGATCAAGAACACATATATATTCATGAAAACATAATAGGTTCAGATCTGAAATCATGGCACTCGGGCCCTAGTGACAAGCATTAAGCATAGCAAAGTCATAGCAACACCAATCTCAGAACATAGTGGATAGTAGGGATCAAACCCTAACAAAACTAACTCGTTTACGTGGTAAATCTCATCCAACACATCACTGTCCAGCAAGCCTACGATGGAATTACTCACGAACGGCGGAGAGCATCATGGAATTGGTGATGAAGGATGGTTGGTGATGACGATGGCGTCGATTTCCCCTCTTCGGAGCCCAAAACGGACTCCGGATCTGCCCTCCCGAGGAAGAACATGAGGTGGCGGCGGCTTCGTATCGTGAAACGCGATGAACTCTTCTCTCTTATTTTTTTTTCTCTGTAGATGTGAATAAATGGAGTTGGAATTGAGGTCAGTGGAGCTCTAGGCGGCCCACAAGCCTGCTAGGCGCGGCTAGGGGGTGGTCGCGCCCCTAGATTGTGGCCAATTGGTGCCCCCCCCTCCGGTTGATTGTTTCACCAATATTTTTTATTAATTACAAAAATAATCTCCGTAAATTTTCACGTCAAGCCGAGAACTTTTAGTTCTACACAAAAATAACACCAAGGCAATTCTGCTGAAAACATTGTCAATCCGTCTTAGTTCCATTCAAATCATGCAAATTAGAGTCCAAAACAAGGGCAAAAGAGTTTGGAAAAGTGGATACAATGGAGACGTATCAGACAACATAAAGTGATTTTTTTTATTTTTCATTTCGGGACTGGGCATCCCTATTACCGTCGTACGCTCGTGCAATAACAAGTGAATAAACACTTATCTTGAAAATAACACATCTAGCATGGAAAAAAATTGGTCACCCCTTACGGTTTCATGAGCGGTACGAGCACACAAAAAGGAAAATTTATTTTGAAACTTAGAGATGGCACATACAAATTTGCTTGGAACAGCATGGAAATACAGTGTATATGTAGGTATAGTGGACTGATATGGCAAAACTTGTTTAAGGATTTTGGATGCACGAGTAGTATTTCTACTTAGTACAAGTGAAGGCTAGCAAAAGATTGAGAAGCATCCAACCAAGAAACGAAAAATCACATAAGCAAGCATTAAGCATAACTAACACTGAATAATGCACCATAAGTAGGATGTAATTTCATCGCACAACTATTGACTTTCATGTTTACATAGGGAAACATAAACCTTAATACCAATATTCTTACTAAGCATAATTACTCACCAACATAACTCACATATTACTATTTTCATGTCTATAAACTATTACAAAGAACCAAGTTTCATTTGTCCAATGATCTTCATGAAAGTTTTTATTAAATCCCTCTTGAATATCAATCACTTTGGGACTAGTTTGATATTTTGCAATTGCTTTTGATAAGCTCACATAGATATAAGTGAACATCATGAGCATAAAGTTTCATATATCAAAATAGTATAAGTGAAGCATGAGAGGATTTCTTCAAAATTACTAACTCTCAAATTAATCTAAGTGAAGCATGAGAGCATTTCTTCAAACATGTAAAAGCACGTCGTGCTCAAAAATATATAAGTGAAGCATAAGAGCAATTCCTTTGCTCACTAGATTTAAGGGAAGCACAAAGAGCAACTCTAGAAAATCATAGCATAATTTTGGCTCTCTAAAATAGGTGTGTGCATCAAGGATACAAAGCAAAACAAGAAAATATACAAGACGCTCCAAGCAAAACTCATGATATGTGACGAATAAAAATATAGTTCCAAGTAAAATACCGATGGTTGTTAGAACAAAGAGGGGATGCCACTTGGGGAATCCCCAAGATTAGTTGCTTGTTACTCTTTGGATATTAACTTGGGGTTTTGTATCATCCCCAAGCTTAGGATCTTCTTACTCCTTATTCCTTCATCCATCGTGATCTCACCCAAAACTTGAAAACTTCAATCACACAAAACTTAACAAAATTCTCGTGAGATCCGTTAGTATAATAAAGCAACTCACCACTTTAGGTATAGTTTTAAACCCATTCATATTTTTTTATTGCACTATACCTACTGTATTTTAACTTTAGCATGACTTATACCCACAATACAAGCCATAGATTCATCAAAACAAGCACACAATGCAACGAAAACAGAATCTGTCTCAAACAGAACAGTCTGTAGTAATCTATAATATCCCCATACTTTTGGAACTTTAAATGTTTTTAGAAATTATTACAACATAAATAATTTTTATAGAAATACTGTGTTAAAATTTCAGCTCAATATAACATTCCAGTAAAAAATGAAAATTCGTGCACTAGGAACAAAGTTTCTGTTTCAGATTCAGCATTGTTTCTACTCATCTTATGGATCATCCTAAAGGCTTTACTTGGCACAAACACTAAATAAAACATAAAAACACAATTATAAAAGAGGAATAATTGTGCAAACACTCAAAAACAGAAAGGAAAAGACAAAAAATAATGTATTCATTGGGTTGCCTCCCAACAAGCGCTATCGTTTTACACCCCTAGCTAGGCATAACAGATAGATTCAAGTGTTGTCATATTTTGTTTTTGCTACCTTTTTGATGGATTTCTCAAATCTGGGAGGTTCTTTGCGCTTCCCCAAACTTTTAGGACAAGAAACCATCTTGATATCTAAAATATCCAAATGCTTGTTGCAAAGATTAATCAAAGTGTTCGTGCGATTTATGTTTCCACCAATATGTTTAAGAGGTTCGTGATATTTTTGCAACTCGACAAAATGTTTATATAAATCACTCAATTTATCTAAAATTTGAACCCCTTCCTGTGTAAGAGAGAAATCCTTTTTCGGTGGAGGAACCCCCAACATCCCTTCTAAAATTTCGTAAGCAGAGTTGGGATCAAGTTCAGTAAAGTTCCCTTTAGCGACAAAATCCAAGAGTTGTGTACGATGCAAATTCAATCCTATATAAAAATTTGGAAGCAAAATCTTTGCATCTCCCTTTAGATTGCAAATACGATAAGATCCATCAATCTATAGCAAGCATCTTTCAGATTTTCCCCTTGTTTTTGTTTGAAGTATAGAACTTCAAAATCTGGTGACAAGGGGGTAGTGATGCTAGTCATAGTGAAAAGATAGACCAAAAAGAGATCTGACGAGAAAAAGGCAAACGAAAAAGAGAGGGCGAATAAAATGGCAAATTTTTGAAGTGGGGGAGAGGAAAATGAGAGGAAAATGGAAAATAATGGAAATTGCAAGGAGATGAGATTTGTGATTAGGAACTTGGTAGACGAGATCGCTTCCTCCCCCGCAACGGCGCCAGAAATTCCTTTGACGTGGCTTGAGACTGCATCAGTATTTCCCCAAAGAGGAAGGGATGATGTAGCACAACGACTGTAAGTATTTCCCTAAGTTATGAAACCAAGGTACCAATCCGTAGAGGAATATCACGCACCCACGTAAACATTACTTGCACACAAATAAAAAATACTTGCAACCCCGACTCAAAAGAGAGGTTGTCAATCTCTCTAGGGTAAGATGATAGATTGGATTACGCTAGTTTTGGCAAATAGATCTCACAAGAACACAAAATAAACTAAGTAAACAAAAAGTGCAGCAAGGTATTTTTGGGTTTTTGGATTTGTAGATCTGAAAACAAAAGGGAAAATAGTAGATCGAAAAGCAATAGTTTGGAAAAGTAGACCCGGGGGGCGTAGGTTTCACTAGTGGCTTCTCTCATGAGTATAGCACACGGTGGGTGAACAAATTATTGTAGGGCAATTGATAGAAGATCAAATGATCATGACGATATCCAGGCAATGATCATTATATAGCCATCACGTCCAAGACAAGTAGACCGAAATGATTCTACATCTACTTCTATTACTCCACACATCGACCGCTATCCAACATGCATTTAGTGTATTAAGTTCATGGAGAAACAGAGTAATTCAATGAGAATGGTGACATGATGTAGACGAGATCTATTCATGTAGGAATAGACCCAATCTTGTTATCCTTAATGGCAATGATACATGCGTGCCTTGTTGCCCTTTCTTTCACTTGGAAAGAACATCGCAAGATCGAACCCATCATAAAACACCTCTTCCCATGGCAAGAAAAATCGATCTATTTGGCCTAAATAAACCAAAGATTAGAGGAAGAAATACGAGGCTATAAGAAATCATGCAAATAAGAGATCAAAGAAGACTCAAATCATATTCATGTTGGGGAACGTTGCATGGGAAACAAAAAAATTCCTACGCACACGCATATCTATCCATGGTGATGAGCATCTACGAGAGGGAGAGTGGATCTACGTACCCTTGTAGATCGCTAAGAGGAAAGCGTTAAGAAACGCGGTTGGTGTAGTCGAACGTCTTCGCGATCCAAATCGCCGAGCGTCCCGCGATCTCATCACGATCCGTCCCGCGATCCGATCACGATCCGTCTCGCGATCTTGACCATGATCCGTCTCGCGAACTCATCACGATCCATCCCATGAAATCATCACGATCCGTCCTGTGAACTCATCATGATCCGTCTCGCGATCTTGATCACGGTCCTTCCGACCTAGCGCCGAACGGACGGCACCTCCGCGTTCAGCACACGTACAGCTCGATGACGATCTCCGCCTTCTTGATCCAGCAAGAGGGAGCGGAGAGGTAGAAGAGTTCTCCGGAAGCGTGATAGCGCTCCGGATATGATGGTGGAGCTATTCTGGCAGGGCTTCGCCTAAGCACTGCAGAAATCCGATCTAGAGGAGAAACTATGCACTAGAGGAACGGGTAGCACGTGGCTGAAAATTCTGTGCCAAAACCCTAAAATCCTCTAGTATATATAAGAGGAGAGGAGGAGGAGGCTTGGCTGCCAAAGAGGCAGCCCTTGGGTCGGCCGAACCTAGTGGGATTGGAGGATTCCTCCTCCAATCCTAGTAGGACTAGGACTCCTCCTTATTTTTGCCTTTTTTGCCTTTTTCCACCTTTTTCTCTTTGGGCTTTTCTTCCCAGCCACATGGGCCTTATGTGGGACTTCCACCAGCCCACTAAGGGCTGGTATTTACTCTCCCACAGCCCATGTAGCCTCTTGGGTCGAAATACCCCTCCCGATGGTTTCCCGGTACACTACCAGCACTCCCAGTTCACTACCGATAAGCCCGAAACTTTTCCGGCGACCAAAATAGGACTTCCTATATATCAATCTTTACCTATGGACCATTCAGGAGCTCCTTGTGATGTCCGGGATCTCATCCGAGACTCCGAACAACCTTCGGTCACCACCATACATAACTCTATACTACCGATACGTCACCAAACCTTAAGTGTGCAGACCCTGCGGGTTCGAGAACTATGTAGACATGACCGAGACACCTCTACGGTCAATAACCAATAGCGGGACCTGGATGCCCATATTGGTTCCTACATATTCTATGAAGATCTTTATCAGTCGAACCTCTATGTCAAGGATTCAGTTAATCTCGTATGATGTTCCCTTTGTTCTTCAGTATGTTACTTGCCCGAGATTCGATCGTCGGTATCTCCATACCTAGTTCAACCTCATTACCGGCAAGTCTCTTTACTCATTCCTTAATACAAGATCCCATGACTAACACTAAGTCACATTGCTTGCAAGGCTTATTGTGATGTTGTATTACCGAGTGGGCCCTGAGATACCTCTCCATCACACGGAGTAACAAATTCCAGTCTTGATCCATGCCAACTCAACAGACACCCTCGGAGATACCTGTAGAGCAACTTTATAGTCACCCAGTTACGTTGTGACGTTTGATACACACAAGGCACTCCTCCGGTATCTTTGAGTTGCATGATCTCATGGTCATAGGAACATATACTTGACATGCAGAAAACAGTAGCAATAAACTGACACGATCCTATGCTACATTTGTAGTTTGGGTCTTGTCCATCACACCATTCTCCTAATGATGTGATCCCATTTATCAAATGACATCTCATGTCCATGGCTAGGAAACCTTAACCATCTTTGATCAACGAGTTAGTCCATTAGAGGCATACTAGGGACACAGTTTTGTCTATGTATCCACACGTGCATCTAACTCTCCGATCAATACAATTATAGCATGGATAATAAATGATTATCATGAACAAGGAAATATGATAATAACTAATTTATTATTGCCTCTAGGGCATATTTCTAACAGTCTCCCACTTGCACTAGAGTCAATAATCTAGTTCACATCACCATGTGATTCGCATTGTTATGAATCTAACACCCAATGAGTTCTGGGGCTCGATCATGCTTTGCATGTGAGAGAGGTCTTATAGTTAACGGGTCTGTGACATTCAGATCTGTGTGTACTTTGAAAATCTCTATGTCAAACCGTAAACGCTGCTACCACACTCCACTTGGTACTATTCCAAATGGCTGCTCCACTATATGTATCCAGATTGCAACTACGGGTCATCCGGATTGGTGTTAAAGCTTGCATCGACGTAACTCTTTACGACGAACTCTTTATCACCTCCATAATCGAGAAACATCTCCTTAGTCTTTTAGTTACTAAGGATAATCTTGACCGTTGTCCAGTGATCCACTCCTAGATCACTCTTGTGCCCCTTGACGGTCTCATGGCAAGGCACGCACAGGTGCGGTACACAGCATGGCATACTATACAGAGCCTATGGCTAAGGCATAGGGGACGACATTCGTCCTTTCTCTTTCTTCTGCCATGGTCGAGCTTTGAGTCTCACTCAACTTCACACCTTACAAAGTAGGCGAGAACACTTCTCTCTGACTAATCCATTTTGAACTCTTTCAAAATCTTCTCAAGGTATGTACTCATTGAAACTCTTATCAAACGTCTTGATCTATCTTGATAGATCTTGATGCTCAACAATTAGGTAGCTTTATCCAGGTCTTCCTTTGAAAAACTCTTTTCAAACGACTGTTTATGCTCTCCAGAAATTCTACATCATTTCCGAATAGCAATATGTCATCCACATATACTTATCAGAAACTCTATAGTGCTCCCACTCACTTTATTGCAAATACAAGTTTCTCCTAAACTTTGTAGAGACTCAAAAACTTTGATCACCTCATCAAAGTGTATATTCCAACTCCGAGATGCTTGCTTCAGTTCATAGAAGAATCACCGAAGCTTGCACACCTTTTAGCATCCTTAGGACTGACAAAACCTTCTGGTTGTATCACATACAACCTTTCCTCAAGTAAACCGTTAAGGAAACGATGTTTTGACATCCATCTGCCAGATTTCATAATTGAAAACGCAGCAACTGCTAACATAATTTCAACAGACTTTAGCATCGCTACGAGTGAGAAAGTCTAATCGTAGTCAACTCCTTGAACTTGTCGTAAACTTCTTTGCAACAAGTTGAGCTTTACAAATGGTGACATTTACCATCAGCGTCTATCTTCATTTCAAAGATCCAGTTGTACTTAACGACTTCCCGTCCAACGAGCAAGTCCACCAAAGTCCATACTTGGTTTTCATACATGGATCCTTTCTCGGATTTCATGGCCTCTAACCATGTGTTGGTTTACGGGCCCATCATCGCTTCTCCATAGTTCGTAGGTTCATCGTTGTCCAACAACTTGACCTCTAATACAGGGTTGCCGCACCACTCAGGAGCAGTACACGTCCTTGTCAACCTACGAGGTTCGATAGTAAATTGATCCGAAGCTTCATGATCATCATCGTTAACTTCCTCTTCAACTAGCGTAGGCTTCATAGAAACATCTTCCTACGCTGTGCTACTCTCTGATTGAAATAGAGGTTCAATAACCTCATCAAGTTCTATCCTCCTCCCACTCAATTCTTTCAAGAGAAACTTTTTCTCGAGAAAGGACCCGATTTTAGCAACAAACATTTTATGCTTGGATCTGAGATAGAAGGTTCACCCAACTGTTCTTAGGGTATTCTATGAAGATGCATTTGTCTTCTTTGGGTTCGAGCTCATTAGGTGAAAACATTTTCCACCCAAGCGTCACAGCCCCAAACGTGAAGAAATGACAGCTTAGGTTTCTATCAAACCATAATTCACACGGTGTCATCTCAACAGATTTAGATGGTGCCCTATTTAAAGTGAATGTAGTTGTCTCTAATGCATAACCCCAAAATTATAGTAACAAAATGATAAGAGACATCATAGCATGCACCATATCCAATAGAGCACGTCTATGACGTTCGGACACACCATCACACTATGGTGTTCCAGGAGGCGTGAGTTGAGAAACAATTTTCACAATGTCTAAAGTTGTATGCCAAACTGGCAACTCACATATTCATCTTGACGATCATATCATAGACATTTTTATCTTCTTGTCATGATGATCTTAAACTTCACTCTGAATTTGCTTGAACCTTTCAAACGATTCAGACTTGTGTTTCATTAAGCAAATATACACTATATCTACTCAAATCATCAGTGAAGGTAAGAAAATAATGATATCCACCACACGCTATAAGACTCATTGGATTGCATACATCAACATGCATCATTTCCAATAAGTCACTTGCCCACTCAACGAGGACAATCCTCAGATCACGGAGCCAGTCCGCAATATTGCTACCATCATATTTCAACTCTATTTCCCTAGGAACATATAAAAATTGAAGGGAGCTACAGCGTGAGCTAGTAATCTATGACATAATTTGCAAAGACACTACTGACTATGTTCATGATAATGAGTTCAATTAATCATATTACTGAAGAACTCCCACTCAAATTGATATCCCTCTAGTCATTCGAGTGATACATGATCCAAATTCACCAACTCAAGTCTGATCATCACGTGAGTTGAGGTGGTTTCAATGGTGAACATCATCATGTTGATCATATCTACTATATGACTCATGTTCGACCTTTCGGTCTCTTGTGTTCCGAGGCCATGTCTGTACATGCTAGGCTCGTCAAGTTTAACCTGGGTGTTCTGCATGTGCAACACTGGCTTGCACCCGTTGTATGTGAACGTAGAGTCTATCACACCCGATCATCACGTGGTGTCTCGACACGACGAACTCTCGCAATGGTGCACACTCGGGGAGAACACAATTTATCTTGAAATTAAAGTGAGGGATCACCTTATAATGCTACCGTCGTTCTAAGCAAAACAAGGTGCATAAAAAGGATTAACATCACATGCAAATCATAAGTGACATGATATGGCCATGAACTTGTGCTTTTGATCTCCATCATGAAAGCACCGGCATGATCTCCATCGTCACCGGCATGACACCATGATCTCCATCATCTTGATCTCCATCAACGTGTCACCATCGGGGTTGTCACGCCCACCATGCTTCTACTACTATTGCTACTGTTTAGCGATAAAGTAAAGCATTACATAGCACTTAATGATTGACATGCAGGTCATACAATAATTAAAGAAAACCCTATGGCTCCTGTCGGTTGCCGTACTCATCAACATGCAAGTCATGATATTCTATACAAATCATGATCATCTCATACATCACATATATCTCATCATGTAATTGGCCATATCACATCCGAACATACCCTGCAAAAACAAGTTAGACGTCCTCTAATTGTTGTTGCATGTTTTACCTGGCTGCTACGGGTATCTAGCAAGAACAATTCTCACCTACGCAAAACCACAATGGTGATACTTAAGTTGCTTTTCAACCTTCTCAAGGACCGCCTTTGTCGAATCCGATCCAACTAAAGTAGGAGAAACAGACACCTGCCAGCCATCTTTGTGCAATGAAGTTACACGTCAGTCGATGGAACTGGTCTCTCGTAAGCATACGAGTAAGGTTGGTCCAGGCCACTTCATCCCACAATACCACTGAACCAAAACATGACCAAGGGAGGAAGCAATCTAAGCATCAACGCCAACAAACTCTTTGTGTTCTACTCGAGATCTCATCAACACATAGACCTAGCTCATGATGCACTGTTGGGGAACGTTGCATGGGAAACAAAAGATTTCCTACGCACACGCAGATCTATCCATGGTGATGAGCATCTACGAGAGGGAGAGTGGATCTACGTACCCTTGTAGATCGCTAAGCGGTAAGTGTTAAGAAACGTGGTTGGTGTAGTCGAACGTCTTCGCGATCCAAATCGCCGAGCGTCCCGCGATCTCATCACGATCCGTCCCACGATCCGATCACGATCCGTCTCGCGAACTTGATCACGATCCGTCTCGCGAACTCACCACGATCTGTCTCGTGAACTCATCCTGATCTGTCCCGCGAACTCATCATGATCCGTCTCGCGATCTTGATCACGGTCCTTCCGATCTAGCGTCGAACGGACGGCACCTCCGCGTTCAGCAAACGTATAGCTCGATGACGATCTCCGCCTTCTTGATCCAGCAAGAGGGAGTGGAGAGGTAGAAGAGTTCTCAGGCAGCATGATGGCACTCCGGAGATGGTGGTGGAGCTATTCTGGCAGGGCTTTGCCTAAGCACTGCAGAAATCCGATCTAGAGAGAAACTATGCACTAGAGGAACGGGTAGCACGTGGCTGAAAATTCTGTGCCAAAACCCTAAAATCCTCTAGTATATATAGGAGGAGAGAAGGAGGAGGCTTGGATGCCTAAGAGGCAGCCCTTGGGTCGGCCGAACCTAGTGGGATTGGAGGATTCCTCCTCCAATCCTAGTAGGACTAGGACTCCTCCTTATTTTTGCCTTTTTCCACCTTTTTCTCTTTGGGCTTTTCTTCCCAGCCGGATGGGCCTTGTGTGGGACTTCCACCAGACCACTAAGGGCTGGTATTTACTCTCCCACAGCCCATGTAGCCTCTTGGGTCGAAATACCCCTCCCGATGGTCTCCCGGTACACTACCGGCACTCCCGATACACTACCGATAAGCCCGAAACTTTTTCGGCGACCAAAATAGGACTTCCTATATATCAATCTTTACCTCCGGACCATTCCGGATCTCCTCGTGATGTCCGGGATCTCATCCGGGACTCCGAACAACCTTCGATCACCACCATACATAACTCTATACTACCGAAACGTCACCAAACCTTAAGTGTGCAGACCCTGTGGGTTTGAGAACTATGTAGACATGACCGAGACACCTCTACGGTCAATAACCAATAGCGGGACCTAGATGCCCATATTGGTTCCTACATATTCTACGAAGATCTTTATCAGTCGAACCTCTATGTCAAGGATTCAGTTAATCCCGTATGATGTTCCCTTTGTTCTTCGGTATGTTACTTGCCCGAGATTCGATCGTCGGTATCTCCATACCTAGTTCAACCTCGTTACCGGCAAGTCTCTTTACTTATTCCGTAATACAAGATCCCGTGACTAACACTTAGTCACATTGCTTGCAAGGCTTATTGTGATGTTGTATTACCGAGTGGGCCCTGAGATACCTCTCCGTCACACGGAGTAACAAATTCCAGTCTTGATCCATGCCAACTCAACAGACACCCTCGGAGATACCTATAGAGCACCTTTATAGTCACCCAGTTATGTTGCGACATTTGATACACACAAGGCACTCCTCCGGTATCCGTGAGTTACATGATCTCATGGTCATAGGAACATATACTTGACATACAGAAAACAGTAGCAATAAACTGACACGATCATAAGCTGCGTTTGTAGTTTGGGTCTTGTCCATCACATCATTCTCCTAATGATGTGATCCCGTTATCAAATGACATCTTATGTCCATGGCTAGGAAACCTTAACCATCTTTCAATTAACGAGCTAGTTCACTAGAGGCATACTAGGGACATTGTGTTTGTCTATGTATCCACACATGTATCCATGTTTCAAATTAATACAATTATAGCATGGATAATAAACGATTATCATGAACAAGGAAATACAATAATAAACACTTTATTTATTGCCTCTAGGGCATATTTCCAACACCTTTATTATGTAGTCCGTCACTTTTATTTCTTTACCATCACAAGTTCGTACAACCCTTATTTTCCCTTACAATAAAAGATCATACATATTTAGGAGCAATTTTTATTGCTTTTTGCAACGATGACAACTTACTTTATGGATCTTACTCAATCCATAGGTAGGTATGGTGGATGACAACTTACTTTAAGGATCTTACTCAATCCATAGGTAGGTATGGTGGATTCTCATGGCAAAACTGGTTTGAGGGTGTTTGGATGCACAACTAGTATCTCTACTTGGTGCGGAAGTTTTGGCTGATATGGGGTGGAAGCAAGCGTCACATGTTAAAGGATCTATAACCATATAACTTCTATTCGGAAATAGGCAAACATAACCCATTATGTTGTCTTCCTTTTCCAACATCAACTTTTTAGCATATAATATTTTAATGAGTGCTCACAATCATAAAAGATGTCCAAGATAATATATTTATATGTGAACGTCTCCTTCTTTATTAATTCCTTTTAATTTCAATAATGACCAATCTCTATGTTTGTCAACTCTCAAATTTTCAATCGACATACTTCTTATATGTGAAGTCATGACTCCCCATAAGATCATCATATATACTCCTTGCTTTTATTCTATACTTTTTTTCTTTTTCTCAAGATCATAACAGCAAGCAAAGCCCTCAACTCAAAACTACTTTTTATTATATAACTCTCAGACTCGTTTACATATGGGGAACATAAAGCAAAACTCAAAGCTAGATCATACTAAAAACCATATTCTACTAGATCAAGATATAACCAAAAGGATCAAACTAGGAAAAATGAGAAAAGTAAAAGATGCGATGGTGATATGATACCGGTCCACCTCCCCCAAGCTTGGCACAAGCCAAGGGGAGTGCCCATACCCATGTGTTTAGTTGTCTTTCTTCTGAGGTGGTGATGTTGGAGTAGGATCTTTAAGCTTGTTCGGTTTCCTCTTAAGCACAAAATTATGTTCCCTCAGATCGTCAACTTCCTGCTCGAGCTTCAATATCCTTTGACATAATTCTTGCTTGCTCTCCTACAGAAAACGAGAAGGGATAAATAGAACCTTGGGTTTCCTCCTTGTGTTTCGGAGGCTTGATTTCCTGAACTCCACGTGCATATCTCCTGCTTGAGGCATAGGGGTCTCTTCTTCATCCGAGCTTTCTTCCTCATACTTGCCTTCTTGTTCCTCCTCCGAGAATAATCCATAAGGATCTAGGTACCCATAGATCTGGGGATTGGCAAGATAATGCGATACACAGCTCTCCCCATCAGACTCTTGGGACGGCATATTTTCATATCTGTCCGGAAAAACAACAACAAATGAGAACAGAGGATTTTTCTGTGGTACGATGGTCAAAACCTCTGGGAAATTATATAATGAATTTTTACCGACCTAAAGGAGTGTACCACAAGAAAACGGAGTCCGAAGGGTGCACGGGGTGGCCACAAGCCACAGGGGCGCGCCCAAGGGGTAGGGTGCGCCCCCCTAGCTTGTCGCCTCCTTGTGCACTTTTCAGACTACTTTAAATTTTCCTAATTTATTAAATATTCCAAAACGGAGAAAATTGCTATTGGAAAACTTTTGGAGTCGGTTTGCTTACCGTACCAAATACCTATTCCTTTTCGGAGTCTGAAACGTTCTAGTGGGTCTCCCTAATGTACTCCTCCGGAGTTATAGTATTAATAAAATTGGTTTCAACATTTATGGGGGTACCTGAGATATAATGTTTGATTCTTTGCCCATTTACCACCTTCGGGTTAGTGCCTTCGGTGTTGTTGATCTTGATGGCACCGAAATGATATACTCCCTCGACAATGTAAGGCCCTTACCATTTAGAGAGAAGTTTTCCTGTAAAAAATCTTAAACGAGAATTTTATAGCAAGAGATGGTCACCTACATTGAATTCACGCTTTTGTATCCTTTTATCATGCCATCTCTTAACCTTTTCTTTAAACAACATGGCATTCTCATAGGCCTGGGTTCTCCATTCATCAAGTGAGCTAATGTCAAATAACCTCTTCTCACCAACAAGTTTAAAATCATAGTTGAGCTCTTTAATTGCCCAATAAGCTTTATGTTCTAGTTCAATAGGTAAGTTACAAGAGTTACCATAAACCATTTTATACGGAGACATACCCATAGGGTTTTTGTAAGCAGTTCTACAAGCCCATAATGCATCATCAAATTTCTTAGACCAATTCTTTCTAGATCTATTAACAGTCTTTTGCAAGATCAATTTAATTTCTCTATTGCTTAATTCTATTTGACCACTAGACTGAGGATGATATGGAGATGCAATTCTATGATTAACATCATACTTAGCAAGCAATTTACAGAAAACACCATGAATAAAGTGTGCACCACCATCCGTCATTAAATATCTAGGGACTCCAAATCTAGGGAAAATAACTTCTTTAAGCATTTTTAATAGAAGTGTTATGATCAGCACTACTAGTTGGAATAGCTTCTACCCACTTAGTAACATAATCAACATCAACTAGAATATGAGTATACCCACTGGATATTGGAAAAGGTCCCATATAATCAAAACCCCAAACATCAAAAGGTTCAATGACAAGTGAGTAATTCATAGGAATTTCCTGGCGTCTACTAATATTACCAATTCTTTGGCATTCATCACAAGACAAGACAAACTTATGAGCATCCTTCAAGAGAGTGGGCCAATAAAAACCAGATTGTAATACCTTGTGTGCAGTTCTATCTCCAGCGTGGTGTCATTTATAGGCCTCGGAATGGCACTTGTGTAGGACCTGTTCATGTTCATGCTCAGGTACACAACATCTAATAACACCATCTACCCCTTATTTATAAAGGTGTGGATCATCCCAAAAGTAATGTCTTCAATCATAGAAGAACTTTTTATTTTGTAGGTATGTGAAACTAGACGGTATAAATTTAGCAACAATGTAATTAGCATAATAAGCATACCATGGAGCATTACGTGAAGCATTTATAATAGCTAATTGTTCATCAGGAAAGCTGTCATCAATAGGTAGTGGGTCATCAAGAACATTCTCTAACCTAGACAAGTTATCTGCTACGGGGTTCTCAACACCCTTTCTATCAATAATAAGCAAATCAAATTCTTGTAGCAGAAGAACCCATCTAATAAGTCTTGGTTTAGCATCTTTCTTTTCCATAAGATATTTAATAGCAGCATGATCAGTGTGAACAGTTACTTTGGAATCAACAATATAAGGTCTGAACTTGTCACAAGCAAACACAACTGCTAAAAATTCATTTTCAATGGTAGCATAGTTTCTTTGATCACTGTCTAGAGTTTTACTAGCATAATGGATAACATTTAATTTCTTATCAACTCTTTGTCCTAGAACAACACCAACGGCATAATCACTAGCATCACACATAATTTCAAAGGGTAGGTTCCAATCAGGTGGTTGAACAACAGCTAAAGAAATCAAGGCTTTCTTAAGGATTTGAAATGCTTGTACACAATCATCATCAAAAACAAAAGGAACATCTTTTTGCAAGATATTAGTGAGAGGCTGAGAAATTTTAGAGAAATCTCTAATAAATCTCCTATAGACACCAGCATGACCAAGGAAACTTCTTATACCTCTGATATCCGTGGGACATGGCATTTTTTCAATAGCATCTACTTTAGCTTTATCCACCTCGATACCTCTTTTGGAGATTTTGTGCCCCAGGACAATGCCCTCATTAACCATAAAGTGGCACTTCTCCCAATTCAAGACAAGATTAGTTTCTTCATATCTCTATAAAACCCGATCAAGGTTTTGTTGGAAATATGCCCTAGAGGCAATAATAAATTCGTTATTATCATATTTCCTTGTTCATGATAATCGTTTATTATCCATGCTATAATTGTGTTGATCGGCAACTCACATACATGTGTGGATAAATAGACAACACCATGTCCCTAGTATGCCTTTAATAGACTAGCTCGGTGATCAAAGATGGCTATGGTTTCCTAGTCATGGACATGAGATGTCATTTGGTAACGGGATCACATCATTAGGAGAATGATGTGATGGACAAGACCCAAACTACAAACGTAGCATATGATCATGTTAGTTTATTGCTGTTGTTTTCTGCATGTCAAGTATCTGTTCCTATGACCATGAGATCATGCAACTCACTGACACCGGAGGAGTGCCTTGTGTGTATCAAACGTCGCAACGTAACTGGGTGACTATAAAGGTTCTCTACAGGTATCTCTGAGGGTGTCTGTTGAGTTGGCAGGGATCAAGACTGGGATTTGTTACTCCGTGTGACGGAGAGGTATCTCAGGGCCCACTCGGTAATACAACATCACAATAAGCCTTGCAAGCAATGGACTAAGTGTTAGTCACGGGATCTTGTATTACGAAATGAGTAAAGAGACTTGCCGGTAACGAGGTTGAACTAGGTATGGAGATACCGACGATCGAATCTTGGGCAAGTAACATATCGAAGAACAAAGGGAACATCATACAGGATTAACTGAATCCTTGACATAGAGGTTCGACCGATAAAGATCTTCGTAGAATATGTAGGAACCAATATGGGCATCCAGGTCCCGCTATTGGTTATTAACCGCATAGGTGTCTCGATCATGTCTACATAGTTCTCGAACCCGCAGGGTCTGCACACTTAAGATTCGGTGACGTTTCGGTAGTATAGAGTTATGTATGGTGGTGACCAAAGGTTGTTCGGAGTCCCGGATGAGATCCTGGACATCATGAGGAGCTCCGTAATGGTCCGGAGGTAAATATTGATATATAGGAAGTCATATTTTGGTCGCCAGAAAAGTTTCGGGCCCATCGGTAGTGTACCGGGAGTGCCGGGAGTGTACCGGGAGACCATCGGGAGGGGTTTTTCGACCCAAGAGGCTACATGGGCTGTGGGAGAGTAAATACCAGCCCTTTGTGGGCTGGTGGAAGTCCCACACAAGACCCATGCGGCTGGGAAGAAAAGCCCAAAGAGAAAAAGGTGGAAAAAGGCCAAAAAAAAGGCAAAAATAAGGAGGAGTCCTAGTCCTACTAGGATTGGAGGAGGAATCCTCCAATCCTCCTTGGTTCGGCCAAACCAAGGGATGGATCCTTCGAAGCCAAGCCTCCTCCTCTCTTCCTCCTATATATACTAGAGGTTTTAGGGGTTTTGGCACTAGATTTTCAGCCGCGTGCTACCCGTTCCTCCAATGCATAGTTTCTCCTCTAGATCGGATTTCTGCAGTGCTTAGGCGAAGCCCTGCCGGAATAGCCCCACCACCATCGCTGGAGCACCATCACACTGCCGGAGAACTATT
This sequence comes from Hordeum marinum, assembly GCA_022496015.1. Taxonomy (NCBI): domain Eukaryota; kingdom Viridiplantae; phylum Streptophyta; class Magnoliopsida; order Poales; family Poaceae; genus Hordeum; species Hordeum marinum. Next base: position 86,219,043 of record CM039675.1, on the reverse strand, counting down.
CTTCCTCTCCGCTCCCTCTTACTGGATCAAGAAGGCGGAGATCGTCATCAAGCTGTACGTGTGCTGAACGCGGAGGTGTCGTCGTTCGGCGCTAGATCGGAGGGACCGTGATCAAGATCGCAGGACGGATCATGATGATATCGCAAGACGGATCGTGATGAGTTTGTGGGACGGATCGTGATTGGGTCACGGGACGGATCATGATGAGATCGCGGGACGCTCGGCGATTTGGATCGCGAAGACGTTCGACTACACCAACCGCGTTTCTTAACGCTTCCCTCTTAGCGATCTACAAGGGTATGTAGATCCACTCTCCCTCTCGTAGATGGTCATCACCATGGATAGATCTTGCGTGTGCGTAGGAAAATTTTGTTTCCCATGCAACGTTCCCCAACAGTGGTATCAGATCTAGGTCTATGTTTAGATGAGATCTCGAGTAGAACACAAAGATTTTGTGGGCGTTGATGCTTAGATTGCTTCCTGCCTTGGTCGTGTTTTGGTTCAGCGGTATTGTGAGATGAAGCGCCCGGACCAACATTACTCGTACGCTTACGAGAGACCAGGTCCGTCAACCCCAACTTTTTGCATAGATGGCTTGTGGGTGCTAGTTTCTCTCACTTTAGTTGGATCGGATTTGACAAAGGCGGTCCTTGAGAAGGTTGAAAAGCAACTAGTGTATCACCATTGTGGTTTTTGCATAGATGAGAATTGTTCTTGGTAGATACCCGTAGCAGCCACGTAAAACATGCAACAACAATTAGAGGACGTCTAACTTGTTTTTGTAGGGTATGTTGTGATGTGATTGTTGGAAATATGCCCTAGAGGCAATATATAAAGTGTTTATTATTATATTTCCTTGTTCATGATAATCGTTTATTATCCATGCTATAATTGTAGTGATCGGAAACACGCTGCATGTGTGGGTGAATAGACAACAATGTGTCCCTAGTATGCCTCTAGTGAACTAGCTCGTTGATCAAAGATGGTCAGGGTTTCCTAGCCATAGACATGTGATGTCATTTGATAACGGGATCACATCATTAGGAGAATGATGTGATGGACAAGACCCAAACTACAAACGTAGCGTATGATCGTGTCAGTTTATTGCTACTGTTTTCTGCATGTCAAAGTATATGTTCCTATGACCATGAGATCATGCAACTCACGGATATCGGAGGAGTGCCTTGTGTGTATCAAACGTCGCAACGTAACTGGGTGACTATAAAGGTGCTCTACAGGTATCTCCGATGGTGTCTGTTGAGTTGGCATGGATCGAGACTGGGATTTGTTACTCCGTGTGACGGAGAGGTATCTTGGGGCCCACTCGGTAATGCAACATCACAATAAGCCTTGCAAGCAATGTGACTAATTGTTAGTTGCGGGATCTTGTATTACGGAACGAGTAAAGAGACTTGCCGGTAACGAGATTGAACTAGGTATGGAGATACCGACGATCGAAACTCGGGCAAGTAACATACCGAAGAACAAAGGGAACGTTATACGGGATTAACTGAATCCTTGACATAGAGGTTCGACCGATAGATCTTCGTAGAATATGTAGGAACCAATGTGGACGTCCAGGTCCCGCCATTGGTTATTGGCCGTAGAGGTGTCTCGGTCATGTCTACATAGTTCTCGAACCCGCAGGGTCTGCACACTTAAGTTTTGGTGACGTTTCGGTAGTATAGAGTTATGTATGGTGGTGACCGAAGGATGTTCGGAGTCTCGGATACGATCCCGGACATGACGAGGATCTCCGGAAGAGTCTGGAGATAAAGATTGATATATGTGATAATAGTGTTTTGATCTCTAGAAGAGTTCCGGAATTAACTGGAAGGGGTTCCGGATGTTTACCGAAGTGTTCGGGTATAGCAACACTTTATATGGACCAACGGGGTAAAACCCACGAGGTATTGGAAAGAGCAAAAGGAAGTTTTGCTGCTGCCTTAAGCAGTAGGAAAGTACTACCGCTTGTGACGCGGTACTACCGGTCAAGCGGTACTACCGCTTGTGAAGTGGTACTACCGCTCAAGCGGTACTACCGCTCAAGCGGTACTACCGCTCGTGAAGCGGTACTACCGCTTGTGTGCGGGACTGCAGGGATCCGAGTTGGACTCTTTCCTTGCGAGCCAAACCGACCTTGTGCGGGCAAAACTGACCTTGTAGAGGTTTTCCTCCAAGATTAGACCCTAGGGCTCAACATATAAATAGAGGGGCAGGGCTAGCACACGGGACACAACTTACGGCCACGTGTTACCCGTTTCACCGGTGCTCCTCTAGATCGGATTTCTGTAGTGCTTAGGCGAAGCCCTGCCAGAATTGCTGCACCACCACCATCACCGGAGCGCCGTCACGCTGCCGGTGAACTCTCTCTCCTCTCCACCTCCTCTTGCTGGATCAAGACGGTGGAGATCGTCATCAAGCTGCACGTGTGCTGAACGCGGAGGTGCCGTCCGTTCGGTACTAGATCGGAAGGATCGTGATCAAGGCCACGAGACGTTCGTGATTGGATCGCGGGACGGATCGTGACAAGATCGCGGGACGGTTCGTGATTGGATCGAGGGACGGTTCGTGATTGGATCGCGGGACGCTCGGCGATTTGGATCGTGAAGAAGTTCGACTACACCAACCGCGTTTCTTAACGCTTCCCGCTTAGCGATCTACAAGGGTATGTAGATCCACTCTCCCTCTCGTAGATGCTCATCACCATGGATAGGTTTGCGTGTGTGTAGGAAATTTTTTGTTTCCCATGTGACGTTCCCCAACAGTGATATGGCCAATTAAATGATGTGATATATGTGATGTATGAGATGATCATGTGTTATATAGAATATCACGACTTGCATGTCGATGAGTACGGCAACCAGCAGGAGCCATAGGGTTGTCTTTAATTATTGTATGACCTGCGTGTCAATCATTAAGCGCTATGTAATGCTTTACTTTATCGCTAAACGGTAGCAATAGTAGTACAAGCATGATGGGCGTGACAACCCCGATGGCGACACGTTGATGGGGATCAAGATGATGGACATCATGGTGTCGTGCCGGTGACGATGGAGATCATGCCGGTGCTTTCAAGATGGAGATCAAAAGCACAAGTTCATGGCCATATCATGTCACTTATGATTTGCATGTGATGTTAATCCTTTATGCACCTTGTTTTGCTTAGGACGACGGTAGCATTATAAGGTGATCCCTCACTTAAATTTTAAGATGAATTGTGTTCTCCCCGAGTGTGCACCGTTGCGAAAGTTCGTCGTGTTGAGACACCACGTGATGATCGGGTGTGATAGACTCTACGTGCACATACAACGGGTGCAAGCCAGTGTTGCATATGCAGAACACTCGGGTTAAACTTGACGAGCCTAGCATGTACAAACGTGGCCTTGGAACACAAGAGACCGAAAGATCGAACATGAGTCATATAGCAGATATGATCAGCATGATGATGTTCACCATTGAAACCACCTCAACTCACGTGATGATCATACTTGAGTTGGTGAATTTGGATCATGTATCACTCGAATGACTGGAGGGATGTCAATTTGAGTGGGATTTCCTAAGTAATATGATTAATTGAACTCATTATCATGAACATAGTCAGTAGTGTCTTTGCAAACTGTGTTGTAGATTATTAGCTCACGCTGTAGCTCCCTTCAATTTTTATATGTTCCTAGGGAAATAGAGTTGAAATATGATGGTAGCAATATTGCGGACTGGCTCCGTGATCTGAGGATTGTCCTTGTTGATTCACAGAAGGCTTATGTCCTTAATGCACCGCTCGGTGCGCCAACCCCTCTAGCGTCGTCTGTAGATGTTGTGAACATCTGACAGGCACGTTCTGATGACTACTTGATAGTTTAGTGTGTCATGCATTACGGCTTAGAATTGAGGCTCCGAAACATTTTGAAAGTCACAGAACATATGAGATGTTCTAAGAGCTGAAATTAGGATCTCAGGCTCGTGCCCGTGTTGCGAGATATTAGATCTGCAACAAAGATTCTTTTCCTGCAGGATGAAAGAGAATAGCTCAATCGTTGAGCATGTGCTCAGATTGTCTGGGTGCTACAATCACTTGAATCGAGTGGGAGTTGATCTTCCAGATAAGATAGTGATTGATATAGTTCTCCAAGTCATTGTCACTAAAGCTACTAGAACTTGGTGATGAACTATAAAATGCCAGGGATAGAAATAATGATCCCTAAGCTATTCGCGATGTTTGACACCGCGAAGGTAGAAATCAAGAAGGAGCAACCACTAGTTTTGAGAAGGGCAAGAGCAAGGGGGGAAACTTGATGGATAGCAAGTCAGTTTCTACTCCAGTGGAGCAACCCAAAGTTGAACCCAAACCCGAGACTAAGTGCTTCGATTATGAGGAGAGCGGTCGCTGAAGCGGAACAACCCTAGATACTTGGTAGATAAGAAGGCTGGCAACGTCGACAGAAGTATATTTGATATATGTGTTATTGATGTGTACCTTGCTAGTACTCCTAGTAGCACCTGGGCATTGGATACCGGTTCGGTTGCTAAATGTTAGTAACTCGAAATAAAAGCTACGGAATAAACGGAGAACTAGCTAAGGGTGAGGTGACGATGTGTGTTGGGAATGTTTACAAGGTTGATGTGACCAACATTGCACGCTCTCTCTACCTTCGGGATTAGTGACAAACCTAAATAAATGTTATTTGGTGTTTTGCGTTGAGCATGAACGTGATTGGATCATGTTTATTGCAATACGGTTATTCATTTAAGTTAGAGAATAATGGTGATTCTGTTTACATGAATAATACCTTCAATGGTCAAGCACCCAGTGAGAATGGTTTGTTGAATCTTGATCGTAGTAATACACATGTTCATAACATTGATGCCAAAAGATAAAAAGTTAATAATAATAGTACCACATACTTGTGGCATTGCCGCTAAATGTCATATTAGTATAAAACGCATGAAGAAACTCCATGCTGATGGATCTTTGGACTCATTCGATTTCGAATCGGTTGAGACATGCGGACCATGCCTCTTGGTCAAGATGACTAAGGACCCCGTTTTCTGGTTTGATGGAGCGGGCAAGTGATTTATTGGAAATGACACATGTTGATGTATGCAATCCAATGAGTCTTGTAGCATGCGGTGGATATCGTTATTTTCTTACCTTCACTGATGATTTGAGTAGATATAGTGTATATTTACTTAATGAAACACAAGTCTGAATCTTTTGAAAGGTTCAAGCAAATTCAGAGTGGAGTTTAAGATTATCGTGACAAGAAGATAAAAATGTATGTGATATGATCGTGGAGGTAAATATTTGAGTTACGAGTTTGGCATACAACTTTAGACAATGTGAAAGTTGTTTCATAACTCACGCCACCTGGAACACCATAGTGTGATGGTGTGTTCGAACGTCATAGTCGTGCTCTATTGAAAATGGTGCTTGCTATGATGTCCCTTATCGTTTTGCTACTATAATTTTGGGGTTATGCATTAGAGACAACTACATTCACTTTAGATAGGGCACCATCTAAATCAGTTGAGATGACATCGTGTGAATTATGGTTTGATAGAAACCTAAGCTGTCATTTCTTAATGTTTGGGGCTGCAACACTTATGTGAAAAAGGTTTTCACCTAATGAGCTCAAACCCAAAGTGGAGAAATACATCTTCATAGAATACCCTAAAGACAGTTGGGTAAACCTTCTATCTTAGATCCAAGCGTAAAGTGTTGTTGCTAAAACTGGGTCCTTTCTCGAGAAAGAGTTTCTCTCGAAAGAATTGAGTGGGAGGAAGATAGATCTTGATGAGGTTGTTGAACCTTTGTTTCAACGAGAGAGTAGCGCAGCATAGGAAGATGTTTCTGTGAAGCCTATGTTAGTTGAAGAGGAAGTTAATGATGATGATCATGAAGGTTTGGATCAAGTTACTATCAAACCTCGTAGGTCGACAAGGATGTGTACTACTCCTGAGCGGTATGACAACCCTGTCTTGGAGGTCATGTTGTTGGACAACGATGAACCTACGAGCTGTGGAGAAGCGATGATGGGCCCGGATTCCGACAAATGGTTAGAGGCCATGAAATCCGAGAAAGGATCCATGGATGAAAACCAATTATAGACTTTGGTAGACTTGCTCGTTGGACGGCAGGTCATTGAGTACAAATGGATGTTTAAATGAAGACAAACGCTCGTGGTAAATGTCACCATTTGTAAAGCTCGACTTGTTGCAAAGAAGTTTACGACAAGTTCAAGGAGTTGACTGCTATGAGACTTTCTCACTTGTAGCGATGCTAAAGTCTGTTGCGATTATGTTAGCAGTTGTTGCATTTTTCAATTATGAAATCTGGCAGATGGATATCAAAACATCGTTTCCTTAACGGTTTACTTGAGGAAAGGTTGTATGTGATACAACCAGAAGGTTTTGACAGTCCTAAGGATACTAAAAGGTGTGCAAGCTTCGGTGATTCTTCTATGAACTGAAGCAAGCATCTCGGAGTTGGAATATACACTTTGATGAGGTGATCAAAGTTTTTGAGTCTATACAAAGTTTACGAGAAACTTGTATTTACAATAAAGTGAGTGGGAGCACTATAGAATTTCTGATAAGTATATGTCGATGACATATTGTTGATCGGAAATGATGTAGAATTTCTGGAAAGCATAAACGGTTGTTTGAAAAGAGTTTTTCAAAGGAAGACCTAGATAAAGCTACCTAATTGTTGAGCATAAAGATCTATAGAGATAGATCAAGATGCTTGATGAGACTTTTAATGAGTACATACCTTGACAAGATTTTGAAAGAGTTCAAAATGGATCGGTCAGAGAAAGAGTTCTCGCCTGATTTGCGAGGTGTGAAGTTGAGTGAGACTCAAAACTCGACAACGGCAGAAGAAAGAGAAAGGACGAATGTCGTCCCCTATGCCTTAGCCATAGGCTCTGTATAGTATGCCATGTTGTGTACCGCACCTGTGTGTGCCTTGCCATGAGTCCGTCAAGGCGTACAAGAGTGATCCAGAAGTGGATCACTGGACAACGGTTAATATTATCCTTAGTGACTAAAAGACTAAGGAAACGTTTCTCGAATATGGAGGTGATAAAGGGTTCGTCGTAAAGAGTTACGTCGATGCAATCTTTAACACTAATCCAGATGACTCTTAGTAGCAATCCGGATACGTATAGTGAAGCAGCCATTTGGAATAGTACCAAGTGGAGTGTGGTAGCAGTGTTTGCAGTTTGACATAGAGATTTGCAAAGTACATACGGATCTGAATGTCGTAGACCCGTTGACTATAAGACCTCTCTCACATGCAAAGCATGATCGAGCCCCAGAACTCAGTGGGTGTTAGATTCATAACAATGCGAATCACATGGTGATGTGAACTAGATTATTGACTCTAGTGCAAGTGGGAGACTATTGGAAATATGCCCTAGAGTCAATAATAAATTAGTTATTATCATATTTCCTTGTTCATGATAATCATTTATTATCCATGCTATAATTGTATTGATCGGAAACTCAGATACATGTGTGGATACATAGACAACACCATGTCCCTAGTATGCCTCTAATAGACTAGCTCGTTGATCAAAGATGGCTATGGTTTCCTAGTCATGGACATGAGATGTCATTTGGTAACGGGATCACATCATTAGGAGAATGATGTGATGCACAAGACCCAAACTACAAACGTAGCATATGATCGTGTCAGTTTATTCCTACTGCTTTTTGCATGTCAAGTATCTGTTCCTATGACCATGAGATCATGCAACTCACTAATACCGGAGGAGTGCCTTGTGTGTATCAAACATCGCAACATAACTGGGTGACTATAAAGGTGCTCTACAGGTATCTCCGAGGGTGTCTATTGAGTTGGCATGGATCAAGACTGGGATTTGTTACTCCGTGTGATGGAGAGGTATCTTATGGCCCACTCGGTAATACAACATCACAATAAGCCTTGCAAACAATGTGACTAAGTGTTAGTCACGGGATCTTGTATTACAGAATGAGTAAAGAGACTTGCCGATAACGAGGTTGAACTAGGTATGGAGATACCGATGATCGAATCTCGGGCAAGTAACATACCGAAGAACAAAGGGAACATCATACGGGATTAACCGAATCCTTGACATAGAGGTTCGACCGATAAAGATCTTCATAGAATATGTAGGAACCAATATGGGCATCCAGGTCCCGCTATTGGTTATTGACCGTAGAGGTGTCTCGGTCATGTCTACATAATTCTCGAACCCGCAGGGTCTGCACACTAAAGGTTCGGTGACGTTTCGATAGTATAGAGTTATGTATGGTGGTGACTGAAGGTTGTTTGGAGTCCCAGATGAGATCCCAAACATCACGAGGAGCTCCGGAATGGTCCGGAGGTAAAGATTGATATATAGGAAGTTCTATTTTTGTCGCCGGAAAAGTTTCGGGCTCATCGGTAGTGTACCGGGAGTACCGATAGTGTACCAGGAGACCATCGGGGGGGTATTTCAACCCAAGAGGCTACATGGGCTATGGGAGATTAAATACCATCCCTTTGTGGGCTGGTGTAAGTCCCACACAAGGCCCATGCAGCTAGGAAGAAAAGCCCAAAGAGAAAAAGGTGGGAAAAGGCAAAAAAGGCAAAAATAAGGAGGAGTCCTAGTCCTACTAGGATTGGAGGAGGAATCCTCCAATCCTCCTTGGTTCGGCCAACCCAAGGGCTGGCTCCTTGGGAGCCAAGACTCCTCCTCTCTTCCTCCTATATATACTAGAGGTTTTAGGGTTTTTGGCACTAGATTTTCAGCCACGTGCTACCCGTTCCTCCAGTGCATAGGTTCTCCTCTAGATCGGATTTCTGTAGTGCTTAGGCGAAGCCCTGCCGAAATAGCCCCACCACCATCGCCAGAGCGCCGTCACGCTGCCGGATAACTCTTCTACCTCTCCGCTCCCTCTTGCTGGATCAAGAAGGCGGAGATCGTCATCAAGTTGTACGTGTGCTGAACGCGGAGGTGTCGTCCGTTCGGCGCTAGATCGGAGGAACCGTGATCAAGATCGCGGGACGGATCATGATGAGTTCGCAGGACGGATCGTGATTGGATCGCGGGACGGATCGTGATGAGATCGCGGGACGCTCGGCGATTTGGATCGCGAAGACATTCGACTACACCAACCGCGTTTCTTAACGCTTCCCGCTTAGCGATCTACAAGGGTATGTAGATCCACTCTCCTTCTCATAGATGCTCATCACCATGGATAGATCTTGCGTGTGCGTAGGAAATTTTTTGTTTCCCACTGAACGTTCCCCAATAGGTTTCTCAAGCAATCATCAAAAGAAGTTCCATAAATGGATAAATCATCCATGAAAACCTCAACAATTTGTACACTAAAGTCAAAGAATATAGCAGGCATACATCCTTGAAAGGTAGCAGGTGCATTGCATAAACCAAAAAATCATACGTCTATAAGCAAAGGTAGCAAAAGGGCAAGTAAAAGTGGTCTTTTCTTGATCCTCTTTTGACACAGGTATTTGAGAGAAGCCAGAATAACCGGCTAAAAAGCAGAAGTGTGTGTGTTTAGATAGTCTTTATAGCATTTGATAAATAAAAGGTAGAGGGTAATGATCTTTCCTAGTAGCTTTATTTAATTTCCTAAAATCAATTACCACTCTATATCCTGTAACATTTTTTTGCGAGATCAATTCATTTTTATCATTAGGAACAACGGTAATACCTCCCTTCTTAGGGACACAATGAACATGACTAACCCATCTACTATCAGCAATAGGATAAATATACCTACCTCCAGAAGCTTTAATATTTCATTTCTTACCACTTCTTTAATTTTAGGATTTAACCGTTGTTGGTGATCAACAACTGGTTTAGCATCAGGTTCCATATTAATTTTATGCTGACATAGAGTGGGACTAATGCCCTTAGGATCATCAAGAGTATATCCAATAGCAGCATGGTGCTTCTTCAGAGTTTTCAATAATCTCTTTTCTTCATGCTCTGAAAGGTTAGCACTAATAATAATAGGATGTATGTTCTTTTCATCAAGATAAGCATATTTCAGAGTATCCGGTAATTGTTTAAGCTCAAACATGGGATCACCCTTGGGTGGAGGAGGATCTCCAAGTATTTCAACCGGCAAGTTGTGTGTGTTTCAAAATAGGATGCCGATCAAAGAAAATCCTATCTATTTCATTCCTTTCATTCATATGCATATCATTTTCATGGTCTAGCAAATATTGTTCTAAGGGATCAGTAGGAGGCATAGAAATAGAAGCAAGACCAATAATTTCACCCTTACTAGACAATTCTTTATCATGGGGTTGTCTACGAAATTTAGAGAAATTAAACTCATGGGACACATCCCCAAAACTCACAATAACAGCTTCTTTCTCACAATCTATCTTAGCATTAACAGTATTCAACAAAGGCCTATCAAATATAATGAGACAAAAATCATCTTGCGGGGAACCAAGAACAAGAAAATTAGTAGGATATTTTATTTTCCCACACAAGACTTCAACATCTCTAACAATCCCAACGGGTGCTATAATATCTCTATTAGCAAGCTTAATAGTAATATCAATTTCTTCTAATTCAGCTGGTGCAATATCATTCATAATTTGTTGATATAAGCTAAAGGGAATTGCACTCACACTAGCACCCACATCACATAGGTCATGATAACAATGATCTCCTATTTTAATAGAAACAACAAGTGCGCCAACTATAGGTCTATTTTTATCTTTAGTATCAGGTCTGACAATTCTAGCAGCTTCATCACAGAAATTAATAACATGCCCATCAATATTATCAACCAAGAGATGTTTAACCATAGCAATACTACGTTCAACTTTAAATTGTTCAGGGGGTGTAGGTGTTCAGCTCTTACGAACCACAATTGAAGCTTTAGTATGTTCCTTTATTCTAACAAGGAAAGGTGGCTTCTCATATAAGAAGCAGGAATAACAGGATCAACATTATAAGTTATGGTTTCTTCTTCAACTTTAATAGGTTCAGCTACTTTCAATTCAATGGGAGGATGATATTTAAACCACTTATCCTTAGGTAGATCAACGTTATTAGCAAATGATTCACAGAAAGAAGCTACTATCTTAGAGTCAAGTCCATATTTAGTGCTAAATTCACGAAAAGCATCGGTGTCTATAAAGGATTTAACACAATCAAACTTAAGGTTTATACGTGACTCCTTACCTTCATCAAGTTCCCAATCTTCAGAGTTGCATTTAATTCTTTCTAATAAATCACATTTGAATTCAATATATTTCTTCATAAAGGAACCAGTACAAGAAGTATCGAGCATGGATTGATCATTACGAGAAAGCCGAGCATAAAAATTCTGAATACTAATTTCTCTTGAGAGTTCATGATTGGGGCATGAATATAACATTGACTTAAGCCTCAACCAAGCTTGAGCGATACTTTCTCCTTCATGAGGCCAAAAATTATAAATATAATTCTGATCATGATGAACCAGATGCACAGGATAAAACTTCTGATGATATTCCAATTTCAATCGATTGTAGTTCCATGATCCAATATCATCGCATATCCTATACCATGTCAATGCCTCCTCCTTCAAATATAAAGGAAAGACCTTGTTCTTGACATCATCCTCGAGCAAACGTGCAGGCTTAAATAATCCATAAACTTCATCCACGTAGATTAGATGCAAATCAGGATGTAGTGTTCCATCTCCTGCATAAGGATTAGCTAGCAGTTTCTCTATCATACCCAAAGGAATATCATAATAAATATTTTCAGTAGGTTAAGTAGGTTGAGGAGCAACTCTTTGTGCTTTCGGTCAAGGTAAAGATACCCCGAAAAATCCCCTCAAGGGATTATTTTCCATAGTAACAAGTGACAGTAAATTTCAGCACACTATATAAATTTTTTCCTTACCAGATTCCACTCACCAAAGGCGCTTCACTCCCCGGCAACGGTGCCAGAAAAGAGTCTTGATGACCCACAAGTATAGGGGATCTACCGTAGTCCTTTCAATAAGTAAGAGTGTCGAAACCAACGAGGGCAGAAGGAAATGACAAGCGGTTTTCAGTAAGGTATTCACTGTAAGCACTGAAATTATCGGTAACAGATAGTTTTGTGATAAGATAATTCGTAACGGGTAGCAAATAATAAATGTAGCAAAGGTGCAGCAAGGTGGCCCAATCCTTTTTGTAGCAAAGGACAAGCCTGTAAAAACTCTTATATAAAGCAAAGCGCTCTCGAGGACACATGGGAATTTCTGTCAAGCTAGTTTTCATCATGCTCATATGATTCGCGTTCGTTACTCTCATAATTTGATATGTGGGTGGACTGGTGCTTGAGTGCTGCCCTTACTTGGACAAGCCTCCCACTTATGATTAACCTCTCGTGCAAGCATTCGAAACTACGAAAGAAGAATTAAGATAAATCTAACCATAGCATGAAACATATGGATCCAAATCAGCCCCTTACGAAGCAACGCATAAACTAGGGTTTAAGCTTCTATCACTCTGGCAACCCATCATCTACTTATTACTTCCCAATGCCTTCCCCTAGGCCCAAATAATGGTGAAGTGCCATGTAGATGACATTCACATAACACCACTAGAGGAGAGACAACATACATCTCATCAAAATATCGAACGAATACCAAATTCACATGATTACTTATAACAAGACTTATCCCATGTCCTCAAGAACAAATGTAACTACTCACAAAGCATATTCATGTTCATAATCATAGGAGTATTAATTATCATTAAGGATCTGAACATATGATCTTCCACCAAGTAGACCAACTAGCCTCAACTACAAGGAGTAATCAACACTAGTAGCAACCCACAGGTACCAATATGAGGTTTTGAGACAAAGGTCGGATACAAGAGATGAACTAGGGTTTGGAGAGGAGATGGTGCTGATGAAGATGTTGATGGATATTGACCCGCTCTCAATAAGAGGATCGTTGGTGATAACGATGGCTTCGATTTACCCCTCCACGAGGGAAGTTTCCCCGACAGAACAGCTCCGTCGGAGCCCTAGATTGGTTATGCCCAAGTTCCGCCTCGAGACGGCATCGCTTCGTCCCAAAATCTCTCTTATGATTTTTTTTCCAGGTCAAAACCCTTCATATAGCAAAAGATGGGCACCGGAGGGCTGCCAGGGGGGCCACAAGCCACAGGAGCGTGACTAGGGGGGTAGGGCACGCCCCCAGGCTTGTGACCTCCTGGTAGGTCCCCTCTGGTATTTATTTCGCTCAGTATTTTCTATATACTCCAAAATATTTTTCTGTAACTTTTTAGGACTTTTGAAATTGTGCAGAATAGGTTTCTCATATTTTCTCCTTTTCTAGTCCAGAATTCCAGCTGACGGCATTCTCCCTCTTCCTGTAAACCTTGTAAAATAAGAGAGAAAAAGCATAAGTATTGTACCATAATGTGTAATAACAGCCCATAATGCAATAAATATCAATATAAAAGCATGATGCAAAATGGACGTATCAACTCCCCTAAGCTTAGACCTCACTTGTCCTCAAGCGAAAGCCGAGATCGATAAATATGTCCACAAGTTTAGAGATAGAGGTGTCGATAAAATAAATACGGACACGAGAGCATCATGATCATCTTAATAACAGCAATACTAATTGATATATAATTTCTTATACTAGAGTAACAATTCATTCACAAGGTAAAGTATGAACCAAGAACTTTGTTGAGAACCAACAAACTATGCTCTCAGTCATTGAAGCCATTGAAATTTATCATAACATCGGAAAGAGTCAATATAAGAAATTTATCATAACAATTCATTCACAAGGTAAAGTATTAACCAACAAACTATTCTAACACTCACGCGGTACTCATGAGGTCAAAGCTTCAATTGGACACGGAGAAAGATAGGGGCTTATAATTTTGCCTCCCAACTATTTACCTCAAGGGTAATGTCAACATAAATAACTCATGATCACCCACATCCGAGTGGATATATGTGTCTAGATCATTCCCCAACACATGACGCTTGCCAAGAGAGAAAGGTGAAATATAGGAAGTGGTGAAGATCACCATGACTGTTGCATAAAGGTTAGTACTAGAAAGTAAAAGTAACATATAGGCCCTTCGCGGAGGGAAGCAAAGGTTGTCATGTGCTTTTTTTTGGATGTGCAAACCCTTAATGCAAAGGAACATCGCATTGTATTGCCCTTTGTGATAGCAACCTTTATTATGCAGTCCATCGCTTTTATTTCTTTACCATCAAAATTTTGTACAACACTTATTTTCCCTTACAATAAAAGCTCATACATATTTAGGAGCAATTTTTATTGCTTTTTGCGTCGATGACAACTTACTTGAAGGATCTTACTCAATCCATAGGTAGGTATGGTGGACTCTCATGGCAAAACTAGGTTGAGGGTGTTTGTATACACAAGTAGTATCTCTACTTGGTGTGGTAGTTTTGGCTGATATGGGATGGAAGCAAGCGTCACATGTTAAAGGATCTGTAACCATATAACTTCTATTCGGAAATAGGCAAACATAACCCATTATGTTTTCTTCCTTTTCCAACATCAAATTTTTAGCATATAATATTTTAATGAGTGCTCACAATCATAAAAGATGTCCAAGATAATATACTTATATGTGAACCTCTCCTTCTTTATTACTTCCTTTTAATTGCAACAATGACCAATCGCTATGTTTGTCAACTCTCAACAAATTTCAATCGACATACTTCTTATATGTGAAGTCATCACTCCCCATAAGATCATCATATATACTCTTTGATTTTATTCTATACTTATTTTATTTCCTTTTCTCAAGATCATAATAGCAAGCAAAGCCCTCAACTCAAAACTAATTTTTATTATATAACTCTCGGACTCACTTACATATGGGGAACATAAAGCAAAACTCAAAGCTAGATCATACTAAAAACCATATTCTACTAGATCAAGATATAACCAAAAGGATCAAACTAGGAAAAATGAGAAAAGTAACAGATGTGATGGTGATACGATACCAGGGCACCTCCCCCAAGCTTGGCACAAGCCAAGGGGAGTGCCCATATCCATGTTTTTAGTTGTCTTTCTTCTGAGGTGGTGATGTTGGAGTAGGATCTTTAAGCTTGTTCAGTTTCCTCTTAAGCATAAAATTATGTTCCCTCAGATCGTCAACTTCCTGCTCGAGCTTCAATATCCTTTGACATAATTCTTGCTTGCTCTCCAACAGAAAATGAGAAGGGATAAATAGAACCTTGGATTTCCTCCTTGTGTTTGGGAGGCTTGATTTCCTGAACTCCACGTGCATATCTCCTGGTAGAGGCAGAGGGATCTCTTCTTCATCCGAGCTTTCTTCCTCATACTTGCCTTCTTGTTCCTCCTCTGCGAATAATCCATAAGGATCTAGGTCCCCATAGAGCTTGGGATTGGCAAGATAATGCGATACATAGCTCTCCCCATCGAACTCTTGGGATGACATATTTTCAGATCTGTCCGGAAAAACAATAACAAATGAGAACAAAGGATTTTTCTGTGGTATGGTGGTCAAAACCTTCGGGAGATTATGTAATGAATTTTTACTGACCTAAAGGAGTGTACCACAAGAAAATGGAGTCCGGAGGGTGCACGCGGTGGCCACAAGCCACATGGGCTCGCTTGGGGGGGTAGGGCGCACGCCCCTGGCTTGTTGCCTCCTTGTCCACTTTTTGAACTACTTTAAAGTTTCCTAATTTATTAAATATTCCAAAATGGAGAAAATTGCTATTGGAAAAGTTTTGGAGTCGGTTTGCTTACCGTACCACATACATATTCCTTTTCGGAGTCTGAAATGTTCTGGTGGGTCTCCCTAATGTACTCCTCCGGAGTTATGGTATTCATAATATTGGTTTCAACATTTATGGGGGTACATGAGATATAATGTTTGATTCTTTGCCCGTTTACCACCTTCGGGTTAGTTCCTTGTCGTTGTTTATCTTGATGGTGCCCGAACGATATACTTCCTCGACAACGTAAGGCCCTTCCCATTTATAGAGAAGTTTTCCTATAAAAAATCTTAAACGAGAATTGTATAGCAAGACATGGTCACCTACATTGAATTCACGCCTTTGTATCCTTTTATCATGCCATCTATTAACCTTTTATTTAAACAACATGGCATTCTCATAGGCCTGGGTTCTCCATTCATCAAGTGAGCTAATGTCAAATAACCACTTCTCACCAACAAGTTTATAATCATAGTTGAGATCTTTAATTGCCCAATAAGCTTTATGTTCTAGTTCAAGAGGTAAGTGACAAGCTATACCATAAACCATTTTATACGGAGACATACCCATAGGGTTTTTGTAAGGAGATCTATAAGCCCATAATGCATCATCAAGTTTCTTAGACCAATTCTTTCTAGATCTATAACAGTCTTTTGCAAGATCATTTTAATTTCTCTATTGCTTAATTATACTTGACCACTAGACTGAGGATGATATGGAGATGCAATTCTATGATTAACATCATACTTAGCAAGCAATTTACGGAAAGCACCATGAATAAAGTGTGAACCACCATCCGTCATTAAATATCTAGGGACTCGAAATCTAGGGAATATAACTTCTTTAAGCATTTTAATAGAAGTGTTATGATCAACACTACTAGTTGGAATAGCTTATACCCACTTAGTAACATAATCAACAGCAACTAGAATATGAGTATACCCGTTGGACATTGGAAAAGGTCCCATATAATCAAAACCCCAAACATCAGAAGGTTCAATAACAAGTGAGAAATTCATAGGCATTTCCAGACGTCTACTAATATTAGCAATTCTTTGACATTCATCACAAGACAAGACAAACTTATGAGCATCCTTGAAGAGAGTAGGCCAATTAAAACCAGATTGTAATACCTTGTGTGCAGTTCTATCTCCAGCGTGGTGTCCTCCGTAGGCCTCGGAATGACACTTGTGTAGGATCTATTCATGTTCATGCTCAGGTACAGAACGTCTAATAACACCATCTACCCCTTCTTTATAAAGGTGTGGATCATCCGAAAATTAATGTCTTAAATCATAGAAGAACTTTTTCTTTTGTTGATATGTGAAACTAGGAGGTATAAATTTAGCAACAATGTAATTAGCATAATCAGCATACCATGGAGCATTATGTGAAGCATTTATAATAGCTAATTGTTCATGAGGAAAGCTATCATCAATAGGTAGTGGGTCATCAAGAACATTCTCTAACCTAGACAAGTTATCTACTACGGGGTTCTCAACACCCTTTCTATTAATAATATGCAAATAAAATTC
Source organism: Hordeum marinum (assembly GCA_022496015.1). Lineage (NCBI taxonomy): Eukaryota > Viridiplantae > Streptophyta > Magnoliopsida > Poales > Poaceae > Hordeum > Hordeum marinum. The sequence goes on along the minus strand of CM039675.1, from coordinate 86,201,765 downwards.
TTGTAGTAGAAGAACCCATCTAATAAGTCTTGGCTTTGCATCTTTATTTTCCATAAGATATTTAATAGCAGCATGATACTTGGGGCAGTTCCACTTCTAGTGACCAGTTCCCTTGCAATGAAAGCACTCGGTTTCTGGCTTGGATCTAGCCTTGGGTTTCTTCATGGGAGGGGCAACTGCTTTGCCACTTTTCTTGGAGTTACCCTTTGTGCCCTTGCCATTCTTCTTGAAACTAGTGGTTTTATTGACAATCAACACTTGATGCTCCTTTTGGATTTCAGACTCAACGACTTTTAGCATCGCAAACAGCTCGGCGACTGACTTGTTCATCCATTGCATGTTATAGTTTAACACAACGCTTTTGTAGCTAGGTGGCAGTGATTGAAGAACTCTGTTAGTGATCGCCTCTGGCGGGAGGGGCATCCCTAATTCAGCCAGACGGTTGGAATACCCAAACATTCTGAGTATGTGTTCATTGACAGACCCGTTCTCCTCCATCTTGCAAGAATACAACTTATCGAAGGTCTCATACCTCTTGGTCCGGGCATTCTTCTCAAATATAAATTTCAACTCCTGGAACATCTCATATGCTCCATGATGTTCAAAACATCTTTGAAGTCCCGGTTCTAAGCCATACAACATAACACACTGAACTATTGAGTAATCATCCGAACATGATTGCCAGGCGTTCACAACGTCTGTAGATGACATCGAAGTGGGTGGCTCACCGAGCGGTGCATCAAGGACATAAGCCTTTTGGGAAGCTATGGGGATAACCCTCAGATTATGGGCCCAGTCTACAAAGTTACTTCCATCATCTTTGAGCTTGGCTTTCTCTAGGAACGCATTGAAATTCGGGGGAACTACTGCACGAGTCATTGATCTACAACATAAATTTGCAAAGACAACTTAGACTGTTGTTCAAGATAATGAGTTTAGTTAATCATATTACTTATAAAACTCCCACTCAAATTTACATCCCTCTGGTCATCCGAGTGCTACATGATTCAAATTCACCAACCCAAGTCCGATCATCACGTGACATGAGGTGGTTTCAGTGGTGAACACCTCCATGTTGATCATATCTACTATATGACTCATGTTCGACCTTTCGGTGTCTTGTGTTCGGAGGCCATGTATTTACATGCTAGGATCATCAAGTTTAACCCGAGTGTTCCGCATGTGCAACACTGGCTTGCACCCATTGTATGCGAACGTAGAATCTATCACACCCGATCATCATGTGGTGCTTCGAAACGACGATCCTTTGCAATGATGCACACTCGGGGAGAACACAATTTTATCTTGAATTTTTTTAGTGAGGGATCACCTTATAATGCTACTGTCATCCTAAGAAATATAATATGCATAAAAGTATTAACATCACATGCAAATCATAAGTGACATGATATGGCCATGAACTTGTGCTTTTGATCTCCATCTCCAAAGCATTGGCATGATCTTCATCCACACCGGCATAACACCATGATCTCCATCATTTTTCTCCATCAGGGTTGTCACGCGAACCATGCTTCTACTACTATTGCTACCACTTAGCGATAGAATAAAGCATTACATAGCGCTTAATGATTGACACACAGGTCATACAATAATTAAAGGCAACCCTATGGCTCCTATCGGTTGTCGTATGCATCGACATGCAAGTCGATATGAACTAGTACAAAACATGATCATCTCATACATAAAATTTATCTTATCATGTCTTTGGCCATATCACATCACAACATACCCTGCAAAAACAAGTTAGACGTCCTCTAATTGTTGTTGCATGTTTTACGTGGCTGCTATGGGTATCTAGCAAGAACGATTCTTACCTACACAAAAACCAGAACGGTGATACACAAATTGTTATTCAACTTTTACAAGGACCGCCTTTGTCGAATCCTATTCAACCACCTGCCAACCATCTTTATGCAACAAAGTCACATGTTAGTCGATGGAACCAGTCTCATGTACGAGAACATGTAAAGTTGGTCCGGGCCGCTTCATCCCACAATACCGCTAAATCAAGAAATTACCAAGGGAGGAAGCAATCTGAATATCAATGCCCACAAACTCCTTTTTGTTCTACTCGTGATCTCATGCAGTCATAGACCTAGCTCATGATGCCACTATTGGGGAACGTTGCATGGGAAACAAAAAAAATCCTATGCTTCACCAAGATCAATCTAGGAGATGAGCATCTATGAGAGGAGATGTTAGATCTACATACCCTTGTGGATCGCTAAGCGGGAAGCATTAAGAAACACGGTTGATGTAGTCGAAAGTCTTCGCGATCCAAATCGCAAGCCGTCCTGTGATCCAATCACGATCTAGTGTCGAACGGACAACACCTCCGCGTTCAGCACACGTATAGCTCGATGATGCTCTCCGCCTCCTTGATCAAGCAAGCGAGGGCTGAGAGGTAGATGGGTTCTCTGGCATCACGACGGCATGGCGACGACGCTGGTGGAGCTGATCTAGCAGAGCTTCGCTAAGCTATACCGAACATATCTAGAGGAGAAGGACGATCTAGAGGGGAGAGGGCAACACGTGGCTTTTCAGGTGGTGGTTGCCCTCAAAACCTCCACTATATATAGGAGGGAGAGGGGTAGGTGGGGAGCCCTAGGGTTTCCCCTAGGGTCTTGCACTACAAGAATCAGCAACTTTGCCATCAGCCATTCCTAACGGCAAAGGCATGCATGGCGAATGGCAAAGGCTTTGTCGTCGGCCAACAGACGGCCAACCATCCGGCTGAATAAGCTATGATAAAGTGCGCTTTGCTGTCTGCTGGCAGACGGCAAAGATCCTTAGGTCTTTGCGTCTTTGCCGTCTGCCAGCTGACAGCAAAGACCATGGACGACACACGTGGCAGCTTACGGCCGTTAAGGGGTTAACGACGTGCTTTGCCGTTCGCTGGCAGACGGCAAAGACCTAAGGATCTTTGTCGTCTGCCAGCGGACGGCAAAGCAATTGTTTCTTTGCCAGCCTACGTGGTTTCTTTGCCGTCTGCTGGCAGACGGCAAAGAGCTAAGGTTCTTTGCCGTTTGCCAGCGGACGGCAAAGAAACCACATAGGCCAGCCTAATGCTACCCCGGGTTGCACACGTAGCTGCCACTTGGAAATATGCCCTAGAGGCAATAAATAAAGTGTTTATTATTGTATTTCCTTGTTCATGATAATCATTTATTATCCATGCTATAATTTTATTAATTGGAAACATGGATACATGTGTGGATACATAGACAAACACAATGTCCCTAGTATGCCTCTAGTGAACTAGCTCGTTGATTGAAAGATGGTTAAGGTTTCCTAGCCATGGACATGAGATGTCATTTGATAACGGGATCACATCATTAGGAGAATGATGTGATGGACAAGACCCAAACTACAAACGTAGCTTATGATCGTGTCAGTTTATTGCTACTATTTTCTGCATGTCAAGTATATGTTCCTATGACCATGAGATCATGCAACTCATAGATATCGGAGGAGTGCCTTGTGTGTATCAAACGTCGCAACGTAACTGGGTGACTATAAAGGTGCTCTACAGGTGTCTCCGAGGGTGTTTGTTGAGTTGGCATGGATCAAGACTGGGATTTGTTACTCCGTGTGACAGAGAGGTATCTCAGGGCCCACTCGGTAATACAACATCACAATAAGCCTTGCAAGCAATGTGACTAAGTGTTGGTCACGGGATCTTGTATTACGGAACGAGTAAAGAGACTTGCCAGTAATGAGGTTGAACTAGGTATGGAGATACCGATGATTGAATCTCGGGCAAGTAACATACTGAAGAACAAAGGGAACATCATACGGGATTAACTGAATCCTTGACATAGAGGTTCGACCGATAAAAGATCTTCGTAGAATATGTAGGAACCAATGTGGACATCTAGGTCCCGCCATTGGTTATTGACCGTAGAGGTGTCTCGGTCATGTCTACATAGTTCTCGAACCCGCAGGGTCTGCACACTTAAGGTTTGGTGACGTTTTGGTAGTATAGAGTTATGTATGGTGGTGACCGAAGTTTGTTTGGAGTCCCGGATGAGATCCTGGATGTCACGAGGAGCTCCGGAATGGTCCGGAGGTAAAGATTCATATATAGGAAGTCCTGTTTTGGTTGCCGAAAAAGTTTCGGGCTTATCGGTAGTGTACCGGGAGTGCCGGTAGTGTACCGGGAGACCTCCGGGAGGGGTATTTCGACCCAAGAGGCTTCATGGGCTGTGGGAGAGTGAATATCAGCCCTTAGTGGGCTGGTAGAAACTCCCACACAAGGCCCATGTGGCTGGAGAAGAAAACCCAAAAGGAAAAAAGTGGAAAAAGGAAAAAAAGGAAAAAAAAGGTGAGTCCTAATCCTACTAGGAGTGGAGGAGGTGGACTCCTCCTCTCCTAGTTCGGCCAAAGCCTAGGAGGCTTGGAGGCCAAGCTGCCTCCTCTCCTCCTCTCCTCCTATATATACTGGTGGTATTGAGGGTTTTTGCACTAGATTTTCAGCCACGTGCTACCCGTTCCTCCAGTGCATAGTTTCTCCTCTAGATTGGTTTTCTGCAGTGCTTAGGCGAAGCCCTGCCGGAATTGCTCCACCACCATCGCCGGAGCGCCGTCAGGCTGCCGAAGAACTCTTCTTCCTCTCCACTCCTTCTTGCTGGATCAAGACGGTGGAGATCGTCATCAAGCTGTACGTGTGCTGAATGCAGAGGTGTCGTCCGTTCGGTGCTAGATCGGAAGGATCATGATCAAGTTCGTGAGACGGATCGTGATCAAGTTCGTGGGACGGATCGTGATCAGATCGCGGGACGGATCGTGATTGGATCGCGGGATGGATTGTGATTGGATCGCGGGACGCATGGCAATTTGGATCGCGAAGACGTTCGACTACACCAACCGCGTTTCTTAACGCTTCCCGCTTAGCGATCTACAAGGGTATGTAGATCCACTCTCCCTCTCGTAGATGCTCATCACCATGGGTAGATCTTGCGTGTGCGTAGGAAATCTTTTGTTTCCCATGCAACGTTCCCCAACAGCTGGCACTTGGCAGCTTTGCCGTCTGCTGGCTGATGGCAAAGCTCTTTGTTGTTTGCCAGCAGACGGCAAAGAGCCTGCACAGCCCCTGTTTTTTCTGTTTTTTATTAAATTCATTCAATTTCACAGAATTTCACATATATATACACACACATTTGAAAATACTTTCAACAAGCATAACAACACATATACATACCAAATCATATCCCTGCCATATGGATATGATCATCCAACACATATATATATACATACCAAATGAAAAGTCCATATGCAACATATATAGCTAGCCAACATATCCCACAACAAGCATACAATGGTTTCATCCATACATACATATATAGGTAGCAAGTTTCACATTGTTCATCCTACAAAATGAAAACAAAAAGGAAGCACAAGAAGAAGAGTAGACTCCATCAACGCAAGCTTCCTCATCGAAAGCAAATCTGCAAATTGGGAAAGAAGAAAGTTAGAAGAAGAAGAAGAAGAAGAAGAAGAAGACTAGAAGAAGAAGACTAACTAGAAGAATAAGAAGAAGAAGACTAGCTAGAAGAAGAAGAAGAAGAATTTTTCTTCTCTTTCTTTTTATCCTCTCCTCTTCTTTATCTTCTTCTTCTTCTAACTAAGGTAGGTAAAATGCCATTTTTTAGCTAAGCTAGGTAAAAATGCTAAGTGTCGGTCATTTTAGAGCTAAGCTAGGTAAATAGGTCATTTTGGAGGTTAGTAAGTTTAGATTTTAGCTGTATATAATTCCTTAATTATATGAGACCAAAAAGAAGAAATGACACGAGGGTTCTATATCTAGATAGAGAAAGAAGAAGAAAAATATAGATAGAGAAAGAAGAAGAAAATTATGATGTGGAAAAGAAGACAGGAATTGTGTACAATGGCATTGTACAACAATTTAATTTGGAAAAGGGATGTAGCGCAGCTTGGTAGCGCGTTTGTTTTGGGTACAAAATGTCACAGGTTCAAATCCTGTCATCCCTACCTATTACTTCTTTCTTCTTTATGTCATTTTTTACCTAAGTAAGCTAATTATGTCATTTTTGAGCTATCCTAGTTATAATCGGTCATTTTGGAGCTAGGTAAGGTTATTTTGTCATTTTGGAGGAAAATAAACTAATGCTATGACAGTTTGGAGCTAAACCAAGGTTATTATGCCATTTTTTACCTAAGTAAGCTAATTATGTCATAAATGAACTAGCTAAGCTAAGTATAGATCATTATTGAGCTATCCTAGGTAGTTAGGCCATATTTGAGCTAACTAAGCATATTTACTCATTATGGAGGACAAAATGGCAAGTGTAGGTTATTTTTGAGCTATCCTAGTAATCGGTCATTTTGGAGCTAGGTAAGGTTATTTTGTCATTGTGGAGGAAAATAAACTAATGATATGACAGTTTGGAGCTAAACCAAGGTTATTGTGCCATTTTTTACCTAAGTAAGCTAATTATGTCATAAATGAACTAGCTAAGCTAAGTATAGATCATTATTGAGCTATCCTAGGTAGTTAGGCCATTTTTGAGCTAACTAAGCATATTTATTCATTTTGAAGGACAAAATGTTAAGTCTAGGTCATTTTTGAGCTATCCTAGTTAAAATCTGTCATTTTGGAGCTAGGTAAGGTTATTTTGTCATTTTTGAGGAAAACAAACTAATGATATGACAGTTTGGTGCTAAACCAATTTTATCATGCCATTTTTTACCTAAGTATGCTAAGTATGTCATAAATGAACTGAAGAAGCTAAGTATAGGTCATTTATGAGCTAACCTAGGTAGTTATGCCATTTTTGAGCTAACTAATCATATTTACTCATTTTGGAGGAAAAAATGGCAAGTGTAGGTCATTTTTGATGGGTAGTTGCACTAAGCTAGCCTCTGCTGGGCCCCACCCCACCTCTTTGCCATCAGCTGGCAGACGGCAAAGTGCTTGCTGGTGGCAAAGCCCCCCTTTGTCGTCAGCCACATCTTTGCCGTCTGTTTTCTGCTAGCTGATGGCAAAGCCACTCTTTGCCGTCCGCTAGCAGACGGCAAAGATGTGGAAGACGGAAAATCTTCTGATTCTAGTAGTGTTGGCGGCGCGAGAGGGAGGAGTCCACCTCCCACAAGGGAGGTGGAGGCCTAAGGGAGGAGCCCCTCCTCCTTAGCCCACCTCCCACCTACCCCCATGCGCATGGGCTTTTAAGGGCTGGATGACTAGCCCACTAAGGTATGGTATGCCACCTCTTCAGTCCATGTGGCCCCTCGGGGTGTGTGGGCCCCTTTTGGTGGACCCCTAGAACCCTTCCCGCACCCCCGATATGTTAGCGGTGACGCCCGAACTTTTTCTGGTGACAATCATGGAACTTCCTATATATCAATCTTTACCTCCGGAGCTCCTCGTGATGTCCAGGATCTCATCCGGGACTCCGAACAACCTTCGGTCACCAATACATATAACTCAACAATACTGAATCGTCATCGAATGTTAAGTGTGCAGGCCTTGCAGGTTCGAAAACTATGTAGACATGACCGAGACACCTCCACGGCCAATAACAAATAGCGGGACCTGGATGCCCATATTGGTTCCTACATATTCTACGAAGATCTTTATCGGTTGAACCTCTATGTCAAGGATTCAGTTAATACCATACGATGTTCCCTTTGTTCATCGGTATGTAACTTACCCGAGATTCGATCGTTGGTATCTCCATACCTGGTTCAATCACGTTACCGACAAGTCTCTTTACTCGTTCTGTAATACAAGATCACGTGACTAACTCTTTAGTCACTTTGCTTGCAATCTCATTATGATGTTGTATTACCGAGTGGGCCTTGAGATACCTCTCTGTCACACGGAGTAACAAATTCCAGTCTCGATCCATACCAACCCAACAGACACCCTCAGAGATACATGTAGAGTACCTTTATAGTCACCCAGTTACGTTGCAACATTTGATACACATAAGCACTCCTCCGATGTCAGTGAGTTGCATGATCTCATGGTCATAGGAACAAATACTTGACATGCAGAAAAACTATAGCAATAATCTGACACGATCATTTGCTACGTTTATAGTTTGGGTCTTGTCCATCACATCATTCTCCTAATGATGTGATCCCGTTATCAAATGACATCTCATGTCCATGGCTAGGAAACTTCGACCATCTTTGATCAATGAGTTAGTCTATTAGAGGCACACCAGGGATAAAGTGTTGTCTATGTACCGACACATGTATTTGAGTTTCCAATCAATACAATTATAGTATGGATAATAAACGATTATCATGAACAAGGAAATATAATAATAATCATTTTATTATTGCCTCTAGGGCATATTTTCAACAGTCGCGACACGGTGGAGGACAGATCAAGGCAATTCCTTCAACAATATTTCCATCTTGATAGCTCACCAGGGTCCACTTATAAGTGGCACAAAGTTGTTGTAGTTACATCGCTTGCGATGTCGTCAAAGGCAAAGAGACAGGGCGCATGTCACATCTTCATGGCGCCAACTGATACCGTCTTGGGATGAGAGGAGCCTCCATACTATAGACTCATGACGAGTATCTATAAACCATAGACCGTCGTACGCATGCATGTCTACATTAATTATGCCGGTCAGCCCAAGCAAACTCTAAGTGAGCCTCTCAAACATGTTTAACCACCTCGCACGTGGTGAAGTTTCTAGATGGCGCAACAAAGCACAATTGGTGCTCGAGGAGTACTGATGTTTGGAGACGGGCCTGGTCACCTCTCAAAGCTCCGCAAATTGTCGTCTTCCGAGATTAAAGCCGTCTCGCAGAATCCCGAGTACCATTCCTCGTGCCTTTTGGTGCTATACCAGACACATCTTTAGCGGTTGGAGGGACCCTTTATCCCGTATCGCTCACACTAATGGGTCGTATAGGTGTCGATGAGGACTTGTTTTTGCTGAATTATATTGCCAGAAATATTCATTACCGATGGTCCCCCGTGGGTGCTACTAAAGAGGGGTATTGTCACGAGAGCTCCTAATTGGCGCTTCTAGCGTCCCTTAGGCCGGTGGTGCTCACACATGTGTTATATATATGCTGCGACACACGAGACTATTTGAGTACTAAATATTTGACCGACTGCTCACTTTTGAAAAAAGTTCACGAAAATGAAAAGGTTCACAAATTTGGGGGAAATCACGAAAATAAAAAATTCATAAATTTGAAAATGTTCGTGCAAATGAAATCCTTGCAATTTTTTTTAAAAAACATGAAATTTGGAAAATTTCTTAAACTATAATAAATGTCACGAATTTGGAAAACGTTCATTAGTTATGGAAAACTTTCATCAATTTGAAAATTATTCATGATTTTAGAAAACACAAGAACTAAAAAAGTTAACACTTTTTATAGTACAAAAAGAACACGAAACAAAAACAAAAAGGAAAAGGAAAAAGAACAAAAACCAAAGAAAATTATCAAAAAACCATGTGAAAAAAATCCACCGAAAACCCAGCCAAGTAAACCAAGGGGGGACCTTATGGTTCCAAAATAGGTGTCGAGAGATAATGGTCTGACAGTCCCCATAGGAGAGGACGGTTAAGTACCACAAGCAGCAGCCAGAATGGACCGATCCCGTGGATCACTTTTTTTTTTACGTTTTTATACTTTTGCTTATATTTAAAAATATATTAAATATATCTATTATAAAATCATTTTACATACAAATTTGAAAAATGTTAATCACAAATTTTGAAAATGTTAAACATGTGTAGAAAATGGTTCTAACGTATATGAAAATTGTGCAATGTGTACGAAAAAAAGTAGACATCAAAAACATATATATGAAAAAAAATCATGTATTTGAAAAATGTTTAAAATGTATATAAAAATTGTTTCCGATGCACTTTTGTTTTGTAAAATGCGTATGGAGAAAGTAGACATAAAAATATATGTTTTAAAAATTATTTATCGTGTATATCAAAATGTAAAATGTGTATATAAAAATGTGCCTGATGTATGCAAAAAAGTACAATGTGCATGAAAAAATTAGACATAGTAAAAAATAACTTTATAAAAATGTTAATCATGTATTTAAAAACGTTAAACATATACAAAAAATATTCCTGGTGTATAAGTAAAATTTATAATGTGTATGAGAAAAGGACATCAAAATATATGTTTGAAATAAATGTTAATCATGTATTTGAAAACGTGTTCAACGTGTACACAAAAAATGTTTATACAATGAAAAAATTGTTCGCTTAGGTTGAAAAATGTTTACTTCCACTAAAAAATGTACGTGAAATTTCGAAAAAATATTCACGTGCTTCCAATAAGTGTCCGTGAAATTTTGAAAAATGCCATCAATGTTAAAAAATGTCCATGTAGTTTGTAAATATATATATTCCGAATAAATGTTCAATGTGTATTTGAGACCATGTACCCACAAATGTTTTCAAATCCGTAATTAAAATAATGTATATCATGTATATAAAAAATAGTCAACAAGTATCAAAATTAAATTCATGTGTATAATAAATATATATTGTGTACTACAAAAGTAGACATGCGTTAAAAAACCATTGAAAACCGACAAAGAAAATAAAATAAAACCAGAAAAAAAGCAGTGAAAGTCAAGAAATAAACAATGAAAACCAATGAAAAAATAAAAAAGAAAGAAAGAAGAAACCCAACGAAATGTGTTAAAAGGGACGAATAAACGCGGTGGAAAAACAAATGAAAACAAAAAAATGGAGAAAATGAGTGAAGAAACAAAGAAAACAAAAGAGAGGACAAGAGAAAGGAACAAACACCAAAAAAATGAACCAAAAAAAGTGCAGGGACCGAACAAAACCACAAGCATCTCGTTTGAATCCCAGCGGATGAAAAAAACACGAAAAATGGGTCGATGGTAGCGACATGGGGGTTGGGATCAAAATTGTGATGCTTTAGTTATTTATTTTAGATTTGCAATTCTTATAAAAAAAATTCTAAGTTTTTTTATTGCCAAGCCATAGTAATTACACCTATTAAAGGAACTAGAAGAATTATGGAAATGAGTTCCAACGGAAAAAGTCGGTTGCTAAATCAATTCCAATTTATTAATTTATGAGACCCTGTTCTACTATTTGGTTTGATTTTGTAGTCCAAAGAATTCCATACCATATTGTATATGTTGGTGTGTGTGGGGGGGGGGGAGTCCTTTAGGCGAGACGAACACTATAGTCGCAGTAAGCAAGATATAATATTAGCGGGGGGGGGGGGGGGGGGGCGCCCTGTTAACCCTTAATGCATTTTGTTGATTCGCGTTTTGTTGGCTCGTCCGTAACGACGCGTCGATTGTAATGCATTTTGTGGTAGTCCTATTCTTATGTAACTGTAATGAGAATGCTTTGTAAACAAGGCTCTAGAATAAAGACTATTACCTCCGTTTTTCAAAATATTTGTTTAGCTGGCTCGTCCGTGATGACACGTCCACTGTAAATGAAGGAACGGAGGGAGTAGTTCCTAGAAATATCTGTTTCACCAGCCCCCACTACGCCAATTCCAACTTATCCGCCCACTTTGTATTGCTCTGGTGCATGATAACCACGCGTGTTAAAATGGGTTAATCCTACTATTGCCTTTCTGCACGCCAAAGTGCCGAAAGCATTTGCTCATATGGGGAATTTCTTGCTGCTAATCAGGCCCACAAGGACATAGCTTTGCCCACATATGCTAGCACACTTAATGAAGTTGCGATAGTGGATTTGATTATTTGCCACCATGCGCATGCACAACACAAGACTTTTGAAAAAGAGAGATTTTGGAGATCCACTCTTAGCAGTGAAAAAGATGAGTCCTGCCTAAAATCCTTTGCAAGCATGTCACCTTCATGGACACCAACAACCCATTAGTTACCGATGTGCTCTCTAAATTCAACGATCCAGGATAACAAGGCCACTAGCTACAAGATCGCGAGATAGTAAAACTTTCTTCTCACAACCACCATGGTGACAAATGTTCAAATCTAAATGGCTACATTATGCATGCCAGTGTGTCACCTCAAATCGATCGATCACTCACAGCCCGTATATAAACTTACATGCGTGTATATCCAGACGGTGCGCAAGCTCCCAAGTTGCATCACAAGTTGTCATCAAGCGGGCGCGCGCCTAGCTAAGCTAGCATGGTGGCATCAAGAAGAGCATCGTCGATGCGTGTGAGAGCTGCCATCAAGATGGCATACCTCCTGGCCTTCGCCGTGGTTTTGCTCTCGGCGTGTGGCCTCGCCTCCTCGAGGTCGCTGCCCTCGGTCACCACCTATGGCGCCGATGCACAGCTGGAAGGTGGCCGAGCCGCACGCGCCAAGCTCGAGCCTCCAACCGCGAATGCCGATAAACCGCCGCAGTTCGGCATCGGCGACGACGGCGACGTTCAGTCTGTGAAGAAAAAACGCCATGCCAAGGCGCCGCCCAAGCACCACGGGCATGGCCAGCACGCTCCTCCGGCCGACCATTCGCCGCCGGCGCCTGATCCGGACGGCGATCAGCCCCCGGAGGCACCTGTTCCGGAGGGCCCGCATGACCAGAACCCTCCCGCGTGGCCGTTCCCGTGGCCGCAGCCGCCACCGGGCAACCAGTGGCCGCCGTTCCACCCGCCGCCGCTCCCCGCGTGGACGCGTCCGGGCGACGACCGGCCGCCTCTGCCTCCGTTCCCGTTCCACCCACCGCCGCTTCCTGCATGGCCGCAACCAGAACCAGGCGAGCAGTGGCCCCCGCTGCCAGCATGGCCGCAGCCAGAACCAGGAAAGCAGTGGCCGCCGTTCCCGGCATGGCCGCAGCCGGACGAACCAGGAAAGCAGTGGCCGCCGTTCCCGGCATGGCCACAACCGGAGCCAGGAAAGCAGTGGCCACCGTTCCCGTTCTATCCGCCGCCGATGCCGTCATGGCAGTGGCCGCCAGCGCCGTCCTTCCACCGCGAGGAGGAACGACGCGCATCTAGGCAGGCGCCGCCTGTTCCAGCGCACAACTGATGCATGCACACAAGTACACAAGCGCGCCATTTTGCCCTCGCGAGAGGACACCAAATATTTGTACGACAGGAATGAATAGCAAGGACATCAACATTTCTCCAAGTTGTTTGGTGAATTATATATTAGACCATGACCACATTATCAATAAAGTTGGAATAATTTTATGTTGGGAGTTGGCGACTGCTAGGCACGGGCGGGCCTCCCGAAATTTTCGGCCGGTTAGCGCATCACATCCCCTCCTCGCTCGCGCATATAACCGTCAGTTCTAGAGAAGAGAAGGAAAAGAAAAATCCCCTCCTCACCTGCCTGCACCTTCATGACCTCTCACCTTCTTCCGTTAGCAGCTCGCTGAAGCCGCTCGTCGACACCCTTGCAGGTCGCAAATCTTGCATGCCTTTCCTCATAGCAATTTTCGTTGTCGGTCATAGCAAACGGAGACGATGATTGCAGCTAAAAATATTGTCACCGTCGCCAGCGGTTCTAGCTCGCATTTTGCCTCTAGATGAATGGATGTAGCAAATATTGTTATGGACGTAGCAAAAACCTACAGCAGTTGCAGCAAAAAAGTCATTGCCACCATCGCGGGTCGTAGCTCAGCAATGAACGTATGTAGCAAAAAATGAAAGCGGTTGTAGCAAAAAGCGACAACGCGAAGCTGATTGTGCATTGCAGCAAAACATGACGCTGGTGAAAACAGTATGCGATGTCGTTTGTAGCAAATTCGGATGCTGGTTGAAGCATGTAGCAAAACCTATGGGTTTTCCTCAGAAGAGCGTTGCTCCATTGTCGCCGTCCTGCGGTCATCATGCTTGTTGTCTCATGGTCGATCGCAGCCTCCCCCGACACCGGTTGCAACCTCTTTTGCGGGCTGGTCGTCACCATGGACCATGGCTTGTTTTTTAATAGAAGGAAAGATGTCTTTAGGGAAAGAAGATGTGTGGAGGAGGACGACTCAGAGCAAATAAGGCAGAATGTGAGGACCTTGGATCATCAAAAGGCGTGGTTTCTATGTGAGGGACGCACAACCCGAGACGTTCGATGTAGACGATCGAGCTACGCGCGCTAGACCGGCCGAGCGTTCCGCCGACTTACCGTAAGGAAATGTTTCTCTTTTATGTTTACGAGAATAAAATTTGCAACATTACAAAATAGAAAGTACTGACACGCCTTCTTTCCGGAGCACACAACAGCGTGTCATCTTTTTATAGAAGGGATCAATGCACTGGAGGCTTGGATGAGATATGGGCATCTTGCACATTTGCCTCACCAACGGTACTATTAGATACTTACTAGCAAAACGGCTCGTGCATTGCAATGAGAGAGAAAAATATCATAATTTTAAATGGTCATGACCACATTCTGCTGCATCATCGAGATACACCATCACTCTCATTTTCATGTAATTGTGGATAATTTTTGAAAATACTAAACATTTTTTAAACTCATGAAGATATTTGTTATCATGAATATTTTCCAAATTCAAGAACATTTTTACAGATTTTCGAACATTTTCTAAAATATTGAAGATTTAAAATTGATGAAAAAATTATACTATTTATTTTTCTAACATTTTGAAAACAATAATTTTTTGAATCAGAGAACATTTCTAGAATTAAAGTTTTTTTTCCAAAATTGGGAACGAATTTTCAAATTCACGACCACCTTTTTGATTTAATGGACATTTCTTGAAATGCATGATCATTTCTTGAACCGGCGAACAATTTATGAATCAGTAAACTATTTAGTAAGCGCGATCAGTTTTTGAATTTGTAGGATATTTTTCAATTCACGAAAAATTTCTGAATTGGAAAAATGGTGTTTAATTTATTAATATTTTTTGCATATAAGAACTTTAAAAAAATCATGAACATTTTCGTTTTTTCCGAACATTTGTTTTCGAAATTGCGAACATTTCTTGAATATGCGGAAATTTTCTAAAAATCGTGAACATTTTCTGAATCAAAAAATATTTAGTATTATTAATTATTTTATTTCGGAATTTTCGTTCTTAAAATTTTCGGAACTTTTTTTAAGTTGCAAATTATTTCAAGTAGAAAAAACGAATATGAAAAAGGGAAATAAAAAAATAAAAAAAAGGCTGCCCGGACAAGGGCCTGTCCAAACAGGGTCACTGCCTCTTCTCCCAGCATGCAAAGCGCGGTATAAGAGGTTCCTACTGCATGGACCGGTCCGGTCGGGGATTCCCTGTGCGAAACATTTTTTTTTCATTTATAGGTGGTATTGGTGAGCAATATTTTACAATTTTGAGAGCAATTTTTGTGACGTACCACAAGATGAAATAACCATTTTATTATGGGAAATTCAATTCGACTCATAGGGAGCATATGCTCCTGGCCATCAAAATTGTTTTTTGTAAATGTAAAAAAAACGTGTTCTTTGTCATACCCAAATGCTACCTGCAATGTTTTAGTGAAAAATCATAAGCATTTTGAGCCGTGTGAAAAAAGCAAATAGAATGCTAAATGTTGCTTACAAATGTTACATTTAATTTTGTTTTTTTCACAGACGAAGTATCGCTAGCCCGTTTCACATGAAAATTGTCAAGCACGCTTTAGACTAAGATGAAAATCTACACAAAAAACAGATTTTTTAATTTTATTTACTATTTATTTTTAATTTACTATTACATCATGGAGTGTATGCTCCCAAGAGCCAAAAGATCACTCCCCTTTATTATTAGGTATAGATATCCTTTCGAATATTACTGGTCGTTAATTTTAGAAAATCACTAAAAAAGTTAAAAATATGGAGTTCAAACAATCAAGATTATTATAATAAGCTTTCTCTATATCTCACCTAGATGTGAGATATTATGTCACATCTAAGATGATGTCATCCTTATTAGTGGCCCTCTTGTCGCAAATTTTGTTCAGCCTGGCGTTTATTTGGTTTTTTATCCAGCGTTGTTTCATTGTTTGTTAGTTTGAGCTCTGTTTCTAAAAAATTAACAAAAAACTAAGGCGCACTTAACAAGAATTGAACTTCCAATCTGCATCTTCTAAACAAGTCCTTATAGCCACCAAAGCTAACAATTGTTCGTGGCAAAATAATAAACGCGAATACTTAATAACTCAATGCGGCATCTGATTTGAAAACTTTGTTTCAAAAATTATTGAAATCTGTGGATAATTTTGAAAATGTCGATTTTTTGAAAAGGCATATAATTTTTGGAACCGCAAGCATTTTTTGAAAAGTGCAAACAAATAAGATTTTTAAAGACTATTATTTTTTGAAAACATGAATTTCTTTGAAATCCCGTTTTTTTTAAAAATACGAACATTTTGAAAATTCTGAAATTTTTCGAAAACTACAAAAACATAATTTATTTCGAAAATGAGAATATGTTTATTTAAATCCCCGAACATTTTTAGAAAACCTGATTTTTTATGGAAACATGAACTGCTTTTGCAATGTTTTAAATGGGAACATGTTTTGACTTGCAAGACATTTGTTATATAGAAACTAAAAAAATTAGCGTAGGATGAACTATTTTTAATATACGTTGAACATTTACTTTAACAAACTAAACTTTTTTAGTGTATGGTGAACCTTTTGTTAGCTTTTTAGTGTATATTTGTATGCACTCATCGTGGTGGATGCTTTTTATACCTTGGCCTTGGATATATGGATGTACTAGCACATACCATGCACATGTATAGCTCATCGAAGGATCTACTAATGTATGTGTTGGGTGATAAGATGCTTTTTGTGTATCCTATGCATAACAAAATAAGTTCCACATTCCAAAATTGAATTGTATGGCTTAGTCACGTAAGAGGCGGAAAAAATCAACCCTATTTGCAAGTTGATGGTGGACTTACAATTAAGACAAAAAAATCAAGCCCAATTGTGAGTCAAAGGATGGACTTGCAAATTGGGGAAAAGGGATCAACAAGCCCTATTGCATGCCAATGGTGAACTTGCAGTTCGGACAAAGAAAAAAAAGGTGGGCCCTATTGCTGGTGGACGGTGGACTTGGAACTGAGATAAAAAGGGTTTGACCCCTGTTGTGAGTCAATGTTGGGGTAAAAAACGTCGGGCCCAATTGTGAGTCAAGGGTGGACTTGCAACTAGGACGGATAAAAAGATCAAAGACCCAGTTTCATGTCAAATGGAGGACTTGCAAGTGGGACAAGAAAATGGTCAGGCCCAATTGCAAGTCGTTGTTGACTTGCAACCGTGGCAAAGAAAAGGATCAAGAGAGAAAAACAAAAAAGGCTTGGTGTTAGTTGTAAGCTGAGGGTGGGACTTGCAAACTAAGGTGATAAAAAACTATGAGCTCATTTGCGAGTTGAGGATGGACTTACAATTGAGATGAAAACAAACTACGACTGAGTTGCGAGTCGAGGGTGGACTTGGAACTGGGACACAACTGCACAACACTAGGAGACTAGTTGCAAGTCAAGGGTGGACTTACAACTTGGACAACTACGAGTCTTAGTTGCAATCTGATGGTGAACTTGCAACCGGGATGAAAAACAAACTATGGACCTAGTTCTGAGTTGGAGGGTGGACTTGCAACTGGGAGATCAACAAACTAGGGTCCAAGTTGCGATTCGACGGTGAACTCGTAACTGGGACAACTACATAAAAACTATGATACGAGTTGCGAGTCAATGGTGGACTTGCAACTAGGACAACTGCGAGCTTAGTTGTGAGTCGAGGGTGGACTTGCCACTGGGATGAAAAACAAAATATGATCACCAGTTTGCGAGTTAGAGGATGGACTTGCAACCGGGACAACAACAACCTACGTGCCAAGTTGTGAGTCGAGAGTGGACTTACAACTGGGACAACTACGAGAAACTACGAGAATAGTTACGAGTCAAGGGTGGAGTCGCAACTGGGACAACTGCGAGCTTAGTTGCGCGTGGAGGGTGGACTTGCAACTAAGATAAAACAAAATAAGGGCCCAGTTGCGAGTGAAGGGCAGATCTGCAACCGGGACAACTACACAAAACTATGATACCATTTGCGAGTCAAGCGCAAATTTGTAACTGGGACGAAAAATAAACACAAGCCTTGTTTTGAGTCGAGGGTAGACTTACAACTGAGACAACTACGAGACCATTTGCAAGTCAAGGGTGGACTTGCAAGTGGGACAATTACGAAACTATGAGCCCATTTACAAGTCAGGTGTCACCTTGCAACTATGATGAAATAAACTATGGGCCCGGTTGTGAGTCAGGGGCAGATTTGCAACCAGGATGAAAAAACAAAACACAAGCTGCAATCGCGAGTCGAGGGGTGGGTTTGCAACTCAGACGACGACGAGCCCTGTTGTGAGTAGATTGTTGACTTGCAACTAGGAAAACAACAAAACTACGAGCCCAATTGTGTGTTTAGGGTCAACTTGCAACTAGGAGGAAAAAAACTACGGGCCTAGTTGCGAGCCAAGGATGGACCTGCAACTGGGATGAACAACAAAAAACGGGTCGAGTTGCAAGTTAAGGGACGGCTTGCAACTCGGATGAAACAAACTATGTGCCTTGTTGTGAGTTGTGGGTGTACTTGAAACTAGGAGAACTACACAAAAATACGATATGAGTTGCAAGTCGAAGGTGGACTTGCGACCGAGACAACTACACAAAAAACAATATGAGTTGCGAGTCGAGGGTTGACTTGCAACTTGGGTGAAAAACAAATCACAGGTCCAGTTGCGAGTCAGGGGTGAGCCTGCAACTCGGATGAAACAAATTATGGGCCTAAATGCAAGTCAAGATGGTCTTGTAAGTGGGACAACTACATAAAACTAAAAAAGAAGAGAAAAAATAAGAAAGAGCGATGATGGTCGACGTAGAGGAAGGAAAGCGGAAGGGGGTGGCATCAATCAAGGAAGAGCGATGATGGCCACTACAGCGCACGGGCTTTACGTCAACTCGCTCGAGGCGGTTACCGAGGCATTGTAGGGAGAGGAGGAGTCCCGCGACCTGCCACGCACCGCGTGTTGAGCCTGAACCATAGGCGGTTGGGCCTCGCGTCGTTTCGCCCATCCCATTGGGCGGAGTCGTGCTCGACGCGGGCCCGGGGGCTACTTTCGGGCCTCTGGGACCGGGGGTGCCCAGGCCCGTCGGCCTGCGGCCCCGGGTGCGGCGCGCTATGAGGGCCTGATTCAGCCCGGTGGTGAGGCCCTCGCCTCGCGAGGCAGGCACCGGGGAACCAACGCCAAGGACCACGCGGAGCAGCACACCACTAAGGTACGCCCCGAGGCCTCCCCTGAGACCCTCACGAGGCGGACTAGTCAAGGGCAACCAGGTGGGGTCACACGGCCCTGCCCCCTCATGTGGGTACGCAAGCCACGCAGGCGGCGCAGGGTAGTGCCAGTGAGCACAGACAGAGAGGTTTTCCTCTTTGGTGTTGGAGGAAGAGCACCAACTGGCAGGTTCCCAAAGCAACCCCAAAGGTTGCCCTTCTGGTGCAAGAAGACCAAGACCAAAGGCCCGACAAGACGGATGTCATCCCCGAGCCCTCCGGCGTGTCACGACGAGGAGCTTTAGAAGGCAAAGACCACCTTTTGTCAGGATAAGCTGCAACCCTATCCCCCTTCAAACCGGTCGTTGTGGCGACCCTTCCCGCCTGATATTTTCGGGGGAAGAGGACCGAGGCCGATATAAGAGAGGGGCCGGCCATTGTAGAGTGGCGACGTGTTTTGGGCTCGCAAGAACACGCCTTGTACTCATCTTCCACCTCAAGCAATCGACCAAGCAGGAGTAGGGTTTTACACCGTGAGGTGGCCCGAAACTGGGTAAACTGTGTGGGTTCCCGTTCGTTTTCCTTAGCTTCAACCACCGGAGAGTCGTCGTGAAGCTGTGAGGCAAAGTAGGGTTGGAGAGCAAGCGCGCTCGAGTGTTCGAACCTTTCTTGGGTCTGCGGAGCCCCAAATCGGACAAAACCCCCCATTATGCCTGCCCTCCAACTCAACGATATCATTTGGGTCGATCCAATTAATTTTTTCCCGAACTTGTTCCGAGACCTCGACATAGGTAGGACTACACTCAAATACTATGTCAAGCTCATCCGCCCACGACTCGATATTGCCTTTCAAAAATGCGTCCTTGTCCACATGATGAAAAAAAACACATGTTGTCCACATCCCTAAAATATTTAGAACAACACAAAAGAAAATATATTTCATAAGCATTCATCGGAAGATTAAAACAAAAACAGAGTCAAAACGACAAATTAAGCAAATGATAACTCCAAACCTAACCCCAACATAACTCTAACCTTGAACAACTACAACAACCCCAACTAGGGTAACCCTAACCCTAACATAACAAGAACCATAAACCTAACCTTAACATACTAATAAGCCTAACCCTAACAAAGTGCCAAGCAATCATCTCATATATGCACACACATGCCAAAATTCATGAAGAACCAGGGTTTTCCTAAACTAGCAAAGAATTAAGCAAATGGTAGCATTTTTTAGATGAAACGGAGGGGATCGAAGGAGATTACCTTGAGGAAGGGATTGGGGGAGAAACAGACCAAACCTTCGGATTCACGTGATTTGAGAAAGGGATCGAGAGGGGATGGAGATTAAGAGCGCCACCGGTTGCTCTCTAAGAGGGGTGGCGAATGGATGGACGGGGACAGGAAGGCTGACTTGTTACGGTTAAGTGCATGTGTAGCGCCAGGCGCTACACTGCCAATGTATACGCTTCACGCAAAGACGATGACCCTGAAATGCTATGCTGCCTAGATGTGTAGCATCCGTCTGTCAGACGTTACAAAATGTAATATGACGTTGGTCTGTCGGACGCTACACAAAAGAATCAGGTACATGAAGTTTTATGTGACACGTTTACTTTATGAATTTGTTCGTTTTCATGTCAGATTTATATCTATTTTTTACCAGCCAAGGGTCCGTCCGGAGACCGACGAGCCAGCAGCGAAACGCACGGTCCCGGCAATCACCAGGACGCCACGTACACCCGCTAGCCCCCAAGCCGTCGGGACCCACATGTCATTAATTTGCAAGTAAAGCGCAAGGAACAGCCAAACAGCGACCGCACAGCGACAGGGGGTGTTCTTTTTCTCGGAACCACGCGGCGTTGCTTCCACGGCCACGCCGAATTTACCGTTTGGCCCCTCACCCTCGCCCCCCGACCTCCTTTCCCGTACGCCCACCTCATGCACCACAGACACATCGCGCCGTCGGCACCACGGGGACATTCGCGCCCTCTGCCTGCACCTTCATAGACACGGTTCAGTCAATCTTCGATTGTCCCAGAGGGGAATTACTGCCACTTTACACCAGTGGATATTCCTCTCCTCCCTGCACCCGCCGCACGACCCACAGGCCGTATCGGCCGTCGACTCCGCCTCGTGATGCGCGCGGGTGGCATCGAGTTCATGCACCGGGTTCACGCCAAAGCATGCCGCCCTCCCTCCCTCCCTCTCTCTCTTTGACTCTTGTACCAGCCCCCCACCTCGAGCTCCCCCGACGCATACGCCCACCCGCATCTACTACTCCCTCTCCGCCTCCGCGCCGCCTCCCGCGCCGACCGGAGCTTGACCGCCGGCATGGACCCGCGCTTCCCGCCGCCGGCGCCGTCCTCTGCTGGCGGTGCGCCGCGCGGCCACCGGCGGGCCCACTCCGAGACCTTCATCCGGTTCCCGGACGCGGACCTGCTGCTCGACCCGGACAGCGACTTCTCCTTCTCCGACCTCGACTTCCCCTCCCTCTCCGACGACTCCCCCGCCGTCTCCTCCGACCCCACCCCGCCTCCCCCGCCGCTGCCGCCGCACCAGTCCCCGTCGCCGGCGCCGCGGCCGCCCGGTGCCGGGGGCGCGCATATGAGGAGCCTCTCGCTCGACGCCGCCTTCTTCGATTGCCTCGCGCTGCAGGGGGGAGGAGGAGGCGGAGGCGGGCACAAGAGGAGCGGCTCCATGGATGGAGCGAGCTCGCCGTCCGACGGCGAGTCCGCGCTGTCCGGCGCGCTGCCGGACTACGCCAAGAAGGCCATTCCCGCGGAGAGGCTCGCTGAGCTCGCGCTCCTCGACCCCAAGCGCGCAAAGAGGTGAGGCCCTCTTCAGCTTTACCCTTTCACTTTATCCGCCAAGCGAAGCTTGATAGATCCAAAGGTAGTTTGCTGCTAGTCCGTGTCCTGCGTTACCGGCATCCAGCTCCTTGATCGTGCCGCCTATTTTCGAGTTTCCAGGGTTTCCTCTGGTTCAGTGGAGTTATATTTTAGGTTGGTTTCATGGCGGTGGTCTCTGGTGTGCAGGATTCTGGCGAACAGGCAGTCGGCCGCGAGGTCCAAGGAAAGGAAGATCAAGTACACCGGCGAGCTGGAGAGGAAGGTGCAGACCCTGCAGACAGAGGCGACCACGCTCTCGGCACAGCTCACGCTTCTTCAGGTGTGTATAATTGATCCGTGTTGTGTTGTTTGTAGTCCGTAGACGCAAGCATGGAAGCATGATTGCTTGAGCCAAACCTAATTAATTGACTAGCTGAAGCCAGTATTCTGTCTGATCAGTCTACATTAGTTGGTTGCTTTCCTTGATTGTTGGACAAGTGTGGAAACTGCATTGGTAACGCTTGTAGGAACCTGACCAATTCAGAGCTTGCGTCCTTAAAGAAGCAACCAGGATAAACAAACGATTGCCTTCGCTTACAACTTGTTCATTATCCTCCCTAATAAAATACTGCTTTATTATCTTAGCTTATCTGTTTCCCTCATGTAACTTGGCTTTTGAACAGTTCTCATTACTACAGTTGTTAACATTTCTATGAGCATTTCCTTTAAAAATCAGTAACTATTTTCTCTTCTTAGAGTTAATAATGACATTCTCTTTGTTTATTCTCCGAAGGGAATTTTTTTAAACTGCACTTTAATGCTGTCCACTTGAATTTTGTTATATCTGTGGGTCACAACATATGCTGGGTCCGAGATGATGTGTTACCCTCTGTTTTCTGATTCTCATCTGACATTCAGTGAAGATTGCGTTTTTTGACCCCATCACTTAGTTGTTTCCAATCATCGAGTTACTAGAGCTTTTGATAATTGAATTTTCAAGTGTAGTGGATGACATGATCCTAACGAGTTTAATTCTCCGTTTGGTAGTTAGTTTACACATATTGCTGTCTGTCACTATGAAATACAAATATCACTTCTGCTTCCCGAGGACTCACCATTTTGTTATCGACTTCTTTTTACATGCACCGGGCTGCCCTTTTTTCTTTTCCTTTTTTGTCTTACTTTTGCTTGTTATAGTATATAGATCTTAGTATGCATCCACCCACGTTTATTGAATGTGTAGTATCAAATTTTATCATAATTCTTCCTTGCTACGCTGAAGCTATACAGCTATAAACTATCAGTCTATGCGGAGAAAACTTTCTGGACTAGATTAGCTCCTCAAGATTCATTTGTTGTTTTTGTTGACAATAAAAAAAAAATCATGAATCAAGTAGTTCTCTACCTGTATATACAGTGCCTGTTTTCTTTTCGTTTTAAATTCTTTCCTTACGAGAGAAGGGCCCGGGGGCTGGAAAAGAACCTTACAATACTAAATTACATGAGCATGTAGTGGATTTCCTGTGTAGCCCTTGAATACCTAACTGCTGATTTCTAGTTACACACATATATTGTTAAGGGAAAACTTATGACAGGTATACATATCAATGAAAGCTTGCAAGCGGACATGTCCGCATTGCCCGCGATGGCCTGAGATGAACTAATGTGTTGTTGCTTTAATAGTGGTTCTGCTCTAATTATACTCTTGCGGATGTGGCGTCCGCCTGCATCCCTATAAAAAGTTGATCCTGTAGTTGATGTGACTACATGATTTGTTGCACCCAAAAGTAGGTGGGATAATGCAGGCGCCTCTACCTGATGGCTGGTCATGTCAAAAATAGGGGAAGCGTTGCTCTATTTGAAAGCTAATTTGATTGAAGATGTTGGAACCGATTGGGTGGTGTTAGGTTAAAGCTTTGGCTTGGTGGGCATGGATAGTAACAGAAGAATTTATCTTCTCCAGAAAGCTTGGCCAATACGGAACATCCTATTTACGCTGGAAAATGAAATAAGGAAGGGAAAAAGATTTATGGAGACCTGAACCATAACCAGTACTACTCCCACTGATCCATATTACTTGTCTACTAAAGCTGGGACAAGTAATATGGATCGAAGGGAGTAATAAAATAGTGTAGTAGAGCTAGTGAACTTTGTATTCTTGGTAATGCTATTTTCTGAGGCTATTTTCTGAGAAAATGATGAGTTCAAATTTATACTCCACTGGCAGTTGTGTTTGTGATTGCTCATCAGACCTGTGACTGTCATAACCAATATTTTGTTGTATTATCTTACAGTCTATGTTTTTTTTTGGTAACCCAGAGGGATACCTCTGGTTTAACTGTTGAGAACAGAGAACTAAAACTCCGGTTGCAGTCCATGGAAGAACAAGCCAAACTTCGAGATGGTATGTCCTAGTCTTGTTTTCGAAGTTTGCTAGTCGTTGTAATATAGGTTCAGAACAAAAATCATCCTGTTCCGTGAACATATAAGGCATCTGAGGGTCGACCAGTGACCAATCTGTCACCTTGTGACCATGTATCTGTTCTATGCAGCTCTGAATGATGCCCTGAGAGAAGAAGTCCAGCGGCTTAAGATAGCGGCAGGTCAAGTTCCAAGCATGAATGGACACCTCTTCGGGGGAGGGCTACAGCATCATCATCAACAACAACAACAACAACAACAACAGATGCCGAACTATTTCTCGCAGCAGCAGATGCACTACCAAGGCCATCAGCAACACCCCCCCCAAAACCTCCCTCAGAATTCTTCGAACGGAGGCCAGTCGCTCAGTGGTCAGTCTCTAAGCGACTCCATGGATTTCATGTGAGGAGTCTCTTGGCAACCTCAGGGCCATACCGACCACGGTTCGGTAGCTGTAAAGATAACTGATGTATACTGTATGCACATGAATCATTCGTAGGGTAGCTAGATGTTCTTTGTACCATTAATCAAGAAAATTCGTCCGTGTGTGCCGCAGTTGATCATCTCCCTTTTTCTTTCGGGGTCCATGCATGCCTTAGCCCGAAGTCTGAACGAACCATGCTTAACATGTTGCCTGTAGTTGTCACCCTGTACAGGAGAGCGGCGTCGCAGAGACCGGGCTCCAGGGAGCCCGGTTTATCAAAAAAAATTCTAAAAATACTTAAAAGTTTCAAAAAATACTATTTTTTTATACAAATACATACTCATGGTAGTCAAGTATGTAAAAAGTTTCATTAGGTAAGTCGACTATTTGCATGCTATAAAAAAAGATAAGTATCTGACCCAAAAACACTAAAGACAAAAACCCATTTTAACCTGTGTATTTATTTTTTTGTATACGTTACATGAAAAACATATATGTTCGTGAAAATTTGTGTGTATTACAAATACACATGTATGTGTATACTTTTTTCTTAAATTTTTTTCGTGTATAAAAAAAGTATTTCGGCTGAAATTTTTTATCGAGTTCCCTGAAGCTCGGTCTCTACGACCACTTTTCGCCCTGTACAGATGCTACGGTGAATGAAATGGTTTCTGGTTGGAAGTCTTGAGTTTTTCTGGTTTCCGGCTGCTGGTTGTCGATGTGAACCGAACTGGTGACTGGTAAGCAGTGTCGTCAACTGGCAGTGCATACACATATTTTAGCTACCGGTTTAGGAAAAGTACTGGTAAATTTGGCTGCCGTAGGTATTGCCGGTAACTACACTTTTACCGTCCAAGAAGAGCATAAGCAAAATTCAACTGGCTTGGCTAAGAGCATCTTCAGTCGCCCCCTCCCCCTAACAGCCCCTCGTTTTTATCGTCGACGCGTGAAAATCGGTCCAGTCACGTCTTAAGGAGCCTAAATTTCACCGGACCGAATTTGGCGTCGGCGAATCCAAACCGAACCCGACGCGCTGGGGACGTCGGGGGAACGTTTTTTTGGCGCGAAAACAGGTGGGTCCTCCGCGTTAGTGACCGCGTGGCGCTTCGTCGTCCTCATCGCTTCGGTTTCCCGCGGAAAATCAATGCAAAGGCTGCCCGTCAGTCATCCTGCCATTGATGCCTCATGGGGCGGCGCGTTCACGGGCGGCGCAGTCAAGGCGGGCGACGCGCGTCCACACCGTCCCCTTCACGTGGCCGCATGGTGCCGTCCGTTCGCCGCTATAAAAGCCGACCCTCCTCGCCGGTGGCTGCCACTCCTTGCCACAACTCCTCTCCCACTTTTGCCGTCGATGCCCTCTATCCCTCTCCCCCGGCGATCTTCTCTCTCACGCTCGTCGCTGACGCCCTCTGTTCCTGTCCCCGACGACCTTCTCTCCCACTCCTCTCCCCGATGGCAGCGCGTTACCCAGGCGACGGTGCGGCTGCCACCTCCACGAGGACGAGGCCCGCCTCCTGTACGAGGCGGAGTACCCGGCGTCGTTGGACATGCGGGTGCCGGGTTCGTGGAGGCTCAGCGTCGGCGGAGTCCCGGTGCCACCTGGAGCCGAGCGACGCACCGAGATCGCGAGGATCCGGTCGTCGCTGTCCGAGGCGGTGCGCTAGCAGCCGAGGTATGCCGCCGACAACAACCTATGGACGGCATACCGCTCCTCCCCTGTATGCACCTTCATGGTCCCGAAACAACAGTCCTCCTCCTCCCTTACTTTGCTTCTTTGCTGTGGCCCCATCCGAGTTCACCTTGATCCAGCCTACCTCTGGTGGTTTCCATCGCTCAACATGTGTCAGCTTAGGTGGTTTAGCTGTTCTCCCATGGACTTTGTTCCATTCCTGCAAATGATCATACACTGCTTCTGCTACCCCACGAGCATCAGCTATCCTCTTACCATCTCTGGCTTCATTCCGTGCTAACCACAATCTGTAGAGTCCCTGAACCATAGTTTCCCGCTCCTCTTCGGAAGCTGCCGCAAACCATTCTTGCAACCAGCTGGATATCGCACGAAATGAGCCGTCCATGGCTGGCGGTATGACTACTGGTGTTGCTTTCTCCGTACACAGGTATTTCCAGAAACAAGCGGAGTGTGGGCATGCCCAGAAGCGATGATGGATCGTCTCTTCCCGCCCGCAAGCCGGTGCAGTTCCGCTCCTACAACAAGCCCGTTCTTTATAAGTCTCCATGTATGGATTTTTGCCTTCCCCGGAGCATTAGCGCCCCACAACGCTAGCCAAGCCTTGTGCTGAATTACCGATTTCGAAGGTTCCGGCCGTCCGGACTTCAACTTGTTGATGCTCATGCGTAGATGGTAAGCCGACCTTGCGGAGAACTGCCCGTTTCTTGTGAAATTCCAAGCTAGATAGTCTGTGGTATTCGGCCCCCCTACCGCGATCTGTTTAATATCACATGCGTCATCAGGTGTAAACATTTGATCAACCTTTGCTACGTCCCATTCTGTTCCTTCTTCCGTGAGCAGGTTACTGACCCTAGTAATGCCATGCATGTAAACGTGTCCCAGCGGAGTAAGGCTTCCTTTTCTCGGTATCCAGTTATCATGATGTATACGGACCTGGGAGCCATCACCAATTCTCCAGACCACACACTCACTAAGCATGTCTCGACCAAATAATATGGTCCTGTTTAGATACTCTAACTCGGTTCCTGAACTAACTCTAACCAAAGAGGTGTTTGGATCATAGGGTTAGATTGATAATAAATATTCTTTTTTAATCATTTGTCTACTTTGGATCCTACATCCTGTCGGATTTGGTGTGGCCGGTTCTTGTGTGGCCTTGTCTCGCTCACAACCGACATAAACGAACAATCTTTACAAATAAAGCATACAAAATATGATAAAAGTTATTTTGTCCATACAAACGAGATGTCCCACTTAAACGTACAAGTCGTCAGTCAAAATTTAAAAAATATTACATTACATGAAACAAAGTATAAGCTAACTCGTCACGGAAGGCATTCATGTTGACGTCTTTAACAAGAGGTTCGTCTTCTGGCCATGCGGATGCAGAAGAACTAGGCATTGGGTTATAATTTTCATCCGCATCACAAGCATCAAATTCCCTATCCGCAATTCTGCTCTCACGAATGAAATTATGAAGAGCCATAGAAGCAACAATAATTCTACTTTGCTTGTCCTCTGGAAATATTGGCATGTTCAATAAAATCCTAAATTTCATCTTCAAGACTCCAAATGATCGCTCAACGACATTTCTAACTTTGGCATGTGCATGGTTGAAGGTTTCTTTCAAACCTTGTGGCGGCGGGCCGTTTTGCCATTGCTGCACATGGTACCTTGTACATCTGTATGGTGAAAGGTAGTCTGGCTGGTTTGGGTACCCCACATCGACCACAAAAGGCACACAATGATACTACGATGAACAAGTGTAATAGGAAAAAAAATGTTGCAAGACGGTTCAACTAGCATACCTGGTGGTGGATGTGGAAATTTGTGATGATGCGTAGTTATGGCATCTTTGAAAACTCTCATGTCATGTGCTGAACCAGGCCATCCCGACATCACAAATGTAAATCTCATGTCGAAATCACAAACAGCGAGCACGTTCTGACTGGTTTCATTGTGCTTGTTCAAGTATGGAATCCTCTTACTCTTATCCACCACAACATTCACATGTGTCCCATCTATAGCTCCAATGCAGTCATTGAAGTGTGGCCAGAATGATGGATTTTCTAAGTTTGGGTGCACCTCTGAAAATGTTGGGTCCTTGGGTACAATTATGTCATGTGCTAACCTAAGGAGGCATGTCAAAACTCTGTTAAATGTCCTACTTACTGTCTCCATAGACCTCCTAAAACGATTCTCTGCCTGTCTAACTGACCGTGGTGCTCCAACAATCCATAAAAACATAGCTAAAGCCTCTACAGATGTCATTTTGGTAGTTGAGTTCAAGCCATATGATTCTACCAAAGTATTATGCAGCCTGTTAAACAAAGCTCTCTCAACCCTAAACATGTTATAGCATTGGGTATCCCGGGCTAGTGTGTCCTTCACCCAATCCAATCCAGAATCTCCACTGACCCTCCTAGGTAGTTTCACAAAGTAATTATCAGAGTACATACCCAATATAGGAACCAACTGCAAGATTAAATTCTTGGACTGCTCCAAATTGTTGCGGCACATGGATATGATCTCGTCCTCACTTGTGTTGCCTCCACCATATTCTTCTTCCTCAGCCATGGCGGCATGATCTTCTTCCTGATTCAACACATGTACCAAATTGTCAACACATAGCATAAAACTCACAATAATGTACGCACATAATAGGTTCATAACATAAAATAACATAATAGGTTGAACACACATAATAGGTTCATAACATAACACTGATAATAGTGGGTCACATAATAGGTTCATAACAAACACACAATAGGTTCAACATTTTAACTCGCACATTTCCAAGCAATTATTGGGCCACAAAACAACTACTCCAAATTGTTGTCCCTGCACCATTTCTTGAAGTAACCCAACCTAAGCTCATGAGTTAATAGGCCACAAAAGAACTCCCTTTGGTACTCCGTTTCAAACAGCTTGGACATAGCATAGACGGAGTCAACTGTTTGCTTAATGCCACACTCAAATGCCAGCTCTTGACACCGCTTCACAGAAAATGCAGCCTTCTCAGTTGCACGTTTCTGCATTTGCTTAGTGTTGGCTATGACAGACTCCTTGAAGGTAGTAGCTATGTCCTTCACAATCTTGACCATTGGGCTCTTACTCTTCTTCACTGGACTGATCAGAGTGCTTGACGTGCTTGATGACCTCTTGCATCTCTGGCTCTTTTGGTTGCTTGCACTTATAGGTGTTCCTTGAAACTCCTCTTCCTCTGCTGCCCCTAAATTCCGACCGTAATCATCTCCAGGCACAAAGGCAGTGCTTCCGTCCACAGTGTAACCAGTGAACAATTGTTCAAGCAACTCCTCATTTGCTGGAGGACCCCACTGCAACTTCATTAGGTATGGTTTTTTCCGCATGAAAGTGGAAAAGCAAAACTAGTTAACATATGAGAGCACACTTCAGAATTCAAGTAAAACTAGCCTTGATGAAATGTGTACCTCTGTGTGTGTTCTCCAGAACTCAGAGTCAGCATCAATGGTTCCATCTGGTTTTCTCTCCAACCCTGTATGCACTTGCATGTATCGCCAGAAAGAGTAGGTGTTCTTGAGTACAACTATCTGATTCTTGACCTGCAAACGTGAGTACACCAACCCCCTTCTAGCAAGTAAGCCGTCGACAACGGCTTGGTTGTAGGAGATATGCCCTAGAGGCAGTAATAACAGTTATTTTGTATCTCCAAAGTTTGTAATGAATGTTTATGTTCCATGCTATAACTGCAATGATTCTCGAGTCTACAAATTAAACGAGGCTTGGAGGGAAACTCATGTGCACGTGTGGTATAATAAACGGTAAATTGTATTCCTAGTCTTGCCTCTAAGACTGGCTCAAGTGTTGCATGATGGTCCTGTTTTCCTGATCATGGGCATGGCTATGCCGGCAATTTTGAGGACGCGATGTTGGTAGAACACTCGTGTTGAATCGATCCGAATTGATGTTATGCTATGATATACATTCGTCACAAGTTAATGGTTAATAACACAACGATGGTTAACACTTTCATAATTCCTTAGACCATGAGAGTATCGAGTTTCTTCATGCTTGCTTCATGAACTTTGGGGTTTGTTAAACGTCATCCGTAAATGGGTGGCTATTACGGCAGCTTACGGGTTCATGGAAAAGTATGTCAAGTAACTTGATAGCTCAAGATTGGGATTTGCTCCTCCGACGATGGAGAGATATCTCTGGGCCCTCTCGGTGTTACGGTATCCATCATCGTCTGGCCAGACACTTTGTGATTTGATCACGGGGATGCCGGAACACGGGAACGAGAAAAGAGAACAATACCGGCAACGAGGTAACCGGCATAGTGGACAAGTTGTTGATCCACGAGGATGCCTACATGTCTCACCTCGGGTAATTGTAACATATCGCGAAGCAACAGGAATAGCTCATGGCAACTAGAGGTTCACTCGAATATTCATTCGTGTGGGTATAGGGGTCAATATGGGTGTCCACGACTCCGATGTTGATCATTGATCGGAAGGGGTTCCTGGTCATGTCTATGCTTCACCGAACCTATAGGGTCACATGCTTAAGGGTCATCTATTTGTTCAATACTAGACAAGGAGTCTGAGAGAAAATCACCGAAAAGTTTTGGACACCGGAAAAGTTTCGGACAGCGGAAAAGTTCCGTAGACAGGACACCGGAACAGTTTTGGTAAAACTAAAAAGTAGTTTCAGGGGATACCATTAAGTCAAATTGGTTTCGGCACATGCCTGATAATTCTTGGAGGGTGCCAGAATCATTCTGGAAACTTCTGGGAATTTTCCGAAAGAAAAACCGGAAATGTTCCGGAGCTGCCGGAACCGCTTCAGATGCTTTTCGCAGATGAAAATCACTATTCTGGAATTGTTCCGGATCGCATTAAAAATTATTTTAGTGGGGTACTAGAATTGTTCTAAGCCCACATAAATATTTTCAGTTCGATCGGACGTTGAAAAATGTCGTCGTGAATAGTGAAAGTGCTTTTTGGATATTTATGGAAAAACACCTTTTTGGATATTTCCAAAAGGGCTTCTAGAAGGGATTGGGGAGCAAGTTATCTCCTCATGGGGGCCCCCCAAGGGTTGGCCGGCCAAGGGTGGAGCTCCTCCATGGAGCTCCACATGGCACCCCTTTTTTCCTTCTTATGTTTTTTATGTGTGACATAAAGTGGGGGTAGTTTGCTATTTTCAAGTCCCAACCCTACCCCTTGGTTTTCCTATAAATAGAGGTGAGTGGGCTGCCCACAAATCCATCCCTTGCTCTCATACACATGCCATTGCAATGATCTGGCTTCTTCTCTCCCTCCCAGCGAAATAGTTTCGTAGAGCCGAAAGGCTGTCTGGGTTCCGACAGGAACTAGTTCTGGACGGCGAAGCCCTGCCGGATAGATCACACCGTATGTGTGCAACCCCGTAGAGAGGTCGTAGTTTCGATCTTTTGCCCGAGGGGCTGTTCGTGTGTCCTCCCGAAGGGCTGTCCGAGTCTCCGTTCGAGTTCGAGGGTCCTCCCGAAGGGCTGTCCGCGACATCGTCCGGGGGACTGTCCGACCGCCTCCCGGAGGGCTGTCCGACGAGAGAGTACATCCTCGCGGTTGGGAGGTTGTAAAATCCTAGCCGCGGGGATCTGCACCAACGATCTCCACCGACTCTTCTACCGCTGCGCTTCGAGTTGGTACGGATCGGATCAAACCTTGTATGCAGTCTCCATAGTGGTCCTGGGCGTGCTCGCTATACCGGAAATTTTTGTTTTTTGACGCGTTCCCCAATAGTGGCATCAAGAGCCAGGCTATGAGTAGATGCATGTTATGATCTAGAATACATGAGATGTATGGGTATTGCATAGTATAATTTTGTAGTAGATGAGATCTATTGCTGAAAATTATTTGTGCGGGTAGCAGATGAAATCTGTTACCCGATGTTCCTGTTGCTTCCCGTGAATTTGCGTAGTCCATATCTTGACGGAATGGTGGAATCTTACAAAGTTTTGGCAATCCGCGATCCTTTCATGCTGCTCCTGAGTATGCTAATTGACAGATCAACGAAGTGCTAACAGTTCTTTGGGTTCCACCATAGTCAAAAGAAAGATGGATGTTTCGCAGACGAAAGGGCAATGCAGATATGATCTGCACGGTGGTCACGCGTATGACGAAGTTTAGTATGGGGCTCGAGATTCTATCATCTCATGTTTCATACACCCTGGAAAGTTAATCTAGCAACTTGAATTATCATACTTGATGATAAACGTTGGTAGCTGTGGTTTGAGTCAAAACCTTAGAAGCCACGTAAAATAAAATTTTGTATAAACCGATTAGAGGCGTCTAACTTGGTTTTGCAGGATGGTTTGCATGTGATGTGGTATAGCAAAGCTCATATTCAATTTTGATTATGTATGAGATGGCTATATGATGTAATTAACATGACCTGTGTGTCATGATTCGGCATGATGGCTAGAGCCATATGATTGCACTTTAATGACCTGCGTGTCAACCTTATGTAATGCACTTATTTTATTAGCTATAAAGATAGCAATATTATCTGGTGCATCGACAAGGTGGTGGCAATCTTCGCAGAGGTGAACACCGACGCGAATGCCGAAGACGAAGAAATACTTGACTTCTCCGTCACAAGGGGCTATACCATATCATGCTATTATGAATTGCCTGAGATGTTTATCCCTCTTGATGCACCCTTCTTAATTGCACGGTAGTCGCTTTTTATTAGGGTGATCTCTCACTTAGAATATCAAGTAGTTAGTGTTCTCCCAAGTGTAGCACCATCACGACACCTATCTCTTCAGGGTATCACATGGTTACATGGGTACGAACGATTAGAGAAGTGTGAGGCGGGTGAGTTGAGACCTCGCAGCGAGATCACTTGGTTGTCTTGACGTTCAGGCATGAAAGTCATGATCTCGGAACACACGCATCGAATGAACAAGAGTCACATAGAGATGTGATTGGCAAGTTGGCCTACCAATTGAAATTCTCGTCACTTGAGATGGTTACATCCTTGACGCTGAATTGAAAGTTGGGTCTTGCATCACTCACAATCAATTATGAGAGATATTGATTTGAGTGGGAGTGCACCTTGGAATAAAATTATTTATTCACTAGTGCCAAAAATCATTATGAACAAAGTCTAAATGAACTTGTGTTTTCCATTGTAGATCAAATGGCTCGCAACACCACGTTCAACTTAGGCCCTATGTTAGAGAAAGAGAAGTTAGCTGCGAATGGAAACAACTATGCGGACTGGGTCCGTACCCTGAGGATTGTCCTCCGGGGTGCTAAGAAAGTGTATGTGCTTGACGGACCTCTTCCTCCTAAACCGGCGGCAACAGCCGCGGCAGACATACATAATGTCTGGGCCACTAAGGATGATGATTACAACTTAGTGCAGTGCCTCATGCTGTCTTGCATGAGTTCAGAGCTTCAAAAACGTTTTGAATTCCATAACTCCTTTGATATGATCAAGGATCTGGATGCTCTTTACAAGTTTAATGCACGGTCTGAACGTTTTGACATCATGAAAATGATGGCGGAGACCAAGATGGCTGAGGGCAGTTCAGTTGGCGAGCACGTAGTCAATATGATTGGCTACGCTGAAAGGCTTAAAATCCTGGAATTCCCACTTCCAAAAGAGCATGTTATGGACTTTTTGCTAGGTTCACTCCCCCCGTCTTATGGCGGTTTTATCATGAACTACAACATGAATGGGATGGACAAAACAACAAATGAGGTGCTTGCCATGCTGAAAACTACTGAAGGAGGACTGCAGAAAAATCGCAAGCAAGTGTTGCTTGTGAATAAAATTGCTAGTTTCAAAAAGAAAGGCAAGCCAAAGAAGGGCAAGGGCGCCGGTAAGACCGGCTTCCAACGCAAATCTAAGGGCGGAGCCAAGAATGAAACTGAGTGCTTCTACTTCAAGGGCACAGGACACTGGAAGAGAAACTGCAAGAAATATCTGGAAGATAAGAAGTCCGGGAAAACTGGAAAAGGTATAATTGTTATACAAGTTAATGTCATTGACGTTTTGCTTGCTAGCGAAAATTCTAAGTCTTGGGTATTTGATACCGGATCGGTTGCTCACATTTGCAACTCGATACAGGGCCTTCAGAAGGTGCGCAAGCTGGCAAAGAATGAAGTCGTGATGCGTGTCGGGAACGGCGCTGGGATCGCCGCTCATGCCGTCGGCATTATGCCTCTACGTCTCCCCTCAGGATTTATTTTGGAACTTAGTAACTGTTATTTTGTTCCGTTATTGTGTAGAAACATTATCTCTGGATCATGTTTAGTACACGATGGGTACTCCTACAAGTCTGAGAACAATGGTTGTTCACTTTATTGTAAGGATATGTTTTATGGATTTGCACCCATTGTTGGGGGCCTTTTCATACTGAATCTTGATTGTGTAAATGATGTCTTTAACGTGAATGCTAAACGCCTTAAGAAGGCTGATACCACCACAACTTACTTGTGGCACTGTCGGCTTGGCCACATCGGAAAGAAACGCATGCAAAGACTCCATAAAGATGGAGTTTTACCGTCCCTTGATTTTGAATCATTTGACACATGTGAAGCTTGCTTGATGGGAAAAATGACCAAGACGCCGTTCACGGGTCATCCTGAATGGGCGGGTGAATTATTGGAAATAATACATAGTGATGTATGTGGTCCAATGAACACGGCCGCACGGGGTGGGTATTTTTACTTCGTGACTTTTACTGGTGATTTAACTCGGTATGGCTATATCTACTTGATGAAGCATAAGTCGGAAACCTTTGAAAAGTTCAAAGATTTTCAGAATGAGGTAGAAAATCATCGTGACAAAAAGATTAAGTTTCTGCGGTCTGATCGCGGAGGCGAATATCTTAGTCATGAGTTTGGCCAACATCTGAGTGACCGTGGAATCGTTTCACAGCTTACGCCTCCCGGAACTCCACAGCGAAACGGAGTGTCGGAACGACGTAACCGAACCCTGTTAGACATGGTAAGGTCGATGATGTCTCTTACAGATCTACCGATATCTTTTTGGGGTCACACACTACTCACTGCCGCTTATACATTAAACAGAGCGCCGTCTAAGTCTGTTGAGACGACACCACATGAGATGTGGTATGGGAAGATACCTAGTGTGTCGCATCTCAAGGTTTGGGGTTGTGAGGCATACGTAAAACGTTTACAACCAACCAAACTAGAACCTAGATCATACAAATGTTACTTTGTAGGTTATCCAAATAACACCATTGGATATTCCTTCTACCACCAGTCAGAAGGCAAAATGTTTGTCACAAAGGTTGCACACTTTCTCGAGAAAGAATTTCTCGCTAAAGAATTGAGTGGGAGGACAGTACAACTTAATGAGATTAGTGAATCTTTGGCCACCGTTGATATGGCTAAGGAACCGGAAGTAATTCCGCAAATTATCCCTACAACTGGGCCGGAAGTTGTCGCATGTGATGCGGAAACTTCAGACAATGTTGTTACTGAACCGCGTAGATCAGGTAGGGCTATCCAGCCACCTGAGTGGTTTCATAATGAAATCTTCATTCTTGAAGACGATGAACCTGTGCACTACAAGGAAGCGATGGCGGGGCCTAGCTCAAGGGAATGGCACAAGGCCATGAGATCCGAAATGGAATCCATGTACGAAAACCAAGTTTGGAACTTGGAAGAACTTCCAGATGGCGTAAAACCCATTGGTTGTAAATGGATTTTCAAAAGAAAGACGGACGCGGATGGTAACATTACTATCCACAAAGCTAGACTTGTCGCGAAAGGGTTCACGCAAGTTCCAGGAGTGGACTATGGCGAGACTTTCTCGCCCGTAGCTATGCTTAGGTCTGTTCGGATATTACTAGCAATTGCTGCTTATTTTGATTATGAAATATGGCAGATGGATGTCAAAACGGCTTTCCTAAATGGAAACCTTGAACAGGATGTATACATGATACAACCAGAAGGTTTTGTCGATCCTAAGAATGCTGGAAAGGTATGTAAGCTTCAGAAAGCCATTTATGGTCTGAAGCAAGCATCAAGGAGCTGGAACATTCGTTTTGATGAAGTGGTCAAAGAGTTTGGCTTCATCAGGAATGATGAAGAATCTTGTGTTTACAAGAAGTTAAGTGGGAGCGCAAAAGCATTTCTAATCTTGTATGTGGATGACATATTGTTGATTGGAAATGATGTGAATTTTCTTAGTGAAATAAAAGACTCATTGAAAAGGAGTTTTTCAATGAAAGACTTAGGTGAAGCAGCATATGTATTGGGCATCAGGATCTATAGAGATAGATCAAGACGCCTAATAGCTCTTAGCCAAAGCACATACATTGACAAGGTGTTGAAAAGGTTCAACATGGAGAACTCCAAGAAAGGCCTACTCCCCATGTCACTTGGCATAGTGCTTTGCAAGAATCAGAGTCCTCGGACCCTCGATGAGCGAGTACAAATGAATGATATTCCATATGCTTCGACAGTTGGTTCTATTATGTATGCCATGCTATGTACAAGACCGGATGTTTCCTATGTGCTAAGTGTTAGCAGCCGGTACCAAGGTGATCCAGGATTGGAACACTGGGCCGCAGTCAAGAGTATTCTTAAGTACCTCAAAAGGACCAAGGATTTACTCCTTGTGTACGGAGGCGATGAAGAGCTCATTGTAAGTTGTTACACTGATGCAGGCTTCATGACTGACCCAGATGACTTCAAATCTCAATCTGGCTATGTTTTCATATTGAACGGCGGCGCAGTTGATTGGAAAAGTTCCAAACAAAAGATTGTGGCGGATTCTATGACGGAGGCGGAATATGTTGCTGCTTCTGAAGCCTCCAAGCAACCTGTCGGTATCAAGCAATTTCTTGAAGACCTTGGTGTGGTTCCAAGTGCTCTGGACCCGGTGGAGATCTATTGTGATAATAGTGGCGTCGTGGCTCAGGCAAGGGAGCCATGTTCGCACCATAAAACAATGCATATTCAACTCAAATATAAACTCATTCGACATCATGTCGAAGAAGGTTTAGTGAAAGTACGCAAAGTTCAAACGGATCTGAATGTGTCAGACCTGATGACAAAGCCTCTACCACGAGCAAAGAATGAGCAACACCGGATAGCCATTGGTGTTAGGGAAGCCATGTAACTGGATTATGACTCTAGTGCAAGTGGGAGTCTGTAGGAGATATGCCCTAGAGGCAGTAATAACAGTTATTTTGTATCTCCAAAGTTTGTAATGAATTTTTATGTTCCATGCTATAACTGCAATGATTCTCGAGTCTACAAATTAAACGAGGCTTGGAGGGAAACTCATGTGCACGTGTGGTATAATAAACGGTAAATTGTATTCCTAGTCTTGCCTCTAAGACTGGCTCAAGTGTTGGATGATGGTCCTATTTTCCTGATCATGGGCATGGCTATGCCGGCAATTTTGAGGACGCGATGTTGGTAGAACACTCGTGTTGAATAGATCTGAATTGATGTTATTCTATGAGATACATTCGTCACAAGTTAATGGTTAATAACTCAGAGATGGTTAACGTTTGCATAATTCCTTAGACCATGAGAGTATCGAGTTTCTTCATGCTTGCTTCATGAACTTTGGGGTTTGTTAAACGTCATCCGTAAATGGGTGGCTATTACAGCGGCTTACGGATTCATGGAAAAGTATGTCAAGTAACTTGATAGCTCAAGATTGGGATTTGCTCCTCCGACGATGGAGAGATATCTCTGGGCCCTCTCGGTGTTACGGTATCCATCATCGTCTGGCCAGACACTTTGTGATTTGATCACGGGGATGCCGGAACACGGGAACGAGAAAAGAGAACAATACCGGCAACGAGGTAACTGGCATAGTGGACAAGTTGTTGATCCACGAGGATGCCTACATGTCTCACCTCGGGTAATTGTAACATATCGCGAAGCAACAGGAATAACTCACGGCAACTAGAGGTTCACTCGAATATTCATTCGTGTGGGTATAGGGGTCAATATGGGTGTCCACGACTCCGATGTTGATCATTGATCGGAAGGGGTTCCTGGTCATGTCTATACTTCACCGAACCTATAGGGTCACACGCTTAAGGGTCATCTATCTGTTGAATACTAGACAGGGAGTCTGAGAGAATCACCAAAAAGTTTTGGACACCGGAAAAGTTTCGGACAGCGGAAAAGTTCCGCAGACAGGACACCGGAACAGTTTTGGTAAAACTAAAAAGTAGTTTCAGGGGATACCATTAAGTCAAATTGGTTTCGGCACATGCCTGATAATTCTTGGAGGGTGCTACAATCATTCTGGAAACTTCTGGGAATTTTCCGGAAGAAAAACCGGAAATGTTCCGGAGCTGCCGGAACCGCTTTAGATGCTTTTCGCAGATGAAAATCACTATTCCGGAATTGTTCCGGATTGCATTAAAAATTATTTTAGTGGGGTACTAGAATTGTTCTAAGCCCACATAAATATTTTCAGTTCGATCGGACGCTGAAAAATGTCGTCGTGAATAGTGAAAGTGCTTTTTGGATATTTATGGAAAAACACCTTTTTGGATATTTCCAAAAAGGCTTCTAGAAGGGATTGGGGAGCAAGTTAGCTCCTCATGGGGGCCCCCCAAGGGTTGGCCAGCCAAGGGTGGAGCTCCTCCATGGAGCTCCACATGGCACCCCTTTTTTCCTTCTTATGTTTTTTATGTGTGACATAAAGTGGGGGTAGTTTGGTATTTTCAAGTCCCAACCCTACCCCTTGGTTTTCCTATAAATAGAGGTGAGTGGGCTTCCCACAAATCCATCCCTTGCTCTCATACACATGCCATTGCAATGATCTAGCTTCTTCTCTCCCTCCAAGCGAAATGGTTTCGTAGAGCCGAAAGGCCGTCTGGGTTCCGGCAGGAACTAGTTCTGGACGGCGAAGCCCTGCCGGATAGATCACATCGTATGTGTGCAACCCCGTAGAGAGGTCGTAGTTTCGATCTTTTGCCCGAGGGGCTGTTCGTGTGTCCTCCCGAAGGGCTGTCCGAGTCTCCGTTCGAGTTTCGAGGGTCCTCCCGAAGGGTTGTCCACGACATCGTCCGGGGGACTGTCCGACCGCCTCCTGGAGGGCTGTCCGACGAGAGAGTACATCCTCGCGGTTGGGAGGTTGTAAAATCCTAGCTGTGGGGATTTTCACCAACGATCTCCACTGACTCTTCTACCGCTGCGCTTCGAGTCGGTACGGATCGGATCAAACCTTGTATGCAGTCTCCATAGTGGTCCTGGGCGTGCTCGCTATACCGGAAATTTTTGTTTTCTGTCGCCTTCCCCAACATTGGTACCCTTCAGCAGTCATTAGTGTACCATTATATGTTCCTACTGTACGTTGCTCAATGCACAATTCTAACAAGCTAGCACTATTGACATCATTCCATTGGGCTCGATTCCTTTGGCTCACCGGGGGACCTCCGAAGCTTGCTAACTCTTCGACATCCTCCTCCAATTCTTCATCATCATTGTCGAAGGAAACGCCGTAGCCGGATGCATGCCCACGGACGGCACTACGCGATGCTCACGGAGGCGGCACGCGCCGGCCGCCACGGCTGGTACGATGGTTACTGTGGCCGGGTGTCGCGGCCGTCGAGTTGGCGCGCTGCCGACCGCCACCACCTGCCCCCGTCGATGATCCACCGAGGAACATGCCACTGTTTCCTCCTTCGTGACCGGCTGCCGCCGATGAGGAACCACCGAAGTTCAATTGGCAGGCCAAGGGTGGCGACGGATTCGCCCATCCGTCTCCTGCTCCGGCACGCGGTGGGCGATATGGAGGGAGCCCAGAGCCGCTGCCACGCCCAGAGAGGAGCTCGTCGCTGTCGCTCTGGAGGAAAGCTCCGTACAGCCCAAGCCCCGGGAACCCCTCTGACGCCGGAGCTTGAGAGTTGAGGTCGAGACCGGCCTGGGTAGCTAGGCCGCTTGCCGACGACTGCGAACCCCACACCTTGAAGCCGTCTCCGTCCATTGCAGCTGGGTGACAGAAATTTTCATGAACATACGAAAAGAAAAGCAACAGTTTCAGGAACACACTGAAACTTTCAGGCGTCGAAGGCCTCACCTGGTGCGGCAGGACGAGGTGGCCGGTGGCTGAAGACGGCGGGGCGGCGCGACCGGTGGCTAGGGACGACGGGCGGCACGGCGCGGTGGCTGGGGACGGCGG
This sequence comes from Hordeum marinum, assembly GCA_022496015.1. Classification (NCBI taxonomy): domain Eukaryota; kingdom Viridiplantae; phylum Streptophyta; class Magnoliopsida; order Poales; family Poaceae; genus Hordeum; species Hordeum marinum. The sequence continues at coordinate 86,161,020 of CM039675.1, read as the reverse complement.
GGCAGCGCGACCGGTGACTAGGGACGGCGGGGCGGCGCGACCGGTGGCTGGGGACGGCGGGGCGGCGCGACCGGTGGCTGGGGACGGCGGGCCGGGATGGCGCGGCCGGTTGGCTGGGGACGGTGGGGCGGCGCGGAACGAGGTGGGGCGGGACGAGGCGGGGCGGGGCGGGGCGGCGCGGCCAGCACCTGGGGACGGGGTGGGACGGCACGGGGTGAGGCGGCTGGCAAGGCGGGGTGGCCGCCGGCGGCGGCGGCGCAGGATGGGGTGGCGGCGGCAGCGCATGATGGGGGGTAGGGCGAGCGACGGGAGGGAGGGGGTGGGGCGAGCGACGGGAGAGAGCGACAGGAGCTGGATCTGGTGCAACTGCGTTTTTTCCTTTTCCTGGACCCCACCTACTCTAACCCAAAAAAGCACCCCTTGGGTGGGTTAGAGTTTTTGGGTGGGTTAGATGCATCTAACCAACTCTAACCCACCTGTTTGGATTTTTGAAGGTTAGATGGCTCAACTCTAACCCACTCTAACTCTAACCCTGGGATCCAAACAGGGCCTATACTTCGAAAGGTGAAAGATGCTTTGCTTGGACAAGTAGCATTCATAATACTGTTGTAAGGGCATATTTCTCCCTAAGTGGTTTTGGTGATTGATGACAATGCCATTGCGGACTAATCATGTGCATTGAGCATTTCAGATATCTCAGGTCTAGGCACAAGACGATTCAGTGCCCCTCGGAACCTCTCGAAGACGGTTGTTCTCTATGTTTCTTTTCGGTGGATTTGAGTCGTAGGAAACCGTACTATTAAGAGGGGGTCCACTTCGGAAAGGTCTGGGTGGAATCAACACGTACACATCTATTCCTTTGCACCACCTTTCCCTCTCTTCAATGGAGCCCCAACTTGTTTTCCTTCACTGTGCAAAAGGAAAGCCTGTTGGGTGTTTGTGTTCAGTGGTCTGCGGTAGTACTGCTCAAAGGAGCGGTAGTACCGCAGGTGCCAGCGGTAGTACCGCTCGGTGGAGCGGTAGTACCGCTGTCTCCTGCCCTGGCCCCTACACCTACGGTAGTAGGTGCGGATGTAATTTTTTACATCCGCCCTACTATGGTAGTACCGTGATTCACGTCCGGTACTACCGTGCCGGACTTTTTCATAGAGTTTCCCTCTGCGGAGGTAGGCACAGAAGTAATTTTTTTACTTCCGTGCACCTCCAGTGCCTGCCTCTGCCGACCGTGCGGTAGTACCGCACAGGCTCGCGGTAGTACCGCACAGGCTCGCGGTAGTACCACTCTGGCGGTTCTACAGCTTGTTGTCCTGTGCAAACGACCAGAGCCAGTTACTCCCGCACGAGCGGTAGTACCGCATGAGGCTATGGTAGTACCGCAAGCCGTCACGGTAGTACCGTGGCTGTTGCGGTAGTACCGCGACGCGCGGGGCTGAGGGAGTGGATAACGGTTGGATCTTGTCCCCCACTATAAAAGGGAGGTCTTCTTCCCCAATAAGCTTACCTCTTCCTTCCCAAACTCCATTGTTGCTCCAAGCTCCATTTTATCCCGATCTCTCTCCCTAGCCAATCAAATTTGTTGATTTCCTAGGGATAGGTTGAAAAGGTCCCGATCTACACTTCCACCAAGACAAATTTGATTCCCCCCACTAATCCCTTGCGGATCTTGTTACTCTTGGGTGTTTGAGCATCCTAGATGGTTGAGGTCACCTCGGAGCCACATTTCATTGTGGTGAAGCTTCGTGGTGTCGTTGGGAGCCTCCAATTCAGTTGTGGAGATTGCCCCAATCTTGTTTGTAAAGGTTCGATCGCCGCCTTCAAGGGCACCAATAGTGGAATCATGGCATCTCGCATTGTGTGAGGGCGTGAGGAGAATACGGTGGCCCTAGTGGCTTCTTGGGGAGCATTGTGCCTCCACACCGCTCCAATGGAGACGTACTTCCCCACAAGGAAAGGAACTCCGGTAACACATCCTCATATCCACCGGCTCCACTTTTGGTTATCTCGCAGCTTTACTTCTTGCAAGCTTTTATTGTGTTATATCCCTTGCTTGCTTGTGTACTTGGTGTGGTTAGCATCATATAGGTTATTCACCTAGTTGCACATCTAGCTAACTTATTTGATACTAAGCCTAAATTGTTAAGGAAAATTTAAAAAGTGTTAGTTGCCTATTCACCCCCTCTAGTCAACCATATCAATCCTTTCAATTGGTATCAGAGCCACGTCTCTTTATTAAGGGTTTCACCACCCGAAGAGTATGGCTGGCGAAGAGGTACGTGTGGGAGAACTTCCCGAGGCCATGGGTGTGAACACGGTCTCACGCGAGGATTTGAACGAGGCTTTGTCCTTGCTCAAATCCTCCATGGCGACCGAGGTTCAATCCATGTTTAAAGATTTCCTTAATACTCTTAAAATGTCTACCGATGCGGGGCAAGTGGTCAAACCCACTAACTCGTCATCGGATGTCAACTTCGGTAAGGAGGGGGATAGTGCCGACAAAGATAATTATTATCAAAGAGTTAATGGGTCGGGGAGCTTTGCCTCTGTTCCCCCTCCCGTGGTCTATGGAGGACCGATGCACCCACCTCATGTAGTTAATCTCGGTCCTCCTCCTAAACTTGTTAAGAATGATTTTGCTAACTGGGTTCTTAGTATCAAGTCTCATTTAGATCACAGCTCAATTCATCTCATGAGAGTCATTGAAGAAGGATACTATCCTCATGATCCACGCAATCTTACTCCAAGAGAACAAGCGGATAAACAACTAAATTCTTCTGCCTTGTTCATACTCCAAGCTGCTATTCCTCCTGACGATCTACCTCACCTGCAACCCTTCACTATTGCTAAAGAGTGTTGGGAACACAACATCTCCATGTACAAGGGCAGCCCAAGCATTCAACGGTCAAACTATGAAGTTGTTCTTGATCAGTCAGATGAGTTTGTGATGATAGAGGATGAGGAACCGCGTGAGCTCTATAGAAGGGTGACTGCTCTCGCTGTTTCCCTCAAGGATCATGGCATCAAGGATGTGGATGATACTTGGATCAAGCGTAAGTTCCTGAAGGCCATCATGCCCTACAACAAGGCCATGCCCGCTGTCATCTGTTAAAGTCCAGACTTTCACACCTTATCCTCTGGTGATGTGTTGGATGAATTCATTGCAATGAACATCCTGAACACGACAGCCGACAATGCTCTCGCTCGTGTTCAACGGTCAAGGAAGTCCTCTCCCAATCTTGCATTGAAGGGCAAGGTCAGTCAAGAGGAAGAAGAAGAAGAGGTTTGCCCCGAGGACACCAAATATGCTTATCATGAGCACATGGCTCTTGTGTCTAGAAAATTTTGGGCAACAAGAGAAACTCAAGGCCCAACTTCTCCAAGAACAACTCAAATGGGTCAAAGGGAAAGCAACGTGTGAGAACTTGCTACAACTATGGTAATGTAAGTCACTTTGTGGTGGATTGTCCATATGAGAAGAGGGAAGATAATGGTGGCAAGCTCATTCGCAAAGATAAAGCCAAGTCTTTCCCCAACAAAACCAACTTTATCAAGAAGGCTCCTCACAAAGTATTGGTGGCTCAAGAAGAGTATGCCTCAGATGATGATGTTGATGACAAAGACACAAGCTGTGAAGGAATGGCAATGGCATCCGTGGCAATTGCCTCTTCTACCCCGACAAAGGTGTCACTCTTCGACGCCCCCAATGAGAACATCGTCGCGAGGTGCCTCATGGCTAAAGGTATCACTAAGGTAACCTCCAACGTCATAACCTCAAATATTAAGACTTCCATTTCTTCCACTTCATCCTTAGATTGTGTGGATGAACTTGAGGAGGGGAAAGAGGATAAAAATGAGTTTGACAAATTCATGTGTAAACTCAAGGGAGAGTCCAAGAAGCACTTCGTTGCTCTCTTGGAACAACTTGGTGGGGCCCATGACACTATTGAGTCTCAAGAAGAGTGTATTGAGGAACTGAGAGGTCATAGTCATCATTATGTCGACGAGATAGCGGATCTATCTATTGCTCTTGAGGAAGAGCAAGGTCTTCGTATGACTCTTGAATAGTCACAAAATGTTGACCTTACTAAATTACGTAAAGATTATGATCATGTTATTGTTCTTAATCGTGCTCTCAAGTCTGAGAAGGTTGCACTTGGGGTGGATCATGATCGTCTCAAAGTTGAGCTTGACACACTTGTCAATGCTCACAAGGCATTGACATGTGCTCATGCCTCTCTTAAGGAGTCGCATGATCAACTCCAAGTGAAACTCACTAAGGAAATTGCCACATGTCCTCCTTTTGTTCTAATTGATAATGCATCTGCTACTAACCCATGTTGTGAGCATGCACACCTTGTGGAGGAAAATGCCAAGCTAAAATAGCAGCTTAAAAAGGGTTTGGTGACGTGTATCCAAGGTGAGAAGACACTCAATGACCTTCTGAGTACTCAGAAGGAAATTGTGGCAAAAGAAGGAGTGGGGTTGGTACCCAAAACTAATGAGAAGAAGAAAGTAAACACCGAGGAAGTTCCATCGCTCAAGCGAACCTTTGTAAGAGCTGGAGAAGGTCCTCATGAGAAGAAGAAAGACCGAGTTATGTTGGAGAATGCCAAGAAGGGAAAGAACAAGAACATCCAACCCAACAAGACCGGCGACTTTAACCCCCCTTATGTTTTATGCTGTGCTAGTGATGGGCATGTTTATGCCAAATATGTTGGCTCTTCTTATGAGTACATTGAATGGTGTATTTGGGTTCCTAAGACCCTTGTTGCTAACATTAAAGGACCCATTAAAGAATGGGTACCTAAAGCCAAACATTGATCTCTTGTAGGGGTTTTCTTCCGGAGGAACATCATGGTTGCTCGATAGTGGAGCGACAAATCATATGACTGGAAGGAAGGACTTGGTGGTGGATGTTCATCCTAACACATCTATGGACACCCAAGTCTCATTTGGTGATGATGCAATTTCAAAGGTATTGGGTCTTGGCAAGGTGGTAATCTCTCCGGAACTCACCATAGAGAAGGTCATGCTTGTTGAGACCCTCGCATACAATTTACTTTCAGCTCATCAACTTGCAACCATGAATTTTAGTACCTTATTTGGTATTGAATCTGTGACCCTTTTGTGGAGCAAGACTCTTAAAGTAGCTTTTGTTGGGCATGTCGAGAACGGTCTCTATGTGGTGAACTTCTCGGAGCAACCCACTAAGACCGTGACTTTATTAATGGCTAAAGTTGATGTGGGATGGCTCTGGCACGCCGGCTAGCCCATGTTAATATGAGATCTTTGCAAAGTCTCCTCAAAGGGGATCACATCCTTGGACTAACAAATGTGAGTTTTGCCAAAGATCATGCCTGCAGTGCTTGTATCGAAGGAAAGCTACATGAGAAGGCTCATCGTCCAACCACTACAATATACTCTAAGAGGACCTTAGAGCTCCTTCACATGGATCTCTTTGGTCCTCCATCTTTTGACAGTGTTGGTGGAAGAAAATATTGCTTGGTGATTGTGGATGATTACTCGATATATACTTGGGTTTATTTCTTCAAGAAGAAGAGTGAGACCCAACAGACCAACATCGACTTTGCAAATGAAGTCCAACGCCAACATGATGCAAAGATTTTGATGATTAGAAGTGACAACGACATTGAGTTCAAGAATTACACCCTAAATGAGTTTCTTAGTGATGAAGGGATCAACCACCAATATTCCACACCTTACACCCCTCAACAAAACGGTGTTGCTGAGAGGAAGAACCGGACGTTGATTGATGCGGCAAGAACCATGATGGCAGAGTTTAAATCTCCATACAACTTTTGGGCCGAAGCCATCAACACAGCGTGCCATGCATCTAATCGGCTCTATCTTCGCAAAGGTTTGAACAAGACTCCTTATGAGATTCTTACCGGGAACAAGCCCAACCTCACATACTTCCGGGTGTTCAGTTGTAAGTGTTTCATTCTCAAGAAAGGTGCTCGTTTGTCTAAATTTGAACCGAGCCCATGAGGGCATATTTGTTGGTTATTCTGCAAACTCTCATGCTTACCGTGTCCTCAACAAGCCCACGAGACTCATTGAGGAGACGAGTAACGTAGAGTTTGATGAAAATAATGTCTCCCAAGTGGAGCAAAGTGGTCTTTGTGATGTAGGTGATGAAATTCCTCCCCAAGCCATAAGAAGAATGGGTGTGGGATACTTCCTACCCGTTGAGGAACCCCTTGTGGCCGAAGGAGAAGGACAATGTTCCACTCAAGTGGAACCATCACCGACACAAGACCCACATGCTTCCGAAGAACAAACTAAAGGTCCTCTACCACATGAACAAAATCAAGGGCAAGATCAATCCACTGACGATGGTGTCTCACCAAGTGATGCCCAAGATCAAGTTCCTGTCTCCGAGCAATCTCAATCTCAAGATCTTCTTCAAGATCAAGATCAAGCTCAAGAAGGCGCTCAAGATCATCAAGATGATGACTCACAGAATGTAGTCTCTCAACCGTCCATGGAAGAAATCTTAGAGAGACAAGCCGCCAAGAAAGCCGCCAAAAATGCCGCCAAGCTCAAAGTTAGACAACATCTGTTGGAGAACGTCTACGGTGACTTGCAAAAAGGGGTAACCACTCGTAAAGAATTAACAAAATTTTGTGAACATCACGCGTTTGTTTCTTGCATTGAGTCTCTTAAGGTTAAAGATGCGCTCGAGGATATGGAGTGGGTTGAAGCTATGCACGATGAACTCAACAACTTCGAGCGCAACCAAGTGTGGCGACTAGTGCCAAGGCCAAAGGAGAATCACAATGCCATTGGAACGAAATGGATCTTCAAAAACAAGCAAGATGTGAACGGTATTGTCATTTGCAACAAGGCAATATTGGTGGCACAAGGATACTCCCAAGTCGAGGGTATCGACTACGGTGAAATTTTTGCTCCTGTTGCTCGCCTTGAATCTATTCGCATGTTGCTTGCATATGCCTCTAATCATAATTTTAAATTATATCAAATGGATGTCAAGAGTGCTTTTCTTAATGGCCCACTTAATGAGTTGGTATATATCAAGCAACCCCTGGGGTTCGAGGATCCCAAGTTCCCCAATCATGTATACGTTCTCGATAAGGCTCTCTATGGCCTTAAACAAGCCCCACGTGCGTGGGATTAGCACCTTTCCGAGATGTTGCAAGACCGTGGGTTTGAAATTGGGAAAATTGACCCCACTCTTTTTATAAAGAGGGTTAACGGGAACTTGTTCATATGCCAACTATATGTTGATGATATTATTTTTGGTTCTCCTAACAAAGCTTTCAATGAAGAGTTTGCCACTTTGATGACAAACAAGTTTGAGATGTCCATGATGGGAGAGTTGAAGTTCTTCCTTGGTTTCGAAGTCAAGCAACAAAGTCAAGGTACCTTCATCAATCAAGCCAAATACACTCAAGACATGCTCAAGAGGTTCAAGATGGATGAGCTCAATCCTCCCAAGGCCAATACTCCCATGCCACTCAAATGCCATCTTGACAGTGATCCCAATGGTAAAGCGGTGGATCAAAAGGTATATCGCTCCATGATTGGATCCTAGCTTTACCTTTGTGCATCTAGACCAGATATCATGTTAAGTGTGGGTATTTGTGCACGATTTCAATCCGCACCTAAGGAGAGTCACCATGTGGCTGTCAAGCGAATCTTTCGAAATTTGGCTCATACCCCAAACTTTGGCTTATGGTATCCCAAGGGGGCTTCGTTTGATCTCGTTGGATATACTGACTCGGATTGGGTGGGAGACCGTGTGGATAGAAAGTCCACTGCCGGAGGCTGCTAATTCCTTGGTCGGTCTTTGGTAAGTTGGTCTTCAAAGAAACAAAATTGTGTTTCTCTCTCGTCCACTGAGGCCGAGTATGTAGCTGCTGCCAGTTGTTGTGCTCAGATTCTATGGATGAGGCAAACTTTAAAGGATTACAGTGTCAATTGTGACAAAGTGCCTCTTTACTGTGATAATGAAAGTTCCATTATGATCTCCAGCAACCCAGTTCAACATTGCAAGATGAAGCATATTGATATTCGTCATCACTTTCTTCGGGAACACGTCAAGCGTGAAGACATCAATCTTATTCATCTGAGCACTAACGAACAACTTGCAGATATTTTTACGAAGCCATTAGATGAAGCAAGATTTCACGAGTTAAGGCATGAGCTAAATATCATTGATTCGAGCAATGTGGATTGACTTAGTGCACACCTCCCCACACACATCATTATGTCTTGTCTAGGTGTAGGCATGGATTTAAGGGGAGTCTAGTTCTCTCAATGAACTATCCCTCCTCCTGTTATGCATAAAGTAATCAAAGTCTTTCACACCTGCCATTTTTTTATGGTTACTGTGCTTCAAATGACGAGTCTTGGTCATGGGCCCAAGGATAATTCTTCGCGGTGCCATACCATCTGACTCAAACATAGGTGGCTCTAGGGCCACCGCCCTCTCTTCATGTGAAGTACAGGGTCACTGTTTGGTCCCATTTTATTCTCTCTTCTATGATGGACCATGCTCGTGTTTTTGTCTTGCATCGTAGTTTATCTTGTCTCTTATTTTTGTGTGGAAATCTCTCTCTCTCTCTCGTTTTGTTTTTTGATTTTCTGCACTGAGAGGGCATCATGGTACTACCATGGGGGACCATGGTACTACCGCTTGGAGCAGTACTACCGCTTACCGCGCAGAAGTAAAAAATTACTTCCGCCCGTTGAGCGGTACTACCGCGATGACCGCGGTACTACCGTAACAATGAGTGCACGTGTGGGTTAAGAGACGGCAGGGGGGTTTCCCATCTTCCCCATACCCCATTTTCTCTCTTACCCTGACGTCTCTCTCTCTCCTCCTCACCACCGACGTCAGAGCACCTTGCCGGATCTCCGTCTCCGGCCACCCTCTTCTTATTTCCTCTAGTGAGATCGTTCCCCACCTCGTCCTCTTGCAATGGACCCCGGTATTTCCCCGATCCCTTCTTGTTTTGCTTCTTTATTTTTGAATCTAGGTTTTTAGGGAAATATGAGATGGTCTAGATTTGTTTGATCCAATCTATGCATGAGGAGAGGTTTTGAGGGTGTTATTGCGGTAGAAGTGCGTATTGATAGGATAAAACGGGATAATTTCCGATCTACGGGAGTACCAATACGATTTGTCGATCTGTGTTCATGCGAATTCCGCCCTGTGCGGTACTACCGCTTGTCGTGTGGAAGTAAAATTTTACTTCCGCTGATGCCACGGTACTGCCGCTCCTGCGGTACTACCGCGTCATGGGCGGTGGTAATTTTTTACTTCCGCTTGCTGGGCGGCAGTAAAATCTTACTACTGCTCCAGCCATGGTACTACTGCTCCCAGCGGTACTACCGCATCTGTAGCGGTAGTAATTTTTTACTTCCGCTGACTGGGCGGTAGTAACACTTTACTTTCGCTCCAGCCACGGTACTACTGCTCCCAGTGGTACTACCACGTCTGGAGCGGTAGTAAATTTTTACTTCCACAAGAAGTGCTGGTACTACCGCTCGATCCACAACTACCTCGTTTTGTCCTGTCTCTTCTCCCTTCTACATGGTTTTCGTGTCTACTTTCGTCCTTGCCTTACTTTTTCCATTTGTCCATTGTGTTTGCGTTGTGTGCCATAGGTGGTGGCTCTGGTTCCAGCTTTGCTCCAAGATGCTCCAATCTGTCTTGTGACACAAGCTCCAAGCGTCTCTGCAATCCCGATGCTCCTGAGGGATCCAATGATCCACCCCGCAATTTCAAGAGGACCGCATCCAAGATCAAGCCACCAATTGAGAACTATGAGGTCATGCCCCAAGCTGAGTTTCTGGCTCGACGGTTGATCGATCCCTATGTCAAGCCAAGGGAAGTTTCCAGGGCTAATGAGTTGTTCTGGACCAAGAAGCAGTATCTTATACACATTGATGTGATCAAGGGCAAGAAAAATCTCTATGTTCCTGTCCAATACATTGATCTGGAACACATGACAAAGCATCCGACATACTTCGGTGAGGCTCTGGAGTTGGTGCAGCAGTTTGCTATCGCATACATCATCTCATTCCACCTTGACTTTGATCCCGAGATAGTGGGTCAGTTCTTTGCCTATGTCCACTTTCACTCTGATGAGCCGCGCACCATGACGTGGATGACCCATGGCGAGCGACTATCTGCCACCTGGAAGGACTTCATGGATTTGCTGCATGTTCCTGATTTCGGGCTTGATGTGCCAATTGGACTGCGCCCTCACTGCAACCCTCAACCAGCACATAAGGAGCAGCTCGTGCCTTTCTACATTCTGAAGACTTTACGATCTGGTGAGCAAATTCCTGTGCTCAACCCATTCCTTGATGTCATGCACCGGATCTTCCGCAACACTCTGTTTCCTCACATGGGAGACAAGGACAAGGTTCACTCCTATCTGGTGGATATGTTGCTGCTATGTGAGAAAGGAAGAAATGAAGAACTTGGCATCCTAGACGTGTCTCGCATTATGTGGACTGAGCTTCGCACTGCTGTGTTTCATCATAAGGTCCCCATTTATGGGTCATACTTGTTCCACCTGATTCGTGCTACTTGGGACAAGACCTTTCCAGGCCAGGACATGTCGGAGCACTTGTTTCTTCATGAGCCCATTCGTTTGCGTATGAAGGACAAGTGGGCCAACACCGCCACTAAGTCAACTTCTGCTCGTATGGAGGTTGATGAGGATGAGATTGAAGAGGAGGAAGATAACAGTTCCGAGTCCTATGTGCCACCGTATTCTGAGCCATCTTGGGCCAAGAAGCTCTCTCACAAGATGTGGACATTGTTCTGCATGCAGGCCAAAGCCAGTATCAGGCTCACGTTGCTCAGAAGGAGAGTCGCTAGCGTGACAAGCGTATCCCTAGGAGGCTTAGCGAGACCATCTCGAGTGGGTCTGAGAAAGACATCACTCCTGAGGCCACTTGGACGACGAAGCAACAGTTCCAGTGGGCAAATTCAGATGGAGTACATCCGAGACGCTTTAGAGGAGGAGTCAGATACCTGATCTTTCTGCATGGGAGCTACCACCTAGGTGTTAGGTGTCCTCTCTGCCTTTTTGGTGTCTCTATGCCAAAGGGGGAGAGAGTTTAGGATTTGCGAGTATTTGCGTTTCGTCATCTCTTTGGTTTCGTTGAACTTTGGGTTATATCGTGTGTGTGTGTGTGTGTCTTGGAGACTTCCTCTATCATATGGTGTGAGACATATGCTATCTCTACTACCTTATTATTGTCTAGTATGATTCGTAGCTTGTGAGTCTGTCTATTTCATACCCTTATATTAATGCTCACATGCTATGCCTAGTTTCCATACTTAGTTCTGTTCATTCTGTTGCAAAGATTGCATTGCCTATAAAATATAGGGGGAGTGTTGAGCCTAGTGTGTGTGCCTTGCAGTCCAAAGCATATCTAGAGTATGCACACATCTAGGGGGAGCTCATCTATATTTTGTAGGTCTTGGGTTTGCATATGCTCATTTTATATCCTTATGTGCAACTCCCGTATTGTCATCAATCCACCAAAAAGGGGGAGATTGTAAGGGCATATTTCTCCCTAAGTGGTTTTGGTGATTTATGACAATTCCATTGCGGACTAATCGTGTGCATTGAGCATTTCAGATATCTCAGGCTAGGCACAAGACGATTCAGTGCCCCTCGGAACCTCTCGAAGACGGTTGTTCTCTATGTTTCATTTTGGTGGATTTGAGTCGTAGGAAAGCCGTACTATTAAGAGGGGGTCCGCTTCGGAAAGGTCTGGGTGGAATCAACACGTACACATCTATTCCTTTGCACCACCTTTCCCTCTCTTCAATGGAGCCCCAACTCGTTTTCCTTCACTGTGCAAAAGGAAAGCCTATTGGGTGTTTGTGTTCAGTGGTCTGCGGTAGTACCACTCAAAGGAGCGGTAGTACCACAGGTGCCAATGGTAGTACCGCTTGGTGGAGCGGTAGTACCGCTGTCTCCTGCCCTGGCCCCTACACCTGCGGTAGTAGGCGCGGATGTAATTTTTTACATCCGCCCTACTACGGTAGTACCGTGATTCACGTACGGTACTACCGTGCCGGACTTTTTCACAGAGTTTCCCTCGGCGGAGGTAGGCACGGAAGTAATTTTTTACTTCCGTGAACCTCCAGTGCCTGCCTTTGCTGACTGTGCGGTAGTACCGCACGGGCTCGCGGTAGTACCGCTCCGGCGGTTCTACCGCTTGTTGTCCTGGGCAAACGGCCGGAGCTAGTTACTCCCGCACGAGCGGTAGTACCGCAAGCCGTCATGGTAGTACCATGGCTGTTGCGGTAGTACCGCGACGCGCGGGTCTGAGGGAGTGGATAACGGTTGGATCTTGTCCCCCACTATAAAAGGGAGGTCTTCTTCCCCAAGAAGCTTACCTCTTCCTTCCCAAACTCCATTGTTGCTCCAAGTTCCATTTTAGCCCATCTCTCTCCCTAGCCAATCAAACTTGTTGATTTCCTAGGGATAGGTTGAGAAGGCCCCGATCTACACTTCCACCAAGAGAAATTTGATTCCCCCACTAATCCCTTGCGGATCTTGTTACTCTTGGGTGTTTGAGCACCCTAGACGGTTGAGGTCACCTCGGAGCCTCATTCCATTGTGGTGAAGCTTCGTGGTGTGATTGGGAGCCTCCAATTCAGTTGTGGAGATTGCCCCAACCTTGTTTGTAAAGGTTTGGTCACCGCCTTCAAGGGCACCAATAGTGGAATCACGGCATCTCGCATTGTGTGAGGACATGAGGAGAATACGGTGGACCTAGTGGCTTCTTGGGGAGCATTGTGCCTCCACACCGCTCCAATGGAGACGTACTTCCCCACAAGGGAAGGAACTCCGGTAACACATCCTCGTCTCCACCGGCTCCACTTTTGGTTATCTCGCATCTTTACTTCTTGCAAGCTTTTATTGTGTTATATCCCTTGCTTGCTTGTGTACTTGGTGTGGTTAGCATCATATAGGTTATTCACCTAGTTGCACATCTAGCTAACTTATTTGATGCTAAGCCTAAATTGTTAAGGAAAAGTTAAAAAGTGTTAGTTGCCTATTCACCCCCCCTCTAGTCAACCATATCGATCCTTTCAACTGCCATCCTTAAAATACCTAGCTTTGAGCACTCATGCACAAAGTGAGGATGGGTATTGTAAGATACGCCATGCTTGTTTAGCCAACAAAGCTTGATTGAAAGCTTCGGGGTCGCGGAACTCCATCCCCCCGTCCTTCTTACTCATACACATTTTGTCCCAAGCTATCCATTGAACCTTACGCTCACCATTTGCTGCACCCCACCAGAATTTCGAGGAAATTGAAGTCAGGTTCTGGCACATCTTCTTTGTGAGTTGAAAACAGCTCATGGTGTAGGTCGGAGTAGCTTGGAGTCCAGATTTTATAAGCACCTCTCTAGCAGCCTTGGACAACCCCTGTCCTTTCCAACCCGAAACTTTGCCCATCGCACTTTCCCGCACATACTGGAACGTCCCTTCTTTTGATCTACCAATCGGTGTTGGCAGCCCAAGATATCACTCACTAAGTGCTTCTGAATTAATCCCGACGCCTTGTATAAGCGCGGCCTTGTCCTCCTCTCGGTAACCTCTCCCAAAGAAAATGGATGACTTTTGGAGATTTACCTTCTGCCCCGATGCCGTTTCATAGTCCTGTAAAATTCTCTTAAGGGTCTCAAAATTTTCTTTAGATCCTTCCAAAAAAACAACACTGTCATTTGCAAAAAGAAGGTGGGTGATATGGGGGCCAGTGCTCCCAAATGAGACCCCTTTGATAGAGCCTTCTCTTTGTGCACTTCTCAACAGGGCTGAGAATCCTTCTACACAAAAAAGGAATAGATATGGGGATAAAGGATTAGGGGATCCCCTTGTTTGAGTCCCCTCGAAGGCAAAAAGCTGCGTGAGCAACCCCCATTAAGTCTAACACAGAACCAAGCAGACGTGACACACCGCATAATCATATCAATCCACAATTGTGAGAAACCCAACTTTTGCAACATTTGCTCCAGAAATATCCACTCAACCCTGTCATATGCCTTCATCATGTCTAGCTTGATGGCACACAAAGGTTTCTTTCTCTTCCTCGTCCTAATTGCATGAACACATTCATAGGAAACCAAAACATTGTCCGTAATCAATCTACCTGGGACAAAAGCACTCTGCTCCTTTGAGATGAGCACTGGGAGGATTACCTTTAATCTGTTTGCTAGCACTTTTGCTGCAATTTTATACAGTACATTGCAGAGGCTGATTGGGCGGAATTGAGCAAGTAGCTCCGGTGAGTTTACCTTCAGGATCATTACAATGACCGTGTCATTAAAAGAACTGGGCGTTGCCACTCCCTCCAAAAATTCCCTCACTGCAGTACATACATCGTCCTTTACCAACGACCAGTGCCGCTGATAGAACAAGGCAGGGAGGCCGTCCGGGCTCGGAGCTTTGGTCGGCCCCATCTGGTTCAAAGCCACTTCTATCTCCTCCTCGGTGACAGACTTTGTCGACTTAGAGTTCATGTCCTCTGTTATGACACTCTGAAAATGATTCAATATCCGACCAACATGGTTTGAGCCTTCAGAAGTGAATAAATGTTCATACAAACTAGCCGCCATCTCCCTCATATCCTCGTCGGTCGTACACTTGGTGCCATGCTCCCGACTCAAAGCCCTGACTGTGTTTTTTCTTTTACGGTGGGACGCCCTATTCTGAAAATATTCTGTGTTTTGGTCCCCCGCCTATAGCCAGTCCACCCTCGACCGTTGCCTTTGCATGACCTATTCCCTTTCAAAGACCTCCCTGAGTTGTTCTTCAATGTCCCTCACTTCCGCTGTGTATCTAGTATGGAGCGCCCTCTCCTTTGCATCAGCAAGGTCCCGCTTGAGCGCATTTATCTGTCTCTTGACAGACCCGAACACATGGTATCCCCATCTCTGCATCTCTCTAGACACTGCTCCAAATTTATTGCATGTAGCTTGTACACCGCATCCTTCGATCCTTACTTCAGACCATGCTTTCTGCACCATGGATTCGTACCCATCATGTCTGAGCCACATCTCTTCGAACCGGAAGGGGCGGTCCCCTCTGCTGCAGATTGTTGGAGTTGTCTCCAAAGCCCGAATGAGTAAGCCGATGTGGTCAGACTCTTCCGTAATAATATGGTCTACCGTAGTCTCTCGGAAAATGCTCAGAAAACTGTTGTTGCATGTCACCCTATCCAGCCTAACGTGGATATTTTCACCATCTTCCCTCTTATTATCCCATGTAAACGGGTAGCTCGAGAAACCTAGGTCTGCAAGTCCGCAGTCGGACAGGCATTCCTTGAAGTTCTCCATCTGTGTGAAGTTCCTTGGGTTCCTACCTCGCTACTCTGATTGCACCAGCGCCTCGTTAAAATCACCCCCACATAGCCATGGTAGATCATCTTGTGCTCTTAAGTAGCGTAAAGCATCCCACGATTTCTTCTTGTGCTCCGTTTTGGGTTCTCCGTAGAAACCAGTGAATCTACATGATTTACCCTCCACTTGAATATCTGCATCAATGAAATATTGACACCAAGGTCGTAATTTTACTTGTATGTTATCCCTCCACCATAGGGCTAGCCCCCCGCTCCGTCCCTTGCAGTCTACCGCAACACCACTCTTGAAGCCAAGCCTCCACTTCAGCTTCTCCATCGCACGTAGCTTCTTTTTTGTTTCGCATAAAAAGACCACCGCTGGGTTGTAGGACCATATCAGGTCTCTCAGTTCGCCAACTGTCAAGTCCAACCCCAATCCTCGATAGTTCCAGGCCAAGATATTCATTGATCTCGGTGGCCCCATGACTCGGCAGGGTCTGCCGTTTTGTCATTGGGTCTTTTACATCTGTGTCCCTAACTCGAACCCACTACTCAAATTTGCCCCTAATTTTGAAGCATGCTCAAATTTGTCCCTCTACCGTTAGGGGCCATTACAGAAATATCCTTCCGTGCCGTTTTTGTCAGGTCAAAGTGCTTTGACCATTTTCTCGATGTTTGTCGGACAATTTGCCCCTGACTCCATGAGACACTTACATGTCGGACCCACTCTAAAAAATAAAACGAAATAAGCATCTCTGTCTCTCATGACCCTCTCTCTCCCTGACATGTGGGCCATGGGACCCACTGTCAGGGTCAACACACCCGGTCCACGCGTACCCATTAGTTCCTGGCCACGCCCGCCGATGGCTCACCATAGGGGGCAGATGACCGTGGGAGGAGGGAGCAATGTGTGCATGCTACACGAGGAACGCGGGCTGCGCGGGATGTGCCAATCTCACTAGGAGCGGCGGGCTATAGATGGGCGCATGCACAGCCGAGCCAACCGAGGTTAGTCATGGCGGACAGCTTCGGTCAGGGGCCTCCGGGCACGAAATCGGGCAGGGGAAGATGGGAGCAGGGCTGCTAGGTTTCCTTGATGATGGCACAGAGGTCGTCGGGTCGAGTAGATGAATAATGGCTCGAAACGGACGAATTTAGGATGGGGAGAGCGATGGCCATGACAAAGTTCGACATCTCGGAGGTCGTCTACGAGTGGCCCCAGGCCCGATTCGTTGCATAGGGAGAAGGAGCGGTGCCAAAGAGAGCTCGCTGACATGCTCATACGGCTCGATTTGGACTCCGACCGCGATGGGTAGCAATGGCGTTGGCAGGCAGAACATCTCCGACGCTCTCAGGCAATAGCTCTGATGATAGTTGCGGGAGGCAGCTTCACCCCCTCCATCGGACTACCCCGAGCCCGCCACCGTGGTACTCACACAGAGGCGTGTTGCCCCTCTCCGACGACGGCCACCGGCCGAGCCGCCAAGCCTTGCCATGGACACAAGTTGCCCAGTGGGTCCGATGGCCCACATGTCAGGGAGAGACATATTATGAGAGAGGGAGAGAGTTTTTATGTTGATGGGGTCCACGTGTAATTTAGAGAGGCGATGAGAGAGAATTTTTTGTTTTTCCTGCGTAGGTCCCACTCGTAAGTGACATGTGCATAGAATGGCAAAAATGTCCAGCAAACGTCAGGAAAATGATCAAAGCCCTTTGACCGGACAAAAATGGCATGGAAGGGCATTTCTATAAGGACACCTAATGGTGTAGGGGCAAATTTGAGTAGGCTTCGAAATTAGGGGCAAATCTGAGTAGGTGGTTCGAGTTAGGGATAGAAATGCAAATGGCCCTTTGTCATTCTTTGGGGAGATGCGTTCGAAGACTGAGCCAAATTTCTGCCTCTTATCACCAACGAAAGCATCATGTGAAGAGTTCCTGCCTGAACCATCCTTTGCTACCCAAACTTGCTTGGGCCTCCGCTTCCTTTCAAACGGTTGAGCTACATAAGATTCTCTGTATTGCTTGTCGCCTTCCTCTCTCCTTTGCTTCCTCCTGTACGTGCCCTTCCTCCCGCCTTCTCTATAAAGATTGTTATAGTTCCCTTTCATTTTGTCCTTTCCTTTCCTGTCCCATTCTCTATCCCGTGATGCACCTCCCTGTCCCTGCTGAGCAAAAAGCTTGCTTCTCAGATCACTCTCCCTTTTCTTTTCTATATCGTATCTGAGATCATGATCATGATCATTAGGGCCCTCGCCCCTGATTCCCCTCCTGTGAGGGCTCAACACCTCCCTTTTCTCCATTTTCCTCGTCCCACCAGTGTGAGAATCATCAGATAACGCAAAATCATGGTTTAGGTTTCTTTTAGTTGGGAGGTCCCTCACCCTCGGCTGTCCATGATGCCTCCTGTCATTCTCATTAGCTTGACTGCTTGCCCTACTGTTGTTGCAGCTCTCTCCTCCAAGAGAGCTTGTGCCATGTGATACTTCCTTGCTGCCCATATAATTCCTACCCGGCGATGCGCGCAACCATTCCCCTCGTTGTGATGTGGAGTCAACTGGGGGCTGACATACACCCGCAACATGGACCAATCTTCCACAATCAAAACAAAAGTGAGGGACTTTTTCATAGTAGAAATCAAACCAAGTTCCCACCTTGTCCTCCGGTGAGGTTTTAAGGTAGAATCCCCTCACAAGTGGATCATAAACTGAAACCTTAGCGCGCACCCTCATATGTGACCCTTTCGAAAAACCGTCCTTGTCAACATCCACCTTTACTACTTCCCCGAGCCAATTCCCCAGGGCTTTACCAAACATTTCAGTTCTCTTATCTGGTGGTAGATATCTCACTTGTACCCACATCTCAATTTTATCGAAAACCATCTCGGACGGCCTGATGTTACCTTCATATTCCTCGAGGATTAAGGTACAAAAATCATACTGCCAGAGCCCGTTAAACATTGCATGCCTCCAGTCGCCTTCACTGCCAAATTTTACCATGAAGATGTTACTGCCAAGATTTCTGAAGATCGCCTCTTTGTGAAGGCCCCATGCACGCTGCATAGTTCTCTCCAGTGTAGTTTTGTTCAGCGGGCGAGACGAGCAGACCTTGCCAATCGCCACCCACTCGGAGATCGTTGGTGCCATCGGTTCTGGGTCCTTGAACATGAAGCCCTCAGCTTCCTTATCCATCAAAACCATCCCTCCTAATCTTGCCGAAAGACTAGCGGCCGGATCCGGTGTTCTGCTCTCCACCGGATGATCCTCGGCTAGTTGTTCCTGTCGATGCACGCACCAGCGGGGTAGAAGTCTTTGACTAGTTCGTCGCCACCCTTGGAGTTGCCTCTATCTTCACACCAGTCTTCTCCGCCATGGCTCCACCCCTAGCATGAGACAAGCTCTCCGATCTGTGACTCAAGGAGCGCCGTCGCTACCCAAGTCACCACCGGAGACTCCCCACCTCCGTCATGAAAAACCCTAACCCTAGCCACAGGATGGCGATCGTCTAAGCAGTCGCCTCCCGTCGCTTTAGAGTCGTCAAGACGTGGTGGACCCTGAAAGCCTGCTTCGTTCCTTAAAGCAAATATTGAATAAGGATGGCCAGTTTACGAGCGTGGTGTGTACCACCTAGCTGTCGTTGAACATATTCAAGAACAAGGTGGAGATGCTGCGAGTATAAGACTAGATGGATACAAACCAACGTGACATATGTTTTGGAAGATTGATGTGCCGCAGAAGGTAAAAATCTGTGCATGGAAACTGTTGGAGTATAATGTCTAACCCTCTCTTATAGTTCAGACTTTTGGATAAGTTGACTGAAACATGAATTCATTATGGTATTCAAACCAAGAGTTCTTGAGTTCAAAACCCTACCAACGCAGTATTAGCAATTTTTTGTGTGGCCTATATAAATCACATGGCTAAGGACTAAATAAGCCTAGACGTGAAGGGGTGTTGAAATATATTGCCCGCCTCTCTTCATTAGTTCAGACTTATGGGAAAACCGGTTAGGTACATATATACAACTTACAACCAAGAGGTTCTGGGTTCAAAATCCAGTAAATGCAATAAATAATTACGGACCGCCCCGTTTCCATTGTCCATGCCATAGCTCCAAAGAAGCACAAACGTGAGGGAGAGTGTTGGAATATAATGTCCAACCCTCTCTTATAGTTTAGAATTTTGAATAAGTTGAGTGGAGCATGAATTCAATAAAAATTCTTCACGGAGGCTTGCCTACATGATAAGTAAAAAAACACTTGAAGGTGATTGACTAGTGTCAGCAATGTGGGTGCGTGATAGAAGATAATTACCATGCTGTTATTACATGTCCGACGAACGAGTGCATTTTGAGATGCCATGGTGAGGTCGGACGATCCTAGCCAAGGAGATGATAGTGGTACTGGGGTTGAATGGATGAGGAGCCGACAAGGGTTGTGTTGATAATATGGAGAATTAGGGGGATGTTTTGTTTCCATCCACACTTTGTCAAGCTAAAATTTGGCAGCCACGGTTTAATTGGCATGTGTTTGATTTTTGTTAAAGTTTGGCTTCTCACACTTTATTGCCCCTGTACCTCATTTATCATAGAGTCAAAAAAATTGCCAATTTTTGCCAAAGTTTGGCTTCCGATTTTTCAGCCACACTTTGTGGCTTGCCACACTTTGATGGCTTGCCACACTTTGGCTGTAAAACTAGTCTCTAACCAAACATTCCCTAAATTCGGGATGATACTCTATATGACAAAGTCAGACTCCATTAGAAGCAACACGAAAATTCCTATATCGCTACATTTCGTCATTCTACGTTTCGTCATTCGAGCACATCAAATTGGATGATGCAAACAACTTGGTGAATGTCGGGGATACACAAAATAGGTAGACCCATGAAGGGTCGAAATATCATAACAGCATGGGATCCACATTTCAGGTGGGTCCAGATAAATACATTCATACTATCCACTCGGCAAGCAACGTTCCATCCACTCGGATGACAGTCAACCACTCGGCAGTACAAACCACTCGGCAATACGACTCACTCGGATATGCTAGGACCAACAATCGGCAAGCCAGTCGAAGCATAGAGAAGGTTCTGCAGTGGGCCGACATGATGGCATCAATGCCCCATCTTGTAACATAGGAGGTGAGGGGGTGGCGCACTCTATATAAGCCACCTCCCACCACATAGCTCAGTCTAGTTTCTTTTCCCTTGGCTCTTTCTCGCCATTAGTCTCAGGACTTAGCTTAGGCACGGAGATCCGTTCTCCTTTCTCTCTCTCTCTCAAATACATCATGTAACTCATGTTCATGATGAATAAACAAAGCCTTTCCAGAGCACGCGACGTAGGGTTGTTATCTCCACCGTGAGAGGCCCGAACTCGCTAAAACCACCGTGTCACCCATTTGCATCTCGATAGATCATGCTCCGTTATCCTACCCCTCTCTAATGTCAGAATCGCTCCCACGACATTTGGCGCCCACCATGGGGCTTGGCGTCTATTGAGCCATGATGCAAATGGTTTTCTTCTTAAAATCTTCGACAACGATTAATGACCTTCCGCAGGAAAATTGGCCGCTGGAGTTCCGGCCGATGCACCATTCATACCAGCAAAAAGATCACGGGAAGTATCCATCTAGCCTTTATATGAACTAATTGTTTAACCATGGGTTGATCTTTCTCATGTAGGATCGAACATCGCCCATGCGTGATCAGTGGAAGCGGTGAAAAGGACATCTCATTTTGTTCTGATCGATGGTTTTGCTCCGAGACGACGAAGCGATGCCGTCCGCACGTCGTCATCTCCGGCCTCGTCTGTAATGCCATCGCCGCGCCCCCATGCACGAACGTCGACGCCGTCTGGCCGTCATCTCTGACTCCATCTACGACGCCGACACCGTGCTTCCTCTCGCCGACACCGACATCGTCCGCCTGTTGTCGTCTCCGGCCTCGATGTCATTGTCAAACCCCACACACATGACTCCGGCGGCGCCGTCCGCCGTCTCTGGCCTTGTCCGCGTCGCTAATGCCCCACTCCGGTGCACGAACGTCAACGTTGTCAACCTCAACATCGTCTTCAACCACGTCGTTGAGCCCGCACACACGACCGCCGACGTCGTTCGCCTTGTCGTCGACTTCGGCTTCGTGCTCTTTGCCACTCGGCGGCGCCCTCCATAGTGGAGGCCAAGTCCGATGCCGTGCAGGCGCGCAGTGCTCCTTCCTCCGGTGTCCGTTGCCGGCGACAGTCTCTATGGTCGGACGCACTGCAAGAATGATGATTGAGGAGTTAACGCCGCGTAAGTGCATGCGGTTACGTGGATCACTCCCTTGATCAATTAATTGGATGCAGGAAGGAAACGGTAAGACGTGCGTGGACCACCTCCTACCGAATTAAGTGCACGCACGTAAATGCATTCAAACACGTAATGACCCTCATAATACTTTGTGGGATGGACTGACCGTTTCGTCAAGGTAATTGCAGCATTAAGCATCACATCAGGTGAGCGTTTACATGCATGCATGCATAATAACCATCCCGTGGTATCTCATACCTAGTAAATAACATGCTATTAGTCTAACATAATAGATATTTGTGGCTCTGCTTGCTACTAACATGCAGAGTCACTCGTCCGTCGCCGAGTCCAAATGACAGCTTACTCGGACGGATTTTTTGTTCGACAAATGACACGATGACATGCAAAGAACTAAAATGCAATCACTCGACCGCTTCGCGTGTCGCCACTTCAATGGATGCGTTTTCATCACTCGGCCGCCCCGCGCGTCGCCACTCTGACGGATGCGTCTTCATCACTCGGCCGTCCCGCGCGTTGCCACTCCGATGGATGCGTCTTCATCACTCGACAGCTCCACGCATCGCCATTTAGCCGGACGCTCCATCGTCACTCAGCAGCTCCGCGCGCCGTCACTCTACTGGACGCGTCGTCACTCGGCAGCTCCGCGCATCGCCATTCAGCCAGACGCTCCATCGTCACTCGGCAGCTTCGCGCGCCGTCACTCTATTGGACGTATCGTCATCACTTGGCAGCTTCACGCATCGCCATTCAGCTAGACGCTCCATCGTCACTCGGCAGCTCCGCATGCCATCACTCTACTAGACACGTCATCATCACTCGGTAGCTCCGCACATCGCCATTCAGCCAGATGCTCCATCGTCGCTCGGCAGCTCCGCGCGCCGTCACTCTACTGGATGTGTCATCACCACTGGCGAGGCACGTCTTCGTCATTTGGCAGCTCCGCGCATCGTCATTCAGTCGGACGCTCCATCGTCACTCGACAGCTCCGCGTGCCATCACTCTACTAGATGCGTTGTCATCACTCGGCAGCTCCGCACATCGCCATTCAGCCAGACGCTCCATCGTCACTCGGCAGCTCCGTGCGCCGTCACTCTACTGGACGCGTCGTCACCACTCGGCGAGGCACGTCTTCGTCATTTGGCAACTCCGCGCATCGCCATTCAACCAGACGCTCCATCGTCACTCGGCAGCTCCGCGCGTCGTCACTCTACTAGATGCGTCGTCATCACTCGGCAGCTCCGCGCATCGGCATTCAGCCAGACGCTCCATCGTCACTCGGCAGCTCCGCGCGCCGTCACTCTACTGGACGCGTCGTCATCACTCGACACCTCCATGCATCGCCATTCAGCCAGACGCTCCATCGTCACTCGGCAGCTCTGTGCGCCGTCACTCTACTGGACGCTCCATCGTCACTCGGCAGCTCCGCGCATCGCCATTCAGTCGGACGCTCCATCATCACTCGGCAGCTCCGCGCATCGCCACTCGATGAGACACATCTTCGTCACTCGGCAGCTCCGTGCATCGCTACTCAACCGGCCGTGTCTACTTCGCCCGACCGCTCCTGCACCATCAGACAACTAAGTCATTCGTCATACGCTGCATTCAATTAAATAATTGTTTCCGCATCACCGAGTGTCGAGGAAGTCACACATGACGTTCACTCAGAGGCCACGCCACCTAGTGTATCTATGCGCTCGGTTGTTTATTTTTATGTGGGAACACTTCACTTCCGCTTCTTTTGGGTCCAGTACTCAAACGAGTTCAGTCGGATCTTGCACTCTATTAGACCCTTGCCGGCCCCGAACCAACAAGCACCTGGCACACCCAGCGGGTGTCTATAGGTGTTATTTACACAAATTATTTCAGCAAATATCAGATTACTTCAATAATTTTTTATGTTGGCTTGTGCTATTTTTCGTACACAGGTTACGCGTTCACTCGACGCATATGTGCACCATCTTCGTTGCTACTCAGGCTCAATCGCCGCGACGATCATTCGTGCGTTTCCACTTGTTCAGACGCCTCCTCGATGGCATGATGGACTTGGCTGTCCCGCGCGCCACCTCTTGATCGGCTATCTATTCGACAACAAGCTCGACTTGGCCGCCCCGCACACCGTCACTTGGTCGATTCCTCTTCAACGACAAACTCGACTCGGCCGCCCCGCGCGCCGTCACTTGGTCGATTCCTCTTCAACGACAAACTTGATTCGTCCGTCCCGTGTGCCGTCACTTGGTTGATTCCTCTTCAACGACAAACTCGACTCGGCCGCCCCGCGCGCTGTCACTTGGTCGATTCCTCTTCAACGACAAACTTGACTAGGCCGCCCCGTGCGCTATCACTTGGTCGACTCCACTCCGACGGATGCATCTTCATCACTCGGCTACCCCGCGCGTCGCCACTCTGACGGATGCATCTTCATCACTCGGCTGCCCCGCGCGTCGCCACTCTGACGGATGCGTATTCATCACTCGGTCGCCCCGCATGTCGCCACTCCAATGGATGTGTCTTCATCACTCGGCCGCCCCACGCGTTGCCACTCCGACGGATGCGTCCTCATCACTCGGCTGCCCCACGCGTCGCCACTCCGACGGATGCGTCTTCATCACTCGGCCGCCCCGCGCGTCACCACTCCGATGGATGCGTCTTCATCACTCCGCCGCCCCGCGCGTCGCCACTCTGATGGATGTGTCTTCATCACTCCGCCACCCTGCGCGTCGCCATTCTGACGGATGCGTCTTCATCACTCGGCTGCCCCGCGTGTTGCCACTCTGATGGATGCGTCTTCATCACTCTGCTGCCCTGCACATCGCCACTCCGATGGATGCATCTTCATCACTCCGCCGCCCCGCGCGTCGCCACTCCGATGGATGCGTCTTCATCACTCCGCTGCCCCATGCGTCGCCATTCCGACGGATGCGTCTTCATCACTCGACAGTCCCGCGCGTCTCCACTCCGTGTGGCACGTCTTCATCATTAAGCCGCCTCGCGCGCCATCGCACGGCTTAGCTACGATTCCGTATCGCCCAAGTCAAAAACTACTCCGAGTGCGGACATGCTCCACACTCGGGTGCTTAGCTGCGATTCCGTATCGCCGAAGTCAAAAACTACTTCGAGTGCGGACATGCTCCACACTCGGGGGCTTAGCTGCGATTCCGTATTGCCTAAGTCAAAAACTACTCCGAGTGCGGACATGCTCCACACTCGGGGGCTTAGCTGCGATTCCGTATTGCCTAAGTCAAAAACTACTCCGAGTGCGGACATGCTCCACACTCGGGGGCTTAGTTGCGATTCCGTATCGCCTAAGTCAAAAACTACTCCGAGTGCGGACATGCTTCACACTCGGGTGCTTAGCTGCGAATCCGTATCGCCTAAGTCAAAAACTACTCCGAGTGTGGACATGCTCCACACTCGGGTGCTTAGCTGCGATTCCGTATCGCCTATGTCAAAAACTACTCCGAGTGTGGACATGCTCCACACTCGAGGGCTTAATTGCGATTCCGTATCGCCTAAGTCAAAAACTACTCCGAATGCGGACATGCTCCCCACTCGGGGCCTTAGCTGCGATTCCGTATCGCCTAAGTCAAAAACTACTCTGAGTGCAGACATGCTCCACACTCGGGGGCTTAGCTACGATTCCGTATCGCCTAAGTCAAAAATTACTCTAAGTGCGGACATGCTCCACACTCGGGGGCTTAGCTGTGATTCCGTATCGCCTAAGTCAATAACTACTCCGAGTGCGGACATGCTCCACACTCGGGGGCTTAGCTGCGATTCCGTATCGCCTAAGTCAAAAACTACTCTGAGTGCGGACATGCTCCACATTCGGGGGCTTATCTGCGATTCTGTATCGCCTAAGTCAAAAATACTCCAAGTGCGGACATGCTCCACACTCGGGGGCTTAACTGCGATTTCGTATTGCCTAAGTCAAAAACTACTTCGAGTGCGGACATGCTCCACACTCGGGGGCTTAGCTGCGATTCCGTATCCTCTAAGTCAAAAACTACTCCGAGTATGGGCATCCTCCACACTCAGGGGCTTAGCTGCGATTCCGCATCGCCTAAGTCAAAAACTACTCCGAGTGCGGACACCCTCCACACTCGGAGGCTTAGCTGCGATTCCGTATCGCTTAAGTCAAAAACTACTCCGAGTAAGGACATGATCCACACTCGGGGGCTTAGCTGCGAACCTGATTCGCCTAAGTTAGAAGCTACTCCGACTGAGGACAACATCCACACTCGGGTACTTAGCCATGATCCAGAAATCATATAAGGCAGACTCAGTAAACATTCAGCATGCCAACCACATGAAGATTTGCCCGACTGGCCCAGTTCTAGATTATATCTATTTACTGTGCCCAGCGCACAAGGATCAATCCGACTGATTCAGCTCAAGATTGCAACAATTTACTACGCCAAGCGCATCAGAGTTCACCTGTTTAGTTCAGTTCCGCACTGAAAGACATAAACCCTCTGCCCGACTCATCTAGTCCGACAAAGGCTCGGGGACTACACCCAGTGGGTGCACTTAGCATGTCCCCACTGGAAGAGAAATAAAAGAAACATTATGCTCGGTCAGGTCCGACAACAACATTCAAGTTTAAATAAGCTCTGCAGACTCCAACCGACCGCCAACAATTAGTCAAAGTCTCAGGGGCTACTGTCGAGGATACACAAAATAGGTAGGCCCATGAAGGGTCGAAATATCATAACAACATGGGGTCCACATTTCAGGTGGGTCTAGATAAATACATTCATACTATCCACTCGGCAAGCAACATTCCATCCACTCGGATGACAGTCAACCACTCGACAGTACAAACCACTTGGCAGTATGGCTCACTCGGATATGTTAGGACCAACAGTCGGCAAGCCAGTCGAAGCATAGAGAATGTTCTGCAGTGAGCCGACATGATGGCATCAATGCCCCATCTTGTAACATAGGAGGTGAGGGGGTGGCGCACTCTATATAAGCCACCCCACCACATAGTTCAGGCTAGTTTCTTCTTCCTTGGCTCTCTTTCGCCATTAGTCTTAGGACTTAGCTCAGGCATGGAGATCCGTTCTCCTTTCTCTCTCTCAAATACACCATGTAACTCATGTTCATGACGAATAAGCAAAGCCTCTCCGGAGCACGAGACATAGGGTTGTTATCTCCACCGTGAGAGGCCCGAACTCGCTAAAACCACCGTGTCACGCATTTGCATCTCGATAGATCATGCTCCGTTATCCTACCCCTCTCTAATGTCAGAATCGCTCCCATGACAGTGAAAGAGAAGGGAGTTGCTCTTGAGGAGGGCGCCATGATCATGTATGCACGTTCCAAACCACCGAAGGAGCCAAAGTCTTGGCCTCTTGAGGGCTGGCTAGCGGTCTCCATTGATGGGTCTTTTGGAACATGTGATAATGGAATGTATGTCCTATGGGCATATTGGTCTATTCTTCATTGTCGTAGATGTCTTTGAATCTGAACTAATTAATGATAACCAGAGAAGGAGTACCAGTAGCATTGGCACATGCTTCCCTGCCGCTTGTCGTTCATACTGATTGCACTTCGGTATTGAAGGTATTGAAGGACGTTGAAGCAAACAAGTCATACATGTGCCATATGATTGGAGAGATTAAGGAGATGTTGGGAAAGATGAGCTTGTTCTTACGTGTATTGAGATCGACTAGGCTATTGATTGAGAGCGGAGCACCAAATCGAATTATGGTTGTAGGATGCCCCAAATGCTCTGATTAGCCTGCTGGCTACCAATTGCAATCCTGTCACTTAATAAATAAAGCTTCCATTTCCACAGAAAAAGCAGTTGAATACTTTGAATCATTTTCATATTTCTCTAGTTTATCGAGTCGAGGGTGGCTTTTTGATGCTAGGGAGCATCTGCTACTTAGGATGAACAGTAAAATAGAAAACAATAAAAAGCATATTTGAAATTTTGTGGCACCAAAGATGCACAAGTTTTTTAGTTGTGTGTAAAATTTCGTGCGATTTGACATATGAAGTAGCTATGGAAATTGGTGTTTCAAGAAATGTTCAAAACTTTTAATTTTGAGTAATGATTTTGCTTTTTCTTGTTTGAGCTCCTCCGATGTCAAATCACCATGAAATTTTGCACACCCTTAGAAAAATGTTCATCTTTGATGTGCAAAAATTTCAGTTTCTTATTTGCTATTATTTTTTATTTTTGAAAATGATTTAAATATTACGAACCACGCTTGCTGCACGTTGCTATTGTTTTCGATTTCCCTCTTTAATGCATTTTTCGATTTTACTGTTTTTAGGGGTTTTCGATTTTACTGTTGACTAGGAGTATATCCGAAGCATATGCCTGTGATCAGCGATGGACTACCGATATCGAGTTCATCATTTCCATGCCGAACTCGCAACTAATACTACGGCCCATCTAAAACAGCCCAAAGAAATACTACGGCGACATTGGGGCCGCCGTCGCAACAAATGGCCCATCTAAAACAGCTAACACCCACCACACGCCTCAGCTCACCGACGCGTGTAAGCTTCTCGGCTCCTCCAGTCGCCGGCGCACGTCACCATCTCATCTCCGCCGACCACCCAGCTGTCTCTCCGTCCATCGCGGCGTCGCCGGAGCCGGTGAAGCAGAATGGACGACCAAGGAATCCCTTCCCACCCCTCGCGCGTCCATCTCCGGCCTGCTTAGATTCCGACCCCCACCCCCTCTCTCCCTCCTACGCGGCGCCGAGTCAGCCAACCACCAACCACTCCCAAGGTAGGTCAGGAAGGTACTTCACCTCACCCGCACCCGAAGATCTACGCACGCACTGACGCCTCTTCCGCTGGGAGCCTTGCGTCACATACTCACATGGTGGCGCGGTGCGCACATGAAAGATGCAGAGACACCTGCGCACTTCTGTATCATCGCGCGATCAAGCCGTGCAACCGCAGGTGCGAAGCATGCCAATTGGGTTCTAGCTAGCGATTCCCGCGTATAAGTCTGGTGTGTTGGTTCACTCACCGCACCCGACGCAAAGGATTCCCTCACGTTGGGATTCCACTTGATATTTTATCGTGATGATGCACTGTCCCTAGATTTTTGGGTTCTAGCGGTTCCCGTGTATAGCCGTGGCGTGCCAGTTCGAGGAAGCCGTGCTAATTAGCATGCGATAATCATGAAGTTCTTCTTAATACCACCAGCTGCAGCGCTTTGTTTTAGCCATTCGAGGGTAGTCATGGCAGGACAAGTGCAGGCAGACTGTACATTGGTCATGAGATTCTGTTCATATGTGGTGGTGATGGAGCAGGACTAAAATTATCTCTGAACATGACTCAAATTTCGGGTTCCAGCGGTCTCCATGTTTAAGAGTTGAAGGAGGCCATGCTAATTAGCTCGTAATTTTGCATTCCGGCGGATTTTAATTTTCTGTCAGCATTTTGTTTTTGCTAATAGTGCTGGGGAAGGATTGGAACACGAGCGTGTATATTGCTTTGAGGAATGATGTCAATGTTTTTCGATTAAAACATTAATTATAAGCAAAACCAGGGTAAGCTTTGCTCCAGAAGGGTGCCTACATGACGTTCCTTCCCTAATATTATTTCCTGGTCTGAGTCGTGAGTCAGAAGGTCCACGTTAACTGAAGCTAATCAGATTTATCTGGAATATTTTGACTTTGCAGAATGGCCCCGACCTTAGCTTGCCAAGCTTGTTTAGCAGGAATCTACCCCACTTGCAGCAACTTGCCAGTACTTTTGTTTTCTATAGTTAGGCAGCTTGGATTATGCAGGCGATGGTGACACGTTTCTACAGTGCTAGTGTCTGTTACCTTCCCATTTCAAAGTTCAATGTACTTCCCGTTTCAACACTAGGACTAAAATTATCTCTTAACATGTCTCTAGTATGGGTTCTAGGGGTCTCCATGTTTAAGAGTTGGAGGACCATACTAGTCAGCACATGATAGTCATGGACTTGTAATTATGCATTCTGTCAGTTTCAATTGCTAATAGTGGTGGGGAAGGATTGGAATACGAGCATCTATATTGTTTCGATAATTGACATCAGTTTTATTCGATTCAAACATAATATTGTCAGCAAAATCAGGGTAAGCTTGCTCTGGTTTTCAGCAAAACCAGGGTAAGCCTACATGACGCATCCCCCCTAATATTATTTTGTGGTCTGAGTGGTGAGTCATAGGGTCCATTTTAACGGAAACGAATCAGATTTATTGTTCACTAAATAAATAAATCAGATTTATCTATCTATTTTTTACTGGAGAATGGCTCCGACCTTAGCTTGCCAAGCTTGTTTATCAGGAATCTATCTTGCAGCAACTTGCCAGTACTTATGTTTTCTATAGCTAGGCAGCTTAGATTATGCAGGTGATAGTGACAAGTTTCTACAGTACTAGTGGCTGTTAGCTTCCAATTTCAAAGTTCAATAATTTCCCATAATTGTTGAAATTTTCGGCCGTCTAGCTAGGCTCATATTTCAGTAATGTCTCGGTCATCTGAAAGAGAAATCAGTTGACCATGCATTGCCGCCCTTGGACTGTAATATATTGCTTATTCAAACCTGAATTTAGCCATACACAAGTCTATATGTGGTAGGATGCAAACGAAATAATGACCTCAGTTGACAGTAATTTTTTTACTTTAATGTACACAGGCCTCAAGTTGTAGTTTACCTAGAGGATAGATCGGTTGTCTTCTATCGTGACTGGGATTCTATCCCGAGAATAAGGCATATTGCAGAAGTTAATTTTTTGAACTGCATGAGGTGTGCCATTCATGGGACCATGCTGTAATATGTTTGACCCCTTGGGAAATTTGTTTTGTCTGTCAGTTCTTAGTGAGTTGATAGGCTAGTAAGTGATACATCAAACCAGAAATTAGCATGCCCTCTAGTGTTTGCTAATCTCAAAATTTCGGTTTACCTAGAGGGAAGACAAACTTCTTGTACTAGAACTAACTTTTGTTCTTCAGAGGAGGACAGCACAAAGCCACACAGGCAAACCATGTTATTCTAGCATGCTTGTCTA
Source organism: Hordeum marinum (assembly GCA_022496015.1). NCBI lineage: Eukaryota > Viridiplantae > Streptophyta > Magnoliopsida > Poales > Poaceae > Hordeum > Hordeum marinum. Next base: position 86,130,340 of record CM039675.1, on the reverse strand, counting down.
ATTAATGGCATCGGAACCTTCTGCCTCCCTCCCTCTCGTCTAGATAAACCAAAAATATACTGTACAGTGCTAGTGCGTCTTGTACTTCCCTTTGGCATTCATGTTGAGTAGTATACCGTGTATCTTATGCTGGATTAGGGAACATACTGATAGACAAAGGATGGTACTTTAGGTTACTTGCTAACTAGCTGGGGATTAGGAGACCACCAAGCTGATGCTACAGAAGCGAAAGCAACAGTTTGTTTTGCTGCTCTTGTTTTCAGCAATTGCTGTGAGAGGCTCCTCTCAACTACTGAACCCCACAGGCCTTCGATTGGTGGAATTCTCAGTGATCTTTGTCCACTGTTCTTCCTTCACATATTTTGACAGATGTTAGGCCATGTTGCATCAGTGAAATGCCGACAAGTGTCGTTTGAGAAGCTCTCTATTATCAGCTTAAACCCTCTGACCTCTGCTACTTGTTTCAAACCTTTATTCTTATTCTCACCTGGCGTGGTCATTGGATATTCGGATTGCCTACTCAGGAATTTTAGGGAAATGCTGATTCCATCAATGTATTACGTACCATATAGTAATACTGAGTATTTGATTCATATTTTCTAATTAATAGTTTCTTTCCTTGTCCAGCAGCAGTGCTTACCAACTATGATTATGATGATAATTAGGTATCCACCTGCCGTCCTTAACTCATTTGATGTCAGAGAGCATGTTTCCTGAGCATGCTAGGCTCCCGTGTCATTGACAAAATGGACCATACAACCATTCCCGTTAGTCTCAACTCTCAAGGAATTAATTTGAGCCCTCTGTGACGAAGTCTTGTAGGGTATGGTGGGGGCATATGATACTTAATGCCCGGTTGTGAAGGTAGTTGTACTTTTTAAGTGGTTACTTCTTTTACATCATATTATCTACACTCTTACAGTTGTACTTTGGCATCTTTTTCTTTTTGTGATCGAACACAACAATATTCCATGACCAAGTAAATTCACAGTGTTACTCTTGACAATGTGCAGATGTTGCCAGCTTTGCCTGTCCTGTAACGAAGACATCTCAGCATAGTGCAGGAAAAATATTGAGTTACCTCAGTGGAATCATCCAGACTCTCTCCAGAGATATTTTTTTATACAATGCTGAAATCTCACCGGAACACACCATTTGTGCACTTGTGATCTGAAGTTCTGAAATAGTCAGTGAAAAGCTGTATATGGTTGGACTCCATCCAGATGTTCCTGCTGTTGGTAGTTTCTGGAAATGATCATTTTGGAATTGCCAGGCGTGATGGCAGGAGAAACATTCAGATCAGTAGCAAGAGGCAGCCTGGAACCTGGAAATCTGTGTGGCCCACGCTTGTGTTTTGTAAGTTCCACTTTGCAACAGCTCTTCTCCTTGAGACAAGCACTTTTAACCTCTCTTAGTTTTACTCTGTTGTCTACATCTTATAACTCCATTAGGATCTGCCAATAATTTGTATCACCTTACAATAATGGGCTTTATGAATACCTGATTGGTGTCAAATAAAGAATCCAGTCTGCGAGCAAGTTGGTGTCATGAATTTATTACACCACAAATAATTTGGACACACATTAGCATGCCAAAATTAACTTGGTTTGGGCTGGTCAATGATCATGAATAATGTTAAGTACTAAACGTCAACATTAATTCCGTATCAGACTGAATGAAGCGGTGCTTATATTTTTAAAGAGATATGATATAGTACCAAGAGGCCATTTCTTGAGCAAAAAAATTCAAATCATATGATTTGCATCTAGGTCACATTTTGTTGCCGTTCTGGATTGCCATTGGCACATACGTGCAGGCCATAGCAACTTTGAAGTAGCAATGGCACATAGTCCAACAATTGACTAGATGCTGCCACGTAGCAAGAAGAATTCTTGGAATATGCCATTAGCGTATTCGCAGTCCCTTCTGCTTCATTCTGTCAGGCCAGCAAAATGACACATTGCACACGTATGCTTTTCTCTTCTATTTTTATTGTGATGGTTTGGGGGTTATGTATGTATGCTGTGAAGTTGGTGGGGAACTACACAAGAGCCAATCAGCACTAGCTCAATCCATGTTGCATTAGGCTCCAAGATCAGGACAATTTAGCATGCATCAGCCATGAATGTGGGGTCCACACATTCTCTTTTCTCCACTGCTAATCTCTTGCCCCTCCGCCATGTGGTTTCTATATAAGACACGGTGTGAGGCTACACATCAAGGCAATTCTTATCGTAGCTACTAGCTAGCAACTAAAATGGAGACCATGTCATATCCTTGTTCCCCTCTTCTCTCCCTCCCCACATATGAAGAGAGCAACTTTTTCGTGTGGTCTCCTCAAGTAACTCTCCACGAGAATGCCACCATCCATGTTGATCATTCCACTGATCAGCAACATGATAATGTGTTCTTGGACACTGCAGCTCAAGATTATGCTAATGATTGGCATCAACAAGATGCATCTGATGTTGGTGTATTCACCTATTGTGGTGAGGGGATTCTGGGCCAGGAGAGTGGCAACTTGGTCGCGATCCAGGAAGAGCTCATGGAGGAGAACAGTTTAACTGATCTCCTTCTCACTGGCGCAGAGGCGGTCGAGGCGGGGGATCCAAGATTTGCCTTGGCAGTGTTCTCGAGGCTTGATGGCCTCCTCCTTGGCACACCTGAAAATGCAGCAGCCGGCTCTTTTGATCGCCTGGCCTACCACTTTGCCCAAGGTCTGCGGTCTCGCATCTGCAGTGCAAGCACCAGTTGCTCTCCGCCGGAGCCACTGCCGTCTGATAGAATGTCGGCGCAACAAATTATACAAGAGCTGTCCCCGTTTGCCAAGTTTGCGCACTTCACTGCCAACCAGGCCATTCTAGATGCCACCAAGGGCGATACACATGTGCACGTCGTCGACCTGAACATTGGCGAGGGCATCCAGTGGCCATCGCTCATGTCAGATCTTGCCCGTCATGGTGGCATGTCATTCCACCTCACGGCGATCACAGCAGACGCCGACTACAGCGACGCCGTTCACCATGCATCTGCACGGTGGCTCTCGGAGTTCGCGGACTCCTTGAACCTCCCCTTCCAGTACAGCTCTGTCTGTTTACAGAGTGATGAAGACCTGCATGAATTCTCCAAGAACAGTAAAGGCTCGGTGATCTTCTCATGTGACACAACAAGCATGCCTTACAAGTTGCTGAGCAAGTTACCGGCACTCCTACCTGCCTGTGTTAAGCTGTTACAGCCCAAGTTAATGGTCATCGTAGAAGAGGAGCTGGTTAGAATCAGAAAGGAGGCGTCTCTATGTAAGGCCTCCTTTGTCGACTTCTTCTTCGAGGCATTGCACCACTTCACCACGGTGTTCGAGTCACTGGCGAGCTGCTTCGTTGGTGGTAACCAGGGGGCATGCCTGAGACTTGTGGAGAGGGAGATGGTGGGGCCAAGGATACAGGACTTCGTGGGGCAGTATGGGTTTCTGACAGTTGAGGTCAATGCTCCTGGGGTTTTGGAAAGGTATGGGGCTTGTGAGCTGACTGGTTGCAATGTTGCTCAGGCCAGGATGCTAGTTGGGTTGTTCAATAGGGGGTTTGAGGTTGTGCATGAGAAGGGCAGGCTTGTGTTGTGCTGGAAGTCCAGGCCACTGACCGCTGTGTCTGTGTGGGCTCCAATCTTAAAAGAAAGGAGGTTATGATGTTCCTTTTTTGTTGTTGTAAGCGTTGCAATGACGAATTTTGAGGAAAACGCATTTGGTTAGTGAGCTACCTTATTTGGTTTTTATCTCAGCCTTTCTCTCTTTCTCTTGTTGGTTTCTCATATATCTCCCAGGGTAAATTCTAATGAAGAATAGTCGAGTAGCCAGTGGAAGAATGAAATTTGCTCACATCTGAGCTGTGCTGCTTTTACGGCAAGAGTGCTCATTTATCTAGATGTTCGTTTTCCTCTTATGAACCAGGTGTCAACCAGTGCAAAACTGCAAATAGAGAGAGAGAGGGAGGGAGGGAGAGAGTGGCCGGCTGATGCCCAAATTCTATTGAAACCATGCTTTTTAGGTCACCCCAAAACGATTTATCCTAGTTGTCGTTATTTTATTTGCAAAATATAACATTTTTTTTGTCCATCTGCACAAAATAGAGAAAACATCAAAAAGTCTGAAAGTGACGCTCTTGTAAACACAAGTGCCTGGGCCATTGCATTTGGTCCATTTGTGGGGTTTAGGATTGATTGGAGACTTCCTCATATTTAAAATGCACATAATGTTTTCTGCAGCAGTATTCATTAAAAGGTGGAAATAAGTGAGCCGAAAGAGACATTTTGTGTTGCGTTGGAGCGTTCAAGTGTGTGAACTGCTTTCAGTCACCATCATGGTGCCATATGTTTCTGGCAAGCTGCAGACTTTGACCTCATTCTATCACCTCTGAAACAGTGTCACTCTTTGCAAATTAACTCCCATCTGATCATTTGCTCCCAGGGAGAGCTCGTCTCAGCTCAACACGGAGGTTCTGATTTCAGCAGTCGCAGGTGATCTTGCCATGCGTTTCATCTCATTACTGGATGATGATCGTAGAAGGCTGGAAACGCGTGTTGCTAAGGATCCACACTGTTGTTGAGGTAGCAGAGGGGCGACACATCAGAAATCGAAGAATGTTCTTGCAGCTTAAGGCACTCACTGAGGGTGTGTATCTCGGGCATTACATGCTTGATGGACGCAAGGCAGTCTCAGGGAAGTACTTGTTTGTTATTGATTTCATCTTCGATGTGGATGAGCCGGCATGGAAAACCTTCCAGCCATATTTGCAGAAATTGCCAGGTACTGGGATTAAAATTGTAGTCATAGGCAGATCAGAGGAAGTGGGTAACTTAGGGACTGCTCAACCCATCAGGTTGACGAGTCTGTCTCAAGAAGAGTACTGGTACTACTTCAAGACACTTGCCATTGGAAGCATGGATCCTGATGAGCATCCGAAACTGGTGTATCTGGGTATGCAACTAGCGATACTCCTACAGGGATCATTTCTTGGTGCAAATATACTCAGCGAGCTACTAAGAGCAACCCAAATGCTCAACTCCTTCAACAAGCATCCAGTGGATCTTCTGGAGAGAAATATTCCTTTTAATTACACCAATAGGGCCTTAGTGGGTGCTAAAGCACAAGGATACCATGCATATATGATCTTAGGGAGGCTGGGCCCTGCACAAAGCGAACTTCCAAAGCTAACATCGCAGCAGCTACTGACGGGTGGTTTTGTTCCTGTCGAAGATAAGTTTGAGATGTTGGTATGGAGATGGTTTTGTTCCTGTCGAAAGAAGTTAGAGGTGTTGATATGGAGATCTCGGACCCCACCTTGCTGTGATTATGTTTTTACTTACGAGAAACAGAAGCACTGTCTTAGCATCAGCAAGAAGAATCATCTGGCACATAAAAACATCAGCATGAATGTTAATTTGGCCAGCAGAGGTGCACGGAGGAATTATCTGCATCCCCATCATTAGCCTAGATGTAATTTGAACCTTTTTGCTAACATGCACTTGTTAAATGGGATATGTAAAGTGCAGTCTGTTCTTGTTGGATCGAAGGTGATGCGACAGTAGCGGGAGGCAGGCGGTATGAGACGTCTTTGTCTTCCGTTGTCTCCTTCAGAGGTATCCAGCTATTGAGGTGTTGGTAGATGGATAAAGGTGGATGGTACAGACAACTTCAATGACGAGCTTACGCACTCCGGTGGAAACACAAGATCACTGATCGGGCTATGTTGTCGCGCGCCTGCGTCGTGTCCTTGCTGAAGGTGGTGCATTGAAGCTTTGCTTTGGGGATGAGAATCCGGAGTTCATCTTTGTGGTGTACTCGGCATCATCGGCGCACGTGCTGCGATTCCTTCTTGAAGAGGTAGCTTAGGAGTTGTGTATTTTTTTTTGTTGTGTCTTGTATTATAGGGTTAGTGGTTATCTGGGGGAGTTACTGTCGCGAGGTATATGGCCTCAGAGTTTGTTTTTTGTTTTATTTTCAGGTCGAAGGTGTTCGGCTGCTGGATGTTGCTTTATTAATAATATATGGCTGCATGCATCGTATTGATGCAGAGGCCGAGGGTCATCCTCCTTTTCTAAAAAAAATGTAAAGTGCAGTCACTTTCTATTGCTACATTGAGTCGTGTATGCCATACAAATCTCATGAAGGAAAGTACATCACGCTTGTGACTAATCTCATGAAGGCTCACAATATAGATTCTTATCTCTGCAGTTTCTACTGATGGAGGATGACCTGAAGAAGCTGAGGTGTGTACATCCAGCCAGCGATCCTCACCATCGTCGACGAGGCGGATGCGCAACAAAAAAGAAACCGAGAAAAGGTCCTCCAGCTCAAGGGTCTCAAGGTAGAAATAAAATTACAAAAAGGAAACTTTGTTCTCGAGTGTTCGAAAGAGCCACCTCATCATATGAAATTCTTTCTGTCGTTGTCATATAGCCCTGGGTTGCAGTCTTTCTTGACCTTATCTCCCCACCTTAGAAATGGCTTCTTTCTTTGCAAACTAAAATCAGATCGCTTGCTCCTGGGGAGGGCAGACTTGAGCTTGGCATGGAGGTTCTGATTTCAGCAGTGGCAGGTGATCTTGTCAGCCGGTTCATCTCTTTCCTGGCGCAGAATTATGGCACTCACACATGTGAGGAGGAGGATTGTAGAAGGCTGGAACGCATCTTGCTAAGGATGCACATGGTTGTTGAGGAAGCAGAGGGGCGGCAAATCACAAATCGAGGGATGTTCCTGCATCTGAAGGCACTCATCGAGGGTGTGCATCTCGGGTACTACATGCTTGACAGGCTAAAGTTCCAATCCCTTGGAGAAGAGAGCGTTGAAGATGATGAGGTGAGTCACTGGAGCCAATCTCTTGCCGTTTCTACTTTTAACGCCGCCAAGCGCCTTCGTTTTGCTGTTTCTGCTTCTATAATGAAGAACGCACCGGTAGCATTTGGTACCGGGAGCGCAACAAAGTTGAAAAGTGTTCTTGAAAGTTTAGAGGCTACGACTGCAGATATGAGGGAGTTCGTCGTGCTCCTCGGCAGCTGCCCTCGTCTTTCTCGCCAGCCATACTGTACGTACCTATACATGGATAAGTGCATGTTTGGTCGCCACGTCGAGAAAGAGCAACTCATCAACTTCTTGCTATGTGATGACCGTCGTCCTGATTGCACACACATTAGCATCCTGCCGATCATCGGCCCGCACAGAATCGGGAAGAAAACTCTGGTGCAGCATGCTTGCAAGGATGAGAGGGTGTGCAATCGTTTCTCCCACATGTTTTTCTTCAAAGGAGATGATCTAGCGAACGGAGTGTTTGCATTGAACAACCAAGCAGCCTCAGGGAAGTACTTGTTTGTGGTAGATTTCATCTTGGATGTGGACGAGGCAGCATGGGCAAACTTCCAATCATATTTGCAGAAGTTGCCAGGTGCTGGGATCAAAATTGTAGTGACAGGCAGAGCAGAGCAAGTCACGAACTTGGGGACCGCTCGACCTATCAGGCTGAAGAGTCTGCGTAAAGAAGAGTACTGGTACTACTTCAAGGCACTTGCCTTCGGAAGCATGGATCCTGATGAGCACCCGAAACTGGCATATCTGGGCATGCAACTAGCGGCGCTCCTACAGGGATCATTTCTTGGTGCAAACATACTCGGCGAGCTACTGAGAGCTAATCCAAGCACAGAATTCTGGCGCGGAGTATTATCGAGCATAAGAGGACTTGTTCGCGAGCACTTGTCGTCCTTCGGCACGCACCCGGAGGACCTTCTTGGTAGAAACTTTCCTGTGAATTTCGGCAGGGCGGCCTTGGTGGGTGGTCAGGCTCAGGGATACCTGGTGTATGATCTTAGGGAGGCTGGCCCTGCTCAAAGTGAGCTGCCAAAACTGACATCGCGAGAACTACTGACGGGCCGTGATGTACCTGTTGATGAAGACAAGTTTGAGGTGCTAGTATGGAGATCTCGGATCCCACCTTACAGCGACTACATTGTTACTTACGAAAAACAGGAGCCACGTCGTGTCACCGGCAGGAAGAATCATGCGGCGGTGGGGAAACGTCAGCGCAAATGTTAATCTGGTGAACAGAAGCGCATAAAGGAGTTAGATCCCCTTCCTTGTATATACTTCCTCCGTCCCAAAATTCTTGTCTTAAATTTGTCTAGATGCGGATGTATCTAACATTAAAACGTCACTAGATACATACGTATTTAAAAAAATCAAAGACAAGAATTTTGGGACGAAGGGAGTAGTTTAGTACTTATTCCTTTCTGTATACCGGTATAGGAGTATGTGTCTATACGTATGCACTTTTAGATGAGGTATGTGAAGTGCAGTGAGTTGCTGTAGCTAGCCCGAGTTGTGTGTAGTACGTACGTAACAGAAGCCTCGTGTAGGGAAACCGCTTAAAACTTGTGACTGCTGTCGTGTGTATGATCATTTCAAAATGTACGGGAAAGTTACGCTACTTGTACTACGTCACGATCGACCACTTTATTAGGACCGTCGATTTCCAAATTGCAAGTTGCGTTGGCCGTATTCCTTTTTTCCATCACAATCGACACTACAACAGCTTTCCATCACAATCGACTGCTACGACAATTGATACGCAGAAAAAAAGAAACTACCACGACAGAAACATGGAAGGACCAACACTGATGGTTCTCATTGTGTTCGTTGTTCGTAGCCATGCCATCAGTGACTGGTTGAGTTGCTGTTTCTTCAGTCAGCAGATATCATCGACAGGTGAAATGTACCCACCAGTAGGCCATTTGTCATACATTTTGGCAGCCCGTGGGCCAAAAGCACATTAGAGCATAGATGACTAAAACCTTAGAGCATCTATAATCGGACCCTCATACCCGTTTTAAACGTCTGGATAGGCCGTTCGGTCATTGACTGGTCACGAAAATGCGACCCACATGGACCTCTCAAACTGGTCTCAAACGACCGGACTGACCGGCACCCCTCATATCCAGTCTAAATATGGGGCGGACGCTCGCCTGGCCCACACTGGCCCGTGTTGGCCCGCATCTATCTCACAAATATTCGTTCTCATCCGCTCATCGGATCAAACCCTAGCCATTTCACTCCACTTCTTTACACTCCCATCCGTCACCCAAGCTTACCTCCGGCGATTTCCGACCTTCTCCGACATGGCGGGCAGCGGACCCGAGTCCTTCACCTCCAGATCCGTCGATCACGAGCTCATCCCACGCGGCCCCGAGGAGGAGATGGCAGTCCGGGTTGCGCTCCGCCGCTCACGGGAGGCGGCCACACGACGACATCGCTCGGACTCGCGACGCCGAGAATCCATTCCGTTCACACAACCGATGCTTGGATCCAGCGTCGTTGCCTCATTGGAGGCGGTGCGATGGCGTCCGAACGCCGTGGCAGAAGCGTAACCCCTTTATTGGCGCGTCGAGCACGAAGCATGGTTGTCCTCAAACGATGTCATGGCGCGGCGAGCCCGCCGGGCGAGGCACCGGACAAGGGATGCGGCAAAGGCCCTCGCGGAGGTGAATGTTGGAGAGGCGGAGTCACACTCTCTGACGCCCCGTAGGGTGCACCAATAGGGGCGACACAACCGCGTCATGGTGGACGTGGCTCCTCCTAGGAAGGATCCGTCATCGACCTCACGTCGACTGACACTGTCCGGGTTACAGGCTCCGACAAGTAAGAGTAGAGCATGTGAAATGACGGTAGATCGAGTCCCATGAGCCGGCTAGTATCTCATGTCTTACTCTACCTTGCCGGCGGCCGAACCAACATTACGAGGGGCGCAGCCAGCCGCCGGACATGGGCACGGCGGAGTCGGACGACCTCTGCTTAGTATTAGGTTTACGTTGCATATAATAATATGAATTTGAGGTTTCTAATTTGAGGTATTCGTATGTAGAATGCATTATTTGAGGAGTGACCGGTTAGTGTCCGCGAACACGTCCGGACGCGTCCGCGGGCGTTTGAGGGGTCGGATTTGCAAGGTCGGGCTATAGATGCTCTTAGTACCCTAATCAATACGAAATAAATTTGACTGGGGCTTAAGAGCATGATTTCTTTGACGTAAAAAATTGGCATGCCAAATTTTAGCAATCATTGCATATTGACTAGTGATTGGTTGTTTATGAAGATTCTTTTCAAGCTTACAAAAATTTATCTATTTTTGACAAAAAATGAGTTAGCATTGTTTTTTTATCATTTATGCCACCGTTGTGTATCACTACTCGGTTTTGCCACTAGAAATTTCAACAACTCAAAATGCCAGCACTTCGTTAGATGCATGCTCAAAAATGCCACTGGATACCATTATTTTGAGCTCAAATTTCGTTTGCCCTGTTATAATGACCAAAATACCTATAGACCAACATGTTAGCTCTCCCTCTATCTCACCACAATGTGTGGGTCCCACTTGATCCCAAAAATTCTTCTGATTTTCCTCTAAAACCATTCATTTGCTTACTCATGAAAAATGGGATCCACACTTATCATTGTGAAATAGAGAGAGCACACATGTGGGTATAGGGGGTATTTTCGTCATATAACATGGTCAACGAGTTTGACCTAAAAATAATGATGTGTAATGGCATTTTGAGCAAACATCTTATGAAAATGGCATTTTTGAGATATCTAATTACATTTTTAAGCAAGCATCTTACGAAATGATGGCATTTTTGAGCAGTTGTAACTTCTAATGGCAAAACTGAGTAGTGGGACATAACTAGTGGCATAAATGATAAAAACCCATTTTTTTAGAAAAAAGGCAAAATATTTGCCTTATCGCATTAATTAAGAAGTATTTTTGGCTACTTTTGATCTGCCAAAATTTTGCAACAACCTAGTAAGCTTCTAAATCTCTCAATGAGTCCAAGGTGTAAGCACACTACATCAAGGAAGATAGTTTTAGAAACGTTTATTTGTGCATCACATTCTTGCCCATGAAACTTGAAATAAATCAAGTATAATTTATTTGATTCAATTCAAACCATGACTTATCAAATAATAAAATGGAACTCATTTAATTAAGTTAAAATTTTCAAAATACTAAATAAATTAGGCATGAACAGTTTGTAAGACATATGATCATTCCTCTATGAATTCAAACATAGCCATTAGGTATTTCGAGATGACCTTTGATAAAACACTAGAAATGAGACAATTGAGATAATATAATTAATGTAGTAGGTTCGCTTGCATATAATCGTATTCTATCTACTATGCACTTTTAAAAAAGTGAATCCAAGTTCAAAATCCAACAAACATGATTAAAAATCCAAGCCACTTTTGAACAAAAAGAATAGAAAATTACATATAGCTTGAATAAGACTGGCTATAGTTCACGGGAATATGACAGGTCTCAAGTTCAAACAAATCTCAGAAATGGTTGCTACTATGTGATGACATGCAAGTGCACAGAGCTTTGTAGCAACTTCGTGATAAGTAAGGTTTGTCAATCCCACGGGGAGATAAAAGGAAGACACTACTATCCATGCATCCGCATCGTCACTTACGCAACTACGTTCACACTCAACTAGTTCACTATAGTCGGTAACTAGGGGAAATGATAAAATGGAGAATTGAATTAAGTACTAGAGGGAACTAAACTAAACCGGTAAAAAATCTTGAGAGTTAATGCAATGTTATAGATAAGCACTTTTGTGTCTTGATATGACACCACCCCGCTTGCGGCGTGGAGTAGAGTTGTGCTTTTTGACTATCAACACGTCGTGGTTGAGTCATTGCCATGTATTATAGGATATGGAAATTGATCGATGATGGATGGTCCCTCACATAACAGTGTCTCTCAAGAAGAGCCATATCAAGACAACTCAATCTTGCTACTTCTCGTTTCATACAGTGCGGTAACGAAAAGACATTAATGTCATGAGGACAATACTGAAGGCAATAAGTTGTATGAATAATTTTTACTCCTAGATAAGATGTGTTCCCCTCAAGATATCAACGCATGTAATCTGATGGTCTATCGAATCGCAGAACTACCTATCAACTTCATATATGCCCTAGGGAATTGGATGTCTTCAACTACGTCGATGGATCGGAGATCTCCAACCACTTAATTACCGCAAAGGTAAGTAAGAATATGGAGAAGACACGCATAAATAGACTATGCATATCAAATAATTGCTTACTAGGTGATCGCACCCACAACCAACAAGTACTAGAATAACATCACATACAAAAGGGAGTTCAAGAGTTGTTACAACCCATCATGGAGACCGTGATGGGGAAGGAGAAAGGGTGTTGGTGAAGACGATGCAGCTATGGCTCCCTTCTGGTCTTCCTCCAAGGTCTGAACCATGGAGATGGAGCTTTGGTACATCCTCCAAGTGCATCTTGTTCTAGATGGTGACTGGACATGGATCGATGGGAATAATGACAAATGATTACGGCGATTAGGGTTCAAGGTGCATATATAAGAGCTCTCTCAAAGCCTCCTCCGTTGATGTAGCACCTCTCCTTTGATCCAAGGGCTCTAGGTGAGCCAAAACCTTTCCAAAAACATCCCTTGAAGCCCAAGGAAGTCGTAGGAACAAATGGGGACAAAATCCATGAAAAACCCCGTTTGGAAAATGTAGCTTTTCGAGGGTTTTGGGTCTAGTGCGTTGTGGTACGAGCCACCTCGCTCATCCCACGAGTCATCGAGCGCTCTGTCATCCTCGAGAAAGCGGTCACCATTTCTTCATACCAAGTTGGATTTTAATGTTCTTGGACTCGCTGTAATCGTATGAATACGCAGATCCATCTGTGCTATTAGATTTTTATTTTGAGCACTTTGAAAAAACATCATTTTTTACACTCTGAAATGCCTAAGTTTAGTGCGTGCATGTCCTCCATTTGAATCCCTTTTCATCATGTTAAGTCCATGGGAGTTTCACATCACCTACAAAAAACAAAAAACAAAGAAAAACTAATAAACCCTAACAAAGAATAAAGATTATGCGATGCTCGCGGTGGAAAGAGTAAAAATTAAATATCATGCATATGAATTGGCTTAAGGTGACATGATATATGGAGATAATATGCAACAAATGAGCTCTGCAAATGCGTATAAAATAAAGCCATCAACCTCCCTGAGCTTAAACCTTGCTCATCCCCGAGTAAGAAGGTTGACTACCTAAGCTCATGGTTGCTAATATTATGCTTACACTAAGACTAATTCCAAAAGTACATTAATATATTTCGTGCAAGCTTAAACAATTAGCTAGCATGGGAGTAATACCTATGATTCCTTAGTTCTGCCATGATAGTGAAGAAAGTTGAATATTTTTGTGAAGTCCAAATTCCCAATGCCAAAAGGTTTATACAAAATGTCATTATGTTGGGAACAAAGCAATATTAGTCATAGAAAAAAGAAATTGTGCATTAGTGAACATTTCAAAAATACCAACCAAATGCATACCAGGTATAATAGCAACATCGTCCATCTGCATTAACATTAACGTAACGACTCGGTTTCAATAAAGATCCAAGTCTCATGTGATTTTGTTCTATTGATACATCTCCAATGTATCTACTTTTCCAAACACTTTTGCTCTAGTTTTGGACTCTAATTTTTATGATTTTAATGGAACTAATCCGGACTGATGCTGATTTTAGCAGAACTACTTTGGTGTTATTTTTGTGCGGAAATAAAAGTTGTGGAATTGGACGAAACTTTTTGTCAATTATTTTTGGAGTAAATAATGAATTATGGAGCGAAGATCCACCAGAGGGGGGCTGCCTGTGGGTCACAGGCCAACAGGGCGCGCCCACCCCCTAGGCTCGCCCTGGTGGCTTGTGGGGCCCGCGTGGCTCCCCTGAGCCTAATTCCAATATTATATATTTACATCTTCAGAGAGAGAAATCAGAGAGAATATTTTATTGCATTTTACGAGACGGAGCCGCCGACACCCCTTGTTCTTCCTCAGGAGGACTGATCTTGAGTCTGTTTGGGGCTCCGAAGAGGGGGGGTTTGTCGTCGTCGTCATCATCAACCCTTATTCATCAATACCGCCATGATGCTCACCATCGGGAGTGAGTAATTACTTTGTAGGCTTGCTGGACGATTGTGGGATTGGATGATATTGATCATGTAATCGAGTTAAGTTCGATAGGGCTTGATCCCTAGTGTCCACTTTGTTCTGAGATTGATGTTGCTATGACTTTGATATGCTTAATGCTTGTCACTAGGTCTCGAGTGCCATGATTTTAGATCTTAAACCATTATATTTTCATGAATATAAGAGTGATTTGGATCCTATATTGCAATTTGTATGCACCTATTACGTGTCTTGATCCGCATACACCATGGTGACAATAATTGGGATTCTTTCTGGTGATTGTCGTAGTTTGAGGAGTTCATGCATTTACCCAGTGTTAATGCTTTGTTCCAGTTTTCTATTAAAAGGAGGCCTTAATATCCGTTAGTTTCCAATAGGACCCGGCTGCCATGGGAGGGTAGGACAAAAGATGTCATACAGGTTCTTATCGCAAACACGTATGACTATATACGAAATACACGCCTAAATTACATTGATGAATTGGATCTAGTTGTGTGCCGCCCGTGTGTAACTAGCACATGATTGATGTCATCTAAATCATTATCCATCACTGATCCACGTACCTACGCTTTAGATGTACTGAGTGTTGCTAAGTTACTATTGCTGCTGCTACTGTCACAACTGCTACAAACTTATTACCGTCACTACTAATGTTCCAAAATTGTTGATATCACTATTACTACCTACTACTATTATTTTCCGTGCTACTAAACCTTTGGTGCATAGACATATCCCAGGTGCGGTCGAATTGACAACTCAATTGTCAAGGCCGATAAATATTCTTTGGCTCCCCTTGTGTCGAATCAATAAATTAGGGTGAAATACTAGCCGTGAAGACTGTCGCGATTCCCTGTACTTGTGGGTTACCAAGACCTTTTTTGGCGCCATTGCCATAGAGCATAGCTCTATTTATTGTGTTAACTTGAGGATATCCAATTGCCACTATGAAGAATCTGAAAGATACTCGAACTAAGATCATCCCATCTCGCATGAGAGGAGGTAAGGAACTGCCATCTAGCTCTACTTTTGATTCACCTATTATTTTGAATCATCTTGCTACACAACCACCTGTTGATCGTCCTGATATGTCACATGAACTTGATGATGATACTTCTAAAATTAATGATGATACTATTGCTACACGTGTTGAAACTAAAACTATGCCACTGAGTGAATTACTTGATGATCATATTGCTAAGGCTAGAGAACTTGAAAATGCTGAAACTGATAA
The DNA here is from genome assembly GCA_022496015.1 of Hordeum marinum. Taxonomy (NCBI): domain Eukaryota; kingdom Viridiplantae; phylum Streptophyta; class Magnoliopsida; order Poales; family Poaceae; genus Hordeum; species Hordeum marinum. The sequence goes on along the minus strand of CM039675.1, from coordinate 86,115,051 downwards.
AGATTTTGAATCACCTGTTACATCTCACTCTCCTAATAAATATGAATTGCCTTATGTACCTGAAGGTTATGTTATGGATGGTGAGGTAGCTAGGGACTTTCTTGCTTGTGAGAATAGAGATGATTTGAAGAAACTACTATGCAAGCTAAAAGAAAAATCTATGATGGAGAAAATGAAACATGACCCTAAATTTGCTACTTATCCTATATTTGTCACTGATAAGGATTATGAATTCTCTATATAGACCCTGAATTGATCCCTATAGTAGAGTCTAATCCTTTCCATGGTTATGAAAATGAAACCGCTGTTGAACATCTCCTGAAGCTGAATGATATTGCTGCTTTATTTACTAATGATGAAAAGATACGCTACTATTATATCCTTAAGCTTTTCCCTTTCTCGCTAAAAGGCGAGGCAAAGGAATGGTTCCTTTCTTTGGCCCCTGGATGTATGCGTAGTCCCCAGGATATGCTTTATTATTTTTCTGAAAAATATTTTCCTGCTCATAAGAAACAAGCTGCCTTACAGGAAATATTGAACTTTGTGCGGATTGAAGAAGAAAATCTCCCTCAAGCTTGGGGGAGGCTTCTCCAGTTACTTAGAGCTTTGCCTGATCACCCTCTTAAGAAAAATGAAATTCTTGGTATGTTTTATAATGGACTAACCGATGCTTCTAGGGACTTCCTAGATAGTTGTGTTAGTTGTGTTTTCAGGGAAAGAACTATTGGACAAGCTGAAGAACTATTGAATAACATATTGCAAAATGCATATGATTGGACACTTCCTAAACCACCTCCGAAACCTATTCAAAAGAAGAGAGGTATTCTATTCCTTAGTCCTGAAGATATGCAAGAAGCAAAAAGATCTATGAAAGAGAAATGTATTAAAACTGAAGATGTCAAGAAATTACCACCTATCGAAGAAATACATGGACTTGACACCCCAATACAAGTAGGAGAGGTAAATTCTCTCTGTTCCTTTAATGAAAGTGATATACCTTATTCTAAGACTCCTAGTCAATGCATGGATGAATTTGATAATTACATTGTTAAGAAAGAGCACTTTCAATAACTATGTTAAGGATCAATTAAGACGTAATGCCATGATGATAGGCCGCTTAAGTGACTTGGTGTTTAGAATTGCTAATGATGTGAAAGGTCTAGGTAAACATGCCTCTATGGTTCACACCCAACTAGACCAAGTTGCTAAGTCACAAAATGATTTGCTTGCTAAAATAAATAATAATAATAGGAATGATCATGTTGTTAGAGTAATGACTAGAGGAGGTAGAAGGACTCAAGAACCTCTTTATCCTGAGGGTCACCCCAAAAGAATTGAGAAAGATTCTCAGAGAATTAAAGAATATGCACCCAGTTCATCTAAGAAGAAAAACAAAAAGAAAAATGATAGGAACTTGAATGCTTCTAGTGAACCTGTTATAGAAAAACCTGCTGAGAAACATAATCATGTTTCTATTTCTAATGCTGAGACATAATTTGGTAGTGAACATACACCTAGTGATAATGAAAATAATAACAATGATGATGTTCACATAGATGCTCAACTAGATAATAATAAAGAACATGATAATGATGTGGAAATAGAACCCGCTGAAAATCTTGATAACCCACATCCCTAAAATAAAATCTATGATAAAGAGACTTTGTTGCTAGAAAACACAAAAGGGAAAGAGAGCCATGGGTTCAAAAACCCATGTCATTCCCTCGTAAGTCTTCTAAAAGTAAGGACAATGAAGATTTTGAACGCTTTTCTGAAATGATTAGACCCGTCCTTCCGCACACGCACTTGACTAATATATTGAAAATGCCTCTATATGGTAGGTATATGAAGGATATTATTACCAACAAAATAAAAATACTTGAAACTGAAATTTCTACCATGATTGCTAATTATTCTTTTGATGGTGGAGTACCTAAGAAGTTGGGAGATCCGGGTATACCCACAATACCTTGCTCTATTAAAAGAAGCTATGTTAAAACTGCTTTATGTGATTTAGGAGCCGGTGTTAGTGTTATGCCTTTCTCTCTATATAAAAGACTTGATTTGAATAAGCTTACACCTACTGATATATCTTTGCAAATAGATGATAAATCCATTGTTTTACCTATCAGAATTTGCGAGGACGTTCCTGTTGTGGTTGCAAATGTTACTATCTTAACATACTTTGTTATTCTTGATATGCCCAAGGACGACAATATGTCGATCATCCTTGGTAGACCCTTTCTAAACACCACAGGAGTTGTTATTAACTACAACAAAAGCAAGGTTGCTTTTCATGCCAATGGCAAGCAACATACCATGCATTTTTGGAAGAAGCAAACTTTGGTTAATAATATTAATGTCATTGAGCCTAGTGACACGGTTATCATTGGAGATTTTAAAATCCCTCTACCTACTGCCAAGAAGAGATATTACAATCTTGTTGTTGGGGAGATGCAAATCCCCATTAAGGTAACTTAGTGTTATACAAAAATTGTTCGGTTTCATGTCAATCGAAAACGGTTCTTAATAAGACTTGATCAACCTTATTAATGAATCCTTTTTGAAAGACATGTGATTGATGAATTTATATTCATAACTCTCTATATTAGAAGTTTATTCTCTATTATTTTTAGTTAAGAAAAGTAAAATAGTTTGGTTTTCCTGTTTTCTGATTTCCCCGTGTAATAAAAAATGACCCAAATATAAAAAGTCTCGCATTGCCATAAATTTTTAACATGATTTTTTCTGGAATATTTAAGAATTTATGGCATTAAAATTATAGCAAGGAGGTGCACCTATGGGCCACAAGCCAACAGGGCGTGCTCAGATGGCTTATGGGGCCCATATGCCCCTGCCTTATCCCTTCGGCTGACTTCATCCCTTACCTCCAGCAAAAATTCTCTAGCTCTCTCTCTCTCCCATGTTCTTTCATCTGAAACTGAAATTTCTGATCTCTTTGCTCGGAACTCCTTTTCCGAAACTGTTTTAAGGAATTGCTCTTTGGTATGTGACTCTCCCATTCCTCCAATTAGTTTCATCTTTAGTGGTTTATATTTAGCATATTTTGTTGCGCTTGGTGCTACAGAAAATGAGCTTACATGTTGAATTCTTTGAACCCTAAGTAGTATGAATGCTTGATATGTCGTCTAGGTACCCATATGAGTAGTTGCTATCAGTCTTGCAAAGTTATATTGATATTATTTATAGCTCAAAAAATTCAGAAATTTATGCTCAGGAAAATGAATTTCTTAAGGAAAGGTTCTTCAAGTCGAAGACCCAAGGGAGTTGTTGGGAGGACTCAATATCATGACATCAATATTTTTCACCACACGGAGGTTAGGACTTGTGAATGGCCACATGTGCCCTTCATGAGTGAAGTGAGTTTCGATCAAGAATTTATGCAATTCGTTGCAAATGCCAGGTTGACCAACTTCCTCGCATACGAATGTGACCAATACTATCTCCTTACTAATTCATTCGTGCAAATTTTTTACTTCTCGAATAGGCCCGGTGCTCCCACAATACGCTTTGATTTATATGCAACACACTATGAAATGCCTCTAGATGAGTTTTGTGAAATATACTTGCTTCCCTCTGACGAGGGAATGCGTGATCCTAAGCCTAAAGAATTCGAGGATTTCCTTCTCACTTTAACCATGGGAGAAACCAGGGGCGTATCAAATGCTAGGGCCACTAGTTTGCATTTTCCGTCTGAGCACTATTTATCTTTGTTTATAGGAAAATGCATAACCGCTATGGAGCAGGGTGGTGGTCTCAGTGCCCCCACCCTTGCTATTTTGCGTCGTGCACTTTATGGTGATAACACTTACAACTTAGGAGCTATTGTCATGTGTCGCTTGCATCTTAACCGAACCAAGAGCAAGGTTCATGGTGGTATTTATGCCACGCACTTGACAATGCGTTTTAATGTCGCCATATGCCCCACTGACTACTTATTACCTAAGGTTTATCTTGATCACCAGTCTATGTTAGAACACCAATTCATTGATGTACCCGAGCCCCCGCAACACATTAGTTATAACTTAGTATATAGCGAGGATACTCGCGATGTTATTGTGTTGTGTGCACCTTCTTTGTTTCATTATCATGCCAGGAATGGACACACCATCATGCCACCAGATATAATTGCTTGTCGGAATGAGTTGGCTGAGGCAGAGACTGCACCCCAAGAGTGGGATGCTCAGGTGCCTCAGCCCAACTGCTTTCCCCCAGGACTAGGAGTGGGATGGATCATCAAGAATATTTTCTAACCTAGATAAGTTATCAGCTATGGAGTTCTCAGCTCCCTTCCTATCAATGATATGTAAATCAAATTCCTGAAGCAAGAGAACCCACCTAATGAGTCTAGGTTTAGCATATTTCTTTTCCATAAGATATTTTATAGCAGCATGATCAGTGTGAACAATAACTTTGGAATCAACAATGTAAGGTCTGAATTTATCACAAGCAAACACGACTACTAAAAGTTCTTTTTTAGTAGTGGCATAATTTCTTTGGGCATTGTCTAGAGTTTTGCTAGCATAATGGATAACATTTAATTTCTTACCAACTCTTTGTCCTAGAACAACACCGAGAGCATAGTCATTGGCATCACACATAATTTGAAAAGGCAAGTTCTAATCGGTGGTTGAACAATAGGTGAAGTGGTTAAGGCTTTCTTTAGTGTTTCAAAGGCTTCTATGCAATCATCATAAAAAACAAAGGGAATATCCTTTTGCAAAATATTAGTAAGAGGCCTAGATATCGTAGAGAAGTCTTTAATAAACCTCCTATAGAAACCAGCGTGACCAAGGAAACTTCGAATACCTTTGATATCTTTAGGACATGGCATTTTCTCAATTGCATCAAATTTAGCTTGATCCACCTCAATACCTCATTCGGAGATCTTATGCCCCAAGACAATACCTTCATTAACCACAAAGTGGCACTTCTCCCAATTCAAGACGAGATTAGTTTGTTCACATCTCTGAAAACTCGATCAAGGTTGCTTAAGCAATCATCAAAAGAAGTTCCATAAACAGAAAAATCATCCATGAAAAACTCCACAATCTTTTCACAAAAATCAGAGAATATAGCAATCATACATCTTTGAAAGGTAGTAGGTGCATTGCATAAACTAAAAGGCATACTTCTATAAGCATAGGTTCCAAAACGACAAGTAAAGGTGGTTTTCTCTTGATTAGATTGTGACACAGGTATTTGAGAGAAACCAGAATATCCATCTAGGAAAAAAATGTGTGTATGCTTAGATAATCTTTAAGCATTTGATCAATAAAAGGCAAGGGGTAATGATATTTTCTAGTAGCTTTATTTAATTTTCTAAAACCAATTACCATCCTATATCGAGTAACAATTCTTTGTGGAATAAGCTCATTTTTATCATTGGAAACAACAGTAATACCTCCTTTCTTAGGGAAACAATGAACGTGACTCACCCATCTACTATCAGCTATAGGATAGATTATACCTGCTTTCAGAAGCTTTAATATTTCAGTTCTTACCACTTCTTTCATCTTGGGATTCAATCGTTGTTGGTGATCAACAACGGGTTTAGCATCAGGTTCCATATTAATCTTGTGCTCACATAGAGTGGGACTAGTGCCCTTAAGATCATCAAGAGTATATCCAATAGCAGCCCGGTGCTTCCTCAGAATTTTTAATAATCTTTGTCCTTCATGTTCTGAAAGGTTAGCACTAATAATAATAGGATATATATTTTTGTCATCAAGGTAAGCATACTTCAAAGCGTCAGGAAATTGTTTTAGTTCAAACACAGGATCACCTTTAGGTGGAGGAGGACCTCCAAGAGTTTCAATAGGAAAATTGTGTTTCATTAGAGGTTGTTGTTCAAAGAAAATTTTATCTATTTCATTTCTTTCACGAAAGTCTAAATCATTTTCATGGTCTAGCAAATATTGTTCTAGTGGATCAGTAGGAGGAGCGACAATAGAAGCAAGACCAATTATTTCATCCTTACTAGGAAATTCTCTATCACGAGGTTGTCTACTAAACTTGGAAAAATTAAACTCATGAGAGACATCACCAAACTCAACACCGGCAATTTCTTTTTGACAATATATCTTAGCATTAACATTGTTCAAGAAAGGTCTACCAAAGATAATGGGACAAAAGTCATCTTGTGGGGAACCAAGAACTAGAAAATCAATAGGATATTTTATTTTTCCACACAAGACTTCATCATCTCTAACAATCCCAAGTGGTGTAATGGTATCCCTATTAGCAAGTTCAATAGTAACATCAATATCTTCTATTTCAGCAGGTGCTATGTCATTCAGAATTTCTTGATATAAGGTAAATGGAATAGCACTCATACTAGCACCCAAATCACATAAGCTATGATAACAATGATCTCCTATTTTAGCTGAGACAACAGGCAAGCCAACTATGGGTCTATGTTTGTCTGTTTCATCGGGTTTAGCAATTGTAGCAGCTTCATCACAGAAGTAAATGACATGCCCACCACTATTTTCTACCAAGATATCTTTAACCATAGCAACACTATGTTCTAATTCAATTTGTTCAGAGGGCTTAGGTTCTCTAATATTACTTTTGCGAACCTCATTTGATACCTTAGCATGTTCCTTTATCCTAACAAGGAAAGATGGTTTCTCTATGTAAGCGGTAGGTCCAACTGGATCAACATTGTAAATAATAGTTTCTTCTGTGAGTCCATGTGGTGATACCCTTGATTTTGTGATGCTTATATTGCCAATGCTTTTTGCTCACACTAAGAGTTATTTTAGTGAGGTTGCAAATCCCAGTTTGTGAGATCAAGGTTGTGATCTTGAGTTGACTTGGTCAACTATGTTTCTTTCTATGTGATTTATTTGGATGATGTTATTAATATTAAACTATTATTTTGGACTGACTTGGGTCAAGCTCAGGAGGTTTGTGCTCGCAATAGTTGCTTGTTTTCCATGGTGTGCAGGTTCTAGTGAGTGTGACGGTGGTCGGCAACGAGGATGGTTGGCATAGGGCTTGAAGAGCTAAGATGTGACCATGGACGTTGTGCGGGATCGTGAGGCTCAAAGCAACGCACAAGTTTGGACAAGGACTATATGGAGGCGAACGAGAAGACCAAGTCAAGTGAAGGTTACTTTGGTATGTTTACCAAAGTCCACTAAGAAGCAAATCGAGAGTGTTTTTGGTGTTGCTTAAGAGTGAAAAATGTTCTTTTAAGTAGCTAAGTAAAAAGGCTGTTTATTTAGTGCTTATTGGGCTTGGCCCATTCGGTGGGTGCCATGGCCCATTCGATGGCGGTGGAAGGCAGCTCCTGCCTTATAAGCGAGCTAGGTTTTCCATATCCTGGCGGCTGCTTGTACGAGTGAAAACAGAGGAGCAGCCACCACACTTTTTAGAGTGCTTCCCATGTGGGATTTAGCCTGTGTGAGAGGGGCTTGTAAACTCCAGAAATCTGAGAAATAAAACAACCAAATCATTCCCAATCTTGCTGCTGGTGAGGGCTACTGTTTGCTCTGCCTAATCTCGTTTTTCTGCTGTACCAGTTTTATTCCTGTGATTCCTTGGCTGTCATGAGTATTCAGTGATGGAAAATCATGCCTAAATCTGTACCCATCCATCCCTAGCTTTGATCTGGTCGTTCTTCCCTTTATTCATGGTTTCTTGAGGATGGCGCAGGATTTAATCTTCGGTGATTTATTTTGTGCGAGTTCATCTTGAGTTTTTCCTCTGTTCTTGTTTCGATTTGGGGTCGCCGTACTTTCTAGCAGATTTCTTGCGTTCTCGGTCGAAGGGAAGAGCACCCGCTGGTGGTACTGTCTCGCACCTTTTTTAGTTTTCTGCTAGTTGTGTTTGTCTCAGGAATCTGTACATCTTCAGTGAGCTGCTGTCCGTCTCCAGGATAGCAGAGTTGGCCAGCCCAAAATCTGCAGAGGTAAAATCTTGGGGGTGGCAAAATCTGTTCGTCTCTAGGTTGCTACTCTAGCTGTTGTATGCACTACAAGTGACTAGAATTAATTAGTACATGCTAGTACATCTCCCTTGATCTATTTTTCTGCTAGTACGTGCTACAAGTTTCAGTTAAGTTTAGTGTGTACTCTGCTAGTGCGTGCTCCTGTTTTGGGTTAAGTAGACTGTGTCATTTAATTAGCCTAAGCTTGCCGTGTAATCTCTTGGTCTAATTTAAGCATTGATATTTATTCAGGTACACTATTTTAGTGCTCGTATCATATCCTCTATTCCGAGCATCTTAGTGTTCCATAACAATTGTGCAAAGAATTTAAAGAGAGTAAACTTTTTGGGGTCGTCATTCAACCCCCTTTTGACTCCCGGCATCTGATCCTACATCTTCTTTAGCAATGACTGCTTCTTTAATTTCTTTTTTATAGGGTGGATAATATTTAAACCACTTCTATTTAGGGAGATCAACATGTTCAGCAAATTATTCACAAAAAGAGGCTACTATCTTAGAATCAAGTCCATATTTAGTGCTAAACTTGTGAAGTCTGTACTCATAAAAGATTGAACACAATCAAATTTAAGCTTCATACCTGACTCATTACCTTCGTCGTGTTCCCAATCTTCAGAGTTGTGTTTAATTCTTTTCAAGAGATCCCACTTGAATTCAGTAGTCTTCTTCATGAAAGAACCAGTACAAGAAGTATCGAGCATGGTTTGATCATTATGAGAAAGCCGAGCATAAAAATTCTGAATGATAACTCCTCTCGGGATATCATGATTGGGGCATGAATATAACATTGACTTAAGTCTCCCCCAAGCTACATCGATACTTTCTCCTTCACGAGGCCAAGCATTATATATATAATTCCGATCACGATGAACTAGATGCATAGGATACAACTTTTGGTGGAATTTCAATTTCAAACAATTCCAGTTCCATGGTCCAATATCATCACATAGCCTATACCATGTCAATGATTTTCTCTTCAAATATAAAGGGAAAACCTTCTTCTTAACTTCATTTGTGGATAAACCTGCAAGCTTAAATAGTCCACAAATTTCTTTCACATGTATTAGGTGCATATTAGGATGTTCAGTTGCATCTCCTGCATAAGGACTAGCTAGCAGTTGTTCTAACATACCTGAAGGAATTTAATAACCAATATTTTCAGTAGGTGATGTAGGTTGAGGGGCAACTAATTGTGGTTCTGGTCGAGGTGAAGATACCCCGAACACACCCCTCAAAGGATTACTTTCCATAGTAACAAGTGACAGTAAATTTCAGCATGTAGTATACGTTTTTCCTTACTGATTTCCACTTACCAAGAGTGCTTCACTCCCCGTCGGCGGCGCCAGCAAAGAGTCCTGATGACCCACGAGTATAGGGGATCAATCGTAGTCCTTTCGATAAGTAAGAGTGTCGAATCCAACGAGGAGTAGAAGGAAATGATAAGAAGTTTTCAGCAAGGTAATCTCTGCAGGCACTCAAATTGTAAGTAGCAAATAGTTTGATAGAAAGGCAAATTGTAATGAGCAAGTAATGGTAACAATAGGTAAGGTGCAGCAAGGTAGCCCAATCTTTTTGTGGCAAAGGACATGCCAAAACTATCTCTTATGAGGAGCAACGTGTTCTTGAGGGTACACGAGAATTTCATCATGTTGGTTTGATTCATGTTCGCTACTTTGATAATTTGATATGTGGGTGGACCAGTGCCAAGGTGTTGTTTTTACTTGAACTAATAACCTACTTATGATTAACCCCCTCAAAAGCATCCGCAACCACAAGAAAAGTATTAAGACAAAGTTTAACCATAGGATTAAACATGTGGACCCAAATCAGCCCCTTACGAAGTAGGCATAAACTAGGGTTTAAGCTTCTGTCACTCTAGCAACCCATCATCTAATAACCACTCCACAATGCATTCCCTTAGGCCCAAGGATGGTGAAGTGTCATGTAGTCGACATTCACATGACACCACTAAGGGAATCACAACATACATATCATCAAAATATCAAACACATCAAATTCACATGATTACTTGCAACATGACTTCTCCCGTGACCTCAAGAACCAAGGTAACTACTCACAAATAATATGCATGCTCAAGATCAGAGGTGTATTGAATAGCATAATGGATCTAAACATATAATCTTCCACCAAATAAACCATATAATAATCAACTACACAAGGTAATCAACAGTACTAGTCACCCACATGTACCAATTTGAGGTTCCGATACAAAGATTGAACACAAGAGATGAACTAGGGTTTGAGAGGAGATGGTCCTGTTGAAGATGTTGATGAAGAATGGCCTCCCCAAGATGAGAGGGTTGTTGGTGATGACGATGGCTTTGATTGCCCCCTCTGGGAGGAAGTTCCCCCGTCGGAATCGCTCCAACGTATCTATAATTTTTGATTGTTCCATGCTACTATATTATCTGTTTTGGATGTTTTATATGCATTAATATGCTATTTTATATTATTTTTGTGACTAACCTATTAATCTAGAGCCTAGTGCCAGTTTCTGTTTTTTCCTTGTTTTTGAGTTTCGTAGATAAGGAATATTAAACGGAGTCCAAACAGAATAAAACCTTTGGAAAGATTTTTCTGGAAAATATGGAAGCCACGAGACTTGAGAACCAAGGCAGAGGAGCTGCCATGGGGCCACAAGCCCACTTGCCGCGGCCAGGGGGGCCACCTGTGCCGGGCAGGCTTGTGAGCCACGAAAACATTTTTCTGCCGCCAGAAGCCTTCGTTCCCAAGAGATCCAATCTTGGAGCCTTTTTCGGTAATCTGCCGGAGGGGGATTCGATCATGGAGGGCATCTACATCAACTCCATTGCCCCTCCGATGATGCGTGAGTAGTTCACCACAGACCTATGGGTCCATAGCTAGTAGCTAGATGGTTTCTTCTCTCTCTTTGATATTCAACACCATGTTTTTCATGATCTTCATGGAGATCTATCCGATGTAATACTCTTTTGCGGTGTGTTTGTCGAGATCCGATGAATTGTGGGTTTATGTTCAGATTATCCATGAATATTATTTGAGTCTTTCCTGAATTCTTATATGCATGATTTCATATCTTTGCAAGTCTCTTCGAGTTATTGGTTTGGTTTGGCCAACTAGATTGGTAATTCTTGCAATAGGAGAAGTGCTTAGTTTTGGGTTCAACCTTGCGGTGTCCTCACCCATTGACATAGTAGGGATAGCGAGGCACGTATTGTATTGTTTCCATCAAGGTAAAAAGATGGGGTTTTCATCATATTGCTTGAGTTTATCCCTCTACATCATGTCATCTTGCTTAATGAGTTACTTTGTTCTTCATGAACTTAATACTCTACATGTAGGCAGGAGTCGGTCGATGTGTGGAGTAATAGTAGTAGATACAGAATCATTTCGGTCTACTTGTCACGGACGTGATGCCTATATGCATAATCATTGCCTTGGATATCTTCATAACTATTCTCTTTTCTATCAATTGCTCGAAAATAATTTGTTCACCCACCGTAATACTTGCCATCATGAGAGAAGCCATCTAGTGAAACCTATGGCCACCGGGTCTATTTTACATATTATATTTTCAGATCTAAAACCAAAAACACCAAAAATACTTGCTGCATTGTTTTTACTTTTAGTTTCACTTTCCGTTCAAGCATCTTATTATATCTATCTCTACTAGATCTCATCCTTGCAAATAACCGTGAAGGGATTGACAACCCCTTTATAGTGTTGGGTGCAAGAGTTTGATTCCTTGTGCAGGTATATCTATTGGTGGCTCGCTTGTGTCTCCTACTGGATTGATACCTTGGTTCTCAAAAACTGAGGGAAATACTTATCTACTTTGCTGCATCAAACCGTTCCTCTTCACGTGAAACCAACGCATGCTCGAGAAGTAGCAAGAAGGATTTCTGGCGCCGTTGCCGGGGAGATACATAGCAAGTCAAGGATACCAAGTACCCATCACTAACTCATCTCTTGCATTTACATTATTTGCCATTTGCCTCTCATTTTCCTTTCCCTCACTTCTAAAACGATTTTCAAAAAATACCAAAAAAGATTTGCCTTTTTATTCGCCCTTCTTCCGTTCGCCTTTTCGTTGCTATGTTTGCTTGTGTTGCCATGTGCCTTCTATTTGCTTGCATCTTCGCTTGCTAAAAATCTATTGATATGGATCCTCATCCACTTGCTAATCTTTTCAAAATACCAAATTATGATGAACCAATTGCTATTGAGTTGAATGCACTTGATTATCTCTATGAAGTTTTGTTTGAAAATCATGAATCTGAATTTTTTGATGAAGTGTTCAAAGAAGAAATTTGTAAGGAGATTCACGATAGTTCCTTGAATGAAAAGCATGATTGCCATGTTTTTAGTATGAATTCTCTGAATATCCATTATGCTAATGATATGCAAAATGACAAGGTTGGGGATGCTATGCTTGATGAATATGATATTCTTTGTTCCCAAAGTTTTAATGATGACACTTATGCTATAAGTGATGATGGACATAATGCTTTATTTGATAGTTATATTGTGAAATTCCTTCATGATGCTACTAAAAATTATTATGAGGGAGGAACATATGCTTGTAGAAATTTCAATAATATCAAGTTTCCTCTCTATGTGTTCAAAGTTTTGAAGTTATGCTTGTTTTGCCTTCCTATGCTAGTTGATTCTTGCTCCCATAAATTGTTTGCTCACAAAAACCCTATGCATAAGAAGTGGGTTAGACTTAAATGTGCTTGTCACGAGATTCATGATTCACAATTACTACTTTTTATGTGAGCATCATTGGAATCATCATGTCTAGCTAAAAGGCTTTAAACAATAGCGCTTGTTGGGAGGCAACCCAATTTTATTTTGCTTTCTACTTTTTGCTTATGTTTTGGTGTGTTTGCGACATTATTACTTCTGTAGTAATTGTGTTTTTGTGTTTGGATATCTTCACAACTATTCGCTTTTCTGTCAATTGCTCGACAGTAATTTGTTCACCCACTGTAATACTTGCCATCATGAGAGAAGCCATCTAGTGAAACCTATGGCCACGGGTCTATTTTCCATATTATATTTTCAGATCTAAAACCAAAAACACCAAAAATACTTGTTGCATTGTTTTTTACTTTTAGTTTCACTTTCCGTTCAAGCATCCTATTATATCTATTTCTACTAGATCTCATCCTTGCAAATAACCATGAAGGGATTGACAACCCCTTTATAGCGTTGGGTGCAAGAGTTTGATTCCTTGTGCAGGTATATCTATTGGTGGCTCGCTTGTGTCTCCTACTGGATTGATACCTTGGTTCTCAAAAACTGAGGGAAATACTTATCTACTTTGCCGCATCAAACTGTTCCTCTTTACGGGTAACCAACGCATGCTCGAGAAGTAGCAGACCCTCTGTGGACTTCCAGATACCTCCGGAACCTTCTGGAAGCTTCTCGATACAATACCGAAAAAACCCAAAAAAAATTGAAATCCAAAATATGACTTCCCATATATTAATCTTTACGTTCGGATCATTCCGGAACTCCTCATGATGTCCGGGATCTCATACGGGACTCCTAACAACATTCGGTCACCACCATAAACAACTCATTAATATCATATCGTCATCGAACGTTAAGTATGCAGACCCTACGGGTTCGAGAACTATGTAGACATTACCGAGACACCTCTACGGCCAGTAACCAATAGCGGGACCTAGATGCCCATATTGGTTCCTACATATTCTATGAAGATCTTTATTGGTCAAACCATGATGTCAAGGATTCAGCTAACCCCGTACATAGTTCCCTTTGTTCTTCGGTATGTTACTTGCCTGAGATTCGATCGTCGGTATCTCTATACATAGTTCAATCTCATTACCGGCAAGTCTCTTTACTCGTTCCGTTATACAAGATCCCGTGGCTAACTCTTTAGTCACTTTGCTTGCAAGGCTTATTATGATGTTGTATTACCTAGTGGGACCTGAGATACCTTTCCGTCATACGGAGTAACAAATCCCAGTCTTGATCCATGCCCACTCAACGAACACCCTCGGAGATACCTATAGAGCACCTTTATAGTCACCTAGTTACATTGCGATGTTTGTACACACAAGGTACTCCTCCGGTGTCAGTGAGTTGCATGATCTCATGGTCATACGAACAAACACTTAACATGCAGAAAACTATAGCAATAAACTGGCACAATCATATGCTATGTTTATAGTTTGGGTCTTGTCCATCACATCATTCTGCTAATGATGTGATCCCGTTATCAAATGACATCTCATGTCTGTGCCTAGGAAACCTTGACCATCTTTGATCAACGATCTAGTCTACTAGAGGCATACTAGGGACACAGTGTTGTCTATGTATCCACACATGCATTTGAGTTTCCAATCAATACAATTATAGCATGTATAATAAACGATTATCATGAAAAATATATAATAATAACTACTTTATTATTGCCCTAGGGTATATTTCCAATACCAGCTTCATTGGAGTTGTGCAGAATAGATATCTGTGACGTGCTTTTTCAGGATGCTGAATTACAGTTGTCGACATTCTCCCTCTTGATGTAAACCTTGCAAATTGTGAGAGAAAATGCATTAGAACTACTCACCGAGGCATTATTATGCATAAAACCATTATAAATAATAGTAGTAAAACATGATGCAAAATGGACGTATCATATAACGACGAGAACAAAAGAGTTTGTAAAAGTTTTGTTTATCACTTTCATTTTATCAACTGAATTGCCTGAGGACAAGCAATGAGTTAAGATTGGGGGACTTGATACGTCTTCAACATATCTACTTTTCCAAACATGTTTGCTCTGGTTTTGGACTCTAATTTGCATGATTCGAATGGAACTAACTCGGACTGAAGCTGTTTTCACCTGAACTACTTTGGTGTTATTTTTGTGCAGAAATAAAAGTTCCTAGAATTGGACAAAACTTTTTGAGAATTATTTTTGGAATAAATAGTTAATTATGGACCGAAGATCCATCGGAGGGGGCTGCCTATGGGCCAGAAGCCAACAGGGTGTGCCCTGATGGCTTGTGGGGCCCACGTCGCTCCCCCGGCCTTAATTCCACTCCTATAAATTCACATCTTCAGAGAAAAAATCAGAGAGAATATTTCATCGTGTTTTACGAGATGGAGCCGCCGCCACATCCTGTTCTTCCTCGGGAGGGCTGATCTGGAGTCCGTTTGGGGCTCAGGAGAGGGGGATTCGTCGCCGTCGTCATCACCAACCCTTCTTCATCAACACTGCCATGATGCTCACCATCGAAAGTGAGTAATTCCTTTGTAGGCTTGCTGGACGATGGTGGGATTGAATGAGATTGATCATGTAATCGATTTAAGTTTGATAGGGCTTGATCCCTAGTGTCCACTATGTTCTGAGATTGATATTGCTATGCCTTTGATATGCTTAATGCTTGTCACTAGGGTCTGAGCGCCATGATTCATATCTTAACCTATTATGTTTCATGAATATAAGAGTGATTCAGATCCTATCTTGCAAGTTGTATGCACCTATTACGTGTCTTGATCCGCATATCCCAAGGTGATAGTAATTGGGATTCTTCTCGGTGATTGTCGTAGTTTGAGAAGTTGATGTATTCACCATTTGATAATGATTTGTTCTGATTCTCAATTAAAAGAAAGGCTTAATATCCCTTAGTTTCCAATAGGACCCTGCTGCCACAGGAAGGTAGGACAAAATATGGCATACAAGTTCTTATCGCAAGCACGGATGACTATAAAGGTGCTCAAGTTGTTCCTAACCGAGATATGACTAATCGATTAAGTTTACACTCTGTAGAGGTTTGCGTACTTTCCCCAACTGAACTCGATCACCTGTTTTGTAGCTCATCAACTGGAAGACCGAGAGACGGTGTTTTAGAAGAGATTACCAAATAAGAGTTCACACATATATATAGCTGCTTCTCGTAGCACTACCAAATAAGAGTCATAATAGTCGGTCAACCAAGCCAGAGTGCATAGTAACTTATGGCTTCACACGTAAATTTCTAGTTATGAGAATTTGTTTAATACCTTCACCATGCAAACATTCGGAAACTACCAGGTATGGTGGTACTTTTGCCCCAATACGTGCGGTGGTACGATCAGGTGTGGTGGCACCACATGTCGTCTTTTGGTCTGAAAGTTCATCGCCAGTGTTACCCTCTAGTACGAGCGCGAACGCTTGTACCATGATGTCTTGGAAATGTGTACTTTTTGTGAGGAAGCGTTGATGTCGGGTATGGACACTGGTACGAGCACGAGCGCTCATATCGTGCAATGTCGATCTCCCTGTGAAGGTTGCTCCTGTGTGGCTACTGATGGTACAAACAAGGGTATGAGAGCGAGCGCTCATACCTTTGTCTGTCTTGATTTCGTATACCTTATATTAGTCATGGATAAAACCTGGTACGAGTGATGGTACAACCACTCCGGCTTGCCTCCTAAAGCTGCAGTATTTCTGAAAATAAAACAACAATGTGTTCTCATTATTGTGGGCATCCTTATTACAACATCAATGCCCATGGTTAGAAAAACATAACCATCAACAATACATGAGCTAGTCCAAAGGCTTGACTAGGAATTTTTTTAGTGTTGATCTTTCCATACATGCAAATAGTTTCTTTTTGCATAATCTCACATTCAAGAACAATTGCAATTATAGCATAGACATATAAAATTAACCATGAACACAGAAATAGCATAATAATAACTTTATTATTGTTCCCAGGGCATATTTGAAACGGTTTTATTGTCTTAAGTCCCCAAGGTATGTTTTAAAATTGCCTTAGTCATCATCACATGGCAATTTAGAAAAGATGTTTGCACCGGTCACTTTGCAAAAACTACACAAATTATGTTTTGGATAATTTGGGAATTTCTTGCATGGCCAATGAACGAACTTTGTTCATCAACAAACCTGGCAAAAATGTCAAAAAAGTTGGAACCAGCAATTTGAAAATGTAGATAATCCATAATTTATGATTTTTAGTTCTATAAACCATGACAAGTTTTTGGAAATTTGTAATCATCACATGAATTTTTTAGAAATAAGCTTGTACTTACCACATGGCAAATCATGAAAACAGACACTATTTCCCTGAAAGACATGCACATTTAGAAAATTTGTAGTAGTCACAAGGTAAATTCCGAAATTTTATTCTCCTAAAATTCATGGGAATTTGTTGGAAACTTTGAGACACTTGTTATTTAACTGATGGAAAACGTAGAATTTTTTTAGTGGAGTAAATGGCAACTATCTATATGTACATGAAAATCCAAGACAAATTATGTCAAATTTAACATTTTGTTCTCTAACTCATTGCAAATTTATACAGCCACACGGAACCAATTTGCTAGCTTTATACAAGATAATTAAGCATGGCAAACACATATGTAATTTTGTCACTAATAAAAAGCAATGGGCAGGAGCCATCGTGTTCACTACTACTGAAATTGGAGTTCAAAACGGTCTAGTATCAAGATTTGCCAACATGCCAAATATTGAGTTGCAGTGACATTCAAAAGAAAACAAACCTAATAAGACTTGTGATGATGTATTGAACAAAATTTGTAGGTGGTTAAAACCTGCTAATTTCAGAAAAAACTACATTTGCCACATGACAAGAATAAACATTTGCAAAAATGCCATGACTAAAGAAAACAATCCCCTAAATTTTTCATGTGAAAACAGTACAAGTAAATTATAAAATTGGCATGTCTTGAAACCACAACGTTCTTAATTTTCATGAGATCATAAGAAAAGCTTTTCAAACACTTGACATTGTGTAGAGAGCAATTTTTGCTTAGAAAAAGGCAAAATTATTCACATTTGCCATGTGACAAGTAGAAACATTGTCAAAAAATTACATGATTTAGGAAAATAAAACACGTAAATTTGCCATGTGAACATTAAAATAATTCTCCAATCATGTTATGGAAAAATAAATGTTCGGAAGTATCCATGTGAACATTAGAAACATTTTTCAAAAAAAAATGTCATGTATAGATAACAAATTTTCTTAAAAGTTCCCATACACCATGATGCCATGGTCTAGCACCCACTATACTGAACCCTCTCAATATTTCACCCCACCCTCAGTGGCTAAGTCCAAAAAATAGCTGCTCCATGAGTAACAAATGATTTGTAGAACATGTCAATATCGGAAACGAATAGCATCACAAGTTCCTGGAATTAATCAAATCGATATAACATCACAAAGCCGACTAGGGATCACACATAAATGTGGACGGAAGGAGAGGAGGGCATACCTCTAAACTGCAGGCCGTCCCGTCGGAAGGGTCTCAAAGATGCCGATGGGGCCAAGGCAACTAGGAGTTTGCCTGCATCAACAAGCATCAGCTCTTAGCTCGCCGCCATCAAGGTTTATCTCGTCACAATGCTCTCCCTTGCGACACACCACAACAGGGAGTAGGGGGTGAATGGGGATCCACCCGATGCGCCCGCAATCTCGCTGCTGGCACAACGCCCAACGTAGGTAGGTGCATCTCGACCATAGTCGATGCTGCAGTCGTCAGGGTCACTGTAGTCGATGCGTGGTCGTTGGGGGCACGGTAACCAGCAATGCGGTCGCCCGACGTGAACAACCAAGGGTGTCATAGTAGATGTGCGGTTGCCGAGAGGGCGTAAGTTAGCAACATGGTCACCGGGCACGATCCTAGGTCGCTAGATCGATAATGGACGGTAACCTCTTCCATGAAGCCATCGTCGGCAAGCGATGACAACCGAATCACCAAATAGATGTAAACTCGTTTGAGCATGGAGCCAAACTGGGTAAGGCGAAATGCGAAGATGGGGCGATTAGGATGTGTAGGGTGATATTAGGTTTGGTATAACCATCACGTTCACACGGTTCCTATAGAAAGTGAACGATTTTCAAAGTTGACGTGGCTACGCGCCGTGCGTTGTGATTCATACATGCATCATCCGACGGCCCAGACAATGCTTATTTGTGCGGTAACTAAGGTAGGATTAGATGACCCACAACATGGGTCCATGTTTTGTGATTTCACAGCGTCCTCGCGTAAATCTAAATCTCATTCCTCAAAAAAGAAACAAAAACCGCCCAATAAGACGAAGGTTTCTCTCACCCGAGATTCTACATGAGAGGCATGTTTTGGAATAGCAGAGGTCTTTCAGACTTCGCTAAACACAAACGCATTGGTGACCGTGTGCGTGACCATGGGTTGAACTTTATGGCAACTTCCGAGGCTAGTAAACGCGATTTCTGTGCACATGTCTTTGATCGCCTATCACACATGGCATTGTTTACCACCACATGGAAGTTTCGGAGGAATCTTACTTGGGATACAGACCACAACCATGGATTTGTTAGCTTTTTCGATGGGTCAATTTCACATTAAATTCCACCTACGAAATAGAGCTGATAATTTTACATGAAGCATGGTTGCGGTCTATGGGGCCACCCAAGATGAGAATAAATCCGCTTTCCTTCTGGAATTGGTAAACCTTGTTAAGGATAACCTGCATCCAATGCTTATTGGTGGAGATCTCAATATCCTTAGATACCAGGAAGAGAAAAATAATGACCATTTTGACACTTATTGGCCTTTCTTATTCCATGCTGTGGTTGACAGTTTGAATCTTCGGGAAGCCAATCTGTCAGGGCGGCAATTCACTTGGGCTAACAATTGTCCAGTGCCGACATAAGAGAAACTTGATCGGGTGCTCATGGATACTGAATGGGAATTAAAATTCCCTCTAGTAACAGTTTGAGTCCTAGAGCGTATTGAGACACATTCGGACCATGCGCCGATCATTCTTGATTCTAACTCTACTATCCCTCTCACTCTTCGCCGCTCATTCAAATGTGAATTGGGATGGTTACAACGGTATTGGTTTACAGATTTAATTAAGAATGTATGGGAGAGGCTTGCCATTGGCCGCACACCAATTCAGAGATGGAACTTCAAAATTCGAGCCACGAGGCAGTTCCTAACTGGATGGGCGAAACACACCAGTGGTATGTACAAAAAAAGTAGCGTCTTTCCACTATTATAGATGACATTAATAAAATGGCAGAGACTCGCACATTGTCTCAACAGGAGATTGATATGAAAAATTAATCCAATGAACATATGGCACGTCTCTTGCGAGAAGAAGAGATCAAGTGGTACAAAAGATCAGGTTCCCAATTCATTCCGAAGGGAGACAACAATACACTATATTTCCAAATGATTGCCAATGGGCGGCATAGGAAGAAGTATATTTTTAGCCTCCAACAAGATGAAGGACGGATCGAGGGTCAGGCAGAGCTCAAGCATTATATAACCAAATACTATAACTCTCTATTTGGGTCTCTAGATGAAGGGAACTGCACTCTTGATGAGACCCGAACAGATGATATTGCCCAAGTCACGACAAAAGAGAATGATACCGTGACGACACCTTTCTCTAAAGAGGAGGTGCGAGCTGCAGTGTTCCAAATGGAACATAACAAAGCTCTAGGTCTCGATGGCTTCCCCGCAGGGTTCTATCAGAACTTTTGGGATGTCATTAAATTTGATCTCATGGGGATGTTCATTTTTCTTCATGTTGGCCAGCTTGACCTATCCAGGCTTAATTTTGGTGAGATTGTTTTGTTGCCAAAGACTAAATAGACTGAGCAGATACAACTCTATAGACCAATCTGTCTTATTAATGCCAGCTTCAAAATCTTCACCAAAGTGGCGACTAGTAGGCTCAACGCGGTTGCTGACCATGTTGTTTGGCCATCCCAAACAACTTTCATGCAAGGAAGAAATATACTCAATGGAGTAGTTATTCTTCATGAAACTGTTCACGAGATACATCAAAGAACATGAGTGGGGTGTATTAAAGATCGACTTTGAAAAGGCATATGATAAATTCAAATGGTTGTTTCTCCAACAAACCCTAAGAATGAAAGGTTTCTCCCATAAATGGCGCGAGTGGATCCAAAATTTCACTTCTTGAGGTAGTGTGGCTATTAAAGTCTATGATGATGTAGGCCATTACTTCGAGATGAACAAAGGATCACGTCAGGGTGACCTCATGTCTCCAATGTTATTTAACATTGTTGCTGACATGTTGGCCACCTTGATCGAATGCACCAAACAGGACGGCCAAATTGCAGGAGTAGTGCCACATCTTGTGGATGGTAGACTCTTCATCTTGCAATATGCCGATGATACAATTTTATTTTTGGAACATGACCTAGATAAAGCTAGAAATCTGAAACTCTTACTTCCAGCTTTTGAGCAAATGTCAGGTTTGAAAATTAACTTCCATAAAAGTGATTTTTTGTTTTGGGGAAGCCAAGGAGGCGGCTGCACAATATGCCGACTTGTTTGGTTGTGCACAAGGCCAATTCCCGATTAATTTGGAAATTCTGATTCACTATCGGCGTCTCACTAATGCGGATTGGAAACATGTTGAAGAGCGATTGGAGAAATAGTTGAGCAGTTCAAAAGGCAAGTTGCTCTCTGTTGGAGGACGACTGGTTCTAATCAATTATGTTCTTACAAACATGCTTCTCTACATGCTCTCGTCTTTTCAACTTCGCAAAGGGGTTTTGCAAAGACTGGATTACTTCAGATCTAGATTCTTTTAGCAAGGAGAAAATGAAAAGAAAAAATATAGGCTAACCAAATGGAGTGTAGTTTGCTGACCGAAAGACAAAGGAGGTTTAGGTATTCATGATCTCCAGGTCAAGAATGGTGCCTTACTTAGTAAATGGCTATTCAAGCGGAGTATCTAGGCCAAAAAGTATCTAGGCCAAAAAGTATCTAGGCCAACTTTGTTGCGCAACAAGTATCTAGGCCAAAAAGCGGTGTCCCGGACATATTGAAAGCCTGATGACTCACATTTTTGGGCTGGTGTGATGGTGGTAAAGAAACATCTTTTCCGTTTCAGATCTTTTGTGATAAAAGACGGTTTTGAGATACGTCTCTGAAAGGACAAGTGGCTAGGAAGCGCCACTCTCCGAGAACAATATCCAGCCTTGTATCACATTGTCTGTGATAAAAATGATACTCTTGAACATGTGCTCACCTCCTCCCTGCCAAACATATCATTTTGGAGGGATTTGATTGGCCCCTGCCTTGTGTCATGGCAACATCTTCTATCCCATTTGGATTCGATTAACTTGACACAAGGACGGGGTGCGTTTCACTGGAATCTAACTACATCTGGGTCCTTCACAGTCGATTTATGTATCGTGCATTATCGCACTCACAGATCCCATGAATAATAATAAACTAATATGGAAATCTAAGATGCCATTAAAAGTTAAGATCTTCGTGTGGTATCTTCGAAGAGAAGCTATACTAACTAAAGACAATCCCACTCAACGCAAGTGGCAAGGAAGCAAAAAATGTAGCTTTTGTACTCAAGATGCGACAATCAAACACCTGTTCTTCGGTTCTTTCAATGCAAGTTTGAGATCTACATAGCCAGTCATCCAAATAGCGTCCAATTTGTATCCGCCTACAAGTATTGCCAATCTATATGGTCATTGGCTTGTCGGGATACCAAATATGTTTAGTACGCTAATAGGGTGGGAGTGTCTGCCTTACTATGATCGCTTTGGCTATGTAGGAATAATTGTGTTTTTAATGGAAAAATATCTTCCCAATGCAGACTATTTACTGTTGTACGCACTGACTTTGTATGTGATCTACGCTGCATCGAACGGAGTACCAATCGTTGTTCAAGACGGTGTGTATGCGGTTGGAGCGGATGGCCAAGGAGGTTTTTATTCAACATGGGTGACAACATAATCTCCGGATCGGTCCACCTACATCTTCAACATAGGCATAGTTTCGGTCTCATGTGGCTTTACAATTGTCAATTTATCGCATTTATATTTTTTATCAGACGATTCAGTTAGTTAGATGTGTGCATCTTAAGTACGTAGAAACCGGCTGTTTGATTTATATCCACTTCATGTTACATTTTGAGTCAATAAGAATATCCTTTATAGAAAAAAGACAATGCTCATGTTCGCGCGGAAACGTCCGGCAGGGAACCTGAGGTCATTTTCCGATCTTTGTATGCCTTCACTTCATCAGAACCGCTGAGAAGAAAGCATTCGATGGAGCCTCGAATCCCGTGATATATCCATCGGAGCCGCCTCCACAACCATTTTGGAAGGGAAGTAGGCAACGCTCGACTGCCACGCACGCCCACGCCGCCGACGTTGATACGATACGGCACCCCCACCTCGCTTGTCGGCATCTCCCTCCTCCCCCACCTAATCTCGCGGGACGCCACACAAGACCTACCCCACTCCCCACCTTCCCCAATCCCATTTCCCACCTGAGGCCGCCGAGCAGCAGCCCAATTCCCCTGGAAGAGGAGAAACATTCCCATGCGCGCCGTGCCGATGAGCTGATCCCCCCCTGGCTACGGCGCCAATAAGCCCCCGACGCGGCGGCGGAGGCCGCCGCGCCGGCCGCGCCGGCGGCGGCGGCGGCGGCGGTGGCGGGGGATGCGGCGACGTGGACGCCGCCCTCTGCGACGACCTGCTGCAGGAGGTGTTCCGCCTGCTCCCGCCCGCCGCCGGGCCGGCCGTCTCCCTCGTCTCCCGCCGCTGGGTCGCGCTCCTCCGGGCCTCCACGTCCCGCCTCACTCTCCGCCTGCCGCCGGCCTTCACCGGGGCATCGGCCTCGGCGCCTGCGGGTCCTCTGGCTGACCTGCTCTCGCGCTATCCGTATCTAACCGCGTTGGCCGTCGTCTCCGCATCCTCGGCCGTCGCTCACGACGCTGACGCCATCCTGCTCGCGGTGTCCGCCTCGCCGTCGGCCACCCGGCTCACGGCGCTGCGGTTCTCGCTCGGCTCGCCCGTCTCGCCCGCTGCTCTGGGCGCGGTCTCCGTCACGCTCTCCGGTCTCACCTCGCTCCACCTCACCGCCCTCAGCCCCCTGTCGTTCCGCTGGCTCGCGTGCTTGCCCCGCCTCAAATCCTTCGCCTTTGTCAACTCTGGCGTTGCTGCCGTTGACTCGGTAGGTTCCAGCCCCGATGACGCCTCCGGCGGCGAGGGCGACGCCGTGGAGGCGTTGCCTCTGGAGAGGCTGTCTCTGTGCGGCATCCGCTACGGCGACCACGGGCTCAGGTGGCTATGGCAGCGCTGTGGGAACCTACTGTGGCTGCAGCTGCGCGCTTGCGACGGCATCGGAGATGGCCCCGCGTCGACTGCCTTCTCAGGATGCCTCGCCGGCCTGCTCGAGCTTGAGCTCCGCGCCTGCCGCGCTGTCGCCGACCGCGTCCTCCTCATCGCCGCTGACCGGTGCTGTGCTCTCAAGTCTCTTCTGGTGTACGACGGCGGCAGCAGGGAGGCCCTCCTCCAGTTCATCCGTCAGCGCGGCGCCGCACTGCACACCTTGGACCTCCGCCTGCCCCTCGACCTGCACAACGACCACCTCCTTGCAATCGGCGCAGGGCAAGGCCACAACTCCCGGGGCAGTCTCGCCGTGCTTCGCCTTCAGAGCTGTGTCCTCGTCACGGGGGACGGGCTCCGTTCTCTCGCGCGCACGGCCATTGGGGCGGGCATCAAAGATGTCGCCCTGGTGAGCTGCGACGTGGTTGAACGGGAGCCTGGGCTGCTCACGTTCCTCAGCCAGAGCATGCGCCACCTCCGCCGGCTTGATCTGTCGTACAACGAGACGCTGAAGGACAAGGAGATTGGTGCCATGCTATCGTCTTGCCGGAATCTAATTGACATCCGGTTTAGGGGCTGCCGCGGCATTACCGGAGAATCGCTGGTCTCGTTGCTTAGGCACTGTGGGCAGACAGTGGAGGTCGTGGACATCTCCCGCTGCCCTGCCATTAAAGGGGCCAGTCTCGAACTCTTTGCACAGCGAGCCACCCGGTTGAACCATTTGGTCATCGAGGAGAGCGCGGTGTCGGAGGAACTGAAGGCGATTGCACGGACGAAAGGCATGAAGGTTGGCTCATTGCCTTGTGAAGGATCATTCTGACGTATGGTAATCTTCTTCAGATGAAACTCATCGAAGTTGGAACTTAAGAATCTTATACTGCATGTTCAATAAGGGAAGTGCTCTTTCCTTGTGTATAATATACTCTGGTGGGAATGTGTGTATGTATGTCTTGTTAACTGTGAACCTGTCATGAAAAAGCTCCTCTTGCTGCCTGGCATGTAAATTGAGCAGCAAGAATTGTGCTATTGTACATGTGCCAAGTAATAAAATTGGAATTGTTACATGAGTTTCCGTTTATTTTTAGTGCGTAATGTATGATTATGCAAGAGCTGCATGTTTTTTTTTAGATAAAGCTACAAGCTAATAATTTGATGCCACTACTGTTCTGCAAGTCCTTTTTAGGGTGAGAATCTGGTATGTGAGTTCGGTGGAGTGGTAACAACAGATCAGATGCTGAACATGTTTTCAAGCTACATTCGTACTTGCATTCTTTCAGATATTGATGTTCTTATACTACATCGTGCTCGTATGGCTTCAGAATATTGATTCAATACTCAGGATAGGCAGTTCAGATATGGATGGGAAGAACATTGGATTAGATTAGTTGAAGTCAGTAGTTCTGCATTTTGTTTTGTTTTATAATCATATACGTACAAGTTTTACAACTACTCAAGTGCTGACGTGTGATGACTGATGAGTGATGAGAGAGAGAACAACTGATTCCTGCAAATCATACCTCTTTCCTCCTGTGCATGTAAGTTGATTCTACCCGTGCCGGCATGGAATTTAAAATTTGTTAACTTTGTAAGTATGTGTAACTGAATATTTCAGGGGTAACTGGACATTTGGTGTTGGTAAGCAATTCAAAGGAAGTTCGTATGTCTGTGATGTCGATTCCTCTGGCAAGGTTCTAATTTTTGTTTGTCTTGGTTTCTGGCTGTAGATGCAGATCCATGACAGAGCCTTCTGGGGCTGCATATGCCTCAACAATTAGGGGTTGCTGAAGATTTGGTGTAGGAATCGTCAAAGGAAACTTATTTATTTTCTGATTTGAGTTGGCATGGCAGATATGTCCAGGTTTGTCAAACTTTCAGGGGAAGAGGCCTACGGAGTATACCTGACTGATTCAGGAGGTTTGGATGTTACACGTATTATATACGTTGCTGAGCAAATAACTTTGAGGGAAAACATCCTAAATCATCTAAGAAACCCAGCTGTCTGCTTTGCTATTGATCAACAAATCTGTTGGAAAGAAAACCTCTTAAACCATCTAAACATCCCAGGTGTATGTTTCACTCATCGCGAGATCAGCATGTCTCGGCTAAATGAGGCGAGTCAGATTTGTTGCTGCGGTCTTAACCTCTTCTGCTCTACATGATGATAACCTCCTCGGTAAAAGAACTGCATCAGTTCAGCAATGCACAGCCAGCTTTACAATGGCTTCTGCATTAATGGGATGAAATGGTTATGGGTTTACAACTAATTGAACTAATCTACAGTCTCGCTGCTGTGTTATTGATGACATGTTGTCTAGCTACAGAGGTCAATGTTGAGTTCAGTTATTTATATGCACACTTGGCATATATTCAATTGTTTGGCTTATGCTTTGATGTAGAATTTCTTTTGGAAATCATGCATCATTTTGCTAAAGCTAATTTAGGTACTCTATTTTGAACTGTAGGACTGTCTTGCTTGAATGTCGTCGAAATCAGGTTAATGTTATGGATATACGATGATGGAACAGTTCAAAGTGTCCCCTTCTGTGGAGAAACTTATTTTCAATAAATTTCACCGATTAAGCCACTTCAGTTACTATCTTATTCTATGCAGGAACTTATATGCTGATTTAATAGATCTGGTGCCCTTGATATAAATCAAGAAGATGACAATGGTAAAAGTGATTTATTTTCACAATTCAATGTTCAAAGTAGTATTGTTACTGAAGACCAAGTTGAGATAGTATTAAGGTTTGATTTTTACCACTTTTTTATGGCGCCGACTCAACAGCGATAACAACTTCATTGACTTGATTAATTTATATTGTTCTTGCCTCTTGGTGAGTTTCATTGTCGCATCCTATTATCCTCCAAGAGTTAGAACACCGAATGGTCCAAGCTGGGCTTGCTGAGTGTAGGCGTGCTCATGTGCCAGTGCCACACAAGTGTACTGTCGATTTCATCATTTTTTCTTTATCATAGGTATAATTTATTTGAAAAGCATCTTGATCTATGGCATGTCTTGGGTTATTTCAAACATGATTATCCAGATTGTGCAGATTGAGTTCTGTGTTTCTTGAGCTTGGGGCTCATAATGATTTGATTTGATTTGTTTGTTTGCTCTTCGGGCATAATTCAGGCCTAATTGAGCTAGACGACTGCTATGTTCTCTGTCAGATGACTTTTACTCATGTAGGTGACTGACCTAAAGTGTTGTTTGGAGACCGGATTTTAATTTTAGGTAGCATTTACTATGTTACCGGAGTATGGATGTTTATGGCTCCTAAAAAATTTCACCTAAGCTTTTGTTAAAGGGAGTATTAAGAATGTGTTTACTAGTGGCGTTTTCTGAAACGAGGTTGTGGGGAACTAGTGAAAGGGAACTACTTTAAGCTTCTGACTATGACCGATTCGATGTGCCCAATGTGTGGTCACCGCTAGTTGCTTCCAGTCACCTTCACAACTTCCATCATCACTAGTTGCTTCCTTTGATTACTTAACTTTCAGCCACCTAGCGCTATATCTCTTTCCAAATTAGAGTGGATTTTCATGCTTCCTGCTGAAGGCCCACACTGGAGATGATCTTTGTAAGCAGCCAAAAAAAAAAAGTGGAGATGATCTTGTCAGCTGTTACATCTCCTTCTTGAGCCAGAAATATGGGAAACAATGGGACGTGGAGTTTCTACACCCTGTCTCAAATGCTCATGGTCACCAAGTGCGAACAGTAAAACAAAAAATAATAGAAAAAAAATCTGAAAATTGTGATTTTTTGGGGATACTTTAAAAATGTTTGTTGTGCATGCAAAATTTCATCACATAATCACATTGGTGGAAGGTGTGATGAAAAAACAAAATTGATGCTTTTGAAATGTAACTTTCAAACATATTTTGTAGCTCCAGTTTTTTTTCATGACTTCCACCAATGTGATTTCGTGATGAAATTATGCATGCACGACAAACATTTTTTAAAATATGCCACAAAAATTAAGAATTTTTTGAATTTTTTCTAGTTTGCTGTTCACACCAGGAGCATTTCAGGCCGGGTGTAAAAAGGTACTTTCAGAAACAACGTTCTCATAGTGGAGAGGCTCTTGTCAGCCCTGGAACATCAAATGACCACTCCACCGTCAGAATGAACTGCGAGCACCTCATTGTCGCAGCATCGAAGCCAACCTGATCTTATCGATGGTAGTCAAAAAGTCTTTGTGCGTGTGTCTTTAAGGACCAACGCCCAATAGACGTGGTCACCGTCCTTGAATCTTTGAATGGAATCGAATCAATCAGAAACGCCTAACACATTCAAGTTCTAGTTCGCTGAAGATGAGGGTGCTCCTGACATTCATCAGGTGACCCACAAGAGCCTCCGGCTTCGTTCGAGTACAAGCACAAAAAGAACACATAATTGTTAGTCCCTCTGTTCTATAATATAAAAGTGTTTTCTAAACTAAAACAAGTTGAAAATCGTTCTTATATTATGGAACGTGGGGAATAGCATTTGGTATTGATAGTGCTTAACACGTAATTGGATGTTTGGGGACTAAAATCTCTAAGTTTACCATGCTACTACCCACCGCCGTCATCTTCCCCAGTAACTCTGCAACATCTATTTCTTCATGGACAAGTGCACATTTGATTGCCATGTTGAGAAAGAGCAAGTGATCAGCTTCTTACTGCATAATAATCAGAATCTAGCAATCCTTCTTGTAATCTGGTCTCACGGGATTGGGAACAAAACCATTGTCCATCATGCTTGACGAGATGAAAGGTTGCGAGGTCGCTTCCTGTGTATTGTTTGTTTACAAAAAGGACCCCCATCTGTCATAAATGTTCATCAAAAGTACAACTCATCTCAAACATAATAAAAAAAATACATTGAGCTCCTTGAACCACTGAATGAGCACTTCACCGTCAGAACGAGTCGCCGATGTGATGTTGTTGTGGCTTCCCAACCGAAGTTGGCCAGACATGGTCGATGAGAGTTGAGAAGTCTTCGTGCACGTGCCCTTAAGTATGAACACCCTGTTGCGGCAGTCGCTGCCCTTGCATCCTTGAGTCGATCTGAAGCGCCTCACACCTTCAAGTTTCAGTTCATTGAACATGAGGGTGCTCCTGACAATCATCAGGTGATCCACATGTGTGTTTGGTTTCGTCCCAGTGCAAGCACGGCTGCACGGAAAAAACACATTGTTATTGGCATTTGGCATTATTATTTTTTGATAAAGGGAATCTATTAATTTCATGAAGATATCAATTACACCCGTTATGTGTATCAACAAGATGTCCAAAGACATTCAGTATACCGATAGTCAAAAAAGAACAGAAAAAGACCCCGCCATGGTGATCAATCACTAGCATCAGCAACACTCTAACCACCATCGAGGACAACACCCGGATTGAAAGGACGTGGATGTCTCCTAAAGGGGGGGGTGAATAGACAGTTTTAAAATAATTACGGTTTAGGCTTGAACAAATGCGAAATAAAACTACCGTTTAATTTTTCAAGTACAAAACCTAAAACAACTAGACTCACCTATGTGCACCAAAAACTTATGGTAAGTAAGATAAATAACTAAGTGATAGCAAGATATATGACATGAAACAATATGACTATCACAAAGCAAAGTGCATAAGTACAGGGCTTGGGTAAGAGATAAACGTGGCACGCGGAGACGACGATGTATCCTGAAGTTCATACCCTTGTGTATGCTAATCTCCGTTTGGAGCAGTGTGGAGGCACAATGCTACCAAAAATGGCACTAGGGCCACCGTATCTCACGCCCTCGCACAATGCAAGATGTCGTGATTCCACTAAGGGATCCTTGAGGATGGTCACCGAACCCGTACAAATGACGACCCTTGAGGGTGGTCACCGAACCCGTACAATTGGCAACCCTTGAGGGTGGTCATCGGTACCCGTGCAAATTGCTCGGGGCAATCTCCGCAATCTAATTGGAGACCCCGACGCTTGCCTGAAGTTTTACACCAGAATGATTGAGCTTCGAGACTCCATCAATCGTCTAGGGTGCCAAAGCACCCAATAGGAACAAGCTCTATGGTGCCCAAACACACATGAATAATAAGCCTCTCAACTTTTCACTTCCATGTATCACCGTGGAGAACTCAAATCGATGCAACTAATGCAATGACAAGAACACACAAAGTAGTCAAGTCCCTCACTCCTAAATCCCACCACAACAACAAAAGCTATGGAGGAATATGAGAGGAAGAACAAGGCGAACACAAAGAACTTCAAGATCTAGATCTAAGGGGTTCCCCTCACATAGAGGGGAAAGTGATTGGTGGAAACATAGATCCAGATCTCCTCTCTCTTTTCCCTCAAGAACTAGTAAGAATCATTGGAGGGATTGCGATATAGCAAGCTCTAAGAAGGTAAACAATGGGGCAAAACACGAGCTCAAAGGATTAGGTCTATTGGGGAAGAAGACCCCCTTTTATAGGTGGGAAAAAATCCAACAATTATGTCTCAGCCCGCAGTAAAGCGGTACTACCGCTCTTGGGAGCACCACTACCGCTCCGGGGAGCAGTACTACCGCTTGAGAGGTACTACCGCTCTGGACAGCAGCAGTCTTCGCTTCCTTAGCCGCCGCTCACGACGCTCGCGCGATCCTGCTCGCGGTGTACGCCTCGCCGTCGATCACCCAGCTCACAGCGCCGCGGTTCTCGCTTGGTTCGCCCGTCTCACCCGCTACTCTGGGCGCAGTCTCCGTCACGCTCTCTAGCATCACCTCGCTCAACCTCACCTCCCCCAGCCCCCTGTCACTCCGTTGGCTCGCTGATACGTCTCCAACGTATCTATAATTTATGAAGTATTCATGCCATGTTTACAATAATTCTATATGATTTTGGTATGATTTTATTAGAACTAACCCGGACTGATGCTGTTTTCAGTAGAACTACCGTGGTGTTGTTTTTGTGTAGAAATAAAAGTTTTCAGAATGAGCTGAAAATTTACGTAGAATATTTTTGGAAAATATAAAAATCCTGGAGCGAAGAGTCACCTGAGAGGAAGGCAGAGGAAGCCACAAGCCACAGGGGCGCGCCCACCCCCCTAGGGCGCGCCCCTGGTTTGTGACTTCCTCATGGACCCCCTGGACTTGTTTCCGCCGCCACAAACTCTTATAAATTCAGAAACCCCCGAAAAGAAACCTAGATGGGGAGTTCCGCCGCCGCAAGCCTCCAGAGCCACGAAAAACCAATCGGGAGCCCGTTCTGGCACCCTGCTGGAGGGGGAAACCATCATTGGAGGCCATCTTCATCATCCCGACGGTCTCCATGATGAGGAGGGAGTAGTTCACCCTCGGGACTGAGGGTATGTACCAGTAGCTATGTGTTTGATCTCTCTTTCTCTCTCTCGTGTTCTTAAGATGGCACGATCTTGATGTACCGCGAGGTTTATTAATATAGATGAATCATATGGAGTGTTTCCCCTCTCTATCTAGTTGTGATGAATTGAGTTTTCCCTTTGAAGTTCACTTATCATATTGAGTCTTTAAGGATTTGAGAACACTGATGTATGTCTTGCGATGGGATATCTGTGGTGACAATGGGATGTTCTACTGATACACTTGATGTATGTTTTGGTGATCAACTTGTGGGTTCCGTGACCTTGGGAATCTATGCATACGGGTTGGCACATGTTTTCGTCTTGACTTTCCAATAGAAACTTTGGGGCACCCTTTGAAGTTCTTTGTGTTGGATTGAACATGATGAATTTGAAATTATGTGATGCATATCGTATAATCAAGCCCACGGTACTCGAGGTGACATTGGGGGTATCTAGGTGACATTAGGGTTTTGGTTGATGTGTATCTTAAGGTGTTATTTTAGTACGAACTCTAGGGCTATTCGTGACACTTATAGGGATAGCTCATATGATTGATAAAAAAAGATAACTTTGAGGTGATTTCGTACCCTACAATAATTTCTTCGTTTGTTCTCCGCTATTTGTGACTTTGGAGTGAACTCTTTGTCGCACGTGAGGGGTTTACATATGATTCAACTATGTTAGTATTGTTGAGAGAACTTGCACTAGTGAAAGTATGAACCCTAGGCCTTGTTTCTAAGCATTGCAATACCGTTTTTGCTCAATTTTGTTACTTGCTACCTTGCTGTTTTTATATTTTCAAATTACAAAAATCTATATCTACCATCCATATTGCACTTGTGTCACCATCTCTTGGCCGAACTAGTGCACCTGTACAATTTACCATTGTATTGGGTGTGTTGGGGACACAAGAGACTCTTTGTTATTTGGTTGCAGGGTTTTTTGAGAGAGACCATCTTCATCCTACGCCTCTCACGGATTGATAAACCTTAGGTCATCCACTTGAGGGAAATTTGCTACTGTCCTACAAAACTCTGCGCTTGGAGGCCCAACACGAGTCTACAAGAAGAAGGTTGCATAGTAGACATCAAGCTCTTTTCTGGCGCCGTTGTTGGGGATGCTAGGTAAGTGTCACTCACATCCCGTCAACGAAGCTCTTTTCTGGCACCGTTGTCGGGGAGGTGAGAGCTTGAAGGTATATCTTTAGATATTGCAATCAAATCTTTTAGTTTCTTGTTTTTAACTAGTTTGGTTTTATAAAATAAAACTACAAAAAAATTGGAATTAAGGTTGCCTCATATGCTTCATCTTTTTAATGTCTTTCTTGAAAATGATGGAAAGGAAAATTGTGCTCAAGTGTTAGAAGATGAAGTTATTAAAATGTTCGGCACTAAAT
This sequence comes from Hordeum marinum, assembly GCA_022496015.1. Lineage (NCBI taxonomy): Eukaryota > Viridiplantae > Streptophyta > Magnoliopsida > Poales > Poaceae > Hordeum > Hordeum marinum. Next base: position 86,082,172 of record CM039675.1, on the reverse strand, counting down.
CTTTGAGTGATGAGCATGATTTCAATGTTGTTAGTATGAATTCTATGAATATTCATGATGCTAATGATATGCAAAGCCACAAGCTTGGGGATGCTATGTTTGATCAAGATGATATTTTTAGTCCTCCAAGTTTTGATGAGCAAAACTGTTATGATATGACATGCCTCCTATCTATGATGATTATTGTGATGAAACATATGCTATAAAGAATAATGACAACCATTAAACCTATTATCATGATTTTAATATTCAACGTGGCTATGTCAATGAAGTGTCTCTTGATAGTTATTTTGTTGAGTTTGCTCCCACTATTATGAATGAGAAGAAATTTTCTTGTGTGGAGAGTAGTAAAAATCTTATGCTTGTAGATCATGAAAATAATTCTTCATGTGACGGTTATATTGGGGAATTCATTCATGATGCTAATGAAAATTATTATGAGGGAGGAACATATGCTTGTAGGAATTGCCATAATAACAAGTTTCCTCTCTATGTGTTCAAAGTTTTGAAGTTATGCTTATTTTGCCTTCCTATGCTTGATGATTCTTGTTCCCATAAGTTGTTTGCTCACAAAATCCCTATGCATAGGAAGTGGGTTAGACTTAAATGTGCTTGTCATGAGATTCATGATGCTCTTTTGCATGTTTCAGTTATTATCCCTATACCAGCATCATTGAAATCATCATGCCTAGCTAAAAGGCATTAAAGAAAAGTGCTTGTTGGAAGACAACCAAACACTTTTACCTTCTGTTTTTATGTGTTCACATGATTAATCTACTGTATTAATCATGTTTTGTGTCTTTTATTTCAATAAAGTGCCAAGTAAAGCCTTTGGGATAGTGTGGATGCTTGCTTGTTTGATTTTGTGCAAAAACAGAAAGTTTTGCGTCCAGTATATGAATTATATTATTTTACTAGGGAGTCAAAAAATTCTGAAATTTTTACACAACATTTATATGAAAATTCCTTCAGTTTTCCTAATTTTTCAAAAAAATTGGAGTCAGGGAAGTATGGTGATCATTCAGATCTTTACAGACTGTTTTGTTTTGCATGCATAGTTTGCTTGTTTCAAGTGTTTCTATAGCTTATATTGAGTAATAAAAATTGTGGGAATGATGGAATACAGTAGGTATCATGTGGGAATAATTATGAATCTTGTCTTAACAGTACCTAAGTGAATGATTTATTTTTACTACACTAACCCTTCTCACAAAGTTTCGTTAAGTTTTGTGTGATTGAAGTTTTCAAGTTTTGGGTGAGACACCAATATGAGGAGAACAAGAAGTGACAAGAACCTAAGCTTGGGGATTCCCAAGGCACCCCCAAGATAATATACAAGGAAGACTCAAGCGTCTAAGCTTGGGGATGCCCCGGAAGGCATCCCCTCTTTCGTCTTCAACACTATCGGTATATCTTACTTGGAGCTGTATTTTTATTCGTCACATAATATGAGTTTTGCTTGGAGCATCATTTTATTTTGTTTTTCTATGTTAGGTTTTATTTATAATCTTGTTTTTCAATAAAAATTTCCAAGAATTGCCTTAGGATGCTTGCATTGCATGTTTGGATATGTGCTGGGTAAAAACAGAAACTTATGCTGTAGTGTTTGAATTTTAGTATTTTACTGGAACGTGGAAAGTTTCTGAAATTTTTACAAAGTATTTTAATAGAAATTTTATAGCATGTCCTAAAGTTGCATAATTGTTTGAGTTACATAAGTACACTGTTTTCATAAATTGCTATAGTTTGTTCTGTTTAGACAGATTGTTGTCATAGTTTTGTTATCTACTTATCCTATAGTTTCCATAGCTTATATTGGCAGATACAAATTGTGGAAATGATAGTACACCGTACCTACTGTTTTAAAATTATTATTCAACTTGTCTTGTCAGTACATAAAGAGCTTATTTATTATTATGTGTACTAACCTATCTCACGAGTTCTTTTCGAGTTTTGTGTGGATGAAGTTTTTGAGAATAGGTGAAACCATGATATGAGAGGATTGAACGAGATACAAAATCTCAAGCTTGGGGATTCCCAAGGCACCCCAAGTAAATATTTCAAGATGTATCAAGCATCTAAGCTTGGGTATGCTACGCATCCCACCTCTCTCCATCAATAATTATCGGTTAGCCTATGTTGAGCCTAAAATTTTATTCGTTCACATGATATGTGCTATTCTTGGAGTGCTATTTTTTTTCTTTTGCTTGCTGTTTAATAAAATGCTCAGATCTGAAAAATCTTTATATATATATATATATATATAGAGAGAGAGAGAGAGAGAGAAAGTCCTCACATAGCTACTTAATTATTTGACTACTCATTGATCTTCACTTATATGTTTTGGAGTAGTTTTGTCATTTACTCTTGTGCTTCACTTATATCCTATGAGTAAATGGTTGAATGAAATAAATATGAAATTATATATGTTTTATATGCTTATCCCATGGGGAGTAATGACTTCACATATAAGAAGTATTGGTGATAAAAAATTTATTGAAAATTAGCAAACACCGCATTGGTCACTTGAACCATTGATAAAAAAATATTGAAGGAAGAGATATTTCACATATAAATATAATATCTTGGACATATTCTATGATTGTGAAAACCCATTAATTATTTTCAAACTTGAGAAAATTAGTTGAAGTTGGACAAGGAAGATAACGTAATGAGTTATGGTTGCGTATATTTGCATAAAAGTTATATTGTAATGGATCCTCCAACATGTGGTGCTTGCTTCCACCTCATACTAGCCAAAACTTCCGCACCTAGTAGAAATACTACTTGTGCATCCAAACACCCTTAAACCCAAAGTTGTTCCATATGAGTCCACCATACATACCTATATGTGGTATTTACCTGTCGTTCCAAGTAAATTTGCATGTGCCAAACTCTAAACCTTCAAATAATATTCTGTTTTGTATGCCCGAATTGATCATATAGTAGCTAGGGGCTGTCAGTATCTTCCATACTAGGTGGGTTATTCTCATGATATGTGTTAATTCACTATCATTCACGAGAAAGTGGCTGGTAATAGGGATTCCCAGTCCCGAAATCAAAGAAAAAAATGCAAATAATTAAACAAAACTCCCCCAGGAATGTTGTTGGTATGGACGGTACCCGTGGATTTGGCTCGCCATGGAGTGTGATTGATTGGTGGAGGGGGAGTAATAACTTTACCGTTCTATTTGGGAACCGCCTATAATGTATCTAGCATGGAAGATATCGAGATCTCTCGGTTGTTATGGTGACAATGAGAGCATACCACCCAAAATTATTATTCATCTCTGTTTTAAAAGATCGAGCTCTAGCACCTGTGCAAATCAATGCTTCCCTCTGCGAAGGCCCTATCTTTTACTTTCCTGTAGTTACTTTTACGCAAGAGTCATGGTGATCTTCACCACTTCCTATATTTCTCCTTTTTCTCTTGGCAAGCATCATGTGGTGGGAAAGATCCAAGCATATATGGCCATTCAAATATATTTGATCATTAATTATTATTGTTGACAATTATCTATATGATAAATAAGCTGGGAGGCAAAACATTAAGCCCCTATCTTTCTCTATGTTCGATGAATGCTATTCGTTCTAAAAATATGCCTTGAGTGTTAGCAATCATGGAAGATTATAAGATAGTTGAGTATGTGGAATTTGCTAAATCAAAGCTCTTACATAGACCCTTCCTGAAAATAAGATGAATTGCAATTGTTTGGTGACTGTAAGCATAATTTGTTAGTATATACTTGAACATGTGGATAGCTTGTTATTTCATCATGAGTAGGTTTATGAGATGAGCTACTGTTTATGTTAGATAATGATGCTAGAAAAAGCGCTTGGAACTATCATTGATCAAATTTATGCACTATGCTAGCATTCACACTTCATAAATTATTTCTTTTATCATTTACCTACTCGAGGATGAGCAAGAATTAAGCTTGGGGATGCTGATACGTCTCCAACGTATCTATAATTTATGAAGTATTCATGCCATGTTTACAACAATTCTATATGATTTTGGTATGACTTTATTAGAACTAACGCAGACTGACGCTGTTTTCAACAGAACTACCGTGGTGTTGTTTTTGCGCAAAAATAAAAGTTCTCGGAATGAGCTGAAAATTTACGAAGAATATTTTTGGAAATATAAAAAATACTGGAGCAAAGAGTCATTGGAGAGGAAGGCCGAGGAAGCCACAAGCCACAGGGGTGCGCCCACCCCCCTAGGGCGCGCCCCCCTGGCTTGTGACTTCCTCGTGGACCCTCTAGACTTGTTTCCACCACCACAAACTCTTATAAATACAGAAGCCCCCGAAAAGAAACCTAGATGGGGAGTTCCACCGCCGCAAGCCTCCAGAGCCACGAAAAACCAATCGGGAGCCCGTTCCGGCACCCTGCCGGAGGAGGAAACACCGAAGGCCACCTTCATCATCCCGGCAGTCTCCATGACGAGGAGGGAGTAGTTCACCCTCGGGGCTGAGGGTATGTACCAGTAGCTATGTGTTTGATCTCTCTCTCTCTCGTGTTCTTGAGATGGCATGATCTTGATGTACCGCGAGCTTTATTATTATAGATGAATCATATGGAGTGTTTCCCCTCTCTATCTAGTTGTGATGAATTGAGTTTTCCCTTTGAAGTTTACTTCTCGGATTGAATCTTTAAGGATTTGAGAACACTTGATGTATGTCTTGCGATGGGATATCTGTGGTGACAATGGGATGTTCTATTGATACACTTGATGTATGCTTTGGTGATCAACTTGCGGGTTTTGTGACCTTGGGAATGTATGCATAGGGGTTGGCACATGTTTTTGTCTTGACTTTCCGGTAGAAACTTTGGGGCACTCTTTGAAGTTCTTTGTGTTGGATTGAACATGATGAATCTAAAATTATGTGATGCATATCATATTATCAAGCCCATGGGTACTCGAGGTGTCATTGGGGTATCTAGGTGACATTAGGGTTTTGGTTGATATGTATCTTAAGGTGTTATTTTAGTACGAACTCTAGGGCTGTTCGTGACACTTATAGGGATAGCTCATATGATTGATCGTAAAAGATAACTTTGAGGTGGTTTCGTACCCTACAATAATTTCTTCGTTTGTTCTCCGCTATTTGTGACTTTGGAGTCAACTCTTTGTTGCACGTGAGGGATTTACATATGATTCAACTATGTTAGTATTGTTGAGAGAACTTGCACTAGTGAAAGTATGAACCCTAGGCCTTGTTTCTAAGCATTGCAATACCATTTTTGCTCACTTTTGTTACTTGCACCTCTCAGGGCAGGAAACAAAAATTTTCTGGGAGCCGCTTGAGCATCAAGGGGGGGCTCCTGAACAACGTGCCTCGGGAGCTTTACCGGTCGCAGCCACTCGCCACTTGTGTCGTCCTTGGTGATCCGGTCGTCCCAAGGGTGTCGAGACCTTACCCTGTAGTCGTGTCCTGGTGATCTGGATGCCCCTTATGGCGGTCGGGGAATGTGCAGGACTGGGACTTGCTGACGTAGAGCGCTGCTTGAGCGTCAAGGGGGGCTCCTGAGCAACGTGCCTCAAGAGACTTACCGGTCATATAGCCCTTCGTCCCCTTGGGTTGTCCTTGGTGATACGATCGTCCCAAGGGTGTCGAGGCCTCACACCTTAGTCGCGTCCTGGTGATCCGGACGCTCCTTACGGCGGTCGAGGAATGTGCGGGACTGGGGCCCGCTGATGCAGAGTGCCGAAAGGGCTCCTGACCCGATTCTCTCGTGAGGAGAAGAAGCCCCCAAGGACATCCAGACTCCCCAAGCACCGTTGCCAAACTTCCCCGAAGCAAAAGCCTACCGCGAGCATGTCAATCTAAGTACTCTTAACCGCGACCGACGGGAAGTTTCAATTAACAATGACACAAAGACAAGGACACATGATAAAATGCTAGCAAAGGCGCAAGCGCTAAAATTCATTACACGCCCATGGGGCTCCCCTCGGTTCTTTGATTGCAGGAAGGAAGAAGAGGAGGAGAAAGAAAGTGAGGAGACCCCCTCGGGGGCTGCCGCTTCGGGAGCCTCGGCTTTGGCGAGTCAGTGCTTAGTCGGAGTCCTCCTCTTTCTCGACGGGCCCGTGGAGACGCAGCGGCGAGGCCGCTCCTTGAGCAAGGGAGCGGCGCCGCGGCGACTGGCTACCCCCAAGGTCCACGCGCGCCGTAGCTGCTGTCGCTCGGGCTCTCCTTGGAGGGGGTGTTGCTGCTACTGGAGACACGATGCCCGTCGCCGAGGGCAAGCTCACCTCCAAGTTCGTCGCGGCCATTGTCTTCCGGGCAACACCCCAGACGCTTGCCCTCTCCCCCGAAGATCTTGACAAAGAGCGTCGCCGCCCCGTCATACTTAAAGTGAAGGGTGCACCTCCCCTCCAAGCCACGGGCACGGACAAATGTCTGCCACCCGTGGTTCAGGAACACATAGCCCCCGGGGGTGACCTCAACCTCCACCCACGAGGCCGCACTGCATCAACCATCAGCCTGTAGCCATAGGCTAGAAGGCCCCCTGCCCCCAGCGCCTTCGCGAAGAAGCTCGGGAGTTGGAACCAAGCGGTCGCCGGCCTCTCCGCCCACACCATGGACTCTTGGTCCATGTCGTCCGAATGAAGCCGTGGGCAGGGTGACCGAGCGGCCATCGCTAGCCTCCCTTAGTGGGCGCCACCATCGCGATTACTGCAACCGCCCATGCCTGATGGGGCCTCCCCGCGGTCGCCGACGGTAATCCCGAGCCGCTTGGAGCATGCCCGCGCCCATGGGGAATGCTACCTCTTGAGATTGTGTTGTTTTTCCCTTGAAGAGGAAAAGGTGATGCAGCAAAGTAGATAAGTATTTCCCTTAGTTGTTGAGAACCAAGGTTTCAATCCAGTAGGAGGAACAAGCAAGTCACCAATGGATGCACCTACACAAACAATCAAACTCTTGCACCCAACGCTATAAAGGGGTTGTCAATCCCTTCACGGTTATTTGCAAGGATTAGATCTGAAAGAGATAGATGTAAACAAGTGCGGAAAGTAAAAGATAAATAAATTGCAGCAAGGTATTTTTGGTATTTTTGGTTTATAGCCTGAAAGTACATGATGGAAAGTAGACCCGGGGGCCATAGATTTCACTAGAGGCTTCTCTCTTGAAGGCAAATATCATGGTGGGTAAACAAATTACTGTCAAGCAATTGATTGAAAAGCGAATAATCATGTAGTTATCAAAGGCAATGATCATGCATATAGGCATCACGTCCGTGTCAATTAGACCGAAACAATTCTGGATCTACTATTATTACTCCACACATTGACCAACTCCTACCTGCATCTAGAGTATTAAGTTCATGAATAACAGAGTAACGCATTAAGAAAGATGACATGATGTAGAGCGATAAACTCAAGAAATATGATGAAAACCCCATCTTGTTACCCTTTATGGCAATAATACAATACGTGCCTCGCTACCCCTACTATGTCACTGGGTGAGGACACCACAAGATTGAACCCAAAACCAAGCACTTCTCCCATTGCAAGAATTACCAATCTAGTTGGCCAAACCAAAACAATAACTCGAAGAGACTTGCAAGGATATGAAATCATGCAAATAAGAATTCAGAGGAGATTCAAATAAGATTCATGGATAATCTGAACATAAACTCACAATTCATCAGATCTTGACAAACACACCAGAAAAGAGGATTACATCGGATATATCTCCATGAAGATCATGAAGAACATGGTATTGAAGATCAAAGAGGGAGAAGAAGCCATCTAGATACTAGCTATGGACCCGTAGGTCTGTGGTGGACTACTCACACATCATCGGAGGGGCAATGGAGTTGATGTAGATGTCCTCCGTGATCGATTCCCCATCCGGCAGATTACCGGAGAAGGCCCCAAGATTGGATCTCTCGGGAACGGAGGCTTCCGGCGGCGGAAAAGTATTTTCGTTGCTTCCTATAATGTTGGGGGAATATTTGGGTATGTATAGGCAAAATAATAGGGTTAGGACATGTGCCAGGGAGCGACAAGCCTGCTAGGCGCGACCAGGGGGGCCGCGCCTAGCAGGCTTGTGGCGCCCTGGCACCTCCCCTGACGTGCAATCCAAGCTTGATCGACTTGTTTCCTTCCAAAAAACTTCCTTCCGAAGGTTTTATTCTGTTTGGACTCCGTTTAATATCCCATATCTGTAAGACTCAAAAACAAGGAAAAACAGAAACTAGGACTTGGCTCTAGATTAATAGGTTAGTCCCCAAAATAACAGAAAATAGAATATTAATGCATATAAAACATCCAAAACAGATAATATAATAGCATGGAATAATCAAAAATTATAGATACGTTGGTGACGTATCAGCATCCCCAAGCTTAATTCCTGCTCGTCCTCGAGTAGGTAAATGATAAAAACAGAATTTTTGATGTGGAGTGCTACCTAACATATTTATCCATGTAATATTCTTTATTGTGGCATGAATATTCAGATCCGTTAGACTCAAAACAAAAGCTTAATATTGATACAGAAACAATAACATTTCAAGCATACCAGCAAAGCAATTGTAACTCTTCAAAATGTAATGGCAAAATAAAGTTATCCCTACAATATCATATGGTCTGGCTATGCTCCATCTTCCCCACAAAAGTATTTATATCATGCACAACCTTGATGAAAAGTCAAGCAATTGTTTTCACACCTGTATTTTCTCAAACTTTTTCAACTCTCATGCAATACATGAGCGTGATCCATGGATATAGCACTATAGGCGGAATAGAATATGGTGGAGGTTGTCGAGGAAAGGGAGAAGATAGTCTCACATCAACTAGGCCTTTCAACGGGCTATGGAGATGCCCATTAATAGATATCAATGTGAGTGAGTAGGGATTGCCATGCAATGGATGCACTAGAGCTATAAGTGTATGAAAGCTCAAAAAGGAACTAAGTGGACGTGCATCATGAAGAAAAATTACACTAGTTATATGAATGTGACAAAATAGGAGACTCTCTATCATGAAGATCATGGTGCTACTTTGAAGCACAAGTGTGGAAAATATGTGGTAGCAATGTACCTTCTCTCTTTTCTCTCATTTTTTTGTGTGGGCATCTAAGGCCTCTTTTATTCATTTTTTATTTAGTCCATAATCTCATCCCCACTTGTGAGGGAATCATAGCTTCCATCATCCTTTCCTCACATGGGACATGCTCTATTAATGATAATCACCACACTTTTATTTACTTACAACTCAAAAGAAAATTACAACTCGATACCTATGACAAAATATGACTCTATATGTAAAATGGAAGTGATGGTTCATGTCATAAGAGGAAACGATGGAAGTTGCATGGCAATATATCTCGGAATGGATATGGAAATGCCATAATAGGTAGGTATGGTGGCTGTTTTGAGGAAAGTATATGGTGGCTGTTTTGAGGAAAGTATATGGTGGCTGTTTTGAGTAAGGTATATGATATACCGGCGAAAGTTGCGCGGTAATAGAGAGGCTATCAAAGGTGGAAGGGTGAGAGTGCGTATAATCCACGGACTCAACATTAGTCATAAAGAACTCACATACTTCTGGCAAAAGTCTATTAGTCATTGAAGCAAAGCATTAAACGCATGCTCCTAGGGGGGAGGTTGGTAGGAGTTAACCATCGCGCGTCCCCGACCCTCACACAAAGGTCGACAATCTATAAACAAGTCAATCTCCGCCTTCCTTACATAACGGTTCACCATACGTGCATGCTACGGGAATCACAAACCTTTACACAAGTATATTTACCAAATCACAATTACTTCCTAACATGTCTCTTAACATTACCATCTTTATATCTCAAAACTTTATGCAAGGAATCAAACTTCTCATAAATACTCAATGCACTTAATATGGAAGTTTTTATTATATCCCTTTTGGATGCCTATCATATTAGGACTAAATTCATAACCTAGACCAATTACCATGCTGTTTTACAAACTCTCAAAATAATATAAGTGAGGTAAGAGAGTTAAATTATTTCTATAAAATGCAAACACCACTATGCTCTAAAAGATATAAGTGAAGCACATAGAGCAAAACTGCCCAACTCAAAAGATGTAAGTGAAGCACATAGAGTATTATAATGAATTCATGATTTAGTGTCTCTCTCTCAAAATATGTGTGCACCAAGGATGATTGTGGCAAACTAACAAGCAAAGACTCATATCATACAAGAGGCTCCAAGCAAAACACATATCATCTAGTGAAGAAAAATATAGCCTCAAGTAAATTTACCGATGGATTGAAGACGAAAGAGGGGATGCCTTCTGGGGAATACCCAAGCTTAGGCTCTTTGAAATCCTTGAATGTGACTTGGGGTGCCTTGGGCATCCCCAGGCTTAGGCTCTTGCCATTCCTTATTCCATAGTCCATCAAATCTTTACCCAAAACTTGAAAACTTCACAACACAAAACTTAACAGAAAACTCGTGTGATCCGTTAGTATAAGAAAATAAATCACTATTTTAGGTACTATTGTGAACTCATTATTTATTTATATTGGTGTTATACCTACTGTAATCTAACTTCTCCATGGTTCATAACACATGATACAACCCATAGATTCATCAAAATAGGCAAACAACTCAAAGAAAACAGAATTTGTCAAAAACAGAACAATCTGTAGCAAACTGAAAACTTCGTATACTTATATAACTCAAAAAGTTCTGAAAATTAGGAAAACCTGGGAAATTTGTATAAAAATCTTGTGTAAAATTTCAGATCAATTTGACACTCTGAAAAAATTATAAAATTCCTGGACTGAGCGCAAAAGTTTCTATTTTTCAGCAAGATCAAATCAACAACTACCATACATCACCCCAAAGGTTTTACTTAGATCAAACACTAATTAAAACACCAAAGCACAATTACTATAGAAGTAATAATGTGGGAAACACTCAAAAACATAAGCAAAAACAGAACACAAAAATAAAATTGGGTTGCCTCCCAACAAGCGCTATTTTTTAAAGCCCTAACTAGATCTATCCTTTCCTTTATTTCTTTCCTAGTAGAAGAATTTAAATCATGAAAAGGACTCTGGCTAGTAATTTTAACATTCATAAACCCATAGTCTAGATCATCGCCACAGATATCATCATATAACACGCGTATCTTATTTCTAACGGGTTCCTTAACCATATTTTCAAGAAAATTAGCCTTATACCCTTCGAAAATTCCCCTAGTAAGACAATCAAATTCCTCATAGGTCTCATGATACAAGGGTTGAGTGACTTCCGCGTAGGGAGCTCTCTTCCTAAGATTTTCACTACAAGATTGATAGTCTCTAGATTCTAGACTACGCAAGGTTTCTTTATCATGGAGAATTTCTTCAATTGGAGGGTGTTCAACATATTTATCATAGAAAGCAAAAATCTCCCTAACTTCTTGTATGATGAAATCAAATTCTCGCATAAGGATGATAGTAGCAATATTTTTCGCCTTAGGATGAATACTATTGGAAAGTTCATAAAACACTTTCTGCAAAGCGGGATGAATCAGCACAAATTTCCTTTCCAATTTTTCGATGAGCATGACAATAGCATCCGCATAACTATTCGTGCTAAGAAGAATAGATCTCTTAGTCATAGATATCGTTCCCGTACAATCAAAGAACTCTTGAATAACACTCTTACCAATAATATTTCCATCTCCAACTTGAAAAGTTCTAGTTTTAGGAGGAGATTCAGTTTCATGATCTAGAGAGCAAGATTCAAATTTTTCCTCAAGATTTGTACTAACAATATCCCCAGATTTTCAGTGATAACCTCCCCTGCTTCAGACATGGTGGCAACAAAGTAGACAATCAAGCACACAAGCAAACAAAAGGCAAACGAAAGAAGGGTGAACAAAAAGGCAAATATTTTTGGTATTTTCTGAAAATCGTTTTAGAATTGGGGGATAGGAAAACAAGAGGCAAATGGAAAATAATGTAAATGCAAGAGATGAGTTGGTGATGGGTAATTGGTAGGCTTGATGTGTATCCTCCCCAGCAACGGCGCCAGAAATCATTCTTGCTACCTCTTGAGCTTGCGTTGGTTTTCCCTTAAAGAGGAAAGGGTGATGTAGCAAAGTAGATAAGTATTTCCCTCAGTTTTTGAGAACCAAGGTATCAATCCAGTAGGAGGAACGAGCAAGTCACCAATGGATGCACCTACACAAACAATCAAACTCTTGCACCCAACACTATAAAGGGGTTGTCAATTCCTTCACGGTTATTTGCAAGGATTAGATCTAAAAGAGATAGATGTGAACGAGTGCGAAAAGTAAAAGATAAATAAATTGCAGCAAGGTATTTTTGGTATTTTTGGTTTATAGATCTGAAAGTATATGATGGAAAGTAGACCCGGGGGCCATAGATTTCAATAGAGGCTTCTCTCTTGAAGGCAAATATCATGGTGGGTAAACAAATTACTGTCAAGCAATTAATAGAAAAGTGAATAATCATGTATTTATCCAAGGAAATGATCATGCATATAGGCATCATGTCCGTGTCAAGTAGACCAAAACGATTCTGCATCTACTACTATTACTCCACACATCGACCGACTCCTGCCTGCATCTAGAGTATTAAGTTCATGAAGAACAGAGTAACGCATTAAGAAAGATGAGATGATGTAGAGGGATAAACTCAAGCAATATGATGAAAACCGCACCTTGTTACCCTTCATGGCAACAATAAAATATGCGCCTCGCAACCCCTACTACTGGGTGAGGACACCGCAAGATTGAACCCAAAACCAAGCACTTCTCCCATTGCAAAAATTACCAATCTAGTCGGCCAAACCAAAACTATAACTTGAAGATACTTCCAAGGATATGAAACCATGAAAATTAGAATTCAGAGGAGATTCAAATAAGATTCATGGATAATCTGAACATAAACTCACAATTCATCAGATCTTGACATATGGACCCGTAGGTCTGTGGTGGACTACTCACGCATCATCGGAGGGGCAATGGAGTTGATGTAGGTGCCCTCCGTGATCGATTCCACCCTCCAGCAGATTACCGAAGAAGGCCCCAAGATTGGATCTCTCAGGAACGGAGGCTTCCAGTGGCGGAAAAGTATTTTCCTTGCTTCCTCTGATGCTGGGGGAATATTTGGGTATTTATAGGCGAAATGATAGGGTTAGGAGACCTTGGTGGGTAACGTTGCATGGGAAACAAAAAATTTCCTATGCACACGCAATATCTATCCATGGTGATGAGGATCTACGAGAGGGAGAGTGGATCTACATACCCTTGTAGATCGCTAAGCGGGAAGCGTTAAGAAACGCTGTTTATGTAGTCGAACATCTTCGCGATCCAAATCGATGAGCATCCCGCGATCTAATCATGATCCATCTCGCGATCCAATCACGATCCGTCCCGCTATCCCATCATGATCCGTCCTGCGATCAAATCACGAATCGTTTTGCGATCCTGATCACGGTCCTTCCGAGCTAGCACCGAACGGACATCACCTTCGCGTTCAGCACACGTACAGCTTGATGACGATCTCCGCCTTCTTGATCCAACAAGAGGGATCAGAGAGGTAGATGAGTTCTCCGGCAGCACGATGGCGTGGCGGTGATGGTGGTGGAACTATTCCAACAGGGCTTCGCCTAAGCACCGTTGAAACAATCTAGAGGAGAAACTACGATCTAGAGGAGAGGGTAGCACGTGGCTGATTTCTGTTGTCGAAAACCCTCAATACCTCTAGTATATGACTTGTCCCACAAGGGGCCAACCCTTGGTTCGGCCGAAGTGGGAGGAGGAGGAGTCCTCCTCCAATCTTAGTAGGATTAGGACTCCTTCTCTCCGACTTGGAAAATCCTTTTCCACCTTTTTCTCCTTGGGTCTCTCCTCCCAGCCGCATGGGCCTATTGTGGGACTTCGGCCAGACCAATAAGGGCTGGTATACCTCCTCTCACAACCCATGTAGCCTCTTGGGTAGAAATACACCTGCCGATGGTCCCCCGGTACCCTCCCGGCACTCTCGGTACACTACCGATGAACCCGAAACTTTTTCGGTGACCAAAACAGGACTTCCTATATATCAATCTTTACCTCCGGACCATTCCAGAGCTTCTCGGGATGTCCAGGATCTCATCTAGGACTCTGAACAACCTTCGGTCACCACCATACATTACTCTATACTACCGAAACGTCACCGAACCTTAAGTGTGCAGACCCTGCGGGTTCGAGAAATATGTAGACATGACCGAGACACCTCTACGGTCAATTACCATTAGCAGGACCTGGATGCCCATATTGGTTCCTACATATTCTACGAAGATCTTTATTGGTTGAACATCTATGTCAAGGATTCAGTTAATCCCGTATGTTGTTCCCTTTGTTCTTCGGTATGTTACATGCCCGAGATTTGATCGTTGGTATCTCTATACCTAGTTCAATCTCGTTACCAGCAAGTCTATTTACTCGTTCCGTAATACAAGATGCCATGGTTAACACTTAGCCACATTGCTTGCAAGTCTTATTGTGATGTTGTATTACCGAGTGGGCCCTGAGATACCTCTTTGTCACACGGAGTAACAAATTGAGTCTTGATCCATGCCCACTCAACAGACACCCTCGGAGATACCTGTAGAGCACCTTTATAGTCACCGCGTTACATTGCGACGTTTGATACACACAAGGTACTCCTCCGGTGTCAGTGAGTTGCATGATCTCATGGTCATAGGAACAGATACTTGACATGCAGAAAACTGTAGCAATAAACTGACATGATCTTATGCTATGTTTATAGTTTGGATCTTGTCCATCACATCATTCTCCTAATGATGTGATTCTGTTATCAAATGACATCTCATGTCCATGGCTAGGAAACCTTGACCATCTTTGATCAACGAGCTAGTCTATTAGAGGCATACTAGGGACATGGTGTTGTCTATGTATCCACACATGTATCTGAGTTTCCGATCAATACAATTCTAGCATGGATAATAAACGATTATCATGAACAAGGAAATATGATAATAACTAATTTATTATTGCCTCTAGGGCATATTTCCTACAGTCTCCCACTTGCACTAGAGTCAATAATCTAGCTCACATCGCTATGTGATTTGTTATGAATCTCACACCCAATGAGTTCTGGTGTTCGATCATGTTTTGCATGTGAACGAGGTTTTAGTCAACGGATCTGTGACATTCAGATCCGTATGTACTTTGCAAATCTCTATGTCATACTGTAAACAGTTCTACCATGCTCCACTTGGAGCTATTCCAAATGGCTACTCCACTATACGTATCCGGATTGCTACTAAGAGTCATCCGGATTGGTGTTAAAGCTTGCATTGACGTAACCCTTTACGACAAACTCTTTATCACCTCCATAATCGAGAAATATTTCCTTAGTCCTCTAGTTACTAAGGATAATTTTGACCACTGTCCAGTGATCCACTCCTGGATCACTCTTGTACCCCTTGACGGACTTATGGCAAGGCACGCACAGGTGCGGTACACAGCATGACATACTATATAGAGCCTATGGATAAAGCATAGGGGATGACCTTCGTCCTTTTTCTTCTGCCGTGGTCGAGCTTTGAGTGTCACTCAACTCCACCCCTTACAAATCAGGCAAGAACTCCTTCTTTGACTGGTCCATTTTGAACTGTTTCAAAATCTTGTCTAGGTATGTACTCATTGAAAGTCTCATCAAGCATCTTGATCTATCTCTATAGATCTTGATGCCCAACAATTAGGTAGCTTTATCCAGGTCTTCCTTTGAAAGACTCTTTTCAAACAATCGTTTATGCTTTCCAAAAATTCTAAATCATTTCCGATCAATAATATGTCAACCACATATGCTTATCAAAAATTCTATGGTGCTCCCACTCACTTTCTTGTAAATACAAGTTTCTCATAACTTTGTATAAACCCAAAAACTTTGATCACCTCATCAAAGCGTATATTCCAACTCCGAGATGCTTGCTCTAGCCCATAGAAGGATAGCTGGAGCTTGCACACCTTTTAGCATCCTTAGGACTGACAAAACCTTCTGGTTGTATCACATACAACCTTTCCTCAAGTAAACCGTTAAGGAAACGATGTTTTGACATCCATCTGCCAGATTTCATAATTGAAAAATGCAGCAACTGCTAACATAATTCCAACAGACTTTAGCAGTGCTAACAGTGAGAAAGTCTCATCGTAGTCAATTCCTTGAACTTGGTGAAAACTTCTTTGCGATAAGTCGAACTTTATAAATGGTGATATTCATCATCATCGTCTGTCTTCATCTTAATGGTCCATTTGTACTCAACGACCTGCTGTTCAATGGGCTAGTCTACCAAAGTCCATACTTGGTTTTCATACATGGTTCCTTTCTCAAATTTCATGGCCTCTAACCATTTGTTGGAATCCAGGCCCATCATCGCTTCTCCATAGTTCATAGGTTCATCGTTGTCCAACAACATGACCTCCAAGACAGGGTTGCCATACCACTCAGGAGTAGTACATGTCCTTGTCGACCTACGAGGTTTGATAGTAACTTGATCTGAAGCTTCATGATCATTATCATTAACTTCCTCTTCAATTGACATAGGCTCCACGGAAACATCTTTCTAGTTGAAACAAAGGTTCAACAACCTCATCAAGTTCTATCTTCCTCCCGCTCAATTCTTTTGAGAGAAACTTTTTCTCGAGAAAGGACCCGTTTTAGCAACAAACACTTTGTGCTTGGATATAAGATAGAAGGTTTACCCCCACTGTAACGTTAGGGTATTCTATGAAGATGCATTTGTCCGCTTTGGGTTCGAGTTGAATAGGTGAAAACCCTTTTTCACATAAGCGTCGTAGCCCCAAACATTAAGAAATGACAGCTTAGGTTTCCGCCAAACCAAAATTCATACGGTGTCATCTCAACAGACTTAGATGGTGCCCCTTTTAAAGTGAATGTAGTTGTCTCTAATGAATAACCCCAAAAATTATAGTGGCAAATCGATAAGAGACATCATAGTTCGCACCATATCCAATAGAGCACGACTATAACGTTCGGACACACCATCACACTATGTTGTTTCAGGTGGCGTGAGTTGTGAAACAACTTCCACATCGTCTTAAGTTGTATACCAAACTCGTAACTCGGATATTCACCTCCACAATCATATCGTAGATATTTTATCTTCTTGTCATGATGATATCAAACTTCATTCTGATTTTGTTTGAACTTTTCAAACAATTCAGACTTGTGTTTCATTAAGTAAATATACACTATATCTACTCAAATCATTAGCGAAGGTAAGAAAAGACCGATATCCACCGCACGCTACAACACTCATTGGACCGTATACATCGGCATGTATTATTTCCAATAAGTCACTTGCCCGTTCCATCAAGCCGAAAAACGGGTTTGTAGTCATCTTGCCCATGAGGCATGGTCCGCATGTCTCAACCGATTCAAAATTGAAACAATCCAAAGATCCATCAACATGGAGTTTCTTCATGCACTTTACACCAATATGACATTTAGCGGCAGTGCCACAAGTATGTGGTACTATCATTATTAAGTTTGTATCTTTTGGCATCTATGTTATGAACATGTGTATTATTATGATCAAGATTCAACAAACCATTCTCATTGGGTGCATGACCAATGAAGGTATTATTCATGTAAACAGAATAACAATTATTCTCTCACTTAGATGAATAACCATATTGTAATAAACACGATCTAACCGCGTTCATGCTTAACGCAAACACCAAATAATATTTATTTAGGTTCATCATTAATCCCGAAGGTAGAGAGAGCGTGCGATGTTGATCACATCAACCTTGGAAATATTTCCAACACACATTATCACCTCACCCTTAGCCAGTCTCCATTTATTCCGTCGCTTTTATTTCGAGTTACTAACATTTAGCAACCAAACCGGTATCCAATACCCAGGTGCTACTAGGAGTACTAGTAAGGTACACATCAACAACACATATATCAAATATACTTTTGTCGACATTGCCAGCCTTCTTATCTACCAAGTATCTAGTGTTGTTCCGCTTCAGCGACCGCTCTCCTCATAATAGAAGCACTTATTCTAGGGTTTGGGTTCAACTTTGGGTTTCTTCACTGGAGCAACAACTGATTTGCCATCCATAAAGTTTCCCTCCTTGCCCTTGCCCTTCTCGAAACTAGTGGTTTTACTAACCATCAACACTTGATGCTCCTTCTTGATTTCTACCGTCGCGGTGTCAAACATCGCGAATAGCTCAGGGATCATTATTTCCATCCCTGGCATAATTATAGTTCATCACAAAGTTCTAGTAGCTTAGTGACAATGACTTGGAGAACTATATCAATCACTATCTTATCTGGAAGATCAACTCCCACTCGATTCAAGCGATTGTAGCACCCAGACAATCTAAGCACATGCTCAATGATTGAGCTATTCTCCTTCATCTTGCAAGCAAATAATCTTGTTGGAGATCTCATATCTCGCAACACGGGCACGAGCCTGAGATCCCAATTTTAGATCTTAGAACATCTCATATGTTCCATGACGTTCAAAACGTATTGGAGCCTCAATTCTAAGTCGTAATTCATGACAACTAAACTATTAAGTAGTCATCGAAACGTGCCGGTCACATGTTCACAACATCTATGGACGACGCTAGAGGGGATGGTGCACCGAGCGGTGCATTAATGGCATAAGCCTTCTGTGCAGCAGTGAGGACAATCCTCAGATCACGAACCCAGTCCGCATTATTGCTACCATCATCTTTCAGTTCTTTTTCTCTAGGAACATATGAAAATTTAAGGGAGCTACAGCGCGAGCTAGTAATCTACAACATAATTTGCAAAGGCAGTACTGACTATGTTCATGATAATGAGTTCAATTAATCATATTACTTAAGAACTCCCACTCAAATTGACATCCCTCCGGTCATTCGAGTGATACATGATCCAAAATCACCAACTCAAGTTCGGTCATCACGTGAGTTGAGGTGGTTTCAATGGTGAACATCATCATGTTGATCATATATGCTAGATGAATCATGCTCGACCTTTTGGTCTCTTGTGTTCCGAGGCCATGTCTGTACATGCTAGGCTCGTCAAGTTTAGCCCGAGTGTTCTGCACGTGCAACACTGGCTTGCACCCGTTGTATGTGAACGTAGAGTCTATCACACCCGATCATCATGTGGTGTCTCGACACGACGAATTTTCGCAATGGTGCACACTCAAGGAGAACACAATTTATCTTGAAATTTAAGTGAGGGATCACCTTATAATGCTACCATCGTCCTAATCAAAACAAGGTGCATAAAAGGATTAACATCACATGCAAATCATAAGTGACATGATATGGCCATGAACTTGTGCTTTTGATCTCCATCCTTAAAGAGCCGGCATGATCTCCATTGTCACCAGCAACATGATCTCCATCATCTTGATCTCCATCAACGTGTCGCCATCGGGGTTGTCACGCCCACCATGCTTCTACTACTATTTCTACCGCTTAGCGATAAAGTAAAGCATTACATAGCGCTTAATGATTGACATGCAGGTCATAGAATAATTAAAGACAATGCTATGGCTCCTGCTAGTTGGCGTACTCATCGACATGCAAGTCGTGATATTCTATACAATACATGTCATCTCATACATCACATATATCTCATCATGTAATTGGCCATATCACATCACAACATACCCTGCAAAAACAAGTTAGACGTCCTCTAATTGTTGTTACAAGTTTTACGTGGCTGCTATGGGTATCTAGAAAGAGCAATTTTCACCTACGCAAAACCACAACGGTGATACAAAAGTTGCTTTTCAACCTTCTCAAGGACCGCCTTTGACGAATCCGATCCAACTAAAGTAGGAGAAACAGATACCCGCCATCCATCTTTGTGCAATGAAGTTACACATCAGTCGATGGAACCGGTCTCTCGTAAGCGTACGAGTAAGGTTGGTCCAGGCCGCTTCATCTCAAAATACCGCTAAACCAAAACACTACCAAGGGAGCAAGCAATCTAAGCATCAACGCCCACAAACTCCTTTGTGTTCTACTCGAGATCTCATCTACACATAGACCTAGCTCATGATGCCACTTTTGGGTAACATTGCATGGGAAACAAAAAAAATCCTACACACACGCAAGATCTATCCATGGTGATAAGTATCTACGAGAGGGAGAGTGGATCTACATACCCTGGTAGATCGCAAAGCCGGAAGCGTTAAAGAACACGGTTGATGTAGTCAAACATCTTCGCAATCCAAATCGCCAAGCGTCCTGCAATCCAATCACAATCCATCTCGTGATCCAATCACGATCTGTCCCATGGTCCCATCACGATCCGTCCCACGATTAAATCACGAATCGTCTCTCGATCCTGATCACAGTCCTTCCGATCTAGCGCCGAACGGCCGGCACCTCCGCGTTCAGCACACGTACAGCTCGATAACGATCTCTGCCTTCTTGATCCAGCAAGAGGGAGAAAAGAGGTAGATGAGTTCTCCGGCAGCACAACGGCATGGCGGTGATGCTGGTGGAACTATTCCGATAGGGCTTCACCTAAGCACCGCTGAAACGATCTAGAGGAGAAACCACGATCTAGAGGAGAGGGTAGCACGTGGCTGATTTCTGTTGTCGAAAACCCTCAATACCTATAGTATATATAGGAGGAGGGAGGGAGGAGACTTGGCCCCCAAGGGGCCAATCCTTGGTTCGGCTGATGTGGGAGGAGTAGGAGACCTCCTCCAATCCTAGTAGGATTAGGACTCCTTCTCTCCCACTTGGAAACTCCTTTTCCACCTTTTTCTCCTTGGGCCTCTCCTCCCAGCTGCATGGGCCTATTGTGGGACTTCAGCCAGCCCACTAAGGGCTGGTATACCTCCTCTCACAACTCATGTAGCCTCTTGGGTCGAAATACCCCTCTCGATGGTCCCTCGGTACCCTCCCGGCACTCCCGGTACACTACCGATGAGCCCGAAACTTTTCTGGCAACCAAAACAGGACTTCCTATATATCAATCTTTACCTCCAGACCATTCCAGAGCTCCTTGTGATGTCCGGGATCTCATCCAGGACTCCAAACAACCTTCGGTCACCACCATACATAACTCTATACTACCAAAACATCACCAAACCTTAAGTGTGCAGACCCTGTGGGTTCGAGAACTATGTAGACATGACCGAGACAACACTACGGTCAATAAACAATAGTGGGACCTGGATGCCCATATTGATTCCTACATATTCTACGAAGATCTTTATCGGTTGAACCTCTATGTCAAGGATTCAGTTATCACGTATGTTGTTCCCTTTGTTCTTCGGTATGTTACTTGCCCGAGATTCGATCATCGGTATCTCTATACCTAGTTCAATCTCGTTACCAGCAAGTCTCTTTACTCGTTCTGTAATACAAGATCCAGTGGCTAACACTTAGTCACATTGCTTGCAAGGCTTATTGTGATGTTGTATTACCGAGTGGGACCTGTGATACCTCTCCGTCACACGAAGTAACAAATCCCAGTCTTGATCCATGCCCACTCAACAAAACACCCTCGGAGATACCTGTAGAGCACCTTTATAGTCATCCAATTACGTTGCGACGTTTGATACACACAAGGTACTCCTTCGGTGTCAGTGAGTTGCATGATCTCATTGTCATAGGAACAAATACTTTACATGCAGAAGATTGTAGTAATAAACTGACACGATCATATGCTATGTTTATAGTTTGGGTCTTGTCCATCACATCATTCTCCTAATGATATGATCCTGTTATCAAATGACATCTCATGTCCATGGCTAGGAAACCTTGACCATCTTTGATCAACGAGCTAGTCTATTAGAGGCAAACTAGGGACATGGTGTTGTCTATGTATCCACACATGTATCTGAGTTTCCGATCAATATAATTCTAGCATGGATAATAAATGATTATCATGAACAAGGAAATATGATAATAACTAATTTCTTATTGCTTCTAGGGCATATTTCCAACAAACCTGCCAGGGAGCGACAAGCCTGCTAGGCGCGGCCATGGGGGCCGCGCCTAGCAGGCTTGTAGCGCCCTGGCACCTCCCGTGACGTGCACTCAAAGCTTGATCGACTTGTTTCCTTCCAAAAAAAAATCCTTCTGAAGGTTTTATTCTGTTTGGACTCCGTTTAGTATCCCTTATCTGCAAAACTCAAAAACAAGGAAAAACAGAAATTGGCACTTGGCTCTAGATTAATTGGTTAGTCCCAAAAATAATATAAAATAGCATATTAATGAATATAAAACATCCAAAACACATAATATAATAGCATGCCATCATCAAAAATTATTGATACGTTGGAGACATATCAGGGAACCACCACTAGCATTGTGGTATACTTCCGGGGGCGACTGCGGCCCCTCCTGGGTGGTGGCGAGGTAGGGCTCTCCTTAGAGGACTTCCCCTTCTCGGTGGCGGATAACTTCCTCACTGGAGCCATGGCTGAGAGGGCGGCGGCTTGAAGACTTGGAGAGAGAGAGTAGAGGAAGATGTGCTCAGGGTTTTCTCGCCCTCGCCGCTTATATACAACCAAGGGCCAACCAGCGCCTCCTCGCATCCTAGGTAATGATGGCACCGCTGCGCGCCCTAGCCCTTGTCAGTCGGGGCGTCACGGGAAGTGCATGCATCACATGCTCCTCAAGCACCTTGGAACAGACCCAGGTGGCGTGCAGCTCTACCCCACACCAATTTTCCAATTCTCGAAGGGTCACATCAGCGTGGCCCGAGAAGTGGAGACCCAAGGAAGCAGCGGCATTCAAGCAAGGGTAATGATGGCCGGTGCAACACGCGGGCGTCGCATCAGTTTGACTTGAGCCGGTTCCTGACGCCTGATATGTCACCAACGTATCTATAATTTTTGATTGTTCCATTCTATTATATTATCTGTTTTGGATGTCTTATATGCATTAATATGATATTTTATATTATTTTTGGGACTCACCTATTAATCTAGACCCTAGTGTCAATTTCTGTTTTTTCCTTGGTTTTGAGAATTGCAGATAAGGAATATTAAATGGAATCCAAACGGAATAAAACCTTCGGAATGATTTTTTTGGACCGAAAGGAAACCACCAAGCTTGGAGACCAAGGCAGGAGAGCCACCATGGGGCCACAAGCCCTAGGGGTGCGCCCAGGGGGGTAGGGCACACCCTGCAGGCTTGTGGGCCCACGACAGCCCTCCTAACCCTAATCTTCGGCCTATAAATTCCCAAATATTCCATTATTATCAGAACGATCCACGAAAACACTTTTCCGCCGCCAGAAGCCTCCGTTCCCGAGAGATCCAATCTTGGAGCCTTTTTGGGTGATCTGCCGGAGGGGGATTCGATCATGGATGGCATCTACATCAACTCCATTGCCCCTCCTATGATGCATGAGTAGTTCACCATAGACCTTCGGGTCCATAGCTAGTATATATATGGCTTATTCTCTCTCTTTCCTCTTCAATACCATGTTCTTCATGATCTTCATGGAGATCTATCCGATGTAATACTCTTTTGCGGTGTGTTTGTCGAGATCCGATGAATTGTGGGTTTATGTTCAGATTATCCATGAATATTATTTGAGTCTTTCCTGAATTCTTATATGCATGATTTCATATCTTTGCAAGTCTCTTCTAGTTATTGGTTTGGTTTGGCCAACTAGATTGGTAATTCTTGCAATAGGAGAAGTGCTTAGTTTTGAGTTCAATCTTGCGGTGTCCTCACCCAGTGACAAAGTAGGGGTAGCATGGCACGTATTGTATTGTTGCCATAAAGGATAACAATATGGGGTTTTCATCATATTGCTTCATTTTATCCCTCTACATCATGTCATCTTACCTAATGCGTTACTCTGTTCTTCATGAACTTAATACTCTAGATGCAGGCAGGAGTCGGTCGATGTGTGGAGTAATAGTAGTAGATGCAGAATAATTTCGGTCTACTTGAAACGGACATGATGACTATATGCATAACCATTGCCTTGGATATCTTCATAATTATTCACTTTTCTATCAATTGCTCGACAGTAATTTGTTCACCCACCGTAATACTTGCTATCATGTGAGAAGCCTCTAGTGAAACCTATGGCCCCTGGGTCTATTTTCCATCTTATACTTTCAGATCTAAAACCAAAAATACCAAAAGTACTTTGCTGCATTATTTTTACCTTTTGTTTTACTTTCCGTTCAAGCAATCTATCTCTATCAGATCTCATCCTTGCAAGTAACCTTAAAGGGATTGACAACCCCTTTATAGCGTTGGGTGCAAGAGTTTGATTCTTTGTGTAGGTACACCTATTGGGGACTTGCTTGTATCTCCTACTGGATTGATGCCATGGTTCTCAATAACTGAGGGAAATACTTATCTACTTTGCTACATCACTCGTTCCTCTTCACGGAAACCAACACATGCTCGAGAAGTATCAAGAAGGATTTTTGGCGCCGTTGCCGGGGAGATCTACATCATGTTGGGGAACATTGCATGGGGAACAAAAAAATTCCTACGCACACGCAGATCTATCCATGGTGATGAGCATCTACGAGAGGGAGAGTGGATCTACATACCCTTGTAGATCGCTAACTGGGAAGCGTTAAGAAACGAGGTTGGTGTAGTCGAACATCTTCGCGATCCAAATCGCCGAGCGTCCCGCGATCTCATCACGATCCGTCCCGAGATCCAATCACGATCTGTCCCGCGAAGACATCACGATCCGTCTCACGAACTCATCACGATCCATCCCGCGATCTCATCACGATCTGTCTCGCAAACTCATCATGATCCGTCCCGCGATCTCATCACGATCCGTCCCGCGAACTCATCACAAACCGTCTCACGATCTTGATCACGGTCCTTCCGATCTAGCGCCGAACGGATGGCACCTCCGCGTTCAGCACACGTGCAGCTTGATGACGATCTCCACCATCTTGATCTTGAAAGAGGAAGTGGAGAGGAAGAAGAGTTCACCAGCGGCGTGACGGCGCTCCGGCGATGGTGGTGGAGCAATTTCGGCAGGGCTTCACCTAAGCACTGCGGAAATCCGATCTAGAGGAGCACCGGTGGGACGGGTAGCACGTGGCCGTAAAATCTAGTGCAAAACACCCAATACCACTAGTATATATAGAAGGGAGGGAGGAGGAGGGCTGGCGCAAGGCCAAGGACCCATAGGAGTTGGCCGAATCCACTAGGATTGGAGGACTCTCCTCCAATCCTAGTAGGACTAGGATTCGTCCCTTTTTTTTCCTTTTTCCACCTTTTCCTATTGGGTTTTCTTCTCCAGCCACATGGGCCTTGTGTGGGAGTTTCCACCAGCCCACTAAGGGCTGATATTCACTCTCCCACAGCCCATGAAGCCTCTTGGGTCGAAATACCTCTCCCGATGGTCCCCCGGTACACTACCGGCACTCCCGGTACACTACCGATGAGCCCAAAACTTTTCCGACGACCAAAACAGGACTTCCTATATATGAATCTTTACCTCCGAAGCATTCCGGAGCTCCTCATGATGTCCGGGATCTCATTTGGGACTCCGAACAACCTTCAGTCACCACCATACATAACTCTATACTACCGAAACGTCACCAAACCTTAAGTGTGCAGACCTTGTGGGTTCGAGAACTATGTAGACATGACCGAGACACCTCTACGGTCAATAACCAATAGCGGGCCTTGGATGACCATATTGGTTCCTACATATTCTACGAAGATCTTTATCGGTCGAACCTCTATGTCAAGGATTCAGTCAATCCCGTATAACGTTCCCTTTGTTCTTTGGTATGTTACTTGCCTGAGATTCGATCGTCGGTATCTCCATACCTAGTTCAACCTCGTTACTGGCAAGTCTCTTTACTCGTTCCGTAATACAAGATCCCGTGGCTAACACTTAGTCACATTGCTTGCAAGGCTTGTTGTGATGTTGTATTACCGAGTGGGCCCTAAGATACCTCTCCATCACACGGAGTAACAAATCCCAGTCTTGATCCATGCCAACTCAACAGACACCCTCGGAGATACCTGTAGAGTACCTTTATAGTCACCCATTTACGTTGCAACATTTGATACACACAAGGCACTCCTCCGGTGTAAGTGAGTTGCATGATCTCATGGTCATAGGAACATATACTTGACATGCAGAAAACAATAGCAATAAACTGACACGATCATATGCTACGTTTGTAGTTTGGGTCTTGTCCATCACATCATTCTCCTAATGATGTGATCCCGTTATCAAATGACATCTCATGTCCATGGCTAGGAAATCTTAACCATCTTTTGATCAACGAGGTAGTCTACTAGAGGCATACTAGGGACATGGTGTTGTCTATGTATCCACACATGTATCTGAGTCTCCGATTGATACAATTATAGCATGGATAATAAACGATTATCATGAACAAGGAAAAATGATAATAACTAATTTATTATTGCCTCTAGGGCATATTTCCAACAGTCTCCCACTTGCACTAGAGTCAATAATCTAGTTCACATCACTATGTGATTCGCATTGTTATGAATCTAACACCCAATGATTTCTGGGGCTCGATCATGCTTTGCATGTGAGAGAGATCTTATAGTCAATGGGTCTGTGACATTTAGATCCGTGTGTACTTTGCAAATCTCTATGTCAAACTGTAAGCACTGCTCGCACACTCCACTTGGTACTATTCCAAATGGCTGCTCCACTATACGTATCCGGATTGCTACTACGAGTTATCCGGATTGGTGTTAAAGCTTGCATCGACATAACTCTTTACGACGAACTCTTTATCACCTCCATAATCGAGAAACATCTCCTTAGTCTTTTAGTTACTAAGGATATTCTTGACCGCTGTCCAGTGATCCACTCCTAGATCACTCTTGTACCCCTTGACGGACTCATGGCAAGGCACACATGGGTGCGGTACTCAGCATGGCATACTATACAGAGCCTATGGCTAAGGTATAGGGGACGATATACGTCCTTTCTCTTTCTTCTGCCGTGGTCAAGCTTTGAGTCTCACTCAACTTCACACCTTACAAATCAGGCGAGAACTCTTTCTCTGACTGATCCATTTTGAACTCTTTCAAACTCTTGTCAAGGTATGTACTCATTCAAAGTCTCATCAAGCATCTTGATTTATCTCTATAGATCTTGATGCTCAACAATTAAGTAGCTTTTATCCAGGTCTTCCTTTGAAAATCACTTTTCAAACAACCGTTTATGCTTTCCAGAAATTCTATATTATTTCTGATCAACAATATGTCATCCACATATACTTATCAGAAATTCTATAGTGCTCCCACTCACTTTATTGCAAATACAAGTTTCTCATAAACTTTGTATAGATTTAAAAACTTTGATCACCTCATCAAAGTGTATATTCCAACTCCGAGATGCTTGCTTCAGTTCATAGAAGAATCTGAAGCTTGCACACCTTTTAGCATCCTTAGGACTGACAAAACCTTCAGGTTGTATCACATACAACCTTTCCTCAAGTAAATCGTTAAGGAAACGATGTTTTGACATCCATCTGCCAAATTTCATAATTGAAAGTGCAGCAACTGCTAACATAGTTTCAACAGACTTAAGCATCGTTACGAGTGAGAAAGTCTCATCACAGTCAACTCCTTGAACTTGTCATAAACTTCTTTGCAACAAGTCGAGCTTTACAAATGGTGACATTTACCATCAGTGTTTGTCTTCATTTTAAAGATCCATTTGTACTTCACGACCTGCCGTCCAATGAGCAAGTCCACCAAAGTCTATACTTGGTTTTCATACATGGATCCTTTCTCGGATTGCATGGCCTCTAACCATTTGTTGGTTTTCGGTCCCATCATCACTTCTTCATAGTTCGTAGGTTCATCGTTTTCCAACAACATGACCTCCAAGACAGGGTTGTCGTACCGCTCAGGAGCAGTACACGTCCTTGTCGACCTACGAAGTTTGATAGTAACTTGATCTGAAGCTTCATGATCATCATCATTAACTTCCTCTTCAACTAACGTAGGGTTCACAGAAACAACTTCCTGCGCTGCGCTACTCTCTGGTTGAAACAGAGGTTCAATAACCTCATCAAGTTCTATCTTCCTCCCACTCAATTCTTTCAAGAGAAACTTTTCCTCGAGAAAGGACCTAGTTTTATTAATAAACATTTTATGCTTGAATCTGAGATAGAAGGTTCACCCAACTGTTCTTAGGGTATTCTAGGAAGATGCATTTGTCCGCTTTTGGTTCGAGCTCATTAGGTGAAAACATTTTCCACACAAGCGTCGGAGCCCCAAACATTAAGAAATGATAGCTTAGGTTTCTATCAAACCATAATTCACACAGTGTCATCTCAACGGATTTAGATGGTGCCCTATTTAAAGTGAATGTAGTTGTCTCTAATGCATAACCCCAAAATTATAGTAACAAAACGATAATAGACATCATAGCACACACCATATCCAATAGGGCACGACTATGACGTTCGGACACACCATCACACTATGGTGTTCCAGGTGGCATGGGTTGTGAAACAACTTTCACATTGTCTAAAGTTGTATGCCAAACTCGTAACTCAGATATTCACCTCCATGATCATATCGCAAACATTTTTATCTTCTTGTCACGATGATCTTAAACTTCACTCTGAATTTGCTTGAACCTTTTAAACGATTGAGACTTGTGTTTCATTAAGTAAATATACACTATATCTACTCAAATCATCAGTGAAGGTAAGAAAATAACGATATCCACCGCACACTACAAGACTCATTGGATTGCATACATCAACATGTATCATTTCCAATAAATCACTTGCCCGCTTAATCAAAACGGAAAATGGGGTCCTTAGTCATCTTGACCAAGAGGCATGGTTCGCATGTCTCAACCGATTCGAAATCGAATGAGTCCAAAGATCCATCAGCATGGAGTTTCTTTATGCGTTTTATACCAATATGACATTTAGCGGCAGTGCCACAAGTATGTGGTACTATTATTATTAACTTTGTATCTTTTTGGCATCAATGTTATGAACATGTGTATTACTATGATCAAGTTTCAACAAACCATTATTACTGGGTGCATGACCATTGAAGGTATTATTCATGTAAATAGAATAACCATTATTCTCTAACTTAAATGAATAACCGTGTTGCAATGAACATGATCTAATCACGTTCATGCTCAACGCAAAAACACCAAATAACATTTATTTAGGTTCGTCACTAATCTCGAAGGTAGAGAGAGCGTGCGATGTTGATAACATCAACCTTGGAAACATTTCCAACACACATCGTCACCTCACACTTAGCTAGTATCCGTTTATTCCATAGCTTTTACTTCGAGTTACTAACATTTAGCAACCGAACCGGTATCCAATACCCAGGTGCTACTAGGAGTACTAGCAAGGTACACATCAATAACACGTATATCAAATATACTTCTGTCGACTTTGCCAGCCTTCTTATCTACCAAGTATCAAGGGTTGTTCCGCTTCAGGGTCCGTTCTCCTCATAATCGAAGCACTTAGTATCGGGTTTGGGTTAGACTTTGGGTTGCTTCACTAGAGCTGTAACTGACTTGCTATCCATGAAGTTTCCCTCCTTGCTCTTGCCCTTCTCGAAACTAGTGGTTTTGACTAACCATCAACACTTTGACGCTCCTTCTCGATTTCTACCTTCGCGGTGTCAAACATCGCGAATAGCTCAGGGATCATTACTTCTATCCCTGGCGTTTTATAGTTCATCACCAAGTTCTCGTAGCTTTAGTGATAGTGACTTGGAGAACTATATAAATCACTATCTTATCTGGAAGATCAACTCCCACTCAATTCAAGCGATTGTAGCACCCAGACAATTTGAGCACATGCTCAACGATTGAACTATTCTCTTTCATATTACAGGCAAAGAATCTTGTTGGAGATCTCATATCTCGCAACACGGGCATGAGCCTGAGATCCTAATTTCAGCTCTTAGAACATCTCATATGTTCTGTGACGTTCAAAACGTTTCGGAGCCTCAATTCTAAGCCATAATGCATGACGCACTAAACTATCAAGTAGTCATCAGAACGTGCATGTCAGATGTTCACAACATCTACAGACGACGCTAGAGGGGTTGGCGCACCCAGTGGTGCATTAAGGACATAAGCCTTCTGTGCAGCAACAAGGACAATCCTCAGATCACAGAGCCAGACCGCAATATTGCTACAATCATCTTTCAACTCTATTTCTCTAGGAACATATAAAAAACAAGGGATCTACAGCACGAGCTAGTAATCTACAACATAATTTGCAAAGGCAGTACTGAGTATGTTCATGATAATGAGTTCGACTAATCATATTACTTAAGAACACCCACTCAAATTGACATCCCTCCGGTCATTCGAGTGATACATGATCCAAATTCACCAACTCAAGTCCGATCATCACGTGAGTTGAGGTGGTTTCAATGGTGAACATAATTATGTTGATCATATCTGCTAGATGACTCATGCTCGACCTTTTGGTCTCTTGTGTTCCGAGGCCATGTCTGTACATGCTAGGCTCGTCAAGTTTAACCCGAGTGTTCTGCACGTGCAACACTAGCTTGCACCTGTTGTATGTGAACGTAGAGTCTATCACACCCGATCATCACGTGGTGTCTCAACACGACGAACTTTCGCAACGGTGCACACTCGGAGAGAACACAATTTATCTTGAAATTAAGTGAGGGATCACCTTATAATGCTACCGTCGTCCTAAGCAAAACAAGGTGCATAAAAGGATTAACGTCATATGCAAATCATAAGTGACATGATATGGCCATGAACTTGTGCTTTTGATCTCCATCTTGAAAGCACCGACATGATCTCCATCGTTACCGGCAAGACACCAGGATCTCCATCAACGTGTCGCCATCGAGGTTGTCGCACCCAACATGCTTCTACTACTATTGCTACCGTTTAGCGATAAAGTAAAGTAATACATAGCACTTAATGATTGACACGCAGGTCATACAATAATTAAAGACAACCCTATGGCTCCTGCCGGTTGCCGTACTCATCGACATGCAAGTCATGATAATCTATACATCACATGATCATTTCATACATCACATATATCACATCATGTAATTGGCCATATCACATCACAACATACCCTGCAAAAACAAGTTACACGTCCTCTAATTGTTGTTGCATGTTTTACGTGGCTGCTACGGGTATCTAGCAAGAACAATTCTCATCGACGCAAAAACCACAACGGTGATACACTAGTTGCTTTTCAACCTTCTCAAGGACCGCCTTTGTCGAATCCGATCCAACTAAAGTGAGAGAAACTGGCACCCGCCAGCCATCTATGCAACAAGTTGCGGTCGAGGGAACCGGTCTCTCGTAAGCGTACGAGTAATGTTGGTCCGGGCCGCTTCAACTCACAATACCGCTGAACCAAAATCCGACCAAGGGAGGAAGCAATCTAAGCATCAACACCCACAAACCTTTTGTGTTCTACTCGAGATCTCATCTATAGATAGACCTAGCTCTGATACCGCTGTTGGGGAACGTTGTGTGGGAAACAAAAAATTTCCTACGCACACACAGATCTATCCATGGTGATGAGCATCTACGAGAGGGAGAGTGGATCTACATACCCTTGTAGATCGTTAAGCGGTAAGCGTTAAGAAACACGGTTGGTGTAGTCGAACATCTTCGCGATCCAAATCGCCGAGCGTCCCGCGATCTCATCACGATCCGTCCCGCGATCCAATCACGATCCGTCCCGCGAACACATCACGATCCGTTTCGCGAACTCATCACGATCCGTCCCGCGATCTCATCACGATCCATCTCGTGAACTCATCATGATCCGTCTCGCGATCTCATCACGATCCGTCCCGCAAACTCATCACGAACCGTCTCGCGATCTTGATCACGGTTCTTCCGATCTAGCGCCGAACGGACGGCACCTCCGTGTTTAGCACACGTGTAGCTTGATGACGATCTCCACCATATTGATCCATCAAGAGGAAGTGGAGAGGAAGAAGAGTTCACCAACAGCGTGACGGTGCTCCGGCGATGGTGGTGGAGCAATTCCGGCAGGGCTTCGCCTAAGCACTGCGGAAATCCGATCTAGAGGAGCACCGGTGGGACGGGTAGCACGTGGCCGTAAAATCTAGTGCAAAACACCCAATACCACTAGTATATATAGGAGGGAGGGAGGAGGAGGGCTGGCGCAAGGCCAAGGACCCATAGGAGTTGGCCGAATCCACTAGGATTGGAGGACTCTCCTCCAATCCTAGTAGGACTAGGATTCGTCCCCTTTTTTTTCCTTTTTCCACCTTTTCCTATTGGGTTTTCTTCTCCATCCACATGGGCCTTGTGTGGGAGTTTCCACCAGCCCACTAAGGGCTGATATTCACTCTCCCACAGCCCATGAAGCCTCTTGGGTCGAAATACCTCTCCTGATGGTCCCCCGGTACACTACCGGCACTCCCGGTACACTACCGATGAGCCCGAAACTTTTCCGACGACCAAAACAGGACTTCCTATATATGAATCTTTACCTCCGGAGCATTCCGGAGCTCCTCATGATGTCCGAGATCTCATTCGGGACACCGAACAACCTTCAGTCACCACCATACATAACTCTATACTACCGAAACGTCACCAAACCTTAAGTGTGTAGACCTTGTGGGTTCGAGAACTATGTAGACATGACCGAGACACCTCTACGGTCAATAACCAATAGCGGGCCTTGGATGACCATATTGGTTCCTACATATTCTACGAAGATCTTTATCGGTCGAACCTCTATGTCAAGGATTCAGTCAATCCCGTATAACGTTCCCTTTGTTCTTCCGTATGTTACTTGCCTGAGATTCGATCGTCGGTATCTCCATACCTAGTTCAACCTCGTTACCGGCAAGTCTCTTTACTCGTTCCGTAATACAAGATCCCGTGGTTAACACTTAGTCACATTGCTTGCAAGGCTTGTTGTGATGTTGTATTACCGAGTGGGCCCTGAGATACCTCTCCATCACACGGAGTAACAAATCCCAGTCTTGATCCATGCCAACTCAACAGACACCCTCGGAGATACCTATAGAGTACCTTTATAGTCACCCATTTACGTTGCGACGTTTGATACACACAAGGCACTCCTCCGGTGTCATTGAGTTGCATGATCTCATGGTCATAGGAACATATACTTGACATGTAGAAAACAGTAGCAATAAACTGACACGATCATATGCTACGTTTGTAGTTTGGGTCTTGTCCATCACATCATTCTCCTAATGATGTGATCCCGTTATCAAATGACATCTCATGTCCATGGCTAGGAAATCTTAACCATATTTTGATCAACGAGCTAGTCTACTAGAGGCATACTAGGGACATGGTGTTGTCTATGTATCCACACATGTATCTGAGTCTCCGATCAATACAATTATAGCATGGATAATAAACGATTATCATGAACAAGGAAATATGATAATAACTAATTTATTATTGCCTCTAGGGCATATTTCTAACACATCAAGCCTACCAAGTACCTATCAGAAAATCATCTCTTGCATTTACATTATTTTCCATTTGCCTCTCGTTTCCTCTCCCCCACTTCTAAAATGATTTTCAGAAAATAGCAAAAAGATTTGTCTTTTTATTTGCCCTTCTTCCGTTCGCCTTTTCGTTGCTATGTTTGCTTGTGTTCCCATGTGCCTTCTATTTGCTTGCATCTTCGCTTCCTAAAAATCTATTGATATGGATCCTCATCCACTTGCTAATCTTTTCAAAAGACCAAATTATGATGAAGCAATTGCTAGTGAGTTGAGTGCACTTTATTATCTCTATGAAGTTTTGTTTGAAAATCACGAATCTGAAAATCTTGATGAAGTGTGGAAAGAAGAAATTTGTAAGGAGATTCATGATAGTTCCTTGAATGAAAAGCATGATTGCCATGTTGTTAGTATGATTTCTCTGAACATCCATGATGCCAATGATATGCAAAACCACAAGCTTGGGGATGCTATGCTTGATGAAGATGATATTTTTTGTTTCCCATGTTTTGGTGATGACACATATGCTATAATTGATCATGACAAGAATTTTTTGTGTGATTGTTATATTGTGAGATTCCTTCATGATGTTACTGAAATTTACTATGCGAGAGGAACATATGCTTTTACAAATTGCAATAATATCAAGGTTCCTCTCTATGTGTTCAAAGTTTGGAAGTTATGCTTGTTTTGCCTTCCTATGGTAGTTGATTTTTGTTCCCATAATTTGTTTGCTCACAAAATCCTTATGCATAGGAAGTGGGTTAGACTTAAATATACTTGCCTTGTGATTCATTATGTTCCTATTGTTGCAAATAGGAATTATGTGCCCGTAGATTTCATTGTTCTTGATATAGAATGCAATCCTACATGTGCTATTATTCTTGGTAGACCTTTCCTCAAAACGATTGGTGCAATTATTGACATGAAAGAAGGAAATATTAGATTCCAATATCCATTAAGGAAAGGCATGGAACACTTTCCTAGAAAGAAAATAAGATTGCCTTTTGAATCTATTATGAGATCTACTTTTGGATTACATACCAAAGATAACAATACCTAGATCTATTGTGTTTTGCCTAGCTAGGGGCGTTAAACAATAGCGCTTGTTGGGAGGCAACCCAATTTTATTTTGCTTTCTGCTTTTTTGCTTCTGTTTTGGTGTGTTTTGCACATTATTACTTTTGTAGTAATCGTGTTTTTGTGTTTTAATTAATGTTTGAGCCAAGTATAACCTTTGGGGTGATCTATGGTAGTTGTTGATTTGATCTTGCTGAAAAACAGAAACTTTTGTGCTTAGTCCTGGAATGTTCTAATTTTTTCAGAGCGTCAAATTGATCTGAAATTTTTACACAGGATTGATATAAAAAATTCCCTGATTGTCCTAATGTTTCAGAATTTTTAGAGTTCCTGAACTATTCGAAGTTTACAGATTGCTATAGACTGTTCTGTTTTTGACAGATCCTGTTTTCTTTGTGTTGTTTGCTTATTTTGATGTATCTATGGGTCGTATCGGGGGGTATGATCCATGGAAAATTTAGAATACAGTAGGTATTACACAAATACAACTAAACAAGGAGTTCACAATAGTACCTAAAGTGGTGATTTATATTTTTGTACTAACGGATCTCATGAGTTTTCTGTTGAGTTTTGTGTTGTGAAGTTTTCAACTTTTGGGTGAAGATTTGATGAACTGTGGAATAAAGAGTGGCAAGAGCCTAATCTTGGGGATGCCCATGGCACCCCAAGTCATATTCAATGATACCAAAAAGCCTAAGCTTGGGGATTCGTCGGAAGGCATCCCCTCTTTCGTCTTCAATCCATCGGTAAATTCACTTGAGGCTATATTTTTATTCACCACATGATATGTGTTTTGCTTGGAGCGTCTTGTATGATATGAGTCTTTGATTTTTAGTTTGCCACAATCATCCTTGCTGCACACATTTGAGAGAGACATGCTGAATCATGAATTTATTAGAATACTCTATGTGCTTCACTTATATCTTTTGAGCTAGGCAATGTTGCTCTAGTGCTTCACTTATATCTTTATAGAGCATGGTGGTGTTATATTTTATAGAAATTATTGAACTCTCGTTCCTCACTTATATTATTTTGAGAGTTTCTTAAACAGCATGGTAATTTGTTTAGGTTATGAATTTAGTCCTAATATAATGGGCATCCAAGAGGGATATAGTAAAAACTTTAATATTAAGTGCATTGAATACTATGAGAAGTTTGATTCGTTGCATGTAGTTTTGAGATAATAGAGGTGGTAATATGAGAGTCATTCTAGTGAGTAGTTGTGAATTGGAAGAGATACTTGTGTTAAAGTTTGTGATTCCCGTAGCATGCACGTATGGTGAACCGTTATGTAACGAAGTCAGAGCATGATTTGTTTAATGATTGACAACCTTTGTGTGAGGGTCGGGAGCGTGTGATGGTTAACTCCTACCAACCTCTACCATAGGAGCATGCATCTAATGTTTTTTTTGATAAATAATAGACTTTTGCAATAAGTATGTGAGTCCTTTATGACTAATGTTGAGTCCATGGATTATACGCACTCTCACCCTTCCATCTTTGCTAGCCTCTCTAGTACCGCGCAACTTTCACCCGTACATCAAACCCTCCTTCCTCAAACAGCCACCATATATTCCTCAAAACAGCCACCATACCTACCTATTATGGCATTTCCATAGCCATTCTGAGATATATTGCCATGCAACTTCCACCATGTAGTTTTTCATGACTTGCACCATCACTTCATATTGCATACAGAGTCATACTTTGTCATAGGTATAGAGTTGTATTTTTTTGAGTTATAAGTAAATAAAAGTGTGATGATTCTTTGTTAATAGAGCATTGTCCCATGAGAGAAAAGGATGATGGAAGCTATGACTCCCTCACAAGTTGGGATGAGTATCCGGACTTTACAAAAAATAAAAGAGGCCAGCGAAGCCCAAACAAAAAAAATAAAAGAGGCCAAAGAAGCCCACCAAAAGAAAATATATATATAAAGAAAAAAATGAGAGAAAGAGATAAAGGACAATTTCTACTACCTTTTTCCACACTTGTGCTTCAAAGTAGCACCATGATCTTCATGATAGAGAGTCTCCTATTTTTTCACTTTCATATAACTAGTGGATATTTTTGCACGACCACTTAGTTTTCTTTTTGAGCTTTCATACACTTATAGATCTAAGTGCATTTGTTGCATGGCAATACCTACTCACTCACATTGATATCTATTGATGGGCATCTCCATAGCCCGTTGATACGCCTAGTTGATGTGAGACTATCTTCTCCTTTTTCTCCTTGCAACTCCTCCATATTCTATTCCACCTATCATGCTATATCCATGGCTCACGCTCATGTATTGCATGAGGGTTGAAAAGGTTTGAGAACACCAAAAGTGTGAAACAATTGCTTGACTTGTTCATCGGGATTGTGCATGATTTAGATACTTTGTGTGGGGAAGATGGAGCATAGCTAGACCATATGATTTTGTAGGGATAACTTTCTAATGCCATGTTATTTCGAAAGGACACGACTGCCTTGTTGGTGTGCTCGAAGTATTACTATTTTTATGCCAATATTAGACTATTGTTTCGAATCTTACGGATCTGAATATTCATGCCACAATAAATAATATTACATGAATAAATATGTTAGGTAGCATTCCACATCAAAAATTCTATTTTTATCATTTACCTACTCGAGGACGAGCGGGAATTATGCTTGGGGATGTTGATACGTCACCAACGTATCTATAATTTTTGATTATTCCATGCTATTATATTATCTGTTTTGGATGTTTTATATGCATTAATATGCTATTTTATATTATTTTTGGGACTAACCTATTAATCTAGAGCCTAGTGCCAGTTTCTGCTTTTTCCTTGTTTTTGAGAATTGCAGATAAGGACTATTAAACGGAGTCCAAATGTAATAAAACCTTCGAAATGATTTTTTCTAGAACGGAAGGAAACCACCAAGCTTGGAGACCAAGGCAGGAGAGCCACCATGGGGCCATAAGCCCTAGGGGCGCACCCTGTAGGCTTGTGGGCCCACGGCAGCCCTCCTAACCCTAATCTTCGGCCTATAAATTCCTAAATTCCATTATTATCAAGATGAGCCACAAAAACACTTTTCCGTCACGATAAGCCTCCGTTCCCGAGAGATCCAATCTTGGAGCCTTTTTCGATAATCTGCTAGAGGGGGATTCGATCACGGAGGGCATCTACATCAACTCCATTGCCCCTCCGATGATGCATGATTAGTTCACCCCAGACCTTCGGGGCCATAGGTAGTAGCTAGATGGCTTCTTCTCTCTCTTTGATCTTCAATACCATGTTCTTCATGATCTTCATGGAGATCTATCCGATGCAATACTCTTTTGTGGCGTGTTTGTTGAGATCCGATGAATTGTGGGGTTATGTTCAGATTATCCATGAATATTATTTGAGTCTTTCCTGAATTCTTATATGCATGATTTCATATCTTCACAAGTCTCTTCGAGTTATTGGTTTGGTTTGGCCAACTAGATTGGTAATTCTTGCAATAGGAGAAGTGCTTAGTTTTGGGTTCAATCTTGCGGTGTCCTTACCCAGTGACAAAGTAGGGGTAGTGAGGCACGTATTGTATTGTTTCCATAAAGGATAAGAATATGGGGTTTTCATCATATTGCTTGAGTTTATCCCTCTACATCATGTAATCTTACCTAATGCGTTACTCTGCTCTTCATGAACTTAATACTCTAGATGTAGGCAGGAGTCGGTCGATGTGTGGAGTAATAGTAGTAGATGCAGAATCGTTTCGGTCTACTTGACACAGACGTGATGCCTATATGCATAATCATTGCCTTGGATATCTTCATAATTATTCACTTTTCTATCAATTGCTCGATAGTAATTTGTTCACCCACCATAATACTTGCTGCATTATACTTGGGTCTATTTTCCATCTTATACTTTCAGATCTAAAACCAAAAATACCAAAAATACTTTGTTGCATTATTTTTACCTTTTTTTACTTTCCGTTCAAGCAATCTATCTCTATCAGATCTCATCCTTGCAAGTAACCTTAAAGGGATTGACAACCCCTTTATAGTGTTGGGTGCAAGAATTTGATTCTTTGTGTAGGTACACCTATTGGGGACTTGCTTGTATCTCCTACTGGATTGATACCTTGGTTCTCAACAACTGAGGGAAATACTTATCTACTTTTCTGCATCACCCGTTCCTCTTCACGGAAACCAACGCATGCTCGATAAGTAGCAACGCCCTCGGGGAGCGGGGGCATCAGTGCCCTAGCGAGCAACACGTGTCAAGCCTGGCCCGTAGGCGTTTGGGGCCCGTGGCGCTTCAGGTCGCCCACAATGGCTTCGCCCAGAGGCCGGCTCAGGAGCGCCTTAGGTCCGGGGGCTACTCTCAGCGTTCTGGGAATGGGGGTACCTAGACCTGCCTGCTTCCGGCTCAGGGAATGGCCGACCTCTTCAGCCCAGCACGGTTGGTGCAACTCCACTCTGGACAAGGCCCTCGCGAGAGCCCTAAGCTCGTGAGGGAAGTAGAAACAAGACCCTCAAAGGATAGGGCTCATCAAGACCCCTCCGGAGCGGCAGAGATCTCTATGCAGCGCATAGCCTCTGGTCACCAAGGATGACGTGAAAAAGGACAGGCGGGCGCCAGCACACCAGGCGGTATAGTTTCCCCTTTGGTGCAAAGGGAGCAAGGACTTACGTGGGTTCCCAAAGCACCTCCCAAAGGTTTCCATTCCAGTGCAACAAGACGACGAGCATGAGCTAGCAGGACGTATGTGCTCACCGAACCCGCCTCTGCATCATCAGGAGCTACTTTGCACCCGAAGACCACCTTTCGTTAGGATAAAAATGTACTACTGTGCCCCTTCAAATTTGGCCGTTGTGGGATCCCTTCCCGCTAAATAAATTAGGGAAGAGGAACTGATGCAAGATAAATAGAGG
Source organism: Hordeum marinum (assembly GCA_022496015.1). Classification (NCBI taxonomy): domain Eukaryota; kingdom Viridiplantae; phylum Streptophyta; class Magnoliopsida; order Poales; family Poaceae; genus Hordeum; species Hordeum marinum. Next base: position 86,042,712 of record CM039675.1, on the reverse strand, counting down.
CTAGGTTGCACCATAGAGAGGGGACGACAAAAAAGAGAGACAACAGAAGAGAGGCAACACCAGCAAAGTGTCCTCACGAGGCAACGCTCCACTGTACTAGTTCGTCCACCAACCTCCCCGTGCGGCAATCCACCGAAGCAGGAGTAGGGTATTACGCTTTGCAGTGGCCCGAACCTGGGTAAATCATTCTGTGCATCTTCTTCCTCGTCATCGTGCGAGTTCGCCATAGAAATCATCAATCCGTGAGCTTGGTGGGGTGAGGCAGTTGGGGATCTTCGCACATGACCCTGTGTTCGAACTACTTGGGTTTTGCGGAGCCCGAAATCCGACAGAGTTCCGCTAGAAAAAGGTCCAAGGTCCCCTATCCTGAGATGAAGAAGATCCCAGTAGGGCAGGATGGCACGAGTGGTACGTTCACCATCAGTGCCACTCTTAATGACAAATAGGAAAGCATGCTTGATGCCTTCCTATCGGCGAATGCCGACGTGTTTGCTTGGCAACCATTTGGCATCCCCGATGTTCCCAGGGAGGTAATGGATCACCGTCTTGCTGTTTGCCCTCATGCCAGGCCCGTCAAGCAAAAAGTCAGGAAGCAAGCCTTGGAGCGGCAACAGTTCATCACCGAGGAAATCAAGAAGCTCGAAGCAGCTGGTTTAGTTAAAGGAGTATTGCATGCAACATGGTTAGACAACCCAGTAGTGGTGCGCAAGGTGAATGGAAACTGGAGGCTTTGCATAGATTTCACTGACTTCAACAAAGCATGCCCGAAGGACCCTTTTCCCTTGGCACGCATCGATCAGATTGTTGATTCCACTTCCGGGTGTGACTTGCTTTCCTTCTTGGACGCATACTCCAGATACCACCAGATATTCATGGCCAAGGAGGATGAGGAAAGGACCGCGTTCATAACTTCTTGTGGCACGTACTACTTTGTATGTATGCCCTTCGGGTTAAAGACCGCTGGTTCCACCTTTGCAAGGGCCGTGTAGATTGGATTCAAACCTCAGTTGCACAGAAACATGGAAGCTTACATGGATGACATAGTAGTCAAGACCAAAGACGAAGCAACTCTCATACAAGACTTGGAAGATACTTTCATGAACTTGCGCAAGATAAATTTGAAGCTCAACCCTGACACAATAGGAATCAGGGAATTTGCCATCTGCCATGGCTGACGGCAAAGGGCAGGACCCCGGACGACAAAGGCCTTTGTCGTCCGTCAGCAGACGACAAACATTCTAGCAAAGAAAAATTCGGTAAAGAGGTCCTTTGCCATCCGCCATGTGCCCACGGATGGCAAAGAATCTTTGTCGTGGGGGAGTAGATGACAAAGAGCATGGACGGCAGACCCACGGGGTTAGGGCCGTCAAGTGTTAATGATAGTCTTTGTCATCCGCCTGCGGTCCACCCTTTGCCATCTGCCTTAGGCCCCCCTTTGTCGTTCGTGGGCTGACGGCAAAGAAGCCTTAGGGAGCAGGGGTTTAAGGCCCTTTGCCGCCTGGGGTCCCCCCTTTGCCGTCTGCCTTAGGCCCCCCTTTGCCGTCCGTGGGCAGACGGCAAAGAGTCACCAAAATGTCCCTTTTCTTCTATCTTTTATTATAACAAGTTTCACATCAATATATGATATATATATTTCACAAAAATAATGTTGTTGCCATACTGATAACCATATTAAAATAAGTTTCATCCATACATGCATACATATTATGCAAGTTTCATCCGTACCAAACCATATTATAATAGTTTCATCCATACATACATAGTTTCATATCCATATGTAGCAAGTGTCACATTATTCATCGATACAAAATAAAAAATACAAGTAACCCAAGCACTCCATCAATGAAAACTTCCGTGAAGTGAATGTAATCTGCAAAATGGGAAATAAGAAAATTAGAAGAAGAAGACTAGATGAAGAAGAAAACTAAGTAAGCTTATTATGTCATTTATGAGAGAACTTAGCTAAGTATAGGTCATTTTTGATAAAATAGGCCATTTTGGAGCTAATTTAGCTTACTACGTCATTTAGGAGGAAACTAAGCTAACTATATGTCATTTTAGAGCAAACTTTGGTAAAAATAGGTCATTTTGGAGTTAACTATGCTTATTATGCCATTTTGGAGCTAACTAAGCTAATTATAGGTAATCTAATAGCTAAGTTGGGTAAAATAGGTCATTTTGGAGCTAGGTAAGCTTATTATGTCATTTAGGAGAGAACTAAGCTAAGTATAGGACTTTTTTGATAAAATAGACCATTTTGGAGCTAATTTAGCTTACTATGTCATTTAGGAGGAAACTAAGCTAAATATATGTCATTTTAGAGCTAACTTAGGTAAAATAGGTCATTTAGGAGCTAACTATGCTTATTATGCCATTTTGAAGCTAACTAAGCTAATTATAGGTCATTTAATAGCTATCTCTGGTAAAATGGGTCATTTTGGAGATAGCTAAGCTCATTATGCCATTTTGGAGCTAACTAAGCGAAGTATTGGCCATTTTTTATAAAATAGGCCCTTTTGGAGCGAATTTAGCTTACTGCGTCATTTAGGAGGAAACTAAGCTAAATATATGTCATTTTAAAGCTAACTTAGGTAAAAATAGGTCATTTAGGATCTAACTATGCTTATTATGCCATTTTGGAGTTAACTAAGCTAATTATAGGTCATTTAATTGCTATTCTAGGTACAATAGGTCATCTAGGAGCTAGGTAAGCTTATTATGCCATTTAGGAGAGAACTAAGCTAAGTATAGGACTTTTTTTTGATAAAATAGGCCATTTTGGAGTTAATTTAGCTTACTATGGCATTTAGGAGGAAACTAAGCTAAATATATGTCATTTTAGAGGTAACTTAGGTAAAAGTAGGTCATTTAGGAGCTAATTATGCTTATTATGCTATTTTGAAGCTAACTAAGCTAATTATAGGTCATTTAATAGCTAACTTTGGTAAAATAGGTCATTTTGGAGCTAGCTAAGCTTATTATGCCATTTTGGAGCTAACTAAGAGAAGTATAGGTCATTTTTCATAAAATAAGCCATTTTGGAGCTAATTTAGCTTACTACGCCATTTAGGAGGAAACTAAGCTAACTATATGTCATTTTAGAGCTAACTTAGGTAAAAATAGGTCATTTACAAGCTAACTATGCTTATTATGCCAATTTGGAGCTAACTAAGCTAAGTATAGGTCATTTAATAGCTAAGCTAGGTACAATAGATCATTTTGGAGCTAGGTAAGCTTATTATGTCATTTAGGAGAGAACTAAGCTAAGTATAGGTCATTTTGATAAAATAGGCCATTTTGGAGATCATTTAGCTTACTATGTCATTTAGAAGGAAACTAAGCTAAGTATATGTCATTTTTAATAAAATAGGCCATTTTGGAGCTAATTTAGCTACTATGTCATTTAGGAGGAAACTAAGCTAAATATATGCCATTTTAGAGCTAACTTAGGTAAAATAGGTAATTTAGGAGCTAACTATGCTTATTATGCCATTTTGAAGCTAACTAAGCTAATTATAGGTCATTTAATAGATAACTTTGGTAAAATAGGTCAATTTGGAGCTAGCTAAGCTTATTATTCCATTTTGGAGCTAACTAAGTGAAGTATAGGCCATTTTTATAAAATAGGTCATTTTTGAGCTGATTTAGCTTACTACGTCATTTCGGAGGAAACTAAGCTAACTATATGTCATTTTAGAGCTAACTTAGGTAAAAATAGGTCATTTAGGATCTAACTATGCTTATTATGACATTTTGGAGCTAACAAAGCTAAGTACAGGTCATTTAATAGCTAAGCTAGGTACAACAGGTCATTTTGGAGCAAGGTAAGCTTATTATGTCATTTAGGACAGAACTAAGCTAAGTATAGGACGTTTTTGATAAAATAGGCCATTTGGAGCTAATTTAGATTACTATGTCATTTAGGAGGAAACTACAATATATGTCATTTTAGAGCTAACTTAGGTAAAAATACGTCATTTAGGAGCTAACTATGCTTAGTATGCCATTTTGAAGCTAACTAAGCTAATTATAGGTCATTTAATAGCTAACTTTGGTAAAATAGGTCATTTTGGAGCTAGCTAAGCTTATTATGCCATTTTGGAGCTAACTAAGCAAAGTATATGTCATTTTTATAAAATAAGCCATTTTGGAGCTAATTTAGCTTACTACGTCATTTAGGAGGAAACTAAGCTTACTATATGTCATTTTAGAGTTGACTTAGGTGAAAATAGGTCATTTAGGAGCTAACTATGCTTATAATGCCATTTTGGAGCTAACTAAGCTAAGTATAGGTCATTTAATAGCTAAGCTAGGTACAATAGGTCATTTTGGAGCTAGGTAAGCTTATTATGTCATTTAGGAGAGAACCAAGCTAAGTACAGGTCATTTTGATAAAATAGGCCATTTTGGAGCTAATTTAGCTTACTATGTCATATAGGAGGAAACTAAGCTAAATACATGTCTTTTTTGATAAAATAGGCCATTTTGGAGCTAATTTAGCATACCGTGTCATTTAGGAGGAAACTAAGCTAAATATATGTCATTTTAGAGCTAACTTAGGTGAAATAGTTCATTTAGGAGCTAACTATGCTTATTATGCCATTTTGAAGCTAACTAAGCTAATTATAGGTCATTTAATAGCTAATTTCGGTAAAATAGGTCATTTTGGAGCTAGCTAAGCTTATTATGCCATTTTGGAGCTAACTAAGCGAAGTATAGGTCATTTTTGATAAAATAGGCCATTTTGGAGCTAATGTAGCTTACTACGTCATTTTGGAGGAAACTAAGCTAACTATATGTCATTTTAGAGCTAACTTAGGTAAAAATAGGTCATTTAGGCACTAACTATGCTTATTATGCCATTTTGGAGGTAAGTAAGCTAAGTATAGGTCATTTAATAGCTAATCTAGGTACAATAGGTCGTTTTGGAGCTAGGTAAGCTTATTATGTCATTTAGGAGAGAACTAAGCTAAGTATAGGTCATTTTTTGATAAAATGGGCCATTTTGGAGCTAATTTGGCCTACGATGTCATTTAGGAGGAAACTAAGCTAAATATATGTCATTTTTGATAAAATAGACCATTTTGGAGCTAAGTATCCTTCTATGTCATTTAGGAGGAAACTAAGCTAAATATATGTCATTTTAGAGCTAACTTAGGTAAAAGTAGGTCATTTAGGAGCTAACTATGCTTATTATGCCATTTTGGAGCTAACTAAGCAAATTATAGGTCATTTAATAGCTAAATTTGGTAAAATGGGTCATTTTGGAGGTAGCTAAGCTTATTATGCTATTTTGGAGCTAACTAAGCTAATTATTGATCATTTTATAGCTAACTTGGGTAAAATAGGTCATTTTGGAGCTAACTAAGCTTATTATGCAAGTTTGGAGCTACCTAAGCTTATTATGTCATTTAGGAGGAAACTAAGCCAACTATAGGTCATTCTAGAGCTAACTTGGGTAAAATATGTCATTTTGGAGCTAAGGTAAGGTAAGTAACCATCATTATGAGGTTGTTAAGCAAAACACTAGAAAAAACTGTTGGAAATATGCCCTAGAGGCAATAATAAATTGGTTATTATCATATTTCCTTGTTCATGATAATCGTTTATTATCCATGCTATAATTGTATTAATCGGAAACTCAGATACATCTATGGATACATAGACAACACCATGTCCCTAGTATGCCTCTAATAGACTAGCTCATTGATCAAACATGGCTATGGTTTCCTAGTCATGGACATGAGATGTCATTTGATAACGGGATCACATCATTAGGAGAATGATGTGATGGACAAGACCCAAACTACAAACGTAGCATATGATCGTGTCAGTTTATTGCTATTGTTTTCTACATGTCAAGTATTTGTTCCTATGACCATGAGATCACGCAACTCACTGACACCGGAGGAGTGCCTTGTGTGTATCAAACATCGCAACGTAACTGGGTTACTATAAAGGTGCTCTACAGGTATCTCCGAGGGTGTCTGTCGGGTTGACATGGATCAAGACTGGGATTTGTTACTCCGTGTGATGGAGAGGTATCTCAGGGCCCACTCGGTAATACTACATCACAATAAGACTTGCAAGCAATGTGACTAAGTGTTAGCCACGGGATCTTGTATTACAGAATGAGTAAAGAGACTTTCCGGTAACGAGGTTGAACTAGGTATGGAGATACCGACGATCGAATCTCGGGCAAGTAACATACAGAAGAACAAAGGGAACATCATACGGGATTAACTGAATCCTTGACATAGAGGTTCGACCTATAAAGGTCTTCTTAGGATATGTAGGAACCAATATGGGCATCCATCTCCCACTATTGATTATCGATCGTAGAGGTGTCTCTGCCATGTCTACATAGTTCTCGAACCCGCAGGGTCTGCACATTTAAGGTTCGGTGACGTTTCGGTAGTATAGAGTTATATATGGTGGTGACCGAAGGTTGTTTGGAGTGCCGGATGAGATCCCGGAAGTCACGAGGAGCTCCAGAATGGTCCAGAGGTAAAGATTGATATATAGGAAGTCCTATTTTGGTCACCGGAAATGTTTCGGGCTCATCGGTAGTGTATCGGGAGTGCCGGGAGGGTATCGGGGGACCATCGGGAGGGGTGTCTCGACCCAAGAGGCTACATGGGCTGTGGGAGGAGGTAAACCAGCCCCTGGTGGGCTGGCCAAAGCCTCCTCTAAGGGCCCATGCGGCTGGAGTGGTTTGAGAAGGAAAAAATCCAAAGGTGTAGAGGTGGAAAGAGTTTCCAAGTGGAAAGGAGGAATCCTACTCCTAATAGGATTGGAGTAGGACTCCTCCACCTCCAATTTCGACCAAACCTTGAGGGTTTGAGGCTGCCTCCTCCCATCCCTCCCTCCTATATATACTAGAGGATTTAGAGGGAAAAGCTAACCCTAATAGCCACGTGCTACCTCTCCTCTAGATCGCAGTTTCTCCTCTATATCAGTTTTTAGTGGTGCTTAGGCGAAGCCCTGCTGGAATAGATCCACCACCATCGCTGCAACACCGTCGCGCTGCTAGAGAACTCATCTACCTCTCCGCTCCCTCTTGCTGGATCAACAAGGTAGAGATCGTCATGGATCTATACGTGTGCTGAACGCGGAGGTGTCGTTCGTTCGGCGCTAGATCGGAAGGACCGTGATCAAGATCACGAGACGTATCATGATGAGATCACGGGACGGATCATGATGAGTTCGCCGGACGGATCGTGATTGGATCACAGGACGGATCATGATGAGATCGCGGGATGCTCGGCGATTTGAATCACGAAGACGTTTGACTACACCAACCGCTTTTCTTAACGCTTCCCGCTTAGCGATCTACAAGGGTATGTAGATCCACTCTCCCTCTCGTAGATGCTTGTCACCATGGATAGATCTTGCGTGTGCGTAGGAAATTTTTTGTTTCCCATGCAACGTTCCCCAACAATGGCATCATGAGCTAGGTCTATGTGTAGATGAGATCTCGAGTAGAACACAAAGAGTTTGTGGGCATTGATGCTTAGATTGCTTCCTCCCTTGTTCGTGTTTTGGTTCAGCGGTATTGTGGGATGAAGCGGCCCGGACCAACCTTACTCGTATGCTTACGAGAGACCGGTTCCATCAACTGACGTGTAACCTCGTTGCACAAAGATGGTTGGCGGGTATCTGTTTCTCCTACTTTAGTTGGATCGGATTCGACAAAGGCGGTCCTTGAAAAGGTTAAAAAGTAACTTATGTATCACCGTTGTGGTTTTTGCATAGGTGAGAATTGTTCTTGCTAGATACCCGTAGCAGCCACGTAAAACATGCATCAACAATTAGAGGATGTCTAACTTGTTTTTGCAGGGTATGTTGTGATGTGATATGGCCAATTACATGATGATATATATGTGATGTATGAGATGATCATGTTTTGTATGGAATATCACGACTTGCATGTCGATGAGTACGGCAACCGGCAGGAGCCATAGGGTTGTCTTTAATTATTGTATGATCTGCATGTCAATCATTAAGCGTTATGTAATGCTTTACTTTATCGCTAAACGGTAGCAATAGTAGTAGAAGCATGGTGGGCGCGACAACCCCAATGGCGACATGTTGATGGAGATCAAGATGATGGATATCATGGTGTCATGCCGGTGACGATGGAGATCATGTCGGTGCTTTCAAGATGGAGATCAAAAGCACAAGTTCATGGCCATATCATGTCACTTATGATTTGCATGTGATGTTAATCCTTTTATGCACCTTGTTTTTCTTAGGACGACGGTAGCATTATAAGGTAATCCCTCACTTAATTTCAAGATCAATTGTGTTCTCCCCAAGTGTGCACCATCGCGAAAGTTCGTCGTGTCGAGACACCACGTGATGATCGGGTGTGATAGACTCTACGTTCACATACAACGGGTGCAACCCAGTGTTGCACATGTAGAACACTCGGGGTTAAACTTGACGAGCCTAGCATGTACAGACATGGGCTCGGAACACAAGAGACCGAAAGGTCGAACATGAGTCATATAGTAGATATGATCAACATGATGATGTTCACCATTGAAACCACCTCAACTCACGTGATGATCGGACTTGAGTTGGTGAATTTGGATCATGTATCACTCAAATGACCGGAGGGATGTCAATTTGAGTGGGAGTTCTTAAGTAATATGATTAATTGAACTCATTATCATGACTATAGTCAGTAGTGTCTTTGAAAAATTATGTTGCAGATTACTAGCTCACGCTGTAGCTCCCTTGAATTTCTATATGTTCCTAGAGAAATAGAGTTGAAATATGATGGTAGAAATATTGTTGATTGGGTCTGTGATCTGAGGATTGTCCTCATTTCTGCATAGAAGGCTTATGTCCTTAATGCACCGCTCGGTATGCCACCCCCTCTAGTGTCATCTCTAGATGTTGTGAACATCTGACACGCACGTTCCGATGACTACTTGATAGTTTAGTGCGTCATGCATTACAGTTTAGACTTGAGGCACCAAAACATTTTGAATGTCACGGAACATATGAGATGTTCTAAGAGCTGAAATTGGGATCTCAGGCTCGTGCCCATGTTGTGAGATATGAGATCTCCAACAAGATTCTTTGCATGCAAGATGAAGGAGAATAGCTCAATCGTTAAGCATGTGCTCAGATTGTCTGGGTGCTACAATCGCTTGAATCGAGTGGGGTTTGATCTTCCAGATAAGATAGTGATTGATATAGTTCTCCAAGTCACTGTCACTAAGCTACTAGAACTTGGTGATGAACTATAAAATGCCAGGGATAGAAATAATGACCCCTGAGCTGTTCGCGATGTTTGACACTGCGAAGGTAGAAATCAAGAAGGAGCATCAAGTGTTGATGGTTAGTAAAACCACTAGTTTCGAGAAGGGAAAGGGCAAGGAGGGAAACTTCATGGATGGCAAGTCAGTTGCTGCTCCAGTGAAGCAACCCAAAGTTGAACCCAAACCCGAGACTAAGTGATTTTATTATGAGGTGAGCAGTCGCCGAAGCGGTACAACCCTAGATACTTGGTAGATAAGAAGGCTGGCAACGTCGACACAAGTGTATTTGATATACGTGTTATTGATGTGTACCTTGCTAGTACTCCTAATAGCACCTGGGTATTGGATACCAGTTCGGTTGCTAAATGTTAGTAACTCGAAGTAAAAGCTATGGAATAAACGGAGACTAGCTAAGGGTGAGGTGACGATGTGTGTTGGAAATGTTTCCAAGGTTGATGTGATCGACATCGCATGCTCTCTCTACCTTCGGGATTAGTGACGAACCTAAATAAATGTTATTTGGTGTTTTGCGTTGAGCATGAACATGATTAGATCGTGTTTAAATCAACACGGTCATTCATTTAAGTTAGAGATTAAATGTTATTCTGTTTACATGAATAATACCTTCAATGGTCATGCACCCAGTGAGAATAGTTTGTTGAATCTTGATCATAGTAATACACATGTTCATAACATTGATGCCGAAAGATACAAAGTTAATAATGATAGTACCACATACTTGTGGCACTGCCGCTAAATGTCATATTGGTATAATGCGCATGAAGAAAATCCATGTTGATGGATCTTTGGACTCATTCAATTTTGAATCGGTTGAGACATGCGAACCATGCCTCTTGGGCAAGATGACTAAGGACCCCATTTTACGGATTGATGGAGCGGGCAAGTGATTTATTGGAAATGATACATGTTAATGTTGTTGGAAATATGCCCTAGAGGCAATAATAAATTAGTTATTATCATATTTCCTTGTTCATGATAATCGTTTATTATCCATGCTATAATTGTATTGATCGGAGACTTAAATGCATGTGTGGATACATAGACAAAGCCATGTCCCTAGTATGCCTCTAATGGACTAGCTCGTTGATCAAAGGATGGTTAAGGTTTCCTAGCCATGGACATGAGATGTCATTTGATAACGGGATCACATCATTAGGAGAATGATGTGATGGACAAGACCCAAACTGCAAACGTAGCATATGATCGTGTCAGTTTATTGCTACTGTTTTCCGCATGTCAAGTATGTGTTCCTATGACCATGAGATCATGCAACTCACAGTATCGGAGGAGTGCCTTGTGTTTATCAAACGTCGCAACGTAACTGGGTGACTATAAAGGTGCTCTACAGGTATCTCCGATGGTGTCTGTTGAGTTGGCATGGATCGAGACTGGGATTTGTTACTCCGTGTGACGGAGAGGTATCTCGGGGCCCACTCAGTAATGCAACATCACAATAAGCCTTGCAAGCAATGTGACTAATTGTTAGTTGTGGGATCTTGTATTACGGAACGATTAAAGAGACTTGCCGGTAACGAGGTTGAACTAGGTATGGAGATACCGACGATCGAATCTCGGGCAAGTAACATACCGAAGAACAAAGGGAACGTTATACGGGATTAACTGAATCCTTGACATAGAGGTTCGACCGATAAAGATCTTATTAGAATATGTAGGAACCAATGTGGATGTCCAGGTCCCGCCATTGGTTATTGACCGTAGGGGTGTCTCGGTCATGTCTACATAGTTCTCGAACCCGCAGGGTCTGCACACTTAAGGTTCGGTGACGTTTCGGTAGTGTAGAGTTATGTATGGTGGTGACTGAAGTTTGTTCGGAGTACCGAATGAGATCCCGGATGTCACGATGAGCTCCGTAATGGTCCGTAGGTAAAGATTCATATATAGGAAGTCCCAGTTTGGTTTCCGGAAAAGTTTCGGGCTCATCGGTAGTGTACCGGGAGTGCCGGTAGTGTACCGGGAGTGCCGGTAGTGTACCGGAAGGCCTCCGGGAGGGGTATTTCGACCCCAAGAGGTCCATGGGCTGTGGGATAATAATAACCAGCCCTTAGTGGGCTAAAAAAACAGCCACAAAGGCCCATGGCGCAGGAGAGAAAGTCCTAAAGCAAAAAGTGGAAAATCAGCCAATAGGAGGCAATCCTACTCCAACTAGGATTGGAGGTGAAGTAGGATTGCTCCCACCTCCTATTTCGGCCGACCCAAAGGCCTTGGATGACTATCCTCTCCTCTCCTCCTATATATACTAGTGGATTGGGTGGTTTTTGGACAGAATTTCCGGCCACGTGCTACCCGTTCCACCGGTGCATAGTTTTTCCTCTAGATCGTAGTTCCGCAGTGCTTAGGCGAAGCCCTGCCGGAATTGCTCCACCACCATCACCGGAGCACCGTCATGCTGCCGGTGAACTCTCTCTCCTCTCCACCTCCTCTCGCTGGATCGAGACGGTGGAGATCGTCATCAAGCTGCACGTGTACTGAACGCGGAGGTGTCGTCCGTTCGGCGCTAGATCGGAAGGACCGTGATCGAGATCGCGAGACGGTTCATGATGTGATCACGGAATGGATCGTGGTGAGTTCGCGGGACAGATCGTGATCAAGATCGTGAGACGGATCGTGATGAGTTCACGGGACGGATCATGATGTGTTCGCGGGACGGTTCGTGATTGGATCGCGGGACGCTCGGCGATTTGGATCGTGAAGATGTTCGACTACACCAACCGCGTTTCTTAACGCTTCCCGCTTAGCGATCTACAAGGGTACGTAGATCCACTCTCCCTCTCGTAGATGCTCATCACCATGGATAGGTTTGCGTGTGCGTAGGAAATTTTTTGTTTCCCATGCGACGTTCCCCAACAGTGGCATCATGAGATAGGTTGATGGTTCGATGAGATCTCGAGTAGAACACAAAAGGTTTGTGGGCATTGATGCTTAGATTGCTTCCTCCCTTGGTCGGATTTTGGTTCAGCGGGATTGTGAGATGAAACGGCCCGGACCAACATTACTCGTACGCTTATGAGAGACCGGTTCCCTCGACGCAACTTGTTGCTTAGATGGCTTGCGGGTGACAGTTTCTCTCACTTTAGTTGGATCGGCTCCGACAAAGGCGGTCCTTGAGAAGGTTGAAAAGAAATCTATGTATCACCATTGTGGTTTATGCGTAGGTGAGAATCGTTCTTGCTAGATACCCGTAGCATCCATGTAAAACATGCAACAACAATTAGAGGACGTCTAACTTGTTTTTGCAGGGTATGTTGTGATGTGATATGGCCAATTACATGATGAGATATATGTGATGTATGAGATGATCATGTGATGTATAGAATTTCACGACTTGCATGTCGTTGAGTACGGCAACCGGCAGGAGCCATAGGGTTGTCTTTAATTATTGTATGACCTGCGTGTCAATCATTAAGCGCTATGTAATGCTTTACTTTATCGCTAAGCGGTAGCAATAGAAGTAGAAGCAGGGCTGGTGCCACAACCCCAATGGCAACACATTGATGGAGATCAAGATGATGGAGATCATGGTGTCGTGCCGGTGATGATGGAGATCATGCTGGTGTTTCGAAGATGGAGATCTTAAACACAAGTCCATGGCCATATCATGTCACTTATGAATTGCATGAGATGTTAATCCTTTTATGCACCTTGTTTTGCTTAGTACGGAGGTAGCATTATAAGGTGATCCCTCACTTGAATTTCAAGATGAACTGTGTTCTCCCCGAGTGTGCACCGTTGCGAAAGTTCGTCGTGTTGAGACACCACGTGATGATCGGGTGTGATAGACTCTACGTTCACATACAACGGGTGCAAGCCAGATTTGCACGCGCAGAACACTCGGGTTAAACTTGACAAGCCTAGCATGTACGGACATGGCCTCGGAACACGAGAGACCGAAAGGTCGAACATGAGTCATATAGTAGATATGATCAACATAATGATGTTCACCATTGCAGCCACCTCAACTCACGTGATGATCGGACTTGAGTTGGTGAATTTGGATCATGTATCACTCGAATGATTGGAGGGATGTCAATTTGAGTGGGAGTTCTTCAGTAATATGATTAATTGAACTCATTATCATGAACATAGTCAAAGTGTCTTTGCAAATTATGTTGTAGATTACTAGCTCGCGATGTAGCTCCCTTATATTTTCATATGTTCCTAGAGAAATAGAGTTGAAAGATGTTGGTAGCAATATTGCGGACTGGGTCCGTGATCTGAGGATTGTCCTCATTGCTGCACAGAAGGCTTATGTCCTTAATGCACCGCTCGGTGCGCCACCCCCTCTAGCGTCGTCTATAGATGTTGTGAACATCTGACACGCACGTTTCGATGACTACTTGATAGTTTAGTGCGTCATGCATTACGGCTTAGGATTGAGACTCCGAAACGTTTTGAACGTTACGGAACATATGAGATGTTCTAGGAGCAGAGATTGTGATCTCAGGCTCGTGCCTATGTTGCGAGATATGAGATCTCCAACAAGATTCTTTGCCTGTAAGATGAAGGAGAATAGCTCAATCGTTGAGCATGTACTCAGATTGTCTGGGTACTACAATCGCTTGAATCAAGTGGGAGTTGATCTTCCAGATAAGATAGTGATTGATATAGTTCTCCAAGTCACTGTCACTAAAGCTACTAGAACTTAGTGATGAACTATAATACACCAGGGATAGAAGAATTGATCCCTGAGCTGTTCGCGATGTTTGACACCGCGAAGGTAGAAATCAAGAAGGAGCGTCAAGTGTTGATGGTTAATCAAACCACTAGTTTCGAAAAGGGCAAGAGCAAGGAGGGAAACTTCATGGATAGCAAGTCAGTTGCTGCTCCAGTGAAGCAACCCAAAGTTGAACTCAAACCCGAGACTAAGTGCTTCTATTATGAGGTGAGAGGTCGCTGAAGCGGAACAACCCTAGATACTTGGTAGATAAGAAGGCTGGCAACATCGACAGAAGTATATTTGATATACGAGTTATTGCTGTGTACCTTGCTAGTACTCCTAGTAGCACCTGGGTATTGGATACCGGTTCAGTTGCTAAATGTTAGTAACTCGAAATAAAAGCTATGGAATAAACGGAGAACTAGCTAAGGGTGAGGTGACGATGTGTGTTGGAAATGTTTCCAAGGTTGATGTGATCAACATCGCATGCTCTCTCTACCTTCAGGATTAGTGATGAACCTAAATAAATGTTATTTGGTGTTTTGCGTTGAGCATGAACATGATTAGATCATGTTTGTTGCAATACGGTTATTCATTTAAGTGAGAGAATAATAGTTATTCCGTTTACATGAATAATACCTTCAATGGTCATGCACCCAGTGAGAATGGTTTGTTGAAATCTTGATCATAGTAATACACATGTTCATAACATTGATGTCAAAAGATACAAAGTTAAATAATGATAGTACCACATACTTGTGGCACTGCCGCAAAATGTCATATTGGTATAAAGCGCATGAAGAAACTCCATGGTGATGGATATTTGGACTCATTCGATTTCGAATCGGTTGAGACATGCGAACCATGCCTCTTGGGCAAGATGACTAAAGGACCGTTGGATGGAGCGGGCAAGTGATTCATTGGAAATGATACATGTTGATGTATGCAATCTAGTGAGTCTTGTAGCGTGCAGTGGATATCGTTATTTTCTTACCTTCACTGATGATTTGAGTAGATATAGTGTATATTTACTTAATGAAACACAAGTCTGAATTGTTTGAAAGGTTTAAGCAAATTCAGAGTGAAGTTTAAAGATCATCGTGACAAGAAGATAAAAATGACTGCGATATGATCGTGGAGGTGAATATCT
Organism: Hordeum marinum; assembly: GCA_022496015.1. Lineage (NCBI taxonomy): Eukaryota > Viridiplantae > Streptophyta > Magnoliopsida > Poales > Poaceae > Hordeum > Hordeum marinum. The sequence goes on along the minus strand of CM039675.1, from coordinate 86,027,594 downwards.
GAGTCACGAGTTTGGCATACAACTTAAGACAATGTGAAAGTTGTTTCACAACTAAACGCCACCTGGAACACCATAGTGTGATGGTGTGTCCGAACATCATAGTTATGCTCTATTGTACATGGTGCGTGCTATGATGTCTCTTGTCGTTTTACTACTATAATTTTGGGGTTATTCATTAGAGACAACTACATTCACTTTAAATAGGGCATCATCTAAATCCGTTGAGATGACACCGTGTGAATTATGGTTTGATACAAACCTAAGCTGTCATTTCTTAATATTTGGGGCTGTGACACTTGTGTGGAAAATGTTTTCACCTAATGAGGTCGAACCCAAGGCGGACAAAAGCATCTTCATAGAATACCCTAAGATCAGTTGGGTGAACCGTCAATCTCAGATCCTAGTGCAAAGTGTTTGTTGCTTAAACGGATCCTTTCTCGAGGAAATGTTTCTCTCGAAAGAATTGAGTGGGAGGAAGATAGAACTTGATGAGGTTATTGAACCTTTGTTTCAATGAAAGAGTAGCGCAGCGCAGGAAGATGTTTCTGCGAAGCCTATGTTAGTTGAAGTGGAAGTTAATGATGATGATCATGAAGCTTCTGATCAAGTTACTATCGAACCTAATAGGTCGACAAGGATGTGTACTGCTACTGAGCGGTACGACAACCCTGTCTTGGAGGTCATGTTGTTGGACAACGATGAACCTACGAACTATGGAGAAGCGATGATGGGCCCGGATTCCGACAAATGGTTGGAGGCCATAAAATCCGAGATAAGATCCATGAATGAAAACAAAGTATAGACTTTGGTAGACTTGCTCGTTAGACGACAGGTCGTTGAGTACAAATGGACCTTTAGAATGAAGACAGACACTGATGGTGAATGTCACTATTTGTAAAGCTCGACTTGTTGCAAAGATGTTTGTGACAAGTTCAAGGAGTTAACTACGATGAGACTTTCTCACTCGTAGTGGTGCTAAAGTCTGTTGGAATTATGTTAGCAGTTGTTGTGTTTTCAATTATGAAATCTGGCAGATGGATGTCAAAACATCGTTTCCTTAACGGTTTACTTGAGGAAAGGTTGTATGTGATACAACCAGAAGGTTTTGTCAGGCCTAAGGATGCTAAAAGGTGTGCAAGCTTCGGTGATCCTTCCATGGACTGAAGCAAGCATCTCGGAGTTGGAATATACGCTTTGATGAGGTGATCAAAGTTTTGATGTTTATACAAAGTTTACGAGAAACTTGTATTTGCAATAAAGTGAGTGGGAGCACTATAGAATTTCTGATAAGTATATGTGGATGACATATTGTTGATCAAAAATAATGTAGAGTTTCAGGAAAGCATAAAACGGTCATTTGGAAAGTGATTTTCAAAGGAAGACCTAGATGAAGCTACCTAATTGTTGAGCATCAAAATCTATAGAGATAGATCAAGATGCTTGATGAGACTTTCAATGAGTGCATACCTTGACAAGATTTTGAAAGAGTTCAAAATGGATCAGCCAGAGAAATAGTTCTCGTCTGATTTGTAAGGTGTGAAAGTTGAGTGAGACTCAAAGCTCGACAACGGCAGAAGAAAGAGAAAGGACGAACGTCGTCCCCTATGCCTTAGCCATAGGCTCTATATTATGCCATGTTGTGTACCGCACCTGTGTGTGCCTTGCCATGAGTCCGTCAGGGGGTACAAGAGTGAACCAAGAGTGGATCACTGGACAGCGGTCAAGATTATCCTCAGTAACTAAGAGACTGAGGAGATGTTTCTCGATTATGGAGGTGATAAAGAGTTCGTCGTAAGGAGTTACGAAGATACAAGCTTTAACACTAATCCGGATGACTCGTAGTAGCAATCTGGATACGTATAGTGGAGCAGCCATTTGGAATAGTACCGAGCGGAGTGTGGTAGCAGTGTTTATAGTTTGACATAGGTATTTGCAAAGTGCACATGGATCTGAATGTTACAGACCCGTTGACTATAAGACCTCTCTCACATGCAAAGCATGATCGAGCCCCAGAACTCGTTGGGTGTTAGATTCATAACAATGCGGATCACATGGTGATGTGAACTAGATTATTGACTCTAGTGCAAGTGGGAGACTGTTGGAAATATGCCCTAGAGGCAATAATAAATTAGTTATTATCATATTTCCTTGTTCATGATAATCGTTTATTATCCATGCTATAATTGTATTGATCGGAGACTTAAATGCATGTGTGGATACATAGACAAAGCCATGTCCCTAGTATGCCTCTAATGGACTAGCTCGTTGATCAAAGGATGGTTAAGGTTTCCTAGCCATGGACTTGAGATGTCATTTGATAACGGGATCACATCATTAGGAGAATGATGTGATGGACAAGACCCAAACTGCAAACGTAGCATATGATCGTGTCAGTTTATTGCTACTGTTTTCCGCATGTCAAGTATGTGTTCCTACGACCATGAGATCATGCAACTCACAGATATCGGAGGAGTGCCTTGTGTGTATCAAACGTCGCAACGTAACTGGGTGACTATAAAGGTGCTCTACAGGTATCTCCGATGGTGTCTGTTGAGTTGGCATGGATCGAGACTGGGATTTGTTACTCCGTGTGACGGAGAGGTATCTCGGGGCCCACTCGGTAATGCAACATCACAATAAGCCTTGCAAGCAATGTGAATAATTGTTAGTTGCGGGATCTTGTATTACGGAACGAGTAAAGAGACTTGCCGGTAACGAGGTTGAACTAGGTATGGAGATACCGACGATCGAATCTCGGGCAAGTAACATACCGAAGAACAAAGGGAACGTTATACGAGATTAACTGAATCCTTGACATAGAGGTTCGACCGATAAAGATCTTCGTAGAATATGTAGGAACCAATGTGGACGTCCAGGTCCCACCATTGGTTATTGACCATAGAGGTGTCTCGGTCATGTCTACATAGTTCTCGAACCCGCAGGGTCTGCACACTTAAGGTTCGGTGACGTTTCTGTAGTGTAGAGTTATGTATGGTGGTGACCGAAGTTTGTTCGGAGTCCCGAATGAGATCCCGGATGTCACGAGGAGCTCCGGAATGGTCCGGAGGTAAAGATTCATATATAGGAAGTTCCAGTTTGGTTTCCGGAAAAGTTTCGGGCTCATCGGTAGTGTACCGGGAGTGCCGGTAGTGTACCGGGAGGCCTCCGGGAGGGGTATTTCGACCCCAATAGGTCCATGGGCTGTGGGATAATAATAACCAGCCCTTAGTGGGCTGGGAAAACATCCACAAACACCCATGGCGCAGGAGAGAAAGTCCTAACGCAAAAAGTGGAAAATCAGCCAATAGGAGGCAATCCTACTCCAACTAGGATTGGAGGTGAAGTAGGATTGCTCCCACCTCCTATTTCGTCCGACCCAAAGGCCTTGCTGCCTCTCCTCTCCTCTCCTCCTATATATACTAGTGGATTGGGTGGTTTTTGGACAGAATTTCCGGCCACGTGCTACCCGTTCCACCGGTGCATAGTTTTTCCTCTAGATCGTAGTTCCGCAGTGCTTAGGCAAAGCCCTGCCGGAATTGCTCCACCACCATCACCGGAGCACCGTCACGCTGCCGGTGAACTCTATCGTTTTTCTCTTATCGATATGGTGCGGGCTATGATGTCTCTTATCGTTTTGCTACTATAGTATTGGGGTTATGCATTAGAGACAACTACATTCACTTTAAATAGGGCACCATCTAAATCCGTTGAGATGACACCGTGTGAATTATGGTTTGATAGAAATCTAAGTTGTCATTTCTTAATGTTTGGGGCTGCGACGCTTGTGTGGAAAAATGTTTTCACCTAATGAGCTCGAACCCAAAGTGGACAAATGCATCTTCATAGATTACCCTAAGAACAGTTGGGTGAACCTTGTATCTCAGATCCAAGCATAAAGTGTTTGTTGCTAAAACGGGTCCTTTCTCAAGAAAAAGTTTCTCTCGAAAGAATTTAGTGGGAGGAAGATACAACTTGATGAGGTTGTTGAACCTTTGTTTCAACCAAAGAGTAGCGCAACGCAGAAAGATGTTTCTGTGGAACCTACGTCAGTTGAAGACGAAGTTAATGATGATGATCATGAAGCTTTGGATCAAGTTGCTATCAAACCTCGTAGGTTGACAAGGATGTGTACTGCTCCTGAGCGGTACGACAACCCTGTCTTGGAGGTCAGGTTGTTGGACAACGATGAACCTACGAGCTGTGGAGAAGCGATGATGGGCCCGGATTCCAACAAATGGTTAGAGGCCATGAAATCTGAGAAAGGATCCATGTATGAAAACCAAGTATAGACTTTGGTAGACTTGCTCGTTGGCGTTGGACGGCAGGTCATCAAGTACAAATGGACCTTTGAGATGATGACAGACGCTGATGGTAAATGTCACCATTTATAGAGCTCGACTTGTCGCAAAGAAGTTTCCGACAAGTTCAAGGAGTTGACTGCGATGAGACTTTCTCCCTCATAGCGATGCTAAAGTCTATTGAAATTATGTTAGCAGTTGCTGCATTTTTCAATTATGAAATCTGACAGATGGATGTCAAAACATCGTTTCCTTCCTTAAGGAAAGGTTGTATGAGATACAACCAGAAGGTTTTGTCAGTTCTAAGGATGCTAAAAGGTGTGCAAGCTTCATTGATCCTTCTGTGAATTGAAGCAAGCATCTCGGAGTTGGAATATACACTTTGATGAGGTGATCAAAGTTTTTGAGTCTATACAAAGTTTATGACAAACGTGTACTTACAATAAAGTGAGTGGGAGGACTATAGAGTTTCTGGTAAGCACATGTGGTTGACATATTGTTGACCGGAAATGATGTAGAATTTCTGGAAAGCATAAACGGTTGTTTGAAAGGAGTTTTTTTCAAAGGAAGACCTGGATAAAGCTACCTAATTGTTAAGCATCAAGATATATAGAGATAAATCAAGATGCTTGATGAGACTTTCAATGAGTACATACCTTGACAAGATTTTGAAAGAGTTAAAAATGGATCAGTCAGAGAAAGAGTTCTCACCTGATTTGTAAGGCGTGAAGTTGAGTGAGACTCAAAGCTCGACAACGGCAGAAGAAAGAGAAAGGACGAACATCGTCCCCTGTGCGTTAGCCATAGGCTCTATATTATGCCATGTTGTGTACCGCACCTGGTGTGTGCCTTGCCATGAGTCTGTCAAGGGGTACAAAAGTGATCCAAGAGTGGATCACTGGACATTGGTCAGGATTATCCTTAGTAACTAGAGGACTAAGGAAATATTTCTCGATTATGGAGGTGATAAAGAGTTCGTCGTAAAGGGTTACGTCGATGCAAACTTTAACACCAATCCGGATGACTCTGAGTAGCAATCCGGATATGTACAATGGAGCAGCCATTTGGAATAGCTCCAAGTGGAGTGTGGTAGCAGTGTCTACATTATGACATAGAGATTTGCAAAGTACACATGGATCTGAATGTCGCAGACCCATTGACTAAAATACCTCTCTCACATGCAAATCATGATCGAGCCCCAGAACTCATTGGGTGTTAGATTCATAACAATGCGAATCACATGGTGATGTGAACTAGATTATTGACTCTAGTGCAGGTGGAAGACTTTTGGAAATATGCCCTATAGGCAATAATAAATTGGTTATTATCATATTTCCTTGTTCATGATAATCGTTTATTATCCATGCTATAATTGTATTAATCGAAAACTCAAATACATGTGTGGATACATAGACAACACCATGTCCCTAGTATGCCTCTAATAGACTAGCTCGTTGATCAAAGATGGCTATGGTTTCCTAGTCATGGACATGAGATGTCATTTGATAACGGGATCACATCATTAGGAGAATGATGTGATGGACAAGACCTAAACTAGAAACGTAGCATATGATCGTGTCAATTTATTGCTACTATTTTCTGCATGTCAAGTTTTTGTTCCTATGACCATGAGATCATGCAACTCACTGACACCAGAGGAGTGCCTTGTGTGTATCAAACGTCGCAACATAACTGGGTGACTACAAAGGTGCTCTACAGGTATCTCCGAGGGTGTCTGTCGGGTTGGCATGGATCAAGACTGGGATTTGTTACTCCGTGTGACGGAGAGGTATCTTAGGGCCCACTCGGTAATACAACATCACAATAAGCCTTGCAAGCAATGTGACTAAGTGTTAGCCACGGGATCTTGTATTACGGAACGAGTAAAGAGACTTGCCGGTAATGATGTTGAACTAGGTATGAGATACCGACGATTGAATCTCGGGCAAGTAACATACCGAAGAACAGAGGGAACATCATACGGGATTAACTGAATCCTTGACATAGAGGTTCCACTGATAAAGGTCTTCGTAGAGTATGTAGGAACCAATATGGGCATCCAGGTCCCGCTATTGGTTATTGACCGTAGAGGTGTCTCGGTCATGTCTACATAGTTCTCGAACCCGCAGAGTCTGCACACTTAAGGTTCGGTGACGTGTTGGTAGTATAGAGTTATGTATGGTGGTGACCGAAGGTTGTTCGGAGTCCCGGATGAGATCCTGGATGTCACAAGGAGCTCCGGAATGGTCCGAAGGTAAATATTGATATATAGGAAGTCCTGTTTTGGTCACCGGAAAAGTTTCGGGCTCATCGGTAGTGTACCGGGAGTGCCGGGAGGGTACCAGGGGAACATCGGGAGGGGTGTCTCGACCCAAGAGGCTACATGGGCTGTGGGAGGAGGTAAACCAGCCCCTGGTGGGCTGGCCGAAGCCTCCTTTAAGGGCCCATGCGGGTGGAGTGGTTTGAGAAGCAAAAAAATCCAAAGGTGGAGAGGTGGAAAGAGTTTCCAAGTGAAAAGGAGGAATCCTACTCCTAATAGGATTGGAGTAGGACTCCTCCACCTCCAATTTCGACCAAACCTTGAGGGTTCGAGGCTGCCTCCTCCCCTCCCTCCCTCCTATATATACTAGAGGATTTAGAGGGAAAAGTTAACCCTAATAGCCACGTGATACCTCTCCTCTAGATCGCAGTTTCTCCTCTAGATCGGTTTTCAGCGGTGCTTAGGCGAAGCCCTGCTGGAATAGCTCCACCACCATCGCCGCAACGCCGTCGTGCTGCTGGAGAACTCATCTACCTCTCTGCTCCCTCTTGCTGTATCAAGAAGGCAGAGATCGTCAACCATCTGTACGTGTGCTGAACACGGAGGTGCCGTCAGTTCGGCGCTAGATCGGAAGGACCGTGATCAAGATCGCGAGACGGATCGTGATGAGATCATGGGACGGATCGTGATGAGTTCGCGGGATGGATCATGATTGGATAGCGGTAAGGATCGTGATGAGATCACGAGGTGCTCGGCGATTTGAATCGCGAAGACGTTCGACTACACCAACCGCGTTTCTTAACGCTTCCCACTTAGCGATGTACAAGGGTATGTAGATCCACTCCCTCTAGTAGATGCTCATCACCATGGATAGATCTTGCATGTGCGTAGGAAATTTTTTGTTTCCCATGCAACGTTCCCCAACAAAAATATACTATTCTCATCAGCACGGAGGTGAAGCACGATGGCTCTGGCTTGTTTCACTTGGAGAAGGCTGCCCTGTAGAAGGGTCGTGCGATGCGTTTCGGGAGATATTCTACACCAAACATCATTTGCAATGTGTCGTTAGCATGATGACACTCAAAAGATCACTGCATTGAAATGAAACTCACCGTCCCTGCCATGTTAATGACTCGCTTCGCCGGAGGAACGTGGCCGGTCTTCTCGCACATAGACTGTACATTTGGTTTCGATAAGTCAAACTTTTTAGTTTTTAATGAAATGAACATTAAAATGCAAGATTTGAAAAATATGAAGAAGAAACTTACCACGAAGAGCTCGTACATGGCCCTGTTAGACGCATCATTCCATGCCCTCTCCGCCTCCAACAACGCATCCGTCCTCTCCTCCATCTCCTTCATCTCCTTATCCTTCGCCGCCAAAAGCGCCTGCGTTGCCTCTCTCTCTTTCAGAATAGCAGTCTACAACACAAATCATTGTTAGCATTGTAATCATATTGGTTCACACACACAATGTAATGCAAAAAGATAGTTGAGTCCATTAAACTAACCTCGATGGCGAGCTCGACTGACCATGGACGAGGTGTTATCTCCGGACAGGAGCTCGTTTGGCGTGCCTTTATCTGTCGGAGAGTGCTAGGACAACAGATAAGGCTGACTCCAATGGCGATCGAGCCATGGGGCCTCCAATTGCCAGCTATCATCACCATCTCTAGACCAATAGGCCCCTGGCTCGGGTTAAAGTCATCCCCTTTCCTCGCCTTCCCCTGATCTCTGTACTTCATGAGCTTGTGGTGGGAGGAGATGTTAGTGAAGTTTTCGGGATGATCGAGGTCAGACTCAGAGAATGCCTTGACCTTCTTGTACGAGGCAGTATGGGCCATCACATAGAGGTCGTACATCTCTGGCACCTCTGTCTTATCATGACATGCCTAAAAGAGAGAGAGAGAGAGAGGAAAACATATTAGAAAAGGGCTCATGCTAGCATTAAGAATGAATTGCACGAGTCATGAAGCAAACCACATACCCAGTTCTCACCAAACTCATTTAAGTTGACGCTCCCTTGATTGTGTGGCACACCAACCATTTTTCCATGCCTCTCCTTGGCATTGTTGTGGCTGGCCTCCCACTTTTTGGAGCACCACTGATCCACCAAGGCCTCCCAACAATCCATCTTATCCACACACCATCTCGGGGGCACCTAAGTTAATAAAGAGAAATTTGAGCGCTACGCGTAAGAATCAAATCAAGGAAACTAACCAAGGCCTTAATAATATGTAATTAGCTTCATGTAATGCTCCTTCTCCATCTTAGAATCGCGACACTTCATCTTTTCCTTCCTAATACGCCGCGAGGCGTAGTAGTCTCGAACAGCCTGCACACAAGCCTCGTGTCGCCAGTTTTGAAGTAGGCAGTGGCATTCGGTTTCGATAACCTTTGCCGCAGCCTCCTCATATCCCTCCTCACACATGTAGAAGGTCTGCAAATGAGACAACACTGATTAGTACAATAACTAGCTATTGTTGATTTTTAATTGTGTAAAGGAGAAATTACCCAGAACTGTCTGATCACCATGTTGGCCCTCGTGTGGCACAAAACACCGTCGATCTCCACCTCCGGTGGGGCCGGGGCACCCAAGTAGTGCTCCCAGGTCATTCCTACCTCTCGACCCGACCGGGCAACATAACAAACCCCGGGAAGTTTTGCTGACAAAGCACACCAAGGAAGCTGTTGGGCTTGCGGACACCCTTGGCAACAATCGAACCCCTGCAGTATGACAAATTAAAGCCAACACATTAGATATTTGAGAAAACGTGAATGTAAAAGGTTAAATAAGAGTAAACGAATTTACTTCTCCCCATTTGGCTGAATCGACCACCTCTACTCGCGGGTCACCGGTACGGTGGCCCCCTCACCCTGCTCCTTGTTGCTATCAACATGGCCACTTGGCTCCGGCTGACCTAGTATGACAAATTAAAGTCAACACATTAGATATTTGAGAAAACGTGAAGGCAGAAGGTTAAATAAGAGTAAATGAACTTACTTCTCCCCATTTGTCTGAATCGACCACCTCTGCTCGCGGGTCACCAGTACGGTGGCCCCCTCACCCTGCTCCTTGTCGCTATCAGCATGGCCACTTGGCTCCGGCTGACCCACATCAGCCAGGTGTCCCACTGGGTCTCTTGGGACATACCCACATCCCTGATTTGCTCCAGAGTCTCCTGGAACGAAGCCTTTGGGACACGAATCTCATTGGTCGAAAGCTCATCGACCTGAGGCTCGTGAACCGGATTCCGTGTAGCCTCTGCCTCAGACGGGTCCACCCTAGAAGTCATGTGCTCACGTGAATCAGCTGGGGGTGGCGGCGAGGAAGGCGTTGCAGCCACCCTACCTCTCCCATGGCCACGTGTACCTTTAGTATCTCTCTTGTTTGCGGGGGGTCGACCTCCTCTCAAGGGGGCCACGGTCGTCGAAGAAGCGGCCACTCCATGCAGAGTAGAGAGCAACGCTCTTCGGAGAGACAGGGCAGGAATGGGAGTACCCATCCCACCACCCGCCGACAAAGAAGGAGCCTCGAAGTGCTCTCGACCCTTTCTCACCATCTTTCAACACCTTCCATGACAAAGAGTAAATGAAATTAGTACAACATAAATACCAACATGGGTAATAAAATGTATATAATTTAAATGTATCATCATCATAAATACCAACATGAGTAATAAAAATTGAATACCTAACATGAAGTAAATTTTATATATGTATATAATAATAGTTGAATACCTGACATGAACTAATAATAATCTTGATCGTCTATATATGCTTCGGGATCAATAAATGCATCATGATCATCACTATCATCCATAAATGCATCATCATCATCACTATCAGGAAGAACATGTGGAAGGCCTCCATTATGTAATCGGTCATGAAGTGACAGGTCATCCGTAGTAGTAACCTCTTCTTCTGGCTCTTCCTGTTCCGGCTCAGGGGTTAAGACAGATTCACAGTCGTTGTCCACTTCAATGTTTTGGAGTGAAGTAGAGCGGTTCTTGAAACATTTTTTGGACATATGTGTTTCTTGGAAGAATTCTCCTTCATATGTGGCTGGGTTAATGTGAGGTTCATAATCCTCTTCATTGAGGGTAGGTGGTCTAAAACTTGGCGGCACTTCATAAACGACATCCCAACCTTTCAGATTTGGATCAGTTTGGCAGGTCCACGGTAGATAGAAAACTTGTGCCGCCTGTTGAGCCGTAATATAGACACCGGGAACATCTAAATGGGTGCTTTGGTTGATTTCGACTAGCCCTATATGTTCATGAGTCCTTCTAGTCTCCTTCGACTAAAACCAATAACATTTGAAGACTACGACGTTCGGTGGGTTTTCACCATAGAATAGAAGTTCATAAATTGCTTCAACTCTTCCATAATACTCTGTATCTCCTTTGCCGATAGCAGAGACACAACAATTTGTAGTCTTTCGGTTGGGCATAGATAGCTCTTTGCCAAAGGTACGAAAGAGATACCCGTTGATGTCATATTTGTCAAATGAACGAACCTTATAGTCAAAACCATTAGCGACTTGTCTCAACTCGGCGTCCATAGACTCTGCATCAGCCTACAAGTTTAATACGGAAGAATGGATGCATTAGCCACAAATTAGACCAAGAAATCAAATGGTCCATTAATGGTAATTAATTACCCTTTGTTTGAACCAAGAGATGAAACCGGGATAGTCGCCTCCATGCTTTGCCAGAAGCTCATACTCTTCGACGGAATCCTTTTCGATGACCGCTCCATCCGAGAATTCGGCGACGTATCGACTATATCAAATATCCGGGAATAAGAGCAGTTCAAAGGAATTAGAAGTTGCGGAACAATAATTTACCGAGAACTTACTCGATGTATGGCCACACTTCTGTTAGGTTGTTGAAGATATACAATGAAATGGTCCGCCATTCTTCGACATCCAACGATTTCCCTTTTGAAGCACCAGCTGGTGCGAGCTTCCCTTTGAATAGGCTGAGGTTGGATTGACCTTTTTTAGGATTGCCATCATTGTACCGAGGCTTCGGGTTATGCAAATGATGATTTTTGGCTTTGTAGTGTGCTATCATGAAGTTTGTCGCTGCCTCAGTAATGAATGCCTCGGCCATCGATGCTTCAATTCTACGTTTATTTTACATTTAGCTCGAAGCGTCTTCTACATCCTCTCAGTTGAGAAGCACCATCAATTTTGAAAGGGTCCCCCAATCTTGCCTCGGTGGGGAGATGCAAAATCAAATGCTGCATTTGATTACAGAAGCCCGGTGGAAAGATCCTTTCTAATTTGCAGATCAACTCCGGCGCCAACTCTTCCATTTCATCTAGCATGCCAGGCGATAGTTCTTTCGCACAAAGAGGATGGAAGAAATAGCTCAGCTCTGCGAGTACTAGCCATTCATCCTAAGGGATAAAGCCACGCAACATCACTGGCATTACCCGCTCAAGCCATATGTGCCAATCATGACTCTTGAGACCAAATATTTTCAATTTTTCAAGACTCGCTCCCCTCTTTAGATTCACAGCATACCCATCGGGAAACATAAACCACATTTTCACCCATAATAGCATTTCCCTCATAGCTGGCCTTCCAAGATTGAACCATGCCTTTGGCTTCGCTACGCTTTGCTTTCCTTTCCGTTGTCGCAAGTTTTGTAATGGTCTATCACATAGAGCCTCCTGGTCGATTCTAGCCTTAGGATTATCCTTTGACTTCCCCTCTATGCCGAACAATGTACCAAAAATGGCCTCCGCCATATTCTTTTCAGTGTGCATCATGTCGATGTCGTGTGGACAAATGAGGTCTTTGAAGTATGGCAGATCCCATAAGCATGACTTGTGAGTCCAGGCGTGTTCCGTATTATACCCTTTGAAATACCCTGGACGTAAAGGATCCGACTCGAGAGCATTTAACAGATCAAAGGTCTGTTGGCTTGTCAACGCAGGTGGTGTAGTGTTTTTGACAACTCTACCTTTGATGAAATTCTTCTTGTCTTTTCTGTACTTATGGTCAGGATCCAGGAGCTTTTCTATGCATGTCGAAGCAAGAAAACTTGCGAACCGCCTACAACCAACGGAACTGAAGAGCTACCTTGCATGTGGGGCAAGGGAACCTTCCGTGCACACACCAGCCAACGAATAGCACATACGCCGGATAGTCATGCATCGAGTACATGTACCACACATGCATTTTGAAGTTTTTTTGGTAGCGGTGTCGTATGTCTTGATCCCATTATCCCAGGCTTCTTGCAATTCATCCTTAAGCGGCTGCATGTACACAGTCATATTCTTCCCCGGATATTTGGGCCCTGGAATTATCAATGTCAGGAAAATGTTCTTTCTTTTCATAATATCTCCGGGGGGAGATTGAGGGTAATGACAAATACATGCCAACAACTGTATTGTGCTGTTGTCATACCATACACATTGAACCCATCTTTTGCCCAATTTGTGCCATGTCATCTGTCTGGCCGTCTCTTCGACCATGAAAAGACGTTGAAGTCTTGGTATGATTGGAAGATACCGAAGAACATTAATAGGGATTTTGGTCTGAATCTTTTGACCCATACCGTTGTCTACCACAATATACATGGAAGAATTACAAATGGGGCAATAGTTCAAGGCCGCATACTCAAGCCTAAATAAGGCACATCCATTCTCACAGGCATGTATCTTCTCATAGGGCATCTTAAGTACACGGAGGATTTTGTCTGACTGGTACAGGTTTGCAGGCAGTACATGGCCTTTGGGTAGAAAGCATCCAAATATCGTCATCATTGCGTCGTAGCATTCTCTGCCTAGATTGAATTGAGCCTTCAGAGCCATTACTTGCGCGATGGCATCCAGCTGACAAAGCTCAGTGTGCTCGTGGAGAGGACATTTTGAAGACTCCAACATTTCATAGAAGGCCTTTGCATATTCCTTCATCTCATCGTCCGAATCCCGAGCATCATCAAAGTCTTGCACCATGTCTTCAATCCCGATACCATGCTCGTCGGTGCAACGACGAACCACCTCAGCTCTGGCACATTGGTCAGACTCGCCATGAAAAGTCCACACCATATAATTAGGCGTAAAACCCCACTTCTGCAGGTGTTTACCCATTTCAAACTATGTCCGCTTTTTAAAGTTGTCGCATTTGGGACAAGGGCACCATGTTTTTTGCTGGCCATTTGCAAATGCAGCTCTCACAAACCCCCTGGTTTTTGTTAACCATTCATTGGTCATGTCTTTCTGATTAGGGTGACCAGTGTACATCCAAGCACGATCACTCATCTTGCCTACCTAGTAAACACACAAGAATTATATATATAATTTATCATCTATATTCATCCGTTAATCAAGTTTGTCAGTTTTATTACGTCCATGCAACCTACACACTAATAGGTAGAGATAGGTCCTAATCCCACCCGAGTATGTGTAGATTGGGTTCGTTTTCCCATGCTCTGCTCTGGAGCCAACGCAGAATTTTGGCAGCACAACCCCCCTGTTCTCCTGATACACGTCTCGGCAATAAGCAGAGAGGTTGTGTACCCGGAGAACAACAGGGAGGCACTGACGAAATTCCGCATCAGATCCGGAGTAGAGCATACGGGAAAACGAACCCAATCTACACATACTCAGGTTGTCCATGGATAACGTTGGACAATTCGAAAGGATGGCGTTTATAAATATGCAAAGACATGCATATTTATAGATGCCGCCCTTTCGAACAGGAGACGCATACTGGTCACGCATACTGATGATTGAAGACACATATAGCTAGCAAGTTTCATCGGCACGAAGAATGGAACCAAGCAAATTAAGGGGCCTGGGGGAGGAGATGTCATTTGTGCTCACCAATGAGCGCAGCAGGGGTGCTTGTCAAACGTACGGTGAGGTCGTCGAACAACTGCACATTGAAATTCACCCGATCAACACAAATATGATGTTTTTATAACAAAATCAGAAAATAAGTGACCTAACTCATAATTGACAAAACTATGACCTCCTTGGCCTCTGGAAGGCCAAAGAGCACCTTTTCGGTCAACAGGAGGCAGAATAGGTGTCGGGGGTCGCGGGTCGGGGGTCAGTGGCATCGGTAGTCAGTGCCGTCGAGGGTCCGTGGCATCGAGGGTTGGGGGTCAGTGGCGTCGGTAGTCAGTGTCGTCGAGGGTCCGTGGCGTCCGGGGTCCGTGGCGTCGGGGGTCGGGGGTCAGTGGCATCGGGGGTTGGGGGTCAGTGGCGTCGGTGGTCTGGGGTCAGTGGCGTCGGGGGTCGGGGATCAGTGACGTCGGGGGTCAGTGGCATCATGTCGAGGTGTCGGGGTGTCGTGTCTGGGCATCGTGTCGGGGTGTCAGAGTGTCGTGTCGGGGTGTCGGGGCATCGTGTCGGTTTTTTTTCTTCTAGGTTTTTTCCTTACTAATAAATAAACCAACTAACCTAAACCTAAACTAACCTAATAAACCAACCTAAACCTAAACCTAAACTAACCTAAAACTATAACTAAACTAACCTAAACTAACCTAAAACTAAAACTAAACTAACCTAAACCTAAACTAACCTAAAACTAAAACTAACCTAACCTAAACTAACCTAAAACTAAAACTAAACTAACCTAAACTTGGACTAACCTAAAACTAAAACTTAACTAACCTAAAAAAACTCACCTTGGAGGGGTCGGTGGAAGGGGGCGGTGGAGGACGAGGCCGGTGGAGGATGATAACCCACAAGTATAGGGGATTGCAACAATTTTCGAGGGTACAATATTCAACGCAAATTTATTGATTCGACACAAGGGGAGCCAAAGAATATTCTCAAGTATTGGTAGCTGAGTTGTCAATTCAACCACACCTGAAAGACTTAATATCTACAGCAAAGTATTCAGTAGCAAAGTAGTATGGAAGTAACGGTAACAGTGGCAAAAGTGATAGTAGCAGTTTTGTAGTGTTTGTAACAGTAGCAACGGAAAAGTAACTTAGAAAAGATCAATATATGGAAAGCTCGTAGGCAATGGATCAACGATGGATAATTATGTCGGATGGTATTCATCATGCAACAGTTATAACATAGGGTGACACAGAACTAGCTCCAATTCATCAATGTAATGTAGGCATGTATTCCATATATAGTTATACATGCTTATGGAAAAGAACTTGCATGACATCTTTTGTCCTACCCTCCCGTGGCAGCGGGGTCCTATTGGAAACTAAGGTATATTAAGGCCTCCTTTTAATAGAGAATCGGACCAAAGCATTAGCACTTAGTGAATACATGAACTCCTCAAACTACGGTAATCACCGGAAAGAATCCCAGTTATTGTCACCCTGGGGGATGCGGATCACAACTCGTAATAGGCATCTACAACTTGCAAGATAGGATCAAGAACACACATATATTCATGAAAACATAATAGGTTCAGATCTGAAATCATGGCACTCGGGATCTAGTGGCAAGCATTAAGCATAGCAAAGTCATAGCAACATCAATCTCAGAACATAGTGGATACTAGGGATCATACCCTAACAAAACTAACTCGATTACATGATAAATCTCATCCAACCCATCACCGTCGAGCAAGCCTGTGATGAGATTAGTCACGAACGATGGAGATCATCATGGAATTGGTGATGAAGGATGGTTGATGATGACAAAGGCCTCGATTTCCTCTCTCCGGAGCCCAAAACGGACTCCAGATCTGGTCTCCCGAGGAAGAACAGGAGGTGGCGGCGGCTCCGTATTGTGAAACGCGATGAACTCTTCTCTTTGATTTTTTTCCTCCCCGAATAGGAATATATAGAGAAGTGGAAACGAGGTCAGAGGAGCAGCAGGGGGCCCACAAGCATGCCCGGCGCGCCCAGCAGGCTTGTGGCCAGGTGGTGCCCCCTGCAGTTGATTCTTTCGCCATTATTTTTATTAATTCCAAAAATATTCTCCATAAATTTTCAGGTCAATTCGAGAACTTCTATTTCTGCACAAAAATAACACAAAGGCAATCTGCTGAAAACAGTGTCAGTCCGGGTTTGTTCCATTCAAATCATCTAAACTAGAGTCCAAAACAAGGGCAAACGAGTTTGGAAAAGTAGATATGCTGGAGACGTATCAACTCCCCCAAGCTTAAACCTTTGCTTGTCCTCAAGCAATTCAGTTGATAAACTAAAAGTGATAAAGAAAAACTTTTACAAACTCTGTTTGATCTTGCTGTCGTAAATATGTCTAACTTTTGTTCAGATTTTCAGCGAGGATTATAGACTAACCACATTCACAATAACATTTAGGTCTCACATTTACTCATATCAATGGCATAATAAACTAGCGAGCAATAATGATAAGTCTCGGATGACAACAATTCTATCAAAAAAATCATGATACAATATGCCATAATGGTATCTCGCTAGCCCTTACTGATACCGCAAAACATAAATGCACAGCACCTCTGGAGAACAAGGACTGACTAAACATCGTAATTCACGGTGAGAGAGATCCAGTCATGCTCATACTCAATATCAATTAATAGCAAGGCATACAAATGATGATGGCGGTCTCTAATTGGTGCTTTTTATAAGAGGATGATGACTCAACAATAAAGTAAATGGAAAGACCCTTCGCAGAGGGAAGCATTGGTTTGCAGAGGTGCTAGAGCTCGAGCTTTTAGAACAAAGATAAGTAATGATTTTTAGAGCGGTATGCTTTCATTGCTCACATAACTACCAAGAGGTTTTCAATATCTTCCATGCTAGATACATTATAGGCGGTTCCCAAATAGATGGTAAAGTTTTTACTCCCCCTCCACCAAATCAGTCACACTCCACAGCGGGCCGAATTCACGGATACCGTCCATACAAACACAGTTATGGGGGAGTTTTGTTTAATTATATTTTTCCTTTTATTTCGAGCATGGGACTGGGCATCCTGATTACCAGTCACTTTCTTGTGAATGATAGTGAATCAACACATATCGTGAGAATAACCCACCTAGCATGGAAGATACTGACAGTCCCCAGTCGCCACATGAGCGATTTGGGCATACAAAACAGAATATTTATTTGAAGGTTTAAAGTTTAGCAGATGCAAATTTACTTGGAACGGCAGGTAAATACCGCATATAGGTAGATATGGTGGACTCATATGGAACAACTTTGGGTTTATTGAGATGGATGCACAAGCAGTATTCCCGCTTAGTACAAGTGAAGGCTAGCAAAAGACTGGCGAGCGACCAACTAGAGAGCGACACAGTCATCAACATGCTTTGAGATTAACCAACATTGAATGCAAGCACGAGTAGGATATAATTCACCATGAACATAAATATCATGGAGGCTATGTTGATTTGTTTCAACTACATGCGTGAACATGTGCCAAGTCAAGCCTCTTGAATCATTCAGAGGAGGATACCATTCTATCATACTACATCACAACCATTTTAATGCGCATGTTGGAACTCAAGTCGAACCATTATCCACTCTTAGCTAATTAAACATGACATGAATAACTATAATCTCTAATTGTCATTGCAAACACGTTTAACCCATAATGTACTGAATTCGGAACGGTGAGCTAATCATATTTACAGAAGCAAGATAGGTCGAGTTCATACCGGATTTTCTCCATCTCAATCTTTTCATAAAATATCGTCATTATTGCCTTTCACTTGCACGACTGAATGGTGTGAATAATAATAAGAGTGCGCGTGCATAGATGAAATCTGCAACCAATAAACCAAAAGAGAAGACAAGGCAATATGGGCTCTTTGTAAGAGAAACAATAATGCGTATGAGAGCCACTCAACATGTCATCATGGTCTTCTCCTTATGACCCAAAGAAAAGAAAAGAAAATTATTAACACGGGAAAGCTCCCAACAAGCAAAAGAAGAACGAGAAATCTTTTGGGTTTTCTCTTTAATGCTACAACTAAGCAACTAGGAAATAAAGCTAGAACTATTTTTTTGTATTTTTCTCAAAGTTAATTAAATACACAAGAAGAAAGCAAAACAAGGAATAAACTACCATGGATAGTACAATGAAAAAGTATGAACACCGACAACTTAAATGAGTGTGTGAACATGAATGTAATGTTGGTGAGAAATACCTACTCCCCCAAGCTTAGGCTTTTGGCCTAAGTTGGTCTAGGGCCACTGCTGGCCCGGATAATATCCGAAGTCAAAGTTGGGGTTGTACTGGGCTGCGGTGGCTACCGCCTGAACTACTACAGCACGAAGGCAAGCGGTTTCTGCATTTTGCTCGTACTCGTTTGCCTCCTCTCTGGTTATAAAATATCTCTGCTTTTCCTGAAAGTCAAAGAAAGCAGGAGTAGGAAGGCTAACATGGACAACATGTTGCCTGTCAAAAATTATTCGGTACTGGAGGGATTGTTCATTTCTTTCGAGAAACTAGTAGCGCACCAAAGCCTCATAATCAAGAAAAGCAAGGGGTAACACAATATCATTCCCTTTTATGGGTACCCCAAGATACTTAGCTACACGGGTGGGATAAATTCCACCAAAGAAATCTCCATCCTTAGCATTATGATGTAACCTCCTAGCAATAATAGCCCACAAATTATATTGTCTATTTGTCATTACAACACTCTTAAGAGTACTCAAATCAGAAGCGCAAAGGTGACTATGCTCATGTTTACCGTTAATACATCTACCTATGAAGAGAGCAAAATAATGTATAGCCGGAAAATGAATGCTCCCCAAGGTGGCTTGTGTAATGATTCTAGTTTCTCCCACCGTGATGCTAGCAAGGAAATCATTATATTCATTTTTATGAGGATCGCTACGACTACCCCCACTATGGAATTTTGCATGCATCATTAAAATCTTCTAGGTCCATGGTGTAGGTCTTATCATAAAGATCAAATAGAACAGAATGAGAATTACGCCTAGATGAAAATTCAAACCTCCACACGAAAGAATCAATGAGTTGATAATATTGCTTGCATCGGTCCGAAATGAAATCCTCAAGGCTAGCATTCCTTATGTATGCATAAAACTCTTCCTTAAATCTGGCGTTTTCCAAGAGTTGATCCGACGGCCATTCACAAGGCAGTACTCGAGCTTCCCTCGGTGGTTCAAAATCGGGCTCACGTAATGCGAGTCTTGGGGCTTTCTTGCTCGAGGAACCCCCTTGGTACATTCTCCTAAACATCTTTCTTTCTCTGGAAAATTTCTGAATTTTTTAGTGAACAAAAATAAGGGTGCACAAAACTCAACAAAACTCATAGCAACTACTCCCTCAAGTGCCTAGGGACTATATCATGCATCAAAACTACTTGATACCATACAAATTTGACATGCAAGCTCAAAAAACACAGTCACCCCGTCAGCAAAAAATCTGCAATATATAAGGCACTAGAACAAAAACTAATTGGACCATTGGAGGAGTCACATACCGATGAGCAATCCCCTAAAACAGTTTTGCGAATGGAGCTTTGAGCAAGGAGATCAAAAATGGCAGAAAAATGAGCTAGAACATGGGTTTGAGCAATGGTGGGATTTTTTCTGGAGGAAGATGAAGTGAATGGGTGTTGGAATAAGTGGAGGAGGGACACGTAGGACCCACAAGCCACCAGGGCGTGCCCAGGGGGTGGGTGGGCCCTACAGGCTTGTGGCCCACTGGTGCAGCCCCCTGATGCACACTTAGTGCCAAAAATTCTTAAATATTCTAGAAAAAAATCATACTCCAATTTAAGGACATTTGAAAAACTTTTATTTTCAGGCCACTTTTTTATTGCACGGGAAACTTAGAAAACAGAAAAATAATGGCATTTTACTTAATTTCATCTAGGTAACAGAAAGTAAAAGTTAGGTACAGGAAGTTGTGCTTTCTAAATTCATCCATCTCATGCTCATCAAAAGGAATCCATCAATAAGGTTGACCAAGTATTATTAACAAACTTCTTTCGAATAACACAAAACCGAAGAATTTTCGAATAACACTAAGTTACCGCAATGGGGATATGCATTTCCCCAACAATAAGTATATCATATTTCTTCTTGGCAATAGGAAGAGGGAACTCAAAGTCTCCGATAATAATCGTTGGAATTTTTCAATAGAGTTGATACTATGAACTTGACGTTGTTTCTTCGAAAAGTGTACCATATGCTCATTACCATTAATATGAAAAGTGACATTGCCCTTGTTGTAATCAATAACAGCCCTTGCAGTATTCAAAAAGGGTCTACCAAGGATGATCAACATACTATCGTCCTTGGGAATATCAAGAATAACAAAGTCTGTCAAGATAGTAGCATTTGCAACTACGACAGGTACATCCTCACAAATACCGATAGGGAAAGCAGTTGATTTATCAACCATTTGCAAAGAGATCTCAATAGGTGTCAACTTATTCAAATGAAGTCTACGGTATAAAGAGAAAGGCATAACACTAACACCAGCTCCAAGATCACATAAAAGCAGTTTAACATAATTTCCTTTAATAGAGCATGGTATAGTAGGTACTCCGGGATCTCCTAATTTCTTCGGCATTCCACCTTTAAAAGTATAATTAGCAAGCATGATGGAAATCTCAGCTTCCGGTATCTTTCTTTTATTTGTCACAATATCTTTCATATACTTAGCATAAGGAGACATTTTCAGAATACCGGTCAAGCGCATAGGCAAAAAGACAGGTCTAAGCATTTCAACAAAGTGATAAAAATCCTCATCATCCTTTTTCATGGATGGTTTAGGAGGAAAAGTCTTGGGTTTATGAACCCATGGTTCTCTTTCTTTACCATGCTTCCTAGCAATAAAGTCTCTTTTGTCATATCTTTTATTCTTAGGATGTGGGTTATCAAGATCAATAGCAGGTTCAATCTCCACATCGTTAACACTACCTTTATTGAGCATCAATATGAACATCATCATTAATATTATCACTAGGCTCATGTTCATCACCATATTGTGTCTCAGCATCAGAAACAGAAATATCATTTGGATTCTCAGATGTATCTATAACAGGTTCACTAGTAGTATGCAAAGTACTATCATCATTCCTTTTCCCACTCTTATTGGAACGGATAGGTGCATCAGTATTAACTCTCTGAGAATCTTGCTCAATTCTATTAGGATGGCCCTTAGGATACAAAGGTTCCCGAGTCATTCTACCTCCTCTAGTCACAACTTTAACAGAATGATCATTGTCTTTACTATTCATCTCATTAAGAAAATCATTCTGAGCCTTAAGTACTTGTTCTACTTGAGTGGTTACCATGGAAGCATGTTTACTAATAAGCTTAAGATTATTGATAGTTCTACTCACATAATCACCCAAGTGATCAAGCATATAAGCATTATGTTTCAATTGTCTACTAACATAAGCATTGAAATTTTCTTGCTTCACAATAAAATTATCAAATTCATCCAAGCATTAGCTAGCAAACTTATTATAAGGAATATCTCTTTCATCAAATCTACTGAGAGAATTTACCTCTACTACCTGTGTCGGGTTATCAATACCATGTATTCCTAAGCTTTAATACCCTTTTATTTCACAGATTTCTTTGCCTCCTGCATATCTTCAAGACTGAGGAATAGAATACCTCTTTTCTTCGGAGTTGGCTTTGATGGTGGTTCGGGAATAGTCCAATCATTATCATTGCTCAATATATTATTCAATAGTAATTTAGCTTGTTTAATAGTTTGTTCCCTAAAAACACAAGAAACACAACTATCTAGGTTATCCCTACAAGCATCGGTTAATCCATTATAAAAGATATCAAGTATTTCATTTTTCTTGAGAGGATGATCAGGCAAAGCATTAAGTAATTGGAGAAGCCTCCCCCAAGCTTGTGGGAGACTCTGTTCTTCAAGTTGCACAAAGTTAAATATTTCCTGCAAGGCAGCTTGTTTCTTATGGGCAGGAAATATTTTTTAGAGAAGTAATAAATCATATCCTGGGGACTACGCACACAACCAGGAGAAAGAGAATTAAACCATATCTTAGCATCACCCTTTAATGAGAAAGGAAACAACTTAAGAATATAGTAATAGCAAAAAAATTCCTCATGAGTAAATAGGGTGGCTATATCATTCAATTTGGTAAGATGTGCCACAACAGTTTCAGATTCATAACCATGGAAAGGATCAGATTCAACCAAAGTAATTAACTCAGGATCGACAAAGAATTCATAATCCTTATCAGTAACAAAGATAGGTGAAGTAGCAAACTTAGGATCATATTACATTCTAGCATTCAAAGATTTTTCCTTCCATTTGCGAAGCAATTTCTTAAGATCATCTCTATCCTCACAAGCAAGAAAGTCCCTAGCTACCTCTCCTTCCATAACATAACCTTCAGGTATATCAGGCAATTCTAATCTAGGAGAGCTAGGTATAGCAGGTGTATCATAGTGTTCAGTTTCAATAATTTCATCAGATTCAGAAATATTATGAGTTTCAACATTGGCTCTAGCAATTTGTTCATCAAGAAATTCACCCAGTGGCAGAGTATCATCAAGCAAAGTATCATCATAAGCATCATGCATAGCAGAAGCATCATCATCAATTACTTTCGACATATCAGAATTACTAGTAGGTGGTGGTGTCGCAAATTTACTCATAATAGAAGGTGAATCAAGTGCAGAGCTAGATGGTAGTTCCTTACCTGTCCTGGTAGTTGAGGGGTAGATCTTGGTTTTTGGATCTTTAAGATTCCTCATAGTGATCAATAGATATATATCCCAAGTGACTCGGAGAATAAAGCTCTGCTCCCGGGCAATAGCGCCAGAAAAAGGTCTTGATAACCCACAAATATAGGGGATCGCAACAGTTTTCGAGGGTAGAGTATTCAACCCCAATTTATTGATTCGACACAAGGGGAGCCAAAGAATATTCTCGAGGATTAGCAGTCGAGTTGTCAATTCAACCACACCTAAAAGACTTAATATCTGCAGCAAAGTATTCAGTAGCAAAGTAGTATGGAAGTAACGGTATCAGTGGCAAAAGTGATAATAGCATTTTTGTAGTGTTTGTAACAGTAGCAACGGAAAAGTAACTTAGCAAAGATCAATATATGGAAAGCTCGTAGTCAATGGATCAGTGATGGATAATTATGTTAGATGGTATTCATCATGCAATAGTTATAACATAGGGTGACACAGAACTAGCACCAATTCATCAATGTTATGTAGGCATGTATTCCATATATAGTCATACGTGCTTATGGAAAAGAACTTGCATGACATCTTTTATCCTACCCTCCCATGACAGCGAGGTCCTATTGGAAACTAAGGGATATTAAGGCCTCCTTTTAATAGAGAACCAGACCAAAGCATTAGCACTTAGTGAATACATGAACTCCTCAAACTACGGTAATCACCGGAAAGAATCCCAGTTATTGTCACCCTGGGGGATGCGGATCATAACTCGTAATAGGCGTCTACAACTTGCAAGATAGGATCAAGAACACACATATATTCATGAGAACATAATAGGTTCAGATCTGAAATCATGGCACTCGGACCCTAGTGACAAGCATTAAGCATAGCAAAGTCATAACAACATCAATCTCAGAACATAGTGGATACTAGGGATCAAACCCTAACAAAACTAACTCGATTACATGATAAATCTCATCCAACCCATCACCGTCCAGCAACCTACGATGAGATTACTCACGAACGATGGAGAGCATCATGGAATTGGTGATGAAAGATGGTTGATGATGATGAAGGCGTCGATTTCCCCTCCCCGGATCCCAAAACGGACTCCAGATCTGGTCTCCCGAGGAAGAACATGAGGTGGCGGCGGCTCCATTTCATGAAACGCGATGAACTCTTCTCTCTGATTTTTTTCTCCCCGAATAGGAATATATAGAAGTGAAATGAGGTCAGAGGAGCAGCAGGGGGCCCACAAGCCCGCCCGACGCGCCCTAGGGGGGTGGGGCGTGCCCACCAGGCTTGTGGCCACGTGGTGGTCCCCCTATAGTTGATTCTTTCGCCAGTATTTTTATTAATTCCAAAAATATTCTCCGCAAATTTTCAGGTCAATCCGAGAACTTTTATTTCTGCACAAAAATAACACCAAGGCAATTCTGCTAAAAATAGCGTCAGTCTGGGTCAGTTCCGTTCAAATCATGCAAATTAGAGTCCAAAACAAGGGCAAAAGAGTTTGGAAAAGTAGATATGTTGGAGACGTATTAGAGGACGGCCACTGTAGGGAGGACGCCGACGTGGCGGCGCTGGAGAAGGTCCACGGGGAGGGGTTCCGCGGGGAAGGGGAGGCGGTGCGTGTCACGGGGAGGGGCGCCGCGAGGAAGGGGAGGCGGTGCCTATCACGGGGAGGGGGTGGCGGGGAGGGGGCAGTGCGGCGCATGGGCACAGGGTCCGGGGGCGGGGCGGTAGCAGGGGCCGGCGACGGTGCTGGGCATAGGGGCTGGCGGTGGGGTGTCGCGAGGAGGGGCAGCAGGAAGGGGACGGCGGGTAGGGAGCGGCTAGGGCTGGGGAGGCGGTGCGGCGTCGCGGGGAGTAGGCAGTGGGGAGGGAGCGGTTGTGCGGCGTTGCGAGCATAGGGGCCGGTGGCGATGCTGGATCAACGATGGGGCGCGGCGGCGTCGGGCGCGACTGGGGCGACAGGAGAGAGAGATCGAGGGGGAGAGAGGGGGGAACGGTCACTTAGGGCCATTGTGGACGTCGTTAGCTAGCCAAGTCTTCGTCGTCCACTAGCGGATGACAAGGAGTGCGTGAGTAGACGGCAAAGGCCGTCCACCTGACCTAGCCCGCTCCACGGTCCAATGGGGCCCATATGGGCGCTTTGCCATCTGCCTTAGGGCCCTTTGTCGTCGGCTGGCGAACGGTAAAGACACGGCTGATGGCAAACTGTTTACTTGCCGTCTGCCACCCCTGTGATGTCTGCTTTTTCTAAGTTGACGGCAAAGACCTTCTTTGCCGTCCGCCAGCCGACGGGGAAGAAGTGGCAGACGACAAATTTCCTGATTCCAATAGTGTGAGAAGTGTGTGTTTGGCGTCCCATCTGACAAACTGCTTGGGTTCTTTGTATCTCAGCTAGGAAGAGAAGGCAATCCCAACAAGATCAAGGCAATCGAACATATACAAGCACCCAAGACCGTCAAGGACATAAGAAGCTTGACCGGATGCATTGCCGCATTGAGTAGGTTCATCTCCAAATCCGATGAACGCGCCCTGCCGTTTTTCAAGATCCTGAAGAAGGCTCGCCCGATGAAGTGAACCACGGAAGCAGAGGCAGCACTGCAAGATCTGAAATCTTACCTTTTCTCCACTCCCACCTTGGTCGCTCCTAAACCGCAAGAACCATTGCTGCTATACTTCGCGGCAACGAATCAAGTGGTTAGTGCAGCGCTAGTGGTGCAGCGAGAAGTGAATGAATATGCAGCTGCTACGACTGATGCTACCGAGGAAAAAAACTGTAGCATCCATGACAGGACCTGATACAAACCAAGGGGAACCTCAGCAAGCAAGCAAAGGCAAGTCCAAGGAAGTGGTGAAGAAGAAAGTGGTGCAGCGACCAGTGTACTTTGTCAGCTCCTTGTTACAAGGGGCTAGGTCAAGGTACTCTGGAGTGCAAAAGCTGATCTTTGGCCTCATCATGGCCTCGAGGAATCTGTGCCACTACTTCCAAGGCCACGAGATCACAATTTTCACTCGCTTTCCGCCGCAACATATATTGAGGAACCCCGAAGCCACTGGCAGGATAGTTGAGTGGGCGCTAGAGCTGTCGAGTTTTGGATTGAAGTATGAGAGCACTTCCAGAATTCAGAGTGTCGGGGGGATTACCTCCGGGTAGGCTCAAGGAGACGACTCAACATTTTAAAACATCGGAGGACCCACCCCCGGTATGCCAAGCCCAACAAGAAAAACGAAGAAGTGAGCTGACGACACTTAAGCTGTCCGGCTCCTCCTGTCCGGCTCAGCAGCCTCCACCTGTCTGGCTCGGCAGCCTCCACCCATCCGGCTCGGGAGCCTCCACCCATCCGGCTTGGGAGCCTCCCCCGTCCGGCTCGGCAGCCTCCACCTGTCCGGCTCGACAGCCTCCATCCGTCTATCTCACCAGCCTCCATCCGTCCGGCTCGGCAGCCTCCACCCTTCTGGCTCGGCAGCCTCCATGCATCTGGCTCGGCAGCCTCCACCCGTCCGGCTCGCCAGCCTCCACCAGTCCGGCTCGACAGCCTTCATCTGTCTGGCTCGACAGCCTTCATCCGTCCGGCTCGGCAGCCTTCATCCGGCAGCCTCCACACGTCCGGCCCGGCAGCCTCCACCCGTCCGGCCCGGCAGCCTCCATCCGTCCGGCTCGGCAGCCTCCACCCGTACGGCTCGGTAGCCTTCCCCGTATGGCTCGGCAGCCTCCCCCCGTCCCGCCCGGCAGCCCCCACCCGTCCGGCCCGGCAGCCTCCACCCGTCCGTCCCGGCAGCCTCCACCCGTCCGGCTCGGAGCCTTCACCCGTCCGGCCCGGCAGCCTCCACCCGTCCGGCCCGGCAGCCTCCATCCGTCTGGCTCGGTAGCCTCCACCCCTCCGGCTCACCAGCCTTCACCGTTCGGCTCGGCAGCCTTCATCCGTCCGGCTCGGTAGCCTCCACCCGTCCGGCTCGGCAGCCTCCACCCGTCCGGCTCGGCAGCCTCCACCCGTCCGGCTCGGCAGCCTCCATCTGTCCGGCTCGGAAGCCTCCATCCGTCCGGGCCGACAACCTCCACCCGTCCGGCTCCCCCTGTCCGACTCCTCCCGTCCGGCTCGGCAGCCTCCACCCATCCGGCTCCCCCGTCCGGCTCCTCCAGTCCGTCTCCTTCTGTCCGGCTGCAGCCTGACGAAGTCAGCTCCCGATGTTCCATCGGACACACGCGGACCAGACGGCCCTATCTCATGGCGGCGCACTATTGGCGAGCAGGAGCACACTATACGCGCATCATGTAGTACTCTCTACAGTGTAACCTGCCCCTGGATACTGCTTTATAAAGTACACCAGGGGATACACATAGCTTAGTCTACAAGCTACATCTGGCTTGACTTGTAAGCTACCCAAGGTAGCTTACACCTCAAGCTTCTTGGGATGTAAGCTACCCACTATGGCTTACATCCCAAGCTACCCATCCACACATATATAAAGGACCCCTCTCACTCTCTCAAGGGGGTTAGCTTCCCTCACATCCTCTCATCCCCACTCCCACACTCATGTATGGGGCAAGAAGCCTCATGGGTCTCCTCCCCAAACAGCTCCAGGAGCAACCATGTACCAAATGTACCACATATATACAGACATGCAGGAGTAGGGGTATTATCTTTTCAGAGAGCCCCGAACCTAGGTAAAACACTGCGTGCCATTCACATACCCGTCCCGGATCATCCACGGAAGCCTTGCCCTCACCTCAATAAGCCACCCCATGGCATCTGCCGTCTCGCGCTACCCCCGTCAAAAAACGACGACAGTTGGCGCCCACCGTGGGGTACACTGCTGTTGGAAGCACGGTCCAGGCGGGACCCTCTTCTTCATCACCACCGCGGCGTCGCCGCTATCTTTCCGGGGGCTCGACTCCAACTCGCCCCCGAGGCGAATGCGTGCGACGCCGCGTCCTCATTGCCGGTCTCGTCGTCGCCGCCGCGGCATCGCCGCTATCTTTCCGGGGGCTCGACTCCAACTCGCCCCCGGGGCGAATGCTTGCGACGCCGCATCCTCGATGTCGGCCTCGTCGGTGCCACCGCGGCGTCGCCGCTATCTTTCTGGGGGCTCGACTCCAACTCGCCCCCGGGGAGAATGTGTGCGGCGCCGCATCCTTGCTGCCGGTCTCGTCGCCGCCGCCGCGGCATCGCTGCTATATTTCCGAGGGCTCGACTCCAAGTTGCCCCCAGGACGAATGCGTGCGACGCCGCGTCCTCGCTGCCAGCCTCGTCATCACCACCGCGGCGCTAACGCCGTCTCTCCGGTGGCGCTCGGGAGCTCGACACCAACACGCTCCCGGGACCGCCACTCGAGACGGCGTGGCCTCTTCCCTCCCCCCTTGTCGTCGCACAACTGGGAAGCCCAAGCTCGTCCCTGAGCCGCGCGCTCGCTACCCCGATTCCGGCCCTATGCGTCTGTGCGTCCGCTCCGTCGGCTCCGACTGTGCGCGTCCACGCACATGCCGCCGGCTCTATCCCGCATGCACTCTTCCCGCTGGCCGTCCACGCCCGGGCCGGGTTGCTGCTCCGGCCGGCCCTCGTACGCCCTCGCCGGCTCGCCACGCCCGTTCTGTCGCGTCGCGCCGCTGGACTTCACTCGCGCGTGGCCTCGGCCGGTTCCGGCGCTCCCCCGGCTTCTCCCCCGCACCAGCGTCAGGTCGCCACGCCGCGCCGCATCCCCGAGTCACCAGCTCCGCCTTCATGCGTCGTGTGTGCCCTCTGGGCCACGCCCGCGCACCGGCTCCTGCACCCGGCCGGCGGCGCCGGCTCCTCCGCCGCCCGGCCGGCTCCCTCGCCTACCTCCATGCCATCGTCAAGGAGACACTGCGGGTGCACCCGCCCGGGCCACTGCTGCTGCATCAGGACATGCAAGCGCAGGTGCACGAGGAGCTTGACCGCGTGGTGGGGCGCGACCGCGCCGTGACCGAGTCTGATGCGGCCTCCCTCGCCCGGCCGGCTCCTCCGCCGCATGGGCTGGCTCCCCCTCGCCCGCCAGCGCGCCCACCAGCCCGGTCCGGCTCCACCTCGCCTCACCGTCGGCTGCCGCCTTGCCCCGCGGTGGGTCACAGAAGCCGGCGGACCCTGCGTTCGCCTTCGGCAACACCCCGTGCTCAACAGCCGGCGGACCCCGCGTCCGCCCTCGGTAGCACCCCATGCTTATTAGTCGGCAGCACCCCGCGCTCAACAGCCGGTAGACCCCGCGTCCGCCTTCAGCAGTGCCCTCGCGCTCATCAGCCGGTGGAACCCTTGTCCACCCTCGGTAGCACCCCGTGCTGATCAGCCAGCGGACGCCGCGGACGCCTTCAGCAGCGCCTTGCGCTCATCAGCCGGCGGACCCCGCGTCCGCCTTCGGCAGCACATCGCGCTCATCAGCCGGCAGACCCCGCATCCGCCTTCGGCAACGCCTCACGCTCACCAGTCGGCGGACCCCGCGTCCGCGCTCGGCAGGGCCTTGCGCACACCAGCCGGCGGACCCCGTGTCTGCGCTCGGCAGCGCCTTGCGCACACCAACCGGCAGACCCCAAGTCTGCGCCTCGCGCCCAGCAGCCGGCGGACCCCAAGTCCGCGCCCGACAGGCCTCGTGCGCTTCAGTAGGACCACGTCGGCTATAAACCTCGTTGGCCGACATCGACAAAACCACCTCGTCGGCACCCAAAAGCAATATGAGGTCTCCACCCGCAGAACCCCGAGCGACTCTCGAGGGCCATCTCCGCATTTATTTTGCAACTTTACTGTTCGCCCCGGCCCAGGGTTGGCCTCTTGGCCCGATACGTTCTTTCCCACGGGACGGCTTAGTAGCGTGCACGGGACCGAAGGCCCACTCTTTGTCTCAGCTACAGACCGCACCACGGCTGTCCGGCTAGCGAGAGCAAAAGATGGAGGTCACCACACGCGTAAAGCATCCAGGGAGAAAATGTCTTTGGCGACCCGGTCGTTTCATTTATGAGTATATACTCGGTCGAGTCTGCTCCCAGAGTCCGAGTACTGTATGCTCCATTCCGCGGCCCACTCTTCGTCTCAGCTACAGACCGACTCCCGGCTGTCTGGCAAGCAAGAGCAAAAGCCAAAGAGCGGAGGGAACATGAAAAAGACTTAGGGGGCTCGGACGAAACCGAGTTGGCACCCTCTGCTCCAACTTGCACTGCCAAAATCAAATATTTGATATATCTGTGCCGACCTAACCTTGTCTTTTGCACGATCATTTCCATGAGGAACCTCCTCGCTCGAAGGCTTGAAGGCTACTCCTGGCAGAGCACCGCGCTCGACAGCCGACAGACCCCGCGTCTGTCTGCGGTAGGGCTCCACGCCCATTAGCCAGCGGACCCTACGCCCACGCCTGGCAGCATCTCACGCTCGATAGCCGGCGGACCCCACGTCTACCTTTGGTAGGGATCCACGCCCACAAGCCGACGGACCCTTCGTCCACGCCCGGCAGCGCCTCGTGCTCGACAGCCGGCGGACCCTGCGTCCACGCACGGCAGCGCCTCGCGCTCGACAGCCGGCGGACCCTGCGTCCACGCACGGCAGCGTCTCGCGCTCGATAGCCGACGGACCCCGCGTCTGCCTTCGGCAGGGCTACACGCCCACACACCGGCGGACCCTGCGTCCACGCCCGGCAATGCCTCGCGCTCAACAACCGGCAGACCCCGTGTCAGCCTTCAGCAGGGCTCCACGCCCACAAAACGGCGGACCCTCCGTCCGCACCCGGCAGCGTCTCGCGCTCGATAGCCGGCAGACCTCGCGTCCGCCTTCGGCAGGGCTCCACGCCCACAATCCAGCGGACCCTCCATCCGCGCCCGGCAACGCCTCACGCTCGACAGCTGGCAGACCCCACATCCGCCTTCGGTAGGGCTCCACGCCCACAAGCTGGCAGACCCTCCGTCCGCGCCCGGCAGTGCCTCGCGCTCGATAGCCGGCAGACCTCGCGTCCACCCTCGGCAGGGCTCCGCGCCCATCAGTCGGCGGACCCCGCGTCCACGCACGGCATCCTCGACGCCACCGTCTACTTCATCAACAGCAAAGACCCTCCGCCCGACTCGTTTAATCGCCCGGAGGCTCGGAGGCTACACCCAGCGTGTGCGCTGGCGTGCCCCCGCTAGAAACCGCTAGCCGACGGACTCAGCGTCCATGCCCGGCATCCTTGATGCCACCGTCTACTTTAGCAATAGCAACGACCCTCTGCCCGACTCATCGAGTCGCCCGGAGGCTCAAAGGCTACACCCAGCTGGTGCACTAGCACGCCCTCGCTGGAAACCGCTAGCCGGCGGACTCCGCATCCACGCCCGACATCCTCAACGCCACCGTCTACTTCAACAACAGCAAAGACCCTCCGCCCCACTCGTCAAGTCGCCTGGAGGCTCGGAGGCTACACCCAGCGGGTGCGTTGGTGCGCCCCCGTTGGAAGCAAGCCGCATCGTCCCCAACCCGTGATCAACCATCATCAACAACTTATGTGACAACAACTCCACCGGCATAAACCCTCCGCTCGACTCTCTAAGTCCCCCGGAGGCTCGGAGGCTACTGTCGGGGGGATTATCCTCGGGTAGGCTCAAGGAGACGACTCAACATTTTAAAACATCAGGGGACCCACCCCCGGCATGCCAAGCCCAACAAGACAAACGAAGAAGTGAGCTGACGACAGTGTAGCTGTCCGGCTCCTCCCGTCCGGCTCGACAGCCTCCACCCGTCCGGCTTGGAAGCCTCCATCCATCCGGCTTGGCAGCCTCCATCCGTCCGGCTTGCCAGCCTCCACCCGTCCGGCTCGGCAGCCTTCACCCGTCCCGCTCGGCAACCTCCATCCGTCTGGCCCGGCAGCCTCCACCTGTCCGGCTCAGCAGCCTCCATCCGTCTGGCTCGGTAGCCTCCACCCATCCGGCTCGCCAGCCTTCACCCGTTCGGCTCGGCAGCCTTCATCCGTCCGGCTCGGTAGCCTCCACCCGTTCGGCTCGGCAGCCTCCACCCGTCCGGCTTGGCAGCCTCCATCCGTCTGGCTCGGTAGCCTCCATCCGTCCGGCCCGGCAGCCTCCACCCATCCGGCTCGGCAGCCTCCACCCATCCGGCTCGGCAGCCTCCACCCGTCTGGCTTCCCCTGTCCGGCTCCTCTCGTCCGGCTCGGCAGCCTCCACCCGTCTAGCTCCCCCGTTCGGCTCCTCTAGTCCGGCTCCTCCTGTCCGGCTGCAGACTGACGAAGTCAGTTCCGATGTCCCATCGGACACACGTGGACCAGACGGCCATATCTCATGGCGGCGTGCTATTGGCGAGCAGGAGCACACTTTTGTACGCGCATCATGTAGTACCCTCTACAGTGTAACCTGCCCCCTGGATACCGATTTATAAAGTACACCAGGGGATAGACATAGCTGAGTCCACAAGCTACATGTGTCTTGACTTGTAAGCTACCCAAGGTAGCTTACACCTCAAGCTGCTTGGGATGTAAGCTACCCACTATGTCTTACATCCCAAGCTACCCATCCATGCCTATATAAAGGCCCCCTCTCACTCTCTCAAGGGGGTTAGCTTCCCTCACATCCTCTCATCCCCACTCCCACACTCATGTATGGGCAAGAAGCCTCATGCGTCTCCTCCCCAAACAGCTCCAGGAGCAACCATGTACCAAATGTACCACATATATACAGACATGTAGGAGTAGGGGTATTATCTCTCCGGAGAGCCCCAAACCTGGGTAAAACACTGCATGCCATTCACATACCCGTCTCGGATCATCCACGGTAGCCTTGCCCTCACCTCGATAAGCCACCCCATGACATCTGCTGTCTCGCGCGACCCCCGTCAGAAAACAACGACACAGAGCAGGGTGTTGGCGAAGTTCATTGCAGAATGGATACCCATGCCAGACGAGGAGGTTCCAGAGACAATTCTCCCTGCCAAAGAAGCTCCCAAGGACTGGATCATGTATTTTGATGGTGCTTTCTTGCTCTAGGGCACTGGAGCGGGCATGCTCCTTGTCGCCCCCCCCCCACCGGAGAGCGCCTTAAATACGTGGTTCAAATGCACTTTCCCCGGGAGGAGGCCACTAACAATACCGCTGAGTATGAGGGGCTCCTTGCCGGACTCAGAATCGTGGTGGACTTGGGAATCAAGAAACTGATCATCTGAGGAGATTCTCAACTCGTGGTGAAACAAGTAAAGAAATATTATCAAAGCCTGTTGATGGAAGCATACGCTGAAGAGGTGAGGAAGCTGGAGGAGCACTTTGATGGATTGCAAGCAGAGCATGTGCCACGTGTAGAAAACAACATCGTTGATCATCTATCAAAGTGTACCACGCAAAAGCTTCCTGTGGAACCAGGAACTTTTGTCCTCCGCCTAACTCAGCCATCAGTATCCCCGTCAGCGATGACTGGGAAAAGAAGAAAGTTGAACTCTAGCAAGCATTTGCCGGTAGATCTTCCTGAAGCCGTTGGTACAAAGGCTGCTGGGCGCAGTCCCATTTTGATTGGTGAGCATCTCCCTCCTGCAGAACCCCAGGTTCTTGCGGTCGAGGTAAGCGCTCCCATGGACGAGGAGATGCCTTTAGTCCTCATTGTCGATCCACACGCTCCAACCTAGGCACAACATATAGTCCACTTCCTTCAAACAGGAGAACTTCCCGAAGAGCAAGAAGAAGCCGAAAAAGTAGCCTGTTAGTCAAGTATGTATCAGTTTGTTGATGACACCCTATACAGAAGATGACCAAGTGGTGTGAAATTGAGGTGCATTTGCGAGGAAGATGGAGTGAAGCTCTTGGCAGAGATTCATGGAGGCGTATGTGGGTCTCACATTGGATCAAGGGCCCTTGCCGAAAAAGCCTTCTGGCAGGGTTTCTATTGGCCCACCACCCTCCAAGATGCAACTGAGCTGGTCACCAAGTGTGAAGCCTGCCAGTTCCATTCCACGAATATCCCTCAACCAGCGCAAGCTCTCCAGATGACAATTTATCCTGGCCATTCTTGGTCTGGGGGCTTGATATATTGGGCCCCTTTCCCCGTGCCATCGGGGGCTTTGAGTTCTTGTTCGTAGCAATCGACAAGTTCGCAAAGTGGCCTGAGGTGGAACCAGTGAGGAAGGTGACCACACAGTCAACTATCAAGTTCATGAAAGGACTGGTGTGTCGTTTTGGGGTGCCCAACAGGGTGATCACCGACAACGACACCCAATTCACGAGTCGGGCCTTCATGCAATACATCCAAAGCCTTGGAAGCAGGGTATTCTTCGCCTCTATTGCCCATCCAAGAAGCAACGAGCAAGTCAAGAGGATGAATGCAGAAGTGTTGTGAGGACTCAAGACAAGGACTTTTGATAGACTGCGAAGAAGTGGCAAGTGCTGGATAGATGAGATGTCGGTGGTTCTTTGGTCCCTTAGAACAACACCGAATCGAGCTACTGGCCAGACACCATTCTCCCTAGTGTATGGGTCAGAAGAAGTTCTCCCCACGGAACTCATACACGGGTCACCTTGAGTACTTGCCTATGATGAAGTAGAGCAAGGGCAGATGCGGCATGATGATGCCATGCTCCTTAAGGAAGATTGTCTCCGGGCCGCTATGTGTGCTGCACGCTACCAGCAAGCACTGTGCCGCTATCATAGCCGTAGGGTCCGCGTCCGAAGCCTTGAGGAAGGTGACCTTGTCCTTAGGCGCATTCAGTCCGCCAAGGGTACCAATAAGTTGATGCCAAAGTGGGAAGGCTCTTACTGGGTAGCACGAGTCACCAGACCCGGTGCAGTCCATCTGGAGATGGAAGATGGCACCAAAGTGTTGAACGCATGGAATATTGAGCATCTTCATAAGTTCTACCCGTAAGGCGCAGTTGCCGGGCTCTGTCCCTGAATGCCACCTTTTGTACAAGCTTTGCATCAGTTGCATGTAACCCTTTCTACAAACCCAAGCACAAACCCTCTGCAAGCAGTAATGAAGCTAGGCATTGCATCATACCATTGCATTACATGTTTACTATGCATTATTATGATTGCAATGTTACCAATTTTAAGGTCTAAAGATTTGCTAGAGTACTTGATGAGCCTATAATCCTTGTTGTTGCATTCTCTCTTCAGAGGATAGAGGTCTCTTTCCCTACGTGTTTGACCATCAGGAAAACAACAAAGGAGGGCGAAGGAACAAGGACAGTGGCCCGTTGTACTCTAGAAAGGGATACTGCTTGAAAAGACAAGTCTAATCGCATATCCCAAGCTCGGTGTCGTTTGCTCCCTTAAGGAAATCCTTGTTATCCTTTTGATTGTATGCAATGGAGTCATTCATGTGGAGGAAACCCTTGTTGGGATGAGCCGTCCTCCAGCACTTGTTGTTTATTATATCTGGGGGGCCACTTCGATACCGATAAGGAGCCCTACCGAGGAATGATACCAGCCCGCTGCAGGGGGCTTGCTCCTCCTTGGAGCTCATGGTTAAAACGGACCCGGCAAACAGTTCCTAATAGCAAGGACAAACATGCTAACACAGTATAAACAAAGGGAGAAGGATAGTACTTAAGGAAGAGAAATAGTAATCTTTCATTCATTTTCAGTACAAAATGGATAAAGATTACACTAGAGGACACCTCTTTAATAAACTTGTATTTGACTTTCTTCCCTGAGAACAAGCTACTAAAGGGAAAAGGGACAAAAGGAGGGCCTTAGCAGAAGCCGAGCCTGACCCCGTCAGGACCAGTAGGGCACGGATCGACAGGACCATCAAAAGGGAAGACGAAGCCGAAGTCCACGAGCCTGTCGGGATCCATCTAGGGGAGAAGGCGGCGTCCAAGTCAAGAACCCCCGGAAAATCGCTCTGTTGCGGGAGTCTAGCTAAAGGTGATGGTGCGACCGACAATAAGTTGGAGCCCGAGTTGTCATACTCCGACTTGACGGCTGGGGGCTCGCTGTCGTCGTCTTCACCGACACTGTCCTCCTCGTCGGCCGAATGCCCATAGATCTTGACAGAGAGCATGTCGGCCTCCACCAACTTGAAGCGGAGGACATTCCCACCCGTGAAACTATGGGCACACACGAAGGTTTTCCACCCACGCCTAAGGAACATGACGCGGCACGCCGGAAACTTGACGTCAGCCCGCACTGCACCATTACGGCAACCGTGCACCCGCAGCCACATCACATGCGTTTTGCCGACCTTCATCACCTTGGTGAAAGGGCGAGGGAGTCACAAGTGGCCGCGGGGAGGACCACACAGCCTGACGACGAACTCTAGCGATGTACCTTCAGTATGTCCAACCATTGGCGGGGATCTGCCGGCGGGGGAGGTTCGGGTGAAGCAGTCCGCCTTCCCTGGCCACGAGCCCTGCGCAAGCCTCATCCTCTTCCAGCGTTCCCACCATGCGCGCCAGAACCGCCCTCCGCTATCACGGCTGAAGCGGAGACATGATCCCAAAGGGAGGCTCTCATCGCCGCGACGAAAGCTAGGGGTCGTCCTCGTCCCCTAACCATGGTGGTGGCTGGTGCGACCAAAGACGGGAGGAGAAGGGGATGGATGAGCATCACCTGTGTTGACCTCCCAATTCATAGGGGAGGGTATGGGGGCTGGCTCTCCTCCGCTCCAAGGCGGCCGCCCATATCCACCAATCCCACTACCCACATTCACGGGCGAATAGGTAACCTCCCCATTGCTCCAATCCCCGGCATTGCAGTTCCTGCCACTCCCATGCCTTTAAGCCATGCACACCCACCACAAAACTCCTTGGAATGCATGCGACGTGCGTGGGAGAAATGGCCTGAGGTAGTGGGTAAGTGCTGACTTAAAAGTTGGCAATTACTCCCTCACATTGCCCATCTGTGCATAAATTTTGGGCCTGGCCCAACGGCGTTGGGCGAGTGCGCTTAGGCCAGACCCAAGGGTTCCTGTCGGTGCACTAGGACAAGGGTACCAAGTGCCCCAACTTATGCACAAGTAGTAGTAGCAGAACCCAGCAACACAAGTGCAGACCAAACCAGCGTCCACCTCCAAGACTTCGGCGGAAGCAACCTACGCTGGCTAAGCAACGCCGACAAGATCAATGGAACAACCTAGGACGGTCTCGGGCCGCGCCAAGCACGTCTCCTGTGCCTGTCGGGGACCGAGGTACATACATATTTAGGAAGACCCGGCAAGCCATCCCCTGGCATGCGCGAGCCGATAGGCCACCGCTCCACCGCATCGCAACACCAGTCAGTTGTTGATGCGGTGTCTAGCCCCCCGATGGCTAAGTGGCTCACGCTAAGCACGTGGCGACATCCTGGAAGAGACATTATGCCCCCTTGACACCCGTCCAGAGGCGTGTCAAGATGTGATGCAATAGTTAGCTAAAGCGATGGTAGAAGCCTGTCGGGAATGCATCCTCGCACGCCACCTAGACTAGCATTTATGACATTGTGTCCTAAGTTTCAGAGTTAGGTATGATAGCACTGTTGGCTATCTAATTAGTATGTAATGACTATTTTTCCATTTGTCCGCTTTTCGTCCGTTTGGATCGGCTGAGCGGACGCTGGTGTCCGATTTTTCAAATGGGTCGGCTAGTCCGTCCGACACAGGCTCGGGCGCAAATCGTGTAAGCCTTGACCTCACTTGTTAGCGTGGATTAAAAAAATAAAATGCCCAAACAACGATATTAAAACATAATTAAATATTAAAGGCCGGTCAAAGCCGGCTCAAGTCCACATAAAACTTAATTAAACATAAATAAAAAAACGCGGCCGGTCCTGGTCTGCATCTGGCACCGGCCCTATGCATCGTCGTCCTCCTCGTCGTCGGGGGCGGTGAGGTCGATGAGCTCCGGCGCTGGCCTAGCCCAAGGGAACGCAGCCTCCCATGCCCGCGCAGCGTCCTGCCCCGGCAGCACCAGCGGCGCAGGCTGGCGGGATCGCTCCTCTTCCTCCCGCTCCCGATGCTCCGCCTCCTCCTCCTCTGCCCACATGCGCTCCAGCTTCATCTGCTCTGCAGCCTCGGCTCCCTCCCTCGCCAGAGCCAGCAATCTGTGGTGCAGGAGATACTTGTTCTCCTGCTCTTCTGTGCACATATACCAGACGGGAGGCGCGGACGCCCACTCCCGGAGCTGACCGGTCCACCTGTAGCTCTCTTGCTGGCGCTCCTCGGCCTCAACCTTGGGCTCGGCCTGGTGTAGAAGCTGATCGACGCCTCGCCCCGTCTCGACGCGCTGAGGCGCTCCTCCTGCATCGAGGGAGCCCGGATGGTCTTTGCAAAAGCCAAGGTGCACTAGCCGGGGCTTGATCCAATGAAGATAGCTGTGGATCACCAGAGCGGCCGGCGGAGCTGGAGGAGGAGGAGGCATGACGCAGTCGCCCGCCGCAGACAGCACGGGGGCTTCATCGAGGCCTACCCAGCGCGCCTCCTCCTCGCGCCTACTCTCCTTAATGGCGTAGGCTGTTGCCTCCTCGAGGGCGGCATGGTAGGCGGCCTCCTCCTCCTGCTCCTCTGGCTTCACTTCAGGGCGGTGGAGGGATGGCCGGATCGAACTGGACGCCGTGGAGGCGCTCCCGCTCATGCTCCAGGGCGAACCAAACCTCCCAGTTAGGGGAGTCGGCCGCATGCATGGTGTGGCGCCGCTGCTCCAGAGTGAGGAGCTCGCGCTGGCGACGGACCTCCTCCGCGTGCGCGTGCGCAGACCGCGACACTGCTGGGATGGGGATGCGGTCGGGGTCCACATGCCAACCATGGGGGAGGTTGACATCTGGGTAGGGCAGAGCTTGCCTGTACTGCTAGTGCCACCGAGCCTGGTGGACTGGGATGTACAGGCGCTCCCACGGTGGCGGCGTACCGTGGCGAGGTGGCGCCGACGTCCGGGACGAGCTTGCGCCCGGGGTGAGCTTGCCCTTGCCCTTGCTGAAGAAGCCCATGGCGGATGGTTGCGCTGGCTAGCTGGCTAGGGTTTCGTGGTCGCCGCCGGGGGAGCAAGAGTGGTCAGATGTCGACGGGAAGGGGAAGTGGATGAGGTCGGCCCGCCGCACGCTTCGGATTAAAAAGGACGACCCACGACCACCTTCCACCCACTGCCAGGCGGGTCCCATAGGTAGCTGGTCGCATTTAATATGACCAGGGGCAGTTGGGCGGCCGACGAGTGGGGACGAGACGGACACAAGGGGGACGCGCGGCGCTTCCGCTCGGCGTCTGCGGCGACACAAATCCTGGCCAAATTTGGGCCGAGAATCGCGTCCGCGGTTTAGGACTGGGTCAACACGTTGGACGCCTGTTTTCGGCCACCGCGATCCAAACGAACGCGGGCAGATAAAATGGATCGCCACATTAGAATTGTTCTAATGGCCAGCCATTAGTTCGTGACTGCAATGCGGTGTTTTCCTTGCTGTTCACGCCAGGGATGCTCTTGGTCGCAAATTAACCGAACTAAGAGTAAATGACACTGTATGTGTGTACCATATACTCTCTATTGTGTATGTGAAAACTAAAAGGCGCTATTCAACTGAATCATAAGATGTGTCTTGTAAAGCCGTGCACGTGCGAGGCTAAGGCTACTAGTCGTGTAAAGTACCTGGAAGAAGAAAATATATCAGATGAGACACCCACGTCAATCCAAAGATTAATTTTAAACGGACAGGATGGCCATTGCCACAACCAACCATCAAGCCACGGGCTCGTCCTCGGGTCTTCCTTTGTTGGGTGGGTATCTTTTGATCCCATGCGTAAGAGTGGACTTTGTCAGTACACACGTTAAAAGCAGACCAACCAGCTGGATTCCCGCATAATTAAAGTCATCCTCAGGGGCGTAAATCGTATCTTTATTCTAACGCCAGATCCAGATCCGAGGCCCGTTTCCCTCTTTTAAGAGGACCCCCTCGACCTCACGAGCCCTCACAAGATCTGAAGCTCGTACGCAGCAGGCCTTCCCTAGGTAATCCCGGTCTTGCCAAAAGTTTCTTCGGATGATTTGTTTTGGGTCGCTCTTGGATATGCTCTTCCCGTGTCATATATACCATCGGTAGTAGCTTCTGAACTTACAAGCTGCTGGTACTGCTCACTTACCATCGTCGTAGATCTCTGTTTACAGTATTTCTTATCCATGTTGTCGAGTAGCGGTGGGCAAGGTGGATTTATCAGTTGCCATATACTCTCTTCGTGTGTGTCTGTGTGGAAAATATTTGTCGGAATTCACTGAGACTTATCGTTTCGCATATTGACCCTGATAAAGTGTATCCATGAAGCTTTACTTTCCGAGAAACCCATCTACCGAAGTTTTGAAGTATAAGAGTGTTTCACATCTTCATCCTAAAAAAGTGTATCTACGAATTTTTCTTTCTAGAGAAATCTGTCTACCGAAGTCTTTTTATGTTAGGATAAGAGTCTGCAATTTTGCCATTTATGATGATTACTAGAGTAACTAGGAGTTGGATGGTAACTACATAACTAATTCTTCTTATCTTGTTCTTCCTTCAGAGCCACAAGAAATGAGCTGCAGTCGTGTGCTAGTGGATGAAAGCTCAAAACGCTTTCATAGATCCTGACAGTTTTGAAGTAATAGCAGGCCTGGCTTTTCTTTTCTTCAAAGCATCTTGAGAGACCAAAATCTGCAATTTTTGGCACCATGTTGTCATCAAGCAATATATTTGCAGGTTTGAGGTCTAAGTGAAGAATATGAATCTTGTGGAGATAATGCAAACTCTCACAAATTCCCTTGATTATTTCATAGCGCTTTCTCCATTGAGATTCTCTTCATTGAGGTATGATAACTTGAAACTCTCGTGGTTATAACCACAATTTATCTTAAAACTTCAGCTGGTGTTGATACGGTTTGTGATGATTGCAGAAATGGTTGGGCATGGAACAATTGCAACGAAGCTGTCCAGCATGCATGATAAAAAATAAGAGCAAAAATATATTATGATCTGTTGGATATTGTGTTGATTCACAAGGAAAGATCAAAATACAAAAAAAAGGCAAATGATTGCTCTGCTTTGCATGTCTACCTAGGCGAATCTACATGCCTATGTAACAAGTATGTTGTCTACTATCTATCACCTTCAAAGATTGATGGATTTAACTTTCTCAAAAAATTAACGTTCTTCTCCTCTTTGTAGATCCAAGATGCATGAATCTGCATGAATCTGCATGTAGACAGCGCTATCAAATAATCAAGGAATTTGCGAGGGTTTACATTATCTTCGCAAGAGTTTTATTGTTCGCTTAGACCTTAGACCTGCAAACATATTTCTAGATGACAATATGATGCTAAAAATTGCGGATTTTTGTTTCTCAAAATGCTTGGAGGAAAAACAAAGCCAAGCTATTGCTTCAAAACAGTTTGGATCTATGTAACCTTGCTAACAATCTTTGGCAGCTCAATTTCTTTGTATTTTATGAATTATATGCCTTCATTTCCCCATTCATTAACAAGTTGATACGAATTTTTATGCAGGGCATCAGACTCTTAAGATGGAAAATCACATTAGAGCTACACATATAGCTTTTGCTCTTATAATCATACAATACTAACGGGAAAAAGGGACATTGATGAAATGGGTGGGCCCACTGTAGATTTACCTTTGTTAATGCTGTTTGCATGTATCCGATCTGTGTATGAGCGTATATACTACATGTCTTGCTGTAGTAACCTACGAATGCAATAGGTTCTTGAAACTTGGGGGAGTAGGTTGGAGAAATCATCAGGAGGGTATTTGATGCATGTAGTATGCACAGGCTGTAGTCAATGGCTTGACAAAACAGAACACACCAATACTTTCTTTGCTCACTTATGGACCATGGCATGCTCCACTAACCTCTTTTTTGTTAGAACCTGTGTACATCTTTTCACCATTGCTGCTCCAAGCTGGTGGACGAGATCAAGCCTCGTTGGTTGTCCAACAGAAAAGGGTTCTGGGGGGCTGCAGCGAAATGCACCTGAGGTACATTCATGGTTGTTTAGCACCAGGCAGCTTTTTAATAGGACAATATCAACATTTGTGAGTCATGCAAACAAGAATGCAACTAAGATCGTGTAATTATTTGCTCCATGCAAGCATACGTATGCTAGAACATTTTCCTTGATGATATCACAAATAGATCTATTGAGATTTTCATGGGTTCTAGTCAGTTATCTTACTAATCTTATTAACCCTGATGCAGATATTGGGAAGCCACTCCATCTAACTGTCCGTCCTTCATAGATATCATTACTGAATTAGAGGTTTCCGGCAGCAGATCAGGTACCGCCATGACAATTCTTCAGTTGTTTTCAGGCGAATCCCTGTCTAGGTCTTCAGATTCTTATGTTTACCACTCTTGTTACAGGAGCAAACATGAGGATGCAGGGGAGACAAGCCAAGAAGAAGGAACAGTCCAGGCAAAATGAAGAGTGGCCCCTCTGCTCATACTCCATGACAGTTCCTCCCTTTAACTGATCCGCCAAACGAGGATAGGGGTTGATGGCATTAGAAAAGTAACGTCTCGTCTACGTCCCGATTTTGTCATTGCTTCTTGGGACCTGATTTTTACGGTCGCATTCTCAATTTCCGTTACAGATCTAATCTGGATTATCTCACAGAGCAAATCAGAGTGACCTTTATGTCTGGTTTTCGGGTTTTGTTAACATTTGGATTGATGGGTTTATCATCTATGGATGTATTGGCTACGAGTTGCAGCTTAAAATAGCTGCTACTCAATAGTGAGAATTTCATATCACATCATGTACCTGAAAAATTTCAATGCGTCGGTCACTTTTTTGAATAGTAATTACAAAATCCTGAATAATAGTGAAAGGTTGGCGGTGCAGCAGGATGAAGATAAACTTTTGACTGATGCAAAAAATAATAATTACAAAAGCTTGAATAATAGTGAAAGTGTTTCTCACCTTGAGCTGTAAATCCAAAAACTTACAAAAACTTCAATAAATTCTGAATTTTTTTGGTGACAAACTGAATAATAGTGAAAGTGTGTTTCTCACCTTGAGCTCATATGAGCAGTAAAATCCAAAAAAAAAAGATAAAAAAATTCAATAAATTCTCAATTTTTTTGGTGACAAACTTTCACAAATGTTTTCAGTGCTTGCAAAGTTTCATCATGTTAATTTTGGAGTGCTGTTTTTTTATGGCTTTCACGAATATCATTCTATGATGAGACTTTGCAAGCATTTAAAACAACTGTCAAATTTTGTCATAATTTTTTTCTTCAGATTTTACTATATGCGTCTGAATAATAGGCGCTTCCCTCTTTTATTCTTTTCCAAACAAGTAAGAATTGTGCTATTAGAAAGAACTAGTAATCTTGTATGTGCATGCACGTCCACTTTGACAATAATATTGTTTTCAAGATTAACCATAATCAATATTGATTTCAAGGTTAATGTGTTTAATGCAATTAATCTTGTTTTTCAAATTATGATTAATACAACTAACATCTTTCCAACTTATTAATAATGTGATGGATACATCATTAAAGCATTGTGAGACGTTGGATATAGGTGGTTGGATGACATAGGTCATTTGGATTCATCAAACTCATGTTTTTATAAGCAGTACTTCCTCT
This sequence comes from Hordeum marinum, assembly GCA_022496015.1. Classification (NCBI taxonomy): domain Eukaryota; kingdom Viridiplantae; phylum Streptophyta; class Magnoliopsida; order Poales; family Poaceae; genus Hordeum; species Hordeum marinum. The sequence goes on along the minus strand of CM039675.1, from coordinate 85,983,945 downwards.
ATTCACGAACATGAGATGTTTTGAATATTTCAATATAGACTATCTAGAAACTAAAATGAAAAAACAAACACACTAAGATATGTTTATATACATCTAATTTAGAAAAAATAGAATATTTCATATTTACGAAGGGAGAGAGTAGTAGGTAGGTGGTCGTAATCTCCAGTCAGCAGTGAATTAGCCCCGCGTCTAGCAAAGAGCAAGCTACTCCCTTCGTCCGAAAATACTTGTCTTAAAAATGAATGTATTAGACTTATTATAGATATATCAATTTTATTTATTTTTAGGACGAGTATTACGGACAAAAGAAGTACAACCTAGCAGCTGTCTAACGGAAGATACCCATAATAAAAGAACAGCTAAGTGTTCGTATAACTGTATGAGAGAAAAACACATTTTTCACCGTGCTAAAATTGTTGGTGATATATCTAGCAATCGGGTCCCACATGGCAGATCCGCGCCCTTGATAGATTGAACCAAACAAGATTAAAAAAAATCATCTACTTGTCCAGGCAAAACAGCCTGGATGGTCCGAAATCCCCTATTGTAATGTCAAATGAAGAGTAGTAGTAGGGAGTCTGCACTGTCCGGAATCACCTATTGTATGAAGGGAGTAGTAACAAGAAGAACAATAAACAAATAGAAAATATTCTTCATAGATTTAGTGATCTCGCTTTTCAAAAAGAGATTTTATCTCTACCAAAAAATAGAGACTTCTATTTATACTATCTATCTTCATTTAAAAAAATGGTATACATGTTCCTTTTGTGAGAACATGTAAATATTATACTCCTTTCGTTTTACAATTTAGTATGTTCGCGTTTTTCGAGATCTAAGTTTGATCATACATTTAACCGACGATACCGATTGCGACGGAAGCAAAAAATTATACCACTAAATTAGTATCGAAAGTTTTTTCAGATTTAAGTTTGACCATACGTTTAACCAGCGAGACCGATTGCGACGGAAGAAAAATTATACCATTGAATTCGTATTAATACGAATTCTGTGGTATAATTTTTGCTCCCGCTACAGTCTGTCTTGTTAGTTAAATGTATGATCAAATTTAGATTTAGAAATGTGCGGACGCACTGCATTGTAAAACGGTGCATTGTAAAACGGAGGAAGTATATTAAAGTTGATATGCATTCTCTACTACTCCTTTTGATCAATATTAATTGTCACTGAGTTAGTAGTAACTCTAATACTACAAAATTATACTAACTTATCGTATTATTATATTAACTCAGCGACAATTAATATGAATTGAAGGAAGTGCAACATTTTGTCTAAAGGATGTTATCATGACAGCTTATATTGCTTGGGTAAACAAAGATTCATCATCTGAGAGTACATTGACCAAGAAACCTGGTGGTTCAGTGTTCCAAACAATTTTCTACTACAACATCGGTGTTTGCATTGCCCGAAGACAAAGACAACCCAAGACGTTGCTTGTCCTACTCCGATTTTACCGACGACTCAAAGCATTGCCTGTCCTACTCCGGTGCTGCCAGGCTGCCAGCCACGCGTGTAAGAACCAAGGCAAGACAATACAAGTTCTTACAAAAACTGGATAGGAGTCTCCACCGGGTCGACGTTCATTCCCGCGGAAACGGGAGAACGATGGTGATGTACCAAGGCAGGTGTCGTCTTCGACATCTGAGTTGGTATTGGTCTTCGGTTGTGAATCTTTGACTGCTTGTTCATTTTAATAATATAGAAACGTCGGTTGAAAAACTCTATGCAGGCCAAGTGGTCCGACCAGGTGGCACGAGGTTTCTTTTCTATAAGAGTGTTTATAACGACTTGTGATATTTAATAGTACATGGTCCGGTTTTTTTTTTAGAAAAAGAACTTGAAAGTATATGCAAGATAGTAAAAAAAAACATCTAATTACAACATTTCTTGTGAAAGATTTTTTTTTGACAAAGGGTGGATTTTATTAACTCAATATGAAGCATCAAGAGAATACAAACATAATAAGCACGCACCCAGTCTCTGCATAGATAGGATGCACATAACTAACACTCTAGCAAATAACAAAGTCATATAAGACCAAAGTTATGCCTAAGCGTGAAGAAAAAAAAACAAAGACAATCAAACTCGTGATCGACAAACTATAACAATAACCTTATCTGCACCAACTTTCTCATGACACCGTAAGGACGATAAGATTCTTCAACAACAACGTCTTCAGAAAGAGAGCGATACTGAAGCACCGTCGTCACCGGATCCAACCATGAAAGGCCAAATTGTAGGTTTTCATCCTAAAGAACTGGTCTGAGCATGTCTAAACAATGTCTTCAACAAGGTAACAATGCAAAAACATCGCCATTGCCAGCATAACCAACTCAGGCCACAACAAGATTTTCACCCCGGAGCTTGAGACCGGGTGCTCAAGGAGCACCATCATCGAAGTCACTCATATGTTTTCTCCACCACTTCTCGATTTCACTAGCTACATGCGTTCATCGCAGTTGCATAACCATACCTCTACGTCAAGTCAGCGTTCATAGATTACATCTCACTTTCTACAACCACCGGATCTAGGACCTTTCAATAGTCACCGCAATTTGCAGCGAAGCCGTCACCGAAGGCCGGAGTGGTCATCACATACCTATGGCAGAACCTCGTCGGAGAGAGCCTTCCTAAGTCCCGTCGGCCCATGAAACCATAGCTGAAGAACTGCAGCGTCCATCCGCCCCGCTGGAGGCGCTACAACAAGGACATGGCGATGAACCAGCAGCCCCGCCGGCAACAACACCCGAGGGACGAAGCCGAGGAGCCCATCCGCCCAAGGTGATGAGCCCCACGTCTAGGAAGGCAGGTCGAGCCGGCAGCAACGCACACGAAGGAGGGATCGACGTGGGGCTGATCGGCATGGTAGGACGTGTAGAACTGCAGAAGGACCCGCCGTCGCCAACCACCGACCGGGGCTTTGAGGGATCACAAGAGTGTCTAGAGGGGGGGTGAATAGACTACTAGTAGGAATTTAAAACCTAACTTTTCCCAAGTTAATTGGTTGGTAGATTTTAACAGTTTTAGCAAAGCTAGCAAGTCTAACAACCCTACACATGCATGTCAACGAATATGGCAGCGGAAGGTAAAGACATTGCATATGAAGTAAAGTGTTGAGATAGGTAGATCAAACGCAGTTGGAGACGCATGGATTTTTCCCGTGGTTTCGATAGGTGGCGCTATCGTACATCCATGTTTATGGAGTCTTCAACCCACGGAGGGTAACGGTCGCGAGAGTCCACGGAGGGCTCCACGAAGTAGCAACCTTGACTATTCCATAACGGCTTCCGTCCACGAAGGACTAGCCTCACTATGGGTAGATCTTCACGTAGTAGGCGATCTCCTTGCCCTTACAAACTTCTTGGTTCACACCACAACACGAAGTAGGAGGCTCCCAAGCGACACCTAACCAATCTAGGACGCACCACCCTCCAAAAGGTAACAGGTTCGGTAATGACGGTGAACTCCTTGCTCTTGTGCTTCAAGATGATAGACTCCTCAGCACCCAATCACTCTCTCACAGATTTGGCATGGTGGAAGAGATGGGATTGGTGGAAAGCTACTTGGGGAGGCTAGAGATCAAGATCCATATGATTGGAGTGGAATATCTTGACCTCAACACAAGGGTAGGTGGTTCTCTCTCAGAAAACTAGATGGGGCAAGTGTAGAATAGTTCTGAGTGCTTCTCTTTCGATCAGGTGGTGGTGAAGGGGTATATATAGGCATTCCCAAAAATCCAACCGTTACACACAAAATGACCAACTCGGTGACATCGATGTGTTAATCTCGGTGGTTCCGGAGTGACCAAAAGGTGGCAACTTTTGAATCTCGGTGAGACCGATATAGGAAACTCGGTTGCACCGATAAGGTGACCAACGGTCAGATTTCCAATCTCGGTGACGCCAATCCAACATTCTCGGTGGGACCAAAAATGTGAATTTGCATAACAGAAAGTTGGCAACCTAAACTCGGTGGCACCGGTATGGAATCGGTTGCACCGAAGTGGCTAGGGTTTGGCTGAGTCTGTCTAGGTTCTGGAATCGGTGGAACCGGTATGGGAAAGTTGGTTGCACCGATTTTGAGTGTTAGGTATAGAACAGACTTTGGTGGGAGAGTTTGTGGATGTTTTTTGGCGACTATCACTTGTGCATGTTTGAGCATATTGTTCACCAACAAAACCTTACCCCTTTTAATAGTATTGGCTTTCCTAAGGACTCAAAGTGATTTCTCACAAATATAAAATGTAGAGTCCTCTTGCTTGAAGCTTGGCCAACTTATTTCCTTGCATCTTGGGGTATCTCCACACTCTCCTTTTGCCAAACCTCTCTATAGACTGTATCCGAAATACAATAGGTAAAAATATCAGTCCAAGAGACAATGTATGTTGTCATGAATTATCAAAACCACCAAGGGAGCATGTTGTGATTTCAATCTCCCCCTTTTTGGTAATTGATGAGAATATACAATCAAAGCTTCAAATAAATATATGCATGGTTATACTGAAGACTTTGAGAGATACATGACTTAGACTTGCTCCCCCTAAATGTGTGCAGTCCTTTAAAGGATAGTTGCTTTTGAATGCATGAACACACATAAGGTAGAAGGGATATAACATGTCATGTGTATCTTGGCTATATGCATCAAATATATATGAATGAGATGTATCTTTGTTCAAGGCATAACTCTTGCAAATAATATGTGCAAGAAGCAAGAGATCATCTTGACCAAGGATATGATGCATATACTTACCTTGAGTTCTTGAGCATCCTGGTAATAGAAACACACTTGAGAAAACAATGTTAGGAAACACAAGAGTTTCTACCAAACAACAAGGCAATATAACTCAAAATTGCCAAGATATGGAGGACATATAGAAAATAGTATTCTTTAGAATTGATATGTCTCCAAGATCATTGAGAATTTTCTCACCATAGATATGAAAATAGATTATCATCTCCCCCTGAATCTTAGCATGTAGATATTAGGATTGGATAAGGTGAGAAAGGTCAACAATTTTCTTCTCCCCCTACTTTGATATTCTCCCCCTGTTTATAAAGGTATGAGTATTGATATTGGCTCTCCCCCTTAATCATATCTCCCCTTTGCATAAGCATGTATCTCCCCTTTAGCATGAAGCTTTGGTCTTCTCCCCCTTTGGCATTAATTTCCAAAAAGGTCATAAATAGGGATAGATACGGGGATCATTGACTGAGAAGGGATCCTGGAGAATAGGGGTCATCGAAATGTAGGATTCATAGAAATGAAAACTGAGAGAGTCATTGAGAATGATTTCTCTCCCTTCGAGATGTTGTGGGACTTTGTTCTTCTCCTCCTTTCTTCATTGAAGATAGGGATCCTTGAAGACCAAAAATTCTCTCCTCAAGATTACCTTTAGTTCTTCTCCCCCTAAGTAATACGAAGTTTTTTTAAAAGGATCATCGAAGTAACGGAAGTATTACAAGAAAGATCACTAAGAAAACATCGAATTGCAAAAATGAATTCAAATGAAACAGAATGAATATCGGTGATTCCGAGATAGATAGATCGGTGGTACCGAGATTTTGTAGTGCAGCTTGTCTGTAATTTCGGTAGAACCGAGATATCTGTGTCGGCGGCTCCGAAAGAGAAACCAAGTTTCTGTTTTTACAAAGTCAAGAGAAAGATTTTCAATGAAATATGAAGTTTTTACAAGGGACATCAGCTAGAGAAGATTGGATTAGTTACGAGAAATCATGCAATAGAGAGCAAACCACACCAGATTCTTAACTAGATGATGGGCGGTGACTAGGTCACCTATTTTAGAGTATATCGACTTAGGATCCAAGCAAGAATACTTGATCATAGGTCATACTCTACATTAAGCTCAGAATGGGGTTACCATTTTCCGATTAAGCGTTTTCATGTCTTCATGTCGCTTGAGTTGCTTTAGCTCATTTCTTGGAGTAAAGCCTTTCCAAGGACATGAGTTCATACCTTTGAGTGGTGTTGATGACGTAGCTTGTAGATGAACTTGTTGAGGATGCTCGAGGTTGACGAAGATCATATTGAGTTTTGAGCAATCATTCTTGTTCTAGTACACTGGTTACCTACAAAGATTAGTCATGCAAGAAAGAACAATAGATATATCCAATTGACATGATACCAATTGAGAGTGTGCAATTTTGATCAAGTATATGTCAAGGATATGGTTGAGTGGCCTTCTTCCTTCCATCATCAAGAGGGGTTGTGGATACTTGGTAATGACAAGATTGCTTATGATTGGAGTTTATGGCAATCTTTTGGAATGAAGTTTTTCCAAGTACCTACAAGAGATTAGATGCAATACAAGGGAGCATAGAATACCATGGCATAATATGAAATGTTAAGATACATGGAAATATCAAGAAAGCTCATGCCCTTGCATGCAACCGAGTGAGTCTAGCTCAAGTTTGAAGCATCGATGATGTTCAACTCACTCCTCAAGTGATAAAATGTCTTCTCATCAAGTGGCTTAGTAAGATATCGGCCAACTACTTGTTAGTGCGAGCATGCTTAATATTAATATCTCCTTTGGCAACATGATCACGAATGAAATGATGTCAAACTTGAATATGCTTAGTTTGAGAATGTTGCACAGGATTATGACCAATTTTAATAGCACTTTCAGTGTCACAAAGTAATGGAACATTTTTGACATGAATTCCATAATCCTTAAGTGTTTGTGTCATCCATAGTAATTGCGCACAACAAGATCCAACAGCAATATACTCAGCTTCGGCAGTCGATAGAGATGCTGAGTTTTGTTTCTTAGAGGACCAAGATACAAGAGATCTGCCCAAAATTGACAAGTACCCGAGGTGGATTTTCTATCAACCTTGTCACCGGCATAGTCCGAATCAGAATAGCCAACAAGGTCAAAAGAAGATCCCTTGGGATACCAAATGCCAAAATTTGGCGTTTGTATCAAATATCTCATAATGCGTTTTATAGCCAAAAGATGACATTCTTTCGGTGCAGCTTGATATCTAGCACACATGCAAACACTAAGCATAATATCGGGACAAGATGCACATAGATATAACAAAGAACCAATCATAGATCGATAAACTTTCTGATCAACCGGCTCATCATCTCTGATAAGATCAATATGTACGCTAGTAGGCATAGGGGTTTTCATACCTTTGCACTCCTGCATGTTGAACTTTTTGATCAAGTCCTTGGTATACTTAGTTTGAGAGATGAAAGTTCCTTCTTTTGATTTCTTGATTTGCATGCCAAGAAATAATTTCAGTTCACGCGTCATGGACATCTCATACATCTCGGGCATCAACCTTCCAAACCTTTCACTAAATTGAGGGTTAGTGAAACCAAAGATAATATCATCCACACAGATTTGGCACACAAATAATTCACCATTAACTCTCTTAGTGAATAAGGTTGCGTCAATTTTACCAATTTCAAAACCTTTTTTGATAATAAACTTTGTTAAACATTTGTACCAAGCACGAGGGGCTTGCTTAAGACCATAAAGATCTTTACGAAGCTTGTAAACATGATTAGGTTTCTTAGGATTCACAAAGCCAGGTGGTTGATTAACATAAACCTCTTCTTCAATCTCACCATTTAAAAATGCACTTTTAATATCCATTTGATAAAGCGTGATATCATGGTGATTGGCATAAGCAAGAAGAATACGAATAGCTTCAAGTCTAGCAACGGGGGCGTAGGTCTCATCGTAGTCCATACCTTCGACTTGCGTATATCCTTGAGCTACGAGGCGAGCCTTGTTGTGCACAACTTGACCATCTTCGTCTTGCTTGTTCCGAAATACCCATTTGGTTTCGATGATGTTGTGTTCATCCTCGGGCTTCTCCACGAATGTCCACACTTCGTTCCTTTCGAAGTTGTGAAGCTCTTCATGCATAGCGTTCACCCAATCCGCGTCTTCAAGAGCTTGTTCTACCTTCAAGGGCTCAATGCTAGAGATGAAAGAATAATGCTCATAGAAGTTTGCTAGACGAGTTTTAGAGCGAGTGATCCTCCCTGTTTGTATATCACCAAAGATTTGGTTTAGGGGATGGTTCTTGGTCACTTGTGCTCGAACTCGGGTCAACTTCTGGTTGGTGGAGCTTCTTCTTCATCATCATATCCTTCATCTTCATTGTTGTTGAAGGTGTCGTTCCCTTGAGGTGGTGGTGAAGGAGGTTGTGGTGGATCTTCATGATGCACTTCCTCCTCTTCATCATTTTGCCATGTACCGCTTGTGGATGCCTCCATGTCATGTTGTGGTTCACCTTGTCGTGAGGTAGGGGCTTCCACTTGAGTTTATGAAGTACTTTCCTTCACCTCCATGAGACGAATCTTGCCGATGGGTAAATCTAGGATAGCTTCCGAAGGGTTCTTATCACCTACATCATTTGGCAATTGTTCAACTTGCGAACCATTAGATTCATCAAACTTCACATCTACCGTCTCTTCAACTTTTCGAGTGAAGTTGTTGTAGACACGGTAGGTGTGAGAGTTTGATCCATAACCAAGTAGGAATCCTTCATGAGATTTAGAAATTTAGTACGATGATGCTTATCAAGAATGTAGCACTTGGAGCCGATACGCGAAAGTATCCAACTTGGGGTTTGTTACCAGTGAGTAGCTCGTATGTCGTTTTACCGAGAAGCTTGTGCAAGTAAAGTAGGTTTGTGGCATGACATGCTGTTTCCACGGCTTCTGCCCAAAAGTGTTTTGGCGTCTTGTATTCGTCAAGCATCGTTCTTGCCATCTCAATGAGTGTTCGGTTCTTCCTCTCAACAACTCCATTTTGTTGAGGCATGTACGTGGCTGAGAACTCATGTGAGACACCTTCTTCGTCAAGAAAGGTATCCACATGGGTGTTCTTGAACTCCGATCCGTTATCGCTTCGAACCTTCTTGATCTTCACTTCAAACTGATTTTGCGCTTTGCGAGCGAAGTTCTTGAAGATCTTTTGAACCTGCGACTTATCATCAAGAAAGAATACCCACGTAAATCTGGAAAAATTATCAACTATAACTAGACCATGGGAATTCCCACCAAGACTCTTGTAAGCATTGGGACCGAAAAGATCCATGTGAAGTAACTCGAGTGGTCTCCTAGTAGTCATGATATTCTTAACAGAATGACTTCCACCTACTTGCTTTCCAGCTTGACAAGCACTACAAAGTCTATCTTTGTCAAAGACAACATCTTTAACACCAAGTATATGATCACCTCTGATAAGTTTGTCTAAATTACGTATGCCAACATTTCCTAATCTTCTATGCCAAAGCCAACCTTTAGAAGATTTAGCAATTAAATAAGTGCGAGGTTTGGATCTCTTAGTGAAATCGACAATGTATAGATCACCTCTACGGATACCGGTAAAGACCATTTTATGATTATCTTGACAAAACACTTGACAATCTATTTTCGTGACTAACACATTGAGACCGAAGTCGGCAAGTCTAGACACGGAAAGAAGATTATAGCCAAGAGATTCAACAAGCATAACATTTTGAATAGAACTATCATGGGATATGGCCACCTTACCAAGACCACTCTTTTCCTCCCGACATGTAATCCTTGAAGTTGGCCATGAGACTTAGATTCTTCATAATGTTCTCATACTCAATGTTGAATAGCTCATATTCATCATAGTAGACATGTTCCACATTGTCATCATCAAGTGAAAAATCCTCGTCATAAAGAACAAGAGATTCGTTAGGATGGTGATCATGACAATGTTCAAGTTTATGAATGCAAAGGGCCTCTATAATGATATTGTTGATAGTTGTGACATCTCCTTTAGCATGCATGAGGTCTCTAAGCTCAAATAGACAAGCATCAAATTTAGGATCACTAGGCGACATTTTGTGAAAGGCAATGGTTTTATGAAGAATTTCATCAAGATTACTTAATGAATAATTTGGATATCGTTTCTCCAAATCATTCCAGAAAGTGTAAGCACATGCAAAATTCTTCATTTGGTTAAGCATATTTCTAGGCAATGCTCTAATAATGAGATTAATAGTTCTAAGATTGCATAGTATATCAATTTCCTCTTTGTGTGTGGGATGCAAAGGATCAATAGGAGGCTCATAGGGGCGCATAACATATTTGCTCAATTGAAATTCATTAAACAGCTCAAGCATCAAAGATTTTCATTGACTATAGTACTCTCCATCAAGAATGGGCCCTCTACAACTCAAACTCCCTATACTAGACACATCCATCTTCCTCCTCGGTGATTAAACTAAAGCAATGCATACCAATGCTCTGATACCAATTGAGGGATCACTAGAAGAGTGTCTAGAGGGGGGTGAATAGACTACTAGCAGGAATTTAAAACCTAACTTTTCCCAAGTTAATTGGTTGGCAGATTTTAACAGTTTTAGCAAAGCTAGCAAGTCTAGCAGCCCTACACATGCATGTCAACGAATATGGCAACGAAAAGTAAAGACATTGCATATGAAGTAAAGTGTTGAGATAGGTAGATCAAACGCAGTTGGAGACGCATGAATTTTTCCCGTGGTTCCGATAGGTGGCTTTATCGTACATCCACGTTTATGGAGTCTTCAACCCACGAAGGGTAACTGTCGCGAGAGTCCGCGGAGGGCTCCACCCAAAAGGGTCCACAAAGTAGCAACCTTGACTATTTCATAACGGCTTCCGTCCACGAAGGACTAGCCTCACTGTGGGTAGATCTTCATGAAGTAGGCGATTTCCTTTCCCTTACAAACTTCTTGGTTCACTCCACAACACGATGTAGGAGGCTCCCAAGCGACACCTAACCAATCTAGGAGGCACCACCCTCCAAAGGTAATAGGCTCGGTAATGACGATGAACTCCTTGCTCTTGTGCTTCAAGATGATAGACTCCTCAGCACCCAATCACTCTATCACAGATTTGGCATGGTGCAAGAGATGGGATTGGTGGAAAGCTACTTGGGAAGGCTAGAGATCAAGATCCATATGATTGGAGTGGAATATCTTGACCTCAACACAAGGGTAGGTGGTTCTCTCTCAGAAAACTAGATGGGGAAAGTGTGGAATAGTTCTAAGTGCTTCTCTTTCGAGTAGGTGGTGGTGAAAGGGGTATATATAGGCATCCCCAAAAATCCAACCGTTACACACAAAATGACCAACTCGGTGACACCGATGTGTTAATCTCGGTGGTTTTGAAGTGACCAAAAGGTGGCAACTTTTGAATCTCGATGAGACCGATATAGGAAACTCGGTTGCACCGATAAGGTGACCAACAGTCAGATTTCCAATCTCGGTGACGTCAATCCAACATTCTCGATGGGACCAAAAATGTGAATTTGCGTAACAAAAAGTTGGCAACCTAAACTCGGTGGCACCGGTATGGAATCGGTTGCACCGAAGTGGCTAGGGTTTGGTTGAGTCTGTCTAGGTTCTGGAATCGGTGGCACCGGTATGGGAAAGTTGGTTGCATCGATTTTGAGTGTTAGGTATAGAACAGACTTTGGTGGGAGAGTTTGTGGATGTTTTTTGGCGACTATCACTTGTGCACGTTTGAGCATATTGTTCACCAACAAAACCTTACCCCCTTTTAATAGTATTAGCTTTCCTATAGACTCAAAGTGATTTCTCACAAATATAAAATATAGAGTCCTCTTGCTTGAAGCTTGGCCAACCTATTTCCTTGCATCTTGGGGGTATCTCCACACTCTCCTTTTGCCAAACCTCTCTGTAGACTGTATCTGAAATACACTAGGTAAAAATATCAGTCCAAGAGACAATGTATGTTGTCATGAATTATCAAAATCACCAAGGGAGCATGTTATGCTTTCAGGCTTTGCCCGACCGGCGAAGGCGAGGAAGAGGAGGCGAGGTGAGGATCTAGAACGAAGACAACAGTGGAGCCAACCGTGTCGCCCCGAGCGGACGACGCGGGGGCACGGTTTCAGAAAGCATCATGGTGTGAAAGAAATATTCATATTAAAGCAAATGTAGAAAAGTAAAATTTGTGGAAATCACATAAATTATGCATATCACGATATCTAGAAAGTGAAGAATATTTCTGATGAAAATTATGCAGATAAAGTAGAAAAATATATTAGTATTTCAACTAATTTGATGTTGTCCTTACAAACTTTTATTTCGATATAAATGTTTTCTGAAATTGGATTTTTATTACTTCGATAAATGTTTGCTACCTAGAACATGGTCAGGCGTATTCCGGTCTACGTTGATGACTTCACGGTCACTGCTTTTGCAAGTTTCTAGGTTTAACAAAGTTTACTTCGCTTATGCGGAGGCCCAGAGGCGGGATTGAGCTTTGCTCACGACGCATCACCGGTGGATGCAGGATGAGAAGACTTCAAGACCACTAAGAGTTTGGATGTAATTTCCTTTTCTACTAGCACAATGCATGTGTGTTGCTACGGAGCTATTAAATACAAAGAGTTGTATAAATGCTTAAGAGAATAATTTTGAGTTGTAGTCTCATTCTTGCATTTGTTATTTGTGTATTCTACAAATGTTAGTCTCATATAAAAGTAGTATTTATTTATTTAGATTAGGCCCCACATGTTAGTGAAAGTGCACTTATTAATTTATGTATCTTGGGAGTTCGCCGGTCCCATATGTGGGGTGTATTTTTTATTGATGAATGTTGTTTGTCTCACATGTAAACTCACCACCAACTATAATTTTTATAAGTATCTTTTCTATAAAAGTATGTTTGTAAGGACTTGTGATATTTAATATACGTTCTAGGCTTTTTCAAAAAGAAAAAACAATTGAAAGTATATGCAAGATAGTAAAAGTATATCTAATTACCACATTTCTTTTGAAAGAATATTTACATTAAAACAAATACAGAAAATTAAATGATGTCAAAAGCACATAAATTATGCATATCATGATATCTTGACGGTGAAGAATATTTCTAACAAAAATAATGCATAAATCATGCAACATAAAGTATATAAAATTATTAGAATTTCAACTGATTTTATGATATCCTTACAAACTTTACTTCAATAAAATGTTTGTTGCAATTTTATTTTTATTACTTCAATAAATGCTTGTTCTGCAAATCATGGTTTTGCGTCTTCTGATCTACATCGATGATTTCACGATCATCAATTCTAATAGTTTTTGGGTTTAAACAAGCTTGCTTCGCTAAGGCGGAGGCCTAGAGACGGCATCGAGCTTTGCTCATGACGCATCGCTAGTGGATACATTTTTTTAGAAAGGAGGATTACCCTCGACCTCTGCATTTGGACGATGCATGCAACTATTTTATTGATTATTTATAAAGACCTTACAATATAGTACATCAGGTAGTGCGAAGCCACCATCTTAGCAAAAATTGTCGCTACTCCTATCCACTTGATGAAGGAGTGCCGATAGTCCGAGCCTAACACCAAACGGACATCGCACAAAAGCTTAACATCTAAAGCCAGAGACTCTGACCAAGCAACATACGAGGTTTGGGGTACAAGCCGGTCTGACGCACTCTCATGTGTCGTCGCCGCCATCTTCCACCAATCCATCTTCAGAGAAGAACCTAACACACCGGCCTTGCCAGGCCTCTCTGTCATCGACGCTACCGCAGCGCCAGACAGCGTCCTCCTCCTACGCAAATCCATCTCCGTGCATCGGACACTGAGTGTCCAATGCGCCATGCCACCGAGATCCGCCGCCATCAATGAGTAAGGTGAAACCCCACTCCACCAAAGAAGCCGTCCACTGGTCCCTCGAGCCCGTGTACACCTCCAAGAATGACGCCCTCAAGGGGGAAACGACACCAGAGTGTCGTCATCATCTTATCTATTGATTTAGGGTTTCTCTCGGAGGTAGAGGATAGAGGTCGGAGCTTCTCCCCGGCGATGCCTTCAAGAAGATAACGACACAAAAGAGTGTCGCCATCGCTGGTCTTGCCAACAAGCCGAGAACAAGGTTTTCACCCGGATCCGCTCGACGAACCTCCATCAAGCATCGTATGCACTGGTCGCCACTAATCTAAGCCGCCACGCAACGAGTAGGCCACAGGGATCAAATTAATCATATATGTCCGAAGGCCATACCACGCATGGCGCCGTCATGTCTACCAGTCTTCCATGTCGCCGTCGTCGATCCGGGGCCAGATGGCCCGTCACCGCAAATCCAGTAGCCGCCACCGAACGCAACCAACGCCATTGCCCGATGCAAGGCTGGCTGCCGTGTGTCGCGCCGCCGCCGGTCAAGGCAGGGACACCCGTCATGCTGTCAAGGCCAAATCGGCCGCACCTCCTCACACTGCGAGGTGCTGCACCATCCCCATGGCGCAAGAAAGAGGGTCCCTCCCACCACCGTCGACCCCGTGGCTATAGGCTCGCGGCGTCCTTCGGCGACAGCGGAGGGAGGGAAGTCAGGAGAGCCCCCACCGGCTAGGATTTCGTCATGCCCGAGTCGTCCGAGCGGGGGGCGACGCGGGGGCGCAAAGTCTTGCCATGGTTGGTGGATACATGAGGAGAAGACTTCAACACCACTAAGAATTTGGATGTAATCTTCTTTTCTATAAGGGTATATTTGTAAGCACTTGTGATTACTTAATTGGTGGTATATTTGTAAGCACTTGTGATTACTTAATGGGTCCTGATATTGCCCACACGTGTGGGCGTTAAGGAAGTCTTGCACACGTCCCGTGTGGTGTGTGAGAGAAACAACACATACACCTACGTGTGGGCAAAACACCTAACGGCCACACGTCCGGCCTCCCGCCTCACGGCCCGCATGTCCGGCATGACACCTCGCGGTCCCGCGTGCCCCCTCCCCCATGGCAACTGTTTGTTTTACTGCAGTTGCCATGTCTGGACAACTACAGTTGCCATGGTTGCTCAATTGCAGTCGTCATGTCTGAACAATTGCATTGCCATGTAACACTAGAAAGACATGGCAACTGACAAATGTATAGGTGTGCAATGGCAGTTCCGCTCAGTTGTCATGTAACACTGGAAAATACATGGCTACTGACAGGCGTGTGGGCGCGCGACGGCAGTTTCACTCAGTTGCCATGTAACACTGGAAAGACATGACAACTGACACGCGTGCGGGCGTGTGGGCGCGACGTTAGTTCCACCACACACCGGGTTGACAGTCGTGAGCTCTGCATGCGTGAAACGGGCATGTGGGCGAGTTACAAAACGCCACACACCAGCCCCATCCCACGTGGCACAAAAAAAATCTGCCCCGAGTTGTCAAAATTCGTGCAAACACGCATAGACGACGATCCACGCGTGTTGACGAGTGTGGACGTTATCTTTTTGGTACTTAATTCATGGCCTTAGGCCTTTTCAAAAGGGAAAAAAACTTGAAAATATATGCAAGAAAGCAAAAAAATAATCTAATTACCATATTTCTTGTGAAAGAAACATTTACGTTAAAACAAATACAGGAATTAAATTATGTCAAAAGCACATAAAATATCCATACCTGATACCACGATATCTCGACAGTGAATATAACCGAATCTATGTAAATCCTGGTTATTCCTAACGAGACGTCACATAGTGCCTCACTAGAGACGTTTACTTCACATAATCGCCTCGCTACTCTACGGACTGCCTCGTCGGTATATATACGGGGTCTCGTGTCCTCCACACTCTCGATGCTTTTGTGCGTGTGGCGATCGCACGCCTCTGCTCCCACATACATGGCGACCGACAATGACACCAAGTTCGCTGTAGCAGAGCTGGGTCCAACCCCGGCGCCGGCGGCCATGAAACTCTGTACCGTCTGCGTAGCCACGGCCACCCACGACGCCATGCCGCTGCCGTCACAGCAGGGGCAGTGGCTGCGCGCCGCCGTCCTCGGCGCAAGCGACGGCCTCGTCTCCACCTCGGCGCTCATGCTCGGCATCGGCGCGGCGCGGCCCGCCGACCCACGGGCCGCGCTCCTGTCGGGCGTGGCGGGCCTCGTCGCCGGCGCGTGCAGCATGGCCATCGGCGAGTACGTGTCGGTCCACGCGCAGCTGGACGTGGAGCTGGCCGGGCTCAAGCGGCTCGAGGAGGCGCGCGGGTACCCGGCGGACCGGGCCGGGCTGCCGAACCCGTGCCACGCGTCGGCGGCCTCGGCGATGTCCTTCGCGGCCGGCGCGGCCATCCCGCTGCTGGCGGCGTGGTTCGTGACAAGCTACGGGGTGCGGGTCGCCGTGGTCGTTGCGACGGCGACTCTGGCCTTGGCGGTGTTCGGCGCCCTCGGGGCGGTGCAGGGCCGCGCTCCGGGAGGGCGGGCTGGGCTGAGGGCTGCGCTGGGAGGATTAGTAGCGATGGGGGTCACCTACGGTCTCATGAAATTGTTCCGGACTCATTCGGGTTGATATTTTTTTGTGTGAAAGTCATTCAGTTTGATATATGGCTTGAAGAAACTTGTTATGGGTGTGTTTCTCTTCTTCTTTTTTGATGAGGGAAAAAAAACAGTAGGTGAATTGCAAGTCCTAGCTTGTGGTGTATATACAATTACTAAGATCTGTTCACTAGTAGCATGCTCGATGGCAAAGGCACTTCTAAGGCTCTTGTCATGTAAAGCGGCCACGTGAGTAGCCATACAAGGTATTCTACATGGTATAACGTATGAATCTGCTACTTGATTTCCAGTATTGGTATATAAAACATATTGTCGTAAAGATTTTAAAGAATCAAAGTACTTATTTCAGTGACTAGCTTAATCATAAAAGAGGAACTATTGTTTATTAAATTTTAGGAAGAAAGTTTTCAATAATTTGAGAAACAAATAAATAATTAGAAACACATATTTCAGTAACTTAAATGTTTTCAAAAACATAAATTTAAACAAGTTCATGAACACACAATCATATTTCAGAATAAAATAAAATAGAAACACACATATAAGCAATACTTTCTTGATAAAAATTATTGGTGGCAATGATAATGGAGTGATTCGAGTGTTCCAGGTTGCGAAGAAGTAAATGAGAGGAAGAATTACCCGACTGTTGCCAAGTAACAAGTACTCTCTCTGTTTCTAAATATAAGACCTTTTACAGATTTTAATATAAATTACATGTGAATATATATAGACATATTTTAGAGTGTAGATTCACTCATTTTGCTCCGTATGTAGTTTATGATGAAATTTCTAAAAGATCTTATATTTAGAAACAGAGGAAGTACTACTGAAAGAGAGCAAACAGTATTTAAAAAAGTGGGCACGAAAATGGATACCGAGATGTTGCATGCATAATATCAATGATAACATAGTGCATACTTATAACAAAACATATAGTTTCCCAACTCTCGTTTTCATACTTTTGTAGGTGTATGTATACTACATACAGTTGAAAATGGTTATTTATAAAAACTTGCCCAACATTTATTATCCTATCCTCCCTTGCCACTGGGGTCCAAAGGAAAATAAGGATAATTAAGATGTACTTTTGTGAAACATTCGCACCAATGTATATCCTGGTTGATGAATACATTTAAATTCTGGTATTACAACCCTCTCATTTGATATCCTGTTTTTTCACCGTCATTACTACAGAAAGATTATCCCAAACGGTTATCATAGGTAGGCCCTTCAGGATTTCCAATTTCTCATATAAGCTATCGTCGCTAGTACAACTGGCATGACAGGTGGTTTTAAAACCACCTGCAATACTCTCATATAGCACGGGTGGTTTACAAAACATGATTGCCCCCAAAACTATTATTAGAAGCGGTTTACGATAGGTGGTTACAGAACCGCCTCCAATAGTTATAAAGGACAAAACAAAACAATCCTTGCCAACCGACCGATCGTCTCCAATACTTCATACTTGAAATTTAAGTGTATAATCCAGAAAAATAGGACGTATCAACCTTATTATTAACAAGTAATAACAAATTTGTTCTACCATCTACAATGGTATTCTTGAAATCAAAAAATACTATCAACTGCCATCAAAATCCTTAATAACAATAAGCTTACTGAAGGGAAAGACTAACTAGTACTAATCATAATCTTGGATAAATAAATTAACGGAAATAATCTGCTACCCATGGTGGTAGCTATGCACGATCCCAATTTTTGTCTCTAAATTTTTTGATTTTATTTTTGACCATGAAAAATAAATCTATAATGAGAATATCGTGAGTTTGGACCAACAAGGAAAGCAAACAGGCAATTGTGCCAAAAAAAAGCAAGTAAAAAAGACAAAGATAAGTGAGGAAAGACCCTTTCTACATAATGAAAAGACACTTGTGTCAAAAAAAGGTAATTAAAATATAAAGAGAAGTGAGAAAAGGTCATTTCTACACAACTAAAATGTACTTGTGCTAACGTCACAAGAAACTCGACACCTCATACATAAAAAAGCACTTATGTTAAAGGGTGTATAGCTGCCACCATGCATAGAAAATCACATCTCGGTAAATTAAACTCTAACTTGTATAGTACTTCCTCTATAAACTAATAAAGGATCGTTTAGATCAGTAAAGCAGTGATCTAAACAATCATGTATTAGTTTACAGAGGGAATAATTAGGAACTTTAAAAATCATCAAGGAAAATTCGTTTTGCATCAAAGCACATATACAACAATGAACATAAGTTACAAAAAAAGCCAGAGAAGGAAGCATCATACCAAATTGTCTACAATTTCACGCAATGCTTTGGCTCATTAGGACATGGTAACATTACAACCCATTTCACGAAAATATTCAGCAAACATAATTTAGAGGGAAAGAAACACATGGCCCTAACACGGAGTTATACGACTGTCTATGACTCAGAATGAAACTTTGAAATTGACTAATGATCACACCATTGTCTTCAGGTTCAAGGTGCATGGAGTTTTTTATCCAACGGACAAGCCACGGTGTTCTCAATTTCACCGTTTGTGACCACTTAAGAGCGTGTATAATTATGTTATCTTAAAAGTGTCATGTAACATAAACGCTAAGGTGTAGAATAGATTAAGCAACAAGCTTAAGATAAAGTTGTTCATTATACATGCCATATACACTCACAAAACACTTGGTGTGACATTGCTTCCTCGGCCTTAGGTGCGGAGGATTACTCCCTCCGTTCTCCCCGACGATGAAGGTAAAACTGATGAATATACTATAACACTATTCTTGCTAGAATTAGACAACCCACATTCAATTGAGGTCTCCAATTGGTATTGTGACATCCGATATTTGGCCTCGTCAACAATTTTTCAAAGCTATCTCATTTCATGTGCAACAATCCTTCCAATTGAAAGCCTTTCACATTTGCTCCCTTGGTGGTTTTGGTAATTAATAATAACATATATGTCATTGAACTAATGTTTCCACTAAGAATGTTTCAGGAAAAGTTCAATGATGGGTTGGCAAAAAGATTGTGGAATACCCCAAGATGCAAGGAAATAGGTTGGCAAAGCTTCAAGCAAGAGGACTCTACATTTTACATTTGTGAGAAATCACTTTGAGTCCATAGGAAAGCCAATACTATTAAAAGGGGGTAAGGTTTTGTTGGTGAACAAAATGATCAAACGTGCACAAGTGATAGTCACCGAAAACATCCACAAACTTTCCCACCAAAGTCTGTCCAAAGCCAAACACTCAAAATCGATGCAACCAACACTCTACACTCGGTGCCACTGATTCCAAACCCTAGACACACTCAGCCAAACTCTAGCTTTTCGATGCAGCCGATACTGCATTCGGTGCCATCGACTTGGGATGCCAACTTTTTGTTACGCAAGTTCACAATTTCGGTCCCTCAGAGATTGTCGAATCAGCATCACCGAGATTGGGCATTCTGACCATTGGTCACCTTATCGGTGCAACCGAGATTCCTATATCGGTCTCACCGAGATTCAGAAGTTGCTAAGTTTAAGTCACTTCGATACAGCCGAGATTCACACATCGGTTTCACCGAGTCTGACTTATTGTGTGTAACAGTTGGATTTTTGGAGATGCCTATATATACCCCTCCACCACCACCTACTCAAAAGAGAAGGACTCAGAACTATTCCATACCTATCCTATCAGTTTTTTGAGAGAGAACCACCTATCCTTGTGTTAAGGTCAAGATCTTCCACTCCAACCATATGGATCTTGATTTCTAGCCTCCCCAAGTTGCTTTCCACCAAATCAATCTCTTCTACCAAGCCATATCTGTGTGAGAGAGATTGTGTGTTGAGGAGTCCATCATCTTGAAGCACAAGAGCAAGGAGTTCATTGTCATTATTGAGCCTATTACCTTTTGGAGGGTGGTGCCTCCTAGATTGGTCAGGTGTCGCTTGGGAGCCTCCTACTTCGTGTTGTGGAGTGAACCAAGAAGTTTGTAAGGGCAAGGAGATCGCCTACTTCGTGAAGATCTACCCCGAGTAAGGCTAGTCCTCCGTGGACGTAGGCCATCATGGTATAGTCAAGGTTGCTTCTTCGTGGAACCCACCGTTGGTAGAGCCCTCTATGGACTCTCACGACCGTTACCCTCCGTGGGTTGAAGACTCCATGAACGTGGATGTACGATAGCACCACCTATCGGAACCACGGGAAAAATCATTGTGTCACCAATTGCGTTTGATCTTCCTACCCTCTCTTTACTTTCATGTGAAATGTCTTTACTTTCCGCTGCTATACTCTTAGACATGCATGTGTAGGGTGTACTTGACATACTATGAATCCTAAAATCTGCCAAGGATTAAAATTGGGAAAAAGTAGATTTTTATTTGGTCAAGTAGTCTAATCACCCCCCCCCTCTAGCACTACTTTCGATCCTACACCAATCACTTCCATTGGCTTGAGATCCTTGTAGTTGGGCATCATTTGGATCAATGTGCATACGGTGTCATATCGATCATCCAAAGCTAGATGTATCTTCTTGATGATGAATTTGTCAGTCATTTCTTCTCTTCCTAAGCCGACAATCTCATTGGTGATGAGAGCTAGCCGAGAGTACATCTCAGTGACTCCTTCACCATCCTTCATCTTAAACTTGTCAAGCTGACTTTGAAGAACATCCAACTTGGACTCTCTCACAGATTCGGTACCTTCATGCATATCAACCAAAGTATCCCAAATCTCTTTTGCATTCTCAAGGCGGCTAATTTTGTTGAACTCTTCGGGGCATAGGCAGTTGAAGAGAATGTCACATGCTTGAGCATCTAATTGCAACATCTTCAATTCATCTGCAGTCGCTTCGCGATCTGGTTCCTTTCCATCCACAAAGAATTCACCTTGCAATCCAACACGAACAACAGCCCAAACAGCGGGGTTATGACCAAGAAGATGCATTTTCATTTTGTGCTTCCAACTAGCAAAATTAGTTCCATCAAAGTACGGACCTCTACGATGATAATTTCCCTCACTAGTCGCCATACTCTCCTAGATTATGAGACCAATGCAATGGAGACCAATGCTCTGATACCACTTGTAATATCGAAAGTAGGTCTAGAGGGGGGTGATTAGACTACTTGACCAAATAAAAATCTACTTTCTCCCAATTTTAAGTGTTGGCATATTTTAGCATTCATAGCAAGTCAAGCACACCCTACACATGCATATCTACAAGTATATCAATGGAAAGTAAAGACAAGCATGAGTAGTAAAGGAAGGGTAGGAAGATCAAACACAATTTGAAGACACGATGATTTCCCCATGGTTCCGATAGGTGGTGCTATCGTACGTCCACGTTTATGGAGTCTTCAACCCGCGGAGGGTAACGGTCGCGAGAGTCCACGGAGGGCTCTACCCATGGAGGGTTCCATGAAGAAGCAACCTTGACTATACCATGATGGCCTACGTCCATGGAGGACTAGCTTAACTCGGGGTAGATCTTCACGAAGTAGGCGATCTCCTTGCCCTTACAAACTTCTTGGTTCACTCCACAACACGAAGTAGGAGGATCCCAAGCAATACCTAACCAATCTAGGAGGCACCACCCCCCAAAAGGTAATAGGCTTGATAATGTCGATGAACTCGTTGCTCTTGTGCTTCAAGATGATAGACTCCTCAACACACAATCACTCTTTCGCAGATTTAGCTTGGTGGAAGAGATTGATTGGGTGGAAAGCAACTTGGGGAGGCTAGAGATCAACATTCATATGGTTGGAATGTAATGGCATGATCTCAACACATGAGTAGGTGGCTCTCTCAAAGAAAATCAGTTGGTATGAGTGGGGGTCTGTTCTGAGTGCTTCTCTTGCGAGTGAGCGGTGGCGGAGGGGTATATATAGGCATCTCCAAAAATCAACCATTACACTGTTGGAAATATTCCCTAGAGGCAATAATAAATTGGTTATTATCATATTTCCTTGTTCATGATAATCGTTTATTATCCATGCTATAATTGTATTGATCGGAAACTCAGATACATGTGTGGATACATAGACAACACCATGTCCCTAGTATGCCTCTGATGGACTAGCTCGTTTATCAAAGATGGTTAAGGTTTCCTAGCCATGGACATGAGATGTCATTTGATAACGGGGTCACATCATTAGGAGAATGATGTGATGGACAAGACCCAAACTATAAATGTAGCATATGATCGTGTCAGTTTATTGCTACAGTTTTCTGCATGTCAAGTATATGTTCCTATGACCATGAGATCATGCAACTCATTGACACTGGAGGAGTACCTTGTGTGTATCAAATGTCGCAACGTAACTGGGTGACTATGAAGGTGCTCTACAGGTATCTCCAAGGGTGTCTGTTGGGTTGGCATGGATCAAGACTGGGATTTGTTACTCCGTGTGACGAAGAGGTATCTCAAGGCCCACTCGGCAATACAATATCACTATAAGCCTTCCAAGCAATGTGACTAAAGATTTAGCCACGGGATCTTGTATTACGGAACGAGTAAAGAGACTTGCCGGTAACGAGATTGAACTAGGTATGGAGATACCGACGATCAAATCTCGGGCAAGTAACATACCGAAGAACAAAGGGAACAACATACGGGATTAACTGAATCCTTAACATAGAGGTTCGACCAATAAAGATCTTCCTAGAATATGTAGGAACCAATATGGGCATCCAGGTCCCGCTATTGGTTATTGACCGTAGAGGTGTCTCGGTCATGTCTACATAGTTCTCGAACCCGCAGGGTCTGCACACTTAAGGTTCGTTGACGTTTCGGTAGTATAGAGTTATGTATGGTGGTGACCGAAGGTTGTTCAAAGTCTCGGATGAGATCCCGGACGTCACAAGAAGCTCCGGAATGGTCGGGAGGTAAAGATTGATATATGGGATAATAGTGTTTGGTCTCCGAAAGGGTTCCGGAATTCACCGGAAATAGTTTCGGATGTTTCCCGAAATGTTTGGGGTACAAGGACACTTTATTTGGGCCAAGGGGTAAAGCCCATGAGGCTTTAGGAAGGTGCAAAATATGTTTTGCGGAGGCCAGGGGCCAGACGCCAGGGACTCTGGCGTTTGGGGCCAGACGATGAGGACCTTGGCGTCTGGTCCTGGAGTCCGAGGAGGACTCTTGCCTTGCGGGCAAACCGACCTTGAGGAGGATTTTTCTCCAAGTTTTGACCCCATGGCTCAACATATAAATAAAGGGGCGGGGCTAGCACTTGGGACACATAAAGAAACCCTAAGCCACGTGTTGGCTCTCCTCTAGTTCATAGTTTCTCCTCTAGATCGATTTCAGCGGTGCTTAGGTGAAGCCCTGTCGGAATAGTTCCACCACCATCACCACAACGCCGTCGCGCTGCCGGAGAAATCATCTACCTCTCCGCTCCCTCTTGCTGGATCAAGAAGGCGGAGATCTTCATCGAGTTATACGTGTGCTGAACGCGGAGGTGTTGTCCATTCGGCACTAGATCGGAAGAATCGTGATCAAGACTTGCAGGGTATGTTGTGATGTGATATGGCCAATTACATGATGAGATATATGTGATGTATGAGATGATCATGTGATGTATAGAATATCACGACTTGCATGTCGATGAGTACGGCAACTGACAGGAGCCATAGGGTTGCCTTTAATTATTGTATGACCTGCGTGTCGATCATTAAGCGCTATGTAATGCTTTACTTTATCGCTAAATGGTAGCAATAGTAGTATGAGCATGGTGGGCGCGACAACCCTGATGGCGACACAGTGATGGAGATAATGGTGTTGCCGGTGACGATGGAGATCATGCCGGTGCTTTCAAGATGGAGATCAAAAGCACAAGTTCTTGGCCATATCATGTCACTTATGATTTGCATGTGATGTTAATCCTTTTATGCACCTTGTTTTGCTTAGGACGACGGTAGCATTATAAGGT
Organism: Hordeum marinum; assembly: GCA_022496015.1. Classification (NCBI taxonomy): domain Eukaryota; kingdom Viridiplantae; phylum Streptophyta; class Magnoliopsida; order Poales; family Poaceae; genus Hordeum; species Hordeum marinum. The sequence continues at coordinate 85,959,721 of CM039675.1, read as the reverse complement.
GATCCCTCAATTAATTTCAAGATAAATTGTGTTCTCCCCGAGTATGCACCGTTGTGAAAGTTCGTCGTGTCGAGACACCACGTGATGATCGGGTGTGATAGACTCTACGTTCACATACAACGGGTGCAAGCCAGTGTTGCACATGCGGAACACTCGGGTTAAACTTGACGAGCCTAGCATGTACAAACATGGCCTCGGAACACAAGAGACCAAAAGGTCAAACATGAGTCATATAGTACATATGATCAACATGATGATGTTCACCATTGAAACCACCTCAACTCACGTGATGATTGGACTTGAGTTGGTGAATTTGGATCATGTATCACTCGAATGACCAGAGGGATGTCAATTTGAGTGGGAGTTCTTAAGTAAAATGATTAATTGAACTCATTAACATGAACATAGTCAGTAGTGTCTTTGCAAATTATGTTGTAGCTCACGCTGTAGCTCCCTTGAATTTTTATATGTTCCTAGAGAAATAGAGTTGAAAGATGATGGTAGCAATATTGCGGACTGGGTCCGTGATCTGAGGATTGTCCTCATTGCTGCATAGAAGGCTTATGTCCTTAATGCACCGCTTGGTGCGCCACCCCCTCTAGCGTCGTCTGTAGATGTTGTGAACATCTGACAGGCACGTTTCGATGACTGCTTGATAGTTTAGTGCGTCATGCATTATGGCTTAGAATTGAGGCTCCAAAACGTTTTGAACATCACGAAACATATGAGATGTTCTAAGAGCTGAAATTGGGATCTCAGGCTCGTGCCCGTGTTGTGAGATATGAGATCTTCAACAAGATTCTTTGCCTGCAAGATGAAGGATAATAGCTCAATCGTTGAGGATGTGCTCAGTTGCCTAGGTGCTACAATCGCTTGAATCGAGTGGGAGTTGATCTTCCAGATAAGATAGTGATTGATATAGTTCTCTGAGTCACTATCACTAAGCTACTAGAACTTCGTGATGAACTATGATTATGCCAGGGATAGAAATGATGATCCCTGAGCTATTCGCGATGTTTGACACCGCAAAGGTAGAAATCAAGAAGGAGCATCAAGTGTTGATGGTTAGTAAAACCACTAGTTTCGATAAGGGCAAGGGCAAGGAGGGAAACTTCATGGACGGCAAGTCAGTTGCTGCTCCAGTGAAGCAACCCAAAGTTGGACCCAAACCCAAGACTAAGTGCTTCTATTATGAGGAGAGCGGTCGCTGAAGCGGAACAACCCTAGATACTTGGTAGATAAGAAGGCTAGCAACATCGATAGAAGTATATTTTGAGATACGTGTTATTGATGTGTACCTTGTTGGTACTCCTAGTAGCACCTGGGTATTGGATACCGGTTCGGTTGCTAAATGTTAGTAACTCGAAATAAAAGCTATGGAATAAACGGAGACTAGCTAAGGGTGAGGTGATGATGTGTGTTGGAAATGTTTCCAAAGTTGATGTGATCAACATCGCATGCTTTCTCTACCTTCGGGATTAGTGACGAACCTAAATAAATGTTATTTGGTGTTTGTGTTAAGCATGAACATGATTGGATCGTGTTTATTGCAACACGGTTATTCATTTAAGTTAGAGAATAATGCTTATTATGTTTACATGAATAACGCCTTCAATGGTCATGCACCCAGTGAGAATGGTTTGTTGAATCTTGATCGTAGTAATACACATGTTCATAACATTGATGCCAAAAGATACAAAGTTAATAATGATAGTACCACATACTTGTGGCACTGCCGCTAAATGTCATATTGGTATAAATTGCATGAAGAAACTCCATACTAATGGATCTTTGGACTCATTCGGTTTCGAATCGGTTGAGACATGCGGACCATGCCTCTTGGGCAAGATGGCTACAGACCCCGTTTTCAGCTTGATGGAACGGGCAAGTGACTTATTGGAAATGATACATGTTGATGTATACGGTTCAATGAGTGTTGTAGCGTGCGGTGGATATCGTTATTTTCTTACCTTCACTGATGATTTGAGTAGATATAGTGTATATTTACTTAATGAAACACAAGTTTGGATCGTTTGAAAAGTTCAAGCAGATTTAGAGTGAAGTTTGAGGTCATCGTGATGAGAAGATAAAATGTCTACGATATGATCGTGGAGGTGAATATCTGGGTTACGAGTTTGGTATAAAACTTAAGACAATGTGAAAGTTGTTTCACAACTCATGCCACCTGGAACACCATAGTGTGATGGTGTGTCCGAACGTCGTAGTCGTGCTTTATTGGATATGGTGCGAATTATGATGTCTCTTATCATTTTGCCACTATCATTATGGGGTTATGCATTGGAGACAACTACATTCACTTTAAATAGGGCACCATCTAAATCCATTGAGATGACACCATATGGTTTGGCAGAAACCTAAGTTGTCATTTCTTAATGTTTGGGGCTGCGACGCTTATGTGAAAAGGGTTTTCACCTAATGAGCTCGAACCCAAAGCGGACAAATGCATGTTCATACAATACCCTAAGAATAGTTGGGTATACCTTCTATCTCAGATCCAAGTGCAAAGTGTTTGTTACTAAAAATGGGTCCTTTCTTGAGAAAGAGTTTCTCTCGAAAGAATTGAGTGGGAGGAAGATAGAACTTGATGAGATTGTTGAACTTTTGTTTCAACCAGAGAGTAGCGCAGCGCAGAAAATTGTTTCTGTGGAGCCTACGTTAGTTGAAGAGGAGGTTAATGATGATGATCATGAAGCTTCAGATCAAGTTACTATCAAACCTCGTAGGTCGACAAGGACGCGTACTGCTCCTGAGTGGTATGACAACCCTGTCTTAGAGGTCATGTTGTTGGACAACGATGAGCCTACGAGCTATGGAGAAGAGATGATGGGCTCGGATTCTGACAAATGGTTAGAGGCCATGAAATCCGAGAAACGATCCATGTATGAAAACCAAGTATAGACTTTGGTAGACTTGCTCGTTGGACGGCAGGCCGTCGAGTACAAATGGACCTTTAAGATGAATACAAACGATGCTGGTAAATGTCACCATTTATAAAGCTTGACTTGTCGGAAAGAAGTTTCTGCCAAGTTCAAGGAGTTGACTACGATGAGACTTTCTCACCCGTAGCGATGCTAAAGTCTGTTGGAATTATGTTAGCAGTTGCTGTATTTTTCAATTATGAAATCTAGCAGATGGGTGTCAAAACATCGTTTTCTTAACGGTTTACTTGAGGAAAGGTTGTATGTGATACAACCAGAAGGTTTTGTCAGTCCTAAGGATGCTAAAAGGTGTGCAAGCTCCAGCAATCCTTCTATGGGCTGGAGCAAGCATCTCGGAGTTGGAATATACGCTTTGATGAGGTGATCAAAGTTTTTGAGTCTATACAAAGTTTATTAGAAACTTGTATTTACAATAAAGTGAGTGGGAGCACTATAGAGTTTCTGATAAGCATATGTGGATGACATATTGTTGATCGGAAATGATGTAGAATTTTTGGAAAGCATAAAGGGTTGTTTGAAAAGAGTTTTTCAAAGGAAGACCTGGATAAAGATACTTAATTTTTGGGCATCGAGATCTATAGAGATAGATCAAGACGTTTGATAAAACTTTCAATGAGTACATACCTTGAAAAGATTTTGAAAGAGTTCAAATGGACCAGTCAAAGAAAGAGTTCTTGCCTGATTTGTAAGGTATGGAGTTGAGTGAGACTCAAAGCCCGACCACGACAGAAGGAAGAGAAAGGACTAAGGTCGTCCCCTATGCCTTAGCCATAGGCTCTATATTATGACATGCTGTGTACCGCACCTGGTGTGTGCCTTGCCATGAGTTTGTCAAGGGGTACATGAGTGATCCAGGAGTGGATCGCTGGATAGCGGTCAAGATTATCCTTATTAAATAGAGGACTAAGGAAATATTTCTCGATTATGGAGGTAATAAAGAGTTCGTCGTAAAGAGTTACGTCGATGCAAGCTTTAACACCAATTCGGATGGCTCTTAGTAGCAATCCGGATACGTATAGTCGAGCAGCCATTTGGAATAGCTCCAAGTGGAGTGTGGTAGCAATGTCTACAGTATGACATAGAGATTTGCAAAGTACACACGAATCTAAATGTCGCAGACCCGTTGACTAAAAGAGACCTCTCTCACATGCAAAGCATGATCGAGCCCCAGAACTCATTGGGTGTTAGATTCATAACAATGCGAATCACATGGTGATGTGAACTAGATTATTGACTCTAGTGAAAGTGGGAGATTATTGGAAATATGCCCTAGAGGCAATAATAAATTGCTTATTATCATATTTCCTTGTTCATGATAATCGTTTATTATCCATGCTATAATTGTATTGATCGGAAACTCAGATACATGTGTGGATACATAGACAACACCATGTCCCTAGTATGCCTCTGATGGACTAGCTCGTTGATCAAAGATGGTTAAGGTTTCCTAGCCATGGACATGAGATGTCATTTGATAACGGGGTCACATCATTAGGAGAATGATGTGATGGACAAGACCCAAACTATAAATGTAGCATATGATCGTGTCAGTTTATTGCTACAGTTTTCCGCATGTCAAGTATCCGTTCCTCTGACCATGAGATCATGCAACTCACGGACACCGAAGGAGTACCTTGTGTGTATCAAACGTCGCAACGTAACTGGGTGACTATAAAGGTGCTCTACAGGTATCTCCGAGCGTGTCTGTTGGGTTGGCATGGATCAAGATTGGGATTTGTTACTCCGTGTGACGGAGAGGTATATCAGGGCCCACTCGGTAATACAACATAAGCCTTGCAAGCAATGTGACTAAAGAGTTAGCCACGTGATCTTCTATTACGGAATGAGTAAAGAGACTTGCCGGTAACGAGATTGAACTAGGTATGGAGATACCGACGATCGAATCTCGGGCAAGTAACATACCGAAGAACAAAGGGAACAACATACGTGATTAACTGAATCCTTGACATAGAGGTTCGACCGATAAAGATCTTCATAGAATATGTAGGAACCAATATGGGCTACCAGGTCCCGCTATTGGTTATTGACCGTAGAGGTGTCTCGGTCATGTCTACATAGTTCTCGAACCCGCAGGGTCTGCACACTTAAGGTTCGGTGATGTTTCAGTAGTATAAAGTTATGTATGGTGGTGACTGAAGGTTGTTCGGAGTCCCGGATGAGATCTCGAACGTCACGAGGAGCTCCGGAATGGTCCGGAGGTAAAGATTGATATATGGGATAATAGTGTTTGGTCTCCAGAAGGGTTCCGGAATTCACCTGAAATATTTTCGGATGTTTCCCGAAATGTTCGGGGTACAAGGACACTTTATTTGGTCCAAGGGGTAAAGACCATGAGGCTTTAGGAAGGTGCAAAAGATGTTTTGCGGAGGCCAGGGGCCAGACGCCAGGGACCCTGGCGTCTGGGGCCAGACGTCGAGGACCTTGGCGTCTGGTCCTGGAGTCCGAGGAGGACTCTTGCCTTGCGGGCAAACCGACCTTGAGGAGGATTTTTCTCCAAGTTTCGACACCAGGGCTCAACATATAAATAAAGGGGCGGGGCTAACACTTGGTACACATCAAGAAACCCTAAGCCACGTGCTACCTCTCCTCTAGTTCATGGTTTCTCCTCTAGATCGATTTCAGCGGTGCTTAGGCGAAGCCCTGCTGGGATAGTTCCACCACCATCGCCGCAACGCCGTCGTGTTGCCGGAGAACTCATCTACCTCTCCGCTCCCTCTTGTTGGATCAAGAAGGCGGAGATCGTCATCGAACTGTACGTGTGCTGAACGCGGAGGTGTTGTCCGTTCGGCGCTAGATCGGAAGGACCGTGATCAAGATCGCGAGACGATTCGTGATTGGATCACGGGACGGATCGTGATGAGATCGCAGGACGGATCGTGATGGGATCGCGGGACACTCAGCGATTTGGATCGGGAAGACGTTCGACTACATCAACCGCGTTTCTTAACGCTTCCCGCTTAGCGATCTACAAGGTATGTAGATCCACTCTCCCTCTCGTAGATGCTCATCACCATGGATAGATCTTGCGTGTGTGTAGGAATTTTTTTGTTTCCCATGCAACGTTCCCCAACATACACCTAATAAGTCCAACGCAGTGACACCGATGTGTTAATCTCGATGGTACCGAGTTGCCTAAAAGGTAGCAACTTTTGAATCTCGGTGAGACCGATACATAAAACTCGGTTGCACCGATAAGGTAACCAACGATCAGATTGCCAGACTCGGTGGTGCCAATTCAACAAACTCGGTCGGACCGATTTTGTGAATTTGCGTAACAGAATGTTGGCAACCCAAACTCGGTGGCAACGAATCAGAACCGGTTGCACCGAAGGGCTAGGGTTTGGCTTGAGTTTGTTTGAGGCTGAGAATCGGTGGCACCGAGTGGGAAGTGTTGGTTGCATCGATTTTGGATATTTGGCTTTGGACAGACTTTTGTGAAAGAGCTTGTGGGTGTATGTGGTGACTATCACTTGTGCATGCATGAGCATTTTGTTCACCAATAGTACCTTACCCTCTTTTGATAGTATTAGCTTTCCTATGGACTCAAAGCTATTTCTCACAAAGTGAAATGTAGAGTCCTCTTGTTTGAAGCTTTGCCAATCTATTTCCTTGCATCTTAGGGTATTCCACAATCCTTTGCAAATCCATCATTGAACTTTTCCTGAAATATGCTTAGTGAAAACATTAGTTCAATGACATATATGTTGTTATTAATTATCAAAACCACCAAGGGAGCAAATGTGCTTTCACAACTCACACATGACCAATCTTTGGATAAACCTTGAATACCACCTTGGTCACAATATAAACTCCTTGAAACCAACACATGTACTTCAAAAGTTCTTATGGACAAATCCTTTGAATATAACTCAAGGCAACCATTAGTCCATAGGGATTGTCAACAATTACCAAAACTACATATGAGTAAATATGCTCTAACAACATATCAACCTTATTATTAACAAGTAATAACAAATTTGTTCTACCATCTACAATAGTATCCGTGAAACCAAAAAATATCATCCACTGCCATCAGAATCCTTAATAACAATAAGCTTACTAAAGGGAAAGAATAAATAGTACTAATCATAATCTTGGATAAAGAAATTAAACTCTAACTTGAATAGTACTCCCTTCGCAAACTAATACAGGATCGTTTAGATCAAGCAATGGTCTAAATGATCTTGTATTAGTTTATTACAGAGGGAGTAATTCGGAACTTTAGAAATCATCAAGGAAAATTCGTTTTGCATCAAAGCATATATACAACAATGAACATAAGTTACAAAAATAAGCGAGAGAAGAAAGGATCATACCAAACTGTCTACAATTTCACGCAATGCTTTGGCTCATCGGGACATGATAACATTACAACCCATTTCACGAAAATATTCAGCAAACATAATTTAGAGGGAAAGAAACACATGGCCCTAACACGGAGTTATACGACTGTGTGACTCAGAATGATACTTTGAAATTGACTAATGCACACACCATTGTCCTGAGCTTCAAGGTGCATGGAGTTTCTCACCGTTTGTGACCACTTAAGAACGTATATAATTATGTTATCTTAAAAGTGTCATGTAACATAAACGCTAAGGTGTAGAATAGATTAAACAACAAGCTTAAGATAAAGCTGTTCATTATACATGCCCTATACACTCACAAAACACTTGGTGTGACATTGCTTCCTCGGCCTTAGGTGCGGAGGATTACTCTCTTCGTTTTCCCCGACGGCGGAGGTAAAACTGATGAATGGTCCTTGAAAGGGATGGCAACCGGACGTTTTTTAAGGCAAATTTAGATTGTAGGGGGTGGCAAATTATGCCCATTTTTGCCGTCAATTTTTTTTCTTTCTAGAAACTGCCATGAGTTTATTTAGAAATTACAGAAACCTCAGTAAAAGAGTTCACAAATGTCATCCTTCCCAGCGAACATTCCCCAGCTATTGCGGTCCTTATTTTCCTTCTCTTTGGATCCTTTCTGCAAAGTGTCAGACACCTGTCTTTTCCTAAAAAAAAAACTGCTTTGCTTGGGAGGATCTGCCATGTGGGACCAGATAAAACTGCTTTACAGTCAGGCTCATCGCCCAACGCCGGCAAATTCCAAATTCTGTGTCCTGGCACTGCCAAATGGTAAAAAAATCCTGTCTTTCACAGGCAAACTCGATCTGCATCCGACTCCAGATCCTTCACCTTGCAGCACCAAAGATCAACGGGTCAGATTACCAACATGGAACATCAAACTCCATACGAACAGACTAAACCTTCACCGAAAACAACCTGATCAAAGCAGCTAAACATTTCGGTCATCAACTTTACACAAAACCCATAGCTGGGCCTTCATCTCAGGGCAGCTGGATGGATGGGTATTGTCATATATATATATATATATATATAACTTATACATATAGATTTTGGCTGGCGCACCCTAGTAGCTACTGGTATAGCAACTAAGGTATGGGGGGTGGGAATCGTCAGCTAGCTTATACTACATATCTACACAAGTCTTTTCGTCGTCATACTGTATGTTCGCTAAGGATCTTCATCTGCGGGTTTCTCCCCCCGTTTTGGCTTCATCATCCTGGGGCAGCGCTTTCGCGCGATGCAGTATCGATGCTTTGATAGCCTTGTATTTCTTTAGCTCCTCCAGCGCGTCCGCTGCCGTCTTTGATTGGAGCAAAGTAGAAGTCGATGCGGCGTCGCCATGTTCCTCGGTCATGACCCTCTGAACCGAAGATTCTTGAGGAACTGGGGGAGGAGCTTCGATTGATGGACGGCTTGCCCTGAGGCCCGGGGCCGCCTTGAGCGTGCGCAAAAGAGCACAAATAGCTGCAGCCGGACTCCTTGTCATCGAGCCTCCAGCGTCCTGGTTTGCCTCTTGGCCCTCCCTATCCGAGATACCAACCCTGGAAAATTTTGAGTTTAGCTTATATGAATCAAGATATGCGGATATCTGAGGAATGAGAAGACAAGTAAATCCATTGCTCCCTCCCACTGTGTCTTGTTAACTTTACACCAATAATAGCATAATGTTAACTGCTAATGTCTGTATAGTCGCTGGAGTAGGATAAATGCATAGTGATCAACTTACCCCAACATTATCAAGTTAACAGAACATTTAATCAGTCAATGTGGATAAGCTTTACTTTCTAGAACCTTCTTGCTTAGCAAAATGGCTACAAATGCTACAAAGAATAACTAACTATAACAGCAAGAAAAGAATAAAGAATGGTTTATCCTGCTAAGGGTGACTTCATATGCTGGATAAATTGTTCCATAACCTGTTTGGCAAACCCTATTAAATCATTAAGGGGGTGATTGGCTTCCTGAATCACCACAGGCTGGCCCGTTGGGGCCTGGAATAGGCTGGTTTAGCAAGACAGGCTATGGGGTGCAGTTAAGAGCATTTGTTTGGTTAGTTGCAGGACAGCATGAGTGATACAACTTAAAACTATATTGTGGTTAGAAACACTTTTAAAACCCGTAAATGTTATGCTCCACCGCAGTGATCATTATTCTGCATTATACAACTTTTAATATACCCCTAATACATAGTAAACATAATCAATACATGCTAATTATAGAACTACCAACTTAATTATCTACGTAGAAGACATGATTATTAAAAGTATATGCACGATAGCAACATGTCACAGCACCCACTTGATAAACCTAGTTACACCTTAATTACCCTTACTGAAAAAATTGCCTGCATGCAGGGGGAGCTTCTGATCTATCTTTGACAAAATATGAGCTTCTGCTCTAGCCTGGCCAGCTGATGCAGGCCACCCAACCATTGCGAGGTTCTCAGCAAGATGCCACACTACTGAACCAAACTCGTTGGGATGCACCCTAAAATCACCCTCTAGCATGCATGATCACATCCCGAAAATTCCAAGGGGATTAAAAAAATACTGAATGACAAGGATAAGCTGCAGCCAAACTACAAGGTGACTATCCAGAAATGATATTTAGCTCCTATGTACCATATGAGCATTTGGCTCTACATCCTATATCGATTTAGTATAACAAATGGTCTGCAAATAGGATATGGACAGGGAATGGTCAAGTACTTTTATCCATAAAAATCTCATGTTCCTTGCCTAAAATTAAACTTATCATTTTCATAGAGTTAAACTTAGGGTATGCACGTTGTGAAGTCCTAGAAGAGTCAGAATGAATCCATTTTTACCATTTATGCCACTAGTTGTGTCCCACTACTCAGTTTTGCCATTAGAAGTTACAACTGCTCAAAAATGCCATCATTCCTGAGTTGCTTGCTCAAAAATGCCATTAGATATCTAAAAACTGCCATTGTTCATTAGATATTTGCTCAAAAATGCCTTTAGACATCATTATTTTCAGGTCAAACTTGTTGACCATGTTATATGACGAAAATACCCCTATAGCCACATGCCAGCTCTCTCTATCTCACAATGATAAGTGTGGATCCCACTTGTCAGGAGTAGGTAAGCGAATAATTTTAGAGGAAAATAAGAACATTTTTGGGATAAGTGGGATCCACACTTTATTATAGTGAGATAGAGGGAGAGCTGACATGTTGTTCTACAGGTATTTTGGTGATTATAACATGGCAAATGAGATATGAGCTCAAAGTAATGGTGTCCAGTGGCATTTTTGAGCATGCACCTAATGAAGCGATGGCATTTTTGAGCTATTGAAATTCCTAGTGGCAAAACTGAGTAGTGATACACAACCAGTGGCATAAATGATAAAAACCCTTTTTACTATAAAAGAACATATATCCACATTCCACACTGTCCACCCTATATACACCACAGGAACTTTATCAGAATCAAGCCAGACTCAACTCAAACCGGGGGTGGCCCATATTGGTCCAAGGCTAGGATAGGCTTAAAGTACCCAGCCTTTCGATGTTTAGCTCCTGGCTAAGAACAAGATGAGATATCAGAGCTTGTTTGCAAAAATCACCTATAGGTTGCCTTTGATAGACACAATTGCTCCAGTAACCCCAACCCACATCCGACTGTTAGCCAAAAAAATCACCTATAGGTTGCCTTTGATACTGGTCCAGAGCTTTTTATGTACACTGAGAACTATCCCGTATGACATTTTTTATGTTTCTGTGAATGCAACACACTTATATACATACGACGTCTAGACAAAAGTAGAAGCCAGGCCGAAAAGTTGTGCATGGCACAGTACATACTAAATACTGAGCACTGAGCAACAAGGAGACAAACAAAGCTAATGTAGGAAATGAGGAACTTATGAAATAATGAAAATCTTGATAAGTAGTAGCAGGAGGAGAAAACTTGAAAATATTAAAACTAATCTCTGAAAAGTTGTTTCATTGAACAAAGATGAGCAGGTGTATTCTATATTCATCCTCACGCACAAGACGGTATTCTATATTTATGCTCCAGGCGCAAGACTGAAGATTGTTTCATTTGAACACGGACAGCCCAAATTATTAAAGATGCAGACATTTATAAACTACAAATATTGCAAGTGGTCAGCTAGCTTATCTCGATAATAAAAAAGAACAAAATGTGTTCAGTCTATCGAAAGAACCATGAAAATATATATGAAAAATGAGTTATTTGCTGATATATTGCAATTAGTATAAGGAAAACTACAAAATAAGTCCCAAAATACATGCCGCTGATCTAGTACAACTTTGGTCAGTGACACTTATTTTGGGACGGAGGGAGTATAACAGAAATACAAGAATATATGTACCTACTGAGCATCTATACAACCACTTCTAAGCAAACATTGCCTTCTCATTTAGAAAATACTAATATAATAACTGGAGAAAATTGCAACTTCATTTGAATACAGTAAATTTGCAACTTCGGTTAAAAACAGTAAATTTGAAACTTCGTTGAATACAGTAAGTGCAACAAACAAGTTGATAGACCTAAATGAGCATTGGAGAAGTACATTATTGTCCCCTTATTGTGGAACAAACTACAAAAGTATCCAGTACCCCGAACTAACTATAGTATCTTGATTTCTGAAAAAAAAAATCCCTCTGAATATGTTTACCTCTTTGACACCCATTATCCTTCATCCTAACACGTGGTAGTGGTAGATGCCATCGGTCGTACTTACTAAGAGATTTAATTTAACATCCGTAAGATGCAATAGTACAATTTGTGTACATGATGTCAGAAGCATGAAACATTACACCAGGCAGTTTGAAAATGAATAGCCGTGAGTTTATCCTAGAAGTGCTGCCTCAAGGGTCACCTGAAATATAAGATGGTCCACACAAGAATATGGGATACCGCAGTTTTCAGATTACTGGGCATCTGACTGGCATAGCCATCTTAGTGAGATTCCACGTCTATAGAATTATCTTATAACTAAACTAAAATATAAAGGACCGCCCTGTAATTGCCAGATTTAGGATAAAGATATATGCTATCGCACTTGAGCCACAATGTGATACCGAAATCTATATACACGGAGAAGCACACAAGTTTTCATGAGCATGTGCATAAAAGGGAATCAGACATAAACTACAAGGAACAGCTTTAACACTTAGGTCATGTGGCATAATGTGCTGAAAACTACCTGTTAATTTGATCAATAATGATATCTCTATCTTCCCATGCAAATGCCAACTCCCGCTCATCCAATTCATCCCTGATATAAAGTTTGCTTGAGGTCCGAGTCAACTTCAGTCCATGAAAATATCCCAGGTCATATTTATCAAAAGATAGCACCTGATCAAAGACAAAACCAGAAAATTGAACAGTAAAAATGTGAGGTGGATCCAAAAGCAGAACCTCGTAATAGAACTACTGTTGCTCACAGCTTGAGAAGATAAAATAAACTACTATATGTGATTACCTTTTGCATGGCCGTATTATTCTCAAATTCACCAAACCTGACTAAATCCTTCCTTACATTTGAATTACCATCAGGAGATGGGGTCAGATTGTAGTTTTGAGATGGGAACTGGTGTTTACCCTTCAAAGATGGAGAAGGAGGCAGTCCACTACCTCCACCATCCCTCCCAGTGGGAATGACCACAGGTGCACTCTCATATCGGAACAAAGAATTTTTTGGGTAGCTAGCGGAAGGGGAACGGGATGGCGATGGTGACAAGGGTGGTGACGGATAGCAGTCTTCAAATCCTGTACTTTTTTTCTTCCCAGAGGATATTGTGCTATGTGGATGCAAACGTGTTAGAGGACTACTCATGGCAGGAGGAGATGGTGATACCGATGGTCTAGCTCCAGGGTCAATACTCCAACTGTGGCGCCTAGTCATTGCAGCACAAGCAGGTGCAATGCCATCTGAAGGCAGGGAACTGAACGTCCTGAGGAAGTCTGTTGTGGGGCTCCCGACGTAATCCATTATAAGCTCTGTTGATATGTGTGTGGTTGGCTCTGGTGTTGCCACCACCTCCAGCACTGGCACATAGGAAACAGACAAGCTCAGGCGGCCAAACAGAGTTTCAATTGGAGCAAACGCATAGTGCTTCATCTCTGCATCCTCTGCCCTAGTAAACGGCTCGACGAATGATGATATCTTGTGTGACAGGTTAAGCGGACGGATTCTCCCAGATGAATTCAACTCCCTGAAGAGATTGTAAGCTGGCAAGAGCCTGACAACCAGATGCAATGACCGAAATAACACTGTTGAGCCCTTGTATGTACTCCTGTACAAGCTATGATCCTCAGCCGGGCTGTTCCTAGACTTCCTGCTGTGGTTCTTGCTGCCATTACCATTGCCACTGCCAGACTTGCTGGTTTCATACTGTATCACCCACCTCTCTATGATCTTGCCACCCTCAACACTGGTGGTATTGGTATTATCACGCCGGAGCATCACAATATCAATAACCAATGGCTCAAGATTACTCTGTCTCCACAGGTCAAAGTTCTCAAGTGCAGCTGGGCAGTCCCGGAGGGCAAGGTTGAACCACCTGTCCCGTGGCTGGCTGCCAGAGAGCGGCGAAGACGGCGGTGAAGGCCGTGTGAAGCTGCGTGATGATTCATAGGGCGAGCGTGACTCCAGGATGATGTGGAGGCTCTTGGCGAAGAACTCGGTGATTACTTGCTCCACCATGGCCGGCTCTGAGGCAGTGGCGGCCATATTTCTGTGGTTGGGGATGATGCCAAAAGCAAGAACTTGGTCAAATTTGGAGCTACTGGAGGCCAAGAAACCGGTGGAAAGTGCCAAAAACTGAGAATTGTATGGTTCTGGAGCCTCTCGGGCAACAAGATGGCAAGCAAAATTCACAAATTCTGGGTGGTCTAGAACTGCGATTTGATTCACGAGTTTGATTCCTTGGAGCAAGAGAGAGAAGCTACCAGATCAAATCCGATGAAATCGGGAGGCTCACAGACAGAACAAGAACCCTAAACTAAACCCACCAAGAACTGAAGAAGAACAAAAAGTCGCCGCACCTTGAAACTGCACAAAAAACGCAGATTTCTACCCCGATTCCCCCACGCAACAAGCAGAGAAAAACACCAATTTCGTGGGGGGAAACGCAACGAAACTAAGAAACACGCCCAAAAAAAAAAGTTTCGAGTTGAACGCAAGAACCCTAGCAAAATCCCTAGAAAGCTAAGCGAGCGCGCTCGTGGAATCCCGATTCGAGCCCAAGAAACTGGAAGGGGAGCCGCATTGGAAGCGAGCCCCTGCTGTCCCGTGGAGGATCGGAGCCTAGTAGTGGTTGCCGACCACGATGAGTCGCGGCGGAACTGGAGGTGAAATCATGACTCCATGGAGGGGGAGGGGATAAAAAAGAGATCTCCGGAAGCCGTTGGCTCCATGGAACAATTTTATTTTATTTCTGCTTTCCTTTCTCCAAACGACTTTTTCTACTCGCTTTGTTACTTTAATTAATGTCTTTCTTTCTTTTGCTGCCCGTAAAAACATGTACTCCGTTTCTTTTTTTCCTTTGTTTTGTGCAAGTGCTCTTAGATCATTATCTGATGTGTTCCAAAAAAAAAATGATCGAATAATCGGTAGTTTCATAGACTTTTCTCTCGGTTGACATGAGACATGCCATAGTACATTCCATTTTCAGAAAAAGGAAAGTTGTTTGCTTCATTCTCATACATCATTTGCCTACTTTAACAAGCATTTGTTTTCATGAGTTTACAGTACATTTTATCGCGAGACAATAACCCATGGTTTTCTTTTAAAATATACCACCTCTTATTAACTAAAGTTAGAAATTTCTTACACGTGGACCACATTTGTTGGAATCGGGGCTTCGCGGACCCAACGAGGTTCGAACATTGAGGTGCGCTCGTTCTCCAATCCTGCTCAACCTCACAGCTTCCCAGTGGCTCTCCGGCGGTTCTCACAAGGGAAAACAAACGAAGACGCGCGGTTTTTTACCCAGGTTCGGGCCACCTTGCGGTGTAATACCCTACTCCTGATTTTGGTGGATTGGCCTCATGAGAAGGTTGAGGATGAACTAGTACCGTGGTTCAGTGACCTCGCGAGGGCTCTTGGTGGGGATGAACTCAACTCTCCCTTTACGGTGGAAGCTAGTCCCTGTTTATAGTGGCCTTGGTCCTCTTCCCTAATCGCATAGACGGGAAGGGATCCCACAATGGCCAAATTTGAAAGGGGACAGGAGGTACATCTTATTCTGACTAAAAGTGGTCTTCGCCTGCAAAGCTCCCGGGCATGACGCAGAGGTGGGCTCGGCGATGACATCCGTCCTGCCGAGCTCGTGGTCTTGGTCTTGTTGCACTGGAAGGGAAACCTTTGGGGGATTCCTTGGGAACCCACGTTCGTCCTTTTCTCTTTAGCACGAAAGAGAAAATTGTCCTCCTCTGCGCCCGCTGGCGCCCGCCTAGCCTTAGCCGTCATGGCCCACGTCACCCCGACCTCACGAGGCCGGGTACCTGCATAGAAATCTCCGCTCCTTGGGAGGTAGCCTAAGGGATGCCACTCCTCTGGAGGTCTTGGCATTGTTCCCCTCGCGAGGCCGGGGCTCCCGCAAGAGCCTTGACTTGAGGAGGGGTTACAGCTAGGGTGTACCGGGCTGTCGAGGTGGGCCATGCGCTGGGCCGCAGGCAGGCAGGTCTTGGTACCCCCGATTCCAGAACGCCGACAACACTGGACAATAACAGTGATGACAAATGTCTTAACACATAAGCAAAAAAACTTACATAAAAAAAATTAGCACACCTTTGAGGGGGTCCATTATTGAACCAAATCGTCGCCGTCCACCAGCCACCAGCCACGTCTTTGACGTTGTCATCGTCGAAGGAGACGGACACCACACACCCGAGAAAACATTGAAGCATCAACGTATCAATGCTTCATGAGACGAAGAAAGCACTGTCATGGACAACAGAGCATCGTTGTGGCACGTTGGTCGGGGTTCGCAACCCAATGCCAGAACAACAACCACTATGAATAAACCATCGCCGCCACGTAAAGCAGCACCTGACGGCAAACTCATGTACAACCGCTCTTCACACACTCCTCATAACCTCCCGAAGAAGAAGCCATGTGATGGGACCAGAGCGAGGAACATCTTGTTGAGTATTATGATTATTAGGAAGTATAGGATAGACTAGGATTTATTCCTACCTTACCTTGTACTCCAAGTTGGTCATGTACTCCTATATATATGCCCACGAGGCTCAACCAATACATAAACGATTCCACCAATCCCTCTCTATCTCTTCTACATGGTATCAACCTAACCGATCCAACCCTAGCCACCACTCGCCACTTCCGCTCTGCGCCGCCCCCAGGATAGTCGTTCAGTCTCCATAATCGCCGTCAGGGGCCGTGCCGCCCATACCCAGGGTTCGTCCACCGGTCGTGTTGACCGACTGCCCTAGAGTCCTTTTCCCTAATCGCCTGATCTGGTTTTTTTGTCTCTTCCTTTGGTCGCATTGATTGATGTTTACTTTTTGGTTTTCCGATCTAAGATCAGTTTGCCTTCCCCGTCGCCGTCGTCGATACTGCGCCTCTACTAGGACATCAGTGCAACTAGTCGCCTCTACTCTGACCTCGCGACCTCGCGCGATGAGGCGGCCCCTCACGGCCGTCGCTCATGCATCTGCCCGCCTGTCGCCCTGCGCCGGCTATCGCCACCCTACTCTGACTGGGACTTCTCCACCACCAACAGCCTCTGTCGCGTATGTATGCCCCCCTTGCCGTCTACCTCATCAACCCTATCTTCGGCTGTCGGCTGCATTCGGCTGCCTCACGCTCGCCGGTTGTGTCCAGCTGCTTCGGGTCGGCTGCGTCGGGCTCGTCGGCTGCCTCAGGCTGACTGCGCTCGTCTGCACATTGTCCCATGCCGATCGTCGTTGACGGCTTCTTCTCGGACACCGCCACCACCCCACCCCATTGAGCGGCGTCCCCGCCTTCACACGTGATCGGATTGATCACCCGCCCACCCACGATATGCCTCATTTACGTCGTTACCGATCTGGCCCGTCGGTTGCACGAGCCTCCGCAAGTACCGTTGAGGAAGTCCTGAACTAGGGGGTCCGAGTCGAGCTGGTCTAGTCCATGGGCTGGGCCGGAGGCCCGTCCAAGAGGAAGGACTTCGGAGGCCTAAGGACGAGGCATGAGCACATCAGCTTCTATCAAAGACTTGGCGTGTACTCCAAGAAGGGATGATTTCAGCATGTAATCCATATATGGTAACCGACATTCATGTAATCCTAGATACCCCATATGCATCATCTATTGGGAGACGTAGTAGTAAATCAAAAAAATTCCTACGTGTTCACCAAGATCCATCTATGAAGAAACCAGCAACGAGTGAGGAGAGTGCATCTTCATACCTTTGAAGATCGCAAAGCGGAAGCATTACAAGAACGCGGTTGGTGGAGTCGTACTCGCAGCGATTCAGATCGCGGTGGATTCTGATCTAAGCGCCGAACAACGGCGCCTCCTTGTTCAACACACGTGCAGCCCAGTGACGTCTCCTACGCCTTGATCCAGCAAGGAGGAAGGACAGGTTGAGGGAGAGCTCTGGCAGCACGACGGCGTGGTGACGGTGGAGCTACGGCATCGTACTCCGGCAGGGCTTCGCCAAGCACTACGGAGGACGAGGAGGAGAAGGGGTAGGGCTGCGCCGAGAGGGAGAGGAACTCGTGTGTTGGCAGCCCCCCAAACCCCCACTATATATAGGAGGAGGAGGAGGGAGAGCACAACCCATAGGGTTCCCACCCTAGGACCGATGGCCATCCCTAGATGGCCTTGGGCGGCGGCCAAGAGAGGGAGAGGGGAGGGGCGGCGCCCTAGGTGGGCCTAAGGCCCATCTGGGCTAGGGTTTGCCCCCTTCTCCTCCTTATGCTGCGCCTTGGGCCTTGGTGGAACTCCAGACCATTCCGGAACTCCTCATGACATCCGGGATCTCATCCGGAACTCCGAACAACCTTCGGTAACCACGTACACTATTTCCCTATAACCCTAGTGTCATCGAACCTTAAGTGTGTAGACCCTACGGGTTCGGGAGACATGTAGACATGACCGAGAGACCTCTTCGGTCAATAAGCAACAGCGGGATCTGGATACCCATGTTGGCTCCCACAAGCTCCACGATGATCTCATCAGATGAACCACGATGTCGGGGATTCAATCAATCCCGTATACAATTCCCTTTGTCTACCAGTATGACACTTGCCCGAGATTTGATCATCGGTATCACTATACCTTGTTCAATCTCGTTACCGGCAAGTCTCTTTACTCGTTTCGCAACACATCATCCCGTGGATAACTCCTTAGTCACATTGAGCTCATTATGATGATGTCTTGCCGCCCAGAGATACCTCTCCGTCACACGGAGTGACAAATCCTAGTCTCGATTCGTGCCAACCCAACAGATACTTTCGGGGATACCCATAGCATACCTTTATAGCCACCTAGTTACGTTGTGACGTTTGGCACACCCAAAGTATTCCTACGGTATTCGGGAGTTGCACAATCTCCTGGTCTAAGGAAACGATACTTGATAGTAGAAAAGCTTTAGCAGACGAACTACACGATCTTGTGCTATGCTTAGGATTGGGTCTTGTCCATCACATCATTCTCCTAATGATGTGATCCCGTTATCAACGACATCCAATGGCCATGGTCATGAAATCGTGAACATCTATTGATCAACGAGCTAGCCAACTAGAGGCTCACTAGGGACATGTTGTGGTCTATGTATTCACACATGCATTACGGTTTCCGGTTAATACAATTATAGCATGAACAATAGACAATTATCATGAACAAGGAAATATAATAATAACCATTTTATATTGCCTCTAGGGCATATTTCCAATAGTCTCCTACTTGCACTAGAGTCAATAATCTAGTTCACACCGCCATGTGATTAACACTTACATCACCATGTGATCATATCATCATGTGATTAACACCCAATTAGTTCTGGGGTTTAATCATGTTTTGCTCGTGAAAGAGGTTTTAGTCAACGGGTCTGCGACATTCAAATCTGTGTGTACCTTGCAAACTTCTATGTCATACTGTAGATACTGCTCCCATGCTCCACTTGGAGCTATTCCAAATGGCTACTCCACTATACGTATCCGGATTTCTACTAAGAGTCATCCGGATTGGTGTTAAAGCTTGCATCGATGTAACCCTTTACAACGAACTCTTTATCACCTCCATAATCGAGAAATATTTCCTTAGTCCTCTAGTTGCTAAGGATAATTTCGACCGCTGTCCAGTGATCCACTCCTGGATCTCTCTTGTACCCCTTGACAGACTCATGGCAAGGCACACACACGTGCGATACACAGCATGTCATACTATATAGAGCCTATGGCTGAAGCATAGGGGATGCTACTCATCTTTTCTCTATTTTTCTGCCGTGGTCGGGCATTGAGCTGTGCTCAATCTCACACCTTCTAATACATGCAAGAACCCTTTCTTGGACTGATCCATATTGAACTTCTTCAATATCTTGTCAAGGTATGTACTCATTGAAATTATTATCAAGCATCTTGATCTATCTCTATAAATCTTGATGCCCAACAATTAGGTAGCTTTATCCAGGTATTCCTTTGAAAAACCTTTTTCCAAACAACCATTTATGCTTTCCAGAAATTCTACATCATTTCCGATCAATAATATGTCAACTACATATTCTTGTCAGAAATTCTATAGTGCTCCCACTCACTTTCTTGTAAATACAAGTTTCTCCTAAACTTTGTATAAACTCAAAAACTTTGATCACTTCATCAAAGCTCATATTCCAACTCCGAGATGCTTGCTCAAGTCCATAGAAGGATCGCTGGAGTTTGCATACCTTTTAGCATCCTTAGGACTGACAAAACCTTCTGGTTGTATCACATACAACTCTTCCTCACGGAAACCGTTAAGGAAGCCTTGTTTTGACATCCATCTGCCAGATTTCATAATAAAAAATGCAGCAACTGCTAACATAATTTTAACAGACTTTGAGCATCGCTACGGATGAGAAAATCTCATCGTAGTCAACTCCTTGAACTTGGCGGAACTTCTTTGCGACAAGTCGAGCTTTATAAACGGCGACATTTCACCTTTAGCGTCTGTGTTCATCTCAAAGGTCCATTTGTACTCAACGACCTGCTCTTCAACGGGCAAGCCTACCAAAGTCCATACTTAGTTTTCGTACATGGATCCTTTCTCGGATTTCATGGCTCCTAGCCATTTGTTGGAATCCAGGCCCACCATCGCTTCTTCATAGTTCGTAGGTTCATCGTTGTCCAACAACATGACTTCCAAGACAGGGTTGCCATACTACTCAGGAGCAGTGCGCGTCATTGTCGACCTACGAGGTTTGATAGTAACTTGATCCGAAGCTTCATGATCATCATCTAACTTCCTTTTCAACTGACGTAGGCTCCACAGAAACATCTTTCTATGTTGCGCTAATCTCTGGTTGAAACAAAGGTTCAACCATCAAATCAAGTTTTATCTTCCTCCCACTCAATTCTTCCGAGAGAAACTCTTTCTCGAGAAAGGACCCGTTCTTAGCAACAAACACCTTTTGCACTTGGATCTGAGATTAAAGGTATACCCAATGTATCCTTAGGGTATTCTATGAAGATGCATTTGCTTGCTTTGGGTTCGAGCTCATTAGGTGAAAAAGCCTATTTTCACATAAGCGTCGCAGCCCCAAACATTAAGAAATGACAGCCTAGGCTTCTGTCAAACCATAATTCTCACGGTGTCATCTCAATAGACTTAGATGGTGCCCTATTAAAGTGAATGGATTTGTCTTTAATGCATAACCCCATAACGATAGTGGCAAAACGATAAGAGACATCATAGTACGCACTATATCCAATAGAGCACGACTACGACGTTCGGACACACCATCACACTATGGTGTTCCAGGAGGCGTGAGCTGTGAAACAATTTCCACATTGTCTTAAATTGCATACCAAACTCGTAACTCAAATATTCATGTCCACGATCATATCGTAGACATTTTATCTTCTTGTCGCGATGATCTTTAACTTTACTCTGAAACTCCTTGAACCTTTCAAACATTTCCGACTCGTGTTTCATTAAGCAAATATCCCCATATTTACTCAAATCATCAGTGAAGGTAAAGAAAATAACGATATCCACTATGTGTCTCAACACTCATTGGACCACATACATCAACATGTATTAATTCCAATAAGCCACTAGCCCGCTCCATCATACCGGAAGACGGGGGCTTTTTCATCTTGCCCAAGAGGCATGGCTCGCATGTCTCAACCGATTCAAAATAGAGTGAGTCAAAGATCCATCATCATGGAGTTTCTTCATGCGATTTATACCAATATGACATTTAGCGGCAGTGCCACAAGTATGTGGTACTATCATTATTAACTTTGTATCTTTTGGTGCCAATGTTATGAACATGTGTACTACTACGATCAAGATTCAATAAACCATTCCTAGTGGGTGCATGACCATTGAAGGAATTATTCATGTAAACAGAATAACCATTATTCTTTAACTTATATGAATAACCGTATTGCACTAAACATGATCTAATCACGTTCATGCTCACACATCCCGAAGGTAGAGAGAGCATGCGATGGTGATCACATCAACCTTGGAAACATTTCCAACACACATCGTCACCTTTCACTTAGCTAGCCTCCGTTTATTCCGTAGCTTTTATTTTGAGTTGCTAACACTTAGCAACTGAACCGGTATCCAATACCCAGGTGCTACTAGGAGTACCAGCAAGGTACACATCAATAACACGTATATCAAATATACTTCTGTCGACATTGCCGGCCTTCTTATCTACCAAGTATCTAGGGTTGTTCCGCTTCAGCGAACATTCTCCTCATAACAGAAAACTTAGTCTCGGGTTTGGGCTCAACCTTGGGTTTCTTCACTAGAGCGGCAACTGGCTTGCCATTCGTGAAGTTTTTCCCTTCTTGCCCTTGCCCTTCTTGAAACTAGTGGTTTTCACTTGACCATCAACACTTGATGCTCCTTCTTGATTTCTACCTTCGTGGTGTCAAACATCACGAACAACTCAGGGATCATCTTATCCATCCCTGGCATGTTATAGTTCATCACGAAGCTCTAGTAGCTTGGTGGTAGTGACTTGGAAAACTGTATTAATCACTATCTTATCTGGAAGATTAACTCCCACTCGATTCAAGTGATTGTATCACCTAGACAATCTGAGCACATGCTCACTGATTGAGCTATTCTCCTTTATCTTGCAGGCAAAGAATCTTGTTGGAGGTCTCATACCTCTCAACATAGGCACGAGCCTGAAATCCCAATTTCAGCTCTTAGAACATCTCATATGTTTCGTGACGTCCAAAATGTTTTGGAGCCTCAATTCTAAGCCGTAATGCATGACGCACTGAACTATCACGTAGTCATCAGAAAGTTCCTGTCATATGTTCACAATATCTACAGACAACGCTTGAGGGAGTGGTGCACTTAGCAGTGCATCAAGGACATAAGCCTTCTGTGCAGCAATGAGGACAATCCTCAGATCATGGAACCCGTCCACATTATTGCTACCATCAACTTTCAACTTACTTTTCTCTAGGACCGTATCAATAAAACAGGGGAGCTACAGCGCGAGCTATCTACGACATAATTTGCAGAGACACTTTTAGACTAAGTTCATGATAATTAAGTTCATATAATCAAATTATTAATGAACTCCCACTTAGACATCTCTCTAGTCATCCAAGTGACACATGATCCACGTCAACTAGCCCGTGCCCGATCATCACGTGAGATGGACTAGTCATCAATGGTGAACATGTCCATGTTGATTGTATCTTCTATACGACTCATGTTCGACCTTTCGGTCTCTCGTGTTTCGAGGCCATGTCTATACATGCTAGGCTCGTCAAGTCAACCTAAGTGTATTGCGTGTGTAAATCTGGCTTACACCCGTTGTATGCGAACATTAGAGCCTATCACACCCGATCATCAGATGGTGCTTTGGAACAACGAACCTTAGCAATGGTGCATAGTTAGGGTGAACACATTTCTTGAAAATTTAGTGAGATATCATCTTATTTAGCTACCTTCGTTCTAAGCAAATAAGATATAAACATGATAAACATCACATGCAATCAACATAGTGACATGATATGGCTAATATCATCTTGCTCCTTCGATCTCCATCTTTGGGGCACCATGATCATCACTGTCACCGACACGACACCATGATCTCCATCATGATCTCCATCACCATGTCTTCATGAAGTTGTCTCGCCAACTATTACTTCGACTACTATGGCTAACGATTAGCAATAAAGTAAAGTAATTACATGGCGTTTATGATTGACACGCAGGTCATACAATAAATTAAGACAACTCCTATGGCTCCTGCCGGTTCTCATACTCATCGACATGCAAGTCGTGAATCCTATTACAAGAACATGATCAATCTCATACATCACAATGCATCACATCACATCCTTTGGCCATATCACATCACAAGGCATATGCTGCAAAAACAAGTTAGATGTCCTCTAATTTATTGTTGCAAGTTTTTACGTGGCTGCTATAGGTTTCTAGCAAGAACGTTTCTTACCTACGCAAAAACCACAACGTGATATGCCAATTGCTATTTACCCTTCATAAGGACCCTCTTCATCGAATCCAATCCGACTAGAGTGGGAGAGACAGACACCTGCTAGCCACCTTATGCAACAAGTGCATGTCAGACGGTGGAACCGGTCTCACGTAAGCGTACGTGTAAAGTTGGTCCGGGCCGCTTCATCCCACAATACCGCCGAATCAAGATAAGACTAGTAACGGCAAGCAAATTAACAAGATCGACGCCCACAACAACTTGTGTTCTACTCGTGCATAGATTCTACGCATAGACCTAGCTCATGATGCCACTGTTGGGAGACGTAGTAGTAAATCAAAAAAATTCCTACGTGTTCACCAAGATCCATCTATGGAGAAACCAGCAACGAGTGAGGAGAGTACATTTTCATACCTTTGAAGATTGCAAAGCGGAAGCATTACAAGAACGCGGTTGGTGGAGTCGTACTCGCAGCGATTTAGATCGCGGTGGATTCCGATCTAAGCGCCAAACAACGGCGCCTCCACGTTCAACACACATGCAGCCCAGTGACGTCTCCTACGCCTTGATCCAGCAAGGAGAAAGGAGAGATTGATGGAGAGCTCCGGTAGCACGACAGCGTGGTGAATGGAGGAGCTGCATGGTACTCCGGCAGGGCTTTGCCAAGCACTATGGAGGACGAGGAGGACAAGGGGTAGGGCTGCGCCGAGAGGGAGAGGAACTCGTGTGTTGGCAGCCCCCCAAACCCCCATTATATATAGGAGGAGGAGGAGGGAGGGTGCAGCCCCCAGGGTTCCCACCCTAGGGCCGGCGGCCAGCCCTAGATGACCTTGGGCGGCGGCCAAGAGAGGGAGAGGGGAGGGGCGGTGCCCTAGGTGGGCCTAAGGCCCATCTGGGCTAGGGTTTGCCCCCTCTCCTCCTTGTGCTGTGCCTTGGGCCTTGGTGAAGGCGCACCAGCTCACTCTGGGGCTGGTTCCCTCCCATCTTCGGCCCATGCAGCCCTCTGGTGCCAGTGGCCCCACACGGTGGACCCCCGAAACCCTTCCGGTGGTCCCGGTACGTTACCGGTGATGCCCGAAACACTTCCGGTGACCAAAATCTCACTTCCTATATATTAATCTTTACCTCTGGACCATTCCGGAACTCCTCGTGATGTTCGGTATGTCATCCGGGACTCCGAACAACCTTCGGTAACCACGTACACTATTTCCCTATAACCCGCTTCATCGAACCTTAAGTGTGTAGACCCTACGGGTTCGAGAGGCATGTAGACATGACCGAGACACCTCTCCGGTCAATAACCAACAGCGGGATTTGGATACCCATGTTGGCTCCCACAAGCTCCATGATGATCTCATCGGATGAACCACGATGTCGGGGATTCAATCAATCCCGTATACAATTCCCTTTGTCTACCGGTATGACACTTGCCCGAGATTCGATCGTCGGTATCCCTATACCTTGTTCAATCTCGTTACCAGCAAGTCTCTTTACTCGTTCCGCAACACATCATCCCGTGGCTAACTCCTTAGTCACATTGAGCTCATTATGGTGATGTCTTGCCGAGTGGGCCCAAAGATACCTCTCCGTCACACGGAGTGACAAATCCTAGTCTCGATTCGTGCCAACCCAACAGATACTTTTGGGGATACCCGTAGCATACCTTTATAGCCACCCAGTTATGTTGTGACTTTTGGCACACCCAAAGTATTCCTATGGTATCCGGGAGTTGCACAATCTCATGGTCTAAGGAAACGATACTTGACATTAGAAAAGCTTTAGCAGACGAACTACACGATCTTGTGCTATGCTTAGGATTGAGTCTTGTCCATCACATAATTCTCCTAATGATGTGATCCCGTTATCAACGACATCCAATGTCCATGGTCATGAAACCGTGACCGTCTATTGATCAACGAGCTAGCCAACTAGAAGCTCACTAGGGACATGTTGTGGTCTATGTATTCACACATGCATTACGGTTTCCGGTTAATACCATTATAGCATGAACAATAGACAATTATCATGAACAAGGAAATATAATAATAACTATTTTATTATTGCCTCTAGGGCATATTTCCAACATCATCATCACCCATGGGGTTTAGACCACAAACATACGATCTCGAGGTAGATCAACTTTCTACTTGTGTGATAGCCTGGCTTATTAGGGATGATAGATTACTCATATCAGTAAGGAATTCCTTCTTTTTTGGGAGCCCATTCGAACATAACTCCTAGGTTAAGCGTGCTTGGCTTGGAGTAGTTCTAGGATGGGTGACCGACCAAGAAGTTGGTCCCGGGTGTGCATGAGTGAGGACAAAGTGCGCAGAAAAGACTAGTATTGATCTGTGAGGCCAGTCTAGATCCCGCCAAGAGTAACGACTACCGGCGGGTGTGTCCGGGGCGTTACAGGTTGGTATCAGAGCTGACCCTCGCGGTTACACGGATGTTTGCCGATAGGTACGCGGTCATGTTGTTCACAAAGTTGGTGACCCGTCGTGGCATACAGAATGACACATGTATTGGACTGGAAGCACAGACGTTTGTGCCAAGAGGGAATGTTCCTGTGACCCGACGAGGACGTCAGTTCCTCTGAGTGGTGGTGTATGTGATAGCCTGGCTTATTAGGGATGATAGACTACTCATATCAATAAGGAAGTCCTTCTTTTCCGGGAGCCCATTCGAATAGAACTCCTAGGTTAAGCGTTTAGTTCTAGGATGGGTGACCGACCGGGAAGTTGGTCCCGGGTGTGGATGAGTGAGGACAAAGTGCGCAGAAAAGACTAGTAGAGCAATTAAAAGGATCTTTGGTGCAACTAAAAATACTTTTGTAAGGAAAAAAATGTGCACTAATTAATAAAAATGTTAAGTGGATTTATTGGACAATTAATTTTATTACTTTGAAAAATAGCAGCCCCTGTTTTATTAACCACAAACTCATACAAACCCCAAACCGGGAAGTTGGTCCTGGGTGTGGATGAGTGAGGACAAAGTGTGTAGAAAAGACTAGTATTGATCTGTGAGGCCAGTCTAGATCCCGCCAGGAGTAACAACTACCGGCGGGTGTGTCCGGGGTGTTACAACTTGTTACACTAATAATTCAACAAGAGCGGGACGTAAGGTTTTACCTCCATAGAGAGGGTCTGAACCTGGGTAAAAACCTCGTGTTCCTTGTGTCCTGATACCCATTGATCCGATATTACAGCTCGGGCCCTAATACGTCTCCAACGTATCATATTTATGAAGTATTCATGCCATATTTGCCTATGTTTACAATACTTTTATATGGTTTTGATGCACTTTATATGATTTATTTACAACTAATCACGACTAACACTATTTTTAGTAGAATTATCATGGTGTTGTTTTTGTGCAGAAAATAAAAGTTCTCGGAATCGCCCAAAACTTTTTTATGATTTTATCTGAAGAAAAGAAGAAATATCGGAGCGAAGAACCATCGAAGGGGAGCCACCTGTGGGCCACATGCCAACAGGGCGGGGCCACCCCCTGGGTGTGCCCTGTTAGCTTGTGGGGCTGAAAGCACATTTGCTCCCTTGGTGGTTTTGGTAATTAATAACAACATATAAGTCATTGAACTAATGTTTCCACCAAGTATATTTCAGGAAAAGTTCAATGATAGGGATGGAAAAAGGATTGTGGAGATTGTGGAATTACCCCAAGATGCAAGGAAAGAGGTTGGCCAAACTTCAAGCAACAGGACTCTACATTTTACATTTGTGAGAAATCATTTTGAGTCCATAGGAAAGCCAATACTATTAAAAGGGGGTAAGGTTTTGTTGGTGAACAAAATGCTCATATGTGCACAAGTGATAGTCACAAAAACATACACAAGCTCTCCCACCAAAGTCTATCTATAGCCAAACATTCAAAATCAATCCAACCAACATTCCTATCCCGGTGCCACCGATTCTAGAACCTAGATAGACTCAGCCAAACCCTAGCCACTTCGGTGCAGCCGATTCCATACCGGTGAGACCGAGTTTAGGTTGCCAACTTTTTGTTACGCAAATTCACATTTTCGGTCCTACCAAGAATGTTGGGTCAGCGTCACCGAGATTGGAAATCTGACCGTTGGTCACCTTATCGGTGCAACCGAGATTCGTATTTCGGTCCCTCCGAGATTCAAAAGTTGCCACCTTTTGATCACTTCGGTACCACCGAGATTAACACATCGGTGTCACCGAGTTGGTCATTTTGTGTGTAACGGTTGGATTTTTTTGGGATGACTATATATACCCCTCCACCACCACTTACTCGAAAGAGAAGCACTCAGAACTATTCCATACATATCTTATCAGATTTTTTGAGAGGACCACCTACCCTTGTGTTGAGATCAAGATCTTCCACTCCAACCATATGGATCTTGATTTCTAGCCTCCCCAAGTTGCTTTCCACCAATCTCATCTCTTCTATCAAGCCAAATCTATGAGAGAGTGATTGTGTGTTGAGGAGTCTATCATCTTGAAGCACAAGAGCAAGGAGTTCATCGTCATTACCGAGCCTATTACCTTTTGGAGGGTGGTGCCTCCTAGATTGGTTAGGTGTCGCTTGGGAGCCTCCTAATTCATGTTGTGGAGTTAACCAAGAAGTTTGTAAGCGCAAGGAGATCACCTACTTCGTGAAGATCTACCCATAGTGAGGCTAGTCCTTCATGGACGAAAGCCATATGGAATAGTCAAGGTTGCTACTTCGTGGACCCTTATGGGTGGAGCTCTTCGTGGACTCTCGCGACCGTTACCCTCCGTGGGTTGAAGACTCCATAAACATGGATGTACGATAGCGCCACCTATTGGAACCACAAGAAAAATCATCGTGTATACAATTGCGTTTGATCTTCCTATCCTATTGAAAGCACATATGCTCCCTTGGTGGTTTTGATAATTCATGACAACATACATTGTCTCTTGGACTAACACTTCTATCTAGTGTATTTCAGATAATAGGCCATGGAGAGTTGAGTTGGCAAAAGTATTGAGGAGATTGTGGAATTACCCCAAGACTCAAGGAAATAGGTTGGCCAAGCCTCAAGCAAGAGGATTCTACATTTTACATTTGTGAGAAATCACTTTGAGTCCATAGGAAAGCCAATACTATTAAAAGGGAGTAAAGTTTTGATGGTGAACAACATGCTCAAACGTGCACAAGTGACAATCACCAAAACATCCACAAACTCTCCCACCAAAGTCTGTCCTAAGCCAAATATGCAAAATCAATGCAACCAACTTTCCTATCCCGATGCCACCGATTCCAAACCCTAGACAGACTCAGCCAAACCCTAACACTTCGGTGCAGCCGACACTGCACTCGGTGCACCGAGTTGGGTTGCCAAGATTCTGTTATGCAAGTTCTCATTTTTGGTCCGACTGAGAATGGTGAATCGGCGTCACCGAGTTTGGTAAATCTGACCATTGGTCACCTTGTCAGTGCAACCGAGAATTGTATATCGATCCCTCCAAGATTCAAAAGTTGCCACTTTTTGTCACTTCGGTACCACCGAGATTTACACATCGGTATCACCGAGTCTGACTTATTGTGTGTAACGGTTGGATTTTTGGGGATGCCTATATATACCCCTTCACCACCACCCACTCGAAAGAGAAGCACTCAGAACTATTCCATACCTATCCTACTCATTTTTCTGAGAGAGAACCACCTACCCTTGTGTTGAGGTCAAGATATTCCACTCCAACCATATGGATCTTGATTCTAGCCTCCCCAAGTTGCTTTCCACCAATCCCATCTGTTCTACCAAGTCAAATATGTGAGAGAGTGATTGTGTGTTGAGGAGTCTATCATCTTGAAGCACAAGAGCAAGGAGTCATCGTCATTACCGAGCCTATTACCTTTTGGAGGGTGGTGCCTCCTAGATTGGTTAGGTGTCGCTTGGGAGCCTCCTACTTTCTGTTGTGGAGTGAACCAAGAAGTTTGTAAGGGCAAGGAGATCGCCTACTTCGTGAAGATCTACCCATAGTGAGGCTAGTCCTTCATGGACGGAAGCTGCATGGAATAGTCAAGGTTGCTTCTCCATGGAACCCTCTATGGGTAGAGCCCTCTGTGGACTCTCGCGACCGTTACCCTTCGTGGGTTGAGGACTCCATGAACGTGGACGTACGATAGCACCACCTATCGGAACCACGGCAAAAATCCTTGCATCTCCTATTCCTACCCCATCTCTTTACTTACATGTGCAATGTCTTTACTTTCCGCTGCCATAGTTGTATACATGCATGTGAAGGGCTGTTAGACTTGTTAGACTTGCTAAAATAGTTAAAATCTGCCAACCAATTAACTTGGGAAAATGTTAGGTTTTAAATTACTGCTAGTAGTCTATTCACCCCCCCTCTAGACACCCCTCTCTCAATCCTACACCTATCCCTTTTACTCATGCTCGTTGTTACTTTCCGCTGCTATACTCTTAGACATGCATGTGTAGGGTGAAATTGACTTGCCATGAATGCTAAAACTGCAAACACTAAAATTTGGGAAAAGGCAAAACTTTTATTTGGTCAAGTAGTCTAATCACCCCCCTCTAGACTTACTTTCGGTCCTACAAGTGGTATCAGAGCTTTGGTCTCCAGTGCATTGGTCTCACAACCTAGGAGAAGTATGTCATCTAGTGAGGGTAATTATCACCGTAGAGGTTCGTACTTTGATGGCACAAATTTTGCTAGTTGGAAGCACAAAATGAAAATGCATTTGCTTGGTCATAACCCCTCCGTTTGGGCTGTTGTTCGTGTTGGCATGCAAGGTGAATTCTTTGCGGAAGAAAAGGAACCGGATCGTGAAGCGACCGTGGATGAATTGATGATGTTGCAACTCAATGCTCAAGCATGTGGCATTCTCTTCAACTGCCTATGCCCCGAAGAATTCAAGAAGATTAGCCGTCTTAAGAATGCAAAAGAGATTTGGGATACTTTGATTGATATGCATGAAGGTACATAATCTATGTGAGAATCCAAGTTGGATGTTCTTCAAAGTCAACTTGACAAGTTCAACATGAAGGATGGTGAAGGAATCGTTGAGATGTACTCTAGGCTAGCTCTCATCACCAATGAGTTTCCCGGCTTAGGAAGCGAAGAAATGACTGACAAATTCATCATCAAGAAGATACTTCGATCTTTGGATGATTGATATGACACCGTTTGCACATTGATCCAAATGATGCCCAACTACAAAGTGATTGGTAGAATTGTTGCTCATGAGACGACACTCAAAGACAAAGAAGAGCTTCACCACAAGTCTAGCGGTGCTTACAAAGCCACAAGTGATGCTCCCGCTACCTCAAGCGACAACCTTGTCACAAATGAAGAGATAAGCCTCATGGTCAAGAAATTCAACAAGTTTTACAAGAATAGAAGCAAAGATCGTAGCTCCAACTAAAGATATGAAGAGAAGCGTTCGTCAAGTCGTGACCAAAACTACTACAATTGTGGGAAGCCCAGACACTACTCTGATGAGTGCACGACTCCCTACAAACAAAGAGAAGAGTCACCTAGAAGACGAAGCTCAAGGAATGAATCACCTCAAAGAGAGAGAAGGAGTAGAGATGATCGTTATGAATGAAGACCCTCAAGGAGAAGTAGAGATTCAGATAAGAAGGACAAGTACACCAAGAGCTAATCAATAAGGAAACATCAAGCTCATGTTGGTGGATGGGTTTCTGGCTCCGACTCCGACAACCACTCCGAGAGAAGCTATCACTCCAACTCCGACTATAGTCAAGATGAAGGTGTTGCCCGAATTGCACTAGTGACTACCAACTCCTATGATCTATTTGATTCACCAAACGAAGGGAGTGGAAGTTGCTTCATGGCTAAAGGCCCCAAGGTATCACACCCCGAATATCTTGATTTCAATAGTGATGAATATGATTTGCTTTCTGATGATGACTTGCTATGTGACAAAACTAGTGATGTTGATCAAAATGAACTTGATAATTCTCGTGCTAGTCAAGACAGGTCGATTGACGATGATAAGATGAAAATATAAGAACTAAATAAAGAACTTAACACTCTTAAGTTAGCCCATGAATCTACTCTTGAAGATCATAGAGAGCTTGTAAGAACTTATAAGAAGCTACGCTTCGAGAAGCTCAATTTGGAGCAAGAACATGAATTTCTTAAAGCTATCAATGACAACCTCTGAAAGAAGACTTAATTTTATCTTGCCAAATGACTACTCTTGTCTACATTCATGCCATAAGTTAAATCTAAGCAAACTAGTAACAAAGGCAAGAAAGGTTCTTCATCTAGTAGCAACAATAAAAATGCTAAACACAATGATGTTGCTCCTAGTAGTTCTATTGATTCCACTAATGATGATTCTCTTAGCCAAGTTACACTTGAGCAAGAAAATGCTTTATTGAAAGGAATTATAGAGAAAGATATCTACAAGAGTCTTGCCGGGTGTAAGCAACAACGATACGGCGCGCCACCTGGGGGGTGACGGCCCGGCCCTTGCCCATTATCCACCACACCCGGGTTCCGATGTGGCGCGTCGCTGAGAGGGTTACGCCCCAATGAAAATCCTTTGGGTTTCATCTCCATAAGAGTGGCTGGGTTTTCACGTTGGCTCACCAAGCCTATCACAACCCTCCTCCTTTACCTGGGCTTGGGACCGGCTATGTTGAGACAACATAGGCGGAGTTCTTGCCGGGTGTAAGCAATTTGAGGAAATTGTACGCAAGCACGGAGGATACCGGCAGAATCGTGGTGTTGGCTACTTCAACGCTAATGGAGTTGAATGGGAAGAAGGTCAATATCCCAAGCCCAAGTTTGTTCCTCAAAAGGAGAAGTATGAAAATACTCTTCCGAAGGGTACAAACACTCAAGATGACCTTCCACCACAAGACCACAAGCTGAAGGGCAAGAACAAGCTTCAAGAGGACATTGGCTCATATGAAGATGAATCCCTAGCTATGGTGGTGTGGGTTCCCAAGGCTACTTCAAGCTCAACGTCTATAAAGGCTACTACAACACCAAGGATCCCCATCAACTTGATGTGAGTCCCCAAGAAGAAGAACTAGAAAGTTCTTGAGGGGTGACTCCGCCAATGAAATTCACTCACATTCATTATTGGCAAGATCTATTTGCAATCAACATCAACCCTATGCAATAGTTCAAGGAGTCACACATTCCCTCAAAGATAAGACAGGGACAAGGTAATCAACAAATCAATGTACATCATCACACATGCTTTGCACTCCATGTTCATAGATATCCTTGTATTTGTCTCTTGTGTGTTGGGACTAACCCATGCAGGTGAGAAGAGTAAGGAAACAACAAGGATTCTCCCAACTCTTGGTGATCTTCATCAACTTTGAGCATCCACCACTACCTCACCAACATGAAATCTTCATCGACAAAACCCAAGGTTAGTTTATCGCTCTTATGGGGGGATGTCACATCAATGGGGAGATTTACTCTAAAGACTTGAGTCAAAGCATCTCTTAGTATGTGACAACATTAAATGCTTTATGTAAAAGTGGTAACCTAGTTGTGCTTAAACGATGAGTATGACCTATGATCAAGTATTCTTACTTGGATCCTAAGTCAAATACTCGTATATAGATGACTTAGTCATCGCCCAAGTGCTTTTTAGATGCTAGAGTGTTTGTGCATGTTTGTGATGATTTCATTTGACATCTTATTGTGTGAGAATGTTGGTTTGCATTTATTTTCTCATTCGAGGACATCCAATTGTTGCTATTTGGTCTTTTATTTATCTTTTGCCAATTGGATGGACAAGAATGCCTAGGACCACTCTTTAGCTATCTATGCTTTCTCACCTCATACTCTATTCATGCTGCATCGCAAATTTTGAACAAGTGCTTTTCGATCCCTGTGTGTGTGGAGCACTCGGAGTTCCGTATCGACAAGGACTAACCATTAAAACCTCCCAAGTGCATCTCGGTGGAACCAACTCCAAAATCTCGGTCTCACCAAATGCCTAGGGTTGATCTAGTTTTCTATCTCGGTACTACCGATTCCATATTCTCGGTTACACCGAGTTTCCCTGTCAACTGATAGTTGAGGAACTCGGCGTCACCGACAGTGGTGGGTATATATACTGTGGAGCCCGATGCTTTGAAATTTATCCTCAAACTGTCATGCCTCAGAACCCTAAGCTGTCGTTTTCAAGACCCCTGTTCATCGCCCTTGTCCCCCTGCGCTCCTCTATCGCTGGAAATCGCCACCATCGATGAAATCGTCTCCATCATCGCTACCGTAGCAGATCCATCGCCGAGTTAGGGTACGGATTTGGCCCCTCTTGCGCTCCAACCACCAAATCTTGCGCATTAGGATTTCTATGATATCTTGCCACTATTTGAAATCCTTCTATCCACAAAAGGAATCCCGTAAATTAGAGAACCATGGAATTTTACGGTTTTGCCATCCGCCCGATGAATCTGGGTGGAACCGAAACAAGAAAATCTGTGTCACCGATTTGGACATCTGGGGTACTGAGAACTTTCTCGGTGAAACCGAGTGCACCTTTCGGTCTCATCGAAAGGGGTGCCAAGTTTTGGCTAAGGAGGAAGTCTGTCTCGGTAGTTCCGATAATTTTTCTTCGATTGTACCGATATTCATTTGATATGATGCAAAACTTTGAAAATCTATTGTTCAAACTTTCAAAAGCTAGCCTGATTTTGTGATGACTCATCTTCTTCTGCTTTTCTATACTCTATTCACAGGGTCAGTATGTCAGATGCTGAGGACAGTCAGAATTTGCCAGAGCAGGGTGTTGACATTAGTTCAGCCACTAGTCCTGAGCCTAGTAATCTTCAGATCCAAGCACCCCCAGCTCCCATGGGTTGCCCAAGGCTTCTACTAGGACCAGGAGGAAGCTAAATTCAGATGAGGAGGATTCAGACTTTATCCCTAGGGTGATTCTTGCCAAGAAGCAAGAAAAGGCTGCTAAGAAGTCTGCTACTGAAGCCACTTCTTCCCGTAGAGTTGTTAGCAAAGTCTATGCTAGCTCTGAAGTTATCAGAGCACCTGAGAGTGCTAGGGCCACAATAACCATTGATCCCCCAAGGAAGTCTATGCCTCAGAAGGCAGGGGAGAAGAAAGCTAGAAAGAGGATAATCCATGTGACTGGCAGGCCTACGTCTATGTATGAAGATCCAGAGGAGGCAACTGCTGCTGAAGAGGAGAATGAGCCAGCTTGTGGGCTCGAAAGTAAGTCTAGAGGGGGGGTGATTAGACTACTTGACCAATTGAAAATTTTGCCTATACCAAGTTTTAGAGTTGATAGTTTTTAGCATTTCATGGCAAGTCAAGTACACCCTACACATGCAAGTCTAAGAGTATATAGCAGTGGAAAGTAACAACAAGCATGTATAGAAGGGATAGGGTAGGAAGATCAAACGCAGTAGTAGACACGATGATTTTCCCATGGTTCCGATAGGTGGCGCTATCGTACATCCACATTTATGGAGTCTTCAACCCATGAAGGGTAATGGTCGCGAGAGTCCACGGAGGGCTCCACCCAAAAGGGTCCACGAAGTAGCAACCTTGACTATTCCATAACGGCTTCTGTCCATGAAGGACTAGCCTCACTATGGGTAGATCTTCATGAAGTAGGCGATCTCCTTGCCCTTACAAACTTCTTGGTTCACTCCACAACACGACGTAGGAGGCTCCCAAGCGACACCTAAACAATCTAGGAGGCACCACCCTCCAAAAGGTAATAGGCTCGATAATGACGATGAACTCCTTGCTCTTGTGTTTCAAGATGATAGACTCCTCAGCACACAATCACTCTCTCATAGATTTGGCATGGTGGAAGATATGGGATTGGTGGAAAGATACTTGGGGAGGCTAGAAATCAAGATCCATATGATTGGAGTGGAAGATCTTGATCTCAACACAAGGGTAGGTGGTTCTCTCTCAGAAAATCTGATAGGATAGGTATGGAATAGTTCTGAGTGCTTCTCTTTCGAGTAGATGGTGGTGAAGGGGTATATATAGGCATCCCCAAAAATCCAACTGTTACACACAAAATGACCAACTCGGTGACACCAATGTGTTAATCTCGGTGGTACCAAAGTGACCAAAAGGTGGCAACTTTTGAATCTCGGTAAAGCCGATATAGGAAACTCTGTTGCATCAATAAGGTGACCAACGGTCAGATTTCCAATCTCAGTGACACCGATCCAACATTCTTGGTGGGACCAAAAATGTGAATTTGCGTAACAAAAAGTTGGCAACCTAAACTCGGTGGCACCGGTATCGAATCGGTTGCACCGAAGTGGCTAGGGTTTGGCTTGAGTTTGTCTGGGTTCTGGAATCGATGGCACCGAAGTGGGAAAGTTGGTTGCACCGATTTTGAGTGTTGGGTATAGAACAAACTTTGGTGGGAGAGTTTGTGGATGTTTTTGGCGACTATCACTTGTGCACGTTTGAGCATATTGTTCACCAACAAAACCTTACCCCGTTTTAATAGTATTGGCTTTCCTATGGACTCAAAGTGATTTCTCACAAATATAAAATGTAGAGTCCTTTAGCTTGAAGCTTGGCCAACCTATTTCCTTCAGTCTTGGGGTTTCTCCACAATCTCCTTTTGCCAATCCTATCATTGGACATTTCCGGAAATATACTTGGTGGAAACATTAGTTCAATGACTTATATGTTGTTATTAATTACCAAAACCACCAAGGGAGCAAATGTGCTTTCAATCTCCCCCTTTTTGGTAATTGATGACAACATATAGATCAAAGCTTCGACATATGATAAAACCAATGAATACAATCGTCGCTTTGAGAGGTATGTGATAAGCAAGAGCTCCCCCTAAATTTGTGCATTATTTTGAATTTGTGTGTGAATGCAAATGCACAATCGATTAGGTATATGGGGTACTTCTTCCATGTCACATATAACTTGGTGGTGTGCGAGAATAATTAGAGAATGAATAACATGGCACAACACACACAAGCAAGGGTGAATGATCATATCATAAGGATTAAGATTCACTACTGGAATCAGGATCTTTGCCGTCTGCCAGCTCTTTGCCGTCTGCTAGCTGATGGAAAAGAAGGTCTTTGCCATCAGCTTAAATAAAACTGATGGAAAAGATCTCATTGCCGTCAGCCTCTTCTTTGTCGTCTGCTAGCGGATGACAAAGAGGAAGGGTGGCCCACAACGAGAACCTGCTAACGGCCACTCTCTTTGCCGTCCGCTAGCAGACGACAAAGAGAGTGGCCATCTAACGTCCGTTTCCCCCGGCCCCACCCCACTAACTAAGTCTCTTTGCCGTCTGCTAGCAGACGACAAAGAGCCTTAGTATACCCGTCAGCGCGCCCCACCCCTCTCTCTCTTCCCTCCCCGTGCCTGAGCCGCCGCCGCCCCCCGTGCCATCGACCGCTGCCGCCGCCCCCCGTGCCACTGGCCGCCGCGGCCGCCCCCTGCCCCTGCCCCTGCAGCCGGTCGACGACCGCCCCCGCACCCCCTACTCCCTCGTGCCCAAGCCGCCACCGCCCCCCGTGCCACCGGCCGCCCCGCCGCCACCCCTGCCACCGGCCGCCCCCGCCCCTACAGCCGGCCACCCCCGCCACTGCCGCCGTCGCCCCCGCCCCAGCCGCCGGCCGCCCCCACCCCTGCCGCCGCCGCCGGCCGCTGCCCAAGGTGAGTCTGCCCTCTTTTTTTAATGCTTAATTTAGATTTTGTTTAGATTTTGTTTTATTTAGACTTTGTTTAATTTAGATTTTGTTTAAATTAGGTTTAATTTAGATTTTGTTTAAATTAGGTTTAATTTAGATTTTGTTTAATTAGGTTTAGGTTTAGGTCTAGTTTTCGGTTTAGTTTAGGTTTGTTTAGTTTTAGGTTTAGTTTAGGTTTAGTTTAGGCCCCCCCCGCTAGATTTAGTTTAGGTTTATTTAGATTGTCGGGGGTTGAGGATCGAGGGGAAAAGGAGTCGAGGATCGACCCTGACACGACATCACCGACAACCCGACCCCCGACACGACACCCCGACATGGCACCTCCGACACCCCGACCCCGACACGACACACCCCGACACCCCGACCCCGACACGACACCCCCCCACACCCCGACCCCGACACGACACCCCGGCCCCGACACGACACCCCGACACCCTGACACGGCACCCCCGACCACGACACAGCACCCCTACCTCGACAAGACACCCCCGACACCCCTACCCCGACACGACACCCCCGACACCCCGACCCAGACACGACACCCCCGACACCCCGACCCCGACACGACACCCCCGACACCCCGACCCCAACACGACACGGGTCATATATTTGTGAATTATGAGTTAGGTCGTATATTTTTCGATTTTGTTATACAGAACATCATATTGATGTTGATCAGGTGGATTTAAATGTGCAGTTGTTTCGTCGCTGCGAGGGTCTGATTTTCGATGACCTCCCCATGCGTTCGACGAGCTCCGCCCCTGTGTTCGTGGGTGAGCACAAATGACATATCCTCTTGCCCCCTTCATTTCCTCTGTTCCTGTCTTCGTGCTGATGAAACTTGCTAGCTATAGGTGTCTTCAATCATCAGTATGCATGACCACTATGCATACTGCATGACCACTATGCGTCTCCCGTTCAAAAGGGTTGCATCTATAAATATGCATTCATTAGCATATTTATAACCGTGATTCTTTCGAATTGTCCAACATTATCCATGGACAGCCGAGTATGTGTAGATTGGGTTCGTTTTCCCATAAGCTCTGCTCTGGATCCAATGTAGAATTTCGTCAGTGCCTCCCTATTGTTCTCTGGGTACACATCCTCTCTACTTATTGCTGAGACGTGTATCAGGAGAACAGCGGGAAGGTGCTGCCAAAATTGTGCATCGGATCTGGAGCAGAGCATGGGAAAACGAACCCAATCTACACATACTCGGGTGGGATTAGGACCTATCTTTACCTACTAGCGTCTAGGTTGCATCAACGTAATAAAACTGACAAACTCTATTAACTGATGAATATGGTTTGCTGAATTATGTATATATGTGTCCAGTAGCTAGGCAAGATGAGTGATCGTGGGTGGATGTACATTAGTCACACTAGTCAGAAACACATGACCCGTGAATGGATAACAAAAACCAAGGAGTTTGTGAGAGTCGCATTTGCAAATGGACAAAAAAGAACCTGGTGCCCTTGTGTCGATTGCGACAACTGTAAGAAGAAGTCAGAGTTTGAAATGATCAAACACCTGTAGAAGTGT
Source organism: Hordeum marinum (assembly GCA_022496015.1). Lineage (NCBI taxonomy): Eukaryota > Viridiplantae > Streptophyta > Magnoliopsida > Poales > Poaceae > Hordeum > Hordeum marinum. Next base: position 85,920,502 of record CM039675.1, on the reverse strand, counting down.
GGTTTTATGCCTAATTATACGGTCTGGATATTTCATGGTGAGTCTGCCCAACGTGCCAGAGCTGAGGTAGTTCGTAATCGCACCGACGAGCATGGTACCGGGATCGAAGACAAGGTGCAAGACTTTGATGATGCTCGGGATTCGTATGATGAGATGGAGGAATCTGCAAAGGCCTTTTATGAAATGTTGGAGTCTTCAAAACGTCCTCTACATGAGTACACTAAGCTTTATCAACTGGATGCCATCGAGCAAGTAATGGCTCTGAAGGCTCAATTCAACCTGAGCAGAGAATGCTACGATGCGATGATGATGATATTTGGACGCTTTCTACCCAAAGGCCATGTATTGCCACCAAACCTGTACCATTCGGACAAAATCCTACGTGCGCTTAAGATGCCCTATGAGAATATAGATGCCTGTGAGAATGGATGTGCCTTATTTAGGCTTGAGTATGCGGGCTTGAACTATTGCCCCATTTGCAATGCTTCCAGGTATGTTCTGGTAGACAACAGTATGGGTGAGAAGAGTCAGACCAAAATCCCCATTAATGTTCTTCGGTATTTGCTAATCATACCAAGACTTCAACGTCTTTTCAGGGTCGAAGAGACGGCCAGACAGATGACGTGACATGAATTGGGCAAAAGAATAGAACTAGATGCAGATGGGAATCCGATGTTGGGACACACTTCAGACGCTTTTGCGTGGAAGCACTTCGATGCATTACATAAGGATAAAGCGGCAGATCCAAGGCATCCTCGAGTTGCCATCAGCACGGATGGGTTCAATGTGTATGGTATGACGGCAGCACAATACGGTTGTGGGCCTGTATTTGTCATTCCACTCAATCTCCCCCCAGAGAGATTATGAAAAGAAAGAACATTTTCCTGACGTTGATAATTCCAGGGCCCAAATATCCGGGGAAGAATATGAATGTGTACATGCAACCGCTTAAGGATGAATTGCAAGAAGCCTGGGATAATGGGATCAAGACATAGGACGCCGCTACAAAAAAGAACTTCAAAATGCATGTGTGGTACATGTACTCGATGCATGACTTGCCGGCGTATGCGCTATTCGTTGGCTAGTGTGTGCATGGAAGGTTTCCGTGCCCCACATGCAAGTCAGCTCTTTAGTTCCATTGGCTGGAGGCGGGTCGCAAGTTTTCTTGCTTCGACATGCATAGGCAGTTCCTGGATCCTGACCATAAGTTCGGAAAAGACAAGAAGAATTTCATCAAAGGTAGAGTTGTCAAAAACAGTGCACCACCTGCGTTGACAGGCCAATAGATCCTGGATCAGATAAATGCTCTCGAGCCGGATCCAGATCATCTAGGGTATTTCAAAGGGTATAATACGAAACACGACTGGACTCACAAGATATGTTTGTGGGATCTGCCTTACTTTAAAGACCTCCTTTTCCCACACAACATCGACGTGATGCACACTGAAAAGAATATCGTGGAGGCCCTTTTTGGTACATTGTTCGGCATAGAGGGGAGTTCGAAGGATAATCCTAAGGCTAGAGTCGATTAGGAGGCTCTATGTGATAGACCGTTACAAAACATTCGACAACCGAAAGGAAAGAAGAACTGGAGGAAGCCAAAGGCATGGTTCAATCTTGGAAGGCCAGCTATGAGGGAAATGATCTTGTGGGTGAAAATGCAGTTGATGTTCCCCGATGGGTATGCAGCGAATCTAAAGAGGGGAGTGAGTCCTGACAAATTGAAAATATTTGGTCTCAAGAGTCATGATTGGCACATATGGCTTGAGCAGGTAATGCCGATGATGTTGCGTGGCTTTATCCCTGAGGATGAATGACTAGTACTAACAGAGCTGAGCTATTTCTTCCATGCTCTTTGTGCAAAAGAACTATCGCCTGACGTGTTAGACGAACTGGAAGAGTTGGCACCGGAGTTGATCTGCAAGTTAGAAAAGATCTTTCCACCGGGCTTCTTTAATCCAATGCAACATTTGATTTTGCATCTCCCGACCGAGGCAAGATTGGGGGGGGGGGCGTGCAAAATCGTTGGTGCTTCGCAACTGAGAGGATGCAGAAGACGCTTCGAGCAAAATGTAAAAATATACGTAGAGTTGAAGCATCGATGGCTGAGGCATTCATTACCGAGGAGGCGGCAAACTTCATGACAGCACACTACAAAGCCAAGAATCGTCATTTGCATAATCCGAAGCCTCGGTACAATGATGGCGACCGTGAAAAAGGTCGATCCAACCCCAGCCTATTCAAAGGGAAGCTCGCACCAGCCGGTGCTTCGAAGTCAATAGCGTTGGATGTCGAAGAATGGCAGACCATTTTGTTGTATATCTTCAACAACCTAATAGAAGTGCGGCCGTACATCGAGTAAGTTCTCGGTACATTGTTTCACAACTTCTAATTCCTTTGAAAAGCTCTTATTCCCGGATATGTGATACAGTCGATACGTCGCCAAATTCTCGGATGGAGCGGTGATCCAAAAGCGTGCAGGCGGCTATCCCGGTTTCATCTCTTGGTTCAAGCAAACGGCAATTTCCATTAATTAGACGATTTCATTTCTTCGCCTACTTTGTGGCTAATGCAACAATCCCGTCGTATTAAACTTGTAGGCTAATGCAGAGCTATGGACTCCGAATTGAGACAAGTCGCTAATGGTTTTGACTATAAGGTCCGTTCATTTGACAAATACGACATCAACGGGTATCGCTTTCGTACTTTTGGCAAAGAGCTATCTATGGCCAACCGAAAGTCTACAAATTGTTATGTCTCCGCTGTCGACGAAGGAGGGTCGAGTATTATGGAAGAGTTGAACAATTTATGAACTTACATTCTTTGGTGAAAACTCACCAAACGTCATAGTCTTCAAATGTTATTGGTTCCAGCCAAAGGAGACTAGAAGGACTCGTGAACATATTGTTGGGGAACGTCGCATGGGAAACAAAAAATTTCCTACGTACACGCAAACCTATCCATGGTGATGAGCATCTACGAGAGGGAGAGTGGATCTACGTACCCTTGTAGATCGCTAAGCGGGAAGCATTAAGAAACGCGGTTGGTGTAGTCGAACATCTTCGCGATCCAAATCGCCGAGCGTCCCGCGATCTCATCACGATCCGTCCCGCGATCCCATCACGATCCGTCCCGCGATCTCATCACGATCCGTCTCACGATCTTGATCACGATCTGTCCCGCGAACTCATCACGATCCGTCCCGCGATCTCATCACGAACCGTCTCACGATCTCGATCACGGTTCTTCCGATCTAGCGCCGAACGGACGACACCTCCGCGTTCAGCACACGTGCAGCTTGATGACGATCTCCACCGTCTCGATCTAGCGAGAGGAGGTGGAGAGGAGAGAGAGTTCACCGGCAGCGTGACGGCGCTCCGGTGATGGTGGTGGATCAATTCCGGCAGGGCTTCGCCTAAGCGCTGCAGAAATCCGATCTAGAGGAGAAACTATGCACCGGTGTAACGGGTAGCACGTGGCCAGAAATTCTGTCCAAAAACCACCCAATCCACTAGTATATATAGGAAGAGAGGAGAGGAGAGGCAGCCAAGGCCTTTGGGTCGGCCGAAATAGGAGGTGGGAGCAATCCTACTTCACCTCCAATCCTAGTTGGAGTAGGATTGCCTCCTATTGGCTGATTTTCCACTTTTTGCTTTAGGACTTTCTCTCCTGCGCCATGGGCCTTTGTGGCTGTTTTCCCAGCCCACTAAGGGCTGGTTATTATTATCCCACATCCCATGGACCTCTTGGGGTCGAAATACCCCTCCCGGAGGTCCCCCGGTACACTATCGGCACTCCCGGTACACTACCGATACTCCCGGTACACTACCGATGAGCCCGAAACTTTTTCGGAAACCAAACTGGGACTTCCTATATATGAATCTTTACCTCCGGACCATTCCGGAGCTCCTCGTGACCTCCGAGATCTCATCTGGGACTCTGAATAAACTTCGGTCACCACCATACATAACTCTACACTACCGAAACGTCACCGAACCTTAAGTGTGCAGACCCTGCGGGTTTGAGAACTATGTAGACATGACCGAGACACCTCTATGGTCAATAACCAATGGCGGGACCTGGACGTACACATTGGTTCCTACATATTCTACGAAGATCTTTATCGGCCGAACCTCTATGTCAAGGATTCAGTTAATCCCGTATAACGTTCCCTTTGTTCTTCGGTATGTTACTTGCCCGAGATTCGATCGTCGGTATCTCCATACCTAGTTCAACCTCGTTACCGGCAAGTCTGTTTACTCGTTCCGTAATAAAAGATCCCACAACTAACAATTAGTCACATTGCCTGCAAGGCTTATTGTGATGTTGCATTACCGAGTGGGCCCCGAGATACCTCTCCGTCACACGGAGTAACAAATCCCAGTCTCGATCCATGCCAACTCAATAGACACCATCGGAGATACCTGTAGAGCACCTTTATAGTCACCCAGTTATGTTGCAACGTTTGATACACACAAGGCACTCCTCCGATATCTGTGAGCTGCATGATCTCATGGTCATAGGAACACATACTTGACATGCGGAAAACAGTAGCAATAAACTGACACGATCATATGCTACGTTTGCAGTTTGGGTCTTGTCCACCACATCATTCTCCTAATGATGTGATCCCGTTATCAAATGACATCTCATGTCCATGGCTAGGAAACCTTAACCATCTTTTGATCAACGAGCTAGTCTACTATAGGCATACTAGGGACATGTTTTTATCTATGTATCCACACATGCATTTAAGTCTCCGATCAATACAATTATAGCATGGATAATAAATGATTATCATGAACAAGGAAATATGATAATAACTAATTTATTATTGCCTCTAGGGCATATTTCCTACAGTCTCCCACTTGCACTAGAGTCAATAATCTAGTTCACATCACCATGTGATTCGCATTGTTATGAATCTAACACCCAATGAGTTCTGGGGCTCGATAATGCTTTGCATGTGAGAGAGGTCTTATAGTCAATGGGTCTGCGATATTCAGATCCGTGTGTACTTTTCAAATTTCTATGTCAAACCGAAAACACTGCTACCACACTCCACTTGGTACTATTCCAAATGGTTGCTCCACTATACGTATCCAGATTGCTACTACGAGTCATCCGGATTGGTGTTAAAGCTTGCATCGACGTAACTCTTTACGACGAACTCTTTATCACCTCCATAATTGAGAAACATCTCCTCAGTCTCTTAGTTACTGAGGATAATCTTGACCGCTGTCCAGTGATCCACTCCTGGTTCACTCTTGTACCCCCTGACGGACTCATGGCAAGGCACACACAGGTGCGGTACACAGCATGGCATAATATAGAGCCTATGGCTAAGGCATAGGGGACGACGTTTGTCCTTTCTCTTTCTTCTGCCGTTGTCAAGCTTTGAGTCTCACTCAACTTTCACACCTTACAAATCAGGCAAGAACTCTTTCTCTGACTGATCCATTTTGAACTCTTTCAAAATCTTGTCAAGGTATGCACTCATTGAAAGTCTCATCGAGCATCTTGATCTATCTCCATAGATTTTGATGCTCAAAAATTAGGTAGCTTCATCCAGGTCTTCCTTTGAAAATCACTTTCCAAATGACCGTTTTATGCTTTCCAGAAACTCTACATTATTTCTGATCAACAATATGTCATCCACGTATACTTATCAGAAATTCTATAGTGCTCCCACTCACTTTATTGCAAATACAAGTTTCTCGTAAACCTTGTATAAACATTAAAACTTTGATCACCTCATCAAAGCGTATATTCCAACTCCGAGATGCTTGCTTCAGTCCATAGAAGGATCACTAAAGCTTGCACACCTTTTAGCATCCTTAGGACTAACAAAACCATCCGGTTGGATCACATACAACCTTTCCTCAAGTAAACAGTTAAGGAAACGATGTTTTGACATCCATCTGCCAGATTTCATAATTGAAAACACAGCAACTGCTAACATAATTCCAACATACTTTAGCACCACTACGAGTGAGAAAGTCTCATCGTAGTCAACTCCTTGAACTTGTCACAAACATCTTTGCAACAAGTCGAGCTTTACAAATAGTGACATTCACCATCAGTGTCTGTCTTCATTTTAAAGATCCATTTGTACTCAACGACTTGCCGTCCAACGAGAAAGTCTACCAAAGTCTACACTTGGTTTTCATACATGGATCCTATCTCGGATTTCATGGCCTCCAACCATTTGTCGGAATTCGGGCCCATCATCGCTTCTCCATAGCTCGTAGGTTCATCGTTGTCCAACAACATGACCTCCAAGACAGGGTTGTCGTACCGCTTAGGAGCAGTACACATCCTTGTCGACCTACAAAGTTCGATAGTAACTTGATCCTGAAGCTTCATGATCATCATCATTAACTTCCTCTTCAACTAACGTAGGCTTCACAGAAACAACATCCTGCGCTGCGCTACTCTCTGGTTGAACAAAGTTTAAACAACCTCATCAAGTTCTATCTTCCTCCCACTTAATTATTTCGAGAGAAACTTTTCCTCGAGAAAGGATCCATTTTAGTAACAAACACTTTGCACTTGGATCTGAGATAGAAGGTTCACCCAACTGATCTTAGGGTATTCTATGAAGATGCATTTGTCCGCCTTGGGTTCGACCTCATTAGGTGAAAACATTTTCCACACAAGTGTCACAGCCCCAAATATTAAGAAATGACAGCTTAGGTTTCTATCAAACCATAATTCACACAGTGTCATCTCAACGGATTTAGATGATGCCCTATTTAAAGTGAATGTAGTTGTCTCTAATGCATAACCCCAAAAATTATAGTAGTAAAACGATAAGAGACATCACAGTATGCACTATATCAATAGAGCATGACTATGATGTTCGGACACACCATCACACTATGGTGTTCCAGGTGGCGTTAGTTGTGAAACAAATTTCACATTGTCTTAAGTTGTATGCCAAACTCGTAACTCAGATATTCACCTCCACGATCATATCGCAGTTATTTTTATCTTCTTGTCACGATGATCTTAAACTTCACTCTGAATTTGCTTGAACCTTTCAAACGATTCAGACTTGTGTTTCATTAAGTAAATATACACTATATTTACTCAAATCATCAGTGAAGGTAAGAAAATAACGATATCCACTGCACGCTACAAGACTCACTGGATTGCATACATCAACATGTATCATTTCCAATGAATCACTTGCCCGCTCCATCCAACGGGGTCCTTTAGTCATCTTGCCCAAGAGGCATGGTTCGCATGTCTCAACCGATTCGAAATCGAATGAGTCTAAAGATCCATCAGCATGGAGTTTCTTCATGCGCTTTATACCAATATGACATTTAGCGGCAGTGCCACAAGTATGTGGTACTATCATTATTTAACTTTGTATCTTTTGACATCAATGTTATGAACATGTGTATTACTACGATCAAGATTTCAACAAACCATTCTCACTGGGTGCATGACCATTGAAGGTATTATTCATGTAAACAGAATAACTATTATTCTCTGACTTAAATGAATAACCGTATTGCAACAAACATGATCTAATCATGTTCATGCTCAACGCAAAACACCAAATAACATTTATTTAGGTTCGTCACTAATCCTGAAGGTAGAGAGAGCGTGCGATGTTGATCACATCAACCTTGGAAACATTTCCAACACACATCGTCACCTCACCCTTAGCTAGTTCTCCATTTATTCCGTAGCTTTTATTTCGAGTTACTAACATTTAGCAACCGAACCGGTATCCAATACCCAGGTGCTACTAGGAGTACTAGCAAGGTACACATCAATAACTCGTACATCAAATATACTTCTGTCGATGTTGCCAGCCTTCTTATCTACCAAGTATCTAGGGTTGTTCCGCTTCAGCGACCTCTCACCTCATAATAGAAGCACTTAGTCTCGGGTTTGAGTTCAACTTTGGGTTGCTTCACTTGAGCAGCAACTGACTTGCTATCCATGTAGTTTGCCTCCTTGCTCTTGCCCTTTTCGAAACTAGTGGTTTGATTAACCATCAACACTTGACGCTCCTTCTTGATTTCTACCTTCGCGGTGTCAAACATCGCGAACAGCTCAGGGATCAATACTTCTATCCCTGGTGTATTATAGTTCATCACTAAGTTCTAGTCGCTTTAGTGACAGTGACTTGGAGAACTATATCAATCACTATCTTATTTGGAAGATCAACTCCCACTTGATTCAAGCGATTGTAGTACCCAGACAATCTGAGTACATGCTCAACGATTGAGCTATTCTCCTTCATCTTACAGGCAAAGAATCTTGTTGGAGATCTCATATCTCGCAACACAGGCACGAGCCTGAGATCACAATCTCTGCTCCTAGAACATCTCATATGTTCCGTGACGTTCAAAACGTTTCGGAGCCTCAATTCTAAGCCGTAATGCATGACGCACTAAACTATCAAGTAGTCATCGAAACGTGCCTGTCAGATGTTCACAACATCTATAGACGACGCTAGAGGGGGTGGCGCACCGAGCGGTGCATTAAGGACATAAGCCTTCTGTGCAGCAATGAGGACAATCCTCAGATCACGGACCCAGTCCACAATATTACTACCATCATCTTTCAATTCTATTTCTCTAGGAACATATAAAAAATACAAGGGAGCTACAGCGTGAGCTAGTAATCTACAACATAATTTGCAAAGACATTTTGACTATGTTCATGATAATGAGTTCAATTAATCATATTACTTAAGAACTCCCACTCAAGTTGACATCCCTCCGATCATTCGAGTGATACATGATCCAAATTCACCAACTCAAGTCCGATCATCACGTGAGTTGAGGTGGCTACAATGGTGAACATCATCATGTTGATCATATCTACTATATGACTCATGTTCGACCTTTCGGTCTCTTGTGTTCCGAGGCCATGTATGTACATGCTAGGCTCGTCAAGTTTAACCCAAGTGTTCTGCACGTGCAAATCTGGCTTGCACCCGTTGTATGTGAACGTAGAGTCTATCACACCCGATCATCACGTGGTGTCTCAACACGATGAACTTTCGCAACGGTGCACATCGGGGAGAACACAATTTATCTTGAAATTAAGTGAGGGATCACCTTATAATGCTACCGTCGTCCTAAGCAAAACAAGGTGCATAAAAAGGATTAACATCACATGCAAATCATAAGTGACATGATATGGCCATGAACTTGTGCTTTTGATCTCCATCTAGAAAGCATCGGCATGATCTCCATCGTCACCGGCATGACACCATGATCTCCATCATCTTGATCTCCATCAATGTGTCGCCATCGGGGTTGTCACGCCCTGCATGCTTCTACTACTATTGCTACCGTAGCGATAAAGTAAACCATTACATAGTGCTTAATGATTGACACGCAGGTCATACAATAATTAAAGAAAACCCTATGGCTCCTGCCGGTTGCCGTACTCGTCGACATGCAAGTCATGATAATCTATACATCACATGATCATCTCATACATCACATATATCACATCATGTAATTGGCCATATCATATCACAACATACCCTGCAAAAACAAGTTAGACGTCCTCTAATTGTTGTTGCAAGTTTTACGTGGCTGCTACGGGTATCTAGCAAGAACAATTCTCACCTACGCATAAACCACAACGGTGATACATATATTGCTTTTCAACCTTCTCAAGGACCGCCTTTGTCGGATCCGATCCAACTAAAGTAAGAGAAACTGTCACCCGCAAGCCATCTAAGCAACAAGTTGCATCGAGGGAACCGGTCTCTCGTAAGCGTACGAGTAATGTTGGTGCGGGCCGCTTCATCTTACAATCCCGCTGAACCAAAATCTGACCAAGGGAGGAAGCAATCTAAGCATCAATGCCCACAAACCTTTTGTGTTCTACTCGAGATCTCATCGAACCATCAACCTAGCTCATGATGCCACTGTTGGGGAACGTCGCATGGGAAACAAAAAATTTCCTACGTACACGCAAACCTATCCATGGTGATGAGCATCTATGAGAGGGAGAGTGGATCTACGTACCCTTGTAGATCGCTAAGCGGGAAGAATTAAGAAACGCGGTTGGTGTAGTCGAACATCTTCGCGATCCAAATCGCCGAGCGTCCCGCGATCTCATCACGATCCGTCCCGCGATCCCATCACGATCCGTCCCGCGATCTCATCACGATCCGTCTCACGATCTTGATCATGATCTGTCCCGCGAACTCATCACAATCCGTCCCGCGATCTCATCACGAATCGTCTCACGATCTCGATCACGGTTCTTCTGATCTAGCGCCGAACGGACGGCACCTCCGCGTTCAGCACACGTGCAGCTTGATGACGATCTCCACCGTCTCGATCTAGCGAGAGGAGGTGGAGAGGAGAGAGATTTCACCGGCAGCGTGACGGTGCTCCGGTGATGGTGGTGGAGCAATTCCGGCAGGGCTTCGCCTAAGCGCTGCAGAAAACCGATCTAGAGGAGAAACTATGCACCGGTGTAACGGGTAGCACGTGGCCAGAAATTCTGTCCAAAAACCACCCAATCCACTAGTATATATAGGAGTAGAGGAGAGGAGAGGCAGCCAAGGCCTTTGGGTCGGCCGAAATAGGAGGTGGGAGCAATCCTAGTTCACCTCCAATCCTAGTTGGAGTAAGATTGCCTCCTATTGGCTGATTTTCCACTTTTTGCTTTAGGACTTTCTCTCCTGCGCCATGGGCCTTTGTGGCTGTTTTCCCAGCCCACTAAGGGCTGGTTATTATTCTCCCACAGCCCATGGACCTCTTGGGGTCGAAATACCCCTCCCGGAGGTCCCCCAGTACACTACCGGCACTCCCGGTACACTACCGATACTCCCGGTACACTACCGATGAGCCCGAAACTTTTCCGGAAACCAAACTGGGACTTCCTATATATGAATCTTTACCTCCAGACCATTTCGGAGCTCCTTGTGACGTCCGGGATCTCATCTGGGACTCCGAACAAACTTCGGTCACCACCATACATAACTCTACACTACCGAAACGTCACCGAACCTTAAGTGTGCAGACCCTGCGGGTTCGAGAACTATGTAGACATGACTGAGACACCTCTATGGTCAATAACCAATGGCGGGACCTGGACGTCCACATTGGTTCCTACATATTCTACGAAGATCTTTATCGGTCGAACCTCTATGTCAAAGATTTAGTTAATCCCGTATAACGTTCCCTTTGTTCTTCGGTATGTTACTTGCCCGAGATTCGATCGTCGGTATCTCCATACCTAGTTCAACCTCGTTACCGGCAAGTCTGTTTACTCGTTCCGTAATACAAGATCCCGCAACTAACAATTAGTCACATTGCTTGCAAGGCTTATTGTGATGTTGCATTACCGAGTGGGCCCCGAGATACCTCTCCGTCACACGGAGTAACAAATCCCAGTCTCGATCCATGCCAACTCAACAGACACCATCGGAGATACCTGTAGAGCACCTTTATAGTCACCCAGTTACGTTGCGACGTTTGACACACACAAGGCACTCCTCCGATATCTGTGAGTTGCATGATCTCATGGTCATAGGAACACATACTTGACATGCGGAAAACAGTAGCAATAAACTGACACGATCATATGCTACGTTTGCAGTTTGGATCTTGTCCACCACATCATTGTCCTAATGATGTGATCCCGTTATCAAATGACATCTCATGTCCATGGCTAGGAAACCTTAACCATCTTTTGATCAACGAGCTAGTCTACTATAGGCATACTAGGGACATGGTTTTGTCTATGTATCCACACATGCATTTAAGTCTCCGATCAATACAATTATAGCATGGATAATAAACGATTATCATGAACAAGGAAATATGATAATAACTAATTTATTATTGCCTCTAGGGCATATTTCCAACACATATAGGGGTAGTCAAAATCAAATAAAGCACCCATTTAGATGTTCCCGATGTCTATATTGCGACTCAGCAGGCGACCCAAGTTTTCTATCTACCGTGGGCCTGCCAAACGGATCCAAATTTGAAAGGTTGGGATGTCATTTATGATGTGCCGCCACATTTTAGACCACCTCCCCTCAATGAAGATGATTATGAACCTCACATTAACCCAGACACATATGAAGGAGAATTCTTCCAAGAAACACGTTTTTCCAAAAAAAAAAACGTTTCAAGAATCGCTCTACTTCATCCCAGAACATTGAGGTCGACAGCGACAGTGAACCCGACTTCACCCCTGAGCCGGAACAAGAAGAGACAGAAGAAGAATAGGTTACTACTGCGGATAACCTGACAATGCTTGACCAATTACATAGAGGCCTTCCACATGTTGATTCATTTATTGATGATGCTGATGAGCACGTCATTACTGATAGTGATGATGATTATGCATTTATTGATCCCAGAGCATATATAGACGATGAAGATTAATATTAGTAATGTGAGGTATTCAATTATTATTATGTACATATATATTATTAATTAGTTCATGTTATTAGGTATTCAATTTTTTTATGTTGAACTAATTTCGTTCACTCTTTGTCATTGCAGGTGTTGACAGATGGTGGGCTCGGGTCGAGAGGGCTCTGAGCCTCCTTCCTCGGCGCGTGCTGGGAGGGGTGCTATTATTCCACCCCAGCAACTCCAGAGAGCGCTGGTACACAGCATGCAGACACCGGCGGGCGCTTCTTCTTCAACCAGGAGAGGTCGGGGGAAGACGAAGAGAGGTGCTAGAGGTAGGAAGGCTGCTATGCCTTCCTCGCCACCACCCCTAGCTGATTCTCCCGACCACAGGAGTGCTCCGTCTCAGGTGGACCCTTCTAACTTGGACCCATCTTGGACTCTGGTCCATGAGCCTTGGGTCACCGAGCCTTTGTCCTAGGAGACTCCGGTCCCAGAGTCTTCGTCCTAGGAGACTCGGGTCCCAGAGTCTTTGTCCCACGTGACTCTGGAGGCTAGTGGCCATGCTGATGGTGGCGAGGACAACTTGTCTGAGGACACCTATAGCGAGGGCGAGCTGGTTGTGGAGGGCAAGAAGGTCTATCAGCGTGGTTGTACAAAGCTCCCGCCCGTGCTGCCGACCCGCAAGCAGAGGTGGTTGATTGCGACTAATGCGGAGAAGTAAGTGCATTTACTCTTTTTTAACCTTTTGCCTTCATGTTTCTTCAAATTAATATCTAATGTGTTAGCCTTGTCATACTGCAGGGGTTGGAAATACGAGTGTGGTGTCCGCAGGCCCAACCAGGTCCTTGGTGTGCTTCTCCGGCACCACTTCCCGGGGAAGGTCCAGTTGCCCGGTGAGGCTCCACAGGTAGCAGTGACCTGGGAGCTATACATGGCTGCCCTGGCCCCGCCGAAGGAGATGGTCGATAGTGTCTTGTGCGAGACGGTGGCTGACATTGTGATCCATCGCTTTTGGGTAATTTCTCCTTTACAGAATTAAAAATCAACAACACCTAGTGATTGTACTAATTAGTGTTGTCTTGTTTGATTGCAGACCTTCTACAGGTGACTTGAGGAAGATGAGGCGAGATCGGCTGTTGTTCTCGAAGCCGAGTGCAAGTGCCTACTTCAGAACTTACGGCATGAGGCTCTAGTGCAGGCTATTCGAGACTACTACACCTCGACTAACATTAAGAGGGCCAAGAAGAAGTGCCGCAAAAATTATCTGAGTAAGGAGAAGTTAATGAAGGTAATTATCTATTCTTAACGCCTTGTACTTAGTTTCTTTGATTTGATTCGTAGGCGTAACGCTGAAATTTCTCTTGTCGAACTTAGGTGCCCCCGAGATGGTGTGCGGATAGGATGGACTGTTGGGAGGCATTGGTGGATGAGTGGTGCTCTCCCCAATGGCTAGCTAAACACAACAAGGCCAAGGATAAGCATGCCCAAATGAGAGGTGTGCCACACCATCAAGGGAGCTCCAACCTGTTTGAGTACGGGGATCACTGGGTATGTGGTTTTCTTCATGATTCATGCAATTTCATTCTTCATGCTAGCTTGAGCCCTTAACTAATATTTTGTTCCTCTCTTTTAGGCACGAGAAAACAAGAAGGAGGTGCCACCTCTGTTCGACCTCTATGCCATGGCCCATACTGCCTCGTACAAGAAGGCCAAGGCATTCTCTGAGGATGAACTCGATCATCCAGAGAGCTTCAGCAACATCTCCTCCCACAACAAGCTTGTGAGGTATAGAGATGAGGGGAAGGCAAGGAAAGGGGAGGACTTCAACCCGAGCCAGAGTCCTTTTGATCTAGAGCTCGTGATGACATCTGGTGGCGGGAGGCCCCATGGCTCGATAGCCATTGGGGATGGACTGATACATTGTCCTAGAACTCTCCCGGAGATCGAGAAGCGCCAGACGAGCTCTGATCCTGAGATAAGGCCTCGTCCACGGCCAATGGAGCTCGCCACTAAGGCTAGGGCCCAGGAGCTTCTGGCGGAGGCAAACAGGCAGGCGGCGTAGAGGGAGAGGGACATGAAGGAGAGGACGGCTAGGCTCTTGGAGGAGGAGAGGAACCGGAACGACGCGTCTCACCGGGCCCTATATGAGCTCCTCATGGTAAGTTTCTCCTACATATTAGCCAAATCATGCACGTAATGTTAGTTTCATCACTAACTAATATGAATGACTCGTGAAAACAAAATGTGCAGACCGTGTGCCCGAACAATGGCCAGACCCCTCCGTCGATGCCCCATATTGCTATAGCACCCATGGTGAGTTTCATTTGAATGGTCATTAGTTACTATATTCACATTTGAGTTGCATCATGCTAAGGAGACATTGCAAATGATCTTTGGTGCAGCGTGCCTCCCGACAAGCATCGACCGATCCTTCTGCGTCTGCCGCAACCCCGACCGATCCTTCTACGTCTCACCCTGGCGCAAACCCGACCGGTCCTCCACCTCCGTGATGATGGTAAGTTTTCCCAAGTGTTTTGCTTAACAAATGCATACTTAGCTTAAGAAATGACCTAATTAGCTCCAAAATGACCTATACTTAGCTTATTTTCCTCAAAAATGACATAATAACCTTACTTAGCTCCAAAATGATATATTCTACCTAGGATAGCTATAAAATGACCTATACTTAGCATTTTTTCCTCCAAAATGACTTGATATGCTTAGTTAGCTAGAAAATGGCATAACTACCTAGGATAGCTCAATAATGATCTATAGCTAGCTTAGCTAGTTCATTTATGACATAATTAGCTCACTTAGGTACAAAATGGCATAACTACCTAGGATAGCTCAATAATGATCTATAATTAGCTTAGCTAGTTCATTTATGACATAATTAGCCCACTTAGGTAAAAAATGGCATAATAACCTTGGTTTAGCTCCAAAATGAATATACTTAGCTTATTTTCCTCAAAAATGACATAATAACCTTACTTAGCTCCGAAATGATATATTCTACCTAGGATAGCTATAAAATGACCTATACTTAGCATTTGTTTCCTCCAAAATGATTTGATATGCTTAGTTAGCTAGAAAATGACATACTACCTTGGAGAAGAGGAGAGGATAGGAGAAAAAGAAAGAGAAGATAAATTCTTCTTCTTCTTCTAGCTAGTCTTCTTCTTCTTCTTCTTCTTCTTCTTCTAGCTAGTCTTCTTCTTCTAGTCTTCTTCTTCTTCTTCTTCTTATTCTTCTTCTTCTTCTTCTTCTTCTTCTTCTTCTTCTTCTTCCAACTTCCTTCTTTCCCAATTTGCAGACGAGGAAGCTTGCGTTCATGGATTCTACTCTTCTGCTTGTGCTTCCTTTTTGTTTTCATTTTGTAGGATGAACAATGAAACTTGCTACCTATATATTTATGTATGGATGAAACCATTGTATGCTTGTTGTGGGATATGTTGGCTAGCTATATATGTTGCATATGGACTTTTCATTTGGTATGTATATATATATGTGTTGGATGATCATATACATATGAGAGGGATATGATTTGGTATGTATATGTGTTGTTATGTTTGTTGAAAGTATTTTCAAATGTGTGTATATATATGTGAAATTGAATGAATTTAATAAAAAATAGGAAAAACAGGGGTTGTGCAGGCTCTTTGCCGTCTGCTGGCAGATGACAAAGAGCTTTGCCGTCTACCAGCAGACGACAAAGCTGCCATGTGGCAGCTACCTGTGCAGGCTCTTTGTCGTCTGCCCACCTAGGCAGGCAAAGAAACAGGTGCTTTGCCGTCCGCTGGCAGACGACAAAGACCTTAGTTCTTTGTCGTCTGCCAGCGGACGACAAAGCACGTCGTTAAGCCCTTAACGGATCTAAGTTGCCACGTGTGCCATCCATGCCCTTTGCCGTCCGCTGGCAGACGACAAAGATGCAAAGGTGACTTCCAATGACTTCCAATGACTTCCACTAGACTTCCAATGACTTCCAATGACTTCCACTAGACTTCCAATGACTTCCACTAGACTTCCAATGACTTCCAATGACTTCCACTAGACTTGTGATGAAGCTCTTCTTTATCTTTGAGTGTCATCTCATGAGCAACAATCCTTCCAATGACTTCCGTAGGCTTGAGATGTTTGTAGTTTGGCATCATTTGGATTAATGTGCACATGGTGTTGTATCTCTCATCCAAAGCTCTAAGTATCTTCTTGGTGATGAATTTGTCGGTCATTTCTTTGCTTCCTAAGCTGGCAATCTCATTGGTGATGAGAGCTAGCCTAGAGTACATCTCTACGACTCCTTCACCATCCTTCATCTTGAACTTGTCAAGCTGACCTTGAAGAACATCTAACTTGGATTCTCTCACGGACTCGGTTCCTTCGTGCATATCAACCAAAGTATCCCAAATCTCTTTTGCATTCTCAAGATAGGTGATTTTGTTGAATTCTTAGGGGCATAAGAAGTTGAAGAGAATGTCGCATGGTTGAGCATTGAGTTGCAACATCTTTAATTCTTCTGCGGTCGCTTCATGATCCGGTTCCTGTCCATCCACAAAGAACTCACCTTGCAAGCCAACACGAACAACAGCCCAAACAGCGGGGTTATGACCAAGAATATGCATTTTCATTTTGTGCTTCCAACTAGCAAAATTAGTTCCATCAAAGTATGGACCTCTATGGTGATAACTTCCCTCACTAGACGCCATACTTCTCCTAGGTTGTGAGACCTAAGCAATGGAGACCAAGGCTCTAATACCACTTGTAGGATCAAAAGTAAGTCTGGAGGGGGGGGGGGGGTGATTAGACTACTTGACCAATTGAAAATTTTGCTTATACCAAGTTTTAGAGTTGATAGTTTTTAGCATTTCATGGCAAGTCAAGTACACCCTACACATGCAAGTCTAAGAGTATATAGCAGCGGAAAGTAACAACAAGCATGTATAGAAGGGATAGGGTAGGAAGATCAAACGCAGTTGTAGACATGATGATTTTTCCAGTGGTTCCGATAGGTGGCGCTATCGTACATCCACGTTTATGGAGTCTTCAACGAACGGAGGGTAACGGTCGCGAGAGTCCATGGAGGGCTCCACCCAAAAGGGTCCACGAAGTAGCAACCTTGACTATTCCATAACGGCTTCCATCCACGAAGGACTAGCCTCACTATGGGTAGATCTTCATGAAGTAGGTGATCTCCTTGCCCTTACAAACTTCTTGGTTCACTCCACCACACGAAGTAGGAGGATCCCAAGTGACACCTAACCAATCTAGGAGGCACCACCCTCCAAAAGGTAATAGGCTCGATAACGACGATGAACTCCTTGCTCTTGTGCTTCAAGATGATAGACTCCTCAGCACACAATCACTCTCTCACAGATTTGGCATGGTGGAAGAGATGGGGTTGGTGGAAAGCTACTTGGGGAGGCTAGAAATCAAGATCCATATGATTGGAGTGGAAGATCTTGATCTCAACACAAGGGTAGGTGGTTCTCTCTCAGAAAATCTGATAGGATAGGTATGGAATAGTTTTGAGTGCTTCTCTTTCGAGGAGGTGGTGGTGAAGGGGTGTATATAGGAATCCCCAAAAATCCAACCGTTACACACAAAATGACCAACTCGGTGACACCGATGTGTTAATCTCAGTGGTACCGAAGTGACCAAAAGGTGGCAACTTTTGAATCTCGGTAAAGCCGATGTAGGAAACTCGGTTGCACCGATAAGGTGAGCAACGGTCAGATTTCCAATCTCGGTGATGCCGATCCAACATTCTCGGTGGGACCAAAAATGTGAATTTGCGTAACAGAAAGTTGGCAACCTAAACTCGGTGGCACCGGTATGGAATCGGTTGCACCGAAGTGGCTAGGGCTTGGATTGAGTCTGTCTAGGTTCTGGAATCGGTGGCACCGAAGTGGGAAAGTTGGTTGCACCGATTTTGAGTGTTGGGTATAGAACAGACTTTGGTGGGGGAGTTTGTGGATGTTTTTGGCGACTATCACCAACAAAACCTTACCCCCTTTTAATAGTATTGGCTTTCCTATGGACTCAAAGTGATTTCTCACAAATATAAAATGTAGAGTCCTTTAGCTTGAAGCTTGGCTAACCTATTTCCTTGAGTCTTGGGGTTTCTCCACAATATCCTTTTGCCAATCCTATCATTGAACATTTCCTGAAATATACTTGGTGGAAACATTAGTTCAATGACTTATATGTTGTTATTAATTACCAAAACTACCAAGGGAGCAAATGTGCTTTCACAGCTACAAAGACTCCTCCCAAAAAGAAGGCAAAGAAACTTCTAGCTGATGCTAATGCCCAAGACAAGTGCATCCAAGAGCACCAAATCCAAGAAGGTTGCTGCTGAAAAGCCTAAGAGGACATCTCGGCAGATTGCAGCTTCTAAAAAGAACAAAGGAACTGCTTCCAGATCTGAGCATGATGATGACTTGACAACTTTGATGAAACTCATACCACACCTTCCAGTACATAATGCCAGCTATCCACTTGCTGAAGATATGAAGAAGAGGAAAGACGCAGGATTGAGGGCATGGAGAGCTATATATCCATATGCCCAAAGGAAGAAGATAGCTGTGGACTACAAATTCTACACCAAAGAGCAACAAGATTTCTATGAGACTATGCTATTTGACAAGACTTCGGCTGTGAGTGATATGAGGTATGTAGACTGGAAATTCATTAAGGAGAATGAGGACTACTTTCCAAGTGTCCAAGACAATTTCCATTGCATTGGTTTGGATGAATTTATTGGCAGAGAGCGTACTACATGGAATGATGAGATGATCATGCAATTCTACTCCACTGCACATTTCTATGGAGATGGTAGGATTGTATGGATGACTGAAGGAGCAAGATATGAGTCCACCGTTGATGAATGGGCTGCACTTCTAGGAGTCCCCGAGGTTCAGGATGGAGATTTGGATGTCTACACGGAATCCAAGGAAAGCCACAATGCCATGAAGGATATGTATACTCCTATCCCTACGGACAAAGTGCAATCTCACAAGCTAGGATCCATCTACTATCTTCAAGCTGGCCTCCGCACCATGAGCACCATTCTAAGGCACACTTTGATACCCAAGTCAGTAGATGAAAAGATGATCTGAGGCTACTCCATCAACATGTTGATCCACCTTGACAGACACACCAGGATCAGAGTCATGGACTTGATTGTTGAGACAGTCAAGAGGGTTGCTGCTGATCAAAAGCACTCTTGCTGCTATACACCCTATATCCAGATGCTTATCAACTCTCAGATTGAGAAGCACATATTTGCACTTGACAGTCCACATTTGCCCCTACAACCAGAGCTTGAGGATAACATCGTGGTGATGAACCCAGATTATCCCACTTCAGCTGCAACTCGGGCAGAGGCAGAGGAAGCTCGAGCCACTAGTGCTCAAGTCCCTAGATCCAGAAATGAACAAATGGATCTTTTGGTCTCATCAGTTCAGGGCATGCAAAATGACATTAAGGGGATTCTGGACAACCAGAACAGTCTTGTTAGGATATTTGAAACAAGGATCAAGACTCTCAATGATAAGGTGGACAGGGTGACTATGACAATCATAGAGCTTCAGAAGGAAGTTGACTCAGTGCACACCCCTCGAGTTTCTTCCACTTCTTCAGATGATGATGATGAGGATGGATCACCTCTCAGGACGAGCACACAATTCACTACTCAGGCTAGATCAGCCACTATGCCTGCTCCAGACTTGAGGCCCTCTTCATCAGCTCCTACTGCTATCACATCAGCTCCAGTTCCTCTAGTTGCCACTCCAACTCCATCCACGATATCTGTAGAGATCTTCGCCGATGATGTTCTCTCGACTCCTTTGTCAACAATCGGAGGAGATCAGCCCAAGAACACTTAGATATATGCCTTTGAACTTTTTGGTAACTTGTTGCGAAAGGGGGAGAAGTGTATATAGATCTGTAGGCTTCGAGTGAGAGAGTGTTTGGTGTTTATTGTTTTTTCAAAAGACAATTGCTTTTGGTTGCTGTGATACACTTTTGGTTGCTTGTGATACACGTTTGATGATGTTTGATCATATGCTTTAATATGTGATGCTACTATTTCCTATCATCTTAATGCTTATGTGATGATTATTCATCTTTGCTTGATTGTCTTTTGCTATGATGTTCATTCTATTTATTCTGGCACGCCACCAAATTGTATGTGACATGTAAGAAGTGACCCATTTACCTAATCGATTGTGCATTTGCATTCAAATGCAAATATAAAATAATGCACAAATTTAGGGGGAGCTCTTGCTTATCACATACTTCTCAAAGCGACGATTATATTCATTGATTATATATTTGTCGAAGCATTGATCTATATGTTGTCATCAATTACCAAAAAGGGGGAGATTGAAAGCACATTTGCCCCGTTGGTGGTTTTGGTAATTAATAACAGCATATAAGTCATTGAACTAATGTTTCCACCAAGTATATTTTAGGAAAAGTTCAATGATAGGGATGGCAAAAGGATTGTGGAGATTGTGGAATTGCCCCAAGATGCAAGGAAATAGGTTGGCCAAGCTTCAAGCAAGAGGACTCTACATTTTACATTTGTGAGAAATCATTTTGAGTCCATAGGAAAGCCAATACTATTAAAAGGGGGTAAGGTTTTGTTGGTGAACAAAATGCTCATACGTGCATAAGTGATAGTCACCAAAAACATCCACAAGCTCTCCCACCAAAGTCTATCTATAGCCAAACATTCAAAATCGGTGCAACCAACATTCCTATTCCGGTGCCACCGATTCCAGAACCTAGACAGACTCAGCCAAACCCTAGCCACTTCGGTGCAACTGATTCCATAATGGTGTCACCGAGTTTAGGTTGCCAACTTTCTGTTATGAAAATTCACATTTTCGGTCCCATCGAGAATGTTGGGTCGGCGTCACCGAGATTGGAAATCTAACCGCTGGTCACCTTATCGGTGCAACCGAGATTCATATATTGGTCCCTCCAAGATTCAAAAGTTGCCACCTTTTGTTCACTTCGGTACCACCGAGATTAACACATCGGTGTCAGCGAGTTGGTCATTTTGTGTGTAATGGTTGGATTTTTGGGGATGCCTATATATACCCCTCCACCACCACTTACTCGAAAGATAAGCACTCAGAACTATTCCGTACCTATCCTATCAGATTTTCTGAGAGAGGACTACCTACCCTTGTGTTGAGATCAAGATCTTCCACTCCAACCATAGGGATCTTGATTTCTAGCCTCCCCAAGTTGCTTTTCACCAATCCCATCTCTTCTACCAAGCCAAATCCGTGAGAGAGTGATTGTGTGTTGAGGAGTCTATCATCTTGAAGCACAAGAGCAAGGAGTTCATTGTCATTACCGAGCCTATTACCTTTTGGAGGGTGGTGCCTCCTAGATTGGTTAGGTGTCGCTTGGGATCCTCCTACTTCGTGTTGTGGAGTGAACCAAGAAGTTTGTAAGGGCAAGGAGATCGCCTACTTCATGAAGATCTACCCATTGTGAGGCTAGTCCTTTGTGGACGGAGGCCATATGGAATAGTCAAGGTTGCTACTTCATGGACCCTTATGGGTGGAGCCCTCCGTGGACTCTCGTGACCGTTACCCTCCGTTGGTTGAAGACTCCATAAACATGGATGTACGATAGCGCCACCTATCGGAACCACGGGAAAAATCATCGTGTCTACAACTATGTTTGATCTTCCTACCCTATCCCTTTTACTCATGCTTGTTGTTACTTTCTGCTGCTATACTCTTAGACATGCATGTGTAGGGTGAAATTGACTTGCCATGAATGCTAAAACTGCAAACACTAAAATTTGGGAAAAGGCAAAACTTTTATTTGGTCAAGTAGTCTAATCACCCCCCTCTGGACTTACTTTCGGTCCTACAGGGGCCCACGTGGATCCGACTGACGTGATTCCAACGCTATTTTTTTTCTATAAATCCAGAAACCAACAAAAGTTAACCTAGAACTTCCACCCTGCCGACACAAGCCTCTGTGTAGAAGAAAACTCATTCGGAGCCCTGTTCCGGCACCCTGTCGAAGGGGGTAATCATGACCGGAGGCCATCGTCATCATCCCGACGGTGTCCATGACGAGGAGGGAGTAGTTCGTCTTTGGGACTAAGGCTATGTACCAGTAGCTGTGTGTTTGATCTCTGTCTCTCTCTCTCTCTCGTGTTTTTGAGATGTCACGATATTGATGTATCACATGATTTGTTAATATATTTGGATCATATGGTGTTTGTCCCTTGCTATCTTAATGTGATGAATTGAATCTTTCTCTTTGAGATTTTTATGTCGGATTGAATATTGGATTTGAGATCACTTGATGTATGTCTTGCATGTGGATACCCGTGGTGACAATGGGGTTTTCTATTGATTCACTTGATATATGTTTTGGTACTCAACTTGCGGATTCCCGTGGTGACAATGGGGTAATCTATGCATATGGGTCGATACACTTTCTTGTCTTACTTTCTTCGATTGAAATCTTGGGATACTCTTTCAAATTCTTTGTGTTGGATTGAATATGATGAATCAGAATTTTTTTATGCATGTCGAATAATTAACCAGCGGATACTTGAGGTGACATTGGAGTATCTAGGTGACGTTAGGGTTGATTGATGTGTATCATAGGTGTTATTCTAGTATGAACTCTCGGGATGTTTGTGACACTTATAGGAATAGCTCAATAGATTGATCAGAAAGAATAGCTTTGAGGTGGTTCTACTACCTACAACAATTTCAACTCATGTTCTCCACTAGATATAAACTTTGGAGTGACTCTTTGTCGCACGTTGAGGGATGGTCATATGATTCTATCATGTTAGCATTGTTGAGAGATTGCACTAGTGAAAGTATGAACCCTAGGCCTTATTTCCAAGCATTTATACAATGTTTTGCTCGTTGTTTGCCACTTGTCACCTTGCTGATTTTTTATTTTCAGATTACAAAGACCTATATCTACTATCCATATTACACTTGTATCACCATCTCTTCGCCGAACTAGTGCATCTATACAATTTACCATTGTATTGGGTGTGTTGGGGACACAAGAAATTTCTTGCATTTGATTGCGGGGTTATTTGTGAGAGGCCATCTTCATCCTACACCTCCCACGGATTGATAATCCTTAGGTCATCCACTCGAGGGAAAATTGCTACTATCCTACAAAACTCTATGATTGGAGGCCCGACATAGTCTACAAGAATAAAGTTGTGTCGTAGACATCAGGGCCCCATACCCGAGGTCTGTCGGTTTTGACACCGACATTGGTACTTTCAGTTAGAGCTCGTTGTGTGATCACTGAAATTGATGACTCGTCTGCAGTTTGATAGCAGCATCAACTGTGGCAACATCTTTGTCCCCGACCAACTCGTCGCTTTCGTAAGTGTGGTACTACACGCCGACCCTACCGACCATCTAGGCCGCATCAAGACCTTCGCTCCAAACCAGGTCATCATTTTGGGAAGCTTGAAGTACGTCACAAATGCCCAAGACGATCTATTTCTATTAGAACATATCGCTATCCAATATGAAGGTCCCTTAGGCGTAGACGCTCTAGATTAGGTTCCCTATATGATCTTCGGATCCACCCCCCAACAGAGCCGACCCTAGAGACGGATCTTAGGGCGGTCATGTCCAACCTATCTCGTGCCTCCTTGGACGATGGCCTGAAGCCGAACTCTCCTTCGGACCCAACAACGGTCTTAGAGGAAGCCACTCCAGTCTTCGAACTGGAGTCGGCCCAGAAAGGCCTAGAAAATGGACCTTCCTCGAGCGGTCCAAACAAACCTTTTCACATTAGCACGACTTATCGCTAGGCCCTCAACGCAGAGAAGCTCTCGCAAATAAACGAGGTACTGGACTAGATCCAAAACCTGGCGATCTCATATGCGGTTTATGATCAGATCGGATGTCAAGCCGACCATCAGGAATTTTTCCTCCCACCCACCACCAACCTAGTCGCCATGGTCGAAGATTTGACCGATGCGCTTGACTATGAATCTGATGAGGCCATCGACATGGATAATGACCATGGCAATTCCAGACCAAACTCACGTGTGGTCGTTCCCCAAATGGGGAAGTGGGCTGCAACATCAACTTATGATGTCTACATGGTGGAACCCCAAGGAAGATCCTGGCGAGAAGCCTAAGGGGAGTTCCAAGCACTGCCATCCCAAGACAAAACAAAGGGGCAATAGCGAAAACATAATTGAAGCCAACATCACGGATAACACAGCTAGCCCCGTCATGGACGAAAACGGAAAGGCTGAGCCCACACAACAAAACGGGCCTATTAGTACACCTACCAAAGAGGACCCCGAGGAGAAGGAAAACTCCAATAGAGGGACGGACGAGGACTACATGACAGAATCCGAGGATGATAATAGTCCCAGACCCTATGACTTCGAGGTGCCTGAGAGCCCATCCGAATAGATATGTTTCCAATGTCAGCCGGCCACAATCGCACGGAGCATGAAGATAAAGTAGCGGGAGTTATACAACCATTAAGCCACAATCCACGAGAAAGTGGGAACGAGTACTTGAGGACAAAGCAGACCTCGAAGCACGACGCACAATAGCCAAGCCATTCCCGAGACGACGCCTATTGCCCGAATTTGAGGACGAGGTAGAAGATGCCGATCCTCTTGCATACGGCCACAAGGAGCAAGTTGACCACCCTCCTAGGGGAAGAGATTGACCAACAAGGGTGTATAAAGACCCCCCGATGAAACCCCGCCCTCATGGCAAGATCCCGGTTGATTATCCTGAGGCCTATGACATGCGAACTAAGATACAAAGGGACAAATTGTTGGGGAACGTTGCATGGGAAACAAAAAATTTCCTACGCACACGCAAGATCTATCCATGGCGATGAGCATATACGAGGGGGAGAGTGGATCTACATACCCTTGTAGATCGCTAAGCGACAAGTGTTAAGAAACATGGTTGATGTAGTCGAACGTCTTCGCGATCCAAATAGCCGAGCATCCCGCGATCCAATCACGATCCGTCCCGATCTAGCGCCGAACGGATGGCACCTTCGCGTTCAGCACACGTACAGCTTGATGAAGATCTCCGCCTTATTGATCTAGCAAGAGGGAGCAGAGAGGTATATGGGTTCTCCGGCAGCGCGACGACGTGGCGGTGATGGTGGTGGAACTATTCCGGCAGGGCTTCACCAAGCACCGTCGGAATGATCTAGTGGAGAAACTATGATCTAGATAAAAGGGTAGCACGTGGCTGGCTTCTATTTCTCAAAACCCTCAAAACCTCTAGTATATATAGGAGGGAGGGAGGAGGCTTTGCCCTCAAGGGGCTAACCCTAGCTTCGGCCAAAGTGGAGAGAGGAGGAGTCCTACTCCAATCCTATTAGGATTAGAACTCCTTCTCTTCCACTTGGGCCTCCTTCCACCTTTGGGATTCTCCACCCCAGCCGCATGGGCCTCTAGTGGGGATTCAGCCAGCCCACTAGGGGCTTGTCTACCTCCTCCCACAGCCCATGTGGCCTCTTGGGTCGAGACACCCCTCCCGATGGTCCCTCGGTACCCTCCTGGCACTCCCGGTACACTACCGATGAGCCCAAAACTTTTTCGGTGACCAAACCAGGACTTCATATATATCAATCTTTACCTCCAGACCATTCCAGAGCTCCTCGTGACGTCCGAGATCTTATCCGGGACTCCAACTATTGGGGAACGTTGCATGGGAAACAAAAAAAATTCCTACGCACATGCAAGATCTATCCATGGTGATGAACATCTACGAGAGGGAGAGTGGATCTACATACCCTTGTAGATCGCTAAGCAGGAAGCGTTAAGAAACGCGGTTGGTGTAGTCAAACGTCTTCGCGATCCAAATCGCCGAGCATCCCGCGATCCAATCACGATTCATCCCGATCTAGCGCCGAACGGATGACACCTCCGCATTCAGTGCACGTATAGCTTGATGACGATCTCCGCCTTCTTGATCCAGCAAGAGAGATCAAAGAGGTAGAAGAGTTCTCTGGCAGCGCGATGGCGTTGTGGTGATGGTGGTGAAGCTATTCCAGCAGGGCTTCGCCTAAGCACCACTGAAACCGATTTAGAGGAGAAACTACGATCTAGAGGAGAGGTAGCACGTGGGTGTTTTTCTGTGTCAAAAAACCCTCAAACCTCTCGTATATATAGGAGGAGGGGAGGGAGGAGGCTTGGCTCCCAAGGGACCAGCCCTTTGCTTCGGCCGAAGGTGGGGAGGAGGAGTCCTCCTCCAATCCTATTAGGACTAGGACTCCTTCTCTCCCACTTTGCCTTCCTTCCACCCTTGGGTTTCTTCACCTCAGCCACATGGGCTTCCTGTGGGTCTTTGTCCAGCCCACTAAGGGCTGGTAAAACTCCTCCCACAGCCCATGTAGCCTCTTGGGTCGAAATACCCCTCCCGATGGTCCCCGGTACCCTCCCGGCACTCCCGATACACTACCTATGAGCCCAAAACTTTTCCGGCGACCAAAACAGGACTTCCTATATATCAATCTTTACCTCCGGAGCTCCTCATGACGTCCGGGATATCATACGGGACTCCGAACAACCTTCGGTCACCACCATACATAACTCTATACTACCGAAACGTCACCGAACCTTAAGTGTGTCGACCCTGCGGGTTCGAGAACTATGTAGACATGACCGAGACACCTCTACGGTCAATAACCAATAGCAGGACCTGGATGCCCATATTGATTCCTACATATTCTACGAATATCTTTATCGGTCAAACCTCTATGTCAAGGACTTAGTTAATCCCGTATGTCGTTCCCTTTGTTCTTCGATATGTTACCTGCCCGAGATTCGATCATCAGTATCTGTATACCTAGTTCAATCTCGTTACCGGCAAGTCTCTTTACTCGTTCTGTAATACAAGATCCCATAACTAACACTTTAGTCACATTGCTTGCAAGGCTTGTTGTGATGTTGTATTACCGAGTGGGCCCTGAGATACCTCTCCGTCACATGGAGTAACAAATCTCAGTATTGATCCATGCCAACTCAACAGACAATCTCGGAGATACCTATAGATCACCTTTATAGTCACCCAGTTACATTGCAACGTTTGATACACACAAGGCACTCCTCTAGTGTCAGTGAGTTGCATGATATCATGGTCATAGGAACAGATACTTGACATGCAGAAAACTATAGCAATAAACTGACACGATCAAATGCTACGTTTATAGTTTGGGTCTTGTGCATCACATCATTCTCCTAATGATGTGATCCCGTTATCAAATGACATCTCATGTTAATGGCTAGGAAACCTTGACCATCTTTGATCAACGAGCTAGTCTACTAGAGGCACACTAGGGACAAAGTGTTGTCTATGTATCCATACATGCAATGTGTTTCCAGTCAATACAATTATAACATGGATAATAAAGTATTATCATGAACAAGGAAATATAATAATAACCATTTTATTATTGCCTCTAGGGCACATTTCCAATAGTCTCCCACTTGCACTAGAGTCAATAATCTAGCTCACATCACTATGTGATTTACATTGTAATGAATCGAACACCTATACAGTTCTGGTGTTGCTCATGTTTAGCCCTTGGAAGAGGTTTAGTCAACGGGTCTGCAACATTCAGATCCGTGTGCACTTTGCAAATATTTATGTCCTCCTCCTTGATGTACTCACGGATGGAATTGAAGCATCGCTTTATGTGCCTGGTCCTCTTGTGAAACCTTGGTTCCTTGGCCAGGCCAATGGCACCAGTGTTATCACAAAACATGTCGACTGGATTCAGTGCACTAGGCACTACTCCAAGATCTGTCATGAACTCCTTCATCCAGACACCTTCCTTCGCTGCCTCTGAGGCTGTGATGTACTCCGCTTTGCATGTAGAATCGGCTACCACGCTCTGCTTGGAACTGCACCATCTTACCGCTCCCCCATTAAGAATAAATATGTATCCGGTTAGCGACTTAGAGTCATCCGGATCAGTGTCTAAACTTGCATCG
Source organism: Hordeum marinum (assembly GCA_022496015.1). Classification (NCBI taxonomy): domain Eukaryota; kingdom Viridiplantae; phylum Streptophyta; class Magnoliopsida; order Poales; family Poaceae; genus Hordeum; species Hordeum marinum. The sequence goes on along the minus strand of CM039675.1, from coordinate 85,892,128 downwards.
TCGTAACCCTTTACGACGAGCTCTTAATCACCTCCATAAACGAGAAATATTTCCTTAGTCCTTTTCAGGTACTTAAGGATATTCTTGACCGCCATCCAGTGCTCCATTCCAAGATCACTTTGAAACCTTCTGGCCATACTTATGGCAAGGCTGACATCGGTTCTTGTGCACAACATTGCATACATGATAGAGCCTATGGCTGAAGCATAGGGGATAACACTCATCTTCTCTCTATCTTCTGCAGTCATTGGGCATTGAGTCTTACTCAACTTCACACCTTGTAACACAGGCAAGAACCCCTTCTTGGACTGATCCATTTTGAACTTCTTAAAAACTTTATCAAGGTATGTGCTTTGTGAAAGTCCTATTAAGCGTCTTGATCTATCTCTATAGATCTTAATGCCTAATATGAAAGCAGCTTCTCCCAGGTCCTTCATTGGAAAACTCTTGTTCAAATATTCCTTCACGCTTTCTAGCATTTCTATATTGTTTCCAGTTAGCAATATGTCATCCACATATAATAGTAGAAACACTATAGAGCTCCCACTCACTTTCTTGTAAATACAAGCTTCTCCGTAAACTTGTATAAACCCAAACGCTTTGATCACCTCATCAAAGCGCAGATTCCAACTCCGACATGCTTGCACCAGTCCATAAATGGATCGCTGGAGTTTGCAAACTTTGTCAGCATTCTATGGATCGACAAAACCTTCCAGTTGTGTCATATACAACTCTTCCTTAAGGAAACTGTTAAGGAACGCTGTTTTGACATCCATCTGCCAAATTTCAGAGTCGAAATATGCACCTATTGCTAACATGATTTTGACGGACTTAAGCATCGTACGGGTGAGAAGGTCTCATCATAGTCAACTCCTTGAACTTGTGAAAAACCCGTTGCCACAAGTCGAGCTTTATAGATGGTGACAGTACCGTCTGCGTCCGTCTTCTTCTTAAAGATCCATTTGTTCTGAATGGCCTGTCGCCCTTCAGGTAATACTTCCAATGTCTATACTTTGTTTTCATACATGGATCCCATCTCGGATTTCATGGACTCTAACCATTTCTCGGAATCCGGGCCCATCATTGCTTCTCCATAGCTCGTAGGTTCATCATTGTCTAACAACATGACCTCCAAGACAGGGTTGCCGTACCACTCAGGAGCAGTACACACCCTTGTCGACCTACGAGGTTGAATAGCAGCTTGATCCGAAGTTTCATGATCATCATCATTAACTTCCTCTTCAACCGTCATAGGCTCCACAAAAACATCTTTCTGCGCTGCGCTACTCTCTGGTTGAAGTAAAGGTTCAATAACCTCATCAAGTTCTATTTTCCTCCGACTCAATTCTTTCGAGAGAAACTCTTTCTCAAGAAATGTTCCGTTCTTAGCGACAAACACTTTGCCTTCGGATCTGAGATAGAAGGTATACCCAACTGTCTCTTTTGGGTATCCTATGAAGATGCATTTCTCCCCTTTGGGTTCCAGCTTTTCAGGCTAAAGATTTTTGACATAAGCATCACATCCCCAAACTTTAAGAAACGACAACTTTGGCTTCTTGCCAAACCACAGTTCATATGGCGTCGTGTCAATGGATTTCGATGGTGCCCTATTTAAAGTGAATACAACTATCTCTAATGCATAACCCCAAAACGATAGTGGCAAATCGGAAAGACACATCATAGAATGCACCATATCTAATAAGGTTTGATTACGACGTTCGGACACACCATTACGTTGTGATGTTCCGAACGGTCTAAATTGTGAAACAATTCCACACTATCTTAAGTGACTGCCAAACTCATAACTCAGATATTCTCCTCCTTGATCAGATCGTAGGAATTTAATCTTCTTGTTATGATGATTCTCAACTTTACTTTGAAATTTCTTGAACTTTTCAAACGTTTTAGACTTATGTTTCATTAAGTAAATATACCCATATCTACTTAAGTCATCAGTGAAGGTGGGAAAAAACGATATCCACCGTGCTCCTTAATGCTCATCGGACCGCACACATCAGTATGTTTGATTTCCAACAAGTCACTCGACTGTTCCATTGTTCCAGAGAACGACGTTTTAGTCATCTTGCCCAAGAGGCATGGTTCACATGTGTCAAGTGATTCAAAATCAAGTGACTCCAAAAGTCCATCAGCATGGAGCATCTTCATGCGTTTTACACCAATATGTCCTAAATGGCAGTGCCACAAGAAAGTGGTACTATCATTATCAACTCTACATCTTTTGGCATCAATGTTATGAACATGTGTATCATCACTATCGAGATTCAATATGAATAAACCCCTCACATTGGGTGCATGACCATAAAAGATATTGCTCATATAAATAGAACAACCATTATTCTCTGATTTAAATGAGTAACCGTCTCGCAATAAACAACATCCAGATATAATGTTCATGCTTAGCGCAGGCACTAAATAACAATTATTCAGGTTCATCACTAATCCCGATGGTAATGGAAGAGTGAGCGTGCCGACGGCGATCACATCAACCTTGGAACCATTTCCCACGTGCATCTGCACTTCGTCCTTAGCTAGCCTCCATCTATTCCGTAGCTCCTATTTTGAGTTGCAAATCTGAGCAACCGAATCGGTATCTAATACCCAGGCACTACAACAAGAGTCGGTAAGGTACACATCAATAACATGTATATCATATATACCTTGTTTGGTGTTGTGCGCCGTCTTGTCGGCCAGATACTTGGGGCGGTTCTACTTCCAGTGACCAGTTCCCTTGCAAAGAAAGCACTCAGTTTTTGGCTTGGGTCCAGCCTTGGGTTTCTTTGCGGGAGGGGCAACTGCTTTGCCACTCTTCTTGGATTTACCCTTCTTGCCCTTGCCATTCTTCTTGAAACTAGTGGTTTTATTGACCATCAACACTTGGTGCTCCTTCTGAATCTCAGACTCAGCGACTTTTAGCATCACAAACAGCTCGACGACTGACTTGTTCATCCCGTGCATGTTATAGTTCAACACGAAGCTCTTGTAGCTAGGTGGCAATGATTGAATAACTCTATCAATGATCGCCTTTGCCGGAAGGGGCATCCCCAATTCAGCCAGATGGGTAGAATACCCAGACATTCTGAGTATGTGTTCACTGACAGACCCGTTCTCCTCCATTTTGCAAGCATAGAACTTCTCAGAGGTCTCATACCTCTCGATCTGGGCATTCTTCTGAAAGATAAACTTCAACTCCTGGAACATATCATGTGCTCCATGACGTTCAAAATGTCTTTGAAGTCCCGGTTCTAAGCCATACAACATTGCACATTGAACTATTGAGTAATCATCAGAACATGCCTGCGAGGCGTTCGCAGCGTCTGTAGACTCGCCTAGAGCGGGTGGATCACCAAGCAGTGCATCAAGGACATAAGCCTTCTGGAAAGCCATGAGGATAATCCTTAGATTATGGGCCCAATCCACAAAGTTACTTCCATCATCTTTCAACTTAGCTTTCTCTAGGAACGCATTAAAATTCAGGGGTGCTACTGCGCGAGCCATTGATCTATAACATAAATACGCAAAGGTTACTAAGACTATTGTTCAAGATAATGAGTTTAGTTAATCAAATTACTAAAGCTCCCACTCAAATTGACATCCCTAAGGTCATCTAAGTGATACATGATCCAAATTCACCAACTCAAGTCTGATCATCACGTGAGTTGAGGTGGTTTCAATGGTGAACATCATCATGTTGATCATATCTACTATATGACTCATGTTCGACCTTTTGGTCTCTTGTGTTCTGAGGCCATGTCTGTACATGCTTAGGCTTTTCAAGTTTAACCCGAGTGTTCCGCACGTGCAACACTGGTGTGCACCCGTTGTATGTGAATGTAGATTCTATCAAACCCGATCATCACGTGGTGTCTCAACATGATGAACTTTCGCGTGCACACTCGGGGAGAACATAATTCATCTTGAAATTTAAGTGAGGGATCACCTTATAATGCTACTGTCGTCCTAAGCAAAACAAGGTGCATAAAAGGATTAACATCACATGCAAATCATAAGTGACATGATATGGCCATGAACTTGTGCTTTTGATCTCCATCTCCAATGCACCGGCATGATCTCCATCGTCACCGGCATGACACCATGATCTCCATCAATGTGTCACCATTGGGTTGCTGCGTCGACTGTTGCTTCCATGACTATTGCTAACTCATAGCGATAAAGTAAAGCAAAAACGGCGAAAATAATTAAAGACAACCCTATGGCTCCTGCCGGTTGCCATACTCATCAACATGCAAGTCATGATATTCTTTACAAAACATGATCATCTCATACATCACATATATATCATCATGTAATTGGACATATCACATCACAACATACGCTACAAAAACAAGTTAGACCTCCTCTAATTGTTGTTGCAAGTTTTACGTGTCTGCTACGGGTATCTAGCAAGAACAATTCTCACCTACGCATAAACCACAACGGTGATACTCAAATTGCTATTCAACCTTCTCAAGGACCGCCTTTGTCGAATCCGATCCAACTAGAGTAGGAGAGACAGACACCTGCCAGCCATCTTTGTGCAACAAAGTTACATGTTAGTCGATGGAACCGGTCTCTCATAAGCGTACGTGTAAGGTTGCTTCGGGCCGCTTCATCCCACAATACTGCTAAATCAAAACACGACCAAGGGAGGAAGCAATCTAAGCATCAACGCCCACAAAATCCTTTGTGGTCTACCCGAGATATCATCTACACATAGATCTAGCTCTGATACCACTGTTGGGGAATGTTGCATGGGAAACAAAAATTTCCTATGCACATGCAAGATCTATCCATGGTGATGAGCATGTATCATGGGGGAGTGGATCTACATACCCTTATAGATTGCTAAGTGGGAAGCGTTAAGAAATGCGGTTGATGTAGTCGAACGTCTTCGCGATCCAAATCGCTAAGCGTCCCACGATCCAATCACGATCTGTCTCGATCTAGCTCCGAACGGACGGCCCCTCCGTGTTCAACACACATACAACTCGATGACGATCTCCACCTTCTTGATCCAGCAAGAGGGAGCAAAGAGGTAGATGAGTTCTCTGGCAGCGCGACGGCATGGAGGCGATGATGATGGAACTATTCCGACAGGGCTTCGCCAAGCACCGTCGAACGATCTAGAGGAGAGACTATGATCTTGAGAAGAGGGTAGCATGTGGATGATTTCTATGTCTCAAAATCCCCAAAAACTAGTATATATAGGAGGAGGAAGGGAGGAGGCTTGGCCCTCAAGGGCACAACCCTAGCTTCGGCCAAAGTGGAGAGAGGAGTCCTCCTCCTCCAATCCTATTAGGATTAGGACTCCTTCTCTCCCACTCGGGCCTCCTTCCACCTTTAGGATTCTCCACCCCAGCCGCATTGGCCTCTAGTGGGGCTTCGACCAACCCACTAGGGGCTGGTTTACCTCCTCCCACATCCCATGTGGCCTCTTGGGTCGAGACACCCCTCCTGATGGTCCCCCGGTACCCTCCCGGCACTCCCGGTACACTAGCGATGAGCCCGAAACTTTTCCGGTGACCAAAACTCCTATATATCAATATTTACCTACGGACGATTCCGGAGATCCTCGTGATGTCAGGGGTATCACCCGGGACTCCGAACAACCTTCGGTCACCACCATACATAACTCTATTCTATCGAAACGCCACTGAACCTTAAGTGTGCAGACCCTGCGGGTTCGAGAACTATGTAGACATGACCAAGACACCTCTACGGTCAATAACCAATAGTGGGAACTGTATGCCCTTATTGGTTCCTACATATTCTACAAAGATCTTTATCGGTTGAACCTCTATGTCAAGGATTTAATTAATCTCGTACGCTATTCCCTTTGTTCTTCGGTATGTTACTTGCCCGAGATTCGATCATCAGTATCTCTATACCTAGTTCAATCTCGTTACCGGCAAGTCTCTTTACTCGTTCCGTAATATAATGGTCTCTTTACTTATTACCGGCAAGTCTCTTTACTTGTTCTTCGGTCTTGTCCATCACATCATTCTCCCAATGATGTGATCCCATTATCAAATGACATCTCATGTCAATGGCTAGGAAACTTTGACCATCTTTGATCAACGAGCTAGTCTACTAGAGGCATACTAGGGACAAAGTGTTGTCTATGTATCCACACATGCAATGCGTTTCCAGTCAATACAATTATAGCATGGGTAATAAAAAAATATCATGAACAAGGAAATATAATGACAGCCATCTTATTATAACCTCTAGGGCATATTTCCAACACAAATCACCTCATTGATCAATTTATTGAATACATGACCACGTGCCCGCTGTCTTGGAGGGGTATGATGCTTGGATAGACAGGCATGGGCGAGCTCGGGAGCTAAGAAGATAACATGAGATCGCCAACACCCGTCAGGATGCATTTCGATACCGAGCTCCTACACACCTAGTCTGTTTCATAGACTAGGCTATGGAACATCTGTTCCCAAAAGGGTTTAAACCCATCAACATTGATCAATACCACGGCATGACGGATCCAGCCATCTGGATAGAAGATTTCCTTCTACACATCCACATGGCCCAAGGAGACGATCTTCATGCCATAAAGTACATGCCACTCAAGCTTAAGGGGACGACATGGCATTGGCTCGATAGCCTCCCCAAAAATTCTATCGAAAGCTGGGAGGAACTGGAGGTCGCCTTTAGGTCAAACTTTCAGGGTATCTATGCTCAACCTCTGAATGCCGATGACCTCAGCCACGTCATACAGAAGGAGGGCGAATCAGCTCTGAAATTATGGAACTGGTTCTTAACCAAAAAGAACTAGATAGTCGACTGCCCAGATGCCAAGGCCATTGCAGTATTCAAGCACAACATCTGGGACGAATGCTTAGCTTGATAGCTTGGACAAGATAAGCCGAGGGCCATGGCGGCCCTCACTTCGTTAATGACCCGCTTTTGCGCAGGCGAGGATAGTTGGTTGGCCCATAGCTCTCTCAGAAGTGACCCCAACACCTCAGAAGTTCGAGATGGGAATGACAAGCCCAGGCGCAACAAACACAAGTGCCAAAATAAAAACAACAACAACGACTTTAAGGACCCAACAGTCAATGCAGGGTTCAATAGCTCGCGGGGTGGTCCCAAAAAGAGATCTGATAACCGGAAAGTATAGGGGATTGTAACAGTTTTCGAGGGTAGGGTATTCAACACAAATTTATTGATTCGACACAAGGGAAGCCAAAGAATATTCTCGAGTATTCGCAGCTAAGTTGTCAATTCAACCACACCTGTAAGACTTAATATCTGCAACAAAGTATTCAGTAGTATGGAAGTAATGGTAACGGTCGCAAAAGTAACAATAGCAGTTTTGTAGTGATTGTAACAGTAGCAACGGAGAAGTAACTTAGCAAGGATCAATATGTGGAAAGCTCATAGGAAATGGATCAGTGATGGATAATTATGTTGGATAGCATTCATCGTGCAACAGTTATAACATAGGGTGACACAGAACTAGCTCCAATTCATCAATGCAATGTAGGCATGTATTCCATATATAGTCATACGTGCTTATGGAAAAGAACTTGCATGACATCTTTTGTCCTACCCTCCCGTGGCAAGGGGTCCTAATGGAAACTAAGGGATATTAAGGCCTCCTTTTAATAGATAACGGGACCAAAGCATTAACACTTAGTGTATACATGAACTCCTCAAACTACGGTAATCACCGGAAAGAATCCAAGTTATTGTCACCCTAGGGGATGCAGATCATAACTCGTAATAGGTGTCTACAACTTGCAAGATAGGATAAAGAACACATATATATCCATGAAAACATAATATGTTCAAATCTGAAATCATGGCACTCGGGCCCTAGTGACAAGCATTAAGCATAGCAAAGTCATAGCAACATCAATCTCAGAACATAGTGGATACTTGGGATCAAACCCTAACAAAACTAACTCGATTACATGATAAATCTCATCCAACCCATCACCGTCCAGGAAGCCTACGATGGTACTACTCATGAACGGCGGAGAGCATCATGGAACTAGTGATGAAGGATGGTTGGTGATGACGATGGCATCGATTTCCCCTCTCCGGAGCCCAAAACAGACTCCAGATCTGGTCTCCCGAGGAAGAACAGGAGGTGGCGGTGGCTCCGTATCTTGAAACATGATGAACTCTTCTCTCTGATTTTTTTCCTCCGCAAATAGGGTTATATGGAGCTGGAGATGAGGTCGGAGGAGCCACGAGGGCCCCACAAGCCTGCTAGGCGCGACCAGGGGGTGGTCGTGCCTAGCAGGCTTGTGGCCTACAGGTGGCCCCCTCTGGTTAATTCTTGCGCCGTTATTTTTTATTAAATCCAAAAATATTCTCCAAAAATTTTCAGGACGGTTTGAGAAATTTTATTTCTGCACAAAAATAACACCAAGGCAATTCTGCTGAAAACAACGTCAGTCCGGGTTAGTTCCATTCAAATCATGCAAATTAGAGTCCAAAACAAGGGCAAAAGAGTTTGGAAAAGTGGATATGATGGAGACGTATAAACTCCCCCTAGCTTAACCCATTGCTTCTCCTCAAGCAATTCAGTTGATAAACTAAAAGTGATAAAGAAAAACTTTTATAAACTCTATTTGATCTTGTTGTTGCAAATACGTCTAACTGATGTTTAGATTTTCAGTAAAGATCATGGACTAACCATGTTCACAATAACATTTAGGTCTCACATTTACTCATATCAATGACATAATCAACTAGCGAGCAATAATAATAACTCTCAGATGACAACACTTTGTCAAAACTATCATGATACAATATGACAAAATGGTATCTCGCTAGCCCTTTCTGAGACTGCAAAATATAAATGCAGATTACCACTAAAGAACAAGGACCGACTAGACATTGTAATTCACGGTGAAAGAGATCCAGTCATGCTCATACTCAATATCAATTAACAACAAAGCATACAAATGACGGTGGTGCTCTCTAACTGGTGCCTTTTATAAGAAGATGATGATTCAACAATAAAGTAAATGGAAAGGCCCTTCACAGAGGGAAGCATTGATTTGTAGAGGTGCCAGAGCTCGAGTTTTTAAAACAGAGGTAAGTAATGATTTTTGAGCGGTATGCTTTCATTACTCACATAACGACCAAGAGGTTTTCAACATCTTCCATGCTATATACATTATAGGAGATTCCCAAATAGAATGATAAAGTTTTTACTCCCCCTCCACCAATCATTCACACTCCACGGCGAGCCGAATCTACAGGTACCGTCCATACCAACAACATTCCTAGGGGAGTTTTGTTTAGTTATATTTTGCTCTTTATTTTGAGCATGGAACTGGGCATCCCGATTACTAGCCACTTTCTCGTGAATGATAGTGAATCAACACATATCGTGAGAATAACCCACCTAGCATGGAAGATACTAACAGCCCCCAGTCGCCACATGAGCGATTTGGGCATACAAAATAGAATGTTTATTTGAAGGTCTAGAGTTTGGCACATGCAAATTTACTTGGAACGGCAGGTAAATACCGCATATAGGTAGGTATGGTGGACTCATATGAAACAACTTTGGGTTTGAGGAATTGGATGCACAAGCAGTATTCCTGCTTAATACAAGTGAAGGCTAGCAAAAGACTGGGGAGCGACCAACCAAAGAGCGACACAACCATCAACATGCTTTGAGATTACCAACATTTAATGCAAGCATGAGTAGGATATAAATCACTATGAACATAAATATCATGGAGGCTATGCTGATTTTGTTTCAACTACATGCATGAACATGTGCCAAGTCGAGCCACTTGAATCATTTAGAGGAGGATACCATCCCATCATACTACATCACAACCATTTTAATATGCATGTTGGCACCCAAAACAAACCATTATCAACTCTTAGCTAATTAAGCATGGCATGAGTAACTATAATCTCTAATTGTCATTGCAAATATGTTTCACCCATGATGAACTGAATTTGGAACGATGAGCTAATCATATTTACAAAAGCAAGATAGGTCAAGTTCATACCATCTTTTCTCCATCTCAATATTTTCATCTAATATCGTCATTATTGCCTTTCACATGCATGACCGAACGGTGTGGATAATAATAAGAGTGCACATGCATTGGACTAGGCTGGAATCTGCAAACAATAGCTCAAAGGAGAAGACAAGGTAAACAATAATGCATATGAGAGCTACTAGACATTTTCATTATGGTCTTCTCCTTATGACCCAAACAAAGAAAAATCAAAACAAGAACGAGAAAACTATTTACACGGGAAAACTCCCAACAAGTAAAAGAAGAACAAAAAATCTTTTTGGTTTTTTTAATGCTAAAACTAAGCAAATGTAAGTAAAGCTAGAACTATTTTTTTGTATTTTTCTCAAAGTTAAATAAACACACAAGAAGAAAGCGAGACAAGAAAATAACTACCATGGATGGTACAATGAAAGAGTATGAACACCGACTACTAAGATGAGTGTGTGAACATGAATGTAAAGTCGGTGAGAAATACGTACTCCCCCAAGCTTAGGCTTTTGGCCTAAGTTGGTCTAGGGCCATGGCTGGAAAGAGCTCTCTCCCGGATACTTAGGAGCGTCCATAGTTCCATTGGTTAGCGAACTGCTGCGGCTCCCACTAAAAGATTGGCTCCGGGTACGGATCAAGGGTTGGTGCCAACTCTAGAGATAGGGGTTGCGTCAGCCCCCAATATCTGTAAATGTCTCCGGGCATAATGGTGTACCTACCTGAGCAAATATCGAACAAAGAAGAAGCAGGTAGAGTAATAATTCACAAGTACCCTGGCTAAAAACTAAGTTGTAAAGCAGACTCATATCATATTTTTCTTAATAAATCGTGAGCTACCATATGACCATAATCTAAAAAATTCGTGGGTAGCAGCCTCTCATCTTTCTCATCAAGCCTAATGGGTATCTCAAAATGTTTGGCTAAACGAGATGCATAGATACCTCTGAATATGGGCCCCTTCGAATAGTTGGTGTTCAACCGTTGGGCCACCACAGCGCCCAGACTAAAGGTTCTATCAGCAAATAAAGCATGGCGCAAAATGGCAAGGTCAGGGGCACTAAGACTTCCACTCTCCCAGTGACCAACTAAACATCTACCCGCAAATAATGAATAATAACATAGCATAGGAAAATATAAACTAGCCGCTCTTGCCTTTGACACACGTCTCTCTTCCCCTACAGTGATTGCGGCAATAAAATCTTCCATGTCTCGAGGACGTGGTTCCCTGATGCTGCCCTCATAGGGTATTTTACAAACTTTGCAAAAATCATAAAGGTTCATTTTCTTAGGCACATCATATAAGTGAAATTCTACTGTAGGAGAGTCTTCCCTAGAATGAAAGTGAAATGTTTGCACAAAGGTATTCGTGAGTAAGAGGTAATGGTCACACTTATCATTGAGGAAGTTGGTGATGCCTGCATTCTCGGCCAAATAATAGAAATCTTCATATATTTCGTCCGCCCTCAAGAATGTGTCACACGACCATTCACATGGTCGAACTTCTGCGATGCGAGGAAGATTATACTTTGGTTTCTCCCTCATTTCATTTTCATCTTCCTTAGAACTCCGGCTTGAAGAGCCTCTTAATAATCTCCTCAACATTTCTTTCTTTGAAAAATTCTGAAATTTTTAGTGACTCAAAATAAAGGTGCACAAAACTCAACAAAATCCATAGCAACTACTCCCTCAAGTGCCTAGAGGCTATATCATGCATCAAAACTACTTGGGACCATATGAATTTGACATGCAAGCTCAATAACAAGGTCACCACAGTAGCAAAAATTTGCAATATATAAAGCACTAGAACAAAAACTAATTCAACCATTGGAGGAGTCACATACCGAAGAACAATTCCTCGAAATAGTTTTGCGAATGAAGCTTTGAACAAGGAGATCAAAAATGGCAACAAAATTAGCTAGAACATGGGTTTGAGCAATGGTGGGATTTTTTCTAGAGGAAGATGAAGTGAATGGGTGCTGGAATAAGTGAAGGGGGGCCACGTGGGACCCACAAGCCTTCTAGGCACGACCAGGGGGTGGCTGTGCCTTGTGGGCTTGTGGCCCACTAGTGCAGCCCCCTGCAGTGTGCTCAGTGCCAGATATTTTTAAATATTCCAGAAAAAAATCATACTCCATTTTCAGGACATTTGAATAACTTTTCTTTTTCACGACACTTTTTTATTGCATGGGAAACTCAGAAAACAGAAAAATAATAGCATTCTTACTTAATTTAATCTAACCAACAGAAAATAAAAGTTGGGTACAGGGAGTTGTGCTTTCTAAATCCATCCATCTCATGCTCATCAAAAGGAATCCATCAATAAGGTTGATCAAGTCTTATTATCAAACTTCTTTCGAATAACATGAAACCAAAGAATTTTTGAATAACACTAAGTTACCTCAATGGGGATATGCATGTCCCCAACAATAAGTATATCATATTTCTTATTGATAGTAGGAATAGGGAATTCAAAGTCTCCAATAATAATCGTTGGAATTTTTTCAATGGAGTTGATACTGTGAACTTGAGGTTGTTTCTTCGGAAAGTGTACCGTATGCTCATTACCATTAATATGAAAAGTGGCACTGCCCTTGTTGCAATTAATAACAGCCCCTGCAGTATTCAAAAAGGGTCTACCAAGGATGATCGACATACTGTCGTCCTCGGGAATATCAAGAATAACAAAGTTCGTCAAGATAGTAGCATTGCAACCACGACAAGTACATCCTCACAAATACCGATAGGTAGAGCAGTTGATTTATCAGCCATTTGCAAAGAGATTTCAGTAGGTGTAAACTTATTCAAATCAAGTGTATGATATAAAGAGAAAGGCATAACACTAACACCAGCTCCCAAATCACATAAAGCAGTTTTAACATAATTCCCTTTAATAGAGCATGGTATAGTTGGTATTCCTGGATCTCCTAATTTTTTTGGTACTCCACCCTTAAAAGTATAATTAGCAAGCATGGTGGAAATCTCAGCTTCCGGTGTCTTTCTTTTATTAGTCATAATATCTTTCATATACTTAGCATAAGGAGGCATTTTCAGAATATCAGTCAAGCGCATACGCAAAAACACAGGTCTAAGCATTTCAAAAAAGCGCTCAAAATCCTCATCATCCTTTTTCTTGGATGGTTTAGGAGGAAAGGGCATGGGTTTCTGAACCCATGGTTCTCTTACTTTACCGTGCTTCCTAAAAATAAAATCTCTTTTGTCATATATTTTATTCTTAGGATGTGGGTTATCAAGATCAATAGTAGGTTCAATGTCCACATCATTATCATTACTAGGTTGAGTATCAACATGAACATCATCATTAATATTATCACTAGGCTCATGTTCATCACCAGATTGTGTCTCAGCATCAGAAACAGAAATATCATTTGGGTTTTCAGGTGTATCTATAACAGGTTCACTAGTAGCATGCAAAGTTCTATCATCATCCTTATTCCTCTTATTACTGGAGTGACTAGGGCATCAATATTACCCCTTTGAGAGTCTTGCTCAATTCTCTTTGGATGGCCCTCATGATACAAAGGTTCTTGAGTCATTCTTCCACCTCTAGTCACAACTTTAACAGAATGATCATTGTTCTTACTATTCATCTCATTAAGCAAATCATTCTGTGCCTTAAGTACTTGTTCTACTTGAGTAGTTACCATGGAAGCATGTTTACTAATCAGTTTAAGATCATTGATAGTTCTACTCATATAATCACCTAAGCGATCAAGCATGAAAGCATTATGTTTCAATTGTCTACTAACATAAGCATTAAAAATTTCTTGCTTAGCACCAAAATTACCAAACTCATCCAAGCATTGGCTAGCAGACTTATTATAAGGAATATCGCTTTCATCAAATCTACGAAGAGAATTTACCTCTACTACCTGTGTCGGGTTGCCAAGACCATGTATTTCTTCAATAGGTGGTAGATTCTTAAAATCTTTAGCTTTAATACCCTTCTCTTTCATAGATTTATGTGCCTCTTGCATATCTCTAGGACTAAGAAATAGAATACCTCTTTTCTTTGGAGTTGGCTTCGGAGGTGGTTTGGGAATAGTCCAATCATTATCATTGCTAAATATATTATTCAATAGTATTTCAGCTTGTTCAATAGTTCGTTCCCTGAAAACACAACCAGCAGAACTATCTAGGTGGTCCCTAGAAGCATCGGTTAGTCCATTAAAAAAGATATCAAGTATTTCATTTTCCTTGAGAGGATGATCAGGCAAAGCATTAAGTAATTCGAGAAGCCTCCCCCAAGCTTGTGGGAGATTCTCTTCTTCAATTTGCACAAAGTTAAATATTTCCTGCAAGGCAGCTTGTTTCTTATGGGAAGGAAAATATTTTTCAGAGAAGTGATAAATCATATCCTGGGGGCTACGCACACAACCAGGAGCAAGAGAATTAAACCATATCTTAGCATCACCCTTTAGTGAGAAAGGAAACAACTTAAGGATATAGTAGTAACGAATTTTTTCCTCATGCGTAAATAGGGTGGCTATATCATTCAGTTTAGTAAGATGCGCTACAACAGTTTCAGATTCATAACCATGGAAAGGATCAGATTCAACCAAAGTAATTAACTCAAGATCGACAGGGAATTCATAATCCTTATCATTAACAAAGATAGGCGAAGTAGCAAACTTAGGATCATATTTCGTTCTAGCATACAAAGATTTTTCTTTCCACTTGCATAGTAACTTCTTAAGATCATCTCTATCATTACAAGCAAGAAAGTCCCTAGATACCTCTCCTTCCATAACATAACCCTTAGGAATATCAGGCAATTCATATCTAGGAGAGCTAGGTCTAGCAGGTGTCTCAAAGTGTCCAGTTTCAATAATTTCATCAGTTTCAGAAGTATCATAATTTCCAGCATTGACTCTAGCAATTTGTTCATCAAGAAATTCACCCAATGGCATAGTATTAGCAAGAAAAGTGTCATCATAAGCATCATGCATAGCAAAAGTGGCATCATCAGTGACTTGCGACATATCAGAATTACTAGCAGGTGGTAGTGTTAGAAACTTACTCATAACAGAAGGTGAACCAAGTGCAGAGCTAGATGGCAGTTCCTTACCTCCCCTCAAAGCAGAGGGATAGATCTTGGTTTTTGGATCTTTCAGATTCTTCATAGTGATCAACAGATATAAATCCCAAGTGACTTAGAGAATAGAGCTATGCTCCCCGGCAATGGCGCCAAAAAAAGACCTTGATAACCCACAAGTATAGGGGATCACAACAATTTTCGAGGGTAGAGTATTCAACCCAAATTTATTGAGTTGCCATGAGGGGAGCCAAAGAATATTCTCGAGTATTCGCAGATGATTTGTCAATTCAACCACACCTGTAAGACTTAATATCTGCAGCAAAGTATTCAGTAGCAAAGTAGTATGGAAGTAACGATAACGGTAGCAAAAGTAACAGTAGCAGTTTTGTAGTGATTGTAACAGTAGCAGCAGAGAAGTAACTTAGCAAGGATCAATATGTGGAAAGCTTGTAGGAAATGGATCGGTGATGGATAATTATGTTGGATACCATTCATCATGCAACAATTGTAACATAGGGTGACACAAAACTAGCTCCAATTCATCAATGTAATGTAGGCATGTATTCCATAAATAGTCATACATGCTTATGGAAAAGAACTTGCATGACATCTTTTGTCCTACCCTCCCGTGGCAGTGGGGTCCTAATGGAAACTAAGGGATATTAAGGCCTCCTTTTAATAGAGAACCGGACCAAAGCATTAGCACTTAGTGAATACATGAACTCCTCAAACTACAGTAATCACTCGAAAGAATCCCATTTATTGTCACCCTAGGGGATGCGGATCATAACTCGTAATAGGTGTCTACAACTTGCAAGATAGGATCAAGAACACATATATATTCATGAAAACATAATAGGTTAAGACCTGAAATCATGGCACTCGGGCCCTAGTGACAAGCATTAAGCATAACAAACTCATAGCAACATCAATCTCAGAACATAGTGGATACTAGGGATCAAACCCTAACAAAACTAACTCGATTACATGATAAATCTCATCCAACCCATCACCGTCCAACAAGCCTATGATGGGATTACTCAAGAACGGCGGAGAGTGCTACCTCTTGAGCTTGCATTGGTTTTCCCTTGAAGAGGAAAGGGTAATGCAGCGAAGTAGATAAGTATTTCCCTTAGTTGTTGAGAACCAAGGTATCAATCTAGTAGGAGGAACAAGCAAGTTACCAATGGATGCACCTACACAAACAGTCAAACTCTTGCACTCAACGCTATAAAGGGGTTGTCAATCCCTTCATGGTTATTTGCAAGGATTAGATCTGATAGAGACAGATGTAAACGAGAACGGAAAGTAAAAGGTAAATAAATTGCAGCAAAGTATTTTTGGTATTTTTGGTCTATAGATTTGAAAATATATTATGGAAAGTAGATCCTGGGGCCATAGGTTTCACTAGAGGCTTCTCTCATGATGGCAAGTATTACGGTGGGTGAACAAATTACTGTCGAGCAATTGATAGAAAAGCGAATAATTATAAAGATATCCAAGGCAATGATTATGCATATAGGCATCATGTCTGTGTCAAGTAGACCGAAATGATTCTGCATCTACTACTATTACTCCACACATCGACTGACTCCTGCCTGCATCTAGAGTATTAAGTTCATGAAGAACAGAGTAACAAATTAGGTAAGATGAGATGCTTTAGAGGGATAAAATCAAGCAATATGATGAAAACCCCATCTTTTTATCCTTGATGGCAACAATACAATACGTGCCTCGCTACCCCTACTATGTCACCATTTGGACTCCGTTTAATATTCCTTATCTACAATACTAAAAAACAAGGAAAGGATCTAGGTTAATAGGTTAGTCCTAAAAATAATATAAAATAGCATATTAATGCGTAGAAAACATCCAAAACAGATAATATAATAGCATGGAACAATCAAAAATTATAGATACGTTGGAGACGTATCAAGCATCCCCAAGCTTAATTTATGCTTGTCCTCAAGTAGGTAAATGATAAAAACAGAATTTTTGATGTGGAATGCTACCTAACATATTTATCCATGTAATATTCTTTATTGTGGCATGAATATTCAGATCCGTAAGATTCAAAACAATAGTCTAATATTGACTTAAAAATAGTAATACTTCAAGCACACCAACAAGGCAATCGTGTCCTTTCGAAATAACATGGCCTTAGAAAGTTATCCCTACAAAATCATATGGTCTGGCTATGCTCCATCTTCCCCACACAAAGTATCTAAATCATGCACAACCCCGATGAACAAGTCAAGCAATTGTTTCACACTTTTGGTGTTCTCAAACCTTTTCAACTCTCATGCAATACATCAGTGTGAGCCATGGATATATCACTATAGGTGGAATAGAATATGGTGGAGGTTGCAAGGAAAAAGGGAGCAGACAGTCTCACATCAACTAGGCGTATCATCGGGCTATGGAGATGCCCATCGATAGATATTAATGTGAGTGAATAGGGATTGCCATGCAACAAATGCACTTAGAGCTATAAGTGTATGAAAGCTCAAAAAGAAAAGTAAGTGGTTGTGCAAGAAGAAATTCCTCTAGTTATATGAAAGAGACAATATAGGAGACTCTCTATCATGAAGATCATGGTGCTACTTTGAAGCACAAGTGTGGAAAAAGATAGTAGCAATTGTCCCTTCTCTCTTTCTCTCATTTTTTATTTTTTTGATGGGCATCTTTTACCTCTTTTTTTTATCTATTTGGGCTTCACTGGCCTCTTTTATTTTTTTGTAAAGTCCAGATACTCATCCCAACTTGTGAGGAAGTCATGGCTTCCATCATCCTTTTCTCACACGGGACAATGATCTAATAATGAAAATCTTTTATTTACTTACAACTCAAAAAGGAAATTACAACTCAATACCTAGAACAAAATATGACTCTATATGCAGGATGAAAGTGCTGGTGCATGTCATGAATATGGAACGGTGGGAGTTGCATGGCAATATATCTCGGGATGGCTATGGAAATTCCATAATAGGTAGGTATGGTGTCTGTTTTGAGGAAAATATGTGGTGGCTGTTTTGAGGAAGGTGGGTTTGATGTACCGGTGAAAGTTGCGCGGTACTAGAGAGGCTAGCAAAGGTTGAAGGGTGAGAGTGCGTATAATCCATGGACTCAACGTTAGTCATAAAGAACTTACATACTTATTGCAAAAGTCTATTAGTTATCAAACAAAGCATTATATGCATGCTCCTAGGGGAGAGGTTGGTAGGAGTTAACCATCGCGCGCTCCCGACCCTCACACAAAGGTTGACAATCATTAAACAAATCATGCTCCAACTTCGTACATAATGGTTCACCATACATGCATGCTATGGGAATCACAAACTTCAACACAAGTATCTCTTCCAATTCACAACTACTCACTAGCATGACTCTCATATTACCATCTCTATTATCTCAAAACTATATCCAAGGAATCAAACTTCTCATAGTATTCAATGCAATTAATATGGAAGTTTTTATTATATCCCTCTTGGATGCCCATTATATTAGGACTAAAAAACATAATATAAACAAATTACCATGCTATTTTTAAGAAACTATCAAAATAATATAAGTGAGGTACGAGAGTTCAACAATTTCTATAAAATATAACACCACCATGCTCTAAAAAGATATAAGTAAAGCACTATAGCAACATTGCCTAGCTCAAAAGATATAAGTGAAGCACATAGAGTATTCTAATAAATTCACAATTCAGTGTGTCCCTCTCAAAAAGATGTGTGCAGCAAGGATGATTGTGGCAACTAAAAAACAAAGACTCGTATCATATAAGACGCTCCAATAGGAGTCACATCAATCACTTTAAGATCTTGATCAATATTCAAAGATTCTGGCTTCGCGTCCATTTTATTGACTAAGGTAGCTTGTTTGTTAGAAATTTGGCCTACTAAGTTTTCAAGGTGAGCAAAGTGAGATTTCAAACCATAGAACTCTTTAGACATATCATCAAGTTCCTTATTCATGTACTCCCACATAGTTTTTTGTTCTTTAAGCTCATTCCTAAAGAAGCTATTATGATCATATTGGAGCGACATGAAATATTTAATGTTATCCGCCATATCTTCCAACTTTCTAAGATAAGAATCAAAGCCTTTGGGTCGAGCCATAAAGACGACCAACCGATTTAGCACACAAGCAAGCGAAAGGCAAACGAAGAGACGAACGGAAGAAAGGCCAATAAAAAGGGAAATCTTTTTGGTATTTTTTGAAAATCATTTTAGAAGTAGGGGAGAGGAAAACGAGAGACAAATGGAAAATAAAGTAAATGCAAGAGATGAGTTTGTGATGGGTACTTGGTAGGCTTGATGTGTATCCTCCCCGGCAACGGCGCCAGAAATCCTTCTTGCTACCTCTTGAGCTTGCGTTGGTTTTCCCTTGAAGATAAAAGGGTGATGCAGCGAAGTAGATAAGTATTTCCCTCAGTTATTGAGAACCAATGTATCAATCCAGTAGGAGGAACAAGCAAGTTACCAATGGATGCACCTACACAAACAATCAAATTCTTGCACCCAACGCTATAAACGGGTTGTCAATCCCTTCATGGTTATTTGCAAGGATTAGATCTGATAGAGATAGATGTAAACGAGAAAGGAAAGTAAAAGGTAAATAAATTGAAGCAAAGTATTTTTGGTATTTTTGGTTTATAGATCTAAAAATATATTATGGAAAGTAGACCCGGGGGCCATAGGTTTCACTAGAGGCTTTTATCATGATGGCAAGTATTACGGTGGGTGAACAAATTACTGTCGAGCAATTGATAGAAAAGCGAATAAGTATGAAGATATCCAAGGCAATGATTACACATATAGGCATCACGTCCGTGTCAAGTAGACCGAAACGATTCTGCATCTACTACTATTACTCCACACATCGACCGGCTCCTGCCTGCATCTAGAGTATTAAGTTCATGAAGAACAGACTAACGCATTAGGTAAGATGACATGATGTAGAGGGATAAACTCAAGCAATATGACGAAAACCCCATCCTTTTATCCTTGATGGAAACAATACAATACGTGCCTCGCTACCCCTACTATATCACCGGGTGAGGACACCGCAAGATTGAACCCAAAACGAAGCACTTCTCCCATTGCAAGAATTACCAATCTAGTTGGCCAAACCAAACCAATAACTCCAAGAGACTTGCAAAGATATTAAATCATGCATATAAGAATTCAGAAAAGACTCAAATAATATTCATAGATAATCTAAACATAAACCCAAAATTCATCGGATCTCGACAAAGACACCACAAAAGAGTATTACATCGGATAGATCTCCATGAGGATCATGAAGAACATGGTATTGAAGAGAAAGAGAGAGAAGAAGCCATCTAGCTACTAGCTATGGACCCGAAGGTTAGTGGTGAACTACTCACGCATCATTGGAGGGGTAATGGAGTTGATGTAGATGTCGTCCGTGATTGAATTCCCCTCCGGTAGATTACCGAAAAAGGCTCTAAGATTGGATCTCTCGGGAACAGAGGCTTCCAGCGGCGGAAAAGTATTTTTGTGGATCTGTCCGGTATACAGGGAATATTTTTGAATTTATAGGCCGAGAAATAGGGTTAGGTGCTTCTGTGGGCCCACAAGCCTGGGGGCGCGCCCTACCCCCTGGGCGTGCCCCTGTGGCTTGTGGCCACACGACGGCTCTCTCGACTTCATCTCCAAGTCTTCTAGGTTGCTTCTGGTCCAAGAAGAATTATTCCGAAGATTTTATTCCGTTTGGACTCCGTCTAATATCCTTATATGCAATACTCAAAAACAAGGAAAGGATCTAGATTGATAGGTTAGTCCCAGAAATAATATAAAATAACATATTAATGCATATAAAACATCCAAAACAGATAATATAATAGCATGGAACAATAAAAAATTATAGATACGTTGGAGGCGTATCAGAGAGCATCATGGAATTGGTGATGAAGGATGGTTGGTGATGACGATGGCGTCGATTTCCCCTCTCCGGACCCCAAAACGGACTCCAAATCTGGTCTCCCAAGGAAGAACAGGAGGTGATGGCGGCTCCTTGTCGTGAAATGTGATGAACTCTTCTCACTGATTTTTTTTCGCCGCGAATAGTGTTATATGGAGCTGGAGATGAGGTCGGAGGAGCCATGAGGGCCCCACAAGCCTGCTAGGCGCGGCCAGGGGGTGGCCGCGCCTAGCAGGCTTGTGGCCTACAGGTGGGCCCCTCTGGTTAATTCTTGCGCCAGTATTTTTTATTAAATCCAAAAATATTCTCCGTAAATTGTCAGGACGATCCGAGAAATTTTATTTCTGACAAAAATAACACCAAGGCAATTCTGCTGAAAACAACGTTAGTCCGGGTTAGTTCCATTCAAATCATGCAAATTAGAGTCCAAAACAAGGGCAAAAGTGTTTGGAAAAGTGGATACGATGGAGACGTATCAAGATCCTTCAAAGGAAAAAAGGAAGACCCAAGCGCTCTGGATTAAATACTGGACAAACCCTGTCAGATCCATGGCACATTAGAGACTCTTGCCAACCACACCAATAGAAACTATTGGGTGCTCAAGAAGGCCAGTAAAGTTCTAGCCGAGGAGTCAAGCAAGGGCCAATCCTAGAGCGACGACGGTGAGGATGAACCTTGGCAACCGAGCAATGGCGTCCGAAAACAGTTCCCCTATGATGTCAAAGATATGAACATGATCTATGTCGCACACATTCCTAAAAAGGAGAGAAAACATGCACTTCGGGGCGTCTATGCCTTAGAGCCTGTAGCCCCAAGGCGCACCCCTTGGATGGCCTACCCGATCACTTTTGATAAGAAAGACCATCCGACCAGCATCCGTCATGGCGGGTTAGCCGCCCTGGTTCTGGATCCCATTGTCGACGGGTTTCACCTCCCCACATCCTTATGGACACCGGAAGTAGTCTGAACCTAATATATGCAGATACAATGCGGAAAATGCGTATCGAATCGTCAAGAATCAAATCCAGCAAAACCACGTTCATACCTAGCGTAGAAGCCCAATGAACGGGCACCATAACGTTGCAAGTTATTTTTAGCTCCCCCGACAACTTCTACTACAAGGATTTAATATTTGATATAGCCACCTTCCGCGGCAGCTATCATGCGTTGCTTGGTCGTTGATATGTCTCCAACATATCTATATATTTTTACGCATTTACTTATTCCTTGCTATTATATTATCATTCTAGGATACTCTTTAAGCATTTACTCATTGTTTTATATTATTTTTAGCACTAACCTATTAACCCAGTGCCAAGTGCCAGTTGCTGTTTTCTGCATGTTTTTTACTTTTCAGAAATACTGTACCAAACGAAGTACAAATACCCCCAAAAAAATTGATGATTTTTCTGGACCAAAATAAGACCTGGAAGCTTCATAGGAAGACCGGAGGGCACACAAGGTGCCCCAAGCCAACAGGGCGCACCTAGGAGTGGATGCTCCCTGCTGGTTTGGGGCCACCTCCCTGCTCTCCTAGCCTTGATCTCTGGCCTATAAAATCACATATATTCCAAAAAAAATCTAGAGGGCTCCCGAAAAACCTTTTTTGCCGCTGCAAGTCTCTGTTCTTCTGTGTGCCCATCTGGAGCCCTGTTTCGGTGCCCTGCCAGAGGGGGGTCGATCATGGAGGGCCTCTACATCAACCTTGCCGCTCCCACGATGATCTGTGAGTAGTTCACCATAGACCTACGAGCCCATAGTTAGCACCTAGATGGCTATCTCTTTGTATATGTTCTTCATTGCCAAGATCATCGTGATTCCTACGGTGATCTATCTTATGGAATTAATATTTGCGGTGTGTTTGTTGGGATCCGATGAATTGTGGGTTTAAGTTCATATTATTCATGAAAATATGTTGAATCCTTGTTGGTATTTTATATGCATGGTTTTTATAGCTTCGTAATGCTCTTCGATCTATTGGTTTCGTTTGTCTAACTAGATTGATTTATCTTCAAGTGGGAGTGGTGCGTTGTAGTAGGTTTAATGTTGCGGTGCTTAATCCAAGTGACATAAAGGGACATGACACATATTTTAGTGCTATCACCAAGGGTAAAAAAATGGGGTTCATTCATATTAATTGGATTTATTTTGTCTACATCATGTCATCATCCTCCAAGTATTACTGCATTTTTATTTAATACTCTAGATGCATGCTTGAGCGGTCGATGGGTGGAGTAATAGTAGTAGATACAAGCAGAAGTCAGTCTACTTGTTTATGGACGTGATGCCTATATACATGATCATTGTTGTGAATAATATTGCATAACTATGCGCTTTTCTATCAATTTCCTAACAATAATTTGTTTACCTACAATACGCCTTCTTCAAGAGAGAAGCCTCTAGCAAACCCTATGCCCCCGGGTCTCCTCATAAATACAATTAAAAAACTCCTAAAATATTGCTGCCATTATTTACTTTACTTTAATTTTATTTTCAATTTATATTTATCAAACTATCTATCTATCTATCACTGCTTATCGCTTGCAAGTAACGAGTTCAAGGGGATTGACAACCCTCTTGCCCGCGCTAGGTGCAAGTGTCTGCTCTTTTGTGCATAGGTGCTGAAGACAGGAGTTTGCGTGGTTCTCCTATTGGTACAATAACCTTGGCTCTCACTAAGCAAAATAG
Source organism: Hordeum marinum (assembly GCA_022496015.1). Classification (NCBI taxonomy): domain Eukaryota; kingdom Viridiplantae; phylum Streptophyta; class Magnoliopsida; order Poales; family Poaceae; genus Hordeum; species Hordeum marinum. The sequence continues at coordinate 85,868,407 of CM039675.1, read as the reverse complement.
TTACCTCTAATGTGCTGCATCATCGCCTCCTCTTCAGGGAAAATCCTAATGCAATTTATAAGTATCAGGAAGGATTTCTACTGCCATTGCTTTGAGCATCATCAAAATCAGTACCTTCTCACAAATTATCATTCATTTGTTCTACTTTTTATTTTATGTTATATTTTTCTTTCTATAAAAAACAAAAATGCAAAAATATTTATCTTTGCTAGTTTACTTGCTTTGCTTGTTACTTTGCTTGCATGAAACTACTATCATGTCTGAGTTTGAAATTAGTAGTGCTTTTGCCGCTAGTGCGGAAGCCTTTGATTAGCCAACTTCAACATGCAATGAGAATGCTAAAAGAAAATTTGATGAAGTTTCCAAAGAAAAACTCAATAATCTTGTATATGATGATCCTTCTAAAGAAGAACCTATTATGCAAACTAAGAAATTTCCGCATAGGTAGTGGTAATACTACTGGGAAAAGTATAATTCAAGACTTTTTCATGTGTGCTGGCTCATTACCCTTGATAGGAGGATCCATTCTTACTAGAACTACAAGTTATGCAGATGCTATATATATATATATATGCTTATAGTTCAATTGGAAAGACAATTCATATGCATCCTTTTATACAATGGTTGTTTCTAGAATTCTCAAATATTCAGGATGCCTCTACTAAATGTCTAGCTACAATATTTCTCATTCATGAATTTAGTCACATCATTCAAGATGCTAGAGAAATATTTTCTAATTATAGGGTTAACGGTGAGTGACCACGGATAGAAGGGATTATTTATTATTTGGAAGAAATGAGGAAATGAAGATCAATGGATTATGTTGGTTATAATGAAAATCTTAGAAGAAGAGTCCCACTTAACGTCTTAGTTGATAAAATTTCCAAACACAATGATCATTGTTATACTAAATCTTGGGATCAGTCGTGTGCTTGAGAGAACATTAAGGAAGTACCTTTATCGAAACTTATACAATGAGGAGTTGGCTATTACTTATGAAAAGCCTAAGGAGGAGCCTCCTACTCCTCCTGAAATAGATCTCACGGACCCTTGTGTTGCAAAATTTAGTCCCTTAAATTATTTTTGTTTGGCCATTAGAAATTTTTCTATTGAAAGAAGGGAATATGATTATAACAAGATGGATCTTCCTCATGACTATTACAACACTTGAAACTATGCATTATGCCTAACTAGGGGCATAAAACGACAACGCTTATTGGGAGGCAACCCAATAGTTATCTTTAATTATTATTTTTACTTTATGTCATGGTGTGATAACATGATTATGCTGCTGTAATGATTGTGTTTTTTATGTTTAAATTAGTTTTTGTGCCAAGTAAATCCTTTGGGATGACTTGAATGATAAGTAGAATTGATACGATGCAAAAACTAAAACTTTTGCGTCTAGTGCAAAATTTCTCTGATTTTACCGGAACATCTTTTTGATCTGAATTTTTGTAGTTACAAAAGTATGGTGTTTGAGAAAATCATTACAAATTGTTATGTTTTAGACAGAATATTTTTTCTTGCATAGTTTACTTGTTTTGATGATGCTACAGATTGTATCAGGGGTGGTATAAGCCATGGATAAATTAGAATACAGTACCTTATGCAATAATAAAATATGAATCAATTTATGACAGTTCCTAAAGTTTTTGATTTACCTATCATACTAATGGAGCTCACGAGTTTTCTGTTGAGTTTTGTGTGCTGAAGTTTTCAAGTTTTGGATGCTATCACGATGGATGAAGGAATAAGGATCGAAAAAGAGCCTAGGATTGGGGATGCCAAGGCACCCCAAGGTAAATTCTAGGAAGAATCAAGCATCTAAGCTTGGGGATGCCTCAGAAGGCATCCCCTCTTTCTTCTCAATCCGTTGGTATGTCACTTGGAACTACATTTTTATTCATCACATGATATGAGTTTTGCTTGGAGCGTCGTTTGCTTTAGTTTTAGTTTTGCACGATCATTTTTTGTTGTACACACCCACTTGAGAGAGACACATGTTCACTATGATTTGTTAGAATACTCTATGTGCTTCACTTATATCTTTTGAGATAACCAGTTGCTCTAGTTCTTCACTTATATCTTTTAGAGCACAGTGGCATATAGATTTTATAGAAATAATTTCACTCTCGTTCTTCAGTTAAATTCGTTTGAGAGTCTAATAAATAGTGATAGTAATTTGCATGGGTTAAAAGACTAGTCTAAAAAATAGGTATTCAAGGAGTGCATAATCAAAACCTTCATGTTGCACATAAAAGAGAAACTGTGAGTTAATGATATTGACATGGTAATATGAAAGGGCGTGAGTGCATGGTTGTTGGTTGGTAAAAATATTGATAGTTGAGGAGTGTTAATTTGTTGTTCATCTAAATATTGGTTATGGAATGGTGATGATGTGTGAGCATTATTATTCCTCGTTAAAATCCTAGTGTTGTTTAGGTCGGGGGCATGCGATGGCTAACTCCTACCAACCTCCTCCCCAGGGACATGCAGTAGTACTTTGCTTCGAGAGAGCTAATTAAACCTTGTGGTAACAATACTGGAATTCAGCAATTTACCATCAGCCAGCTCTTTGTTGTCTGCTGGCAGATGGCAAAGAAAGTCTATGTCGTCAGCTGAGGAAGACTGGACAACAAAGAGAAGTCTGACGGCAAAGACACGATTTGCCATCTATTAGGGCTTTGCCGTCAGCCAGCTGATGGCAAAGAGCCCGAAGGTAGATGACAAAGAACCCGCTCGGGCCCCATTAGCCTTGTGTGTGTGTGGGGGGGGGGGTGACGGGCCGTATGCAGGCTCTTTGCCATCTGCCTGGGGCTCTTTGCTGTCTGCCAGCTGACGGCAAAGGCGCCCTATACCTAACGGCGTCAACGGCCATCCCACCTCTCTCTCTTTCATTCTCTCTCTCTCCCTCTCACCCCTGTCGCGCCGCCATGCCCCACCGCTGCCCCGTCGCCTGACCACCCCTGCCGCCTCTGCCCCTCGCCGCCAGCCGCCACCACCGTCCTGACAAACATGTGCCCCTGCCCACCGCCGTCACCGCCGCCTTGACGCCCATGCGCCCCTGTCCTTCGCAGCCACTGCCCCCCACCGCCCAGCCACCACCGCCGTCCCTGCCCCCACCCCGACGCCTCTAGCACCCCTACCCCATGCCGCCTCGACGCCCCCGCAACCGCGACGCCACCGACACCCCCCGATGCCCCTACCACCCGTCGCTGCCGCGGCGCCCCCGGTGTCCCTATGCCGCCCTCGTCCACCGCCGCCTATGCTGCCACCGCCATCCCCCGCTGGTGAGTACCACCACCGGCGCCCCCTTTTTTCATTTTTTTATTTCGGTTAAGGTAGTTAGTTTATAATTAGGTTAGTTTTATTAGTTTATTAGGTTGATTAGGTTAGTATTATTAGCTTATTAAATTAGTTTATTAGGTCAATTAGGATAGAAGGAAAAAGGAAGAAAAGAAGAAGGAAAAAAAGGAAAAAAGGAAAAGAATAAAATAATAAAATAATAAGAAGAAGAAGAATGAAAATAAGAAGGAAAAGAAGAAGAAGAAGAAGAAGAAGAAGAAGAAGAAGAAGAGGATGAGGAGGAGAAAAAAGAAGAATAAGAAAAAGAGGAGAGGAGGAGAAGAAGAAAAGGAAAAAGGGAAAGAAGAAGAAGAAGAAGAAGAAGAAGAAGAAGAAGACCCCTGACCCCCGACGCCACCGACCCTGACGGCACTGACCCCACTGAACCTCGACGACACTGAACCCCGACGCCACTAACCCCCGACCCCTGACGCTAGTGAGCCCCGACGCCACCGACCCTCGACCCCCGACGACACCAACCCTCGACAACACTGACTCCCGACGCCACTGACCCCGACCCCCGACACCTCTTCTACCTCCTATTGACCGAGAAGGTGCTTTTCGGCCTTCCAGAGGCCGACGTGGTCATAGGTTTGTAAATTATGAGTTAGGTCACATATTTTCCGATTTTGTTATAAAACATCATATTTGTGTTGATCGGGTGGTTTTCAATGTGTAGTTGTTCGATGACCTCCCCGTGCGTTGGACGAGCTCCAGCCCTGCGTTCGTGGGTGAGCATAAATGACTTCTCCTCCCCCTTAATTTGCTTTGTTCCGGTCTTTGTGCCGATGAAACTTGCTAGCTATAGGTGTCTTCAATCATCAGTATGTGTGACCGGTATGCGTCTCCTGTTCAAAAGGGTGACATCTATAAATATGCATGTCTTTGCATATTTATAGTCACTGTCCTTTCGAATTGTCCAACGTTATCAATGGACAGCCCGAGTATGTGTAGATTCGGTTCGTTTTCCCGTATGCTCTGCTCTGGATCCTATGCAGAATTTCGTAAGTGACTCCCTGTTGTTCTCCGGGTACACATCCTCGCTGCTTATTGCCAAGACGTGTATCAGAAGAACAGCAGGGAGGTGCTGTCAAAATTCTGCGTCGGATCCGGAGCAGAGCATGGCAAAACGAACCCAATCTACACGTACTCGGGGTGGGATTAGGACCTATCTTAACCTATGAGCGTGTAGGTTGCATGGACGTAATAAAATTGACAAACTTGATTAACTGATGAATATATATGTTGAATTATATATATATATATATTTCTTATGTGTCCAGTAACTAGGCAAGATGAGTGAACGTGTGTGGATGTACACCGGTCACACGTGTCAGAAAGACATGATCAAAGGATGGTTAACAAATACCAAGGGGTTTGTGAGAGCCGCATTTGCAAATGGCCAGGAAAAAACATGGTGCCCCTGTCCCCGGTGCAACAACTTTAAAAAGAAGACAGAGTGTGAAATGGTTAAACACCTGCATAAGTGGGGTTTTAAGCCTAATTATACAATGTGGACTTTTCATGGTGAGTCTGCCCAACATGCTAGAGCTGAGGGGGTTCGTCGTCGCGCTGACGAGCATGGTACCGGGATCGAAGACATGGTGCAAGACTTTGATGATGCTCGGAATTCAGACAATGAGATGGAGGAATCTGCAAAGGCATTCTATGAAATGTTGGAGTCTTCAAAACGTCCTATCCACGGGTACACTGAGCTTTGTTAGCTTGATGCCATCGCGCAAGTAATGGCTCTGAAGGCTCAATTCAACCTGGGCAGAGAATGGTAAGACGCGATGATGACAATATTTGGACGCTTTCTACCCAAAGGCCATGTACTGCCTGCAAACATGTACTAGTTGGAAAAAATCCTCCATGTACTTAAGATGCCCTATGAGAAGATAGATACCTGTGAGAATGGATGTGCCTTATTTAGGCTTGAGTATGAGGACTTGAACTATTGTCCGTTTGCAAGTCTTCCAAGTATGTTGTCATAGACAACAGTATGGGTGAGAAGATGCAGAAAAAAGTCCGTGTTAACGTTCTTTGCTATATGCCAATCGTACCAAGACTTCAATGTCTTTTCATGGTCGAAGAGATATCCAGACAGATGATATGTCACAAATTGGGCAAAAGAACCAAACTAGATGCGGATGGGAATCAGATGTTGGCACACACATCAAACACTTTTGTGTGGAAGCATTTTGATGCATTACATAAGGATAAAGCGGCAGATCCAAGGCATCCTCGAGTCGCCATCAGCATGGATGGGTTCAATGTGTTTGGTATGACGGCAACCCAATACAGTTGTTGGCATGTATTTGTCATTCCACTCAATCTCCCTTGGAGAGATTATGAAAACAAAGAACATTTTCCTGACGTTGATAATTCCAGGGCCCAACTATCCGGGGAAGAATATGAATGTGTACGTGCATCCTCTTAAGGATGAATTGCAAGAACCTTGGGATAATGGGATCAAGACATACGACGCCGCTACCAAAAAAACTTCAAAATGCATGTGTGGTACATGTACTCGATGCATGACTTGCCGACATATGCCCTATTCGTTGGCTGATGTCTGCATGGAAGGTTCCCATGCCCCACATGCAAGGTAGCTCTTCAGTTCCGTTGGCTGTAGGCGGTTCACAAGTTTTCTTGCTTCGAGATGGGTAGACAGTTCCTGGATCCTCGCCATAAGTTCAGAAAAGACAAGAAGAATTCCATCAAAGGTAGAGTTGTCAAAAACTCTGCACCACACGTGTTGACAGGCCAACAGATCCTGGATCAATTTAACACTCTCAAGCCGGATCCAAATCATCCTGGGTATTTCAAAGGGTATAATATGGAACACGCGTGGACTCACAAGTCATGCTTATGGGATCTGCCTTACTTCAAAGACCTCCTCTGCCCACACAACATTGACGTGATGCACACTCAAAAGAATATTGCCGAGGCCATTTTTGGTACATTGTTCGGCATAGAGGGTAAGTCAAAGGATAATTCTAAGGCTAGAATCGATCACGCGGCTCTATGTGGTAGACCGTTACAAAACATGGGACAAGCGAAAGGAGAGCAGAACTGGACAAAGCCAAATGCATGGTTCAATCTTGGAAGGCCGGCTATGAGGGAAATTATCTTGTGGGTGAAAATGTAGTTGATGTTCCCCGATGGTTATGCAGCGAATCTAAAGAGGGGAGCGAGTCTTGACAAACTGAAAATATTTGGTCTTAAGAGTCATGATTGGCACATATGGCTTGAGCGGGTAATGCCGGTGATGCTGCGTGGCTTTATCCCTGAGGATGAATGGCTAGTACTGGCAGTTCTGAGCTATTTCTTCCATTCTCTTTGTGCGAAAGAACTATCGCCTGTCGTGCTAGATGAAATGGAAGAGTTGGCGTCGGATTTGATCTGCTAGTTAGAGAAGATCTTTCCATCGGGCTTCTTTAATCCAATGCAACATTTGATTTTGCATCTCGTGACTGAGGCAAGATTACGGGGGCTATGCAAAATCATTGGTGCTTCACAACTGAGAGGATGCACAAGACGCTTCAAGCAAAATGTAAAAATAAATGTAGAATTGAAGCATCAATGGATTAGGCATTCATTACTAAGGAGGCAGCAAACTTCATGACAGCATACTACGAAGCCAAAAATCGTCATTTGCATAATCGGAAGCCTTGGTAAAATGATGGCAACCCAAAAAAATTCAATCCAACCTCAACCTATTCAAAGGGAAGCTCGCACCAGTCGGTGCTTCTAAAGCAAAAACATTGGATGTCGATGAATGGCAGACCATTTCGTTGTATATCTTCAACAACCTAACAGAAGTGTAGTCGTACATCGAGTAAGTTCTTATTTCGCAACTTGTAATTCCTTAGAACTACTCTTATTCCCGGATATTTGATATAGTCGATACGTCACCAAATTCTCGGATGGAGCGGTCATCCAAAAGGATTCCGTCGAAGAGTATGAGCTCCTGGCGAAGCATGAAGGCGGCTATCCCGGTTTCATCTCTTGGTTCAAGCAAATGGTAATTACTGTCGGTGTCAAAACCGGCGGATCACGGGTAGGGGGTCCCGAACTGTGAAACTAGGATTGACGGTAACAGGAGACGAAGGGGACACAAGTTTACCCAGGTTCGGGCCCTCCAAGGGAGGTAATACCCTATGTCCTGCTTGATTGTATTGATGGTGAAGGGGTTACAGAGTTGATCTACCTCGAGATCGTATGTCTAACCCTAGATGAGTTGTTCTGTCCCTATGCCCTAAAACCATCCGGCTTATATAGATGTCGGGGGTGTCCTTGGCTTACACATGGTCGGTTACATGCTGAAGAGATAACTTGCCTAACTATAGCTAATAACTTGGAGAACATGTCTTGACTCCTCAAAGCTCGCATCTGGCAAAGGTGGTCCTCGATCATCTGATGCCTGCCTTGCGGCCCATACAGTTCGGCCCATGAACAATGGGTCGGCTATCCGAGGACCCCTTAATCCAGGACTCCCTCAATAGCCCCCGGACTGGCCTTCAACGTCGATATATATTTGGTCGATCTCTTCACGTCGCCGTCTTCGGCTTGCAAGGCGAGTCCTTCATCCTTCTTCGTTTGGCAACCAACCAGTCTTCGTTAAGATCCCAAGCATCGCGGGCACGGGATTATTACAATAACTGCACGAGTTCCTCGACTTTCGCGCATCATGGGGAGGTGAGTGGGGAGTGATTTTTACAATCTTACCCCTCCACAATGGAGGCACCAACCCATTTAATCAAACAAAATCGTGGTTCAGACCACATCTTCTTCTTCCCTCTCATCAAAAACTCCTAGCAGAAGCTCGACGCAAAACATGGCTAACGCTCCCAGCTCCTCAGCACACCCTTATGGCCTACATCCAGGGGACAGGACCAGCTGCTCTATCACCCTCCCGCGGCTTCATAATCTGGAGACCCAGGGATATGTTCTGTCATTAGATCTGGCGGCGACCCACGCAGGTCTACTCTCTTATGGTGACGAGGTTTTTGACAAGCGCTTCCCTAATCCAAACAAGGGGGAGCACGTCTGCTTCATCCCCTTCCTCCTCCAGGGTCTTGGGTTTCCAATCCCCATTCTTGGGGTGGTTACTGGAGTTCTACGGGATCTAACTCCACCATCTCACCCCAGGATCAATTCTACACATCTCGGGCTTTGTCGCCCTCTGCGAGATGTTCTTAGGGTGCGAAGCTCATTTCGATCTGTGGAGGAAATACTTCTGCCTTGTCCCCCGAACTCGAGACAAGACAATCTTAGAGGTCGGAGGGGCCGAAGTATGTCGTATAGCGGGAACGTGGTATCCGGTTGGTACACCAAGGAAATCCGAAGAATGGACCTCAGAGTGGTTCTATATTGAAGATGTCCCCTTGTTCGAGTCAATTCGAATGGGTCTGTCCGAATACTCTGACCTCCTCCCGAAGAAAAGGTATAACTGGCGACCCATGAGCTCATCTCAGGAGGAAAGCGTCGAAGTGCGACGCCTGGCCACACAGGTGCGGATGCTTGCCCACCACCGACTGACCGTTATTGATGTCATGGCCGCCGCTATCTCCTGATGCGTGCAGCCCCTCTAGCAGAGGGTACGCCCCTTATGGCGGTACAACAGGACAAACGATGCCACACGCTCCCGAAAACTAGGCCCTGCCAATCCAATAGTGTTGGCCGCCACTCTTGCCGATCTGTACAAAGGAGAGCAAGAAGACTTCATTCGGCGGTCAAGTAAGGAAGGGTATTCGGCCCATAATCCCATCAAACAGGTAAGCCTTTCTTTTTCAATCATAAAATAGTTCGGGGCTTTATTCCGTACTCTATTTGACTGAGGTCTTGGCATGAACAGGAATATAGGAACTTTGTCGAGACAGTCAGTTGTCCGGCTCCTCAGCCCAAGAACCATTCACTCGACAATGATCCGGGTTCAACGAGGACCCAGATCTTCTCCTTGACTTCGAAAATGGAGTCTATTACTAGGACAACATCGTCCAGACTCCATTGTCTATCATAATCGATTACCCCGAGTCATTCTCCATTCCATCCATGGGCGAGAAGAAAAAATCCTCCCGCAAGAGGTCTGCTACCAAGAGTGCCTAGACGCACCGGTCCTGACCCCCAAGCATCGCCGATCAGCGTGCCATGCACCATCAGACGAAGCCGCGGGCGAGTCAGGGGTCCACCGGGACCCCGCGAAGGAGCCGGACATGGGGACGAATCCACCCGTCCGCGCATCCTGAAGGTACTTTGTTTGGATATCTGCTTTATCATTATAGTCAGTAGAATCTCATAGCTCCTGGGCCACGACCCATGCGGCTTCCTCTACGGAAGCCCCCGTGGCCAATCCGGCGCCCGCCGAATCTGGCAGCGGAGTATCCGTCACCAAATCAGAGGTGGAGAGTGCCATGCATCATCGGCACCGATGGGAGGCCATGCTGCACCCAATTTTCTCTGACCAGGAGTTTGGCACCCTACGCTCGGCGGATGCACACCTCGGGGCCGCCCGAGCTGGATTCGTTGAAGCTATGAAGCTGATAACAACTAGCATTCAGGTAAGAGATCAGACTTTTAGAGAATCCGAATACGTATGCAAACCTAGTAGCCCCCGAGCCTTAATTTGATTTAGAAAAAATGAATTAAGGATCTCTGCACTGTTTGACTGCTGACGCAGGCCTCAAAGCAACAGTCCGAGCAATTGTCTAAGCCCTCGAGGAAAGCCGCATGGAAGTTCAGTCCATGTAGGTCGAACTAGCACAAGTGAAGAGCTTCACGTGAGAGTCCCATGGTGAGTATGCTTTTGCCGCCAATCTTATTACATCATCATGCCTAACATATGGATTCCGTGTAGCGGCCGAATCAATAGGACATATGGAAAGGCAGCTGGAAGAAGCCTGGGATTCTCAAAGGTATGCGGAATCCCAGCATTAGGCTGGCTGCCTTGTTATACAAAAACAGGCTCAGGAAATAAAGAGTTTAAAGACTCAACTGACCCAAGCTCAGGAAGAGAATCGAAATCTTCGAAGGGGCATATTCGGTAAATACAATTCTGCTATGAGTAAGTATTTCCGGTGTAGAGAATGATAGTAATCGCGCTTGTTATCTTGTGTGCAGGTCTCCTGACCGGACATCCTGAAGAGGAGATCGAATCGTACCAAGGGGACCTGCTGAAGGAGCTGACCTCTCTGCATAAGCACGTGCAAAAAGTGATGAAAGGGATGGTGAAGGCACTATGGCCCATCGAATAGCCACCTGAAGGGCTAGCCGCACTTGCGGATCGATTTAGGGGGGCTTGGGATAGGTTCGAGCTATGGAAGACTTCATCCTACCGCGAGGGAGCACATGAGGCGTGGGCAATGGTCAAGACCCGTTTCATCGGACTTAACCCCCGAGCATATGGCATGCGTTGGTCCTGTGGGATCGAATGGAAAAGAAGTGCCACTCCACTTGGTATATGACCAGGTAATGTCAGCCGCCCGTCTCTCACAAGCAGACTGCCCCCTCAACACAATAATTGATGATCTCGATCAGTAGCCGCATGTGTAATATATATATATACATGTGTAAAACAATCTGTGTTGTAAACTTTGTCTTAACCGGCCATCGGCATCATCCTCCCGTGCAAAGAGCTCGAGAGTGTTCCTCCTTATTATTTCTTCGCCAAAGAGTGAACTGTATCGGGGAACCAGGCAATCTGTCCATGTGGTGCGAACAGACAGAAAGCACACAGAAAGATATGTTATATTACGACGTAGCGTAAGAAACATCTTCCGATGAAAATAGTACCTCTACCGATACCTTTCGCCGGGGTTCTACGAAGAGCGTAGATAGAAATCCGCATACTTGCAGTATGCGACTAAGTGTCCTTTGGGAATAAAACACCCAAACAACGGAAATAGCAACCAGAGCCGTATAAGGTGTTTCCGTCATAGCCGACCAATTGTCTACGTAAGATAGCTACCTTTTGGCTTCACCCGTCTGAGGTACGTGTCCGGATGACCCGGTCGTAACAATCGCAGAGGTGCTCCATTTACTCTCTAGCCGAACAATCGGGAACGTAGAGAGTAACCACACGAGCGAGGCAACCCAACTTGGCAAACTCTTAGTTCGAATTGATGAATATGATGGCTAAAACATGACAAAAGAAACATGCGCGCCCGGTAAGTATGAGCAAATAAAATCCTAGCTATTAAAAGAAGCCCCCACGTGTTGTGTTCGGATTTAACACTTTATGGTGTATGCCGATTATCCGTAGTACAAGATTGGTTCAGCCGAACATAGGGTAGGAAAAGAAATTTTCCCTATCGAACAATGAAGTGGGAAAGAAAAAAGGCAAAAAAGGCAAAGAATAACGAAAAGAAAAAAGCGTAGCTGAGTTTAGACGACACCGGTTTATCCGTAGAAGCACCGAAGACGAGCTGTGTTCCATGGGTTTGGTTCAAGGCAGTTATCGGATGAACTCCGCAAACGATAGGCCCCTCCCGCGAGCACTTTGTCAATGATGAAAGGACCCTCCCATTTGGGGATGAGTTTGTGCTTCTATTTCTCCACGAGCCGTAGGACGAATTCTCCTACGTTGTATGCTTTTGCCCTGACCTCCCTACTTTGGTACCACCGAGCTTGTTGTTGTAAAGCGTGGATCGGGCCAGAGCTATGTCCCTCTCCCCCTCCAAGGCGTCTAAGATGTCTTGCCGATCTAACTCGGCCTCCTTTTCCTCGTACATGCGCACTCTTGGTGCGTCGTGGATAATATCGCAGGGGAGAACTGCCTCTGCCCCATAGACCATGAAAAACAGTGTATAACCCATTGATATGTTCGGGGTAGTACGCATGCCCCATAGAACGGAGTTGAGTTCCTCCACTCAATGACAGTCGGACTCGTGAACAGATCAAACCAAACGTGGCTTGGTGCCGTTCATAATGAGACCGTTTTCTCGCTCGACCTGTCCAATGGTCTGTGGATGATAGACCGATGCATAATCAAGCTTTATGCCCACTTTTGCGCACCAATCCTTGACCTCTTGGGCCATGAAGTTGGATCCATTGTCTGTTATTATACTATGCGGGACATCGTAACAATGTACTACGCTAGATATAAATTCAATCACTGGTCTAGATTTAGCCGATTTAACAGGCTTTTCTTCTATCCATTTGGTGAACTTGTCCACCATGACCAGTAGGTATTTATTTTTCCTAGTTCCCCCTTTGAGGGGTCCGACCATGTCCAGCCCCTGGACCGCAAAAGCCCAGGTGATCGGGACAGTCCGAAGAGCTGTTGGGGGCATGTGGCTTTGATTTGCAAAGAGTTGACACCCAACGCAATGTTGAACAAGTGACTGGGCGTCCGTCCGAGCTGTGGGCCAAAAGAAACCGTCGAAAGGCCTTGCTGACAAGAGATCTTTCCATGGCATGATGCTCGCCCATGCCTGCATGGATTTCGATGAGGAGCTCCCGTCCTTGTTCCTCGGATATACACCTCTATAATACTCTAGTGGTGCTTTTCTTATACCTTGTGTACTTTGTAGGCCTTGGATCGCCGAACTATGCATCGCACCTTAGTTTGATCGTCGGGGAGTTCCTTGTGAAGGAGGTAAGCGAGGAAGGGCTCTGTCCATGGCGCAATTACTGCCATTACCTCATGAGCCGAGGGTGTCTCATTCATCGTTGAGCCACCGATAATGTCGTCATCTGGTTCGTTTGTAGGAGGAACAACTTTGTCTGCCATATTCGGACCGGCGCCATTTGCATCGTCTTGCCACACTACGGAGGGCTTTAAGAGCTGCTCCAGGAAGGTGTTCCTCGGGATGGGATCATGCTTGGCTCCCATATGGGCCAATATATCAGCGGCATGGTTGTTGTCTCGAGCGACATGGTGGAATTCCAATCCATTGAACCGAGCAGATATATGGCGTTTCTATATGCCGCCATCTTCGAATTTTTGGCGTCGAACTCGCCGTTAATTTGGGATATGGCCAGGTTTGAGTCTTCCCGTACCTCTAGCCGCCGTATGCCCATTGACGCCGCCATCCGAAGACCATGAAGAAGAGCTTCATATTCGGTGGCATTGTTGGAGTCGGCATACATGATTTGCAACATTTATCTTACATTGTCGCGTGTGGGGGATGTGAGGATAACTCCAGCCCCCAGACCAGCCATGGTCTTGGATCCATCAAAGTACATTGTCCAATGGGAGTATGCACTATACTCTTTGGGGAGCTCGGCCTCTTTCCATTCAGACAAGAAGTCCGCCAGTACCTGAGATTAAATGGCGTAGCGTGGCTTGTAGGTTATTTGAAAGGGAAGGAGCTCGATTGCCCATTTTGGCTATGCGATGGGTGGCGTCCCTGTTGTTTATTATATCATTCAGGGGGACTTCTGATGCCACCATTACTGCACACTCCTGGAAGTAGTGTGTGAGTTTCCTCGATGCCATGAATATTGTATAGGCTATTTTTTTGATAATGTGGGTATCTGGACTCGCATTGCGTTAGCATCTTTGACACATAATATGCCGGCTTCTGAGTCCGGAATTTATGTCCCTCCTCATCTCGTTCGACGACAAGCACCGCACTGATGACTTGGTTGGTGGCCGATATGTATAACAACATGGGCTCACCGACGCCTGGTGCTATGAGTATGGGGTTGGTTGCCAGTAGTGTTTCGTTTTTTTCTAGCGCAGCCACTGCTTCATCGGTCCATTTGAAATTGTTGGTCCGTTTCAGCAGCTTATAGAGCGCCAAAGCTTTTTCTCCGAGGCTGGAGATAAAGCGGCTTAACGCGGCTACGCACCCGTCTAGCCTCTGGACATGCTTCAACTCTGTGGGTATTGCAAGTTCTGATAGAGCATAGATTTTAGCTAGACTTGCCTATATTCCTCTATGGGAGACGATGAATCCAAGCAGCTTACCCGAGGGAACTCCGAATACATATTTTTCCGCATTGATCCATATATCATATTCGCGCAAATTAGCAAAAGTTTGAAGTAGATCATCGATCAACTGATCGACGTGTTTGGTTTTGATTACCACATCATCCATGTATGCCTTGATAGTCTTTCCGACCTGGGTAGCGAGGCAGGTTTGGATCATGTGCTGGTATGTGGCCCCGGTGTTTTTAGCCCTAAGGGCATCGTGTTGAAGCAAAATGGCCCATAGGGGTGATGAATGCAGTAGTCGCTTGATCGGATTCCTTCATTTTAATTTGGTGGTATCCGTAGTAAGTATCAAGGAAACACAACAAATCGTGTCTGGTTGTGGCATCAATGATCTGGTCTATGCATGGTAAGGGGAAAGGGTCCTTGGGGCATGCTTTGTTGAGGTCTTTGAAATCGACACACAGCCGCCAGGACTTGTCTTTCTTAGGTACCATCACCATGTTGGGGAACGTTGCATGGGAAAAAAAAAATCCTACGCACACGCAAGATCTATCCATGGTGATGAGCATCTACGAGAGGGAGAGTGGATCTACATACCCTTGTAGATCGCTAAGCGGGAAGCGTTAAGAAACACGGTTGGTGTAGTCGAACGTCTTTGCGATCCAAATAACCGAGCGTCCCGCGATCTCATCACAATTCGTCCCACGATCCAATCACGATCCGTCCCACGAACTCATCATGATCCGTCTCGCAATCTCATCACGATCTGTCTCTCAATCTTGATCACGGTCCTTCTGATCTAGCACCGAACGGACGACACCTCCGCGTTCAGCACACATACAGCTCGATGATGATCTCCGCCTTCTTGATCCAGCAAGAGGGAGCAGAGAGGTATAAGAGTTCTTCGGCAGCATGACGGCGCTCCGGCGATGGTGGTGGAGCTATTCCGGCAGGGCTTCGCCTAAGCGTTGTAGAAATCCGATCTAGAGGAGAAACTATGCACTCGAGGAACGGGTAGCACGTGGCTAAAAATCTGTGCCAAAACCCTAAAACCTCTAGTATATATAAGAGGAAGAGAGGAGGCTTGGCTCAAGGGTAAATCCCACTAGGAGGCTTCGGTCGAAGCTAGGGAGGAGAGTCCTCCTCCTCCTCCAATCCTAGTAGGATTAGGACTCTTCCTTTTTTGCCTTTTTGCCTTTTTTTCCACCTTTTCTCTTTGGGATTTTCTTCCCTAACCGCATGGGCCTTGTGTGGGACTTCAACCAGCCCACAAAAGGCTTGTATTTATTCTCCCAAAGCCCATGAAGCCTCTTGAGTCGAAATACCCCTCCCGATGGTCTCCCGGTACATTACTGGCACTCCCGGTACATTACCGATGAGCCCAAAACTTTTCCGGCGACCAAAATAGGACTTCCTACATATCAATCTTTACCTCCTGACCATTCCGAAGCTACTCATGACGTCTAGGATCTCATCCGGGACTCCGAACAACCTTCAGTCGCCACCATACATAACTCTATACTACCGAAACGTCACCGAACCTTAAGTGTGCAGACCCTGCGGGTTCGAGAACTATGTAGACATGACCGAGCCTCTACGGTTAATAACCAATAGCGGGACCTGGATGCCCATATTGGTTCCTACATATTCTACGAAGATCTTTATCGGTTGAACCTCTATGTCAAGGATTCAGTTAATCCCGTATGATGTTCCCTTTGTTCTTCGGTATGTTACTTGCCCGAGATTCGATCGTCGGTGTCTCCATACCTAGTTCAACCACGTTACCGGCAAGTCTCTTTACTCGTTCTATAACACAAGACCCCGTGACTAACACTGAGCCACATTGCTTGCAAGGCTTGTTGTGATGTTGTATTACCGAGTGGGCCCTGAGATACCTCTTCGTCACACGGAGTAACAAATCCCAGTCTTGATACATGCCAACCCAACAGACACCCTCGGAGATACCTGTAGAGCACCTTTATAGTCACCCAGTTACGTTGCGACGTTTGATACACACAAGGCACTCCTGCGGTGTCAGTGAGTTGCATGATCTCATGGTCATAGGAACATATACTTGACATGCAGAAATAGTAGCAATAAACTGACATGATCATATACTACGTTTGTAGTTTGGGTCTTGTCCCTCACATCATTCTCCCAATGATGTGATCTCGTTACCAAATGACATCTCATGTCCATGACTAGGAAACCATAGCCATCTTTGATCAACGAGCTAGTCTATTAGAGGCATACTAGGGACATGGTTTTGTCTATGTATCCACACATGCATCTAAGTCTTCGATCAATACAATTATAGCGTGGATAATAAACGATTACCATGAACAAGGAAATATGATAATAACTAATTTATTATTGCCTCTAGGGCATATTTCCAACAGTCTCCCACTTGCACTAGAGTCAATAATCTAGTTCACATCACCATGTGATTCGCATTGTTATGAATCTAACACCCAATGAGTTCTGGGGCTCGATCATGCTTTGCTTGTGAGAGTGGTCTTATAGTCAACGGGTTTGCAACATTCAGATCCGTGTGTACTTTGCAAATCTCTATGTCAAACTGTAAACACTGCTACCACACTCCACTTGGTACTATTCCAAATGGCTGCTCCACTATACGTATCCGGATTGCTACCAAGAGTCATTCGGATTAGTGTTAAAGCTTGCATTGGCGTAACTCTTTATGACGAACCCTTTATCACCTCCATAATCGAGAAACATCTCCTTAGTCTTTTAGTTACTAAGGATAATCTTGACCGCTGTCTAGTGATCCACTCCTAGATCACTCTTGTACCCTTTGATGGACTCATGGCAAGGCACACACAGGTGTGGTACACAGCATGGCATACTATACAAAGCCTATGGCTAAGGCATAGGGGACAACATTCGTCCTTTATCTTTCTTTTGCCATTGTCGAGCTTTGAGTCTCACTCAACTTCACACCTCGCAAATCAGGCAAGAACTCTTTCTCTGACTGATCCATTTTGAACTCTTTCAAATCTTGTCAAGGTATGTACTCATTGAAAGTCTCATCAAGCATCTTGATCTATCTCTATAGATCTTGATGCTCAACAATTAGGTAGCTTTATCCAGATCTTCCTTTGAAAAACTCTTTTCAAACAACCATTTATGCTTTCCAGAAATTCTACATCATTTCCGATCAACAATATGTCATCCACATATACTTATCAGAAATTTTATAGTGCTCCCACTCACTTTATTGTAAATACAAGTTTCTCGTAAACTTTGTATAGACTCAAAAACTTTGATCACCTCATAAAAGTGTATATTCCAACTTTGAGATGCTTGCTTTAGTTCATAGAAGAATCACTAAAGCTTGCACATCTTTTAGCATCCTTAGGACTGACAAAACCTTCTGGTTGTATCTCATACAACCTTTCCTTAAAGAAGGAAACGATGTTTTGACATCCATCTGCCAGATTTCATAATTGAGAAATGCAACAATTGTTAACATAATTCCAACAGACTTTAGCATCGCTATGAGTAAGAAAGTCTCATCGCAGTCAACTCCTTGAACTTGGCAGAAACTTCTTTGTGACAAGTCGAGCTTTATAAATGGTGGCGTTCACCATCAACGTCTGTCTTCATCTTAAAGGTCCATTTGTACTCAACGACCTGCCGTCCAATGAGCAAGTCTACCAAAGTCTATACTTGGTTTTCATACATGGATCCTTTCTCGGATTTCATGGCCTCTAACCATTTCTTGGAATCTGGGCCCATCATCGCTTCTCCACAGCTCGTAGGTTTATCGTTGTCCAACAACATGACCTCCAAGACAGGGTTGTCGTACCGCTCAGGAGCAGTACACATCCTTGTCGACCTATGAGGTTCGATAGTAACTTGATCCGAAGCTTCATGATCATCATTATTAACTTCCTCTTCAACTAACGTAGGCTTCACAGAAACAAATTCCTGCACTGCGCTACTCTCTGGTTGAACAAAGGTTCAACAACCTCATCAAGTTCTATCTTTCTCCCACTCAATTCTTTCGAGAGAAACTCTTTCTCGAAAAAGGAGCCAGTTTTAGCAACAAACATTTTACGCTTGGATCTGAGATAGAAGGTTTACCCAACTGTCTTTAGGGTATTCTATGAAGATGCATTTGTCCGCTTTGGGTTCGAGCTCATTAGGTGAAAACCTTTTTTCACATAAGTGTTGCATCCCCAAACATTAAGAAATGAAAGCTTAGGTTTCTATGAAACCATAATTCACACGGTGTAATCTCAAAGGATTTAAATGGTGCCCTATTTAAAATGAATGTAGTTGTCTCTAATGCATAACCCCAAAATTATAGTAGCAAAAATGATAAGAGACATCATAGCAAGCACCATTTCCAATAGAGCACGACTATGATGTTCGAACACACCATCACACTATGGTGTTCCAAGTGGCGTGGGTTGTGAAACAACTTTCACATTGTCTAAAGTTGAATGCCAAACTCGTAGCTCTGATATTCACCTCCATGATCATATCGCAGACATTTTTATCTTCTTGTCATGATGATCTTAAACTTCACTATTAATTTGCTTGAACCTTTCAAACGATTCAGTCTTGTGTTTCATTAAGTAAATATACACTATATCTACTCAAATCATCAGTGAAGGTAAGAAAATAACGATATCCACCGCACGCTACAAGACTCATTGGGTTGCATACATCAACATGTATCATTTCCAATAAATCACTTGCCCGCTCCATCAAACCTAAAAACGGAGTCCTTAGTCATCTTTGACCAAGAGACATGGTTCGCATGTCTCAACCGATTCGAAATCGAATGAGTCCAAAGATCCATCAACATGGAGTTTCTTCATGCGTTTTATACCAATATGACATTTAGCGGCAGTGCCACAAGTATGTGGTACTATCATTATTAACTTTGTATCTTTTGGCATCAATGTTATGAACATGTGTATTACTATGATCAAGATTCAACAAACCATTCTCACTGGGTGCATGACCATTAAAGGTATTATTCATGTAAACAGAATAACCATTATTCACTAACTTAAATGAATAACCGTGTTGCAATAAACACGATCTAATCACGTTCATGCTCAACGCAAAACACCAAATAACATTTATTTAGGTTCGTCACTAATCCCGAAGGTAGAGAGAGTGTGTGATGTTGACCACATCAACCTTGGAAACATTTCCAACATACATCGTCACCTCACCCTTAGCTAGTGCTTCGTTTATTCCGTAGCTTTTATTTCGAGTTACTAACATTTAGCAACCGAACCGGTATCTAGTACCCAGGTGCTACTAAGAGTACTAGCAAGGTACACATATATAACACGTATATCAAATATACTTCTCTCGATGTTGCCAGCCTTCTTATCTACCAAGTATCTAGGGTTGTTCTGCTTCAGCGATCGCTCTCCTCATAATCGAAGCACTTAGTCTCGAGTTTGGGTTCAACTTTGGGTTGCTTCACTGGAGCAGCAATTCACTTGCTATCCATGAAGTTTCCCTCCTTGCTCCTGCCCTTCTCGAAACTAGTGGTTTGACTAACCATCAACACTTGATGCTCCTTCTTGATTCCTACCTTCGCGGTGTCAAACATCGCGAACAACTCAGGGATCATTATTTCTATCCCTGCCATTTTATAGTTCATCACCAAGTTCTAGTAGCTTAGTGACAGTGACTTGGAGAACTATATAAATCACTATCTTATCTAGAAGATCAACTCCAACTCGATTCAAGCGATTGTAGCACCCAGACAATCTAAGCACATGCTCAACGATTGAGCTATTCTCTTTCATTTTACAGGCAAAGAATCTTGTTGCAGATCTCATATCTCGCAACACGGGCATGAGCCTGAGATCCTAATTTCAGATCTTAGAACATCTCATATGTTTCGTGACATTCAAAACGTTTTGGAGCCTCAATTCTAAGCCGTAATGCATGACGCACTAAACTATCAAGTAGTTATCAGAACGTGCCTGTCACATGTTCACAACATCTACAAAGGACGCTAGAGGGGTTGGCGCACCGAGCGGTGCATTAAGGACATAAGCCTTTTGTGCAGCAATGAGGACAAACCTCAGATCACGGAGCCAGTCCACAATATTTCTACCATCATCTTTCAAATCTAGTTCTCTAGGAACATATAAAAATTCAAGGGAGCTACAGCGTGAGCTAGTAATCTACAACACAGTTTGCAAAGACACTACTGACTATGTTCATGATAATGAGTTCAATTAATCATATTATTAAGAACTCCCACTCAAATTGACATCCCTCCGGTCATTCGAGTGATACATGATCCAAATTCACCAACTCAAGTCCGATCATCACGTGAGTTGAGGTGGTTTCAATGGTGAACATCATCATGTTGATCATATCTACTATATGACTCATGTTCGACCTTTCGGTCTCTTGTGTTCTGAGGCCATGTCTATACATGCTAGGCTCGTCAAGTTTAACCCGAGTGTTCTGCATGTGCAACACTGGCTTGCACCCATTGTATGTGAATGTAGAGTCTATCACACCCGATCATCACATGGTGTCTCAACACGACGAACTTTCGCAATGGTGCACACTCAAGGAGAACACAATTCATCATGAAATTTAAGTGAGGGATCACCTTATAATGCTACCGTCGTCCTAAGCAAAACAAGGTGCATAAAAGGATTAACATCACATGCAAATCATAAGTGACATGATATGGCCATGAACTTGTGCTTTTGATCTCCATCTTGAAAGCACCAGCATGATCTCCATCGTCACCGGCACGACACCATGATCTCCATCATCTTGATATCCATCAACGTGTCGCCATCGGGGTTGTCGCGCCCATCATGCTTCTACTGTTGTTGCTACCATTTAGCGATAAAGTAAAGCATTACATAGCGCTTAATGATTGACACACATGTCATACAATAATTAAAGACAACCCTATGGCTCCTGCCGGTAGCCGTACTCATTGACATGCAAGTCGTGATATTCTATAAAACACATGATCATCTCATACATCACATATATCACATCATGTAATTGGCCATATCACATCACAACATACCCTGCAAAAACAAGTTAGACGTCCTCTAATTGTTGTTGTATGTTTTACGTGGCTGCTACGGGTATCTAGCAAGAACAATTCTCAGCTACGCATAAACCACAATGGTGATACACTAGTTGCTTTTCAACCTTCTCAAGGACCGCCTTTGTCGAATCCGATCCAACTAAAGTGAGAGAAACTAGCACCCGCAAGCCATCTATGCAACAAGTTGCGGTTGAGGGAACCGGTCTCTCGTAAGCGTACGAGTAATGTTGGTCCGGGCCACTTCATCTCACAATACTTCTGAACCAAAACACGACCAAGGGAGGAAGCAATCTAAGCATCAACACCCACAAACTCTTTGTGTTCTACTCGAGATCTCATCTACACATAGACCTAGCTCATGATGCCACTGTTGGGGAACATTGCATGGGAAACAAAAAATTTCCTACGCACACGCAAAATCTATCCATGGTGATGAGCATCTACGAGAGGTTTCGTGGATCTACATACCCTTGTAGATCGCTAAGCGGGAAGCGTTAAGAAACGCGGTTGGTGTAGTCAAACGTCTTCGCGATCCAAATTGCCAAGCGTCCCGCGATCTCATCACGATCCGTCCCACGATCCAATCATGATCCTTCCCGCGAACTCATCATGATCCGTCCCGCGATATCATCACAATCTGTCTCGCAATATTGATCACGGTCCTTCCGATCTAGCGCCGAACGGACGGCACCTCCGCGTTCAGCACACGTACAGCTCGATGACGATCTCCGCCTTCTTGATCCAGCAAGAGGGAGTAGAGAGGTAGAAGAGTTCTTCGGCAGCATGACGGTGCTCCGGCGATGGTGGTGGAGCTATTCTGGCAGGGCTTCGCCTAAGCGCTGCAGAAATCCGATCTAGAGGAGAAACTATGCACTGGAGGAACGGGTAGCACGTGGCTAAAAATCTGTGCCAAAACCCTAAAACCTCTAGTATATATAAGAGGAAGAGAGGAGGCTTGGCGCAAGGGCAAAGCCCACTAGGAGGCTTCGGCCGAAGCTAGGGAGGAGAGTCCTCCTCCTCCTCCAATCCTAGTAGGATTAGGACTCTTCCTTTTTTGCGTTTTTGCCTTTTTCCACCTTTTCTCTTTGGGATTTTCTTACCTAAGCACATGGGCCTTGTGTGGGACTTCCACCAGCCCACAAAAGGCTGGTATTTATTCTCCCACAGCCCATGAAGCCTCTTGGGTCGAAATACCCCTCCTGATGGTCTCCCGATACACTACCAGCACTCCGATACATTACCGATGAGCCCGAAACTTTTCCGGCAACCAAAATAGGACTTCCTATATATCAATATTTACCTCCGGACCATTCGGGAGCTCCTCATGACGTCCGGGATCTTATTCGGGACTGCGAACAACCTTCAGTCACCACCATACATAACTCTATACTACCGAAACGTCACCGAACCTTAAGTGTGTAGACCCTGCGGTTTCGAGAACTATGTAGACATGACCGAGACACCTCTACGGTCAATAACCAATAGCGGGACCTGGATGCCCATATTGGTTCCTACATATTCTACGAAGATCTTTATCAGTCGAACCTCTATGTCAAGGATTTAGTTAATCCCGTATGATGTTCCCTTTGTTCTTCGGTATGTTACTTGCCCGAGCTTCGATCGTCAGTATCTCCATACCTAGTTCAACCTCATTACCGGCAAGTCTCTTTACTCATTCCGTAACACAAGATCCCATGACTAACACTTAGCCACATTTAACGCAAGATCCCTAGATACCTTTCCATCACACGGAGTAACAAATCCCAGTCATGATCCATGCCAACCCAACAGACACCCTCGAGGATGCCTATAGAGCACCTTTATAGTCACCCAGTTACATTGTGACGTTTGATACACACAACGCACTCCTCCGGTGTCAGTGAGTTGCATGGTATCATGGTCATAGGAACATATACTTGACATGTAGAAAACTGTAGCAATAAACTAACATGATCATATGCTACGTTTGTAGTTTGGGTCTTGTCCCTCACATCATTCTCCCAATGATGTGATCCCGTTACCAAATGACATCTCATGTCCATGACTAGGAAACCATAGCCATCTTTGATCAATGAGCTAGTCTATTAGAGGCATACTAGGGACATGGTTTTGTCTATGTATCCACACATGCATTTAAGTCTCCGATCAATACAATTATAGCATGGATAATAAACGATTATCATAAACAAGGAAATATGATAATAACTAATTTATTATTGCCTCTAGGGCATATTTCCAACACACAAGGTTTGTTAGCCACTCGGGGTGTTTAATATCCCGAATAAATCTGGCCTCGAGTAATTTGGATAATTCTTCACCCATGGCTTGCCGTTTGGGCTCGGAGAAGCGGCCCAGGGTCTGTTTCACGAACTTAAAGCCTGGAATAATGTTCAAGCTGTGTTTAGTGAGACGACATGGGATTCCGGGCATATCAGAAGGATGCCAAGCGAAAATGTCCCAATTTTCGCGGAGGAAATTCTGCAATGCTTCGTCCATAAGGGGATCGAGCTGGGCTCTGATGGACGTTGTTTTATTGGGGTCCGTTGGATGCACCTGAAATTTAATGATTTCCTTTGCGGGTTTAAAGGACGTGGACTTGGGCCTTTTGCTGAGGATCACATCGTCCCTGTTAACTGTCGACCATAGGGCGGTCAACCCCTCGGTGGCGAAAGTTTCCATCAGCACCTTATGTAGTCTGTATATGAGGTTAAGACCACTGTCACCGTCCATTATCACCTTATGTAGTCTGTATCCATCAATGATGGGATTCAAGACTAGAGCGGCCGGTGAATGACCAGGAAGGATGGGCGGCTGGTCAGTGTCCCCGAAAGTAATCGGTACGTCTGCCCATGGGCTAGTAGCTGCCACGTGGTAGACTTGCTCGTGCTCCCTAAGAGCTCTTTTACGCCTGTTCCTCGAGGGCAGGACCTCATAGACTATCAGGACTTCATCATCGAATCCGTTTGGCAAAGAAGAGCGCCTGTTCGACGGATGTGTGTCGAGGATGGCCTCGCCATTTTTTGCAACTTGCCTGACGACCCAGCAAGCTCAAAGGCTATGAGTAGGATTTGTGTTCAGCAACATGGAATGAATGGGGCATGGTTTATCCAAAAGTCCGCCGAGGACGTCGCCGGTCTCGAAAAGGAACTTGTTTCTTTTTTCTATGGGTTCATACCTGGCCGACCGATTTGGAGGTATCCTCCTTTTCCGAGCTCCTCTAGGGTTTTCGGAGAAAATTTGTTTCGAGAACAATCGTTTGGATTGCCAGACACTCTCCATGGTGCAGTACTTCTGTACCAATTCGGACAATTCCAAAAATTCTCTTATGCGTCGGCTGGCCAGGGCATTAAGAATCCCTTCATCATGGCAATTGTGAATGAAAATTGCCATTACATCTTGGTCATTAAGACCTTTTACTCTGCTCCTAGAGAGTAGGAGTCTTGCCCAAAAGTGGTGGACTAATTCTCCTTGTTTTTGCTTGATATCCCAAAGGTCTGAAGATATGGGCTTCGACGCGGTACTTGGATAATTGTCTTGGGCAGTGGGTGGGAAACAATTCAGTTCCCCATCGCAACAAGTATTTGGAATCGCAATTATTAGATCGTGCGATGGATCCCAGACCGGTGACGGTCCGAATTTAAAGCGATTCCCCGCCTCTGATTCATCGGCTGAGTCTTGGAGATCGTGGACGGGGGTATAGATGGTTTTCAATTCCAGCCGTCAGGCAGAATCCACAGTTGGACACTCGATGGTGGCGACAAGGTGGGTGGCTGGAGGGACATGAATCTCCCTGTTATCGGGTTTGATATTGAGCTGATCATAGATCGGAACATGGTCATCCAATATACACATAGCTTCGATCCGATTAAACAACTTGTTTAAGAACGAGGCGATGGCAGGGTGCATGTCGCTGATCCGAGTGGATTCATCAAGCGGTGTGACGGTTCCAGAGTTATGCTGAAGCGGATCTATGTTCCGTTCCACCATGGGACCTGATGTATTGGACGTCAAAGCATCCGGGCTTACAGGGTTTTCTTTGAAGGTTGAGGGTTCCATTGGAAAGAGTGTTCCCTATGAATCAGCCACGAACTCTAGGGTTCCTAACTTGATACTCTAATTGGGGGGAAACCTTCCGATCTGGCCATGATGGCTGACCGGGCCAGTATGCGATAGGACGTCGCAGCTGGTGAAACTATGATCGGGGGCGAGAGTCCCCTCGATACAGATCTCGCTACTTGTGATGGGGCAAGCGATTGATTACTTCAGCACTCACAGAGGAACTCTCAATGAAAGCACCAATGTCGGTGTCAAAACCGATGGATCTCGGGTAGGGGGTCCCGAACTGTGAGACTAGGATCGACGGTAACAGGAGACGAAGGGGACACGAGTTTACCCAGGTTCGGGCCCTCCAAGGGAGGTAATACCCTATGTCCTGCTTGATTGTATTGATGGTGAAGGGGTTACAGAGTTGATCTACCTCGAGATCGTATGTCTAACCCTAGATGAGTTGTTCTGTTCCTATGCCCTAAAACCCTCCGGCTTATATAGATGTCGGGGGTGTCCTTGGCTTACACATGGTCGGTTACATGTCGAAGAGATAACTTTCCTAACTATAGCTAATAACTTGGAGAACACGTCTTGACTCCTCAAAGTTCCCGTATGGCGCAGGTGGTCCTCGATCATCCGATGCCTGCCTTGCGGCCCATACAGTCTGGCCCATGAACAATGGGCCGGCTATCCGAGGACCCCTTAATCCAAGACTCCCTCAATTACCATTAATGGATCATTTCATTTCTTCGTATTATTTGCGGCTAATGCAACAATCCTTTCGTATTTAACTTGTAGGCTAATTCAGAGTCTATGGACGCCGAGTTGAGACAAGTCGCAAATGGTTTTGACTATAAGGTCCATTCATTTGACAGATACGACATCAACGGGTATCGCTTTCATACCTTTGGCAAAGAGCTATCTATGCCCGACCTAAAGACTACAAATTGTTGTGTCTCTGCTATCGGTGAAGGAGGTACAGAGTACTATGGGAGAGTTGAAGCAATTTATGAACTTCTATTCTATGGTGAAAACCCACCAAACGTTGTAGTCTTCAAATGTCATCGGTTCCAGCCGACGGAGACTAGAAGGACTCATGAACATATAGGGCTAGTCGAAATCAAACAGAGCACCCATTTAGATGTGCCCAATGCCCATATTATGGCTCAACAGGCGACCCAAGTTTTCTATCTACCGTGGGCCTGCCAAACTAATCCAAATCT
Organism: Hordeum marinum; assembly: GCA_022496015.1. NCBI lineage: Eukaryota > Viridiplantae > Streptophyta > Magnoliopsida > Poales > Poaceae > Hordeum > Hordeum marinum. The sequence goes on along the minus strand of CM039675.1, from coordinate 85,841,823 downwards.
GAAAGGTTGGGATATCGTTTATAAAGTGCCGCCACATTTTAGACCACCTCCCCTCAATGAAGAGGATTATGAACCTCACATTAACCCAAACACATATGAACCTCACATTAACTCAAATATCTTTCCTCATTATGTTTTGTGTGTGAACAAAGATGATTACAATGCTAACAAGGAGTTGTGTTGCAGGCTACTATTCGGAAAGAGGGAGAGAGGCAACACACGCTATGGCAGCGAAGGAGAAGGAGATGGAGGAGAGGATGACTAGGTTGTTGGAGGAGGAGAGGGCACAGTCCGATGCGTCTTACCGGGCCATCTAAGAGCTCTTCGTGGTAATATTCTTCTTCATATTTTTTCAAATCTTGCATTTAATGTTCGTTTAATTAATAACGAATATCATTGACTTGTGAAAACCAAATGTGCAGACTATGTGCGAGAAGAACGGCCAGACCGCTCCGTCAATGCTAGTCATTACCACAGCTGTAACGGTGAGTTCCATTTGAATGCAATGATCTTTTCAGTGTCATCATGCTAACGAGACATTGCAAATCATATTTGGTGCAGCATAACTCCGGAGTCGCATCGCACAACCCTTCTCTAGGGCAGCCTTCTCCATGTGAAACCGGCCCGAGCAACCGTGGTGCTCCACTCCTACTTCTTGAGCTTGCGTTGGTTTTCCCTTGAAGAGGAAAGGGTGATGCAGAAAAGTAGATAAGCTCCATCTTCCCCCACACAAAGTATTTATGTCATGCACAACCCCGATGAGAAGTCAAGCAATTGTTTCACACCTTTTATGTTCTCAAACCTTTTCAACTCTCACGCAATACATGAGCGTGAGCCAAGGATATAGCACTATAGTTGGAATAGAATATGGTGGAGGTTGTGAAGAAAAATGAGAAGATGGTCTCACATCAACTAGGCGTATCAACGGGCTATGGAGATGCCCATTAATATATATCAATGTGAGTGAGTAGGGATTGCCATGCAACGGATGCACTAGAGCTATAAGTGTATGAAAGCTCAAAATGAAACTAAGTGGGTGTGCATCCAACTTGCTTGATCATGAAGACCTAGGGCAATTTGAGGAAGCCCATCATTGGAATATACAAGCCAAGTTATATAATGAAAAATTCCCACTAGTATATGAAAGTGACAAAATAGGAGACTCTCTATCATGAACATCATGGTGCTACTTTGAAGCACAAGTGTGGAAAAAATATAGTAGCATTGTCCCTTCTCTCTTTTCTCTACTTTTTTTGGTGGGCATCAATGGCCTCTTTTTTTATTTGTGCTTAGCTGGCCTCTTTTATTTTTCATAAAGTCCGGAGTCTCATCCCAACTTGTGAGGGAATCATAGCTTCCATCATCCTTTCCTCACATGGTACAATGCTCTAATAATGATGGTCATCACACTTTTATTTACTTACAACTCAAGAATTACAACTCGATATCTAGAACGAAATATGACTCTATATGAGTGCCTCCGGTGGTGTACCAGGATGTGCAATGATCTAGCATAGCAAATGACATCAAAAAATGGACAAGCCATGAAAACATCATGCTAGCTATCTTATGATCATGCAAAGCAATATGAAAATGATGGTACATGTCATAATAAACGGAATGGTGGAAGTTGCATGGCAATATATCTCGAAATGGCTATGGAAATGCCATAATAGGTAGGTATGGTGGCTGTTTTGAGGAAGGATATATGGTCGGTTTAATGCACTGGCGAAAGTTGCGCAGTACTAGAGAGGCTAGCAAAGGTGGAAGGGTGAGAGTGCGTATAATCCATGGATTCACATTAGTCATAAAGAACTCACGTACTTATTGCAAAAGTATATTAGTCATCAAATCAAAGTATTAGATGTATGCTCCTAGGGGAGAGGTTGGCAGGAGTAAACCATCGCGCGCTCCTGACCCTCACACAAAGGTTGACAATCAATAAACAAATCATGCTCCGACTTCCTTACATAACGGTTCACCATACATGCATGCTACGGGAATAACAAACCTTTACACAAGTATTTTTACCAATTCACAGTTACTTCCTAACATGACTCTAATATTACCATCTTTATATCTCAAAACTTTATGCAAGGAATCAAACTTCTCATAATATTGAATGCACTTTATATGAAAGTTTTTATTATATCCCTCTTGGATGCCCATTATATTAGGACTAAATTCATAACCTAAACCAATTACCATGCTGTTTAAAGACTCTGAAAATAATACAAGTGAGGTACGAGAGTTCAATTATTTCTATAAAACAAAACACCACCGTTCTCTAAAAGATATAAGTGAAACACTAGAGCAAAATTGCCTAGCTCAAAAGATATAAGTGAAGCACATAGAGTATTCTAATAAATTCTTGATTCATGCATATCTCTCTCAAAAGATGTGTTCAACAAGGATGATTGTGGCAAACTAAAAATCAAAGACTCATATCATACAAGACGCTCCAAGCAAAACACATATCATGTGGTGAATAAAAATATAACCTCAAGTAAAGTTACCGATGGATTGAAGACGAAAGAGGGGATGCCTTCCGGGGCATCCCCAAGCTTAGGATTTTTGGCATCCTTGATTCCTTGGGGTGACTTGGGCAACCCCAAGCTTAGTATCTTGCCACTCCTTATTCCATAGTCCATCAAATCTTTACCCAAAACTTGAAAACTTCACAACACAAAACTTAACAGAAAACTCGTGAGATCCGCTAGTATAAGAAAATAAATCACCACCTTAGGTACTGTTGTGAACTTATTATTTATTTATATTGGTGTAATATCTACTATATTCCAACTTGCCCATGGTTCATACCCCCCGATATGACCCATAGATACATCAAAATAGGTAAGCAACACAAAGAAAACAGAATATGTCAAAAACAGAACAGTCTATAGCAATATGGAAACTTAGTACATTTATGTAAATCCAAAAATTCTGTCAAATTACAAAAACCAGGGAAATTTGTATATCAATCTTTTGTAACAATTTCAGACTCATTTGATGCTCAGATAGATTTACAAAATTCCTGTACGGGGCGCAAAAGTTTCTGTTTTTCAGCAAGATCAAATCAACAATCACCATAGACCATCCCAATGGTCATACTTGGCTCAAACACTAATTTAAACACCAAAACATAATTACTACAGATGTAATGTGTGAAACACTCAAAAACATAAGCAAAAAAACAGACCATGAAAATTAAATTGGGTTGCCTCCCAACAAGCGCTATTGTTTAACGCCCTTGGCTAGGAATAATGCAATAGATCTAGGTATTGTAATCTTTGGTATTAGCAACTTTTGTGAGGGCCTTCTCGAATCCAGGGTCTCTTTCCGCTTCCCCGAGTTTTCAAGAAAAGGAACCATCTTAAGATCCAAAATATCCAAACACTTATTGCAAAGGGTAATCAAAGTGTTCAAGTGACTGAGATTCCCATTAATGTGTTTGAGGGGTTCGTGATATTTTTGTAACTCGACTAAGTGTTTATGTAAGTCACCCAATGTGCCAAGAATTTGAACTCCCTCTTGTGAAAAGGCAGGCCCCTTTTTGTAGGGGAATCCCCAAAATCCCTTCCAAAACTTTATAAGCGGCACTTGCATCAAGTTCGATAAAATTGCCCTCTGAGGCAAAATCCAAAAGCTTTCTATCATGCAAAGCCAATCCGATGTAAAAAAATCTAAGAAGCACTTTTGTATCTCCTTTTAGATTGGAAATACGATGGGATTCCATTAGCCTATACCAGGCATCTTTCAGATTTTCCCCTTGTTTTTCTTGAAGTATAGAACTTCAAAGTCTGGTGACAAAGGGGAGGTAGTAACGCTAGTCATAGTAACCAGCAAAAGATCCGGCAAGAAAAAGTGCAAAAAAAGAGAAGGCGAATGAAATGGCAAATTGGTGAAGTGGGGGAGAGGAAAACGAGAGGCAAATGGCAAATAATGTAAATGCAAGAGATGACTTTGTGATGGGTACTTGGTAGGCTTGATGTGTATCCTCCCCGGCAACGGCGCGAGAAATACTTTTTGCTACTTCTTGAGCTTGTGTTGGTTTTCCCTTGAAGAGGAAAGGGTGATGCATCAAAGTAGACAAGCATTTCCCTCAGTTGTTGAGAACCAAGGTATAAATCAGTAGGAGGAACAAGCAAGTCACCAATAGATGCACCTACACAAACAATCAAACACTTGAACCCAACGCTATAAAGGGGTTGTCAATCCCTTCACGGTTACTTGCAAGGATTAGATCTGATAGAGATAGATGGGAAAGATTGTGGAAAGTAAAAAAGGTAAATAAAATTGCAGCAAGGTATTTTTGGTATATATATCTGAAAATATAATATGGAAAATAGACCCGGGGCCATAGGTATCACTAGAGGCTTCTCTCTTGAAGGAAAATAACACGGTGGGTGAACAAATTACTCTAGAGCAATTGATAGAAAAGTGCATAGTTATGAAGATATCCAAGGCAATGATTATGCATATAGGCATCACGTCCATGTCAAGTAGACCGAAACGATTCTGCATCTACTACTATTACTCCACACATCGACCGACTCCTGTCTGCATCTAGAGTATTAAGTTCATGAAGAACAGAGTAACACATTAAGTAAGATGACATGATGTAGAGGGATAAACTCAAGCAATATGATTAAAACCCCATATTTTTACCCTTGATGGCAAAAATACAATATGTGCCTCGCTAACCCTACTTTGTCACTGAGTGAGGACACCACAAGATTGAACCCAAAACTAAGCACTTCTCCCATTGCAAGAATTACCAATCTAATTGGCCAAACCAAACCAATAACTCGAAGAGACTTGCAAAGATATGAAATAATGCATATAATAATTCAGAGAAGAACCAAATAATATTCATAGATAAGCTTATCATAAACCCACAATTCATCGGATCTCGACAAACACCGCAAAAGAGTATTACATCGGATAGATCCCCATGAAGATCATGGAGAACATGGTATTGAAACACAAAGAGAGAGAAGAAGCCATGTAGCTACTAGCTATGGACCCGTAGGTATGTGGTGGACTACTCACGTATCATCGGAGGGGCAATAGAGTTGATGTAGATGCCCTCCGTGATTGAATCCCCCTCCGACAGATTACCAGAAAAGGCTCCAAGATTGGATCTCTCAGGAACGGAGGCTTCCGGCGGCGGAAAGTATTCGTGGCTCTTTTTGGTATAGGGGAAATATTTGGGAATTTATAGGGAGAAGATTAGGGTTGGAGGACCTGCTGGGGGGCCACAAGCCAAGGGGGCATGCCCCCTTGTTGCGCCAGGGTGGCTTGTGACCTCCTGGCAGGTCTCCTGCCTTCCTCTCCAAGTCTGGTAGATGTCTTCTGGTCCAAGAAAAATCATGGTGAAGATTTTATTCCGTTTGGACTCCATTTAATATTCCTTATCTACAATACTCAAAAAACAAGGAAAAGTAGAAACTGGCACTAGGCTCTAGGTTAATAGGTTAGTCCCAAGAATAATATAAAATAGCCTGTTAATGCATATAAAACATCCAAAACAGAGAATATAATAGAATGGAACACTCAAAAATTATAGATAAGTTGGAGACATATCATTCACCTCCGTGAAGACGAGGATGGTAAGGCCCGATATGCCACTTACTTGGCTCATTTTCTCAAAGAAAGACAAATTTAGCACTTAGACAAAATTACGTACTTTTGGTCTATAGAAATATTAGTGTTAGGTAGTGTCCACCAAAATACACCACCATATAAGTGTGAGTGACTGAGTGCGCACCATATGTGAAACTTGCTTCTAGTCTACGTCACCTAACTTTCGTATTTCCCATTTTGCAGATTAGAGTCACTTCACGGAAGCTTGCATTAATGGAGTGCTTGTGGTTAATGGAGTCCTTATGATTTTGTATCGATGGAAAATTTAAACTTGCTACATATGTGAAACTTGCTACTTGTTGTTGGATGATCTTTGTGCTTGTTGTTGGATGATATGATTATATTTGTGCTTGTTATTGGATCATATTAATTTGTGCTTGTTAGATGATCATTAGTATGGCAATAATATTGTTGTTGTGAAACATATACATATATAGCATATTTTGCCTGCGAAAATTGTTTGAAATAAGAAAAAACTAGAAAAAATAGTGGCAATATTGCCTCTTTGCCGTCTACCCCCGACGACAAAGGTGACACGTGTCACTCACCTGTGCAACCTGGGAGTGCCAGGCCTCGGGCCATTTGGTCACTTTGTCGTCCGGGGGCAGACGGCAAAGGGCCGTTTGCAGGGCCGTCCAGGGGTAGAAAACAAAGGGGCGTACCGCATGGTCATCCGGGGGCTGATGGCAAAGTATTTTACCTCTTTGCAGTCGGTGGAAGACGGCAAAGGCTGATGTTAGACACTAACGGGGCTAGCTTCGGTGGTAGGTCATCCAGCACCTTTACCATGTGCAGCCTGACGACAAAATTCTTTGCCGTCCGCTGCGCCCAGGCAGACAGCAAAGCACCTCTTTAGCGGAATTCACAGTGCCGAAAATGTGTCTGTCTGCTGACAAACGACAAAGCCTTTGCCGTTAGTGGACCTGCCCTTTGCCGTCCGCTATGGCAGACGACAAAGCACCTGATTCCAGTAGTGTAAGTATGTGACATCTTTATGACTAATGTGAATCCATGGATGAACGCACTCTCACCCCCTCATATTTGCTAGCCTCTTTGGTACCGTGAATTTCCCATTCTCACCTCGAGGATAGGTGCAAACTTCGCCGGTGCATCCAAACCCGATGACATGATACGCTCTGTTGCACATAAGCCACCTTATATCTTCCTCAAAATAGCCACCATACCTACCTATTATGACATTTTTATAGCCATTCCGAGATATATTGCCATGCAAATTCCACCGTTACATCCTATGACTAGTACACTCATTGTCATATTGCTTTGCATGATCATGTAGCTGACATAGTATATGTGGCAAAGCCATCATTCATCATTGTTATACATGTTACGCTAGATCATTGCACATCCTGGTACACTACCAAAGGCATTCACATAGAGTCATATTTATTAGTAGTTTTTCATATCAAGTTGTAAGTAAATAAAACTGTTATGATTATCATTATTAGAGCATTGTCTTAGTGAGGAAAGGATGATGAAGACAATGATTCCCCCACAAATTAGGATGAGTGTGACGCCCAAGATGCGGTCCTATCCTTATTTTGGTACGAGGGCCTTGACAGGAATAGAAGCGCATCTCGATGCGTTCGCAAGAATGGATATCATTACAAGTACATGTAGAAAAGAGATGAGTATACGGAATTGGCTTACACTCGCCACAAGCTACATCAGAGTCACATCAATGCAATACATACTCAAACATCATACAGAAGAGCAGGGTCCGACTACGGACGAAATCAAACGATAAAATGACATCCACCCTTGCTATCCCAGGCTGCCTCCTGGAACCCATCCAAGATTGACGAAGAGGAAGAAGAAGAAGAAGAAGAACTCCAAATCAAATCAAGCAACGCTCTCACGTCAAATCATCGCATTACCTGTACCTGCAACTGTTGTTGTAGTAATCTGTGAGCCACAGGGACTCAGCAATCTCATTTCCAAGGGTATCAAGACTATTAAAGCTTAATAGGTAAGGTATGGTTAAGTGGTGAGGCTGCAGCAAGCGACTAAGCATTTATTTGAGTGGCTAACTTACAAGTACAGAAAGTAAAGTATGGTGGTCTACGCATATCGGACGTGAACTGGTAATGACCACTAACTGATCCGAACACCTACTTACGTCAAACATAACCCCACCGTGTCCTCTTTCGGATAAGGACTCACGAAAAGAGACAGTCACGGTTATGCACACAGTTGGTGTATTTTATTAGAGTTTACTTCAAGTTTGCTATGACCGGGTGTTAAACAAAGTATCCAAGTTTTCCACATAACCGCGGGCACGGCTTCTCGAAAAGATTTAACCCTGCAGGGGTGCTCCAACTCATCCATCATAAATTAACCACACATAGCGGGAATAACCTCAACCACGGATCTCGTGATCTTCCTAGGAAATTCCAAAGGAAATCCAACACCTCGAGATAGCCCGAAGAATAATTGGAATTCCTCACTCAAGACGTTCGAGAAAGGTAAAACAAATACAGCAAGGCCGCCCGGCGTGTCGACGAACCCGGTAGGAGCCGCGTATCTCGTTCTCAGGACACGACCAGATAAGCGAAGCATATGGTAACTGACGTCCCGAGTTGCCCCGGGTAGCCCGCACGGTGCTCTAGTTTGGACCAACACTCACGAGGAGCACTGGCCCGGGTTGTTGATTAATTATCCACGGGGTCCGGAAAATCCCCTATGCAGGTTCATTAATTATTAGGCAAATGTAGTACCAATGTTGGGCCTTGCCAGACAAGTTTTATTCTCACCCGAAAATCATAACAACCCCGAGCATGTTAGGAGCGCTCATTTATGGAACATAACACCGATTCACAAGTAACTAGGAGCGGCAAGAGTGGAACAAAACACCGAGCAAAAGGCCAAGTCTTCCACCCTTTACCAAGTGTATATGTGCATTAAATTAAATAGCAGAAATATTGTGATATAACAAAAGAAAGTCCATGTTGACACATGGAAGCAATTGCACCTGCAGCTAGAAACGCTATAAGAAGGGCTGAGCAAGCGGTAACATAGCCAAACAAAGGTTTGCTGGGATGTGGAGGGGTTAGAGGCTTTTCATGGCAATGTTGGGAGGCTTATCAAACAGTGGTAGGTAACGTGACATAACGATAGAAAACGAGACATCTAGCATGGCAATGATAGTAATGGTATCCAGGGAAATGAGTCATCTTGCCTAAGATCCCGCTCGGAAGAAGATGAACCAACGTAGTCGAACGAATCCTCACACTCCGAACACGTTCGGAACTCTATCGAGAAGAAGCAATCCGAAACAAACAATCAACACAAGATACACCACAACATATGCATGACACGACGCACAAACAAATATGATGCATGTCCGGTTCAATATGCAATGCATGACAATTCACATCAAACAACTTCTACACATTAAAGTGAAGCTCAATATGCAACGAGTTGCATATTGACGAAACTCCATGTTCGAATTATTTAGTTCACTCCCATTAGGTACATGACAATATTAAATGTTATTAAACGTGGCAAGAGGTGAAGCATAAGTAAACTATCTATCTAGGCAACTTAAATGAGGCCGGAAACAACTTATAGCATTTCCGAAATGACCCCATATGTTAATTTCGAAATTGGTCCAGATCTGAACTAATCATATTTTATATTTGTTAAACATCAGAATAAAGCATACAATGACATTCTATACGTCATTCTAGTCGATTTACATATATAGAACATCTCAAACGGAGCTACGGTCTAAAAGATACGAGCAACACAAGATGCACATGTCATGAACGCAAATGCATGGAAAATGCAATCACAAACATCTCAAATCATGAACGCAGCAAGTTATTATGAAACTACATTAGATTCTAAACAAGTTTCATATGCAACATGCCCACAACGGAGCTACGGTTCAACCAGAATCAACAAAACAAGTTTTAGTTGAAATCTGTCAAAAACAGCAACATGGCATTTTGCACATATGAAAACAACAAGCTACAAGATTCTAAAATGTACAAACTAAGCATGGGGCAATAGCATGCAACCTCCACTTCATTTCATATTCACAAATCATATTCAAAACATGCATGGATCACTTGGTAGGAAGCTCACAAGATGGCTACTTGAAAACAGTTTAAGACTTGGTGAAAATAGCAGTTTTGACAGTGCAGTTTTATCACGAAGGCATATTGGCAGCAATGAAACTATATGCTACAGTGCATATTATGGCATGAAACTTAACATCATACTAAAGGACAATATCAACTACAAATAACTCCATTACACCTACCACAAAAGGGTTCTAGATCACTAGCAAATCACATGGCAAGACAGCAACAAAATATAACAGATTCCAGACTTAGAAATATTTAGGACCCTCAAAACAGCAGAATTTATAGCAAGTTGACAACAACAAAAGAACACCTAAACATGCATTTCTATGACAAGCAAATTGTCCATGGGCTAGGACACATATCAAAGGGCATTTCTCATGTTGAAAATAATTTCATATCATGCACGGATTAAATTCACGAAAATGACAAAAGGGCATCACGGCATAAATGACATGCACACAAAATGCTCAAATGACAAAACTAAATGCACACATAAATACTATGGATTTTTTTATACCCCGAAAACATATATAATATGCATAGGTTCTTGTGGAAAATTTAATCACAATTAATTATGCAAATATTAGGCCTAATCATCTTATGGCAATTCATTAATGCAAATTAAATGCAAACACCCTTCCAACATTTTTATCATGCATGAAAATGCGATGCCGATGATATGAACATTTTTTAATATATGGTTTTATTAATTCCGATGCACGGTAATAATGATGATAATGCAATTAAATGCAATTATGCAAAATGACAAGTTAAATACTTTAGACATGGATGCAAATGACATATTAATAATCTACGTTTTAATCTAAGCATATTTCATGTATAAAACATTTTATAACGATGCACGGTTAATTTTGTAATGGCATTAACAAATATGCAATGGTCTAAATGAATAAAACAAAAGAAAGAAACAGAAGGGGGGGAGCTGGGCTCACCCTGGCCACTTGGGCCAGTCGGTTGGAGGAGCTGCTGGGCCGGCTGGGTCACAGGCCGGCCCACGTGGGGCTGGCGGACGGTCAACGGGGCAGCGGTCGGGCGCTCGTCCTCCTCGCTCGAGCCCGAGTGGGAGGAGCGGCGGCGGCGCCCTACAGGCGGCGGGGCGAGGCCATGGAAGGGCAGGGCAGTGCAGATCCAGCGAAGGCCGGCTGGATCCCAGCGACGGAGGCGACCGGCGGCGGCGGAGCTCTGGCAGTGGCGACCTGCGGCTGGGAGAGAGAGACGAGGGAGAAGATGAGAGGAGGAAGAAAAGGAAGGAGAGGGAGGAAGGGAGAGGAGAAGAGGTCGGCGGCAGAGAGTTCCGGCGAGGTCCCGGCGAGGCGCTGTGGCGGCACGGGGCCCTCCGGTGGCCGGCGACGACGGGAGCCACGGGTAGGCTCAGGAGGAGCTGCGCCATGGGAGGAGCTCGGGAGCTCGGGCTGATTCGGGCCCGGGCGGGCCCAGATGGGCTTTGGCGGGCTGGCGGCTGGAGGAGGGGAAGGCTAGGGTTTGCACAAGGAACGAGGGGACAAGGGGCTATATATAGGTTTTTGGGCTAGGGTTTACTGACGTTGTCCGTTTTCGGACCGTCGGGTATCGACTCGACGGACCGGCAGCGGAGAGGGGCTACGGTGGCTGTGCAGAGGGGCTAGGAGGGGAAGAGAGAGAGAATGGTGGCCCGTGACACAGAGGTTTTAAAAACACCGACAACGTCTGACGAAAAACCGATAACCTCACTACTACGACTAACCGACGTGGTATCTAACAAACTCGGATCGCGACAAAATTCGACGGGCAGTCTACCTACAACTTAACAAGACCGCACGTCAGGTTTCAACTCAATCCGAGAATATTTTGCACTCACTTAAAAAACGGTTTTATTTAAAAGATGTCGCGCGCGTGCATGTGTGGTTGGTCTCGAGACGGGCAACGACAAGAACAGAAAGAACCGGCAACTACGAACGGATGCAAGTTTTGAAAACAGGAGATGATGCAATGCATATGATGCAAATGATGCGATAATGAATGCAACAACCGAACGAAACACAGACGAGAATGGAAATGAAAGGGGAATCTTCTGGAACGTCGGTCTCGGGCTATCACAATGAGCTACATGCAGAAAATAAAAAATGGGGGAGGCCAAATGAGCCCACCAAGAAGAAAAGGGAAAAGAAAAAAAGAAAAAGAAAAAATGAGAGAAAAAAGAGAGAAGGGACAGTGCCACTACCTCTTTTCCACACTTGTGCTTAGAGAAAGCACCCTGTTTTTCACATAGAGAGTCTCATGTTTTGTCATTTTAATATGCTAGTGAGAATTTTTCATTATAGAACTTGGCTTGTATACTTTGAAGACGGGCTTCCTCAAATGGACGAGGTCTTCATGAGCAAGCAAGTTGGATGCGCACCCACTTAGATTCATTTGAGATTTCATACACTTATAGCTCTAGTGCATCCGTTGCATGGCAATCATTAGTCATCGCATTGATATCGATTGATGGGCATATCCATAGCCCGTTGATGTGCCTAGTTGATGTGATACTTTCTTCTCCACATTTACCCCTTTGAAACCTACCAACATATTCTATTCCACCTATATGTCCATGGTTCATGTTCATGTATTGAGTGAGGTATAAAATGTTCAAGCGCGTGAAAAATATGATCCAATTGCTTGGCTTAAGATTGTGGTTCTTGACATTTGTATTTATGTGGTGAACACAGAGCCATGCCATGCTAATATGGTAAAATGAATGGGGGGTAAACATTCTTTAAGGTTCATATATTTTGATCATTATGTTACTTATGTTTATGGATATTACTAGGTTAAGGTTTGTTGATTCATCGTTTCTCAATGATCATACCTGAAAATATTACATGTTGGGTAGCATGTCACATCAAAATTTTTGTTTTTGTCATCTACCTACTCGAGGATGAGCATGAATTAAGCTTGGGGATGCTAATACGTATCCAATGTATCTATAATTTTTCATTGTTCCATGCTATTATATTATCATTCTATGATACTTTTAAGCATTTACTTGTTGTTTTATATTATTATTTGCACTAACCTATCAATCGAGCGGCAAGTGTGAGTTGTTGTTTTCTGCATGATTTTGGCTTTTTAGGAATACTCTACCAAACGAAGTCCAAATACCCCGAAACTTTTTGATGATTTTTTATGGACCAAAATAAGATCTGGAAGCTTCAGTGGAAGACCGTAGGGCACACGAGGTGCCCCCAAGCCAATAGGGTGCGCCGACAGGGGTGTTCGCATCCTGATGGCTTGGGGATACCTCCCCGCTCTCTTGGTCCTGATCTCTGGCCTATAAATCAACATATATTCCAAAAAAACTAGAGATCCTCCCGAAATAGTTTTTCCGTCGCGCAAGTCTCTGTTCCGTCGTGTGCCCATCTGGTGTCCTGCCGGAGGTGGGATCGATCACGGAGGGCCTCTACATCAACCTTGTTGCTCCCATGGTGATGTTTTAGTAGTTCATCGCAGACCTACGGGTCTGTAGTTAGTACCTAGATGGCCATCTTTCTCTCTATGTCCTTCATTTCCAGGATCACCGCGATTCCCGCGGTGATCTATCTTATGTAATCAATCTTTGCGATGTGTTTGTTGGGATCCGTTGAATTGTGGGTTTATGTTCATATTATTCATGAAAATATATTGAATCCTTGTTGGTATTTTATATACATGATTTTTATAGCTTCTTGATCTATCAGTTTGGTTTGGCCAACTAGATTGATTTATCTTCAAGTGGGAGTGGTGTGTTGTAGTGGGTTTAATCTTGCGGTGCTCAATCCTAGTGACAGAAAGGTACATGACACATATTGTATTGCTGCCACTAAGGATAAAACGATGGGGTTCATTCATATTAATTGGATTTACTTTGTACACATCATGTCATCATCATCCAAGCATTACTCTGTTTTTACTTAATACTCTAGATGCATGCTGGATAGCGATCGATGGGTGGGGTAATAGGGGCAGATGCAGGCAGGAGGCGGTCTACTAGTCTATGGACGTGATGCATATATAAATGATCATTGTCATGAATACATATTGCATAACTATGTGCTTTTATATCAATTGCCCAACAGTAATTTGTTTACCCACCGTATGCCTTCGAGAGAGAGAAGCCTCTAGCGAACACTATGGCCCCTGGGTCTCCTCACAAAAAACTCCTAAAATATTGCTTCCATTATTTACTCTATTTTTATTTTCAATTTATACTAATCAAACTATCTATCTATCTATCAGTACTTATCGCTTGCAAGTAACGATTTCAAGGGGATTCACAACCCTCTTGTCTGCATTGGGTGCAAGTGTTTGCTCTTTTGTGCATATGCGCTAAAGATGGGAGTTTACATGGTTCTCCTATTAGTTTTATAACCAGGGTTCTCATCGAGGGAAACACTTACCTCTACTGTGTTGCATCATCCCCTCCTCTTCGGGGAAAACCCCAACACAATTTACAAGTATCAATCGTACTGCATATGCCCACTTGATGTCTACTACGCAACTTTATACTTGTAGACTCGTGTTGGCCCTCCAAGCGTAGAGTTTTGTAGGACAGTAGAAATTTTCCCTCAAGTGTATGACCTAAGATTTATCAATCCTTGGGAGGTGTAGGATGAAGATGGTCTCTCTCAAACAACCCTTCAATCAAATACAAGAAATCTCTTGTGTCCCCAACACACAATGGCAAATTGTATAGGTGCGCTAGTTCGGCGAAGAGATGGTGATACAAGTGCAATATGGATGTTAGATATTGGTTTTTGTAATCTGGAAATGTAAAAATAGCAAGGTAACAATTAGAAAACAATGAGCAAAACATTGTATAAATGCTTAGAAACAAGGCCTAGGGTATGTACTTCCGCTAGTGCAATCTCTCAACAATTCTAATATAATTGGATCACATAACCATCTCTCAACGTGCAACGAAGAATCACTCCAAAGTTCTTATCTAGCGGAGAACATAAGAATAAATTGTTTTAGGGTACAAAACCGCCTTAAAGTTATCCTTTCCGGTCGATCTATCCAAGAGTTCGTACTAAAATAACCAAGTTATCCTTTCCGATCGATCTGTCTAAGAGTTTGTACTAGAATAACACCATATGATACACATCAACCAACTCTAATGTCACCTAGATACTCCAATGTCACCACAAGTATCCATGAGTTAATTATATGATACACATCAAACAATGTTAGATTCATAATACTCAATCCAACACAAAGAACCTCAAAGAGTGCCCCAAGATTTCTATCGTAGAACAAGGTATGAAAACGTGCAATCAACCCCTATGCATAGATTCCCAAGGTCACCGGAATCCGCAAGTTGACGCCATAACATATATCAAGTGAATCACTTGAACACCCCTAATGTCACTATAGGTATCCGCATGCAAGACATAAATCAAGTGCTCTCAAATCCATAAAATTATTCAATCCTATAATAACAAAATCTCAAAAGGAAAACTCAATTCATCACAACAAGATAGAGAGGGGAAAACACCATGTGATCCAACTATATTAACAAAGCCCATGATACATCAAGATCGTGTCATCTGAAGAACACAAGAGAGAGAGAAAGAGATTGAACACATAGCTATTGGTACAAACCGTCATCCCCAAGGGTGGACTACTCCCTCCTCATCATGGTCTTTGTCGGGATGATGAAGATGGCCACCGAAGATGATCTACCCTCTCCGATAGGGTACAAGAATGCCTCCAGATTGGTTTTTCATTGATACAGAAGTTGTGGCGGCAGAAAGACAAGTCTAGGGTTATTTCTGATGGTTTCTATATTTATAGGAATTTTTGAGTTGGTTTCACGTGAAGGTGGGCCACGAGGTGAGGAATATACACCAGGGCGTGCCAAGGTGCCTGGCGTGCCCTGGTGGATGGTGCCCACCTCGTGGCTCTTCTGGCCCTCCCACGAAGCGTCTTGTGACTCTTTTGTTGCAAAACAAATCTTCAAAAAGTTCTGGTCAATTCTGGAACTTTCATTTTCTGCACAAAAAACAACACCACGGTAGTTCTGCTGAAAACAACATTAGTCCGGGTTAGTTCTTAATAAATCATATAAAGTGCATAAAAACCATATAAAAGTATTGTAAACATAGGTGAATATGGCATGAATACTTCATAAATTATCGATACGTTGGAGATGTATAAGCATCCCCAAGCTTAATTCATGCTTGTCCTTGAGTAGGTAAATGATAAAAGAAATAATTTATGAAGTGTGAATGCTAGCATAGTGCATAAGCTTGATCAATGAAAATTTCAACCACTTTTCCTAGCATCATAACAACAACTCTTTATCATAAAAATCATCATGATAAAGTAGCAACCAATTCACAGGTGATGGTTCAAATAGTGAATTCTCTTGAAACTTAACAGCCTATGTTCTTAGTCACCAAACAATTGCAATTCCACTTATTCTCAACAAAGTCTAAGTAAGAGCTCCACATACTCAATCATCATATAGTCTTCTATGATTGCTAGTACTCAAAGCATATTTTTAGAACAAACAACATCCATCGAACACAAAGAAAGATAGGGGCTTAATGTTTTGCATCACAACTCATTTATCATAGAGACAATTGTCAACAATAATAAGTCATGATCAAATATGTTTGACTGGCCATATGTGCCTAGATCTTTCCCCATCACATGATGCTTGCCAACTAATAGAAGTAGGCTGGAACAACAAGTTGATTCAACATGAAAAGTAAATAACATGAAAGTAAATAGATTGTCCCTTCGCAGAGGGGAGCAGGGATTTGCATATGTGCTAGAGCTCATTCTTTAAAATAGAGATAAATATAATTTTGGGAGGTGCACCCTTCCTGTCAATGTTACGACCAAGAGTTATCAATATCTTCCATGTTAAGCACATTAGTGGCGGTTCCCAAGCAATAAACGTAAAGGTTTGATGTCCACGACACAACTTTATTCTTGTAGACTCATGTTGGACCTCCAAGCGTAGAGTTTTGTAGGACAGTAGAAATATTCCCTCAAGTGGATGACCTAAGGTTTATCAATCTGTGGGAGGTGTAGTATGAAGATGGTCTCTCTCAAGTAACCCTGCAATCAAATACAAGAAATCTCTTGTGTCCCCAACACACCCAATACAATGGTAAATTGTATAGGTGCACTAGTTCGGCGAAGAGATGGTGATACAAGTGCAATATGGATGGTAGATATGGATTTTTGTAATCTCAAAATATAAAAAAAAACAAGGTAACAAGTGGCAAACAGCGAGAAAAACGTTGTATTAATGCTTGGAAATAAGGCCTATGGTACATACTTTCACTAATTCAATCTCTCAACAATGCTAACATAGTTGAATCATATGATCATCCCTTAATGTGCAACAAAGAATCACTCCAAAGTTCCTATCTAGCGGAGAACAATAAGATGAAATTGGTGTAGGTGGTATAACCACCTCAAAGTTATTCTTTCCGATCGATATATTCAAGAGTTCGTACTAAGATAACATCAAGTTATCTTTTCTGTTCGATCTTTTGAGCTATTCCTATAATTGCCACAAACAGCCCTAGAGTTCGTACTAGAATAACACCAATGATACATAACAATTGACCCTAATGTCACCTAGATACTCCAATGTCACCTCAAGTATCCGTGGGTAAATTATGCGACATGCATCAAACAATTTTAGAGCTATCATATTCAATCCAACACAAAGAACTTGCAAGGAGCATCCCAAGATTTCTATCGGAGAACATGGTATGAAAACGTGCAATCAACCCCTATGCATAGATCCCCAAGGTCACTAGAATCTGCTAGTTGATGCCTCAACATATATCAAGTGAATCAGTAGAATACCCCAATGTCATTACGGGTATCCCACGCAAGACGTACATCAAGTGCTATCATACCAATATGCTCAGTTAACCATAACGAGATCTTAAAGTGAAAGACTCAATTCATCACAACTAGATGGTAAGGGAAATACATCATATGATTTGACTATATTAACAAGCCCATGATACAGCAAGATTGTGTCATCTCAAGAACACAAGAGAGAGAGAGAGAGAGAGAGATTGAACACATAGCTACTGGTACATACCCTCAGCCCCGAGAGTGAACTACTCCGTCCTCATCATGGAGACCATAGGGATGATGAAGATGGCCACCGGTGATGGTTTTCCCTCTCCACCAGGGTACTAGAATTGCTCCAAACTGGATTTTCGGCGATACAGAGAGTTGTGGCAACGGAGCGGAAGGTCTCTCTTTATTTCTGGGGTTTGTAGGATTTATAGGATTTTTCAACGTTGGAATCACGCGCAACGGAGCTACGTGGGCTCCACAAGCTATCTGGTCGTGCCCTAGGGGGGCAACCAGATGTGTGGTGGCCTCCTGGCACACCCCTCCGGTGGTTATTTTCTCTAGTATTTCTTATTTCCTCCAAAAAATCATAAAAAAGTTTCGGGCGATTCCAAGAACTTTCATTTTCTGCACAAAAACAACACCACGGTAATTCTATTGAAAACAACGTACGTCCGGGTTAGTTCTAAATAAATCATTTAAAGTGCATCAAAACCATATAAAATCATTGTAAACATAGGTGAATATGGCATGAATACTTCATAAATTATATATACGTTGGAGACATACCAGCATCCCCAAGCTTAATTCATGCTCGTCCTCGAGTAGGTAAATGATAAAAGAAATAATTTATGAAGTGTGAATTCTAGCATGATGTATAATATTGATCAAGGATATTTTCAGCCATTTTTCTACCATCATAACCAGCAAGTATTTCTCATAAAGCTTCTCATGATCAAGTAGCAAGTTATTCACATGTTAGAAGTATAGACCATAAACTTTCTTTAAAAATAGCAAACTATGTTTTCAGTCATCAAACAATTGCAATTCGTCTTATTTTAGGGAAGGGTCTATGAAAGAGCTTTGGTTCAGGAAATTCCACATACTCAACTATCATTAATCTTCCATGATTGCTGACACTCAAAGCATATTTTGAGAACAAATAGTTTCAGTCAAACACAAGGAAGATAGGGGCTTAAAGTTTCGCCTCCCAACTCATTTATCTCAAGGATAATTTCAACAAATAATGAATCATGATCACCTATATTAAATTGGATATATGTGTCTGGATCTTTCCCCACCAGACGATGTTTTCCAACTAAGGAACTAATAGATTGTAATAAGAAGTTCACTCGACATGAAAAGTAAAGATAGGCCCATAGGGAAGCAGAGGTTGTCATGCGCTTTTTATTTTTGGATGTGTAATTTCTTAATGAAAAGGAACGTCACATTATATTGCCCCTTGTGATGGCAACCTTTATTATGCAGTCCATCTCTTTTATTTCTTCACCATCTCAAGTTCATACAAAGCTTATTTTCCCATCCAATAAAAAATCATACATATTTAGGAGCAATTTTTATTGCTTTTTTTCACCGATGACAACTTACTTGAAGGATCTTATTCAATCCATAGGTAGATATGGTGGAATCTCATGGCAAAAAAACTTGGTTCAAGGATTTGGATGCACAAGTAGTATCTCTACTTAGTACGAAGTTTTGGCTAGCAAAAGGTTCTATACAAGCACCACATGTTAGAGTATCCATGACAATATAAGCTATGTGAATATAAACAATCATAACCATTAAGTTGTCTTCCTTGTCCAACGTCAACCACTTGATCAAGTTTGAAAATAATTATTGGGTCCCACAATCATAGAAGATGTCCAAGATAGTATATCTATATGTGAAACCTCTCTTCCTTCAATGTCTTTCATGAATCGTTTAAATGGCCAATGTTATGTTTGCTAACTTCCAATAAATTTTACCGCTTATACTCCTAGTATGTGAAGTCACTAATCCCCATGGTATAAGCATATGAAGCAAATATATAATTTCACATTTATGATATTCAATTCATTCAACGTTTTACTCTTAGGATATAAGTGAAGCACAAGAGTAAACATCAAACTACTCTCAAAATTATAAGTGAACATCAATGAGTAGTCAAACAATTAAGTAGCTATGTGAGGACTCTCTCTTTGTAAAGATTTTTTAGATCTATATCTTACTCAAATAGCAAACAAAAAATGAAACTCCAAGAATAGCACATATCATGTGAACGAATAAGAATTTCGGCTCAACATAGGCTAACCGATAGTTGACGAAGAGAGGTGGCATGCGTAACATCCCCAAGCTTAGATGCTTGAGAATTCTTGTAATATTTTCTTTGGGTGCCTTGGGAATCCACAATCTTGATCTTCTGTATCTCAATCAATTCTCTCATGTCCCGGTTTCACCTATGTCTCAAAAACTTCATCCACACAAAACTTGAAAAGAACTCGTGAGATAGGTTAGAACACATAAGAATAAATCAACACTTCATGTACTACCAACACAAGTTGCATAATAACTTTAAAACATTAGGTAATGTATAATATCATTTCCACAATTTATATCTAACAATACAAGTCATGAAAACTATAGGAGAAGTAGATAACAAAACTATGACAACAATCTGTCTAAACAGGACAATCTGTAGCAATTTATAAAAACAGTAAACTTCTGTATCTCCAAAAATTATGAAAATTTAGGAAATGATACAAAATTTTATGAAAATAGTGTGTAAAAATTTCAAAAACTTTACACTTCCAGTAAAATATGGAAATTCAAACATTACATCAAAAGTTTCTGTTTTTACACAGCACACATCAAAGCATGTAACTCAAACATCCTAAGAGGCAATTCTTGGAACTTTTTATTGGAAAACAAGATTATAAATAAAATATAACAGATAAAAACAAAATAAAATGATGCTCCAAGCAAAACAGATATCATGTGACGAATAAAAATATAGCTCCAAGTAAGATGTACTGATAATGTTGGAGACGAAAGAGGGGATGCCTTCCGGGGCATCCCCAAGCTTAGACGCTTGAGTATTCCTTGGATATTACCTTGGGGTACCTTGTACATACCCAAGATTATGTCATTTCTGATCCTTGTTCACCTCATATCGGTATCTCACCCAAAACATGAAAACTTCGATCACACAAAACTTAATGGAACTTCGTGAGATGGGTTAGTGTAGTAAACATAGATCAATCACTTAGGTACTGTCAAGACAAGATTCATAATTATTCTCACATAATACCTAATTTATTCCATCATTCCCACAATTTATATCACCAAATATAAGCTATGTAAACACTTGAAACAAGCAAACTATGCATGCAAAACAGAATGTGTCAAAAACAGAACAGTCTGTAAAGATCTGAATGATCACCATATTTACCTCACTCTAAAAATTCTGAAAAATTAGGAAAACACATAGAAATTGCATATAAATTTTGTGTGAAAATTTCAGATTTTTTGACACTCCGTTAAAATCAGATAATTCATATACTGGACGCAAAACTTTCTATTTTTGCACAGAATCAAACAAACAAGTTCCACACTATCTCAAAGGCTTTACTTGGCACTTCATTGAAATAAAAGACACAAAAAATGATTAATACAATAGCTTAATCTTGTGAAAACATAAAAACAGAAGGTAAAAGTGTTGGGTTGTCTCCCAACAAGCACTTTTCTTTAATTCCTTTTAGCTGGGCATGATGATTTCAATGATGCTCGTGTAGGAATAATAGTTGAAACATGCAAGAGAGCATCATGAATCACATGAAAAGCACATTTAAATCTAACCCACTTACTATGCATAGGTATTTTGTGAGCAAAGAATTTATTGTAGCAAGAATAAATTTGCATAGGAAGGCAAAACAAGCACGAATTCAAGATTGTCAACATATAGGGAGGAAACTTGATATTATTAAAACTCCTACAAGCATTTGTTCCTCCCTCATAATAATTTTCAGTAGCACCATGAAGGAATTCAACAATATAACTATCACATACAGCATTCTTTCCATGATGCACAAGCATAGAATATTTATTACTCTCCACATAACCATATTTCTTCTCATTCATAATAGTGGGAGCAAACTCAACAAAATAACTATCATGTGACACTTGATTGACATAACCACATTGAATACTAAAATCATGAGAACAAGTTTCATGGTTGTCATTAATATTTATAGCATACATGTCATCACAATCATCATCACACATAGGAGGCATGCTATCATCATAATAGTTTTGCTCATCAAAAATTGGGGGACTAAAAATATCATATTCTTCAAACATAGCATCCCCAAGCTTGTGGCTTTGCATATCATTGGCATCATGAATATTCAAAGAATTCGTACTACCAATATTTCTATCATGCTCATCATTCAAGGAATTCTCATCAAGTATTTTCATATATTCTTCCTCTACCAATTGAGCACAATTTTTCGAACCATCATTTTCACGAAAGACATTAAATACACGAAACAATTGATGCAACCTAAACTACATTTTTTGTAGTTTTCTTTTATAAACCCAAACTGGTGAAAAACAAGAAACTAAAATATTTGATTGCAAGATATAAAGATATACCTTCAAGCACTCAACTCCCCGGCAACGGCGCCAGAAAATAGCTAGTGTCTACTACACAATTTTATTCTTGTTGACTCATGTTGAGACTCCAAACGTAGAGTTTTGTAGGACAGTAGCAATTCTCCCTCAAATGGATGACCTAAGGTTTATCAATCCATGGGAGGTGTAGGATGAATATGGCCTCTCTCAAGCAACCCCGCAATCAAATACAAGAAATCTCTTGTGTCCCCAACACACCCAATACAATTGTAAATTGTATAGGTGCACTAGTTCGGCGAAGAAATGGTGATACAAGTGCAATATGGATGGTAGATATGGATTTTTGTAATCTCAAAATATAAAAACAGCTAGGTAACAAGTGGCAAACAGCGAGCAAAACGTTGTATTAATGCTTGGAAATAAGGCCTAGGGTGCATACTTTCACTAATGCAATCTCTCAACAATGCTAACATACTTGAATCATATAATCATCCCTTAACATGCAACAAAGAATCACTCCAAAGTTCCTATCTAGCGGAGAACAACAAGATGAAATTGTTGTATGTGGTAGAACCACTTCAAATTTATTCTTTCCGATCGATCTATTCAAGAGTTTGTACTAAGATGACATCAAGTTATCTTTTTCGTTCGATCTTTTGAGCTATTCCTATAATTGCCACAAACAGACCTAGAGTTCGTACTAGAATAACACCAATGATACATATCAATTGACCCTAATGTCACCTCAAGTATCCGTGGGTAAATTATGCGACATGCATCAAACAATTTCAGAGCTATCATATTCAATCCAACACAAAGAACTTGCAAGGAGCACCCCAAGATTTCTATGGGAGAACATGGTATGAAAACGTGCAATCAACCCCTATGCATAGATCCCCAAGATCACCAGAATCCGCAAGTTGATGCCTCAACATATGTCAAGTGAATCAATAGAATACCCCAATGTCACTACGGGTATCCTATGCAAGACGTACATCAAGTGATGTCATACCATATGCTCAATTCAACATAACGAGATCTTAAAGTGAAAGACTCAATTCATCACAACTAGATGGTAAGGGAAATACATCATATGATCCGACTATATTAACAAGCCCATGATACATCAAGATCGGGTCATCTCAAGAACACGAGAGAGAGAAGAAAGAGATTGAACACATAGCTACTGGTACATACCCTCGGCCCCGAGGGTGAACTACTCCCTCCTCATCATGGAAACCATACGGATGATGAAGATGGCCACCGATGATGGTTTTTCTCTCCAATAGGATACTGGAATCGCTCTAGATTGGTTTTTCGGTGATACAAAGAGTTGCGGTGGCGAAGCAGAAGGTCTCTCTTTATTTCTGGGGTTTCTGGGATTTATAGGATTTTTCAGCATTGAAATCACGTGCAACGGAGCTACGTGGGCCCCACAAGCTATCTGGTCGCGCCCTAGGGGGCAGCCAGATGTGTGGTGGCCTCGTGGCACACCCCCTCCAGTGGTTCTTTGCTTCGGTATTTCTTATTTCCTCCAGTAAAAATCATAAAAAAGTTTCGGGGTGTTCGAGAACTTCCATTTTGTGCACAAAAACAACACCACGGTAATTCTGTTGAAAAGAGCGTCAGTCCGGATTAGTTCTAAATAAATCATATAAAGTGCATCAAAACCATATAAAAGTATTGTAAATATAGGTGTATATGGCATGAATACTTAGTAAATTATAGATACATTGGAGACGTATCAAGGTTTACTCCCCCTCCACCAACGAACACACTCCACGGCTAGACGAATCCACGGGTACCGTCCATACCAACAACATTCCTGGGGGAGTTTTGTTTAATTATTTGCATTTTTTTATTTAGGGTCTGGGAATCCCTATTACTACCCCTGTCATGCAAGGACGGGTGAATAAACACTCATATTGAGAATAACCCCCTTAACATGGAAGATATTGACCGCCCCTGTCGCTCCATGAGCGGTCCAGGCACACAAAACAGATTTTCATTTGAATTTTTAGAGGTGACACATGAAAATTTACTTGGAATGGCAGGGTAGTACCGCATATAGGTAGGTATGGTGGACTCTCATGGCAAGAAACTGGGTTTAAGGGTTTTTGGATGCACAAGTAGTATCTCTACTTAGTACCATTTTTTGGCTAGCAAAAGGTTCTAAACAAGCACCACATGTTGGAGGATCCATACAAATATAACTTTTATGCAAATATACACAACCATAACTCATTAAGTTGTCTACCTTGTCAAACTTCAACTAATTTGCACAAGTTTGAAAATAATTAATGGGTATTCACAATCATAGAAGATGTCCAAGATAATATATTTGTATGTGAAAGTTCTCTTCCTTATAGTAATCACTCACAAATTGCTTGTATGACCAATATTGTGATTGTCAAACATCAATATATTTTACTTTCTAAATCATATGTGAAGATACTACTAAGCATGAATCACATTGATAATTTCATATTTATGACATTGCATTGATTCATAATTTACTCATAGAATATAAGTGAAGCACAAGAGTAAACAATCAAACTACACTCAAAAGATATAAGTGAAGATCAATGAGTAGTCAAACAATAAAGTAGCTATGTGAGGACTCTCTCTCAATAAATATTTTCAGATCTAAGTATTTTATTAGAAAATCAAGTAAAACAAAATAAAATGGCATTCCAAGAATAGGACACATCATGTGGACAAATAAAAATTTAGGCTCAACATAGGCTAACCGATAGTTGTTGATGAATAGAGGTGGGATGCATAGCAACCTCAAGCTTAGATGTTTGAGACATCTTGAAGTATTTACTTGGGGTGCCTTGGTAATCCCCAATATTGAGATTTTGTATCTCGTTCAATTCTCTCATATCCCGGTTTCACCTAGATATCAAAAACTTTATCCACAAAAAACTCAAAAATAACTCGTGAGATAGGTTAGTACATATAAGAATAAATCCACACTTCATGCACTGCCAATAGAAGTTGCAAAATAATTTTCAAACATCATTTATATCTACCAATATAGGCTATGGAAACTATAGGATAAGTAGATAACAAAACTATGACAGCAATCTGTCCAAACATAATAGTCTGTAGCAGTCTATTAAAGCAGTGTAATTATGTAACTCAAAAAACTTCTCAAAATTTAGGGAAAATTATGAAAACACCATGTAAAAATTTCAGAAACTTTTCACGTTCCAGTAAAATATGAAAATTCAAACACTACAGCAAAAGTTTTGGTTTTTATACAACACACATCAAAACTTGCAATGGAGGCATCTTAAGGCAATTCTTGGAATTTTTTATTGAAAAACAAGATTATAAATAACGTCTAACAGATAAAAACAAAATAAAATGACGCTCCAAGCAAAACACATATCATGTTATGAATAAAAATATAGCTCCAAGTAAGATGTATCGATAATGTTGGAGACGAAAGAGGGGATGCCTTCCGGGGCATCCCCAAGCTTAGACGATTGAGTCTTCCTTGGATATTACCTTGGGGTGCCTTCGTCCTCCCCAATCTTAGGTCCTTTCTGCTCCTTGTTCACCTCATATCTATATCTCACCCAAAACTTGAAAACTTCAATCACACAAAACTTAACGGAACTTCGTGAGATGGGTTAGTATAGTAAATATAGATCATTCACTTAGGCACTATTAAGACAAGATTCATAATTTTTACCACATGATACCTACTTTATTCTATCATTATCATAATTTATATTATCCAATATAAGCTAGGGAACACTAAAACAAGCAAACTATGCATGCAAAACAGGATCTATCAAAAACAAAACAGTCTCTGAATATCTAAATGGTAACCATACTTACCTGACTCTAACAATTTAGAAAAAATACTAAAACGCATAGAATTGTAATAGGAATTTTGGTAAAAAAAATCAGAATTTTTTGACGTTCCAGTAAAATCAGATAATTCATATTCTGGACGCAAAACTTTCTGTTTTTGCACAGAATCAAACAAGCAAATATCCACACTATCCCAAAGGATTTACTTGGCACTTTATTGAAATAAAAGAGACAAAACATGATTACTAAAGTAGATTAATATTGTTAACATACAAAAAATAAAGTAAAAGTGTTGGGTTATCTCCCAACAAGCGCTTTTCTTTAATGCCTTTTAGCTAGGCATGCTAATTTCAATGATGCTCGTATAGGAATAGTAGTTGAAACATGCAAGAGAGCATCATGAATCACATGACAAGCACATTTAGTTCTAACCCACTTCCTATTCATAGGGATTTTGTAAGCGAACAATTAATGAGAACAAGATTCAACTATCATAGGAAGGCAAAACAAGCACAAGTTTAAAACTTTGAACACATACGGAGGAAACTTGATATTATTGCAATTCCTACAAGTATGTGTTCCTCCCTCCTAATAATTTTCAGTAGCATCATGAAGTAATTAAACAATATAAATATCACATAAATCATTATTTTCATGATGCACAAGCATAGAATTTTTATTACTACCCACACAAGCAAAATTCTTCTCATTCATAGTGGTGGGATCAAACGCAACAAAATAACTATCATGAGACACTTGATTGACATAACCACATTGAATATTAAAGTCATGACGACAAGTTTCATGGTTAATATCACTCCTTATAGCATACATTTCATCATCACAATCATCATACTTAGGACGCATGCTATCATCATAATAGTATTGCTCATCAAAACTTGAGGGACTAAAAATATCATATTCATCAAACGTAGCATCCCCAAGCTTGTGGCTTTGCATATCATTAGCATCATGAATATTCATAAAACTCATACTAACAATATTAATATCATGCAAATAATTCAAGTAATTCTCATCAAGTATTTTCATAATTTTTTCCTCTACCAATTATAAAGAAGAAACAAATGATGCAATCCAAACTCCATTTTTGCAATATTATTTTATAACACCAACCTAGTGAAAAACAAGAAACTAAAATATTTAATTTCAAGATCTAAATATATACCTTCAAGCACTCACCTCCCCGGCAACAACGCAAGAAAAGAGTTTGATGTCTACTAAGCAACTTTATTCTTTTAGACTCGTGTTGGGCCTCCAAGCGTAGAGTTTTGTAGGACTGTAGCAATTTTCCCTCAAGTGGATGACTTAAGGTTTATCAATCCGTGCGAGGTGTAGGATGAAGATGGTATCTCTCAAACAACCCTGCAATTAAATACAAGAAATCTCTTATGTCCCCAACACACCCAATACAATGGCAAATTGTATAGGTGCACTAGTTCGGCGAAGAGATGGTGATACAAGCACAATATGGATGATAGATATAGGTTTTTGTAATCTGAAAATGTAAAAATAGCAAGTTAACAATTGGAAAACAGCAAGCAAAACATTGTATAAATGCTTGGAAACAAGGCCTAGGGTCCGTACTTTCGCTAGTGCAATCTCTCAACAATGCTACTATAATTGGATCACATAACCAGCCCTCAACGTGCAATGAAGAATCACTCTAAAGTTCTTATCTGGCGGAGAACATGAGAAAAAATTGTTTGTAGGGTATGAAACCGCCTTAAAGTTATCCTTTCCGATCGATCTATCCAAGAGTTCGTACTAAAATAACCAAGTTATCCTTTCCGATCAATCTATATAAGAGTTCGTACTATAATAACACCATATGATACACATCAACCAACTCTAATGTCACCTAGATACTCCAATGTCACCACAAGTATCGATGAGTTAATTATACGATATGCATAAAAAAATCAGATTCATAATACTAAACCCAACACAAAGAACCTCAAAGAGTGCCCCAAGATTTCTATCAGAGAACAAGGAATGAAAACATGCAATCAACCCCTATGCATAGATTCCCAAGGTCATCGGAATCCACAAGTTGATGCCATAACATATATCAAGTGAATCACTTGAATACCCCAATATCACTATGGATATCTGCATGCAAGACATATATCAAGTGATCTCAAATCCATAAATGTATTCAATCCGATAATAACAAAATCTCAAAAGGAAAACTCAATTCATCACAACAAGATAGAGAGGGGAAAACACCATGTGATCCAACTATATTAAGAAAGCCCATGATACATCAAGATCGTGCCATCTCAATAACACGAGAGAGAGAGAGAGAGAGAGATTGAAAACATTGCTACCGGTACAAACCGTCAGCCCCGAGGGTGGACTACTCCCTCCTCATCATGGCCTCTGCCGGGATGATTAAGATGGCCATCTGAGATGATCTACCCTCTCCGGCAGGTTACTGGAACGCCTCTAGATTGGTTTTTCATCAATACAGAGAGTTGCGATGGTGGAATGATAAGTCTAGGGTTATTTTTTATGGTTTCTATATTTATAGAAATTTTTGGCGTTGGTTTCATGCGAAGGTGGGCCACGAGGTGAGGAACATACACCAAGGCGCGCTAGGGGGGCCTAGTGTGCCCTGGTGGATGGTGCCCACCTCGTGGCTCTTCTGGCCCTCCCACAAAGCATCTAGTGCCTCTTTCGTTCCAAAAAATCGTCAAAAAGTTTTGGGAGATTCCTAGAACTTTCATTTTCTACACAAAAAACAACACCATGGTAGTTCTGCTGGAAACAGTGTCAGTCCGGGTTAGTTCTAAATAAATCATATAAAGTGCATCAAAACCATATACAAGTATTGTAAACATAGGTGAATATGGCATGAATACTTCATAAATTGTTGATACGTTGGAGACGTATCACCACTCCAACGTGGTTCCGCACTATGCCTACCTTAAACTCAAAATGTTGGGGCCCAATGGGGTCATCACCATTAACGGTAACACGGAACTCTCCCTCCGTAAGGAGGAGCGGACAACGACTTATGCATTCGACTGCCAAGCGGCTGAAGTGGCAGCAAGACAGGAAGCTCGGCTTGATCTTCCGGGCTCTTCAAAATGCATCAGCACGGTCACTGGTTGAACTAGAGTCCCCCCTAAATAGGGATACGTGCTCCCCTAACCCTACCATTTGGTAGAAGACTACGTACCTCAACCACACAACTTCGTGCTTAAAATTCCTTAGGGGAATGGTGAGTAAAAATTTATCACACAAGGGGTGTTACATCAGATAAACCGAACACACCTGACGCCTAGTGATCTCCTTGACACATAAAGGCCCACCAGAAAGAACATATCGGCAGGATCAATCTACCAAATCATGGCTCCAGTCTCTTTGGAGGTTGCACCTTTCCAATGCTTTAAGCAACGCAAGGAATTGCATGTATACATCAATCTTGGAATAGACAAGGGCTGGTTGGTCAACAACTCGAAGGCGCGGACATGTGCCAGGGGAGCAACGAGCCACTATTTAAAACCATGTATTATTCTCTCCACCAACTTTTTCTTCAACATACTCTGTATCTGCTTACAGCTCGACCTGCATGACCAAGCCCTATGAATAATAAACCTGACATTTCCCTACACATTTTTACGTGTTGTTTTTTGTTTCATAATTTCCCTGAGGTGGTTTACTCCCACATAAAGTAGAGTCCGGCTTTGGACCGTGGGCTCGTACCTATAGCCGAGCCCATGGTCAAGTCCGATGTCTTATCGGCGTCTTGGATATTGCGTTATATGCATCTATTTTGAATTGTGATTTTGGTCAAGGATTGGGTTGCCCGGATCCTGTGCTTACCTCTTCCGTCCCGCTCTGTTCGGTTAAGAGTGTATAGGGAGAACCACTATGATTGCGCTTCCGTCCTGGATGGTTAAGCGCCTCAGTGGAGAAAGTCAAAATCGTCTGTCACAATAAGCGTAAACAGGTCAAGCGATCCAAAAATGATGTAAAAGTAATGCGTTGTTAGTGGTTGAGACGTGCTAAACGATGGGTTCTTCTTATAAGAACTGAGGTGTTAAGAGTGGTGTACCTCGGCTGGTCCGATCACCACTACACCCGGGGCTAGCTCAACTACCCCCACAAATTAGAGCTCATATGACTAAGTGAAAGGGATAAAGTCATTATGGTGTGATTGCCCCACTCATCTAAGCACACAATCATCACTAAGGTCCCAAGACTCGGCTAAGGATATGCATGTGCTAGAGAACACCCCGTGTAGTCTGTGCAAGGGGCACAAGCCAATGACCGGAGACTTTCAGGTGTATAAACAGTCACAAAGGAGGATAATATAAACGCATCGGATCAAAGCCGAACTGATTAAATCATATTTTTTAATTTTTTATCTACAAAATCCTCCTCGACATACCAAAGGGCTTATTGGAAGTACAACTCAGACTTCAAGCATTGCGCAATGATCTGTTTGGCACCTTCCACGACCTCGGCTAGGAACTGCTCGGGCCTCCGGTTCTTTCCTTCTAGGAAGGGGGGTCAAGCGCGATCTCCAGCGGCTTGACCTTCGGGTAATGCGCCATCACTCACGCATACGCCCGATGGGCACCCTCCAGACAGCCCGACCTCTTTCTAGTTGGCAACCTGGGGGTTGGCCTCGTGCAACCTGCTCAATAGGCCGAAGAAGCTGTCGGGCATTGGCCTGGACAGCCATAGTTTGATGCGGAGGTCCTCCATCACAGACCGCGCCGCTCGAAATAGCTCCGCCAACTGTTTCATTTGATTATTGAGTTGCGGCAGGTGCTCGCATGCCTAGAACTGACGCAAGAAGATCTTTTTGACAGGGTGGTCGGCATAGTGAGCGCCTGCATCCACGGCACTGAGCGGAAGGTCCTTGAAGGCCTCTGATGAATGTCAATGTTGCGTAAGATTGGCAAACCGGCTAACGCCAAAAAACACGGCGAAGCAGATAGGTCTTACCGGCAGCGATCTTGCTCACTTGATTGAGCACCTCACGATCCTCCTGGGCCCGGGTCTTGGCTTCCTTACAGTCCAAGCTCACCTTGGCAAGCTCAGCGGAAAGCTTCTTCTCCTCCTCCTGAAGGGTGTCACATTCGGCACACACCCCCTTCAGGTCCACCTCCACCTCCAGGACCCAGGTCGTGTGCTTCTCGATGGCCTCCTTCGCTGCAGCCAACTCCCTTCTGGCCTACTCCGCCGCAGCCCTGTTCTACTCGGCATGGAGCTTCTCAAGTACCGTGGAGGAAGTTGCAAAATTAATGCACTCATACTTTAGATCCTACTACCAAAACATAAGATCGGATGCAAGTACATAAATACTAACTGTATTCTACAAATTACCTTGAGCTTCCTCCATTTGCCTCTTCATCGGCTCCATGTCCTTCTCGGACATCTCGAGCTTATGGGTCATCTCTTCCAGCTCCTGGGAGGTGGAAGTTGAAACCGATGTCGATTCCTATAAGCACACAATACACAGACATTAAAAACTCATCGTACATCATCGACCCCATGATCAAATACTTTTATCCGACGAGGGTCTCGGGGGCTACTACTATTTGCCTTTTATTCATCTTTTTGACCACCAAGTAAGATCTTTATATCTCACTTAGGGCTCGAGGGCTACTGTGGTTAGACACTTACGGTCCTCAGACCAATTATTCTTTCTCCCACCAGGAACCATTAATTACATTCTAGTTCTTGATGGTTTTATGCATTTATTGTATTAACGAGGAAAAGCGAGAATAAAGCTTACCTCAAAGCCTTGAAAGAGGCCTCAGAAGACCCCCCTCATGTCGGCCTCTACGGATCGGTAGCTTCGTAGCACCACACTCATTAGTGTGCGGTGCTCAGCATAGATGGAAGAACCCTCCATTGTTGCTTCCACCTCTTTTGTCCTCCCCTTAGGCGCCTGCCTCTGGCAGGGGGGTGAACGTCACACCTCGGGTCCCTCCCTTAATAGAGAAGGTGCCACTGGAGTACCGGACGAAGCATCTTGGTGCCCACGGGCACCGAAGACACTGCCTTACCCAGCTTTGTTCCTTTTGTAGAAGAAGGAACCTTCAACAGTGGGTCCTCGGTGACCGAGGACTCCACCTCGCCTGTGGGTGCATTGGTGCTTCCCTTGTGGTCAGCACGGGCGGAGCCGGCAAGGTCGCCTTCCCCCAACACCTCGTGGGTGAACTCCCATCAGACGAACTGTCTGGAGGGAGCCTGCTCGATCCCCCGTCACTTGGACCGCCCTTGGGTCTTGTAAAAGGCAAAATGGGTGAATCAGAAGACTAGAGGCAAAAGGAGTCATCGTATAAAATGTATGATAAGAGCCAAGGCCGTACATCCTCGGTGGTGACTTGCTCCTGCGAGCTTTGGATTGCTCACTCTCCGAGCATGATAGGACAACCTGGGTCTTGGCCGAGGTTTTGCGGGATGTGGCGTCGGATGCCTTCATAAGGCGCTTCCGACCACCACAGGTCTTCACCCTCACGACGAGCTCGGCCGCCGCCCTTTTCCTTGGAGGGGAGTTGTCCTTGCTATGCTCCTCCCCCTATTCATCTCCTCCTTCCAAGGAGACGAACATGAGGTCCTCGGACTTGGAATTCGAGGGATACTCAATTTGAAGACTTCCCTTCTTCTTCTGTTTCCTCCCTAGCTCTCTTTTAGCCTTGGGCGGGCCCTTTGAGGGTGCCACGGCCAGAAGTGCCTGGAGCTCAGGGGATATGATGCCTCCGGGCAAGGGAGTGGGGCATATTATGCTTACCGCCCGAGCCAACCATTTTTGCATATAAAGGAAAAGTGTTTTAGCTATAAAGCATAACTCCGAATTAAAAGGGTTTGTGTTATGGATGTTTACCTCCTTCGGAATGTGTGCCTTCGAGTAGCCGCTATCTGGCCCATTCATGGGGAACTCGTTCTTCTTCGGCTTGAAGAGATACGTCCACATGTTGTCCATGTTGTTGCGGAAGAAGCGATAGATCGTCCGGGGATCCTCGGGCTTGTAGAGCCCCATCCGGCTAGCCCGAAGTTGGAGTGGCAAGATACCGCGATGTAGCATCATGTCAACCACATCCACCAGCTTGGTGTTGTCCTTGAGGGTGTAGATCTCCTTCTGGAGGACGGTGACCTCCTCTGGGTCACCCCACTCCAAGCTCTTTGGCTGTCAGGAGTTCGGCTTCCTCGGAGGCAAACCCGTAAAGGGTGGGAGCTCGGCCTAGTTATCGGTGCGAGGCTTGGTGGTGTAGAACCAATCCCGCTGCCACATCTTCATTGTTTCGACGAAGATTCCCTCCACCACTATGCTCTCTAGAGTTTGCTAATCATTCCGCCACCGCATTCGGTGAAGGCGCCACCGTTGCGGCCGCCCCCACTCTTTGGCTTGACACAAAATGTCTTCGGCCATAAGCCGAAGTGTGGCAACACCCTTAGGAATGCCTCACACACCATAATGAAGGCGGTGAAGTGGAGAATAGAATTCGGAGCAAGATTATAGAAATCAAGCCCATAAATACGACACCCACCCCCCCGCCCACGCGCGCACGGAGGATGCAGGGGAATCCCAGACCTCTGACGAGGTGGGAGATGAAGATGACCCGCTCCTTGGCTTGGGGAGTGGGGATGCCTAGGTTGGGTTCCGGAGCCCTGCAAGCCACGCCGTAGGGGATATACCCCGTCGCCCGAAGCTCCAAGATGGTGGCGTTGTCGACCTTCGAGGGAACACATTGCCCTTTCAGATGTGAGTGAGCCATTACCGTGGAAAGCTTTGAGCTTGATGGAATGGTTTGGGGCACTAGGAGCAGGGGAGGTTTCGGTGCTGGTACAGGAGGAGAGCATGGGGAAAAGGGACTCGACCCAGACTTTTATAGGCTCGTAAAAGGTGAAGAGTCCCCTTAACCGTGCTGAAAAAATCGCCACGTTCCGTCTGAATCAAGGCATTGTGGATGCGTGGGACAAAGCAATTGATTGATGATATCCCTTAAAACACGGGTCACAATCTCTATTTTGATATGACATGCCAAGAGTGGCCTCGAACCACGGTTCGAGTAAGTTGTGACCGATATGCATGATGTCATGAATACGACAATTCGAAAAGGTTGTTAGTACCTTCCTGCTGGACATGCCTATGCTTCTAGTCCTCGGGACTTAATTATACACTTCGTACCAGGGAGGATGTTGCACCATTTCTTGGGGCTGGGCTGCTGAACCTGCCTGTCCAGCCGAAGACTGTCGATCCAAGAACATTTATCCGAAGTCAGTTGTCATCTTCGGCTTCGAAGACAAGTTTGGGGCCTACTAAGGGAGTCCTTGACTAGGGGGCCCCGCCCGAGCTAGTCTAGTCCATGGTCCAGGCTGGAGGCCCATCCAGGAGGAAGGACTTCGGAGGCCCTAGGACGGGGCGTGAGCACATTGGATTCTACCGAAGACTTGGTGTGTAGTCCAAGAAGGGATCATTCGTTCGACATGTAATCCATAGATGGTAACCGACATTCATATAACCCTAGATACTCTCGATGCTTATATAAGCCAAAGGGTTTAGCCCGTAGAGGATAACCATACACATAGTCGTCACCCTAGGGTTTAGACCACAAACATGCGTTCTCAAGGTAGATCAACTATGTACTTGTTACACCAATAATACAACAAGAGCAAGATGTAGGGTTTTACCTCCATTGAGAGGACCTGAACTAGGGTAAAAACCTCATGTTCCTTGTCTCCTGTTACCCATTGATTCGATCTCACAGGTCCCCCCCCCCTACCCGAGGTCTATCGATTTTGACACCGACACCCGTGAAACTGTCCCTGGGTATAACGCGTCCCGCCATGGATCGAGCAATGGGCTGCCGCTTTGTCGCCCCATTAGGCTGCAACACCGTCGCCAACTGGTTCTCGCTACGGTTGCACCGACCCATGCTCTGCCTTTGTGTCGTCCCTTTGGGCCCTAGTGCTACAACGCATGGCCAATGCCACAGACCGAGGTCATCCCCATGGTTGCACCGACCCACACACCGTCGCTCCATCGCCCCTTTGAGTCGTAGCATCGCGGCATGCGATCCACTCTATCGTCCCCACGCATCAACTTCTGGTATGTGCTATGCCGCCTCTCTTGGCACGAGAAAGCCACCGTCCGCTCTGGTCTTCATCATGTTGTTGGGTTCTTCTCGCCTACTTCGAGCACCGCCGCCGTGCTCCTAACATAGATGTCGTCGTCGCCTCCTCTAGTCATTGTCGCCGCTCTTCTTCCTAGGCACCGATGTCTCTCGCTCACCCGAGCCGCACCGATGTCCACCTCCTTCGTCTTTTTCCAGCACCAGCTCATCGCCAGCGTTGTCATCATCTACCTCGACCACTGCATCTACTCCAAAAATCGCGGGCGACATCGGCCCCACGCCGATTGATGCCGCAAACATCGTCGAGTCCTTCTCTGTTCGCCCCTCAACATGGCATACTAGCTTATGCAGGTCCCCGTCTACGTATGCCCTGTGCTGGCAACCTCGATGCGATACTTCGTCCCTGATGTGTTCCCAGGCCTGGCAAGCCTGGAGCGGCACACCGTCAACATCAACTTCACCCGTCTACACACGACCGATGCTGGCAACAACGATGTGTGCCTTCATCTACGACGTTTCCCCGGGCTTGGCAACCTGGCCTGATGCCTCATCAACAACGTCTTCTTCCTGGCGCACCACTACTTCAGCATCACTACGCCCATGACTAACTCAATGCCTTCTTGCGCCTGCGGCTACACGACGACTACTCGACATCGCCCACCCCGACTTGACATCGACCACCGCATTCTTCGCATGGCTACCTCAACCATGACTACACCACCCCACGATCTTGGATACCTCGACATCGGCACAAAGGGTTACTGCCTTGCTTGAGCAACCTCGTCGGTTTCCACTCTAGCCACGACTTTATGCATCGACCATTACAACTATGTGGGGGGATGTCTGTCGGCTTACCTTCGGACTCTTTTCCAGTCTCACCTTCTGCATCGCTACCGTTGTGACTACATGGCGATGTTGAGTATTATGGTTATTAGGAAGTATAGGATAGACTGCGAATGATTCCTGCCATGTCTTGTACTCCAAGTTGGTCATGCACTCCTATATATATGCCCACGAGGCTGAAGTAATACATCAATGATTCCACCAATCCCTCTCTATCCCTTCCACACAATTATTTTTCGTGTCGCCGCTGCTGCTATCAAGATGCCACCTTCCAAAAAACTAACCCTGGACTACCAATTTAGAACACTAGGATCCGCCACCCCACTAACCGCCGCTGAAGTAGTAGGGGGATGGGGTAGGAATCCATGACCCCATTTGACAAAAGATGACAGGGACTTAGTCGCCTCCTCTTCGTCTTTGTTTGCGGAAAGGATTAGATCAGTTATAAAAGTTACTTAGAAGTATAAAGCGTCTCAAACATAATAAAAATTACATTAAGATTCCGAGACCACTACTGCCGCCAGAATGAGCCGCCGACCCGCCGTTGTCGTCGCTCCCCTACTGAAGCCGTCTTGACCTTGTCGATGATACCCGGGAAGTCTTCGTGCATGTGCCCCTAAGGATCAATGCCTTGGACCCACAATTGTCGTTGTTGAATCTTCGCATAGATCTAAAGCACTTGACACCAAAACTCGACATATGATGAGAAACCCTAACCTCACCGCCCCAAGAAGATGGCAAGAATCTATGTCGGAGCTTCGACGACAATGTCCAAATGGACGAACTCAGGGAGGATCAAAGTTCGAAAGACAAAGTCAAATGAGAAGCAGCACCATCCACCCGAGCATTGCACTTGCGAGGACTAAAAAAACCTAACCTAAACTACTAACCGAAGCGAGGTACCGAGATTCTTCTCCCCACTATCGGCCGCCGGAGCGGTAGATAGAGGGGATGCGAATCCACAGACTCGTCAGTGAAGTATGGAGGGGAAAGCTTACCCTGGGCGCATAGGTTTAGAGAAGTAAATGTGAGGAAGTCACATATCGCCTCCTCTTCGCCTCGAAAGAGGAGCAAAAAATTAGAACTGCTCGGTTGCGGTTGTGTTTTGTAATTGCCCATAGTTGGACCTCTTCAATTCAAAAAAAAATCAAGATGCATGAGTCGAGTAAACAAAGTAACATGTATTTTTTATATTCCAAGATTGAATTGTTGTTTTATTGTGCATAGGATAAATGTAAGATTATTTCAGAGAGATTGCAGTGGATGGGAACTTTCTATGAGATTAAGCATACAATATTTCCAAAGGATTTTTAGGGCATATTTATTTTGTAGGAATTTTAAAACACGAATAGGAAAGCACACTAGACTGA
Organism: Hordeum marinum; assembly: GCA_022496015.1. Taxonomy (NCBI): domain Eukaryota; kingdom Viridiplantae; phylum Streptophyta; class Magnoliopsida; order Poales; family Poaceae; genus Hordeum; species Hordeum marinum. The sequence goes on along the minus strand of CM039675.1, from coordinate 85,804,425 downwards.
AGTTGCATGCCATTTTGAATTCTCTAAACTTAGAAAACAATCGAAATTTGGATCGAAGAGTGTTTCTCACCATAGATATTTAGATTTTCTTCCTAAGACCTCTTCCAATGCACAAGTGCTTAGATGGGGTGCTAAGGGCATTAAAGTGTTTAGCAACTAAAGTCCATAATGCATAGGTGCTTAGCTTGTTGTTGTTAAGCTTTATTTATTTAATTACTTAGCAACCAAACTCTTCCATGAATATGCTAAACTTCCTTCATTTAATTGTTTTGCATAGGTCTATGCGCTTGGCATTGGTTTTTCTTGGGGTTACGAGAGTGCTCTATTTTCTCCTTAATTGCTTTGCCACATCATTTTTTGCTTATATGGCATGCTTAGCACCCGTACACTCTGGAGCACTCGGAAGAGCCTTAAGATTGGTTTGCACACTTCCCAAAAAATATTAATGTCACTATTTTGAAGGGAAGTTTTCATCCACTTAAATCTCTTGGTGGAAATTATCTGCAAGCACTATTTTATCCAAATTCATGTACTTCTCTAATCCTATATGATTCGAGGGTACATTACACTTTAATCATGTGTTTTTCTATTTCTATATTTTGCGAATTCTGCAGATCAAATAGGCTCCAAATTAGAGGACCTGGAGGGTTCCAATCCTCGGGGGTATAAAAAACAAATGAGTTTTTCCTTAGGATTCCCAATTCATGTGATTTTTGTTTCCTACATGAGTTGTTTGATTGTTGGGGGTATAACCCCGAGGTAGGCCTAAGCAGGCTACTGCCCATTCAAAGCAAACTATAGGGTGGTCGGCTCCCCTCGAAGGCCGGTACCCCTAGCTGGCTCCCCTTTATGGGTCGAATCGGGGCGAGGTACGATCCACCACGGTCCGGCTCCAAGGCGAACCGCCAGCCGGCGGGTCGATGCCTCTCCCATCACTCCGTACGACAAGACATCGACGCATCAGCAAGACATGATAACAGCGACCCGGCTGCTGCTGACTAGGGCACGCGTGGCTATAGTGGAGGCGGTTGTACCGCTGACCGGGGCACGTGGGGCTACAGTGGAGGCGGTCATACCGCTGACCACAGCCGACTGCGACCAGGCAAGACGGCACAGTGGCCGCACGCCTCCAACTACTCCATGACTTGACCCCGCGTGGCTACAATGTAGCCGACCGTACTGCTGAACGCGACCGGTTGCGACCAAGGCGGTGCTGCATAGTGAGGCCAGTACCGCGGCATGACAAGCACACGCCAATGACAACGGCTGTCCGGTGGGCCCCCACTTTTGACGATACCCTACAGTCAGCAGGACCTACCTGCGACAAGACTTCCAAGGCAGTGGGGCCCCTGGCCGGCTTGGGAGACCGCCAGTCGGGCCCCATCCGTGCTATACATGCATATTGTAAGCCGGGGGTTGGCCTATAAAAAACCCCGATGCCCCCATGCAAAGGGGTCGGTCAAGAGAACACCCTACTCCACACATCCATAGACGTAGAGAGGTAAGAAGGGCGAGCAAGCTCATTCTTCCTCCTCTACCCAACATCTCAAGGAGCAACCCTGTAACCCCTTTGGTTCATCAACTAGACAAGCAGGAATAGGGGTATTACCTCCCATGGAGAGCCCCGAACCTGGGTACATCGTGCGTCTTGCACCGCTTGTCCTCAATCCCATTCCGGAGCCAATCGACGCACTTTCGGCCCCCAATCACTCTCGATAAGCCACCCCATCGCATCTATTGTGACAAAACGATGACACCGATTCATGTAGATTGCAAATCAGATATTTCCGTCAAGATTCCTTACTCTAAGTTTCATAGAGAATTTTCCATTGACTCTAACCTTATTGGAAAAGAACCCATATTTCTTATGCACGCTCAAACAATCGTTCACTCTTGTTGTATTAAAGATGGCACTACATTTCAATCCTTCATTCAAAGAAATTTCAAACAACGTAGATATCTAGAAAACAACTTCTTCTATGCCACTATATAGGGTCCGAATACCCTTGAATATTGGTTGTCAAGTGAAGCCAACATCCAACGGTTAATAAGTGGAAAATCCGACTAGATTGGTTGTGTTGCTAAGTTGCTACGATCTTGTTGAGCATCAATACTAATACAACTAGTCTCGGAATCGGTGCTAGCGTGAATGCTCTGTGTCAGAAGTTAGGGAACCCTACCATTTAGGGTTTCCCTAGGTGTGACACATGGAAACTAGTGATGTTGTGTTTGTGCAACTAGTGCCTTCGAGATGAGCTTATGTTTTATACTGCTAGGCATGTTTTGAACGCTCGAGTCACTGGTTTGTATCCGGTGTGTATGGTCACCGGTTGTACCCAATGTGTACGGGTATGGATGGTGTTTTGTTGAGCAGTGTTTCAAATCTTGGAAGCATCGAGTCAGGTCATTATCAACGGGATATGAGTCTCGAAATGATCGTATGGAGTAAATCATGAATGCCGGTGTGATCTTCTCCCTATCATGAACTGTTGGTTGTGAGCGAAGCCTTTGTCCATTGTGCATACGAAGCCTAAGCGCCGAGTGACATTTGAATTCTGGTTGTTCTGACCCACCTTTGGTGCTTCTACGAAGGGAATCATGAAACCGAATGGCTCTTTCATGATGCCTCCCCGCCATATAAAGAACCTAACCCCTGCGGGCAGGCACACCAAAGGACTGTCCCAAAGGACATGTATTGATTCAGTCTGTACTCCCACACTTGTGTGCAAGCTTCTTCTTGTTCTTGAGTCTCATCTTAAGAGAGGAAAATCTTAGAGAGAGGAAAGAAGTTGAGAATCAAGCAATGCCTGGTTTGGGAGCTTTCGTCATGTGGATTTGCCTCGAGCAAGTATGTGAAGGACCATGGATCACCTCAAGATCCACCAAGAGTATCTGGGGCAAGCTTCTCATGAAATTGGCTAAAGGAGAAAAAGGTGTGGTCTAAGTGACTTCATAACTACGTTAAGGGCTCTCCAACAAGTTAAAGTCTCTCCAACAAACACATAGTGTTGACTTGAACTTTTGGATTTATTCATGACTTTGTTCTCTTACTCTCTACTTTATAGCCCCCCCCCCCCCCTCTCCTTTCATCGGGCATAGAATCTGATCATTCATTATCATTGTATCTCCCCACCATATTACAAATGCATGATCATACATAACACACCACTTTTCTCCGAACTTACCTACACTACTTTTTCATATGAACGCACAAGATCAGTCCAAGGTCCTGCCGATTAATGTGGCTGTCCATTTGTACTTGACGATAATGCCAGACCATCAGCAAGTAAGAGTTCATTTTAAGAAACACCAAGTACAATGTAGACGCTTGCTCGCGTCGCAAAGTTTCAAGATTGATGAAATCATCAAAAAGCACATGTGCATCGTTATTGACGAGAACTTGTCTTCCACATAAAGAATAATCGCATTAATATGGCACATGCCTATAGTTGATCCATGGTGAGCTAGAGGCACAACCCTTCTCATCATGCAAGCAAAATGATTGATTATCGGTAACACTTACATTTAGAAAAAACTCGCATTGTATATCATGGAATTCTACCTTATATGATTTGAGTCTACCAACACAATGACACAACAATGTAGCAATTCTTGGAGGGCTCATAAGCACATATTCCCTATGTTAGTATGTTACAAGATAAAAGGCACACCATTCCCAAAAGTAAAATGTTTCTACATCAACAGTGTTTATAGAAAGGAATATTTGTACATACAATACCAAATTAGTACCATTAAATCCATTATGAAACATTTCTTCAGAATTTATTTACTTGGCATTTTATATGTTGATAAATATGGCCAAACATATAAAAGTTTGACTTGTAATTTTTTTAATACATTATATTTCGAAACAAAGGGAATACAGATAACAAATTAAGAAATACAGTAAAACTTTTACACGTGTACATGAAAAAAGATTATGTTTGCACCCTAGGCCAAAAGACAAATTAAACATCTGTAAGGATTAACCTGGGTTTTCTATACAAATCACAAGTGTTGTTTCTTTTCATGTAATTTTACAAGCAAATATTTGATTCAAACATTTACAGAAGATATTCCTCAAATGTTTTTTATAACCAGAAATCACCTCCAATTCATGGGTAATAACATGGTGCGTGCACAGTTCTTAGCTATGTGTTGTTGAAATCTTGGCTATTTCCGGTGGATATGATCTCGATGAGAAACATGTTTAGTACCAGAACTGTAATCGACAGACATAAAATAGTTATAGTTGTCATCAGTGCTTAGCCAAACATAAATCATGCTTGCAAACAGTGTCAAGATAGTTGCTCTTATTACAAGTTCATGAAATCAAAACACGGTCACAGGACAGTTTGCAGACTCGTCAAATCAAAACAAGGTTCTGGGCAATGACCAGGCTCACTTACTGAAAGTAACGCCCCAATATCATTTCAGCTTTTCAAAGAGCTTTGGTGCTACCTGCAGATGCATATAAGAGGCATGTTATCTTCAATCTTGGTAGTGCTTTCTTATAGATGTTTTTTCTAACAATGTCCATCTCTGACTTGAGAGGAAGTACTTACACATTTATCGATGCATGACCAATAGTCAAAATATTGCCCAGTGCAGTGCTTGTGCCCGGTATCATCAGCCTCAACTCTCTTGATACATTTCTGTGCATCATACAGCCACCACACAGGTTGGAGAAGTAATCACATAGGAGTATCGTGTTGACATAAATCAAACAGCATGGCAATGAAAAATCAAATTGAGCATGAGGTAGAACATTACTAAGTCAATGAAGATCCAAATGGTTCTCAACCTTACAACTTAAGCTGGACATTTGTGTTGTTCCAACTAAATCTGAGAATGGTTTGAAAACTAAACCATACCTCACCCAAACCTGCACGAATAAACGTGGCAACCCAAACCAAACTAAACTCAGTTGATATCTATGTCAGCCCAACCAAAACCAAACCAACTTGACTTTCCACCCAAATCGAACTGAAACTGAGTGCTTAACCATGGTTAAAGCCAGTTGCTGAAATGGTTTGAAAACCATTAGAGTAGTACGTATTAACCATCCTTCCATCGCACATTCCTTGTATCTCAGTTGGAAAAAGAAAATCGCAGATGAGCAGCCGCGTTCAAACTTGTCCACTGAGCAGCGGTGCCCGAACCTAGCCAGTGAGCAGCAGCCGCGGGGGACGGGGCTGGCGGGCAGGCGCGGAGGCCACTCCGACGAGCGGCACGACTGCAGAGGCGGGGCCAGCGAGCCGCACGTGAGCAGCGCTTGACGACAGCAGCTATGGAGGCCAGTCCGACAAGCCGCGTGCGATGATGACGGTCAGAGACATGTCTCACTCGACGGCAGCGGCCACGGAGGCATGTCCACAGAGCCGCGCGCGAGCGGCGCTCGACAGCAGTGTCCGTAGAGGCCAGTCAGGAAATCTACGCAGAATGGTAGCTTTGGCGAAGGCCGGACCGGCGAGCCACGCGTGAGCAGCTCCGGCGAAGGCGCGCCGACGAGCCACGCGCTAGCAGCTCTGGCAAAGGCGTGGCCATGGGGGTTCGATGGGCGGAGAAGAATGGGCTCGAGAATTACGAACGGGAACCAATGTCAACAACCAGGCATTAACTGTGGGTTTGAACTTTTTGGAGCTGTACCTGTTCAGGCCTATAACCGACCATACCCAACCATTTGTTATAAGAAACCAAACTGAACCAAACTCTTGTCAGGTCAACCTATTAACACCTGAACCAAACGAAACTATAAGCAGAAACCAACCCGATACACCCGGTTAATCCAAAACCATTCTCAGATTTAGTTCCAACAGAGCAAATGATAGTAGTTCTGATCAGTTACCGAATATACTGTGTGTTGGAAACAGCATCATAGAGGAATCGAGGATTATATGAATCCTTCACAGTGCAATCAATCTACAAGCTATTATTTAACTTCCATTGAAATAATTGAACAGTTCGTCACTACAGAAAGTAACAAAATTGAGCCATGCAACTTCTCTTAGGATGTGAAGGGTTGATATTTGAAATGGAAAATAAAATAAAGCTTCAATACAAAAATAGCATGAATATCACAGCGGAAAAACATCCAAGGATAACTCTAATGCAGCCCAAGAAGATATATGTTGAAAACATGGTGGCAAACTTTGAATCGGCTGGCAAACAGCCAAAACTGGCACATTCACATGGCCAAATAGTTTCATAATTATGCTGACCAAAGAGTGTCATTTCTCGTAACTTCCATAATGGAAATAGCAGTATTATCACATTAAATTCCCCCATCAAAATTAAGAGTGTTACAGCAGAAGAAAGTAAGAGCACACCTCGTACTCATACAGTGGCTTTACACACTGTGGCTTGCACCGCTCCTCAAGATACTTCTTGGGATCCACAGGTTCCTCGTCCGCCCTGAGATAAAACAAAAACAGAAAACAATGAAAGCTGAGAAAATAAAATTGACTGTTTCATAACCTTTTATGAAAGGTGCAACACATGGCCTTTCTGGTACGAAAACCATGAGTCAGCCATCTAATAACTACATAATCAACATAAAGAGCTATGGACGGGATAAAATGCTGCGTAGACAGGTAGCTTGCAGGAGACATATTGTTCTATTCTAGGCTGGTTATTTTCTCCTGCCTATCCCTGGAACGTCATCTTTTACGCATCACCAAAGAAGAACACCCAGGGAGACCATGCTATGCTCACAAGAATATGACAAGAACCTCACAATTCCAGATAAGATGAGGTTCAAGTGAAATGCACCTTAACCCTAGAAAATATAGTAAGAAAGGGATTCTCATCTCAAAATTATCCATGCAGACATGCGGTGTGAACTGCCATGCACTAATTTAGAGCTTACTAACAGTCGACATACACATTTCCAATTGTTGATGAAGTTGGAGCAGATTGTACAACACGACTATATCCCTGCACCGCAGAAGATAACCTCGAACTCTTGATTCACCGAGTAAAATAAACATCAAGCTGCCCACCATGCCAGAAACTGTTCATCTATCTACGCAGTTATCTTATCTGTGTAGTTCTAATCAACAGCTATAGGGCACACTGAACACACAAGACAACCAGGCGAGCTTGTTCTTGTCCTTCCTTGATTTGAATCTGTGACCCACCACCCACGAGAGACTATTCATCCTATACACTAATCCGCTAGATTCTTGGTGCGAAATCTGACGCTACCTCAATCTAGTTCCAATAGAAAGGAGATAAACAATGCAGCTACTTATATACTGCATTAATCTTTCTAAACCAAGCACAAGCTAGCCATGTAAAACAGAAGCACAAAACTCTGACTTCATAATAACACAACATGCATAAAGAGCTGCAGATGGGGCATTAATGCATTTGGGGTTCATGTATTATATCCTCTCCTCGTACGTATCCCTGGAACACCATATCTTCCATCACCATCAAATGCATTCAAGATTAAGTGGTCTCTAAGATGAAACACCTGAGAGTTCATCAGCGTGATTAAAAGAGAAGGATCTAAGAGCATCTCTAGCCCATCCCCTATGAGTTAATTCCTCATCTTATTCCCCATCCTTTTATTGTCCATATTTTGGGGGATTGAACTTTTGTTCATCTAGCCCTCCCCCAAGCTTAATTCGCCAAAAGCCCAAATTTGCACACATTTGGCTTGTGCGGTTCATCGAACACCTACAACATGCAAGAGTCATGTTGCGGTAATTTCCAATGTTACAACACACAGGGGACACTGTCCCCAATTTGAGTAGCGCAAGGCGATGAAGCTCAAGGGGAGCAAGCTGTCCAAGAAGCACGTTCTAGCTCAAGAGGTACTCTTTCAATTCCAAAATTCATGGACGACTTGACATATCTTCCCTGTTTCTTGTGATCAAGTGGCTACTAGAAATGTTTAATTGCAGTTCATATACCTTGTTGTATGCAGAACCTGTCCTCTGAAATGAAACAACTAGTGAAATCCAACATGGACAAGCTGAACGAATGTGGCATATGTGGATAGCGAGCAAGACAGCACCGAGTTGGAGCTATCGAGAGCACGAGCCATGGCAAAGGAGTTGGAGCGCCAAATCAACCAGAGCAAGACCAAAGCAACGTCCTAGAGGTCAGGGCTGCAAGCAATGTGGGCACCCATGACACGAATGAACGCCATCGAGGAGGCCTCAGACGCCCAGTACGCTGAGGTGTTGCAAGAGCTGGACCACGTCAAAGAGGGAGCTCCGCAAGTTGAAGTAGGAGGTGAAGTCCGCATCAGAGGCCAAGGCCAAGGCTGAGAGTGACGTCGTGGCGACGTTGGAGCTATTTGCATTGAGGCCGAGCGGGTGCACCGCAAACTAGAAGCCCAGCGCGTCACCGAGGAAGAGCTGTTCACCAGGGGATCGAGGCCACGAGGGCCAAGGTGAAGCACACAAGAAGGCAAGCTGCACAAGGGAGTTGGAGGCGCAATGGAGCTGATGCGCGCCATGGAGAAGAACCACGTCCCAAACAATGGGGCGGTGGAGGCTACCGCGACCGCAAGACAAAAGAAATAAGAGGCACAGGACAAGGCGTTGCTGCAGGCTACAAAGGCAGAGTTGTCCATGGCGAAGAAAGTAGTCCTCCACGGCAATGGCGCCAATGACGCCGACGACGGAGGTGAGGTGGCGGAGACAAAATTCAACGCCACCGGCGGGATTCCGGCACCGAAGGTGCAACACAGATTAGGGGCTAGAGATGCTCTAAGATACCCCAACTCTACATTTGATGGGATTTCACTCAAATGCATTTTAACCCCTCAATAAAGCAGTAGTCAAAATTATTGCGACACACTGGTTTAGAGCCTCCTAGGCACTAGCAGATGCATACACATTTCCATCAGTAGATGCAGTGTATCACCACACATTATAGAAGATAGCATCGAGCTCACGATTCTCCAAGCGAAAGAAAGCATCGAGCTGCCCACACGCACGGAAAGCCACCAGGGCAGCTCACAATCTACCCCCAAGACCACAAAGCAAGTTTGTTCCTCCCCATCCCAGATAATTTCCAAGCCGTGACCCAGCAGAGACCAACCAGACCATACCCCAACCCGCTGGATTTCTGGCGTAAATCCGTAGCTCCATCGATATAGCTTCGATCGAAACGAAACAACTAATGCAGCTACACGCATAAAGGACACGCAGCGCACGGATCGCCGGAAGCAGGCAAACGATATTCAGACGCTACCGAGCAACGAACTGGGGAGGAGATGAGGGCTCAGCGATGGAGGAGTACCCACATGGCGATTACGCGCTCCGAGCGGGTGGGTTCTGCTCCTGGCGAGGGGAGGGGAGGGGAGGGGATCTGGAGCGAGAGGCTGGTCGAAGTTAGGGTTCGCGAGTGGAGAAAATTGGGAAATGGTTCGTGGACCACGGGAACAACGCGGGGATGGGGGTGGGTGAGTTTTTGTATTCTTAGATGAACGGGGTAGGTGAGTGCATACCTCCCAAACGGGTCGGCCCGACACGGCCGTTAGTAATCGTGTCCGGCATGGCCCGACCCGCCGCGGCACGATTACTAACCGGGTCGTGTCGTGCCGGCCCGCGTGCTCGGGGTGCCGGTCTAGGCACGGCACGGTGGTTAAGTGGGTCGGCCCGCGGCCCGTCAGGCACGTTTAGGCACGCCAGGTTCGATTAGGCACGCGAGGCCCGTCTATTCAATTATATAGTTTTTTCAAAAAAAACAGGAAAAAATCAAAAAAATGTAAAAAATGTAAAAAATGGCATGTTAGGTAAAAAAATGAAGATGAAGTGTCATCATGTGGGATAAATCTTGAGCTTTATTAGTGACTGTCTCATTAAAACCTTCCATCCCTGGGAAGTAAAAGAGTACAAAGCCATGCTCTAGAATTACAAAAGGATAAGAAAAATTATAAAAGAAACAGAAAAAGGACTACACTGCTAATCTACCGATAGTTCCGATGCCGTGTCGTCTTCATCAAAGTTCATATCTTCAAACATTTCCAGCAGTTCCTTGTTTTCTGCAATGTGTTGGGCTCTCCTTCTTGATAGCTCACCATCTTTCACGGACATTAGTGTTCTCACCATATCAGGAGCGATACTAGTTCTTCTTTCCTCAATTATTCTTCCAGTAAGGCTGAAAGCGGACTCCGATGACACAGTAGAGACGGGTACCGATAACACATCACGTGCTAATATCGAAAGCATCGGAAATGTAAGTCTGTGTTCTTGCCACCACTGCAGTATGTTGAAGTCTTCCTCGGTATCTAAATCGAACATGACTTTGTCACTGTTGAGGTACTTCGCTAACTCCCCGCAACCTTGAATCACAGATGATGATGTGGAAGAGCTTCCAGCGGTAGAGGAGGAGGAAGAACCAAAGATCTTGCTCCATGCTCCTCTTTTTTTACCTGTAGTAGGTGCTGGTGGAGGTCGTTGCATTCGTACTCCGACATACGTTTGCTCATACTTAGCAAAAACATCATAAAGCTTTTCACGAGCCATGTTAAAGTCACCCGTATAATCTAAACTTAGGGATGCAGATAGTACATTGAGTGCGCTACGATACCCTTCAAGTTTAGCTCTGGGATCCAAGATAAATGCAAATGCATACAACAGTGGAATATGTTCCCAATATTTTAAATACTTGGTTTTCATGTCGGCAACAACATTAAGTAACAATCCATCACCTTCATATGCTTTCAGATGACTAGCAATGCTAATAAGGTATGCACCATCAAAGGAGATGTGGAGTAATAAACCCCACACAAAGTTATTGTTGCATCATAGAACAACTCAAGAAATGCATACAATGATGTAATAACATGCCAAGTCTCAGTGGTGAGTAGAGGTTCAGCCCCATAATTTGCATTAATGAAACCATTGAAAGGAACTCTGTCTCGAGTAACTGCCTTAAGCATCAAATATGTAGAGTTCCATCTAACAGGCATGTCTGAATTAAACTTATGAGGAGTTGCGTCTATAGCAATGCAATATCTCTTATAGTTTGAAATTCGTTGAGTTGAATTCGAAAGATAAGATATTGTAGTGCGTATGCATTCAAACGTGTGATTCACATAAATGTAAAGCACGTTTAGCAATAAGATTAATGATATACGTTGATGCATTAAAAAGTATGCAGCATATACGGAGAATATAGGAGTGAGGGTGGTCATTACACTGGTGTTTGCTGAAGCATTATCCAAAGTTATTGCGAAAACCTTGTCGGCAAGATGAAAATCATTCACAACTTTGAGTACAGCTTCAGCAATGTTTTGACCACTATGTGATACATCTATTAATTCAAATCCTATGAATTTTTTTGTAGATGTCAATGTTCGTTAACATAATGAGCTACTACACTAATGTAGTCTTGCTTAGCCCGACCAGCCCATATATCAGATGTTAACAAAACTGAAAAAGTGCACGTAGGAAATTTTTCTTTTAATTTCTCTTTACCAGTTAGGTATAGCTTTTTAATATCCCTACTTGTAGTTTGTCTAGAAACTGGTCTATAATTAGGATTATGACAAGTTTGAATATATTCAACGAAACCATCAGATTCACCAATGTCTAGTGGTAAATCATTAGAAGCAATAAAACGGTATAAACCTTCTGGCGCAACATTAGCATCGTACACGAAATTGCTTACCGTACCGTCAGGGTTGAACCTGAGTTGAGTTTGCATACCTGCCCCTACCGAGCTTGACGCGCTTGTTGCGTCCGCCTTGGCGTGGGCGTCCGCATGCCTCTTCAGGTGGCTGGTTCCCGCCTTGGCTTCACTGGTTAGTTCCTTCTGGCACCCTTTGCACCTTGCCGTCACCCTCCGTACACCGTCCACCATGGATATTTCTTCATCGAAATATTCCCACGCAGGAGAGGTTCTACGACGAGCTCTCCTTGCACCCAGGCTGGTGGAGAACCCGTCCCGCTACTACAATTGGTTTGACATTCGGGTTCAGGAGGGGGGTCGAGAGTGGGATTTTCGGTATAGGCACGTTGCATGGGTGGGGGCATGGCAGTTGGATCGACACTCGGAGGGAAGAGGCTATAATCATCCATATCCCCAACCCCAAGACCGAAATCGGAGAGTGGGAAGCTAGTATTGGCATGATCATCCATGTTTGAGTGTGAGAAATATGTGGGCTGGGTGGCCCTATTTATAGCCAAAAAAATGATAATTTTCGGACTAATTTGACCCTCTAACGTTCAAAATTTTAAAGTTATACGTTATATTAAAAAAACACCCTAATCCCTATTAAACCCCCCTAAACCCCCATCCCCCCGCTCCCCCACCGATCGAGGGCGAGGCGACAGGAGCCAACGGCTCCCTGCGCCACAGCAGCGGCCCCGCGTGTCGTGTCCCGCGTGCCAGATCCCGCGTGCCGCGCCGGCCGGTCGTGCCGGCCGTGCCTAACGGGCCGTGATGTGCCGCGGGCCGGCACGAGCTAATCGGGCCGTGCCGTGACGGCCCGCGTGTTGGTGGTGGCGGCCCAGGCACGGCCCAAGGCGGGCCGCGGGCCTGGCACGGCCCGTTTATCTCATGCTGGCCGGCCCGTTAAGCCCGGCCCATTTGGCCAAGTTTGGGTGAGTGCGTTTAGGGAGTGATCGTTCTCTTGGACTGGACAGTGGAGATTGGGCTGTGGACTTTCATTTCTTTTGGCCCACGGGACTCCTATAGAAATGAATAAATTCAAAAACAAATTGTAAGATTTAAATTTATATGAAATTACTTATGGTGAAATGAATACTTGAAAATACATTTTTTGGGAAAGGATCCTCGACAAAGTATAATCGGATGTTATTTCTACGCACCAATTCAATAGGATTGTTAAAGACAAAATGCCTCTTGAAAATTCCTATGAAAAAAAAGTCCACTAAAATAGACCCCTCAGGAGCAACGCGGGTGGCGACTATAAACCTACCCACCACTGCCACTCATCCACGCGCATGTCCTTCCCACTGCCTGAGTAAACCGGTGGAAACCTGTCATGCTTCCTAGGACGATGGCGGCGAGGTGTTCATCCGACGCTAGGGGGCTGGTAGTGTTCGACCATTGCTAGGCGCACTCGTCGCGCATGCGTCTGCCATCTCCCCCCCCCCACACACACACGTGACCTCATCCCTTGAGTTTGCTCCTCGATGAGTCGTCAACCAACACCTGCCGCGTGTTCCTCCTCTCGTATGTTGTGCCTCGTGCGGGCCTCTCTCCTTCAGATAAGGCATCAGGCGTTACGACGCCGCCCCCTTCTTGAAGGTGTTGTCTTGGTTGCTCGCGGCATGCTCGATGTTGAACTTGGAGATGTTGGACGTCGTTTGGTTTGGGCTACTTTTCGGGGTGAGGGCATTCACGGCGCAATGTACGACAATGCCAATGAGTGTTGCAGGGACGATCAAGGTTCCAGTTGTTAGAATATATAACTGTATAGTTTTTGTATAGATATACGGTTGTATATGTGTAGTCCTTGTATAGCTGTTTGTGTCTTGTACGGTACAAACTCTACCTTGTAACCCTCTATATAATGATCAATACAAGGCACCACAACGTGTGGTTTTCCCAATCCTACATGGTATTAGAAGCAAAGCCCTAACCCTAACCTGCGCCGCTCACCTCCTTCCGCCGTCGCCAAAGCCACCACCCAACCTGCCGTCGCTCCTACACCGCCTCCTCCATGTCGCACCCCAACGAAGAAGCGGCGAACAAGGCGTTGGCCGCAGACAAGGAGCGCTAGGACGTCGACGCCGAGGCCGCCAAGGCCAAGCTGCCTCTCGCATCCGTCGCCACCAGGTCCAGGTCGAGCACGGGGTCCTTCTCTGACCTCGCTTCATGCCCAGGTCGTCGGCCTGCACTCCATCAAGGGCATGTCCCCGTCGAGCTCGCGCTTGACACCAACGTTCGTCGTCAATGGCGCACCTTCTTCTGTGCCGCTTGCCGCAAGTATGACCTCCTCGGTCACCTCAACGTCGACGCCCTCGCTGCACCGACACCGAAGTGGTCTCTTCTCGACACCACCGTCGTCTCTTTGCTATATGGGTCTGTCTCGCTCGGCATCCTCGACGCCGTGATGACGCCTGGTGACAATCCTCTCGCCGTTGCACTCTGGAACAACATCAGCAGGCTCTTTAACGACCACAAGATCAATCGCCAGCTCCACCTCACGGCCGAGCTCGATGATGTCAAGATGGGTGAGATGAGCATGACCGACTATCTTCAGTAGGTCAAGTCTCTCTCCGATGGGCTTGCGGATCTTGGCTCCCCTGTTGATGACACCGAGATGGTGATCCACTGCCTCAACGGACTCTCCAAGCAATACGAGTCCGCTGCAGACCTGATCTCCCTCATGCCAGGGATGTCTTTCGCGCGGTGTCGCTCCTTGCTCGCGCTCCAGGATATGAAGCGCAAAAATCATTGTGCCCATAACATGGACACGTCCCTCTACACCAACACTGGCAACCCTGGCAAGGGCTTTGGCAAAGGCAAGAAGAAGAAGAAGTCCGCCGCTGAGGCCGCTAAGGAGGTTGTGCCCGTCCAAGTGCCCGCGACCCCGACGACTGCTCTTCCTCCGTGGCCCTCCCCGCAACACCCCTGGAATGGCACCATCTAGATGTGGCCCTTTGGTCAGGGGGGCTGCTCGGCCGGGCGCCACCCACCTATGCCTCGCCTCCCAGCTATGTGTTGAGGCACAACCCGTCGCTGCATGCGTTCTACGCCTAGAACCCGTACGGCATCGTCGCCGCCCCTACGGCTATGGCTATGCACCTGCGCAGCCCACCTACGGACTTGGTGCCCCGACTTCATCCCCGACACCGTCAACAGCCTTGTGGAATCACGTTGTGTTGATGCACTAGTTCCAAACCATGGGGCCGCAAGCACCTACCAGGGAGTGGGTGATGGACCCCGACGCCTCCTCCCACTTTGCATCTGATCCCGGTATGCTAACCTCCATGTCCCACCCGTCCGATCACCGGTACCGGGCATGCGCGTCTTCCTATTCTCACCTCTTCCCGTCCTCTTTACCTTCGTAACATCTTAGTTGCTCCTAACATAGTTAAAAAAACCTTTTGTCTGTTCATCAGTTCACCATTGATAATTGTGTCTCCGTCGAATTTGACCCTCTTGGTTTTTCTATGAAGGATCTTCTCACCAGGATCGAGATTCTCAAATGCAATAGCTTCGGAGCTCTCTACTCCATTCTCCCTTC
Source organism: Hordeum marinum (assembly GCA_022496015.1). NCBI lineage: Eukaryota > Viridiplantae > Streptophyta > Magnoliopsida > Poales > Poaceae > Hordeum > Hordeum marinum. The sequence goes on along the minus strand of CM039675.1, from coordinate 85,789,241 downwards.
ATCCACCAGTCGGCCATACGCCTTCCTCGTTGTCGATCCAACACTTTGGCACCGTCGACTCGGGCACCCTGGGAGGCCTGTTATGGAGTCGTTAGCTCGTTCTTTGATTATTCCTAGAGAAAATAATACTAGTAGTTTGTGTCATGCTTGTCAATTAGGTCGTCATGTTCGTCTTCCTTTTTCTACCACCAATCATGTAACCACTACTTCGTTTCAAATAATTCACTGTGGTTTGCGGACATCTCCTGTTGAGAGTATATCTAGCTTTAAGTATTATCTCGTTTGTCTCGACGATTTTACTTAGTATGCATGGGTCTATCCTCTACGGTCTAAGTCAGAAGTGTTCTCCCACTTCTCATCCCTTCATGCCTTAGCACTCACCCAGTTTCGTGCTCGCTTGTAGGCTATTCAGTGTGATAATGGTCGCGAGTTCAATAATTCCCTACTCCATTCGTTTGCCCAGCAACACGGAATTGCACTCCGCTTTTCATGTCCATATACTTTGCAACAGAATGGTAAAGTTGAATGCATTATTCGTACTCTCAATGACATTACTCGCACGCTCCTCATTTAGGCCAGCATGCCTCCTTGTTTCTGGGTCGAGGCTCTTCACACAGTCGTCATACTGCATAATCGGCTGCCTGCCAAGGCAATCTCGTATCGCGTTCCTGATATGTCTGCAACGTATCTATAATTTATGAAGTATTCATGCCATGTTTACAATAATTCTATATGATTTTGATATGATTTTATTAGAACTAACCCGGAC